>CM051024.1:99061904-100364404 GCA_027627225.1 Congeria kusceri
AGTGGCTTCAAAATAAGCATACTCTGCAAACAAATATTTCCAGTTTATAAGCCGCGACTTTGGCGAAAAAGTCAGTCACATGATTATGAATTCATTATCATCATTATTGTCATTGTCATCATCAACACCATTATCATCAGTATCTTCATCAGCATCATTATTATCATCAACACCAACACCATCACTATCAGCATCATCATCATTTTTATCATCATCATTATCATTATCACTTTCATTATTATCATTATCAATAACAACACCATTATCATCATCGTCGTCATTATAATCAACATCAACACCATTATCATAATTACCGTCATTATCGTAATCGTTGTCATCATCAACACCATTATCATCATTATCACCATCGTCATTATAATCTAGATCATCATCGTTATCATCATCATCATCATCATCACCATCATCATCATCACCATCAACAACAACAACAACACCATCATTATCCCAATCATCATCATCATCATCAGAATCATCATCTACATTATCATCATCAGCACCATTATTATCATTATTAGTATCTGTCTGAAGTTCATGTCGTAAGCTATATCTTTATGGTCCGAACAGAATTGAAACTAAGTCTATGTTATAACATCTACTAATGTATATATGAGGCGCGGCGTGGGAAAACCGGTCTTAATGCATGTGCGTAAAGTATCGTCCCGGATTGGCCTGTGCAGTCCGCACAGGCTAATCCAGGACGGCACTTTCCGCCGACAGAGGATTTATGTTTAGAAGAGACTTCCTTGAAAAAGAAAATACCATAAAGGCGGTAACGACACTTTACGCACATGCATTAAGACCGGTTTTCTCACGACGCGCTACATATTGTTTATTATTTTGTATACGTTATACATGACAAGTACTTAATATATGCATACTCATAATTCATGTATCCTGTTCGAAGTATAAGAAAACATACTCGACATAATTTAACTCGCGGATATAAATTTAATACATTTTATATGCGATTCAATGACAATTTCCTTACGATTTAGAGAATAATAGAAACCGCATATGTCTAAACCGCCTTTTTGTCGTCTAGTCAAAAGTGAAATGATGATACAATCTTAAAACCACAAACATGTATAATGAGCAGAATGAAATTGGATAGCACAATGTCAGAAGACAGAATGCACATTAGTTTGGTTTAAAGCTACTGATGTCAGATCGATTGTGTCTGAAGCGAGAGGCTTAAAGAGACACTTTCGAGTCCGTTTCCTGGGTAGAGCCAGTACTTGGCGTCTTTTGAGAAAGATCCTTCGAACGCTCCCCGAGTGGGGATCGAACTCACGACCCCCGATCGCAAGGCGGACACCAGATCCATTACATCACTGCGACATTCATATATATTATATCTTATCTTAAATCATGCGTGTTATTGTTCATTAAACACATATAGACGTCAGTTTGACACACACTTTATTTACAACATATATGACCTGTAATGTCACATAATGCGTTATAACATTTAGTTTAAACCTTTTTTTTTTTTTAGCTTTATGTGTCGTAAGTATCAGACCTATTGAGACACTCTCGAGTCCGTTTCCTGGCTAGAGCAATACTTGTTGTTTTGTGAGAGATATAATTCGAACGCTCCCCGAGTAGGTATCGAACTCACGACCCCCCGATCGCAAGGCGGACACCATATCCATAACACCACTGCGACGTTTAAATGCACGTACATCTCGGAGATTTATAGAAGCCAATGACTCGATATACGTGCATGTATTTGGGTGTATATCATGATCTAAACATTTCGTTTTCAAATTTCGGAAATCGAAATTTATAGATCCATAACACTATACAAATATGAAGGGGTTTCGCTGCGTTTTATATTCCCAAACAATGTGATTGACGTAACTTCTTGAGAATAACCATACAAGAACTGGAGTAGTGACAGGTAAAGAAAGTATCCATTCACACGCCTTGTGATAATCCGGATGGTCACGAGCGCCCACAATGTCACTTTAAGCATTAGGAGAAACTCGCGCATCTTGCATTATTCAGACATTGGAATGCATTGAAGAATTCATGCTCATGAATTCTGTCTGCACCCTGGAATAGTCACAACATTCTTTTCTCTGGAATTATGTATTGGCAGGAGTACCATCGGATATAAGATGATGGGAAGTAGACAGTACTGTGAATGCTTATTTATTGGCCGACTGTTCATTCATGACTGCACCGGTAACTGAGGTGCCGACCTAACAGGTTAATCAGTTACCGGGTCACCAATGTACTATAGACAATTCGGTCTGATAGTCATGAGTGACTACCGATCTAACTGGTTTATCAGTTACCGGATCACCCTTTGTACATAGGTCACGGTCTGGCATTGTGCATGTTCATACGTGAATGCCATGGTGTACGAGTCAACGCCAGTGGTTTCCGCCTTACGATCGATAGAGCATAAGTTGGATCTCCATTCCGGCAGCGTTCCAGCGATCGGCTGAAAGACACAAGAATTTGCTTGTAACGCAGCAATATTTGTAATCGCTTGTAAATTTCCCACTTATCGTTGTGCAACAATTAACACTACAACAGTTATATATTAAATTTTATTTTACTCCTTAAACAATGTTATATTAAGTGTAAATTTAAAAACATGTTCGCTAAAATAGAAACATAGTGAAACTCCAGCTTCGACAGCAGGAGAGAACTCTTATTAGCAGCACCTGGTCCTTTATTTACGACATGTGACCTATTGCCAATGCAAAACAGCACAAAAAAGCGTAACAAACACAAAACACAAATATAAATAAAACTGGAGTCACCGCCTTGGAACGGTCAAGCAAAGCATATGGGGATTAAACCGGTTTTCGAACGCCCGAACCTAACACTTGGCCCAGAATTATTTATAATACATGTACACGATATGTCCTTATTTGCAACATAGTCATTGCAGATTGCACATTCCTGCCGTCACTGTACCTAGTCTGTAATACCAACGCCCCCATTGAAGGCCCGGTACCTAGTCTGCAATACCAACGCCCCCATTGACTACCCAGTACCTAGTCTGCAATACCAACGCCCCCATTGACTACCCAGTACCTAGTCTGCAATACCAACGCCAACATTGACTACCCAGTACCTAGTCTGCAATACCAACGCCCCCATTGACTACCCAGTACCTTGTCTGCAATACCAACGCCCCCATTGACTACCCAGTACCTAGTCTGCAATGTCAACGCCCCCATTGACTTCCCAGTACCTAGCATGCAATACCAACGCCCCCATTGACTACCCAGTACCTAGTCTGCAATACCAACGCCAACATTGACTACCCAGTACCTAGTCTGCAATACCAACGCCAACATTGACTACCCAGTACCTAGTCTGCAATACCAACGCCAACATTGACTACCCAGTACCTAGTCTGCAATGTCAACGCCCCCATTGACTTCCCAGTACCTAGTATGCAATACCAACGCCCCCATTGACTACCCAGTACCTAGTCTGCAATACCAACGCCAACATTGACTACCCAGTACCTCGTCTGCAATACCAACGCCAACATTGACTACCCAGTACCTAGTCTGCAATACCAACACCAACATTGACTACCCAGTACCTAGTCTGCAATGTCAACGCCCTCCATTGACTACCCAGTACCTAGTCTGCAATGTCAACGCCCCCATTGACTATCCAGTACCTATTCTGCAATGTCAACGCCCCAATTGACTATCCAGTACCTAGCCTGCAATGTCAACGCCACTATTGACAACCCAGTACCTAGTCTGCAATACCAACGCCCCCATTGACGACCCGGTCTTTGTACCATGCGCAATGTCTGTGCCAATAATTCCTGACGGCTTACATGACATGCGGTGCCAAATGTACTATACGGACGTAGATATATGTCAGGCATGAATTTGCAGGATATGTGCAAAGACGGATGCACATTTTTACAATAGAAACTATATTTGTCGTTGATCCGTTTTAAGGACGTCACTATACCAGGGGTGCATGATTATGTAAAATGTTGATCCCCGAATTAAGAAACATAAAATTTATAGACTTATATAACTCAGCTAACACAATTTATATTTTGTATAACTAGGTATAATGTAACCTCCCATTTTATATAATTTGTTGCAAATATGTGCACGTTAATTAATGAATGTGTATAAATGCTTGCACATTTACGTATACATATACTCTTATCGGAACTTATACCATATTTCTGAAGGTTTTCTTTGCTTTTCGGTATTCAATAACTGTGATAACAGAACGCTGACTGGTGGGCGGAGCCTAATATGCAAGATTACCATGCAATAAGTAGCGTGCGGTATATTGGAATTTAGTTGTAATTTATACGCACGCTACTTATTGCACTGTAAGTTTTCACATTAGGATCGCGCACCAGAAAAATTGAAAGAACTGTTCTGTATTATTTTTTTTTATTAAAACAAATACACTCTTAACAGTGAACGGGGTGATTATGTCGAACTCACAAGTTATAAACAATTAGAAATTGAATGTGCAGCCGGCGAATGGCACAGATCCGGAAGCGTTCGCGAGCTTGCTTGTAATGTCCGTTAGAGCACTACTTTTCTCCACTGATACTGATTCCTGTTTTATTATCTTGTCACATTTCACTTTGGCATTAGGATCTAGAGCAGCCGATACCTCCTTGAGAACTGTCTTTCCAGCCCGCTTGTACTTTTGAACGCCGGCCGTAGATGGCCGGTGCGCGCCATGATCTCTGCTCGTCCACTCCTTTATTGTAGAGTTCTGTGGCGCCCGTACGCTTTCCGCTATGATTCGTGAACCTGCCCTTAAGACCGCCTTAGGCAGCAATGTCCTTCATGAAGTTACCAAGGGTATTGACTCCCACAGGATGCTTGCCGTACCTAAGACCATCACAAGCAAGTGGCCTGCGATTGAACGGTGCAGAGTTTTCAAGCGCATCCAAGTAACTCATGAAATGGTCTGCTATCGACCTGGGCCTGAAAATAGAACAACAATCAAAAACTTAGTATGGGTCCGAAATAACTTTAAAACATAAATTCCTTTCCCTAGATTTTGCTCTTGCAAATGAAGTAAACTATATAAGTTATGTAATGCGCGTTGTTAAGAACGAGTCACACGGTTAGCTTAGATGGTAAAGCGTCTTTTTTCCGACGGTCGCGGGTTCGAGAACCGCACCGGGTTCACCTTTCATCCATAGTAACGACTATTAAAATAGAAAGGTCGCGAAGGCGTTGTAGATATGGAAGTCTCGGATTTGATCCCCACTCTGACAGCGTTCTCAAGATCTTCCCCAAAGACACCAAATAGTGGTTCTACCCAGCCAACGGACTCGAGAGTGTCTCAGTAAGCCTGAGGCGTTCGATGCAATCGAGTTAAAATAAATACCGTAGGTTTAAACTAAAAATATAAATAAATAATTCGCTTACCTTCTGTACAGTAGTGGTTTTATATCTTTTCGTTGCAGATGTCGATGCGCGAGTCCTCCTTTGAATGTCTTGTTATCCCTTCCGAGGAATATAACGTACTTCTCGATCTCATCCTCCCCAATTTCACAGTGTTCGCAACCAGGTTGCGGTGCTCGTCGCGTCCGCGTAGACCGAAGAGTTGGCACACGTACAAAATATTGTGTATTGCAACCGTTTAGCATCGCCTTTTTGAAAAAAAACGCCCAAATTCCACAATTTCTCTCCAGCTTCATCTGAAATCGGATCTGCTTGTTTCACATGTGCACGAACTTCCTTCTCTAATAAATCCTTCATTTAAATGCCAATTGTCTTCCTTAACGGACAGATACGGAACGCCGGCACTGTCTAATGTCTTACATTTTTATTATATTATGATATTTCTTTATTATGTTATGTGGATTCAAATTGATATGATGTGGACAGTTCTTTATATGCTGTGGATACTTCTTTATATTATGCGGACATGTCTTTATATGTTGTGGACATTTCTTTATACCATGTGGATATTTCTTTATATGATGTGGAAACTTCTTTATATGATGTGGACATTTCTTAATATGCTGTGGATACTTCTTTATATGATGTGGACATTTCTTTATATGATGTGGACATTTATTTATATGTTGTGGATATTTCTTTATATGCTGTGGACATTTCTTTATATGATGTGGATTTTTCTTTATATGATGTGGATACTTCTTATATGATGTGATCTTTTCTTTATATGATGTGGACATTTCTTTATATGAAGTGGATATGTCTTTATTTGATGTGGTCTTCTCTTTATATGATGTGGACATTTCTTTATATGATGTGGACATTTCTTTATATGATGTGGATATGTTTTTATATGCTGTGGTCTTTTCTTTATATGATGTGGACATTTCTTTATATGATGTGGAGATTTCTTGACATGATGTGGATATGCTTTTATATTATGTGGTCTTTTCTTTATATGATGTGGACATTTCTTTATATGATGTGTATATGTCTTTATATGCTGTGGTCTTTTCTTTATATGATGTGGACATTTCTTTATATTATGTGGATACTTCTTTATATGCTGTGGAAATTTCTTTGTATACTGTGGACATTTCTTTATTTGATGTGGATACTTCTTTATATGATGTGGGTTTTTCTTTATATGATCTGGATATGTCTTTATATGATGTGGACATTTCTTTATATGTTGTGGACATTTCTTAATATGCTGTCGACATTTCTTTATATGCTGTGGACATTTCTTTATATGATGTTGATATATCTTTATATGATTTGGAAATTTCTTTATATGATGTAGATACTTCTTACCGTGGGTTATTCGTCAACAAAGTATCAAAAAGTATTGATTCTAACACAATCTTAGTGTGTATTTAAAGCTGTTGAAAGAAAACTATATTTTTTTCAATACTCTGCCCATTCTGTTTACAAAGTAGAATCACGCTCACGTTTCAGTGACGTCAGTGAATAATAACAAACAATATGACGTTAACTTGATTCATTAAAATTGAGCAAACGGCATCCGATTCATTGATAAAAGTCAAATATCAATATGACGCCATGTTATTGATACTATAGTGAAAGTAACATTGTAACAAACACAATAAAATTAAATATTCAATAACGTTTACGCATTTAATACGCATTTTTGTTTCAATTCAGTACAGAGAAACAGTAAGTTTGTTACAATTTTGCTAGTGCGCGTTTAAGCACGTTAGGCGTGCATTTTACTGTAAAGTTTTCGTGAATTCTCCAGAACTATTTTCAATACATTAGACTCCGTCCATTATTATTGCAGAAATACCCATACTTTTTTTCTTTGTCTATTGAAAACAAGCCTCGCGTCATTTTAGAATTTAAAATGTACCTGTCTCACAAACATCCAACAAATGGTATTTTTGAAAATTGAAACAGTTCAAAGCAAATATTCTGAGCGATATAGCAGGATGCTTCCTGACTTGCCTCTTTCGACAGGAACAACAACACAAAGATGGATATATATGCCTTTTTATATTCAATGACTGTAATAGACTGTGACTGAAACCCTCAATTAAAAGCATTTAAAGGACAAAAAAAAATTTATTTACCAAATTATTGTTAAATTAGAAATGTTTCTAAACAACACGGATGCTCCCCCAACCTATGCATCTCTTTCTCTCTTTCTACATGATAAAGCTTGACGATATGCATACCAATTATTTGCAATCATTCATATATATATTTAACCTTTGAGTGTTACCTTGACCATGTACAACGAGACCTGGTTATTGTGTGTGTAACACCCTCCCATAAAATTAACTCTTTTGTCAAGTAATTTAAAAATCATTTAATGCTGGAAAAAATTAGACTTAGGCCCCAACCCAAGAACATTTTATTGGGGTTTTCATATTTTTTTTAATTATGATTTTAAATAATTAAATTTGTTTTTTTTGGTTAAATAAGTGTTTAGTTTTGATAGAATCAACTTTAAAACAATGTTTAAGGATATTACAGATATGTTTTGAATATTAATTCAGTTTTACAATCTTCAAGTTGACCATTTACTAAAAAAACAACAACATATTTTTTACGCCTTACAGCCGTTAAAATGTGGATGAAAATTATTACATTCATCCTGTTTAGCCTTCAATATTTCGACCCACAATGGCCCGTAGTTAAGTGCTTCCCGTCTAGACGCTTGCACAAATCCGGTGTTGAGGCAGAATAACACCCCCGCTCCAAGACCCCATCATCATAATAGGTTACGCATGCGCAAATAAATGCCTTCATTGTTACATATAAAATATTCAATGTTTGATCTCAATTTTCACCATGATCAAGCGACTTCCCAATATATCACCATACATTGTTGGACAGATAAGGCCATAACCTTTTGAAAACACAGCATGTCAACAATTTCTATACGTTGTAACTCAAAATATTTATCTTAGAATAAACACACCGGTACTGAAAGGCATGGGGGCTACCATTTTGTGCATTAATACATGGGCCAAAAGTTATGAAGCTGGGAACCCTTTAAGATAAAGTAGTGCATAAAACTGTCTTTTTTCTTATTTTTTTAGATATATACCTTTAAATTGATACCAAAACATATCAGTTAAACTGTATTTTAAAAATCATATGCATTATACACTGAACCCTATGTGTTTATTATCTAACTGACAGCATGTAACCCTGAGGATGTGACTTCCGTTTTGGTGTAATTTGACCTAATAAAGAATGCACATCATATAAAGAAATGTGCACATCATGTAATATAAAGAAATGTGCACATCATATAAAGAAATGAGCACATCATATAAAGAAATATGCATAAGATATAAAGAAATATCCACATACTATAAAGAAATACCCACATCATGTAAAGAAATATCCACATCATATAAAGAAGTATCAACAGCTTATAAAGAAATGTCCACATCATATAAAGAAATATCCACATCATATAAATAAGAAACCACAGCATATAAAGAAGTATTCACAGCATATAAAGAAATGTCCACATCGTATAAAGAAATATCCACATCATATAAAGAAATATCCACATCATATAAAGACATATCTACATGGTATAAAGAAATATCCACGTCATATAAAGAAATGTCCACATGATATAAAGAAATATCCACATCATATAAATAAATTTATACATTATATAAAGACATATGAACATCATATAAAGAAACATATACATCATGTAAAGAAGTATCCACACCATATAAAGAAATGTCCACATAATATAAAGAAATATCCACATCATATAAAGACATATCCAAATCATATAAAGACATATCCACATCATATACAGAAAAATCAACATCATATAAAGAAGTATCCACATCACATAAAGAAGTATCCACATCATATAAAGAAGTATCTATATCATATAAAAAGTATCCACATCATATAAAGACATATCCACATCGTATAAAGAAAAATCCACATCATATAAATAAGTATCGACATCATATAAAGACATATCCACATAATATGAATAAAAAACCCACATCAAATAAAGAAGTATCCACATTATATAAAGAAAAATCGACATCATATACAGAAGTATCCACATCATATAAAGACATATCCACATCATATAAAGAAGTATCCATATCATATAAAGAAGTATCCACATCATATAAAGAAAATTCCACATCATATAAAGACATATCCACATCATATAAAGAAAAATCCACAGTATATAAAGGAATATCCACATCATATAAAGACATAACAACATCATATAAAGAAATATCCACATCATATGAAGAAAGATCCACATCATATAAAGAAAGAGTTACATGATATAAAGAAATGTCCACATCATATAAAGCTGTATCATCATAACATAATAAAGAAAGATGATAATATAATAAAAATGTAAGACATAAGACAGTGCCGGCGTATAAGACCGTGCCGGCGTTCCATAGACAGAAGTCAGGATCCTTTTCATCGAGGAAATTTTTGTCGTACACATTTCTGTCCCGAAGGTAACGCAAGTCCACACAGAATCAAATAAAGCGTGTTGCTTGTGTAGTAATCTCCTGTTTGATTTCGCACTTCCAACACAAACCTCTGCAGCCAGTGGTTCATCTCTTCTTTGCTCATAGAAGCTAGGTCGGGAATATCACCTCCCCGTTTTTTAACTCCATTCGTCGAAGACAAGTCTTTCCCATCGCGTGCTTTTCTCAGTGTTTTTGTTTATTTTTGAAGCATTGAGGTTATCAATGTCTTCATCGGTCACCGGCTTTGCAAATCTGGTTGCAGTACTGGATGGTGGTTTCTGATGGAGGACCGTGGTGGCACTTCCGGCTTCAACAGCATTTCCGGTTGCTCCCCCACCACTTCCGGTTGCTTCAACACCGCTTGCGGTCGCTCGCGAGTCACCATCGGTCTCTTCTGTCTTTATTAAGTCCAAAACCCCAATACCACTTCCGGTTGCTCCAAGACCATTTCCGGTTGCTCCAATACCACTTCCGGTCGCTCCCGAGTCATCCTCCGCCTCTTCTGTCTTTATTAAGTCGAAAAACCCTAGCTCAAAAGACACGTTTGCATCATAATCATACTGTCCATTAGGATTTTCTATTTCATCCACAGCTTGTGAAAGAATGAGATTTTCATGCGAATTATCTAAAGATGTCATTTCGAGGTAGTCAAACTCCATGATATTAGCAATCTGACTCAAAATTAAATCATCTAAATCTAAGGCATCCATAATGAAGTGTTTATCCCTTGAAATCCTAGACTGTAATGACTGCAATGAATGGACACCTGGCAACAGCGCTAAAATTTGGAAACGACACTCATGATTCCAGGCATGCCAGACATCACGTGACCTAATGACAGCGCTAAATTTGGAAACGAAACACGTGTTAGACATCACGTGACGTCTAGGAAACACCCATGGGATCGGCGTCGTGGAAAGTTGCGATTTGATAGGTTAATATGGTATAAAACACTGGTAGCACCCTTTGACCTCAAGATGTTAATTATTTAATCTCGCCCTGCGGGCTCGTTAAATAACAAACATATTTCGGTCAAAGAGTGCTACAACTATTAATTATTTGTTATTTGCCGCTACCTAACCTATTGTATCGTCTTTCGCATGAGACGCAAAACCGAGGTGCATTCTACTATGTGCTTCAAACCGGGCACTAAAAGACCCAGGGTCGCCTCTGTAACGGAGCGTCTCCTGTATCTTCCACCATCCCCGTAACCCATCCACCAAGTCAACTTGGGGCGATTGACATATGGGAGAGAATCCCGATGCACTCGACACATATTCACCATGCACACATAACATTTTTGTGAGAAGTACATTTTTGAAATGATGTCTTGACAAAAATTTAGTGCTAATTATACTCACGCTGTGTGAGTTTTGCGGCATTCGTGGAATTACTGGAGTGTAACCTTTGAGGTGTCTGAGACAAATCCAGTTTCTACATAATTTAGGCATGTCGTGGGAAAACCGGGCTTAATGCATGTGCGTAAAATGTTGTCCCTGATGACACTTTTCACCTACAGTGGATTTATGTTTAGAAGAGACATCGAAACAGAACATACCATAAAAGCGGCATGTGTCGTTCAGGATTATCATGTGCGGTCTCCACAGGCTAATACGGGACGACACTTGACGCACATGCATGAAGCCCGGGTTTCCCACGATACGCCTCATATTATATACACGGGGTAGCTGACTTAATGTTCAACTTTCAAAATGTATAGTCTGAACAAATGGAAATTGTTAAACGCTATGTAAATTGTAATACATAGAGGTATCTATATGCATGCAGATTTCATTAATATCACTATACGAACAAAGAATAGTGGTGACCGTCTTTTGAACATTTTGTGTTGCACTTACATACATAGATCTGTATTAACACTGAACATTCTAAGAACATGTTCTTATATAAGCCGAAAAAATTATACATCCACGATGTTCCATAATTTATCTGCGCGTGTCAGTGATAGCAATTGTATCAAACAGTCAGTCTTGTAAAATTATATAATTTAGTAATTTATAAATCTTAACAACTTTATAAATAACTAATAAAGGGTAAATTTCACTCGTTTGAATAAGTCGAATTAATGCAATCATTATTTCAATAACAAAACAATTAGGTTTGTGAACAATTTAAATTTCCTGAGCATGTGATATAGGGTGACAATCACTTGACATAAAAAGGTGTATTTTTTTTATAAATGCGTCACTCCAATGACGTCATTACTGAGGAAGTGTTGCGATTAAAGGAACTTGAATCGGATGTAATTAAGATGCTATTAGGACCTCCTTTGCTGCGCAGACGTTAAAACGTTATCAACTTCTGGTGTTTGCTGACGAGAATGTTTATCTCACGCAATTATCTCCACATATGTAAACGTCCTTGCTAACAAATTTGCTTCAAACAATTCATTACTTTAGCACTTTTTAATACTATATGATAGTTTTGGAAAACGTCTTCCAGCAAATAACTTATCACTATAACTATTCTATAACTACTTTTACAACTGTATTGCAATTCTTCTTTTTCTTAAAACAGAAAATAGAAATACTAGTTACAAATAAGTTTCGCACACATATTCACGGTATTCAATTAACCACTTCTCCGCGAATCCTGATATAAATAATAAACAGTTCATGTTAAATAAGATAAACTATTAGAATTACATTAGATATGAATAACGCCAATTTTAAGGATACCGAGTGTTTCCTTATAGTGACCAATAAAGTACAATTCAGTTCTATTATAATAAATAACGATTTTTTTTCTCGCATAGATCAAATTCGACATTAAAATACAAAAGGTGTCCAAGATAATGAATTCCGACCGAACTCGATAGGCCCGTATTCATCAAGCCACAAAAGCTGTCCAAGATAATGAACTCCGACCTAACTCGATAGGCCCGTATTCATCAAGCCACAAAAGCTGTCCAAGATAATGAACTCCGACCTAACTCGATAGGCCCGTATTCATCAAGCCACAAAAGCTGTCCAAGATAATGAATTCCGACCTAACTCGATAGGTCCGTATTCATCAAGCCACAAAAGCTGTCCAAGATAATGAACTCCGACCTAACTCGATAGGCCCGTATTCATCAAGCCACAAAAGCTGTCCAAGATAATGAACTCCGACCTAACTCGATAGGCCCGTATTCATCAATCCACAAAAGCTGTCCAAGATAATGAACTCCGACCTAACTCGATAGGCCCGTATTCATCAAGCCACAAAAGCTGTCCAAGATAATGAACTCCGACCGAACTCGATAGGCCCGTATTCATCAAGCCACACAAGCTGTCCAAGATAATGAACTCCGACCGAACTCGATAGGCCCGTATTCATCAAGCCACAAAAGCTGTCCAAGATAATGAACTCCGACCTAACTCGATAGGCCCGTATTCATCAAGCCACAAAAGCTGTCCAAGATAATGAACTCCGACCGAACTCGATAGGCCCGTATTCATCAAGCCACAAAAGCTGTCCAAGATAATGAACTCCGACCTAACTCGATAGGCCCGTATTCATCAAGCCACAAAAGCTGTCCAAGATAATGAACTCCGACCGAACTCGATAGGCCCGTATTCATCAATCCACAAAAGCTGTCCAAGATAATGAACTCCGACCGAACTCGATAGGCCCGTATTCATCAAGCCACAAAAGCTGTCCAAGATAATGAACTCCGACCTAACTCGATAGGCCCGTATTCATCAAGCCACAAAAGCTGTCCAAGATAATGAACTCCGACCTAACTCGATAGGCCCGTATTCATCAATCCACAAAAGCTGTCCAAGATAATGAACTCCGACCTAACTCGATAGGCCCGTATTCATCAAGCCACAAAAGCTGTCCAAGATAATGAACTCCGACCGAACTCGATAGGCCCGTATTCATCAATCCACAAAAGCTGTCCAAGATAATGAACTCCGACCTAACTCGATAGGCCCGTATTCATCAAGCCACAAAAGCTGTCCAAGATAATGAACTCCGACCGAACTCGATAGGTCCGTATTCATCAAGCCACAAAAGCTGTCCAAGATAATGAACTCCGACCGAACTCGATAGGCCCGTATTCATCAAGCCACAAAAGCTGTCCAAGATAATGAACTCCGACCGAACTCGATAGGCCCGTATTCATCAAGCCGTTCTTAGACTAAAGAATAAAGCATAGACTTAAACTCATAAAAATAATACTCATAAAATGTCATAATGAGGCGCGTCGTTGAAAAACCGGTCTTAATGCATGTGCGTAAAGTGTCGTCCCGGATTAGCCTGTGCAGTCCGCACAGGCTAATCCAGGACGGCACTTTCCGCTTTTATGGTATTTTCTGTTTCAAGGAAGTCTCTTCTAAACATAAATCCACTGTGGACGACACTTTACGCACATGCATTATGTCCGGTTTTCTTACGACGCGCCTCTAATATGTCTTAACTTCATAAACAATAGCACCGGGTGTAAAAAAAGGAAGCTTCCGCCGGGGTTCGAACCCACGTCTAGATCAAACAATTGTTACGCTAAAAACTCGGCCAAAACGGCTTTGGTACATGTATTTTTAACGCTATACAAGTCAAACACGTGTTTTGAAAAATGCCGACGAAAAGCGTTATAAACGCTTTATAACATTTGCAATTTACTCATAAACGATACGTTATTTAAAATATTTATCTGTGTCAGTAGTGGCATGTTGCGCCTTGATATATTATGTATTTTTCTTTTCGGAATCGGCGACAGACATTGTTGAAACTGTCAATTTGCCAATCAATGATTTTTTTCGTACCTTCCCAGCCTCTTTTTCGAACATAATTACCCCACATTCTTCAGCAAATGTATCACCAGCATTCGTCGATGTATGCTGCGATCAATATGAGAACTAGAAAGCATTTGGAAAGCTCATTCCCCCATAATAATTGTGCAACGTATGAGAATACAGGGGCGTAGCTTCCTTTAGGCACTATAGGCACGTGCCTTTACATTTTTTCCAGATAATTTTTTTTAAATATGCCAAAAAGCAATAAAAACAAGAGGGGTGGGGGGGGGGTGGGTGTGGGTGAGGGGATCTTTCTTGGCTGTGTTGATAATTCATTGGTTAACGAGTCGATTACGTCAATATGAAATAAATTTAATGAAACACACGCTTATTTTACAATTATTTTGTAGAATCGGGGTTTAGCTGAAGCTAGTTGTTTGTAGCCACATACGAGTATAAATACTCCTGGCCCAAATTTTCGATTACAGCGTCATTCTGTAGATTACGCCTATTGTGCCTCTGCATTTTTAAAACCCAAGCTACGCCCCTGGAATAACATAGTATGGTAACATGGCCAATCTCCCAATATTAAAGAATCCTTAAAAATTCAGGGCCCGTATTCACCAAACAATTCTTAGACTTAAGACTTAATGAATTAAGAATAATCTTAAAACTGGTTTTTCCAAAAGGGCCGTTATTTTAAATATTACTTGGTATTTACTAACTCTAATTATAGCATTTTTATTTACATGTAGAACGATTCGTTAACGACAACAAGCAAAATTGGCACCTGCATATTTGCAAACACACAAGTATTTTTTCTTGAGTCTAAGTCTATTCTTTATTGTTAAGTCTGAGAATCGGTTGATGAATACGGGCGCTGATCATAATCAAATTCTGATCATTTTGTTCGTCTACAATATTCCAAGACACATTCCCCTGGCGTAGATAGAGGCAAATTGAAGCCGAGGCAGTATAGAGTCCGGGGATTTTGTTTTTACCTATAACGTCTCTAGTGTGTTTTGGACATTATGTATAGTAGTCCAGTAACAACAAAGTTATAATTTTACCATTCACGTATGTACATTCATTGATGAAATCTACAATTTAACAGTGAGCGATCGAGTAGTATAAGGCTAGTGAAACCTGGTGCCCCGAGTATAATAACACAGGGTTATTTATACATACCGGTATTAATGCGTTCTATTTGATATAACGCATGTTTGTAAGATGGAATGGTTTTCAAAGTGTTTTATAACGTTTAATTTATTAGTTTGGTCTGCAAGTATTGGCCGAGGCAACTACCTGAGCATGCCTCAGCGTGGCTACGACATTGCCTTTGTACAAATCTGTTCATACCTTTTGGAGTAAAATTTCTAACAAAGAAACAAACATGCATACAAACGAACTAACACCGGTAAAACATAATCGCGAAGGTAAGTTCTATAATAAGTAACTGAATGGATGCATCCCTGTGTTAATTTGAACAGGGTCAACACTAAGTAATAGTTGTAGCATACTTTTACCGAAATATGTTAGTTATTTAACGAGTCCGCTGGACGAGTTTAAATAACTAACATACTGAGGTAAAAGTATGCTACAAGTGTTTTATACCATATTTAGCGTGCGGTATATTGAAAGTTAGTTTTAATTTATAAGCACGCTACTTGATGCACGGTTAGGCTCCTCCCACCAGTGATATCACAGTTATCGAACACCGCTTAACAAAGAAAGCTCTCTGAAATATGGTATAATGTAGATGTTAATGTACACTCTCCGCTACATGTTTTTGTTGCAATTTGAAATGTACTGACATATGACTTTTTAAAATAATGTATCGGTTCATTGAAATTTCATTGAGTGAAGATCACTGCTACTAAACCTATGTCCTTTTGATTGAAGAGGTAATTTATTTGAAATGCTAACTTGGTCTCGCACACTATCGCCTTCTATCTTGCCCTTACGAGTTACAACATACGCATGACAACTAGCTCTACATCTAAAAGTGGGAGCTGTGGTCTAGTGGTAGGACGCTGGCTTTGGGATGGTGAGGTCCCTGGAACGAATCTCGCTCAGCACACTGGAATGTTTCTTAGCAAAAAATTTATCCCACGATTGCTCCTCCACCTAGTTGTGTAAATGGGTACCTGTGAGGGAAATAAGCCAATGTGCCGTGGCTGCATACTACGCCGAATGTTAACGGACGACTTATGACTTATGAATCTGGAAGGATTACGTATTTGTAACTTTTACTTATTTAATGCAGCTCAGTGCAATTTTCTACATAATTGGACTTTTTATATATCGTTTGCAGTCAATAATGAAAGCAGAAAAATAAAATATCTAATTACAACCATAAATAATATCTTGAAGATTTAAATCGATCATCATCACGTGGTTCGTTATGACGGCAGGGATTTGATTAGAGCTATGCTCGATACCAGTCAAATCTCTGCGCGGAGGTATATCGTAGCAAACTATAAGCCGAACCTCTACCTTGACATTTACACCTGTGGTCGCAAGTATACATCTGATTATAACATGCTTGTACCATATCTGCAAACCTTAGATACAACTGTAAATAATTAATAGGTCTAACGACAATGTAGCCATATATGCTCCCGACGGACGAAAATAGGTTAACAAGAATAAGGCTACATACCACTAAATACCCTTTACGGTAACTATTCATTAATTATGTAATAGAAACGGTCTGTATATGCCGATGTATATGAATATATGTAAAAATTATCTTATTTTGACGAGAGACTACAATCTGACCTAGATTTTTAGTCCTAAACGATATAAAAGACACATACACTTAAAAAGATTTGTTGTTATTTTAAATGTAATTTTGTTATAATGGGATAGTTTAAACGTTCCATTTGTTTAATGATACATGCAGTTTATCAGTAAACAATAATATACACGTACCTCTTTATACTGCTATTTTGCATAGCTTTTCGTAAATGAATTGGCATTTTAGGACATAAATTTAATACCGGAATCAGGCGCGTAGGAAGCTCACGAAAATTTGAGCCGACGGAGGGGTTGGTGCGGCAGGGGTCTTAATGTCAATGTAATACACGGTTTTTCGTGCATTTTTTCTGCTAAAAGTATTGACTCAAGATACACAGTTTGATAAGTTATTTCATTATTTCAAGGTCAGATAAATTCTTAAATGGAAGAAAGACGCATGGTTCAACAATATTATTGATTTAGATATCTTATAACATAACAACATTTAAAAGCATCCGTTATTTAACAGCAATTTAACAAGGATAGGTTAACAAGGATGTTTTTCCCTTATACATTAAGTCCTACATTAAATTTATGTATGTAAAATAATCGGTGTTGCATCTCTCTTCTTTACCTGTATATTTATGCTCGTTGCCTATTAACGAATGTAACGATATTCGGATATAACGATATAAATCATGTCGTCCGCTCATTATCGTTGCGAGCTGATATTACTGGAAACATTGCGCGTTTACGAACACGGCGCATCATCGTTTTCTGAAAATCGAAATGCGAAGGTTTCATTTTGTATTATCAGCATGATCAGGCTGCCCATGCGACGTGATGTCGGAAAACGTAAGTTTTCTGTGTTTATCAAGGGTTTCGTGTTTTGTTTGATATGGTACGCAGATAAGCCTATCAAAGTACGGTAGTTAGGTCATTTCACTTAAAACAAAACAGATACCGAGCTGATAAAGGGGACCTCGTGCTAGAATAGTTAGCTTGGGCCAGATTTTTTTAAATTCAAAGTTTAGTTTCTCGGGCATTTTGGAAGAACTGTCCAGCTGGAGGCGGAAATAAAATAAAAAATAAACTTCTAGTGTAAACTTTCGCAATAAGCATGACAATAGCAGTATTAATACCATGCAGCGTTTGTAATATACATTCATTCATACTTAATTTACGTTGAATTGATATATATTTCACTGCGAGTTATTTTTATATATTAAATTGTGAGTTTAATACAGATGAAGAATACGGCATTAGAGGAAATGAACGATTTTGAGCAATTTGTTGGTTTATTATTTTTACATTTTGGTTGTGTTCCATTTTGTTCTTGTATTTTCAAAAGAAATCATAGAAACTAAAAATCCACAAATACTGGCCTTACAGCATCTGTGACTGAGCGACCTATATCTTGACTGAGCGACCTATATCTTGGATAACTGTAACTTTGAAGTTGTTAAAATTCACGGTTGACTTAATTTTCGCTGAAATATGCTATTACAAAGATTAAATGCTTTTGCTCATGCATGTCGAGTTCGTATTAACTGCAAAGTCGCTGAAATTCGTTGGTCACTTGATTGCGTGGAAATATGTTGTCAATATCAAATAAGCTTAAGGTTTCTTCTTTGCCCATATATCTTTCATATCGTTCATCTCTTTAATACGAAAGACTATTAAAGTCACACGAACGTTAAAAATATATTTTAATGCGTAATAACGCAAAGAAACGCGTTTAAGCGCAAACCAAACAAGTAATAACGTAAATCAAAACACGTTATAACGCACAGTTACACGCAATAACGCAAAACAAACACGTTATAAAGTAAATCAAAACATGTTATAACGCGAATTAACACGTAATAATGCAAAACATACACGTTATTACGCGAAAGCAAAAAAAAACCCAGGTCAAAACGCAAAACAAACACGTTATAAGGTAAAACTGAACTCGTAATAACGCGAAAAAGCACAAAATAACGTAAAATAAACACGTTTTTACGTAAAACTAAATTCGAAATAACGCGAAAAACACGTGATTACACAAAACAAACACGTTATAACGTAAAATTTAACTCGTTATAACGTGAAGAAACGCGTAAGAACGTAAATCTAAACTCGTAATAACGCAAACAAAAACGTAATCACGTAAAATAAACACGTTATTACGTAAACTTAACTTGTAATAACGCGAAGAAACACGTACTTACACAAAACAAACACGTTATAGCATAAAACTAAACTCGTTATAACGTGAAGAAACACTTCATAACGTAAACCAAAAATCGTAATAACGCGAACAAACAGGTAATAACTTTAAATAAACAACGTAATGTCGTAAAATAAACACGTTATTACGTAAAACTAAACATAACAATGCATTTGACAAAGATTTCATTAAATTAATGAATAATGCTGTCTTTGGAAATACCATGGAAAATATGAGGAAGAGGATGAACGTCAACACACCACAAAGGCTAAGAAAAGTATGCGCAAAGCCAAATTTTCAATTCTTTTGGAATCATCAACGACGATTTGGGGCGGTCAACTTCAGAAAATCAAACATCGTGTCAAACAAACCCATTTACGAAGGATTCTGTATACTTGATATTTCAAAAATATACACGTATTAATTGCACTTTGATTTTATGAAAGCTCATTATGGCGTATGATTTTATGAAAGCTAATTATGGCGAGTGAGCTCAGCTACTCTTCACAGATACCGATTCTTTGGCTTACGAAATAGCTACAGACGAATGGTACTCTGACATGAGAGAGCACCATGATCTGTTTGACACGAACAACTTCCCTAAAGCCCATCCTTTATACAGCGACAACATTTGTACGGTCTTGGGGAAAATAAAGGACGAGTGTGGGGGTATACCAATTGCATCGTTTACTGGGTTGAGACCGAAAATGTATTCATTTATGTACGACGGAAAGCAAAAACAAACAGACAAGGGTGTTAAAAATGTGTCATTGAGAAACAGGACGAGCGATGCTTGTTTCAGCACTGCACTATGCACTTTACAGTGTTGCAGTATCGAAGAACACCCTCTCACCCTATGATGGTAAACGATTTGTGTTGGATTCTGGCATAAACACGCTTGCTCATGATCATTATAAAACCATTTGATTTATATTTTGGTGCTAAACAAAGTCATGAACCAATTCATGCCTCGTAGCGTAGCCAGCCTATACCCATCGATATGGACTTTTGAGCACGAATGTGAATAAACCACTAATAGAAGGTTAACTGATGTAAATAGTGCAATGTTTGACAAGTGTAGCTGTCAATGAGTTTGATAAAGCTATGTATGTATTGAAAATAGGTACTTGTTATGTTTTATTTCTATTGTTCAATGTCTAATATACATACATAAATTAATTAAATTGTGTTCAACCATGTGTTGTATTTAAACATTTGCTGTGCGATTGTTGTAGTTTAGTCTGATTTACACCTGGCCAGTATGCATTTAAACACATGATATTATTGCGTTTTTGTAATAATGTCTTTGATAAAATATGTATTTTAACCTTGCGATGTTTGTTTAATATTGGGTTCACAGGTGGGTCTATAAAATGATAAAGACGGCAGCAAATTTTATTATGTGCAGCATATACAATTGCAAAACAAAAAAGTACAGTGTACCGTATGCAATATATATCATAAATAGAGTGTGTATTATATACACTTCTTAAAGTCGAAAACACAGTTTTTTAAAGTATATATAATAATGGTCACACATATTATTCTGTGTCTGACTCATCGTCAGTATTGTCCTCCAACTCCTCCTACATTTCGCTGTCATCATCCTCATTATCATCATCCAAAAAGTCCACAAACTGATCATAATGCTTTCTCAGCAATAAACGAATTGCTCGCTCCTGGTCCATTCCTCGTTCCATGTATTCGCGGATATTAGACATAAATGTTGGTATGGATAATTTCCCCGCGCAATTTCAACCATTGAGAAATGCATTTTCCGTATCGCTGGAAAAAGTCCTTGATTTCAATTAACTTCATTTTAAAACTTTTTTTTCTTTCGCTTCACTCGCACCAAGTCCGTCTATTTTATGCTTGTCACCTTTCTTCCGCCAAGCGTTTTCATAACGTTGCCTAGCCAGGTTGGCAAACAGCTTGTATAATTCGTTTTCTCGATCATCCGTTGTGTCTGAGTTTTCATCCTGTCTGATGAAATTATATAGGCACATATAGATATATGCTGTACAGTTACTTATTCACCTACTTCATTTTCGATATCATTTTTGTTACAGTATAATTATCATAACTTAAATATTATATATTGTTTTGTACTATACCCCCGAATAAGGATAACAAATCTCAGAACATACAACATATACGGAAGCCAGTACAGTTTACAATATTTCAAGACTTGTTTTGAACATAAGGGTGCACGTAAATGCAAAGATCAAGATACTACCACACATGCATACACGAGTATATATTAAACATGTAGAAGTTATTTAACAATAAAATCAATAAAGTCAGAATAATCCAATTTTGCAACAATCACTAGTCACATCATTTCGATTTAGGTACATATATATATATTCTTTGTTTACGTTATTACGTATATCTTCGCATAATAACGCGTTTAGTTTTACGTAATAACGTGTTTATTTTACGTTATTACGTGTTTGTTCGCTTTATAACGAGTTTAGGTTTACGTTATAATGTGTTTCTTCAAGTTCAAACGATTTTAGTTTTACGTTATAACGTGTTTGTTTTGTGTTAGTACGTGTTTCTTCGCGTTATTTCGAGTTTAGTTTTACGTTATTTTGTGTATATTTTACGTTATTTTGTGTGTTTTTTCGCGTTATTACAAGTTTAGTTTTACGTAATAACGAGTTTATTTACTTTATTATGTGTTTTTTCGCGTTATTGCGTGTTTAGGTTTACGTTATAACATGTTTGTTCGCTTTATAACGAGTTAAGTTTTACGTTATAACGTGTTTGTTTTGTGTTAGTACGTGTTTCTTCGCGTTATTTCGAGTTTAGTTTTACGTTATAAGGTGTTTGTTTTGCGTTATAACGTGTGTCTGCTTTCGCGTAATAACGTGTTTGTTTCATGTTGTAACGTGTTTGTTTTGCATTATTACGTGTTTATTCGCGCTATAACTTGTTTTGATTTACGTTATAACGTGTTTTATTTGCGTTATTGTGTGTTAAGTAAGTAAGTTAGTAAATTATTTATTTCAGTGACATGTGAAATTTAACAAGCAACAGAAATGTGATACAATAGATACACCCGACCCGATGGGTCTATAAGTCACCTGATATTATATACATGATGCAAAGTGTGAAAAAGTCTGAGAGTAACACAAATATAAATAAGCACAAAACGAATTAAGTTATAGTATCTGATAAAGTTTCGAAATAATCTTCATGTAAATACAATGTAATTAGGCGCAAATAATATCTTAGGAAGATCATAATCATAAACCTGTTCGTATGAACAAATTTGTTGTTATGTTCCGATGGATGTGAATGGTAATTGATCAAACAATTAAGATACAGATCATACATTCAATATAGGCACTTTAGTAGTTATAAGCAAACAATTCGTACAAGTATACAAATATAACGGCAATGCCTAAGCATTGTAATAAGAAGTTTAAAATGTACAGCTAGAAAGACCTCAGCGTAAATTTAATTATACAAAGTATCCATGCGAGTTAAAAACGCGTGGATAATAAATTTGGACAGTCTTCGGGGATAATTTGATATTAAATGTACTAGTTTGTATGTAGCAGTCAAACTAAGGTAGTGTTCACTATTTATGATATCACTGAATACATGGTCTCTAATGCCGCTGTAGCGAGTGCATGTGACCACAAAGTGTATTTCGTCCTCAATGGAACCACTTCTACATAGTTTGCATAGTCTTTGATCCATGGTTTCGCCAATATATCGCCTTGTTTCCACGCGGAGGGGTAGAATGCCACATCTGACTTGAGCAAGGAGTGACCGCTCATGTCGCTTCAGGTTCAAATTCAAGTATTCTTCCTGTGAGAAGTCAGTTTTAAACAGTCGGTATGTCCGTAGCTTTGACACATCTGCCAACTTTGCCGACCATATACCTTTGTATAGGTTCACCACCCGTGACATTGCTATGTCCAAATTGACTGTTTGTCTCTTATTGTACTGATACATCAGATCAAATTTGCTGAAGATGTCTTTTGCTTCACTGCACCAATTGCTTTTACAGTTATTTATATCCCACATAAAGACACATTTTGTTATTCTATTTTCGGCCGTAGTAATCAGTCTATTCCACATTCTGATAATACATATCCAACGCCTGTGTTGTGAAGGTATCCATCCCATATCACCGGTCATAGCGAGTATCGGAGCAAATCTATGCATCCCCATTGAAATATCTCATGGCGCGATGATGAATGTTGTCAATGCTTTGATATTGTTTATACCCCCAAACACCTGCGCAATAGTCCGTTATAGGTACTACACATGAATTATACCGTTTCTCGTACGTTTTGCAGCCGAAGTCTTTTATCGAGCGAAGTTTGGTGATAACTTTTCCTGGGGGTCTTCCGGCAGTGGAATGTTACGCCTAGATACTTATATGAGTCCACTATTTCGAGAGTGTTTTCGCCGATTTTAAATGTATGATTCGTTTGCTGCGCACGTCCCCGGCGGAAGTGGATACACTTGGATTTGTCCGTGTTAATTAACACACGCCAATCTCTGCACAAGTCACGAAGCGTGTCCAGTATACGTTTTAGGTCCGTCTCGTTCTTGGCGATACACACAATATCATCGGCATATAACAGCATGGATACCTTCCGGTTGCCGATATCGAAGCCTAGGTCAAGTTCGTTGACCTCTTTCACTAAGTCGTTGATAAAGATGGCGAACAGTGTCGGGGACGCCGTGTCCCCTTGTTTGACCCCGATGGAACACGTGAACCAGTCCGTCAATTTGTTGTTTATCCGTACACAGGAGGTGAATGTTTATATATACTTTTTACGGAGTTGTAGATTTTCCAATCAACGCCATTTAACAGAAGTTTGTAAGCATCATATCAACGTCTATCAAATCAAAGCACTTCCGGAGGTCGATGCAGGTCGCGAACACTGTCGGATTATTGCGAACGATGCCGTTCAGCGTAAAAACATGATCCTCGCATGATCTATCGCGTCGGAAGCCGTTTTGTTCGTCGTTAAGAATTCCATGGTCGTCTAAGTACTCGCAAAGACGGCTGTTTTTGAGACCGGTGTATAGTTTCCCTACACAAGACAACAGCCTTACGCCTCTATAATTCATGGGCACACGGCGGTCCGAGGCGGGGTCTTTCAGGATGGGGCAGATTATTGCTTTCCTCCAAATAGACGGTATGATTCCTGTATCAAGAATCAATTGAAATAGTCCTGTACGAACCGCTATCACCGGTGGACACTTTAACGCAAAATATGGAGTTCCGTCACAACCGCTAGCTGATCGCGACTTTGCTTTCATCACTAGTCGTGCAACTTCCTCGACTGATATGTTTCTATTCAGACTTTCGTTCGACGTATATAATGGATCGGCCATTTGGTTTTCGAGCAGCGTCTTGTGCAGTTTTGAATTCCTGTAATGTTCGTTGTCAAATTCTGCATTGCCTGTTCCATTATATAAATTATGGAAATCATTTTTCCACTTATCTAACACTTCCTGTTCGTTACGTATGACGTTGCCGACGCCGTGAACGATTTCACACGGTATAGATGTGTTATCTCTTTGGCCGAGTTTGTTAATCTTCTCCCAGAATTCCGTAGGATTGCTGGTTGACATAGATTCTATCTCTATGGATTTCGAACGTCTGTAAGCGCGTTCCTTTTGACGTAACGATCCATCGAAAGAGTCCCGCGCTGAAGTATACTCCTCTCGTAAATGAGTTTTTCTGTGGTGATTACCTATATATTTCAGGAATGCACGTTCTTTACTTTGTACACTTTTCCACATATTTGTCAGTTCTTCGTCCCAGTATGGTTTTGTAATCCGGAGCCGCTTGTTTGTTGTCGACGAGCCGTACTTTGGGAGACATCTGTCCATGTCTGATATAATTGAGTCACAAAGATTACTGTAAATCAAGTCTGTTTCTTGTTGTGTTTCTCGATAACTTTCAATTTTTGATATGCACTCTATCAACGCCAATCTAGCGATCTCACTGTCCATAAAGTCGTCCGGCACAATTCTCACCTTCTACCGCTGTTGTCTGATCTCTTGACCCACAGGCGGTGACTGTCCTTTATTGCATGTATAGCACACCGCGAACCTCGTGACAAGCGCTGAGTGGTCCGGTAAAAACCTTGATCTCTCGCCCAGCAGACCATGTAATCCGTTATTATCAACTATGGACTGCATCGTGACAACACTAAATGATTTACATCTTGAAAACTGATCTTGCGGGATACAAATATAGTCAACAACCGCTTTCCCTTTCCGTGACACAGAGGTAAAATTGTCATTATGATAAGTCAAACGGCCATTCAGAACACATAATTTCGAGTCGTTCAAAAATTCCACGAAGTCGTGTCCGTGTAGGCTCACAACAGCGTCTAGAACATGTCGTGATGGAATGTCGTCGAAACCGTCAATAATGTCTGGTACGGAGCCAATTCTTGAGTTGAAATCTCCAAGTAAAAATATTTCATCGCAAGTAGCGTTCATATATATTTGTGTGTTACTGTGCATTATTACGTGTTTTGATTTACATTATTACGTGTTTGGTTTGCGTTATAACGTGTTTCTTTGCGTTATTACGCATTAATATAAATATTTTTAACGTTCGTGTGACACTAATAGGCCTTCTTTAAAATGACGAATGTATTACAAAGAAAATAATTCATCTAAACATGAACATATCATTTTTAATACGTTCAAGTTGATGAAGTCCAAATGTAAATGTTATATTCCGCTGGCTATAATACTAATGTGTTACAAGCTCTATTTACAGCGTTTCCATGCATGCATTTCTTCTCTTTTTATCCCAAGACTTAGTGTTACTGTTATTCAAAACAAAACAAAGGTAGACTATTTTTTTGTTTTACACATATGTGAAATCATTGTTTAGACAGCCTAGTTATAAAGTGAGCAAAAATTGTGCTTTTACTTGTTTTTTCCCAAATGCACCAGTATGAAAAACTGAACGCGGCAAATGATAATTATTGGGCATTATTTAAATGTTTTCCACATGTTGTTCCAGGAAAGTATTTGCTAAGACAAATCGTTGCTTTTTATGCTACATAAAACTAGAGATAACTCTAAGTTGATTAATATCCCCACATACCGCCTTGACACTGATGAAGAGGTTTGCAGATGTATTGCTTTGACACAAAACAATGTTTTGTCTGAAAAGAAGGCCTACAATATTTTTACCTTTGACCTTGAAGAATGAGCTTGAACTTTCAGCTACAGACCTGGTCCATGCGGGTGCCTCAAAATGATATCATCTCTCCATATAAGTTATTTCAAAACCATTACACGTTGGTCAAACCTTTGCTTCGGACAAAAACTTCAATCTTATATATGACCTAGACGTGTGACCTTGGAATCACATACATTTTTCGTGCTATGAAGCAGAAATGAAATACACACATTTGACATTATGTGTATGTGAAACATCGTCTGGTCTTGGAAAGTAATAACCTGAAGTAATATTTAAATCCTTCGAGGCATTTAGAAGTGATGGTGCGGAAATGAGATACAAATATTTGACCTTTGACATTGAAATGTGTTCTTGACTTTTGACTTTTGACGGATAATCATTCGAAGTTATAGAGCGGACACGAAATATGGACGGACGTACATATCACAGACATACGAACGGACAGACCAACACGGGAGCTTCCTTTATAGCCACAATTAATAAAAAAGTGGGAGTATAACTACATTTTATACCACGCTTCAGAGAGTTTTCATTGTTTTGCGGTATTCAGTAACTGTGATTCCAGATCGGTTAATGGTGGATGGAGCCTAATATGCAAGCTTACAGTACAATAAGTAGCGTGCAGTACGTTGAAATTTAGTTGTAATTTATACGTACGCTGATTACAGCACTTATAGCACTGAACGACTGCACTGAGTGGACACGTTGCGACCGCGCTAAATTAAATAAATGACACGCATGCTAAGCATCTCAGACATCGCGTGACGTCTGGGAACTGCCCATTGAGATCGGCATCGTAGAAATTTGCGATGCGATTGGTAAAACACTTGTAGCACCCTTTGATCTTAATAATTGAGGCGCGTCGTGGGAAAACCGGATTTAATGCATGTGCATTAAGACCTGTTTCCTCACGACGCGCCACATTAATCTCGCCCTGAACCCTCGTTAAATAACTAACATATTTCGGTCAAAGTGTGCTACAACTATTACAAAGAAAACGAAATAAATGTGTGTCACGTTTCAATATACGAGGCGCGTCGTGGGAAAAATTATATTATCCTTGCTACCCAAATGAAATATTGGTCTGCATACGTATGATACCCAAAGTGACACTACATACTATTGCCAACTTAAAGTACTATGTGGATACGGGTTTTATTCTGTTTATATTAACTAATCCGAATACTATCTCGGTGTGATAACATTGTGTAATACACACTTGTATTATCAGGTTATACTTTAACCAGTTTAAACAGTAATATTGTCAATGTCATCTTTGTA
This sequence comes from Congeria kusceri, assembly GCA_027627225.1. Classification (NCBI taxonomy): domain Eukaryota; kingdom Metazoa; phylum Mollusca; class Bivalvia; order Myida; family Dreissenidae; genus Congeria; species Congeria kusceri. The sequence continues at coordinate 99,090,047 of CM051024.1, forward strand.
AATGTCATTGCCCCGAATAACGTACAGCAACATCTTAGTCACCCACCTCAAGTTAACTTGCTGGGCCCAGTTGCTCAAAACTTTAACGGCCCGTTAAGCTAACAGCATGTTCACTTTAGATGTAAATAACATTAATATTAGGAGCAACTAGTTTATCAAATATTTTCAGATTAATCCAGCATAACAATTTATGTAAAATGAACTAATAGTTTAATAATGTTATGTTGAATTTACATAAATATTTTCATCCAAAATTTAACAGCTTAATTGGCTGTTAAAGTTTTGAGCAACTGACCCCTGGTCTCTAATAAGTGCTACATATAGGTGTGCTTCCCTCTGGCTTTTCCCTCTGGCTTTTAGATTCCTGGACACAATTTCACAAAACAGGTCAGATCTGATATTCGAGTGTAACTTGAGTCCGATAATCAGGATCCGGTTCAAAATCACGGGCACAAAAACATTGATCATTATAGCAATTGCTGGCCATATTATATACTGCTGGGATTATTTTCCTTTTCGTCTAGGTATTGGATGTTTTTACAGCAGCGTACTATGAAATTAGAGTGAGCATACAATCCGGTAGAAAAAGTATCATCTCGTATTACTTCAGTTTATAAATCTCATCGGCGTTAGATTGTCAGATATTTAGAAGATACGGATATTGGATTTAGAAATTTTACAGGCATTATATAATATCGAAGTGAATTACAGTGTATTTGATATTTTCGTCCTGGAACAATATGCATTTAGTTTCGAGTTGTTCTGACATTAATCCACTGAAAAAATATTTCGGTTAAAAAAAGTCAGACACTATTGCGTTGGATGTTCAACTTTACCACAAAAGGCCTGTTTTCAGACGATTTCGACTTTATCGCCGTGATGGAGTGTACACTGTTAATGTAATATACATTAATGAGACCAGTAGGTCGTTGTTTTCGTTTATAGCCGTTAAACACAATTCTTAATGTTTATCAAATTAATAGGAATTACGAAACACAATTGTTCTTCAATTAAATTAATGTTTGCTGGGCACTTACATACAAAACAACAACATATAATTAATAAGATAATCTGAAAGAATGTTAAACGTGTTTGAACACATATGTCGAAGGAATGTTAGCAAAGTGAGCGAAGGAGAATTCACCAATAAAATTGATAGTAAATCTTATGAGTTTGGAAATCAATTAGTCCTATTATACATCACGAACACAATCGTTACGATTTAAAATCATGATATTTTGATAATTATATAAACAGATCATGCAGTGTGATACTTTAAAGTAACACATACGCATGACTTCGAGTCACAATCAAGTTATCTCTCTATTCACACGTTACTATCAGTCAAAGCACGATAATTTAATTTAGATTACGGCCATTAAAGATAACAAAAGTTATCCCATATCTAAAACAAAGACCATTATCGACCACTTTCTTTTAAAGCGGCATGTGCTTAGTATGTAAATTATTTTCAACAAATTCGAATAATAATGTTGCAAGCAAAGAGCAATGCATGATCGTATGTCCTCAATATACTGTTCTTCAACAGGTTATTGATTTGGTTAACGGACATGTACCTAAACTTAACGCCACTTTACGTAAATGTAATATATAGAGAATAGGTTAATGTTTAATAAACATAAGTTTACTGAGCGAGGCTTAGAAAAGCTGAACCATGTTACTTTGTCCCATCATTTGCTGCCTTTGCTTTAAAAATAAGCGAAAGAACAAATAACTACATTAAATTAAAAAAAACTGCAACATAAAATGACGCCACGAAATTAACACTATAGCATCATTAGGCCGTGGGTATTTGCTTTAACCTGCAGATAAGGTTATCAAACGGGGTGTTACCCCACGGGGTGTTATTTCGTCAATATTGACGTGGTTATGGGATAAAAACTCATATCCATATGAAAATACGACTTAAAATCAGGAGACTCGTGCAATTAAGTTTGCGACATACGCATCTCGTCTGAATTTTGACTCACGTTCTGTGAACGTGATTTGTCCTCTCTTTAATCGAGCATGAATAAAGCCAGTATGTGTTATGTTTAGACTGGGATGAAAAGAGAGGAAAACACAAACACTTCATCAATCCTTTCTTTAACCACAACAATAAACATTTCTTTTAAACATGTAAGTTGCTCGTTAAGTGTTGACCAGGCGATAGCTTATCAGATTATCCAAAGCACTTCTTCAGGGAAAATCCGCATTGTCAAAACACATTTGTATCTATTCTTATCTACATTTTACCGTTGCAACGAACATAGCAAAGTTGCATGGCAGCAAATTGTTTGTTACAAATGTAAATGTAAGATTTCATTTACTTGTTTAAATGTTGTCCCCAAAACCAAGATCGAGTGTCTTTAGTAAATATTCATCAAGATAATAACCCAACTCTACTCGCAACACATCTGTTCAATATTACCAAGTTAAAGTTAGAACCAAAGCAAGTAACAGTAGAATTACCAGACGACCGTTCATAACCTCCAGTAAAACACCAATGTCACAAAATCATGTGTATCACGCACATCGTGTTAAAATACCCGGTAATTTTCGTAATTCCGACTGGTACTAGGATCAGTACTTTTGATCCAGTGGTCGTACAAAGGGCGGATTGATCCAGTGGTCGTACAACGGGCGGATTGATCCAGTGGTCGTACAACTGGCGGATTGATCCAGTGGCCGTACAACGGGCGGATTGATCCAGTGGTCGTACAAACGGCGGATTGATCCAGTGGCCGTACAACGGGCGGATTGATCCAGTGGCCGTACAACGGGCGGATTGATCCAGTGGCCGTACAACGTGCGGATTGATCCAGTGGCCGTACAACGGGCGGATTGATCCAGTGGCCGTACAACGGGCGGATTGATCCAGTGGTCGTACAACGGGCGGATTGATCCAGTGGTCGTACAACGGGCGGATTGATCCAGTGGCCGTACAACGGGCTGATTGATCCAGTGGCCGTACAACGGGCGGATTGATCCAGTGGCCGTACAACGGGCGGATTGATCCAGTGGTCATACAACGGGCGGATTGATCCAGTGGTCGTACAACGGGCGGATTGATCCAATGGTCGTACAACGGGCGGATTGATCCAGTGGTCGTACAACGGGCGGATTGATCCAGTGGTCGTACAACGGGCGGAGACATACTCTTCCTTTTTTAAGTTTTTCTTGATAGAATATAAAGGTTGGTTAGTACTGATGCTTTAGGTTTTGCAGATAAAATATCTCTGGACATTAAACAAAGTCTGCGACTAAGTCCCTTTATCATGTCGATTTATGTTGCACTAGCCTAACTAGTTTTTGTTTCGCAAATTACGTTTAGTAAGCATCAGACCAGTTTGTATCATGAAACACTAAATGTGTTGTGAGCCTCATTCCATATTGCAAAGCATTAAAATGGAGGTTTATCGGCCTCAGCTCGAATATCAAAATACAACAAAGAAGTTTTCTTGACCTCTATTCCTGAAATGAAACTTTCTCAACTACCTTTGTAGCGGGAGTTTGTTTTTAGCTGACACTTATGTCTGTTGTTTGCATTGTTCTAACATGATAGTAACTTTATTAAAAAACAACAAATCAACAACAGCAGCAAAAAACCCAACCGAATAATCAACAACGAAGAAAATATTACAAAAACAACAATAATAAAAACAGTCAAATCAACACACATCATTTGTAATTAAGTTCTTAACGCGATTTTGAAGTATCGTTGTTTTGAACAACCTACCCGACTTACTCCAATGACACAGAATTAACTTGCATAATTATAGCTGTTGTCTTTTTTTTTTTTTACTAAAGAAGCATGAACATCATCCCAATTGCAGTGAATGCACACACATTTCCACGAATAGAGAGAGGCAGACAAACATGTGCTCGGCACGTCTTTATCGGCTCATTAAAGCTGTCTCCAACCGAACAAGGCGCTCCAAACCAAACGCTGCGATTAAATAATGTGAAGCGTGCGTTAAATACATAATGGATTCGAACAAAGTAGATCACTAAAGGGACATCCATGTCGAATTGAAAAACATGCTAGCGAATATATGAACATCGTACTTAACTGACTGTTTATATAGTGCATAGATTAGGTATGACTTAGCTATAACTTAAAGGATATTCATAACAATATGTACAACTTCGTAGTGCATACGCGCGCATGCTATAATTAAAGTCTGGTTGCAATAATTTATTGCTCTTTAAAAGAAAACGTATTTCACATGACCAGACGAGTGTAAAGACAGTTGTGACTATGGAGCATTCACTAGGATGAGCTTTTTTGATTGAGCTACCTAGTCATAACTACTGTCCCAGTAGTAAATACATTCCTCCCTCGAAAGCCAAACGGGGCTATCAGCCTTCTTTGTACCCATGATGAGGACACCTTTTTGCTTTCTAGGGCCGACTACTATTATATATGCGCCTACATTGACATTCTCACTAAAATGAAAGAGGTAACGTTTTCCAATTAACGAGATGATTGCTTACTTCCATTGGAGCTTAAATATACTTTCAACTTCTGTAGCCCCAAGTTGGGCGCAAAAGGAAACACAATGAAGAAACACGTGCAGCCTATACAGGACTCGAGTCCGCACGAGTGCGCTTTACCGATAAAAATGTTACCCCTATCTGCATTGTTTTATATAGAAACTAATTACAACTTTGATGATGGAACATGCTGTTAGTTCCGATTTCGTCCGGACAAAAATTGAGCGTTAAGCCGTTGGTTTAAACAAAACAAACATTCGTTCGTTCTTTTTCAATCTTTTCTCGACGGCATAAGACTAGAAAAAGAAGATACTTGATCCGTGACCAGTTTTAGTCATCATTCAGCACGATATATGCATACATTCAGTTTATTATATGTTAATATCCGTTTTTAGACGCAAAGCATTTTAGAGACGAATTATTGCATTCAATGGTGTATGTCTCTTTAACAGGCATCTTGTCCGCTGTGCACACTGTTTGCAAGTTAGTGAAGTGAATGGCTATTTAAACACTGGTGCTTGGCAGGCAGAATTATTTTCGCGTCTATAAATCGGTCAGTATGTCAAGTTATTGCCGTTCATAGTTCTAGTTCCATAAATGGTCACAAAGGTCAGTGCTAATGTCCTCGAATTATTTTTTAAGAACACACATGAAGATGTAATAATTTCTCCATACACGTAGAACGTAAACAGTGTTTAGCAGTTCATGATAACCTTGTAGTTTTTAGTGTATTTTCAGTGTTTAAAGGGATAGTTAATACGATTCAACTTAAAGTATTAATCTTCTTTAAGACACTTAAAAATAGCATGCAATCAACAAGATATCATAAGGTACCTATGAATTGGCTTATCTAGGTTAAATTAGTTATATACAATAGCTTGGGTCAAGTCTAAAATGTGAATTGATAAAGCTGGAAATGTCTATGGCGATCCATCAATAGGCCTTTCCGGATTTTGTCTATAAAATGTGACTAAACTCCTCCCCCAGCTATTGTTAGCAGATAAAGGGCGCTTTTCCATATGTCCGTTTCCGCATCCGCATTGCGCAAATCCGCATCCGCAAACAATCGAACAAGTTGAAAACAGTTGGACCGTTTCCATATGTCCGCAGTCCGTGTCCGCAGAGCGCATCTACAAAAGCCGTTCGCAAAACATCGATCGGTGAGCGATTTTATGCGGATGCGGACGACATGGTATCTACCTTAAAGCATGATCTTTAAATGAACCATGACTGACGCTGTAGATATAATTGTTGAATGCTTTATATAAATAAATATTGTTTATAATCCACCACATGTGAATGTTTGTACATACTGAAATAACATTTGCAGCCGACGTAATTAAAAATGATTAAAAGATTCTTACAGCAGACATTGCAACTACCTGAAAATACAAAGGAAACAAAAATATTCGACTTTTATTTGCGGATTTATGGAAAAGCGCGTCCGTATACTATTTATGCGGATACAGATACGGATGCGGATACGGATGCGTGTACGGAGATATGGAAAAGCGGTCTAATTTCCAGCCATCGAGCTTCAGGAGCTTTACCACGTGCTCTTTGGGGTAAGGCGTAAACAATATGTTTGTTTCAGGTTGCCCGACCTACCCTAGACCCTAATGCCCCGACCCTAAAACATTTTATTGGGTTTGTCAGATTGATTTTTGTTTTATTTACATTTTTCAATAATTTATACTGTTCATCTGTATTCTCGCGGTACTTAACCTTTAAGTACATTTTTGGAGCAAAAAACAACTAACAAAACATTTTCTTTCAATAAAATGCTATAAATTGAACCTTTTCACGAAAATAACAACTGGAAATTGTGTTTAAAAGTAAAGAATTCGTCCTTAAATTATTCTGATTTTCAATGCACCATGCAGCCATCTTGAAAAATTACGTCATCGGAAATCTCGCTGTAAAACTTTTGTTTTGAAATAAGTTTGCTGTTAGTGTATAAACAAACACAAATACACTTTAAATTGTTGGATTGTAACCTTTAACAAGTATAACAAAACAATAATTTGAGTCTTCATTTATAGTTACTCAAGCAGACGAAAGTGTAGACATTGACCCCCTAACGTCTACCGATAGCTGCAAGCTGATAAGAAAGTTATTTATTTTTATGGTTTCAAATCATATTACTTGTTTAAATTCGAATGAATTAATTTATAAGTTATTATTTTCTTAAAGAAAACCAAAAATATGCTAGATGTTGACAATTAAGCATGAAAATCCGAACATAAACAATTACCGCGAAAATAGAGATACCGCGAGAATACCGATGCGGAGTATAATGTGTTTTTGGATAAAAAAGTGTTTTGTTTTGATAGTATCCACTAATAAACAATGTTTAAGGAAATTACTGATATGTTTTGAATATTTATTCAGTTTTAGAATCTTCAAGTTGACCATTTACCAAATAAAAAAAATAAAAATAAAATAAATCCCAACCTTCCTACCCTATTTTTGGGGGGCATGTAACCTGAAACAAACATATTTTTGACGCCTGAATAGGATAACCGTTAACTAGTGAAGTAAGCCCAAGTGCAATGGTTAGATAAACACTAGCTTGATTTGCATATGATTGCATGCGTGGAAACGTCTGTCGCTTCCCCTAGATATGTTGCCGAAAAAATGCATGTTCTATTTAAGAAATAATTTTCTAACAATCGTTGTTTATCGGCCAATAAACAACGATTTGGAGTTTTGATGCATATGAATTAAACCACGAGAGCGTTAGCCCAAGTTGTTTAATTGCCACGCATCAGAACGACAAAGAGTTGTTTATTGGCCGATAAACAACCGATAAACAACGATAGTGCGAATTTTATTTCGATTCTAAAATTATTCGACAATTATTTTTAAAAGTGTAATTGGAACTACTTTTTACTATAGACCGTTCAGAATCGGGACTTCTTTTTGCGCTGTTTATTGGGTAGTTTAACAACGATAATTTTGTTCTATGTCTATAGAATAATTAGCGAGTATCATGTTAGAATATCGTATCATTGCCATCTGCAATTTTAAAAGCATTCACACCCAGTTACCAACCGCCCGTATAAACCCAACGAATATATTATTGCAGGCAGTAATTCAGACGGGTAGTATGGACCATATACAACGTGATTTATAAATAATAAATGCACCTAAGACAACGTTTCTCAGCATTTGATAAGACATTATTGTGTGTTATAGCTCTACAAGATTACAATTCCAACACGTAACGCGCCCTAATGTTTATTACTTGAGATAATTGAATTCAGTGCATTAAAGGCATATGTTCTGTAGCTCGCTCATAGTTAGCTAAAACAGCTATATTTGTACAAAATGGCATTGTACACATTACATTTGCCTTAAAATGCGCACCATACTTACGAATACGGATTATTAAACTGCTTCGGATGAGCAAAAACAATCTTTGCATGAGGCCACATATTTCTGGACATTTCGTCCATGATTTGAGACGTGTCGTGGGAAACCCGGGCTTATTGCATCTGCGCAAAGTGTCGTCTAATCCGGGACGACACTTTCCACCTACAGTAGATGTATGTTTATAAGAGGCTTTCTTGAAACAGAAAATAACCTACAAGCGGAGGGTATCGTCTCGGATCAGATAGCTGTGCGGATTGCACAGGCTGACCCGGGACGACACTTTTCGCATGTGCATTAAGCCTGTTTTCCCCACGATACGCCTAATTTCATTTTTGTGTTTTGATTTTGTTTCCTGTTTGTCGTGCTATTTACTGGTGTTGTGTGGCATATAAGTGTTCTAACTAAAATAAAGAAGCTTTGGACATTTCTAAGGGTTTCCCTGGTGCAGATGCAACTGTAGTTACACATGTTATATATTTGTATACAGCACTGAGTTTTACAGTAAAAATGCAGAATAACAATTACATAAAATACATGTCTGCTTGGACGGATTTCATTCCTCAACCTCTCGTAGTCATGATATCTGTATAAATGGTAGTTTTAAAAGATAAAATATTTTGTATGGATCCGAAGTGTATCCCATCTTACCTTCCTATATAATCGTCCGTTGCGTAGGCGGAAAGTGCCGTCCTGGATTAGCCTGTGTGGACTGCACAGGCTGATAAAGGACGACACTTTTGGCACATGCATTAAGCCCGGGTTTCCCACGACACGCCTCATATGTTTTGCGGGTAACACGGCTTGCCAGTATACTTACATTATATGAAAACGCCAGACGAAATAAACGTTGATCGTAACTTCCAGTTAACACAGCGGTTGGTATGCTGGTTTCTTCACTAGGTTCGATACCCTGCCCATGCGCGAGTGAGCTCTAGAAACAGAAAACACCACAAAAGCGGATAGTATCGTCCGGATCAGCCTGTGCGGACTGCAAATGCTGATGCGGGACGACACTTTACGCACGTGCATTAAGCCCGGTTCTCCCAAGATACGCCGCATTTATCTTCATAGTGACGACTTCTTTGTTTTGCATGTTCCAAAGTAGCAAAACTTACTCTTTTTGAATGAAAGGGAATATATTTTCAATTAAGACAAAACCTTTTTCGTACGAGAATCGCAAGATTATCACCACAATGATAGAAACGTTATCCAAATTGTAAGCTGTTAAAAGAATGAGTTTTTTTTATTGCTTTGTTGCGACGCGAGGTGTTATTTCGATCCTTTTATTTATTTTACAGTGAACAGGAAAGGCGGCGATAGTAATGAACTTAAAGAGCTATTAAAGTCTTGAAAATTCTTGGAAATTGTTTCGGTCTTTCTCAGTTACCTCGGTATTGAATGTAACAACAAGGAACTACTATATCTGAAAAACTATGTTTCCAGGAATTTATATTTAAAAAGCACCTCGACAAACGTATATACATTATTTTGAAGACAAAAGTAAAGTACTAATAATTAGTATAATGTAACATTGAATAACATTCATATATGAAATAATTACACACAAATAAGAAGAAAAAAACCCACAAATACTTAAGCCAGCACTCCAAATTAGTAAATTACTTTATAAATAAGGCTTAAATAATAACCATTGCGAGTTTTTATACTGGAAAAGTACTAAAACGCCGCAAAACGAAACAAACTATACATGTAAATGAGGCGTGTCGTGGAAAAGTCGGGCTTTATGCATGTGCGTAAAGTGTCGTCCCGGATTAGCATGTGCAGTCCGCACAAGCTGATCCAGGACGGCACTTTCCGCTGTAATGGGTTTTTCGTTTTCAAGGAAGTTTCTTCTAGTTATAAATTGCACAAGCATATCCGGGACGACACTGCATTAAGCCCGATTTACCCACGACATATTTACTTACATTACATGTCTTACAAATGTTATAAAAACGTGTACACACTACAGAAACGTGTCAGAACAAATGTGACGAGCAATGTTATGACTCCAGACAATAATAAATACGAATAAAAAGCAACAAAATAACAATGCCAACAAGTCAGTAACGTTAAACAACAATACCGTATACTAGCGTGACTATTGTAATATTACGTTTATGTGCAAGTGTTTCTACAAACTCCTCGAAACGGTTACTTCCCACTAGGCGTTCTTCAGTTACCATGACGAATGAAATCCTTCCAGATTTTAGAGGATCTAGGGGAGACCACTGTGGGGAATTTAAAGATATATTGTTTCACTTTTTTTATTTTTTATCATTATTGTATAAAACTCCAGGCATATACAACTTACTGCTGGTCCACGATTTTGATTCGCGCCATGTAATTTGACTATGGTCACGTGGAACGTCATGCCGGCAGAGACTTAAAATCGAGCTATGGTTTATACCATATTTCAGAGAGTTTTCTTTGTTCTGCGGTATTCAATAACTGTGATATTAGAACAGACACTGATGGGCGGAGCCTAAGATGCAAGCTTATCGTGCAATAAGTAGCGTGCAGTATATTGAAATTTAGTTTTAACTTATACGCACGCTATTTATTGCACGGTAAGCTTCCACATTCGACAGCGCTAAATTTGGAAAGGGCACACATGCTTGACACACACATGCCAATAATGTAAGACATCACGTGACGTTTAGGAAACGCCCATGGGATGGGCATCTTGGAAAGTTGCGATGTTATAGGTCAATATGGTATAAAACACTTGCAGAACACTTTGACCTCAACATGTTTTTTATTTAATATCGCCCCGAGGCCTCGTTAAACTATTATAAATAACTAACTTATTTCGGTAATAGTGTGCTACAACTATTACTTATTATAGCGCATTAGGTGCATACAATATCAAACAGTGAAAATTGGCAACAGTGTCACAAGTCACCAATACGAATATACACTTACTCATAATTATAATTAACTCAATATCTAGCCAGTAGAGTTAAGAAACATAAAAATATTTACAACATGTCATTCTAGTTTATGTAAGAACACTAAAAACTGTATATTTATCTATGTCTATACGTTTCAAACACTTTCTTTAAAGATAAGTAACTACTAGAATAACATAAATGACTAAAGTAAATTATCAAACAAATAAAAGCACTGCATAACATATATACACCATTTACCACCATCTACGTTGTTGCTTGTGTTGTTCTGCTATTAGCCCGGCTAGCTCAGTTGGTAGAGAGCTGGACTGTCAATCCGGGGATCGTGAGTTCGAACCCCAGCCCGGCCACATAACTTGTGTGGGATTGGTCATAAAATTACTACGGCCACTCCCCCCCTACCTCTGATTCAAAAAGGGCAGTTGTCAGTTACTGGCAGAAGTATGTTTACTTGGTACTGGTAAAGCGCTTAGATCGGCTAAGCTTGCCCAGGAAAAGTGTGAGTAGGTTAACTGACAGCCATGATATGACTGAAATACTGTTTAAAACGGCAAAAATCTAAACAAACAAACAAAACAAGTTCTGCTATCAGTCAACTTAACGTGCAATTTGGTAAGTGCTTGTTTTGCTTGCAGATAATTTATTACGATGGGTTTTGCTTTACACTAAGCATTCTTAATAAATCCTAAATAAATGCACGTTCATCTTTAAAAGTGTTCTTTTAACTTAACATGCATTAGCTACTTTTGTATGTGCATCGTTTGTGCATTGAATAAGAAAACCACAATCGTCTTATTTATAAGAACAATAAACACGTTTTCAACTGAAACTAGTATGTTTTTATTTTATTTTTACATTATATCTAATAAAAACAATATATGAACATACATTTCCATCTGTTTTTGAGTTTTGAATTGATTATAAATTAAGAAAATAATAATTTAATTTTCTTAAAAGAAATACTTTTTAAACTTCAAACATGTGTATACTATTATCAAAAACGTCCTTTTGCTATAAAAAAGTTTATTAACGTAATCATATATATCCGAGCTCTGTTTTGTACATATGATTTATTTACGAAAAGGCCAGTATTACATGTTTATTTGATGTTTTCCAGTAATTTATAGGGAAATATCAGTGAAATAAAATTGGTAATTCACTGTTTAAAACAATGAACATTACCACTATGATAATTTTTACTGTTTCCCGATTGAAAACAGTAAATGAAACGGACCGACAACGATGCTGGACTCAAAATCGTCATATGAGCCCCGCGATATTTTCCAATAAAACCCATTTAGATAGCAAATAAAATCAAAATAAAATCGGTGGAGAAGAAACTGTGTTGTTTTCGGCAGAATATCGACTTTTTATTCACTGCGCCACTCGTGAAAATATAAATTTATATGATCACTCATGAATTAAAATCGATACTCTACCGAAACCAACAAATCCTCTATATATTACGAAAAATCAGTATACAATGTTAAATTAACTTATCAAGCAGAATATAAACTGATTAAACAAGTCCAAATATGTACATTTTCAAAAGCATCTTTTTCTTACAATTTACAAGTATATAAACATATATCAGCCGTTTTGTGTGTTAAAAAATATAATTATACTGAGTAAAATAAGGTTTGCAACTAAAATAGAACTTGATATATTTCATTAAATAAATGGCATTTCATTTCTTCTTACAGTACTGGTCCTTCCCTTTACAGACAGTTAACTAGTGAATATCAACATCACACTTCGTATAAATGTCACAATATCATAATAAAATACGACCAATAAACAATGTTGTGTTTTCACTTTAAGATGCATTTGATATTTTCTAACATCCTAGTTCTTGCTAAACTTATTTTATTTAGTATATTTTGCTTTGATATCGGCAGATTTACAATGAAAGGGACAATGTGTTGCAGCGGAGTTAATCTATGTCGATTAATCCTCAATAAATGCCTGTAGTCTTAATGTTATCCACATGTGTGTCAACTGGAATTCTGAAAACGGAAATACATGTGTATGGTTATATGACCTTGTGACATTACCATGAAATATATGACAATAACACTGAGATAACATTTAGATCATATTTAGATAAAATACAATGTACATAATATTGCCGTATCTCACGATAAGTACCGCACAAAGTAAAGGACAGGGAGGTCCCGAGATCGATCCCCACCCAGGGAGCGTTCTCGGGATTTTTCCATAGACATTAAGTATTGGTTCTTCCCAGGAAACGGACTCGAGAGTGTCTCTATAAACCTAAGGCTTTCGCTGCAATCGAGCTTAAATAAATAGGTCTAAATGAAAGTAAAGCGAATCGCAGAACAGAGGAATTGAAAGCCAAACCATTATCCAAAGATATATGTTCATGTTACTACACTACTTCAACTACTATTACTACTACTACCACTACTACTACTACTACTACTACTACTATTACTACTACTACTACTACTATTACTACTACTACTATTACTACTACTACTACTACTACTACTACTACTACTACTACTACTACTACTACTACTACTACTACTACTACTACTACTACTGCTGCTACTACTACTCTTACTACTAGTAATACTTCTACTACAACAACAACAACAACTACTACTACTACTACTTCTACTACCATTACTACTGCTTCTACTACTACTACTACTACTACTACTACTACTACTACTACTACTACTGCTACTACTACTACTACTACTACTACTACTACTACTACTACTACTACTACTACTACTACTACTACTTCTACTACTACTACTACTACTACTTCTACTACTTCTACTACTACTACTACTACTGCTACTACTACTACTACTACTACTGCTACTACTACTACTACTACTACTACTACAAGTACTACTACTACTACTACTACTAATTCTACACTACTACTACTTCTACTACTACTACTACTACTACTACTACAACTACTACTACTACTACTACTACTTCTAGTACTTCTATTACTACTACTACTACTACTACTACTACTACTACTACTACTACTACTACTATAACTACTACTATTTCTACTACTACTACTACTTCTACTACTACTACTACAACTACTAGTACTACTACTACTACTACTACTACTACTACTACTACTACTACTACTACTACTACTACTACTACTACTACTACTACTACTACTAAAAACCTTATTTTTCTAAGCGTTGATATACACATCGGAATAACGTGGTGTCATATCTAGCATATTCCTAGCGAAACTTTTGCTTACGGAAGTAGCATCTGTGCAAGTTGGGGTTTTAAGTGTTATTAGGTCTGGATTGCTCATTCCATGTTTTGTTTTGTTTCCTGAGTATTTAAACGTTTTGGTGGCAACACCCAGTCGTTACAGAAAAGTCTGATAGAGTCTACATTTCAAAATTAAAAAAAACAACACAACAAAAGCAACACAAACTAAACGAACTGCATGCTTTCGCATTTCACACGTGCCATACATTTTATACTCTATGTGCATGTGTCCTTAGTTGAGAAAAACAACATAATGTTTTGAAACTAATAATTTCTGAGTTTCGCAGTGAAAATCATTGACTTGACTCGTACTTGCCAGTATTTTGAATCCTTGATTGGGAATAATACTAAATATAAATTAGATGTCTGCAATCAATGATAAATGCATAATGATGTTGTTTTTTTTAAAACTATTTTGAATCAATATTTTTTGGTGTGTTTTAATAAGCTTCATAAGCCATGCAATTCATTTCAGATAATTATCCGCTCCATAATTGTGATACATAAATCAATATTTTTAATTTTTTTTTACAACAACATTTATTTCAGCAATAAAGCTTACAAACAAGCTTCTAGCCTACAATAATGAATATACAAATGTTATATACCGCTGGTTAAGATTGCTGTAATTGTTAGCGAATCAATATAACACTGATAAGTCTATAAAATGTGTGTACTGAATATATTGCAACAACATCTTTAGTAAATAAGAATAATTTATTAACACACACACATTCCATCTGTTTTTACGTTAAATTCAATGTTAAAAAAGTCTAACAAACTTTAATTTTCTAAAATAGCCGTATAATTTTACAAGTAAAAATGTGTGTACTGCATATTTACAAAAACGTTAAACTTTCTGTTACCATCAAATGAATTTATTGTATATAAGGTAATCAAATTTACTAAAGTATTTGGCTATAATACAACACAATGTGTTTATGTGGAATAAGCGTGTCGTAAGCAGCAATCAGACAAACAGACAAACAGTTTGGTTTTATCAAAACAGGCTATAGGTAAAATACTGGGACATTTAACATGTACGATATTTGACTATGACTATCTGTGACTATCTGCAATTAATCTCCCAATTATAGAAGGAAAAGCCAAGCACGAAAACATCATTTTATATCCCATAAAGTATCATCACACAAAGTACAGTCAACAAAAGCACATGTAAAAAAAAAGGTGAATGATATAAACAAATACAGTACCAGCACTTTAAAATTTCAAAATATATAATAATGGTATTAAACAATATGAATACACAATTTCGGAACTGGTCACGCATCATTGTGATCAACATTATTAAAACCATTTTCCCAAGTAAGCGCACATTTAAATTTCAAAATTAATATAAAGACACATTTCGGAACTGGTAAAAAATCATTTAAATTAACATAATCAATCATAATCAAACACAGTTCTCGAAAAAAGGACATTTAAATGTCAAAATATATAATTATGGAATTAAAAAGATATGAATACACACTTTCGGAACTGGTCACGCAACATTGTGATCAATATTATAAAAACCATTTTCCCATATAAGCGCACATTTAAATTTCAAAATTAATAAAATAAATATAAAGACACATTTTGGAACTGGCCAAAAATCATTTAAATCAACATAATCAACCAAGATTCTCGAAAAAAGAGCACTTTTAAATGTCAAAATATATAATTATGATATTTAATGCACAACTCGAAGTCGGTTCAAGCTAATATAAAGAAAACATAAACACATGACTTCTTAACACTTGATGATACTTTACCAGTCATTGCATGTTTATTTTAATCTAACGAATGTCAGTGTTCTAGCTGCCTGTTACATTAATAGCTCCCAAGATTGACTTTTGCATGGACAAATCATGTCATTGTGGGCAGGAATTTTAATTTCGAGGGTTGTCCAATAAATCTATACTAGTGTGGTATCAATGTTAGGTAAAGACATTGGTACAACATAGGTGATTATAAACAACACAAAAATGGTTTTATAGTGCAGCTTTACTTTTTAGTGTAAAGTGTTATTTTTTTATAATGATTATACTGATTTTAAGGCATTTATGGGTTTATTTTGGTTAAAGGTAAAATCTCACAGTAATTTTAGATTTTAAATAATAAAGATAATATCAAATTTGCATGAAAAACAAAAAACAATATCAGTTTAGAAAGTATAATAATTTATGTCCCGGGTTTTCATGCCTATATAGGCACGGATTATAACTTCTGTATAAAGATATATAATTTCACCATGTTATATAGTATAAATATAGAAAGAATAAAAACGCTTAATTTCTATATGAAAACAGATTCATTTTAGTAAAGAAGGTCTTTCTCCGTCGATGGTTTGTCCGAACACCGCCCCATTAAAGAACAAGGCGTTCTTAATGTTTTGGTGAAGTAATAGTCTGTTGATCAGTCCTTGGTTGCGCTTTGTGACGTCATCAATAAGTTTGTCCCCTTTGTTCTTCATCAGTGTTTCTTATTAACAATATCTTTCAAACCAATAGTTTGCTGATCTAGCTTATATTGCACATAAACATACACAAACCAGGTCATCGATAAACAGTTTTAATTGTTCACTCTGTTTTGCGATTTTTACCTGGAACTTGAAAGGAATTCGCAGAACTGAAGGATTGATAATCATTATCCAAACTTTTTTTTCCATAATACAATGTTTCACATTGCGACCAGTTCCATCATCTGGTGGGGGCCTCTTTCACTGGACGTTTCGGCGCTTCCCACAACGCCCTCCAGAGCCATAGCCACTGTGAGGCTGACTCTGTAAGCCTATTGATGCTAGCAATAACTTTTCTTCTTGTGACCCCTGTAATGCCGATAATGGTGAATGCTTTCTACACCGATTGTCGAGCGAATCCTCGGCACCCAACTTACATAGGCAGGTTCCATGTCTTCCATCCTCTTGAATGGCATTCTTCTGTCAAAGGCTGGTATTTGGTGAGCTTCCTTTTGTGTGCTTCCTCCATCCTGTCTTCCCAAGGAAGCAGACTTATCTGCTTTGTTGCTTGAGATGTCTGGTCTCAACCTGGTTATGGAGACTTCTTCTGGGAACTTCAGCTGTCTCTTCAAATGAACTTGGAGTTCCAAGTCATTGGCAGAAGCTAGGAGGCCTGTTGGTCTCGTTGCTGACAATGCAGTTGTTCCTTCTCTAAGGAAGTTGATGAAGGTCGGCCCTTTAGATGGGGTGCTCTTATTTCTTCTTGCAATGTCAACCACAGCTGCCACCTCAGCAAGCACCTTATCATGTCGCCATCGATACCTGCCTTCTGTCAATGCGGTATTACATGAAGATAGCACATGCTCTAGGTTGGCTGGCTTGCCACAGAGCTTGCAGCTTGGGTTGTCTGTGAGTCCCTTTAAATCTACAACACCACTGCAACAGGAAACATGAACCACAGCTGCAGCAGCAACAACAAAAACAACCAAACAACAACAACAATACGAACAATTACTGCTTCTATTAAAACTATTTCTACCCCCACCACTACCATCACCACCACAAGCATCACCATCACCACCATCACACCATCAGCACTACAGAAACGACTAATACTACTACTATTGCACTACGACTACTGCTACTGTTATAACAACAACAAAAACTCCAACAACAACAGAAGCAACAAAAACAACAACTTTCTTTCTTGTACTTCTTCTATTTTCTATTAATGCTCATATTACTAAAACGTTTCGTGTCGATTTTCACATTAGTGTAATCCTTTATGTAACGCACAAACCTGTTACATACAAACAACCATTTCCATTAATATGAAATTTGCAAGCTTCCTTATATGTATCTAACTACTGAATCATTGCCCATTAATATGTGACATGTTTCAATGATTAAATATCCGCATGTAATTTTCACAATATTATGATGTAATCCAGTTTACAAGCATGTTTCTTTAACAATACGATCCTGCCCTCGTTCACTAAACAGATCGAGCCTGATGTAAAGGTTTAAGATGAAATTGAGCCAGATATTATTGGATCAGTAACAGACATTTTGAAACTGGTCAGTTATTCGCATCATTGATTAAAAAACACTTAATACTAAAAATATATGTTCAGGTTGTATAAATCCTATTTCAATACATCTGGGCACAACATTCATAACTTTTTTGAACAATTGATTTTACATGCTTTATTTGGAACAGGCGGTGAATTTTGGCAAGGTCGTATTTGTGAAATATGTTTTTATCACGTTATCATTTTTTTCATCCACTGTTATTTTCCACTCTTTCACCGCATATCATGAAATAAAATAACAACACTTGAGATGGTAACGACACTTATACACGCCCACGACTGTAAATCTATTTCATATACAATGCATTCGTATTTGCTCTTAACTGTTACCTTTACATTTGTAAAAGATGAAAGTGTTTGCTTGTCGACTTCACATTTATATCAATTATAGATTCTTTACACATTATACACATATTCTAAATTACAGTTGCACAATTGTTCATTCGATGAAATCGCTTTTAATTTCGTGAAGAAATTTGCAATTGTTAGATATTTTGATAGTTTAGGGCAAGTCGGCGAATGCTTCGTATATTAGATATGTATATAACATATAATATCATATTATGATCAGATCAATACATGAATGACTTGTATGTAACCGAAATATTTACCGGAGTGTCCTGGAATAAGACCACCAAATTAATGCGCAACATCGATTATTTTTGACTCGTTGTGAACGTGTTTTTCTTGTTACCAATTTTCATTCTGAATTATTTGACAACAAATTATTGCAATTTATTAATTTTAAACTTTACTATAGACAATCGAGAGCTTGCATAGTATGATCTATTTTGACACAGTAGACTACGAACAAAGATTTATAAATAAATGTGTTTATCTTTGGCTACGAAGCACTAACAATCGGTGCGCCTAACTACTATATACTTTTCATTGGTTATTCTGGCCCTTGCAGATTGACTTGTTAACTGGCATGTTTTTAATTCGTTTGCATAAGATAATTAGCTCGAACAAAATATGTTTTCGTTACTTACAAATTAGTTTTCACACTGATGTCGTATACTGTTGAATAAGAAGCCAAATTATAAAGTTTTAAGGCGGGATATTGAAATTCATTCAAACAACTGTTTCCTTATAGCAAAAATGCACTCATAATTCATATGCTTTTAGTTTCTTTTGTCGCCAACAGTCTTTCTACGCTTTCAGAGTTTTGATTTAATTCTAGAACTCAAATCGCATCACATAATTTACCTTAAGGCGTGATTTGATTGACAACGTGTTTAGCCGCTTAGGAAGCGAATACTTATTTTTTTGAAAGAGATCCCTTGGAAAAACATTATCGCACTGTAAACGGTGTTTTTCGGAGTTTCGCTTAATTAGGCGTCGTTACAAATTCCATAGTACCGTGGGCTGAACGATAAATATAAAAGGTATATTTAGGTTATTGTATTATGATCGTGTTGAATAATTGTGCTTACATATTGGTGAATTGTGGTTGTTCTTGAACTGTTGTATGCATGCAAATACATTTCAACGCGAAAAGATTATTGAAATAATTTAGTAGATTAATAACATTGTGTACGTAACTATTGTTATAATATTAAATTCTATTATCAAAATAGAAATCAAATCAAGATTCGAGTGGTTGTACAAAACTAAACACACAGTGATTAATTATCACAGAGGTATAAACAAATGAATTTGCAAAACATTAGGAAAATAACACAACTGATTATAATGCATGTCAATAAATGACATGAACAACCTTGAAAACAGATACTTACTCTGGAAGCGTTCTCAAAATCTCCCCAAAAGACACCAAATACTGGTTCTACCTTGGAAACGGACTCGAGAGTGTCTCTATAAGCCTTAGGCATTCGATGCAGTCAAGCTAAAATAAATAGGTTTAAATTTTTATAAATGTACCTTATAATGTTTTTAATAACACCTTTTAGCCAAAAAACTAATGGAAAGCTAACATGGAGCTTTCGTCCTAATCAGCAGACTAAAAGGATTAGCCTACTGAGGATTAACACCATTCTGAGTAATCATTAAGACGAAAGCTCAAGGTTAGCTTTCCAATATATGTATTGATTGTAAAAAATGTAATTAAATCGTTTATATTGACTATGAATACCTTACAGTTTAATTTTCACCAAACAAATAAATGTAGCCTTGAGCAATTGTCATGTCGCTTTTATAACTTGCATCCATGGCAGCATTGCAAAGGACAAAGTTATTTTAGTTTGATAATTTTTAAATTTATTGACCAATGCTGTACAATAAACTACGAACAATAATTAATGCATTATTGATGATTGCATTTTAAGATTTACATCCGTGTTTACAAGCTCAAGATCATTCGTGTTAAAACGCGCATTTTTCTTAGCGTTATATAAACACATTGGCAGAAATATAACATATTTCAAGCGAGACATTTGCTTTATAAAAGTAACATTTGCTTTACAAAAGTAACATTTGCTTTACAGAAGTAACATTTGCTTTACAGAAGTAACATTTGCTTTAGTAACATTTGCTTTACAGAAGTAACATTTGCTTTACAGAAGTAACATTTGCGCAAGATGGCATTTTAAGTGTTATAAGGTCTGGATTGTTCATTCTAAGCACTTTTTGGTTTCCTGACCATTTACACATTTATTTTGGCAACACCCAGTCGTTAAATAAACACATGGTTATTTCAAAGTTTAAAATAGACTAAACTTACTGCATGTTCGTGCATTTCACACATGGAATACCTGACATATATTATGTTTATATGTCTTTTCTTGTGAAGAGTATGCATACATTTGAAACAACTAATTTCTGAGTTTCGCAGTGAAATTATACAATGGACTTTGCATCGAAACTAGTTACTATTTAGAACCTATTATTGTGACCATCATTTAAGACTGGCTGTGTGTTTTAATCAATAACAAATACAACAAATCGCTCAAATCTTTATCAAACCAACAGCCGCAACCAATACATATATGATATAATTGTTACTTTAAATGACACAGGTCGTAAAGTATTATAGTAACTTTAAAACAAAAAAAACAAACACTTTCCCGTAGTACTATGTATTGTTTACCGTTAATACAAATTAAGGCATTATAATATAAATCCAACATAAATACAACATAAAACACATATTAACACCTTCTAAATATATAAATTATATAACGTGTATTATTCATCTCTTCTTGGAAACCGTATAGCATGTTTCTTCTTTATTTGAACGAAATATTGGAAAATTTTCATGTCTTGCAGTTATATACAACACCTCAATAATTTATTGCAATTTTGTACTGCACCAGCAAATGTTGATGATTATTTTTTGTTAAGATTTTTATTGAGATAATTATAAACGCATAATGATTAATAGTTGCATGTAACACATACATTGTGGTCTATCGAGGCATTTATCTTTATGCTTTGTTGATTTAATATACTTGCTCAACATAGTCAATTGGATCCTTCATTGACTTTAGTGTGTTGCACACATTACAACACTTGATAAAATCTACAAGTGTCCATTGTGCGGCAATGTCATTTGAATGTATTAGATTTAAGTGCATTGCACACAAAATATTTATATTTGCATTTTTCAGTTATGTCATGTGAATATATTAAACATTATTATATGACATGTAGTATATTGTCAACTGAATTTCATCCCGACATGAAATAAAAATAAAATATACTGAAACTTCAGCAAAATCATAAAAAAGACAATTCATTGTGTAACAAAATTACATTTCCATATGGATTTCAAAACCCTTTTCAACTTGCTTTAAAAGAACAGATGTATTATATGTTTGCTTTGTAAACTGTCATAGGTCTAGTTATTCGGAACGTACGATTTCACAACCTTTATGCCAATCTCTTGCACACCATCTACATTCCATTCATTTCTGTAGTTTGCTCGGTAGTCCCAACTCACGTGGTTTTAGTCACATGATCAAAACATTCAAAACGCAACGTACAATACCATCCACTCTGTCCGTTTTGTTTACAACTGCGAACTGATTCCATCTGCGTAAATGGGCATGAAAATAGTTCCAATAACATGAATCAACATTAAGATTTTTCCCCATTTATGATAATTTAATTGATTTATTTTTTATATGAATATGAAAGATAAATGTCTTGCCTGTTGTCATACAGTTTATTTGGTATGTTTATTGCTTTTTAGTGTGAAATTCGGGCTCTTAATTGGTATGTTTATTGCTTTTTAGTGTGAAATTCGGGCTCTTAATTGGTATGTTTATTGCTTTTTAGTGTGAAATTCGGGCTCTTAATTGGTATGTTTATTGCTTTTTAGTGTGAAATTCGGGCTCTTAATCAGATTAGGTTGTTTTGCGTAGAAATGGTGACGGTTGTATCCCTTGTTATATTTATAGTATATATAGGGTATTTTTTGTTCTATGCCCCTGTGCACGAGAACACAGTTTCCTCCTTAATTCGTGCCTGTTCCCACGTGGGAGATAAAGCACGACGCACTACGAAAACACTTATAATCCGAGCTTTTAGCAATTAAACTCTTTTGTTTTAACGTGTATTAGCGATTACATACGGTAATGATACGTTTAATATTTATACTTTGATTGAACATATTCTAAGACAAATACTTAATAATCATGACTCGACTAGATAGCTGATGTAGTGCAAGTGAAGACATTTTTGTCTTCAATAAATAAAGTTCACACTTGCATTGGAAATCAACTCCATACGCTTGATTGTTATTGTTTATAAACAGCTTTTGCTAATAAAACTTCAGTATTTGTTTGAATAGAAATATTTCCGTATTATCACGAAAGTTTTTTTTTTTAGTAATTTGCAGTTAAGTAATTGCAAAAAACAACCACCGGATGAAAAAAAAAACACGTATGTAGGAGAAATTCATGACCTCAACTGTTCGTCTGCTGAATGACGTAGTTGAAAAGAGTAATTAAAATGATAACATTAGTGCTCGAAATTAGATTTTAAGTTTTTAGTTTACCAGGTAGTGTCTGGACGAATCTGAGCTGAAACATGAGGTTGCACTGCAAGTAAACGATTTCGCAGCGTTGCACAAAATTTGCATTTTTGTTATTTAAGACTTTGGACTAGTTTTGTTTGAGAAACATTTATAACGGATAAAACACACTTCGACTTTCAACTCAACATTGAATCTTGCTCCACCATGATATTGAGGATATTTATTTAATGCAGTGTAAGATCGTTTTTTATTTCATGAGTGGTCATAGAAACAATATTTTCACGAGTGGCGCAGCCACGAGAGAAAATATATAGTTTCTATGACCACGTGTGCAATAAAATACGATTTTACACTGTATTAAACACATTTTCTTTTTATTTCATGCCTTTGGCCGATAAATAAAATTAATGCGCGAGATATGCTGAAGCTTCACAAGTTTTGTGTATTATGACGTCAAAAATATGACGTCAGTATGATTCCAAAATTGTCGATCTCTGTTGTGGTGGGAAAATAGTGCCACTCTTACTGCGTCGTTGTCGCTTAATTATATTTGTATTGGATTTTATTATGTGTTTTCTGTTGTTTAAAAAGGCCGATGTTTACAGTGACGATTAGGGTATTAACATACTTTGAAAAAATTAAACTTAAAAACAAAGTTAAAAGTAGTTCCGTATAACCCAGAGTGAAATTATCAAACCGTATCATTTCACTCGACCTAGAATGAAATGATCGGGTTATCATTCACTGGTATTCTCCACTCATTCACCGCATAGTATGAAATAAACTGTTTTATTTACGCTAGAATCAGGCTCCACAACTTATCAGTTCTCATAATTTTAAAACATACGCCCATGTTGATGAATGTAACAAGCAAACATTGGATTTCCTTGGGTCATATTTTGGTCACCGATACAAATGAATAATTACACCTAAGACAAGAATATCAAGTAAAACGACAACAACACTAGCAATAAAACAGCCAAACCATACTGCTGTTCACATGCAATTGAGTAGACATTAAAGGACCGAAACGTTGTATTAATGCTATTTCCCTGTGTGGGTACATCGTATATTTCCTCCACACAGTGTAGACAACCTAGCGTTCTGTATTTCCGTGTTATGTACTGCGTTGTATGGGCAGTAGACGCTTCCACAGATCACAATCGTATTCAAATGAATCTGCAATTTTATCCAATCATTGCACTTGGATATAACGTGTTTAGCGGTTAAACTATGTCACGGTCTGTAATCACTGGCGCCACCTCTTTTTGGAGATGCATTGGAAAAAGAGCCAATTATACTTCCGAGATGGCGCTAATGACAGGAAGTAGTAGGAAAAAATAAACAATGATAGAAGGTGAGTTGGTTTTATATGTTTTATAACAATTTTACACACTGTTTTAAAAATCGGACTATGTAGTGCGATTCGGAAACAATTTTACCTTCCAAAAATGTAGAGAAGTATAAAGTAACAACGCATTTAAAAACGTGAGGACTTTTATAAGTCGTGACATTAAAAAATGAACCAGCTATTTGATGAATTTGAACGTGTTAAGACATAATTTGAGCATTAATGGCATAAAATAATTCCCTTCGACATGTATTATTTGCTGTGTTATCAAAAATGTTGGTTTGTGGTCTATTACACATATTATTTTGCATTTTTCAGTAAGAGGTGGAGCCAAAGCAATGGAGGTGGCGCTCAGAACAGGAGGTGGAGCCAATGTACGATATAATCTTTCCAACACGTATACCTTCTTTTTATCCATAAAATACTCCCATTTGTAAAATAGAAATGCATATGCAATACTGACAAATTATACAAGATAATCGAACGGGTTGTTACCATTTACTGTGTACTAACAAGTTATATACATGTTTTATATGGGCGAGAGTTTTCATTATTAATACTTTTTATTGAGTTTAAACATATTTTATTTCCATCGTATAAGTATATTTTACATCAACCACGGTACAAATGAACAAATACATCATACAAAGGAAAAAGGGTTGAACCAAAAGTTCTTACAACATTACTAGCGGTTCGTCCCTTAATATATAGAATTACACAAATACACACATACGGTTGGTTGGTTGGTTAAACATACTGAATAATAAATTAAGGAAATAAAGGTATTTTAAGAAGCTAAATTATACAATTTTGAGAATGCATAAAACAAATAGATCATGCTAATTAAAAGCAAAGAAGAGACTTTAAGAACTTCAAAGTAATATCCTGAACACATTTAAATATATGAAAAAAATGTTTATGTTGTATTGTCTTTTCCGTAATAAACCAGAATTGATAAACTGGTAATATAGTACGAATGATCACAAATTGGATTCTGTGTGTTTGAAGCGTCTTGACGTCTGTATGTATTTATGGACCGCTGTAAATATAGTTATATTGTCATCAGAACGTAATTCAGGATTGCCATAAAGAAGCAGTATTAATACTGATTTCAGTATTTTTGAAAGTTTCGTGCATCATAAAATATACCCAAAACTACAAGTTCAGTATTTTAAAAACCTGATTTCAGTTGTTTCGAAATACTGTACTTTCATCCATGGAACTTCAACTAAAATATTCGGTAAAGCGCAGCAAGCAGTTGTGACAAAATGTCTTAATATGAGCAACACATGTCTCTAAAGCAACGTCGGGACGGGCGGAAGCTAATACACAGACGGGTATAATGTTTACTACGATGTCAAGCAAATCGATATCAACCAAATGATCATAATATCAGTTTGTTATTGTTTTTATTTGTCATTATATTTTTTCTAACACAGACGATGTACACTATTTATCAGTTAAAAACACCCGTTTTTAGATTAAGTATGCGCTATGATACCCGTTGACGACGAGTCAGGAAAGTAATACAAGTAGTGAGCTTGCTGTTAAAGTGGAAACCTTTCTATATATTGTCATTTTAACTTACTATTGCTGCAAATAATGAAAACAATACTTATATATAACTATTATATTTCGTATTATAAACAACACAAAGTTTGGAAAATGAGACGATTCTTCGTAAGAATGATGTTTATAAGGTTCAAATGTGTTCGATTTCTATTCATTTACAAATCATAAAAGAGTCGTACACCTTACTTGAATTTGCGAACTTGTTAAGATTAGCTGTATACATGTACTACACCAGATACTGCTTAAGTTATATGTGTGACAATTTAAATGGTCAATATGATTATAATGCTTATCACAAAACGCAGAATGAAACGTTAATCAAAATATGTCAGTTCTTCAAACTGTATAATATGCATTGGATCCACCTCTTGTTCTGAGCGCCACCTCCACTGAATTGGCTCCTGTCTCGTACGTGAAAATGCAAAATGATATGTGTAATCGACCTCACACCAACATTTTTGATAACGCAGCAAGTAATTCATTTCGAAAGGAATTAATTTATGCTATTAATGCTCTAATTGTGTGTAAATGATGTCTTTACACGTTCAAATTTATCAATTAGCTGGTTCCATTTTCACCATGTCACGACTTATAAAAATCCTCACGTTTTGAAATGCGTTGAGACTTAATACTTCTGTTCATTGTTGGAAGGTAAAATTGATTCCGAATCGCACTACATTGTCCGATTTTCTTAAAAACAGTGTCTCAAATTGTCATAAAACATATAAAACCAACTCACCTTCTATCACTATTTACTTTTTCCTACTACTTCCTGTCATTAGCGCCACCTCGGAAGTATAATTGGCTCGTTTTCCAATGCATCTTCAAAAAGAGGTGGCGCCAGTGATTACAGGCCGTGTATGTCGTACAAAATAGCACGTGTATTGGGTTTGTGATATTCCAATTAGCACGTGGTAATGTTTGTGATTTTCGATGAAAGGAAATTTATCCATTAACAATAGCTGGGGAGGAGTTTAAGCTATCCGCGGCAAAACTCGGATCGGTCTATTGGTAGGTTGCCTTAAAGCCGCCTAAAAGGTGAACATCCCCAAATTCAGACTCTACAATAAAGCGGTTTTCTTATTTTCTGTCTTAGCAATTGTTTACGTTAACAACGGTACATAACCTTTGTCACAAACACTTGGTTTGATGGATACTGTTAACTGCAAGAACACTGATCTTCCAAGTGAAACTGTTTACAAACACTAGCTTTATTTTGTACGATTTTATTGACCTGGCACTCACTAATCGTCGGTAGCGCTCGGCTGCTCTATTTATATCGGTTTAACGTTTACCTAACGTGTAAAGCAAGGATTTCATAGTCATATAACAAAAGCCCCCATTTATAAGTGTCAGGAAGAATAACGCGGTGGATAGTGTTTTAGACTTTGAATCACAATGACTGTGGTTCGAATCCTGCCAAAATCTTTCTTGTTTATTATTTTCTTTTACTTCATTACTTCAACATCAATTATTCTCATAACATTTTTACTTATTTTTACTTTATTTTATTTTTAATTATTTTCTTTCTTTTAGTTTAATTATTTTATCTACATAAAAATGCATTTAAAAAAACTATGTTTCTCTCGCAATATCGATGCAGCTCTCTTCTGTGTCAGAATCGAGGTTGATGATGCGATTCCGTGTCATGACGTCTGCAAAATGATCAATTCAAAATAAATTAAAATAAATAAATAAATTGAATAAATTAAATGTGCCTGTTCTGGGATTCGAACCCAAAACACCACGCTTACAAACTTTGCGTAATTACCTCTGCACTACAGTTTCAACTGTTACGTAGTAAGGATTTAATCAATTAATATTCATTTCTGAGTCTCCTATCTGTGTTAGTAGCTTAAAATAGATTTACGAAAATACACGGAATATTCATGAATACCAGGTCAATAAAATCGCACATTACTGCCACAATTCGTGGCAATGCGGATTAAATCTGACTATTCACCTTAAATATTCGGCGAACTGCACGATATTTTACATAAAACACAAGGAACTTCGGTTAGTTTCGAAGTGTTGAAATTGAACTTTAAACTGTTCAAATTCCATTAATTTTATGAAATTGGGTTGATTTTAGCTCATAATGCATCATTTTAAAGGTTTTTTTTTTTTTTATCTCATCATTAAACTTGTAATGTATAGTTTTACGTGTATCACTTTGTTAGTGACTATATATAAGGACATTGTGTTATTAGATAAGCCATTCTCTGATGTTGATTCAAGTGCAGTTTTATAATATTTAAGATAACACATAAGCATGCAAAGTCATATATTCTTTGTTCAGGAAAGCGACTTATGCACATATTCTAAGGTCTGTTCTGTACAAGCATCAACCAATTGGTAATAATATCGAAATATCTCGGTCAATGCTGTAGTTGCAACGGATGTAGTAAATCATTATGTTTTAAGTTGATTGTAAAATGACAGCTGTGTGTATGTATATGTCTTTATTTGATTTTTTATTTTTATTTATATGCTAAGTGTAGTTTTAAAAATGAAAATGAACCGATACAGTTCAATACACACTCGTCGCAATGATCATGTTCTGAGAAATGTATTACAAAAGCACATACATTTCTAGCGATATATATATATCATTTGAACACGACATCAGTAGGGGAGGAGGATGAGTTATGTTAACAAACGATATAGCAGATGTTTCTAAAACCTAAACATGTACAGTAATCGATATGTTCTAAATTTAACGACTAAATAATTGTTATTGTTCCCGAAACAAACACAATTCATAATTTCATAAGCATCATAAAGCATACATTAATGTTATTCCAGCATTAACCTTTTCTTAGTTGTCTCCGTTTCAAACCTAACAAGTCTCTTTCAATTTTCAATTAATTACCACCATTTGCCTGGTACATGTATAACTATAAGGAGCACATTTGTCTGTAGATCGCTTTCGTAGAAAATCAACTTAATTCAACGACTTATTTTAACTGCAAAAATATTCTTAATAAAACACGTCAGCGACTAAACGTTTGAAATTGAAACCGACGTAATTAGCAGGACGAGTTTAAAATCGCTATCTGATAATTTATGAGGAACCATGTGGTCGGAAATTGTGTTGTGGCTGATTCTTATCACAGGGTATTACGCCCCCAGGTAACTAAGTACAGTCCATGTGATTTACTAGTTGAGTATCTGGCTAATGCTTCTGATGCTTCTTTTTATTTTGAAGTTAATCCTCATGTTAAAGATGACATTCTATTTTGTTATATTCTGACATTGGGCTCTGTTTGGATTGTTTAAAACCGTTATTATTGTATAAAGAGTCTGTTCTTTCATCGATGTCATGCTATATGTTTAAGTAGCTTTTAAACTAACTATATTTGACTAAGATGTATTATTGCTTAACACATAGGTCACGTTTTTATAAACAAACAAGACATAATTATGTTATATATATAATTATAAAAAGTAGTCACCATGCCACTTTTCGCGGCGCATGAAAATTAGTAGTAGTGAAATCGATATGAATGACTTTTACATGGAGGACCGCTATGCGCATGCGCATTATTGTTAACTGTATTGTAGCGTAGGAACGATTTCAGTGAAGTGCGCGATTTTGTATGCGTGAGTTCGAATCCTGCCGGAACCGTGCATCGAAACAATTTTTTTAGTCCTTGTATCCTTTTTTTCTCTTAACAATAGCATCAGTATATTTGTGCTACTAGAAAAATATATTCGTAAATAAATTGGAATATGTCTTCTTTTAATACGAGTCTATATGTATAGGAAATCATGTAGATACGCCTCTTTTACTGCATAATAGTCTTGTTCATGTCTGCGTAATGATTTCATGGACAATACACGCAAACTGGGAGGATTAGTGCCACAAAACAAACAATGTGTCAAGTTTTCAACATCTGTGTGCGATTGTTGCGACATTTTAAGTTCTAAGATTATTTATACATACATACAATATTTGAATCATTTGTATAAGAACAGATTTTTAAGCATTGCATTTCGCCATCAGTTTCTTTGTCTAAATATTAGGTATAAGAAATGGAGGGCGATCGACAAACAAGCATCGACGATTTTGTGTAAAAAACCCAAACATATAATCTTGATCCACAGCCACAGTAACACGCTGAAAGTTGCAAGGCTCGTAAATTCTCGTATATGCTCTCATAACTTGTATAATCATATGACAAGGTCGTTTCTTCAACCATCCACTATTCAGAAAATATTTTGGACTGAACGACTATTGTAAAACATTTAATATATTGTTATTAAATAACGTTTCGTTAATAGATATTCCGTTGATACAATTTATTTAGCACAATACAGCTGTTTTGTATTCATGAACGCATATCTGCATGTGTTCCAACCATATCCAGTGCATGCAATTTAAGAGGAAATGAATTATGCAATTAATGTGACAAAAAATAGCCAAACATTCTAATGCATTACAAACAGTTTAACGTAACTATACGTAATAACAAAAACGCCGTTCAAATTGATTAAACCACATGATAACTCTAAGGTTTTAAGAGGTTTCAAAGTGAAAATGCAGTATCAATAATGCTAGTTATCAGGTGCGACATATATCCAGCTGGAGTTTCTCATGGATTTATTTACATTACATAACATTGACATTTGTAGTGCGATGAACATGGACAATGCAGGACTAGCACCCAACTTAACCTCTTCTTGTATATTGTATGTTTCTTGATTTAAAAAAAGAAGACACACCATTCTTATACTGCTGGATATTGATTTGTTTATGGGCTGTATGTCAGGATGACACATGTTTCTAGATGGAAATAAATCAACCAGATTTACATCTATTTGTCGATAGGTCTGGTCTCAAAAGAACATAAATGCCTCTGTAATTGTTTTATTCTTATGTTGTTGTTCTAAAATGTACACATCGATCTCAATGCATTTATCTTAATTGGAAGATTGCCCTGTTATGTATGGTTAACGTGTCATAGTTACGGAAATGAGGTGACAGTTTGTGAATTCCAATTGTACTTGAAATGGTGTCATGAATACAAATAAGTTTGAAACGCACAAGACATACATAACATGATTACATATCGAACATCAATCAAAATATGCACTAATTTGTATACGAGTAGTATTAAATAACTTTGTCAAAATGAATATCAATTCAAAATTATTGGATTTATGGAACAAATTAATTAGCAAAACCAAGTTTATTTATGTTTTTCCTTTGTTTTGTTTCATTAATAACAGATTGTAATGGGATAAATATGATAATATTAGTTATTTCATTAAACTTAAAGGTTTGTCTTTCACAAAGGCTTGTGGTCAAATTTATCTAGTTTGCTTGCTAGTTTGGCCTATAATTTTTTTATTCATCATTATGTATTAACGACTGTTGCTTTGATGGCAAAGGCTGGACTGATTTTATATATTTTATATGTCATATGTTTATAAGTACAAGCAATAATTTTTTTTATATGCTTGCAATAAAGTGTCATTTCACTAAGGAACTATGAAACTGTTGGGAAAAACGTCCTCATACTGGACGCTTAATAACCTATAGTATAAAGTGCAAGCACCGAATTCCAATTCCAACAACCATATGTTATCATGCTTACGTTTTATATTACTTTGTTATCTACATGTATAAAACAAATTATTATAGCGTCAATAAAGTCCAGCCATTTTGATGCATTATTAAAAATTTAAAACATTACATCCCAGTCAATAATTAGTTCATTACCATGAATGCCATTGAACTTCAATTATTGCTGATGTACCCTTCATCGTTCCAGATGTCGCTTTTAGAACCAGCATGTTTGACATCTTGTAAGATGTGACCTTTGCAAAAGGCAAGGTTATATACGTTTGATGGCTGTATAACATGAAACCATTTATAACCCAATAAACTGCACACAATTCTTTACGAGTTATTGATGGCATCATTCTAATATTTACATCCTTGTTTACAATGACTAGAACATTCAATTAAAACATCTCTTATTTGATATGCACATCAGAAGAACGTGCTTTGAATTCGAATACATTACCAGCGAAATAAATTGCCTAACAGAAGTAGCCTGTGTGCAAGATAGCGTTTAACGTGTTATAAGTCATGGATTGTTCAGATTAAGTTCCGTTTATTATTTTCCAACGAGATGAAACTAAATATTGCAGCAACACCCTTAGTTAAACAACACTTTACTTACATATGTCTTACTTGTTACAAGATATGCATAAACACTACTTATTTCCTTCTTGGTGCAACTCACAAAGTTGCAAATTGTGAGAACAACCGGCATGAACTGATACCAAAGGCTGTGTTACTTGGTGACACGGCATGAACTGATACCAAAGGCTGTGTTACTTGGTGACACGGCATGAACTGATACCAAAGGCTGTGTTACTTGGTGACACGGCATGAACTGATACCAAAGGCTGTGTTACTTGGTGACACGGCATGAACTGATACCAAAGGCTGTGTTACTTGGTGACACGGCATGAACTGATACCAAAGGCTGTGTTACTTGGTGACACCACTTTTAATCATCGTTATGATGTGTGTTGTGCTTCGCGCATTGTCCTGTGTTGCATAGGTAATTGGTCATTTGTCTCAAATAAAGGACGGACGCTAATAAGGGTTTCTCTCCTAGAGATGTCTCTGACGCTTCATAATTCTTATGTTTAGAAACATATCATATTGTTGCGAGTGTACATAATGAAATACTGACCAGTTTCGAAACAAAAAAAAAGGCTGTTCCCTAACCACGACGAATATTTTGTAATTGTAATGTTTGTATTTTTGTCGTCAAAAAAAAATCTAAGCCGTTATAAAGAATATATAAGTTTTATGATGTGCTTTACTCTTATTCAGATAAATACTAACATACATGTACTTCTAAATCTAAGGACATTAACGGACATAAACTTTCTTCTGAACTCTATTTGTGTCATTCTTGACATATTGACCTTTTGATTGACATGGCTAATTTATGAATGCATACATTGTATTATAAGAAAGTTGTATGTGTTGATAATGTTTTATTTTCGCCATGCTATTGTACATTTTATTTTGAAATAAATATATCTAGCAGGAACTTTATATAACGCTGGTCCCAATACACAACGCTCTTTACATATTTGTTCTTCCAAAAACACATTCAAAAGCAAAATTCCAAAAAACAAATATTCCTACTGCATGATGCTAATTTGTGATTGTACATCTCTTGCAATTGACAGCAAAAAATTGTATGTATCAGCTTTGTTAATGTAAAACAACAACTATAATTTATCGAAGCAATTAACTTCATATTTTGTCGATTTTAATATACTGTGGCTAACTGCTAAACCTCACGCTTGATTGAGTTTTGTGCATTAAAAAAATACATTGACAACATATCCTGATGTACAGGATACAGTAATTCCATTTCTATATTTTCAAATATATGTTGTGAAAGGCAGTGCTTTTGAGTGTAATTTGTATGCTACTAAATATTGAAAGAGTGGAGAATACCAATTAGTTATACTACGATCATTTCACTACATGTCGAACAGAATGATAACATTTGATGCTAATTTCTCACTGGGTTCTCACTTAACTATTTTCTAAGTTTAATAGTAAGGGTTATATAGAACTATTTTCTAAGTTTAATAGTAAAAGTTATATGGAATATGGAACTATTTTCTAAGTTTAATAGTAATGGATGTTAGATGCGCATGTATGGTAGCACATACCTTGGCTATGGTTCGCAATCTCAGACAAAATATCACATCAATAATTATCACTTATTGACGACGAAAGTATAAAGATACGAGGCATGTCGTGGGAAAACCGGGCTTATTGCATGTGCGTAAAGTGTCGTCCCGGATTAGCATGTGCAGTCTGCACTGGCTAATCCAGGACGACACTTTTCGCTTTTATGGTATTTTCTATTTCAAGGAAGTCTCCTCTAAACATAAATCCACTGTAAATGGAAAGTGTCGTTCCGGATTAGCCTGTGCGGACTACACAGGCTAATCCGGGACGACACTACGCAAATGCATTAAGCCCGATTTTTCCACGACACGCCTCATATAAAGTCATAATGGCAACAGAAATGCACACATGTATGCTGCTTTAGTGTAACTCTCGCCAATTGATGCTTACAGTCGCGTTCCACAGAAAGAAATATTTATTTTTGGTACATTTCATGAAATAAAACGATAAGTTTCTGCTTTCAGTGTCAGTTCGAATTTAATTTGCTTTGTATTCCTGTAAACAAAGACATTAACTAGTGTCTGCGACACTCAGGCAAATAAGTTTAATCTGAACTATTTGCCATATTGCGACAGTCAACGATTTGGACTTCTGATGCGTTGGAACAAAGATAATGCGACATGACTTGGCAAGTATTTTTGCAATTGTAATGAAAACTATATTTGACAATGCTCAGCTCAAAATCGGGACTACTTTTTGCGTTGTTTATTGGGTAGTTTAACAACGATAATTTTGTTCTTTGTCTATAAAAAATAGCGAGTGTTATTGTGAGAATTAACAATTATATTCAGGGCTTTTAACAATCAAACCAATGTTGTTTACTTAATATTATATATTAGAACAGCCACCATAATGAATAATATAATTATTAATATTTTGGGTTCAATATATTCGATGACGTAGTATCAATTAAACTTGCGTTGAACAGTTGGTATTGGTCAACACTGCAAATTTGCCAGTTTTGTTAATAAAGGTCAAATTTAAAGTTAACGCCATACATTGGACGAAATACGGTGTACGCGTATTTGTGGTTAGCTATTCGCTATGACACCATTGGGTGATTAATTAAGACACATACGTAAGATGAAATCGTGAATTAACCATTTTCGTCTTGGTATGATTGTGCCATATTTGAATAGATTAAGGCAACTTGAGTTAATCAGTGCTGCTGTAACTTCTCGTTTGTATTTTCCTGCGTCTAGATGCCTAGTTACAATGCATTTTTCAGCTGTTGATTGCGTAGCACTTGTTTCGCTTTAAAATATTTAGAAAAGTAGCATTACGGACAGTGAATAAGTATATCGTCAGTTAAATGAACATCAAATTACTTTGTTCGTTGTATCTAGGGCCCTACAACAATTCTAAAAGCATGCATTTAAAAAAACGGTATTGCCGAATTGCTGGTAATACGTAGGCGTGAATATGTATCCTTAGCGATCCATCTCTTGGTCACTTGCCATAAAAAATAACATAAATGGTCAATAATGAACAGATTCTCAGCTAATGCAACTCGAGTTTTTTACCCTAATTTTACGTGTGCTTCCACAACTGTATACATAATTGGGACCAAAGTACGGTGTAATGTACATCATTTGTCTTCTGTATACACGGCAACATGTATCGGCAATAACAATATAAATATAAGTGAAAGCCTGTGACATTTCCTTATTCTTGGAAGTATATGCATAATTATACCAAAATGATTGATGCTTGTTACGAATCGTTATCATTTATTTTTGTTGTTGACAGAAATGTCATTTGCAAGGTGAAGTTCCACGCACAGCTGTTACAAAGTTGCAAAGTGAAACACATTCTAATGAAACACATTCTAGTGAAACACATTCTAATCAAAGGCTCCTAAGCACGTACATTTACTGTCAACATAAGTACAAGTACATACAAAATTAGTGATACTGTTTACAAGTTTGATTAGGATTAAAACGAAATATATAATCTTATCTATTGTTCCTCTCATAGACATGTTAAGAACGTACATTTGATGCTGAATATGTCTACAGTCTGCTGATGTGTGGCTGATGTTTGCAGAAGATGCAAACAGTTCCAAAAATCAGTCTTATGGCATCATTGTAATATGCATTTCACTTAAGTTCAAGTAATTTTTTGTCATTTCAGAATTACATGTTTTCTCCATCAAACACCGACATAAATAAACAAGCAATTGTTATACGGATATGAACTATTTGAATCATCTGAAGAATCTATCAGTAAAAATTGTTATGTTTAATGCATAATATAGGTATACATATCTGGCCTCCCTAGGGTCCTTTGGTCTTTGCACAAAATCGAATATATATTCGAATTATAAAACAGGCTTCAAAGAACAAAATAACTTAGTAAAGAATTGTATGAAACAAGACTTATATTTAAATTAAAAAGAGAAGGCCAACTATCAATAAAACAGAACAGCTGAAAGTGCAGCTTGGGATAAAACACGATATTAGAATTCAGCAAGAAACTCCAGACTCCACTCAAAACTCGGTTTATTTAGTCATTATAGGGACGATATTGTGGGAACTATTGCTGATGCTGAGGCCGTTTTGCCCTGGGAAGTTAACTACATACTTCAGGTTTATGATCTTAGAATCTGGTTAAACCTTATTGTTTTATGTTCAACTTTCGTTGCAAAGGTTTGCAACTTATTTTTGCTTGTATTCTGTGATATGCAGCTTTTTATTTTATCATAACAGATATAATTGTTCGTCGTTTAAAACCACATGTTTTCACTTAAGTGTTATTATTTGCAATCATGCAATATTATACAAATTAAAAAAAGGTTCCAAAAGATAACATCACAAAATCTTAAGTTGTCCCCTTAAACAAATCGTGCATGACTTTAGGCGAGTGCATGCGTTTGTCAAGAGAATAATAGGGGAATTCATTATCCGTTTGCACATTGTGATTTACACGACACAATTCATTAAACTGATTGATCACAAGATGCTTTTCTCGGAAAACAAAAGCTATCTTCAGCAATCATTTATATGATTAAAAAATACGAACTTAGTGAAATGTCAACATGATCATGAAAATATTATTTCTTCTTTATTATTGCATCAAAAGGGCAAGGTTATATACGTTTGATGGCTGTATAACATGAAACCATTTATAACCCAATAAACTGCACACAATTCTTTACGAGTTGTTGATGGCATCATTCTAATATTTACATCCTTGTTTACAATGACTAGAACATTCAATTAAAACATCTCTTATTTGATATGCACATCAGAAGAACGTGCTTTGAATTCGAATACATTACCAGCGAAATAAATTGCCTAACAGAAGTAGCCTGTGTGCAAGATAGCGTTTAACGTGTTATAAGTCATGGATTGTTCAGATTAAGTTCCGCTTATTATTTTCCGACGAGATGAAACTAAATATTGCAGCAACAGCCTTAGTTAAACAACACTTTACTTACGTATGTCTTACTTGTTACACGATATGCATAAACACTACTTATTTCATTCTTGGTGCAACTCACAAAGTTGCAAATTGTGAGAACAACCGGCATGAACTGATACCAAAGGCTGTGTTACTTGGTGACACGGCATGAACTGATACCAAAGGCTGTGTTACTTGGTGACACGGCATGAACTGATACCAAAGGCTGTGTTACTTGGTGACACGGCATGAACTGATACCAAAGGCTGTGTTACTTGGTGACACCACTTTTAATCATCGTTATGATGTGTGTTGTGCTTCGCGCATTGTCCTGTGTTGTATAGGTAATTGGTCATTTGTCTCAAATAAAGGACGGACGCTAATAAGGGTTTCTCTCCTAGAGATGTCTCTGACGCTTCATAATTCTTATGTTCAGAAACATATCACATTGTTGCGAGTGTACATAATGAAATACTGACCAGTTTCGAAACAAAAAAAAAGGCTGTTCCCTAACCACGACGAATATTTTGAAAATGTAATGTTTGCATTTTTGTCGTCAAAAAAAAATCTAAGCCGTTATAAAGAATATATAAGTTTTATGATGTGCTTTACTCTTATTCAGATAAATACTAACATACATGTACTTCGAAATCAAAGGACATTAACGGACATAAACTTTCTTCTGAACTCTATTTGTGTCATTCTTGACATATTGACATTTTTATTGACATGGCTAATTTATGAATGCATACATTGTATTATAAGAAAGTTGTTTGTGTTGATAATGTTTTATTTTCGCCATGCTATTGTACATTTTATTTTGAAATAAATATATCTAGCAGGAACTTTATATAACACGGGTCCCAATACACAACGCTCTTTACACATTTGTTCTTCCAAAAACACATTCAAAAGCAAAATTCCAAAACAAATATATTCCTACTGCATGATGCTAATTTGTGATTGTACATCTCTTGCAATTGACAGCAAAATATTGTATGTATCAGCTTTGTTAATGTAAAACAACAACTATAATTTATCGAAGCAATTAACTTCATATTTTGTCGATTTTAATATACTGTGGCTAACTGCTGAACCTCACGCTTGATTGAGTTTTGTGCATAAAAAAAATACATTGACAACATATCCTGATGTACAGGATACAGTAATTCCATTTCTATATTTTCAAATATATGTTGTGAAAGGCAGTGCTTTTGAGTGTAATTTGTATGCTACTCAATATTGAAAGAGTGGAGAATACCAATTAGTTATACTACGATCATTTCACTGCATGTCGAACAGAATGATAACATTTGATGCTAATTTCTCACTGGGTTCTCACTTAACTATTTTCTAAGTTTAATAGTAAGGGTTATATAGAACTATTTTCTAAGTTTAATAGTAAAAGTTATATGGAACTATTTTCTAAGTTTAATAGTAATGGATGTTAGATGCGCATGTATGGTAGCACATACCTTGGCTATGGTTCGCAATCTCAGACAAAATATCACATCAATAATTATCACTTATTGACGACGAAAGTATAAAGATACGAGGCATGTCGTGGGAAAACCGGGCTTATTGCATGTGCGTAAAGTGTCGTCCCGGATTAGCATGTGCAGTCTGCACTGGCTAATCCAGGACGACACTTTTCGCTGTTATGGTATGGTATTTTCTATTTCAAGGAAGTCTCCTCTAAACATAAATCCACTGTAGATGGAAAGTATCGTTCCGGATTAGCCTGTGCGGACTACACAGGCTAATCCGGGACGACACTACGCAAATGCATTAAGCCCGATTTTTCCACGACACGCCTCATATAAAGTCATAATGGCAACAGAAATGCACACATGTATGCTGCTTTAGTGTAACTCTCGCCAATTGATGCTTACAGTCGCGTTCCACAGAAAGAAATATTTATTTTTGGTACATTTCATGAAATAAAACGATAAGTTTCTGCTTTCAGTGTCAGTTCGAATTTAATTTGCCTTGTATTCCTGTAAACAAAGACATTAACTAGTGTCTGCGACACTCAGGCAAATAAGTTTAATCTGAACTATTTGCCATATTGCGACAGTCAACGATTTGGACTTCTGATGCGTTGGAACAAAGATAATGCGACATGACTTGGCAAGTATTTTTGCAATTGTAATGAAAACTATATTTGACAATGCTCAGCTCAAAATCGGGACTACTTTTTGCGTTGTTTATTGGGTAGTTTAACAACGATAATTGTGTTCTTTGTCTATAAAAAATAGCGAGTGTTATTGTGAGAATTAACAATTATATTCAGGGCTTTTAACAATCAAACCAATGTTGTTTACTTAATATTATATATTAGAACAGCCACCATAATGAATAATATAATTATTAATATTTTGGGTTCAATATATTCGATGACGTAGTATCAATTAAACTTGCGTTGAACATTTGGTATTGGTCAACACTGCAAATTTGCCAGTTTTGTTAATAAAGGTCAAATTTAAAGTTAACGCCATACATTGGACGAAATACTGTGTACGCGTATTTGTGGTTAGCTATTCGCTATGACACCATTGGGTGATTAATTAAGACACATACGTAAGATGAAATCGTGAATTAACCATTTTCGTCTTGGTATGATTGTGCCATATTTGAATAGATTAAGGCAACTTGAGTTAATCAGTGCTGCTGTAACTTCTCGTTTGTATTTGCCTGTGTCTAGATGCCTAGTTACAATGCATTTTTCAGCTGTTGATTGCGTAGCACTTGTTTCGCTTTAAAATATTTAGAAAAGTAGCATTACGGACAGTGAATAAGTATATCGTCAGTTAAATCAACATCAAATTACTTTGTTCGTTGTATCTAGGGCCCTACAACAATTCTAAGAGCATGCATTTAAAAAAACGGTATTGCCGAATTGCTGGTAATACGTAGGCGTGAATATGTATCCTTAGCGATCCATCTCTTGGTCACTTGCCATAAAAAATAACATAAATGGTCAATAATGAACAGATTCTCAGCTAATGCAACTCGAGTTTTTTACCCTAATTTTACGTGTGCTTCCACAACTGTATACATAATTGGGACCAAAGTACGGTGTAATGTACATCATTTGTCTTCTGTATACACGGCAACATGTATCGGCAATAACAATATAAATATAAGTGAAAGCCTGTGACATTTCCTTATTCTTGGAAGTATATGCATAATTATACCAAAATGATTGATGCTTGTTACGAATCGTTATCATTTATTTTTGTTGTTGACAGAAATGTCATTTGCAAGGTGAAGTTCCACGCACAGCTGTTACAAAGTTGCAAAGTGAAACACATTCTAATGAAACACATTCTAGTGAAACACATTCTAATCAAAGGCTCCTAAGCACGTACATTTACTGTCAACATAAGTACAAGTACATACAAAATTAGTGATACTGTTTACAAGTTTGATTAGGATTAAAACGAAATATATAATCTTATCTATGGTCCCTCTCATGGACATGTTAAGCACGTACATTTACTGTCAACATAAGTACAAGTACAAGTACAAAATTAGTGATACTGTTTACAAGTTTGATTAGGATTAAAACGAAATATATAATCTTATCTATTATTCCTCTCATGGACATGTTAAGAACGTACATTTGATGCTGAATATGTCTACAGTCTGCTGATGTGTGGCTGATGTTTGCAGAAGATGCAAACAGTTCCAAAAATCAGTCTTATGGCGTCATTGTAATATGCATTTCACTTAAGTTCAAGTAATTTTTTGTCATTTCAGAATTACATGTTTTCTCCATCAAACAACGACATAAATAAACAAGCAATTGTTATACGGATATGAACTATTTGAATCATCTGAAGAATCTATCAGTAAAAATTGTTATGTTTAATGCATAATATAGGAATACATATCTGGCCTCCCTAGGGTCCTTTGTTCTTTGCACAAAATCGAATATATATTCGAATTATAAAACAGGCTTCAAAGAATAAAATAACTTAGTAAAGAATTGTATGAAACAAGACTTATATTTAAATTAAAAAGAGAAGGCCAACTATCAATAAAACAGAACAGCTGAAAGTGCAGCTTGGAATAAAACACGATATTAGAATTCAGCAAGAAACTCCAGACTCCACTCAAAACTCGGTTTATTTATTCATTATAGGGACGATATTGTGGGAACTATTGCTGATGCTGAGGCCGTTTTGCCCTGGGAAGTTAACTACATACTTCAGGTTTATGATCTTAGAATCTGGTTAAACCTTATTGTTTTATGTTCAACTTTCGTTGCAAAGGTTTGCAACTTATTTTTGCTTGTATTCTGTGATATGCAGCTTTTTATTTTATCATAACAGATATAATTGTTCGTCGTTTAAAACCACATGTTTTCACTTAAGTGTTATTATTTGCAATCATGCAATATTATACAAATTAAAAAAAGGTTCCAAAAGATAACATCACAAAATCTTAAGTTGTCCCCTTAAACAAATCGTGCATGACTTTAGGCGAGTGCATGCGTTTGTCAAGAGAATAATAGGGGAATTCATTATCCGTTTGCACATTGTGATTTACACGACACTATTCATTAAACTGATTGATCACAAGATGCTTTTCTCGGAAAACAAAAGCTATCTTCAGCAATCATTTATATGATTAAAAAATACGAACTTAGTGAAATGTCAACATGATCATGAAAATATTATTTCTTCTTTATTATTGCATCAAATGCAAGACATCATGTGGGAGTGGACGTGCTGCTTCACCTTTGCGAATAATTGAATTTTGTTAAATATACTGTTAAATGTCATGTGTATTTTAATGTCTGCGTAGTTATTTCATTAAATTGCATAGACCTGTACACTGGTAGGATAAATGAATCTTCTGGAGTATCACAGGATAGGTCTACTGACGTGATATGTTATGCCATGCACTTTTGGATTGCCTATATATATTGCAGATCTGCATCACTACTAAAATATAGACATTTCTGTATACATACATGTATATCGCATTTGCATAGAAAAATACTTCTAATTCTATACTAAAATCAATTGCTTGTTTCAAATTATAAATGTTGGTTTATAAACAATTCGCTAAATATAAAAGCATGTTTTACACAGCATGGAGAAAAGTACATGATGTTTGTATTGCTGTCGAACAAAACATATAGTGATTGAACCTCAAAATTCAATTAATCGTTAACATTCCGTATTTGCACAAGGTCGCGTTATGCCGAAAACAAAACCCATCAGTAAAACATAACGCCAAACATTTCATTGTCTAAAGGCTACCTAGTTTTATGTAATGGACCATAAGCAAAACCAAAGCTTCAGCCAATGTATGTACAAACATACAACATAGGTAGATTTGCTCCACTGACACAGTAACACACTGGCGATTGTACAAAACAACAAAGCACGTGTATGCTTTCGTTACTCGTTGAAGATCGGCCAAAGTCGTTTATTATACTTTTGCTATCAAGAAGTTATTTTGAACTGAATGCCAACGGTGCAATAGTTAGTATATATATAGCCTATATAGACAGGATATTTGTTAATTTCAGTGGTAGATAGCATTTTATTTCTGAGAGGTAACAAATAACGCATGAAAACATATCAATTGTCCTTGATCAGGAATGAAAGAAAATATGACCTTGCAATGAAATCAGCAATTTTTATGTAATGCTTTTTACCTGCCCATTCATGTACTTAAACAAAATAATACAACTTGAGAAAATAGTTTCAACAAACCCAGAGATCAAATGTTATCATTGCACTTCAGTGAAATGATTTGGTCATCACGCAATGGTATTCCCCTTTCTTTTAGTGCATAGCTTGAAATAAATTCCTATATTACATTGAATCACATGAAGCCGCTCCGTTGATAAAGTAGATTAAGAAAAAAACACTTTTTTTTTTTTTTTTACACAAAATGTACTGACGAAACACATTTGCACCTATTGCATTGGTAAAGTAACTTATGTATTCAAATACACACTTAACCCTAACCCTGTGCTGAAAACACAACACTCAACTGCTGTAGAACTAAACAGGTATATGATTGGTATATGTAATCCAAAATGTGCTGTGAAAACCGATTACAACATGTCTCTAATTATTGTCATTTTATTTCGAATTACATTTTATATAATGGATGTTATGTATTTTGAATGTACAATTTGAATGTACGCAATTAATTTTAATTTTAACATAGTACGCAACATGGTTAATTA
This sequence comes from Congeria kusceri, assembly GCA_027627225.1. NCBI lineage: Eukaryota > Metazoa > Mollusca > Bivalvia > Myida > Dreissenidae > Congeria > Congeria kusceri. The sequence continues at coordinate 99,133,388 of CM051024.1, forward strand.
CAAGTCTCAAACACAATGGCGAGACGTTATCGAATTTTATGGCAAAATGATGCGTTAAAACACATTTAACGAGCGTTATAATCGCTATCGATTCTTGTGAATTTATATAATGTTAAATTTGTTTCTATTGAGTTCATCCTTTTAGCAATTATGTTAAACATTGTTACTAGATAACCGAACACATGTGTTTCATAAACTAAAAATGAGAGTTGACGATTTTCCATCGTTTGTTGAAGTTTCGATTTAGAAATAATATTTTTCCATTAGGGTTTTGTTTGTCGAATAGCGCACAATAAAAAATAAAAAAGCACCCACACAATATAATTCACCACATCCTCTCATCACTTTGGTTTATTCGACAACAGTTCATTATAATCCTAACTCATTTTAAAATACGTTTTCTTTGCGATCACATGCGGGTTTGTCATAATTTGGAAAGACGTTAATGGTGTATCTTACAAACAAGTCTAGCATATATCTTGTCATTGCGTTTTTTTATAAACAAAGAGCGCACCCAAATTGTACGTTTTACTGCACAGTTATCGAAATGTGTTTGGAAATATTTGCAAAAGCGCGTACCTAAAATACACGGCTGTGAATTATTGAAATTGAACATAGAAGAAGAAACTTTATTTTTGAACAATAAGTATACACTCATGAGTTCAAACAGTGTTAGTTACCTACAGGACATACAGTTGGAAGTTCCGGTTAATACGTCTTTACATGAAAAATATTAGAGTCTGAGTGTTAAAAACATTACATGAGTTTTTATCTGAATGTTATAAATATATCAACATATTTATAACAACATAATCGTGGTCTTATATTCGTGCATGTATATTTGTCAATTTAAATTATATAGTGTTAGAGATTATTGATAGTAATATAGTAATTTTGCATTAGTTGCAAAAATGGTTTTGTATACGTTACTTAACGTATACATTACTTACGTATTAAAATACATACAGCAAAATATTAACGTCATGGTTACTTACATATAAATTTACATACAGCAAAATAATGAGTGAGAAAATTGAGTTGCAAATGGAAGAAAGACAGACAATTTGGAAAATATTTTAAGTGCATAGCCGTAAAATATATTTTATAGATTAAAGAAACAGCTCTTTGTGTCGGCTGTTATATAAATACATCGATAATCCGCGTAGTTCATTTTTAATTTCTGTGTTTACTAATTCGCTAAATTTAGGGATATTTGGGTGATGCCAGTATTTGCGTTTAATACATTGGCGTCTAAGATCGTAATACACGGGACATTCTAAGAGAAAGTGAAACTCGTCTTCTTAGTCATTGCATGATTGACATGTTCTTTCATTTGTTGGTATTTCTCGCGGTTTGTTCCATCGGCCTTGTTCAAACTCTAGTCTATGCGACGATGTTCTAAAGCGTGCGAGCGCGGTTTAAATTTACATATTTATAAGTCATTATGTACCCTTTCGAAGAAGTGGGGGTATATTGCTTTGCACTTGTCCGTCCGTCGGTCGGTAGGGCGGTAGGTCGGTCGGATGGTCGGTCTGTCCGTAGACCATTTCGTTTCCGCACGATATCTAGAGAACGCTTTGACCTACAATCATGAACGTTGGTATGCTGGTTACTTGAGAAGAAAGGAAGACGCCTATACATTTTGAGGTCAACAGGTCAAAGGTCAAGGTCACCGTTGCTAAAAATAGAAAACGGTCAAATAACGGTTTCCGCTCAATAAATTGAGAACGCATCGAGATATTTTAATGAAACTTTAATTGCATATGGGGTGGGTGGGGTCAATGTCAAGGTCACCGTTACTAAAAATAGAAAAAGAAGGTTTCAGCACAATAACTTGAGAACGCATCGATATATTTTAATGAAACTTCATACATATATGCCATATATCGAGACCTCACTTGGGATTGCATATGGGGTGGGTGGGGTCAATGTCTCCGTTGCTAAAAATAGAAAATCGGTTTCCGCTCAGTAACTTGAAAACGCATCGAGATATTTTAATGAAACTATTAGTACCTTACATTAAGACCTCTCTTGGGATTTCATATCGGGTGGGTTGGGTCAAGGTCAAGGTCACCATTACTAAAAATAGAAAAACGGTATTACTAAAAATAGAAAAACGGTTTCCGCTCAATAACTTGAGAACGCATCGCGATATTTCAATGAAACTTCATACATAGATACCATATATCGAGACCTCGATTGGGATTGCGTATTAAAAAAAAAGTCTTAACAATTGACATATTCACAACTTGGCTGCAAGTCGGGGGGCATACATGTTTTATAAACATCTCTTGTTTAGATAGTTTTGGAATTTAAAATTAGAGAAAAGATAGTGATATGATAGACATATTCTCAAAGACGGACACCAGAAAGAAACAGATTCGTTTAAATTATATGAATATTATGTGAATGCGTCTTTGACTTGTTTCCTTGGTGGACATTGGACAGTTACGTTAGATGGGAAATTATATGTTGAAATTTTGTTTAATTATATTCTAGTTTCTTTAATGCAAACTAGATTTCAAAGTTATGTTGTGTGTTATAAGCAACCGTTCTGTCCGTTTATTTCTGGTTTTGCAATAGTCACGTTCAATTCAGTTTGTTTGTCTGTTTGTTTGTTTTTAGTTTTCGCCGTTTTTAAAAGTATTTCAGTCATATCACGGCGGTCAGTTAACCTACTCACACTTTTCCAGGGCAAGCTTAACCGATCTATGCGGTTTACCAGTACTAAGTGCAAATACCTATGCCAGTAACAGACAACTGCCCTACTTGAATCAGAGGAAGGTGGAGAATGGCCGTAGAAATAATTTCATGACCCACAAGTTATGTGGCCGGGCTGGGGTTCAAACTCACGATCCCCGGATTGACAGTCTAGCACTCATCCAACTCAGCTAACCGGGCCCAAGTTCAATTTAAGAAGATAAAGATAAAAGCTAGTGTGGGCCATAATACATACTTACACATAGCACCAATAAACAAGATGGATCACGCCAAAACCTGCACTTGTCTGTCAAGTTCATTCTGATTCACCAACCTTGACATAATTGTCATAATGAAATTCGGTGACAGGGCGCACGTCGGAGGATGCGCTATTTATAACATCTTAAACGCTATTAATTCCAGTTACATGCTTGATACATACTAACATGATTTCAAGTTTGGATCATTTCCATAATAATCGCATCTGTCTCATATCCTACTAATATCACACTTTCCGACAGGTGGTGTTAAAGCCTCCGTCCAAAGTTTGTGACAATTAACTTCAATAGCATTCCTCAACTATATTGCGCACACATAAATAAACATTTGTGTTAAATAGTCTCAAGCGTCAAATTATATTGATAAAGGATATTTTATCTATATTATATAACTCGCTATTACAAAGCAGAAAATACTTACGACATAGGTAGACAATAAACAAATAATAAGAACGTCATATAAAGCCAGCAATTCAAATTTCGTTGCTTTATGGTACATAAACCTAACTACCACATCATTGTAGATATTTAATTCTACGGTACGACCTGTGACCGACATTCGATTCTTAAGTGAATTTCCTACGTATTGAAATACAAGCAATTTATTAGCAACAACTTCAATTTTTAATCCCCCGCCGTGAAGCGGGAGGGGGATTATAGTAATGCCCTTCGTCCTTCCGTCTGTCCGTCCGTCCGTCTGTCCGTAACATTTTCGTGTCCGCTCCATATCTCCTATACCCTTTGACAGATTTTTATGAAACTTGGCTCAAATGTTTAGGTCATTGATATGATGTGCAGAAGGCATGAGTCAGTCACGCCGGCTCAAGATCAAGGTCACACTTGAAGGTCAAATGTTAGAGCCTCCATTTTGTGTCCGCTCCATATCTCCTATACCCTTTGAAGGATTTTCATGAAACTTGGCTCAAATGTTAAGGTCATTGAGACGATGTGCAGAAGGCATGAGTCAGTCACGCCGGCTCAATGTCAAGGTCTCACTTGAAGGTCAAATATTCGAGCCTCCATTTCGTGTCCGCTCCATATCTCCTATACCCTTTGAAGGATTTTCATGAACCTTGGCTCAAATGTTTAGGTCACTGAGACGATGTGCAGAAGGCATGAGTCAGTCACGCCGGCTCAAGGTCAAGGTCACATTTGAAGGTCAAATATTCGAGCCACCATTTCGTGTCCGCTCCATATCTCCTATGGTTTTTGAAGGATTTTCATGAAACTTGGCTCAAATGTTTAGGTGATTGAGACAATGTGCAGAATGCATGGGCTTTTTACGCCACCTAAAGGTCAAGGTCACACTTGAAGGTTAAATTTAAAAAATTTTGAGCCTCCATTTTTGTGGCGGTTTTTTGTGTCCGCTCCATATCCCATATACCCTTTGAAGGATTTCCATGAAACTTGCCTCAAATGTTTTGCTCATTGAGACCATGTTCAGAAGGCATAAGCCAGTCACACCAACTCTATGTCAAGGTCACACTCGAAGGTTGAATGTTTTAGCCTGTATTTTCATGCCCGTTCTGTATATCCTGTGCCCTTTAAAGGATTTTCATGAAACTTGCCTCCAATGTTTATCACATTCTGGCAATGTGCAGAAGGCATGGGGCAGTGATGCCACCTCAAGGTCAAGGTCACACTGGAAGGTCAAATGTATCAGCCTCCATTTTTGTGTTCCCCATATCTCCTATGCCCTTTGAAGGATTTTCTTAAAACTCGGCTCAAATGTTTATCACATTTAGGCCATGTGCAGAAGGCATAGAGCAGTCTTGCCACCTCAAGGTCAAGGTCACACTTAAAGATCAAATATTTGAGCCTCCATTTTCGTGTCAGCTCCATATATCCTATGCCCTTTAAGGAATTTTTATGAAACTGATTAAGGTCAGTGTAATTCTTCAAAGTCACCTTTAAAATCTAATGAAGGATCACGGCGGGGGATTTAGCAGTCCTTTGGACTGCCTTGTCATCGTTATTTCAAATCCTATGTATCAAATGTTTAAGTAGGGGCAGCAATGAAATTATAACACGCATAGTTAATGTTTACTATATATCATTTACTTAATTATGACACGTAATACCTCGCAATTGTGCAGGTAATATGGATTTTAAATCATTTATAAGTATGTAGAAACGCGTAATTGTGCGCAGAATATTGTAACTGAAACGCCACTTTGTATGGTGGTCGCAAACTGGTCCCTCTTAAAATGTTGCAACGTGTTAAAATATAACAAAAATAAAGCACCAGTTTCACTAGCAGTTGAGAAACCCTTCTACACAGGGTTGTTCAATTCCAGGCAAGTAATGCATTGCCTATACATCACAACACACACTACGCAAACCAAGGCCCAGTTGCTCAACACTTTAAAGGCCATTAAGCTTACGGTCTGTTAATTTTAGATGTAAATAAAATTAATATTACTAGCAACTTGCTTATCAAACATTTGAATATAAATCGAACATACTAAGTTATTTAGAATAAACTCACAGTTTAAATTTTTAACTTTAAATTTACATCAATAACTTTATCAAAAAGTTAGCGGCTGTTAGCTTAGTTGGCCTTGAAAGTTTTGAGCAATTTTGTCCAGGACACAAAAGACACGTTAAAATATACAAATAACTGGCGTCACAGCCTTGAAATGGTCAATACAAAGCAGCGATGACTGACGAACACGTTAAAGTATACAAATAACTGGCGTCACAGCCTTGAAATGGTCAACACAAAGCAGCGATGACTGACGAACACGTTAAAGTATACAAATAACTGGCGTCACAGCCTTGAAATGGTAAACACAAAGCAGCGATACTGACGAACACGTTAAAGTATACAAATAACTGGCGTCACAGCCTTGAAATGGTCAACACAAAGCAGCGATGACTGACGAACACGTTAAAGTATTTAAATAACTGGCGTCACAGCCTTGAAATGGTCAACACAAAGCAGCGATGACTGACTATTGTTTATGTTTCACGTTAACTGTATAGATTCGTTTTACAGTAACATTTAACTCCGCTTGTTTTTTGCGAAGCTGTTAACATTTTGATAGACTGGACTGATGTACTAATGTTTTATATAAGTTGGTATCTCACTGGTGGCCATTCAATTGCAAACTGTACAATAACACTACGATGATGCGTAGTTACACAACCTGCACAATAACACTACGATGATGCGTAGTTACACAACCTGCACAATAACACTACGATGATGCGTAGTTACACAACCTGCACAATAACACTACGATGATGCGTAGTTACACAACCTGCACAATAACACTACGATTATGCGTAGTTACACAACCTGCACAATAACACTACGATGATGCGTAGTTACACAACCTGCACAATAACACTACGATTATGCGTAGTTACACAACCTGCACAATAACACTACGATGATGCGTAGTTACACAACCTGCACAATAACACTACGATGATGCGTAGTTACACAACCTGCACAATAACACTACGATTATGCGTAGTTACACAACCTGCACAATAACACTACGATGATGCGTAGTTACACAACCTGCACAATAACACTACGATGATGCGTAGTTACACAACCTGCACAATAACACTACGATGATGCGTAGTTACACAACCTGCACAATAACACTACGATGATGCGTAGTTACACAAACTGCACAATAACACTACGATGATGCGTAGTTATACAACCTGCACAATAACACTACGATGATGCGTAGTTACACAACCTGCACAATAACACTACGATTATGCGTAGTTACACAACCTGCACAATAACACTACGATGATGCGTAGTTACACAACCTGCACAATAACACTACGATGATGCGTAGTTACACAACCTGCACAATAACACTACGATGATGCGTAGTTACACAAACTGCACAATAACACTACGATGATGCGTAGTTATACAACCTGCACAATAACACTACGATGATGCGTAGTTACACAACCTGCACAATAACACTACGATGATGCGTAGTTACACAACCTGCACAATAACACTACGATGATGCGTAGTTACACAACCTGCACAATAACACTACGATTATGCGTAGTTACAAAAATGTAATTGACATTGAACAAGCACATCGTGAATGCATGCATTGCATTTTACTCCTGTCATTGACAGCATTATACTGCGCTGCCTGCTTGTAAACACGAATATGTGTTGAAGATAAAATACATTTTCAAACATTGATATTAAATCACAATTGCAGGGAAAAATAAGTTATTTTGGGTCAATCTATTGAATTAGGCATTGCAAATTGGTGATATTTGATTCAAGATAATTTATTTTGCACTATATTCAGGAATTTAGCGAGCTCATCTTTTGGCAAAGGAAAGCTTACATAATTGTCAAACAAAATTACACTGAAACGTAAGAGAATATTCCACAGCCTAACAATAAACACATGTCGCCATCCATTCTATACACACGTTCTTTAAATATTGTAATCAAACATTGCCATGTTCTCTCTTTCTCGTTTTCCAAATTATGTATCATTAAATCAAAAGCAGTTGGTGATAAAAATGTACTTTTTGCAATAAATGAAGAATTATTGTACTTTGCAAGTACATTTTGTTTTGTTTTTTGTATGAAGAATAGACTCATGTTGTGGATCACTTTTTCGTATAATCACATATAATTACGTTTTTATGTCAGAAGGAATTATAACCATTTTAATCACCAGCTGAAATTTGCCTTACTCAAAGGTAGGCAGAGCTCACCATGCGATCTCTATTAATTATTTTACATAAAAATATGATAAGAATGCAAGTGCAGCACGTTTATGTTATTAGCAATATCTTGCACCATTGGTAATGGGTCTTATGTTTGTTAAACAACTGCCATTAAAAGTACAACGCCATTATTGTAGTGTGTAATGATAAAATCAATATAGGATTCGACCTGCGTAATCGTAATCTTTATGTACTTGGGAAACCATTACATCAAACGCATGTACCGCAATTATTTATCCTTGCATGTATGAGCATAATATGGGCATGGATCTATTAACCCCGTGGCTAATACCTAAAAACTACATAAGCATCATTTTCAGTCAACGTTCATTGCGTTATACACGTCAGATTTCTGAATTTACTCACGTTAACTAATTGAGGCGTGTCGTGGGAAAACCGGTATTTTATGGTATTTTCTGTTTCAAGGAAGTCTCTTCTAAACATAAATCCACTGTAGGCGGAACGTGTCGTCCCGGATAAGACTGTGTGGACTGCACAGGCTAATCCGGGACGACACTTTACGCACATGCATTATGCACGGTTTTCCCACGATACGCCTCAATTAATGTTAAGCAATGTGTTACAACAAGAAATTTAGTTGGTTCTTAAATCGAAAGTAAATATTTTGTCGAACACTTCAATGTAGTTGGTTAAAAGTATAATTAAAAAAAAACAACGAAGCAATGAAGTAAGAAAAATGCGTGTTGTGTAACAGCATATCGTGTCATTAATTTTGTACTCGTTTTTAGAATAAGAAAAGTCTTTTTTTTTATTTCGTATCATTTTCCTAATTAAAGCCCATCATGAAGGCGTTCATGCAATTATTTATTCGGAATAATTCTAATAACACTCTACATTCCTGACTTTATGTCAAAACGTTAATACCAAAACTCCGCTTATATAACATTTCCACAGAAAACGTAACATGCCAACGATTATTATTGATTGTGGTTTGTGACATCTTGTCCTAATTGGCTACTACAAGCAACCTAAGCAAATTACACTAACGTTTTAAAAGCAATTAATCGCTCATGTGTCATAGCAAACTCATCATAAACTATGCAGTTGAAACGTGCTTATTTTCGAATATTGTCAAGAAAAATGACATATTTTTGTTATTTTCATTGGTGAAAGCGAATATGTTCTCTGGTTTAATTGTTTGCCTAGGCAAGTATTCATAACGAATCCTAGTCAAAATTTAAGACAAATCTTAAAATTCTGAAGTTATATTTGGATTTCCCGACAAAGTAATGCATGCTTGGAAGATTTTAACATATAAGTTGCAATATAACACCAAGTGTGTTAATATTTAGTTTTTGTCTTGCACATATTCCAAAGCGTAGTGTTTCAATCATAAAATCGATTTTGGATTTATTTTCAACTTAATCGCATAATAATTTTTAGAAATATGCCCTCGATTCTATCTATTTTGGAGATTTGTTCAATCTTTCAAAGGTTATCAGCCACATCAATTGTTATCAGGCTGTAGTATGTCTTAAAGATACTGAATTCCAGATGGTCACAAAAATGGGCGTTTTTTTGTAGTTATGCCTAAACGGTAAAATCATGCGTAAAACCATAATTATTTGTATAGAACATGATCAAATACTGCCACAAACAGTATATTTCTTTGAAAAACTAGAAGTTGAGTTTAGCTCGCACTTTCCTTTCCGATTTATAAATACCGCGGCTTTCACCAATACACTCACCTGTTTCAAGTGTGCACATGCGCGACTCGACAAAACTCAACTGTCACGTGATTATCCTAAATATAAACGGCGATATTGATAAATTACTCGATGGTTTATAGCGTCTGATGACGCTGTAGATTTTAGAACGATAAAAAGAATGAAAAGCTATACAAATCAATGTTTGTCAGGCAAATAAAACATACTTGTCTAATCTTTTAATGTATTGTTAACGATTATGTAAGAAAGTCGTGACAATTTTCGTTCGTTTTAACGATTGGACCATCTGGAGTTCAGTCCATTTAACCTTGAAGATTATTCACCAGCGGATTCTCGTGGCCTCATAGCATTGTTATGTTATTGTGATTCGTCATGCCGCCCTATAATGAGCATGTTTAATAGTCAATTTAATCAGTCTGCATTTAAGCCAGAGCGTTTACAGTACTTAATCAATATTAAATTAGTTATACTCATTCAGGATATCGTCTCTCAACCGATATACACAAACATATCATCGCAGATTTAACATTACAAATGTTTTATTATATCCGCCCTTATTAACATATATATGTAGGGTGTACCACGTATGGACATATGGTTTATTTCAACAAGATTGATCTAAAATGCAGGAAAGCTTAAATGTGACTCCGTTAACTAGTAGCTCGACTTTCATTACCCGATAAATCACTTGGAAAACTCGGTTGCATTGGCGCATTTGACTGCTGGTGTTAATGCTGATGTTGCTTCACGTTTAATTCATTTTGAGCACATGCAATTTTAGTCATACTTCCGAGAAAATTACATTACAGAAAAAATTCATATCATAATGTATTGTATACTAACGGAACAGCGAATTAGTGTCGGATGTCCGATCTTACATGCTCAGTTATTGACAGGTTTCGTATATATAGAATATATAATTATAATGTCGGGAGTGTTGGATACGACAGGATGCCATTATCCACAGGTGTTGTTGTTGGCAGGTTTCCTGTATATTACCTTGTCGGTCATAGCCGTATATTGTGAACTGGAAACTAGATTTTACTTAATTTATACATCGCATATGCATAAGTCCAACCAAAAGCTCGTCCCCTAAATGTATGTTGTGAATAGCTTGTGATCGCAAATTTATTGCATCGATTTGTATCATACTCTGCTAAGTCAGTGAAATTCTTTTCTGCTCTGTTGTAGTAAGACAAACAACTTTCAGTTTCAACATGTGATCAATGGCGCATGTTTTCACCAGGGTTCATTCAAGATTTCATTGACACTGATCGAGTAAGTCAGATGTCTTGTAGAAATAATGTTCTGTAAGACTGAAGTGAACAGACATGGTCATAAAGCAAGAAGTAATCAGTCAATTAAAGCCTATCTTCACATATATAATTTATTCATAAATGATTTCGTTTTCTCAAAATGTCATTTGATTTTATAAGTTATATGAGATTGATCATACGTTATATGCAGAATAATAAAAACCGACAGCAATGCACGCAACTCTTGTTATATCTATTAAAACCTTGCCTATTTAATAATTGGTGTATATACGCGTACACAATCACATACATCAATGCAAACCGCCCAATATGTAACAATTATCATCCTAATGACATAGTGCACTTGATTTAAAGGTACACGCTTGGTAGAAGCATAAAGCCATCAAAGGCAGTCAAATGCAAAAATAGTTTGATTGTCGACAGTCATGCGTTAATTATCGCTTTTTGTGATCAAGTAAGATAAAATATATTGACGCAATTATAGTATCCTTTACGAAAATCGTAAATTTATGTGGCTCGGTACGAGTACACAGTAGATAAAAAAAGATGGTCTTCAAACAGTACATTTACAAATAGTTTATGTGTTGCAAATTATACTGTTGGTGTACATCTAAAATAACTTTGTAACGCTAATAATATACATGTTTATACTGGTATATATTTTGCAGCAGTAAGTTAGTGCAAAGTTTTACTCCGCCACGAGGTGACGTTTTGTTTGTTTGTTTGTTTGTTTGTGTGGTAGCAACTTTACGCAAAAGGAACTGCTAAATTTCGGGGGTATTTCGAATCACCGTCTAAATCCAATATTTTTGCGAATGACTGTTTTTGTTATTGGGAATACGGCAAACTGGCTGTTTTCTTATTTATGCTATAATTGCTTGATATAATAAAATGATACTTATATTCCCGAATGAAGAGTTTGTTGTTTACAATGTATATATATATTTATGTTAAGCTCTTCATGTTTTTTATGGCAAACAGTATGTCGTCATAATAGTCTTAAATGGAAATGCATTGCAACTGTATTTCCTATTTTAATACTGCATTAACCATTTAACCGTTTAATATTGCATTAACCATTCTGGTGGTACAAAAACAAACAAATAAAAATCTAACAAAAATACAAAGGATAACAAAACACAAAACAGTCTTCAAGACATTGTGAAGTTTCTTGTATATAGCGTCTGGAAATTATTTGCAAGTACTTTTCAAAAATTTGCTGCATTAATTTTAAGGAAAAAAATGTAAAGAGAACAACGATACATTTTTTTTGGCGGCATACGTACAGAAACGGACAGTAATAAACGATCGCCGTGCGAAGCCATATACGACTAAATCGAATAACAAAATATACTTTTGAATGAAATCAATTACCGAATCATTTAAGTCATGAATGTTTACAACCTGTGACCGATATTATATTTGACAATATTTATCTGTCGGAACAAACACCTCGACACAGTAGGCGCTATTTGGAGATAATTACGTGCGTCGTAAAATTAACTCTTTTAAAGTAACAAACTTCCAATTTTATGTTTTATAGTTATTTAATAGTAATTTTATGATATGTTTATAAAACAGAAGGTGAAGTAAACGAGCGTTTACCAACCATAGAGGCAGAAAGAAGTAAACAAGTATGTCCTTGTCTTGTGAAATATTGCGACTTAAGGCTTTTACGAAGCTTCATTTGAAACTGCAGCTATTATAACCTCCGATATATTAAAAACTTCAAATCCACGAGCCTCATCGTAGTTTGGTTGCACCGTGTCAAATCTAAATAGTTAACGGTTAAACCCCGTGTGCGTGTGTACCCAGGTCCGTTTTCGCCAACCCATTCTTAGACTTAATGCTTAAGAATAATGAATGGCATTAAAACTGTTCCTGTTCAAAAGGACATTATTTTGAATCCTACGTGGTATTTACTAACTACAATTATAGAATTCCGTATTAGGAACGATTTGTTAATGACACAAGCAACATCGGTACCAGCATATAAGCAAACCATAAGGCATTTTTCTTGAGTCTAAGTCTATTCTTTATTCTTAAGTTTAAGAATGGATTGGTGTAAACGGCCCCAGCATATTGCAACATAAACTTTTGCGATGTATTCAGATGGTTGTATTATGCAATCTCTAACTAATAATGTTGACAAACTAGGGTTGTTGCAAAATAGATTATCATAATAGTCTATAATAAGGTGGTTGCAAAATAGATGATCAATATAGTCTATAATAAGGTGGTTGCAAAATAGATGATCAGAACAGTCTATAATAAGGTGGTTGCAAAATAGATGATCAGAATAGTCTATAAGGTGGTTGCTAAATATATGATGAGAATAGTCTATAAAAAGGTGGTTGCAAAATAGATTATCAGAATAGTCTTTAAAAAGGTGTTTGCAAATAGATGATCAGAATAGTCTATAATAAGCTGGTTGCAAAATAGATGATCAGAATAGTCTACAGGACAGTAACACAACAAATCAAGGTCGCAGTGGTGTTATAGATATGGTTCCGCCTTGCGATCGAGAGGTCGTGAGTTCGATCCCGTCTCGGGGAGCGTTTGAATGATCTTTCTCAAAAGACATCATTACTGGTTTACCCTTGAAACGGAGTTAAAAACGCTCTGGCAGTCCGCAAAGGGCTAATCCAGGACGGCACTTTCCGCCTACAATGGATTTATGTTTAGACGAGACTTCCTTGAAACAGAAAAAACCATAAAAGCGGAAAGTGCCGTCCCCGATTAGCCTGTGCGGACTGCACAGGCTAATCCAGGATGACACTTTATGCACATGCATTAAGACCGGTTTTCCCACGATGCGCGTCATATGGTTGTAAACTAAACAAATCAGTAGGCCTTTAGCTAGGTGTTGGCGATGTAAAGGAGGCAGTCTTTGGTACAGCGATTTCAATGAGCAATCTAAGAAATGACCTTCGCTCGTTTATTAGATGCAATGTGCAATGAACATTGAGATGCAGTCTTTGGTACAGTGATTTCAATGAGCAATCTAAAAAATGACATTCGCTCGTTTATTAGATGCAATGTGCAATGAACATTGAGATGCAGTCTTTGGTACAGTGATTTCAATGAGCAATCTAAGAAATGAACTTCGCTCGTTTATTAGATGCAATGTGCAATGAACATTCAGATGCAGTCTTTGGTACCGTGATTTTTTGAGCAATCTAAGAAATAACCTTCGCTCGTTTATTAGATGCAATGTGCAATGAACATTGCACTAATGAAAGTGATGATAAACAGAGACATGCCAAGTATTCTGTGTGCAGTTTGCATTATTCCTGCAAAGTGGCATATATTAAGTGTTCTTAGTAAGTACGAGAGAGCTGTGTTAAGTAGCATAAAATGCGTGTCTAGTTACTGGAAAACACACACTTATTAGACTGCACGATACTACGTTATGAGCAATTAACGTGCTCATTGCGTAATGTCGTGCAGTCTAATGAGTGTTACAAACGCAATTAAGCAATTCTTCCCTATGAATTGTGTATCAATTTGCAGTCATTATGATAGACCGTGGGTCATATTATATTTACGGCATCAGCATACTTACATTATAGTTCGTAAATATAACTTGCTGGTTTGCAATTCAGCATTTCACTGTGACACATATGAATGTATGTTAATGGCTCATTCATTTTTACTCATTTTAGAATGACTCTAACAGGTTTCCATATACAAAGAATAGCAATTACTGTCGTTAAACCTGCATTAATATGATACCAGTTGATATTTCTATAATAGAAAAAGGAGCACAATCTACCGTTGTTAAATCTGTAATGAATATCGGGACCTGAATAAAACACTACGGGTAAAATAGTCTGATATAAAAATATACGATTCTCTTCCGTTTTAATATGTGTGCTTGAACAGAAGGCATGCCTTGTATAAATTTACTCGGTTGTCATAACATTACGTGTGTAACGTTATTGTATCGGAGAGGACCACCATTCAATCAATTCATATGTGTTTAATATACAATGCATGTTAGTAAGCCCAAATAAATGTTAAAATGGACTATGTCTTCGAAAATGGTCACATTGGGGCAATTTCAAAAAATAAAATCTAAAAATTTTACGATACCAATACTGGAATGTAATAACGGTTAAAATAAAGTATATTATAATGGGAAGTTTACGCATACTGAGATACAATACATTTGTATGGGTCGTTTTGCTTGGCCCTTTACATATTTACATTTTGACGTCAAAATTGTATTTTGTAAAAACACCGTTTACATACGATTCCTTACTAAGCAAAATAGCGCATTTGATTAAAGTCATGTCAATTGTTAGTTCTTCAAACGACTCCTAAGTCGTGAGTTCAATACCAGCTTGGGCTTTTAATTTTTACTAGCAGTTTAGCTGAATTCATTGTATCGAAAATATCATTACGTATTACAATATTAATTCTTTATTTAATTTACATGTATCGTATAGCGCATTTTTATAATCTAATATAATTTAAAGTGCAATAGGAATCCAGTAGACAAGTATCCAGTATCCAGTAGACAGTATTTCAAACACAACACATCTAAATTACGTTGCACAATGGCAGTATTATAATGTTCAAAGTGATCGATTTCACACAGAACTTGACAATAATGTCGAATGTCGTATTAAAAGAACTGTTGTCCGATACATCGCGCATACGTTATGTTTAAAATAGCAAACCATTTTATATCATAAATTATACGAAAAAAAGTTGAGCTGTTTATTCACCATTCATTTACGAAAGATAACTTAGTCATGCCAAGCATGAAGCAAAGACGAAATGGTGCGGCAGGTGTGTTAATTTCCTAGAGATAACATGTTCAACAAATACGTAAACGATACAGGTTCAATTTCAGGTCGTTTGTCAAGAAAAACTGAATAATTGATATAACATGTTATATAAGCAAGTAATAATTTGTTCTTAACCGAAATAAGTAACGGATTCAACTTGATTATATTTTGTGGTGTTATACTAGAGGTACAAACAAATTAGCTGGTCGACGATTACAATGCTTTCCTAAATCTGTTCTTTAAGAAAACGTAGAAAAGTGGAAAAGCACACGTGTATCGATGCTGTTCACAAAATCACATTACACAGGTAAAATAGTACAGAGCTCCAGCACAATCCGCATTAGATAAACTTGAATATTAACTTCCTGAAATGCATGACGATGATCTGGAATTTCAGCTATATGATGCTAGGTATTGAAAGATTGTGAACAAGAAGAGATGTAGCTGATACCTCTTTGTACTCCATTTCATCCTGCTTCAGAATGTTGTAATTCTGTTGCGCTATAAAACGTTAAATCATTCAGTAATAAAATTGTAATTCAATTGAATTCATATTCTATTTTATTACAATTCAGTTTAAATTGTGTTAAAGTATGCGTATTGTGATTAGTTCTGGGTCAAGTGTAAGGTTCAGCATGCAGTTCAACCGGCTTAAACCCCGCGGCATTTACCGCTCCAAGACGGTGACCCCAGTTTTAATTATTTTAATACTCGAGGGTTGAAACCCAGAAGGTATCTACTGCCATTGAAATAATATTGTACTGTGTTGTATAGGCAAGTGGTCACTTGCATCAAATAAAGGACCTGCGGATATTAATAAGGCCCGGCTAGCTCAGTTGGTAGAGCTCTGGACTGTCAATCTGGGGATCGTGAGTTCGAACCTCAGCCCGGCCATATAACTTGTGTGGGAATTGGTCATGAAATTATTTATACGGCCATTCTCTCCTTACCTCTGATTCAAGTAGGGCAGTTGTCAGTTACTGGCATAGGTATGTGCACTTAATACGGGTAACCCGCTTAGATCGGCTAAGCTTGCCCAGGAAATGTGCGAGTAGGTTAACTGACCGCCGTGATATGGCTGACATACTGTTAAAACGGCGAAAAATACAAAAACATAAGAATAAGGGTTTCTCTCCTTCTGATGTTTCTGAGGGTTTTATTTGTCTTCAAGTATCCAGTTTTGGTTAATTTTGAAAACAATCGTTCTTAAAACCATGTTCGACAGTTTCCAGTTGTATATGGCTCACATTTTGCATTACACGATAATTGCTATCATCAGAAAAATTTGGTTTGATATTGATTGTTCCTGAAAGAACATGATAAATAGCGCCTGCTACTTCCCCAGGTCGAATGCGAAAATTCAACTTCAAAGCACGCTTCACGAAAACAGAACGTGCGTGGAACTCCTTGCTCCACTAACACAGTAAAATGTGGGATAATGTTTACATACCGCACCTGGTGTTATTTTTACTCATTTGAAAGTAAGCCAAATCGCTGTTTAAATCTCGATAAGATCCAAGATAATAAAAAGGTAGACAATATATTTTGCTTTTATGACGGTTTTCTTATCACACGTACGGAACGCAGTTTGTTAAGGAAGAGAATTCGATGTATTTATTTTCCTGATGAAAGTCGTTAATGCACTTATAACCAAAAATTAAAACAAATGTTTTGAAATATACCGTTGATATGTACATGCATATATTCTACAGAAATTATAGGTGGATGTTTGCAGTTGGAAACGCTTATAACTTTTTCGAAACCATCTCTTTCTGCTTCAAATGAAGAAATAATGTTGCATTATTGTGATTATATATTTTTCAGATATATTATTCTTTATATAGTAACGCTTATTTGTCAGAATGATAAATACGTTAACATTGTAATTTATATTTAACCAATGCCACCATACATATACACTCAGATATTTTATTGGCTGTACAGACTGATGATATACATTCCACGCGATTCAGCTTCTACTGCAAGTAGTTTCTCTGTGCAAAAACCGTTCTGAAAAACAACACGGTTATGAACAAAAAAGATCCACACACAAAAATGCAATAACGTTAGACAGGAAATATCAATCCTGTATCCAATATCCACGACAGAAATAGGTGAATCTGAAGATGTGAAGATAAATAAGATCACGAGACTGTTATATCCACGACAGAAATAGGTGAATCTGAAGATGTGAAGATAAATAAGATCACGAGACTGTTAATGACTATGATAAGGTAACGAAGTATGCCGAATCAAAACAATCTAGCAATACGATTCGTTAACCTCTTAATCGCGAGTGTTTGCACGTGTTTTCGTCATTAAATGCATTTAAAGTAATTAATCCTGTAAATACGTAAAAGACAAAGAAAAAGAAGCGTTAATGTTGAACACGTGAATACCACGGTACAAGATACCCTGCTAAATATAATATCTGCAACTGCAGCAGCTCTAAACGAAATGTATGCATTATTTGGTACCGCGTATTTGGTTTTGCATATATTCATTATTATATACATAAATCCGCACACGCATTTTTAAGTAACGCCGTCTCTCAAACGCAATGATTTCCAGGCATAAGCATTGACTACGTTGGTTCAGCTAACCTTAATTTACGAACGTGTATGCTGCAATCAGAACACAATAAAGCTAAAGTGGCGAGACCTTGAACATGCGCATTTAAATTAAATAACATATTTCTTCCACAAGCATTATCAAATGGCATTGTTTTCTGTATTTTTAATAGTGTATCAATTGACAAATAAATAGTCCACGTAACCATTGAGGTAAATTCCGCTTCATTAACTAACTGTAAATTGTATGTAAAGCGAGGTAGCTGTTGTAAACCAATAATTTTCAGATTGTGTTTTCACAAAAAAATATTTTTCAACAAAGCACGACCCGAAGTTCCTGATTTTTTTTATCGGAACAAGTTACAGCTTGACGAAAAATGTTAAGTATGTTGACCAGGTAATGCAAACCGTTTGCCTGTATGATCATTGATGTGTTTGTAATAATGTCCAGTAAAACGCTTACTATATAACCCACATATATGCTATCATGACAAAATATAAAAAGGCAATTTAATTGTGTCACATTTCGAGTGGCTTTTATAAACATAGGCGGATTTACAGGGAGTGAAATCAGCGTACGCCTCTTCTTAAAGGGTCCAACATTCTATTTTTTGCAACATAACAACATGTTTAAACATAAGCCTTTCTCTGTAATTATCAAACCCGTTTTTCGATATGTTAAAATTTATTTGAAAAGCAAAGCGCAATATGAGCTAAAAAGCCGTTGGTTACAATATATATGAAGCGTGTCGTGGGAAATCCGGGCTTAATACATGTGCGTAAAGTGTCGTCCCGGATTGACTTGTGTAGTGACTGCAGTCCGCACACCCTTATCAACGACGGCGATTTCCGCTTTTATGGTATTTTCTGTTGCAAGGAAGTCTCTTCTAAACATAAATCCACTGCGGACTGCACAGGCTAATCCGGGACGACACTTTAGTCACATGCATTTAGCCCGGTTTTCCCACGACACGCCTCATATATAATTGTTTTCTTTCACTGTTCAAAGGCCGACCTTACTTTTAAACCATATTTAAATGAGTTTAGCAACAAAATCGAACGGTAGTGCCACTTTTTTGAGAAAGGTCTTGCTTTACTGCACTTAATTAAATACACAGAACCTAATCAATTGATGGTTAAATAGATATGGATTCACAAAGATAGGAATGGGAAGTAAATGAATGAAGACGAATGAGGACAAAAACAATTTGGCCAACAACACAAGACTTCAAACTGTTGGAAGATACATTTGACAATGTCACCAACACTAGGTTAATAAAATTGGTTTCAACCGGTTGCTTTTGCTCTATTTATCGTTTGTACTTCGATACAAACCGATAATATGTGGTGTTTGCAAAATATAAATTAAACTTGTACCGTTTATCTTAACTTCGAACACAGAGTGAGTTCATGTAATTCGATGGAGAATAGAACAGGGCATTTACAATATGCAGATAAAGTGACACAAGTTTCAAATATATTTTGAAATCATGTTTTGTCGTTGTTTAGGACCATAGGTATTGTGATCATTTAACAATAAGAAAATGTCAATGTTGCACCCAGGTGGTAGCACAAAACTATTGTTGATTGCTTGCTATGCCATCGTAATAGTTACATTTACAATGCAAGTATATGGACCAGAAGCCCCTATAAGGCGCTTATAAGCGTAAATTACGCGAAAAATTTGGAAAATTTACGCATAAAAATTTAAAATTTGGGGGTACACATACGCTGATAAATTAAAATGGGGGTGTATGTTTATGCACAATTTTTCTCGTGTTCGCGTAAATAACTACACATTTTAGTGCCTGGAAGAGAGAAGATGTGATCTTTGACAGTTTTAAACTGTTCAAAAGTCATTGTCCTGCATTGTATAGGCAATTGGTCACTTGCCTCAAATAAAGGACCAGCGGATGATAATCAGATTTTCTCTCCTAGTGATGTCTCTGGAGTTTCATTATTCATATATCTTACTTGTAACATTATTGTCGTCAAATGGTGTTGTTATACATTATTTGGATATTTATTATATCTGTTTGTTTTCCACATAGTTTACAGTTTTATGGATGTAAATTAACCTCCAAATATCCTATACAGACTGTACACTAACTCCCATGTTTATACCTGTTGATTCCTTTGTTTTTCGCTTAGCGATATTGTTTCTATCTGACTAAGAGCAATGTGTTTCAAATAGATGACTCGATCAAAGGGCTTCATCCTACTTAATCATAAGTAAATTATGCAAGATATCTTTTAGAAGCAGATAGAGTTTATAATATTATTATTGGGTACATGAATTATAAGAGAGAAGAATGAACTCCAGAAACATTACCAGTAGAGAAACGCTTATTAACATCCACTGGTCTTTTATTTGAGGCAAGTGACCAATCGCCTATACAATACAGGACCATACGCACAACACGACACAAAACATAAACATGATTAAAACTGAAGCACAAATAATATGTGGCGCGTCGTGAGAAAACCGATCTTTATGCATGTGCGTAAAGTGTCGTCCCGGATTAGCCCGTGCAGTCCGCACAGGCTAATCCAGGACGGCACTTTCCGCTTTAATGGTTTTTTCTGTTTCAAGGAAGTCTCTTCTAAACATAAATCCACTGTAGGCGGAAAGTGCCGTCCTGGATTAGCCTGTGCGGACTGCACATAAACAGTGTTAAAATGTTAAAAATGGCTGTTTTATTTGAATATGCCTGTTTGTAGGGTTATCAATTCTTTCATTATACATTTTAAATTGGTATTGCTTAAGACAGTATATTTATATGCCTGCATGTCATTGACCACTGTTGACAATATAGTGTATTATATGTATGTGTACTCATGGGCTTAAAGCCTAATGTATTCTGAAATAAACCATTAACCCAGTTTCAAAAAACAAACCTGATATTATGAACTTGTGGTTGAAAAAAGTTTTTCAAGAGAAATTTAAGAGCAATACATCAGGATTTGCAATAGAGTTATTTCAATTTAATACTGCATATGTAGCATCACATGTCACCAAAAACTGCATAAATTAACATTATTTTAATAATTACACTTATTTATGTATCTACAAAGTAATCTTATACTATAAGATGTAATCAGAGCAGGATGTGCAATGACATGTGGTTAAATATTTATAATTTTTCAGATAGTGTAATAAATGCTGTGGGAAAATGTGCTCCCTCTTATATATTTACTTTTTCACTGAATTAGGCCGCTATTTTATTTTTTATTCTTTGGTTTGTGATACTTTTTCAAAAAATGCCCACTGGCAGGTTAAACAAGAGCGCCATAAGGCCTTAGGCTGCTCACGTCAGGGGCTAAGGAACTAAACTGTTTTGAGCATGTTTAATGAAGACTCGGCTAGAATTTGTGGCCTCTATATTGTTCACAAGCTTTTTCTTCAATTTGGCCTGGTGACCTCGTTTTTGCCACCATGTGACTCATTTTCAAACTTCTCCTAGATATCACTGGGACATATGTTCTGACCAAGTTTCATGCTCAAATTATTGGGCTATAAATGTATCATCTAGGGTATTCACAAGCTTTTTCTTCAATTGGGCCTGGTGACCTATTTTTTACCCTATTGGACCTAGTTTCGAACTCGTTTGAGATATCATTGAAAAAAAAAGATCTGATCAAGTTTAAAGAATATTGGGCAAAAACTCTGACTTCTAGAGTGTTAACAAGCTTTTTCTTCAATTTGCCCTAGTGACCTAGCTTTGACCCCACTTGACCCAGTTTCAAACTCATCTGAGACATCATTGGGACAAATGTGGCCTATAGAGTGTAAACAAGCTTTATAAAGTGTTTATATTGTCATATAAGATAAACTGCCTCCCCCTTAGCGGCCATGTTTTTCAACAGAAGGCAACCATTTTTCAACGCGGCCGAAATATCATAACAACTGTTTTGAGCAAATTTCAATAAGATTGGGCAAAAAATGCGACTGTTAGAGTGTTAACAAACTTTTTCTCCAATTTGAATTTGTGACTTTGTTTTTAATCCCACATGACCCAGTTTCAAACTCGGCTGTGGTATCATTGGGACAAATGTTCTGAGCAAGTTTCAAGTTGATTTGGGCAAAATATGCGGCCTCTAGAGTGCAAACAAGCTTCATAAAGTTTCAAGAAAACTGGGCCAAAAATGTGACTAGTGTGAACAAGTTTTTTCTTTAACTTGACCTAGTGACCTAGTTTTTGACCCTACATAACCCAGTTTCGAACTCGGCCGATATATCATTGGGACAAGTGTTCTGAGCAAGTTTCATGTTGATTGGGAAAAAAATGTGGCCTCTAGAGCGTTAACAAACTTTATAAAGTTTTCAATAAAGCCATATAAGGAAAACTGCAGAGCCCACTGTCACGTCCTGTCAGACACTATAACAATGCGTAAAATCATTAAACATATTTCAAAAAAATTATTAGCGTTTGCTCAAAATCGTCCATTATCCCACATGGATCATTTTAATTATGGTTTAATCTAGTAACGCCAGCTATTGGTGTAGTTCACAGTGCAAGAGATATATAGTCCCTTTCAAACACCTTAAAACAAATACGGTCTGTGTGTCCATGGAGATGAGTCGATTCCAGCAACGAAGCATAACGAACCAAGACGGAAGGGGTCCATCCGGTCTCTAGCTACCGGTGCTAGCATATGAAGTATCGAACAGCGCAGCCTGCATGGTAGTGGTTGATGAACAGTGGTTTGATACAGTAGCCACGCTTGAGCTGTATATGTTATATATATGCAGAATGTAGTATGTTATGCTCCAATGTTTCTTCTGTTGCTCTCACATCATGTCCATATATAATTGTATGCAAAAAAATGCATTGGCTGAAATTACAGCTGCTGGACATCTGGATCTTCCTAGGCGGAAAATATGCCCTTCGCGACTTGTTTTGATTCCGGATGTAATTCTACCCAAACCTACTAAACAACGTAAAAAAGATAAATCTTTAAACAACAACATAAATGAACAATAATTAAAAAAAATACATGAAATTATGATGCTCTAATGAGACATATGCAAATACAAATGCAGACCGTATTTAATGTTCTTTGTTTTCACTTGAGAGCCGATTGTACCCTCTGTATAAGATGGGATGAAAAATTAAAATAAACAACCATTTCTTCTTGTAATTGTTGTCATATTTATCATTGCGCCTTTCTTTGGTGGTATCCAAAAAAAACGAAGACCCAAAATCAAAGCTATATATAGAACCATATTATTGTGTGCAATCAGACAAAAACATGTCCATGTGGGTTAATACATATCTGTTTATTTAGCAATAAAGGTAAATTATTCACATGTCATAACATCATCTCATCATCTTGATTATTGTGGAAGCAATCAGTTAGTTTCTTTAATAATATTAGATATCACGGTCAGGTTTACAAAATAGCAATTTAACTTTTAAGGTGTAATGTAGCCACGTTTGTGTTATTTATAATGTAACCTGTGTCTCGTAGTCATTTTTTATCCGTGCAACACAGACTACAATAAACAAATAGTTCGATTACTTAGGCAACCATTTGATACTGTTTTGAAGTATTTGACATTTTGTGACTATATTTGTAA
This sequence comes from Congeria kusceri, assembly GCA_027627225.1. Lineage (NCBI taxonomy): Eukaryota > Metazoa > Mollusca > Bivalvia > Myida > Dreissenidae > Congeria > Congeria kusceri. Next base: position 99,157,015 of record CM051024.1, read on the forward strand.
TTTTTTAAAATTCATTTAGGTTCGATTTGGGTCGATTTGGGAGTTTCGTGCCGCCGCTGAAACAGGAAACAAGGTGCCAAGGGAGATTATAAATGCAAAACAGTACCGCACATTAAAGGCTACATATGAGTAAAATTCGATAACTAATTCACCCGCGTTATGGGTGGTATGGAATGAAATCGCTGACTTCCTTTTCAGTTCATCACCCATTATTTCCATCAGGTAATTAATGCAAGCCCTGGACAAACGATATCGCTGGATAATCTGTTCATCCAAGAGATGCTCAAGTGAGGTTCTGGGTCGGAAAACCCGCTCTCGTCTTCGCAAATCGCCGAACAAAACAAACGCAGCGGCCATACTTGCGAACGTTACGACAGCCCTGGACCATTCGTAACTTTTACGTTAAAACTTACGATTTCGTAGCAGGTGGTTGCGTAAGATTTTTTAAATGAAACGCTCTTATTTTCTTACGAACGTCGTACGAATTCATACGGAAGAAAACCGTTCGTACGAACTTTATGAAACGGGCTCAATGTTATCAAATATCTCATTGTGTCTTATATTATTTTTATTTATTTAATGCACACGTCAGAGTATAGTGCATTTCTATCAATTATAATATAATTGATAGTGCAATAGGAATCCAATTTTTCGTCGACATAGCCCCTTTTACTTAAGAAAGCAGACCAAGTTTTCAGAAAATATTATCGAAAACATCAATATTTTATGATTTCTAGCATGTTTTAAGAAGAAATTCTAACCATTAGTATTTATGATAAAGCATCAAATACAATCAAAATACGCTATAGATCAAGGTTTTAATGGCCGATTAGAACATGAAATTTGAATATAAAATGTTATCGTTCATAATGTAGTTCTTAAATGACAAAACTATCTTGAGAAATAATGCATAATAATTAAATGAAAAATCATCAATAAACAAAACGGTATATGATATAATTGAACTTACCAATAGTAAGGTTAACATTTGGATACAATACAATACAATGCAGTGCAGTGCAGTGCAGCGCAGCGCAGCGCAGCGCAGCACAGCACAGCACAGCACAGCACAACACACAGTACAGTACGGTACGGTACGGTACGGTACGGTAGGTACGGTACGGTACGGTACGGTACGGTACGGTACGGTACGGTACGGTACGGTACGGTACAGTACAGTATAGTACAGTACAGTACAGTACTATACAGTACAGTACAGTACTATACAGTACAATACAATACAATACAATACAATACAATACAATACAATACAATACAATACAATACAATACAATACAATACAATACAATACAATACAATACAATACAATACAATACAATACAATACAATACAATACAATACAATACAATACAATACAATACAATACAATACAACACAATACAATACAATACAATACAATACAACACAACACAACACAATACAATACTATACTATACAGTACAATAGGTTTATTTGTAATAAAGGCCTCCAGCCCAGATAACACAGTTTCAACGGATGTAACCTCGTGTGTTTGTTACAAAAGAATTTCAGAAATGGAACAGACTTGAAGTTTACTTTGACGTGAGCACCCGGAGAAAACTTAATATTTACGCATGTAATGTATTGCTTATGCACACGTCTACCTAATCGATGATAAGTTCAAATATTGTTGTTATATAAAATAGTGTATAGTGTATAATATTATTGTGATGGTATATATGGTCCTTCTATGAGAATACTTGCCAGTGATACTTTAAGATATCTTTTCCGTCTGTTAATCAAGATCTTAGCTTTAGGAGCAGTCAATAATAGTTGACTTTACTTATATATAATTATTTGACATGTAAACATGTGGTTATGAGAATTTCTTTTCTTAGAAAGAAATTACAAGGTTTTAACGAGTTCGTATCTATAATGCATTAAACTGGAGTGTGCACTTGGCATATCACCACAACATAGGAATTGTAAATCATTGACAAGTGCATACATCGAATACTTAATGTGTGTACTCTTCTGTAGTATTTGTATTCTTCTATTCAATAGTAAAACTGGCCATGAACTGAAGTCGCAAATTCACAACGACGTTCTGTCATCATGTTCCGAAATCACACGGAAATTACACATACAATGCGAATGGACAATTTTTAATTATCCACATTTTGTCTCTACTAAATACCTTAACGCAACCATTTTAGCATGTCGTAAACAACCGAAATTCTATCAATGTGTCATATTTACTCCCAAACTGATACTTTATCTATTAATTAAAAAGCTGTGTAAAATCATTGCGGAATGGCATTCAACATTTCCAACTTAAAATTTAGCGTAAGTATTTATTGAGATCTAAAAAAAAAAGTCATACTATTACCATATACAAGCAAACTATGTATTCCTGCTATTTTACAACAAATATTACGGCTTCTTCCTGTTTTGCATGACCATAATTGGCAAATTAAACTATGTGATGCTATGTCTTTAAATCCTTTTAAATCAGCAGTCCAGAAATGTTTAAATAAAAATACAACTTTGCAGAAATCGTTTCCAATGGACATCTTACCGATCAAAATACAAAAATCTGCATTGAAATTGGTAAATTAATAAGGTTTTGGTAACTTTTTATCGTATATTTATCTGTATGCAATAGCTGCTGATTCTGAATTCTTGAATATTGAGATACAATATTTATTCACAAGCTTGTGTTTCTTTTAACATGAAATACAAAACATTAACAATGAATATACACCGAATATCGAAAAGCTAAGGGATCAATCAACCCTCAATCGCCCTACTGCCAACCAATTATGGGGAAACGTAATGTTCTGTACTAACGGTAAAATCTATCAAAGAGTTGAACCGAGCGGATAAATGTGATAAGCTTAATGCGAAATTAAATCAAACGTTTGTACCAACCAATTATGGGGAAAGGTCGTGTTTCGTACTAACGGTAAAATCTATCAAAGAGTTGAACCGAGCGGATAAATGTGATTAGCTTAATGCGAAAGTAAATCAAACGTTTGTACCAATATTATGTGACATATGTTTCCGCCAATACATGTATTATGTGTGTGCACTAATACCAATGAAAATGTAAACGACCACAACAGAACGTGCTTCGCATAGACTACATTAATTGTCTGTGGATACAAAAGATAATCGTATCACGATTCAAGTCACGTGAATCTATTGGACCATGTTATGATAAACGAGGAAAATCTTACAATGATGTTAATATACCTGACGGCATTGACTTCTAAAACACTGAAAACACTGACATTTGCTGCTTTTTGTTGATATTTAAAACGATATTTTATTCTTGTATTCATGCTTACAATTCGAAATTAATTGCATGAATAGTGGTTGAAAATAAACATCTAAAAACTGTAGTTAACCACCAATGTTAAGACCAGGTAACGTCCAATTGACAGCGGCAAGTGGCAAAAATGGCATTTACAATAATATACAGTAGGTAGCTAGATATGTGTTTGGTCTGGCAAACACGATATTGAAATACCGTACAATATTTTAAAAAGTTCCATAGATGTTTTACAAACTCGCTCTTTGAATAATAAGCAATATAAACGCATTAAGAGATCTTTGTTCCTTTATCAGATTACTTAAAAATGCGCGTTCTGGTTATCTTTTACTGGGAGGCCTCATTTTGCGAGTGCAGTTTTAATGTCATGATGCAACTGTGACGAATTTGCCCTTTAAAATACAATTATTTCGTTTCGAAGTCCATATGTATATGAATGTTCGTAGTAGTTACATAATTAAAACCCGTGTACGTTACGCGTGAGTAGTTTCATAAGTAGAGTTACCCAGATGTAAGAGCAGTATATAAGAGCGCGTCTTCTAACAGTAGTCCTGTGGGTGGGTCCGCGGTCTAGTGTTAACGCACTGGCTTTACAACCCAGGGGTCGCAGGTTCGATCCCCCTCTACACCCTAACCTACTAACTCGTCTTTTGCATGAGACGTGAAGCCGAGGGGCAGTGTACTAGGTGCTTCACACCGGGCACTAAAAGACCAAGGGTCGCCTTCTGTATCTTGCACTATCCCCCGTAACCCAACTTACAAGTCTTCTGGGGGCGATGGCCATATGGGAGGGAATCCCGGTGCACTCGATAAAAATGTACTACACACACAGAATAGTCAGATCTGCTCCCGCTTTCGTCGAGATAACATCGACAGTAATATAGAAGGAATTCAAAATAATATTATTGATAAAACACAAAGGACTTTGGGTGCTTTGAGGCTGGCAATCCTCTTCTTGCGATAGATAGGCCATGTTAACATGATTCCTTCCCCTCAATAGCCCGGGTCTCTAGTAAATTGATTTTATAAAAGCTCACAAACCTTTTTACCAAGACACAAAGTCACTATACTCAGGGTACAGGGTTCCATACCCATATTACGAGGTTAATATAAGTATAGATTCCATAAACTCCTGTGTACCGGACACGGAGTATTGTAAAGTGTTTCATAACAAGAGTTCGATGTGAATACAGTGTTCCAGACCACCCGCAGGGTATCATAGCAGATTCGAAGTCGTGCTCGGGGTCATTGTATAATAATACTAGTTAATTCTATTTAATTTACTGTTCCATACCAATCATTTGTCTAGAATCAGCTAACCATAAAGCAAGATGGCTTGAGGAAAATTATGTATACCTTTGGTTTTATTGTTTTGTTGTAATAATAAATTGTGTGTGCCAAACTTGCTTACCCGAAGCTCGGCGGACGAAACGTTACACAACAACATAAATCGCAAATTAACCAGATGCAATAAAATGACATACAATGTGGTTGTACACAATTATGATCTATCATTAAGGACATGTTTTTTTAACATTGAAAGATTCAAAAGTATAATTGTACACAATTATAATCGATCATTCAGCATATATATTTTTACTATTAAGAACAAAATATTGTGCGTTGTTATATACATGTATATTTTGTTCTACATACAGACCACAAAGTGACACCTTGCATTTATCACGCAGATTGCCATTTTAATAATACTTATAAAATACTGAAAATGGTTCATTTTTAATCACGAACTCAAACCTCATAGAGTCATAAAACATTTATCAGGATAAATGACGAATCAAAATATTAAATATAAATTAAACACTGAAAATAATTTCGAAAACCACCATGTTTTTTTTTTAAATTAATTTTACTGACTAAGTGGCCGTTCTCAAGTAAGTGTTTAATGCTGGTGCTGATTCCGCGGCGTTTTAGATATATAATCAGTATTAGTCTTGGACTTAATAATTTGTCTCAACTGAGAGAAACCTTGAACTAAATATTTTGTGAAAAATTATTATCTGGAAAGAACACGGTAGGTTTTGAATAAAAGGGGCATCAGTACTTTGAAATTAAATAATGCAATGCTTTTAACATATACATAATCCAGATGTGTTCACGGTATAGATATGTACACTCGTCTGATAACTGCTCAAAACCCCTGTTCATTGGGACATGGGCAGACAACTTGCGGACAGAACACTTGCGAAATCGTTTTATTCTAAATACATACATGCATATGATCCTAACATTTATATTCTAAATACATACATGCATATGATCCTAACATTTATATTCTAAATACATACATGCATATGGTCCTAACATTTATATTCTAAATACATACATGCATATGGTCCTAACATTTATATTCTAAATACATACATGCATATGATCCTAACATTTATATTCTAAATACATACATGCATATGGTCCTAACATTTATATTCTAAATACATACATGCATATGGTCCTAACATTTATATTCTAAATACATACATGCATATGATCCTAACATTTATATTCTAAATACATACATGCATATGATCCTAACATTTATATTCTAAATACATACGTGCATATGATCCTAACATTTATATTCTAAATACATACATGCATATGGTCCTAACATTTATATTCTAAATACATACATGCATATGATCCTAACATTTATATTCTAAATACATACATGCATATGGTCCTAACATTTATATTCTAAATACATACATGCATATGGTCCTAACATTTATATTCTAAATACATACATGCATATGGTCCTAACATTTATATTCTAAATACATACATGCATATGATCCTAACATTTATATTCTAAATACATACATGCATATGGTCCTAACATTTATATTCTAAATACATACATGCATATGATCCTAACATTTATATTCTAAATACATACATGCATATGGTCCTAACATTTATATTCTAAATACATACATGCATATGGTCCTAACATTTATTTAAAAAATGATTATGATTACACACACAACCAATATTATAAATAAACCAAATTTCAGTTTACCCTGTCAGTGCCATCCATGCAGTGCGGGTCTTTGAACGCGATCTGTGAGCCTAAACCCCTAAATGAAGGATTTACATTCTAATGAAACATCCATATTAAGTTCAACTTTCAAGTTTCGCAAGCGTTGTGCAATGACGGAGTCACATAAACGCCCCTCAAAAACTACGATGAGGAAATATTGCTGGAAATAAATTACAGATCGTGTGAGAATATGCTAACTCGTGTGTAATTTCTTAATCGACGAATACAAGTTTTCTGTAATGTTTGCTAATTGCTAACTATGACAAGGTGTTTTTGAGAAAGACATTAATGTAATTTGTAGCTAGCTATACGTAGGTGGGCAATTTATATAGATTACGATTGATTGTTACTCAGTTCTTAGTCATTAGACTAGTTTAGTATACTTGTTTTCATTTGAACACTATTAGTATTTTACGAATAAATGCATTTGATTAAGTATTGAAATTAGACAGATAGATATAATTTAACATAAAATTAATACAATGAACTCGCATGGCTATAACATTAAAACAGGCATACACACGTTTAAGACACTACTGTATGAATTAAAAAATGCCCGTATCAGCAAACGAATTTCCATTGTGGTCCTTAAATTGCATATGTTCATTTGTCGAATAGATCGTTTAAATATAAACATAGTGAAACTCCAGTTGCGATAGCAGGAGAGAACTCTTATTAGCACCCCGAGGTCCTGTATTTATGGCAAGTGAACCATTGCAAAAAATAAAAAATACACAGCACATCACAAAAACACATAACAAACACAAAACATACACGAATAAAACTGGGGTCACAGCCTTGAAACGGTCAATGCAAAGCAGTGGGATTTAAACCGGTTTATGTGCGCAATTGGCCCAGAATTATTCACAAAACATGTGAGTGTAAATAACAATTAACCTCATAGCATAGCAATTCAAATTAAACAGCAATAAAAGAGAATACTATTCAATGTAATTACCATTTAATTACTCAATGGCTAGATGAAACCAGAGTAGCAGAATTGCAACTTTCTGAGGCACGATGAAATGAAACAAAAAACAAGTATCAACTACATCTCGTCTTTTTTATAAAAAGCTTTAAAGACATAATAGCATCATATAGTTCAATTTTCAGATCATCGTCATGCAATTTTAGGAAGAAGCTGTAATGTTGGGTGTAAACAGCCAGATAACATAGCTTTGTTGTACATATGTTTCTTTTAAACTGAATAAAACTTAAATACTATTCTACATCTTCCTGCCAACCCAAATTGTAAAATTAACTTAATGAACGTCGGTGTTAAAACCAGTGTTTAAATCGGAAATGCTGTATAATATTAAATAAAAGGGCACGATATATCCTAGATAACCTTACTCTACCTCACTGAGACAGTAAAAATATTTAAATGATGACGTCATCATTGTAAAACGTAAATAATTTATGCCATATGAACTCTTTTTCATATGTGCATGAAGCATTGTAAACTGGGATGAATCAAACTTTGTCAAACCTTGAGTTAAACATTAAACTTGTATAGGTAAACCCGTTCTAGTGAAAGAAATTGAAGGGTAATGTCATTTTAAATGATGATGTTCAAATGAAAGGTATGACATATCTGTCCTTAAAGGCACTGAAACAACGCATATTGAGGTGAAAGAGAGATGGATTCACACACAAGAAAATGTATGCATATAAATGAATGAAAACAAATGGAGACAAAAACAGGTTGCCCGACAAAATATAACCTGTACTGCTTCGAAATACATTATAAAACAGTAAAACGTAAAACACATTTAATAATGTTATGCCTTTCAACTGATGATAATTCATTGACGACACGTCTTTTCCAATTTATTTCTGTGTCGGGAGTGCTAATATGGTTTTTGTATGTAATAGTGTTTTATGTTTGGAATATGTACACAAAAAAACATTCGGAAATTGTCAAATTGCAATTTGCCAATTGCTCACAATGACATATGTGTCTATCCAGACAAATAATCTTTTCTTTTTCTTTTTTTTTTCTGTTTCGATTGAAAATCTACGCATATGTAACATTGTTTCAGTTCACATTTTGTAAAAGCCAACAACAAACAATTCCAATGTTACTGAATTATTTAGTAGGAAAAAAATGACAACATTTGTAAAAGTGACCCTTATCAAATGTTGAGTATTATATTTATTGTGCTATTGTGTTTCAAATTATAACACGGCAAACTTCCGTTGCACAAACATCAAAAGTACTCGAAACAATGCGTTTAAATGATTAAACCAGTGTGTTTTGAACTTTTGTTAATTTGTCAACAATGTAATTTCTGTCAGTTTTATCTAACAATACATTATTTTACTAGATTTGACAATTTTATTTCATTTTGACATTTTCCCCATTCGTGACGTAGCTGCTTTAAGACATGGAATCGATTACACCGAAACAACGATTTCTTCTCTTTAATGCATTGCCAATTCGACGTATCACTTCGCGACAAAGTCATTCTCAATTGTCGAAAGTGCATCCTCCAAATACTTTATCTGTGTAATTTACTGCGGCAAAAACATGACCTGTTAATGAAGTTAAGTTGCACGTTCATAACATTCTTACACTCAGTCAAACGTATACAGTGATATAGTGGTTGAAGTAACTGTCTATATGTTGGCAATCACATGCACAATCATATGGTTTAACATAAAATTTAACACAAATTTAATTGGTAAATGCTTCTATGATGAGAACTCCCCAATGCAGAATGAATATTACCAGCTTAATTCAGTGGTTTTGTAAAACTATGTATATATCAATACAATTCATACAAAAATAATACTACTTTAAACTATTACAGATATTTTACCCCTTTTCTCGAAAACTAAGTCAATAATATAGAACGCTAAGACCCATATTCTCCAACCAGGGGCGCAGCTTGGGTTAAAAATGTATAGGCCCAATAGGCGGATTCTACAAAATGACGCTATAAGCGATAAATTAGGCAAGGTTTGTTTATACTCGTGTGTGGCTAAAAACAACTATCTTCAGCTAAACCCCGATTCTACAAAGTAATTGTAAAATACGCGTGTGTTTCATGAAATTTTTTCATATTGACGTAATCGACGCGTTAAACAATGAAGTATTAACACAGCCGAATCCCCTCACCCCCATCCACCCTCTTGTTGTTATTGCATATTTGGCATATTTAATTTTTTCATCTCTGGAAAAAATGTATAGGCACGTGCCTATAGTGCCTAAAGGAAGCTACGCCCCTGCCAACCCATGTTTAGACTTACGAATAAAGAACAGACTTAGACTCAATAAGAAACGTGTTTTCAAACTCAATACTAAAAAGCGGACAATAATATGAACTGTTATGTTGGTGTTTTAAAAAAGTATTGCCATTATCATTTGCAAGAAATGCACATTTAAAGAGTTTTGTTCCTTTGTCTAATTCCCTCAAAATGCTCTTTCTGAAATGTCTAATGCTGTTACCCATCATTTTGCAAGTGCAGTTTGATGTCACCTTGCAGCTATTGAATTAGCATAGTAATCACTAACAAAAAACGATATAATATGTCGTTTTTATATATAACAACAACATATTATGTTGTTGTTATTTAGCGGTGCAAAATTAAAAAAATATTGTGCACAATAACAGTATCGATCGTTAAGCACATGGATTTTACCAATAAAATTAAACTTCTAATTGTACATAATTATGATCAAACATTTAGCACGTGTTTTTTTATAATTAACAACAAAATAGGGTGCGGCGTTAAATATATTTGAGACGTGTCGTGGGAAAACCGGGCTTAATGCATATGCGTAAAGCAGTCCGCACGGGCTAATAAAGGTAGGCACTTTCCGCCAACATGGATTTATGTTTAAAAGAGACTTTCTTGAAACCTAAAATACAATAAAAGCGGAAAGTGCCGTCCTGGATTAGCCTGTACGGACTGCATTAGCCTTTGCGGACTGCACAGGCTAATCCGGGACGACGCTATACGCACATGCATTAAGCCAGGTTTTCCCACGACACGCCTCATTTGAACTTCATACATTCGACCTCAAAGTGACACGATACACTTAACAAACATATGCACATATATAACATCCTAATAACATTAGTTAAGTCTGATAAAAAATATTTTTTAATTTTTTCAATTTTCTTTCATTGCCTAACCTTTTTTTTTTATTCAAACTGTACAACTGACTTTTCAATAAAACCACGTTAATTGCCACGAACATGTACATTATCAATACCGGGAACGATTATTAATAATTTTGGTAGAACTTCAGGTCCTATCCCTGTTTCAAATGAATGTGTTCGATATATATGTATTTATGCCATGTATGTCATTTGTATAAGTAGTTCAATTTGAAAATAAAATATGTTTAAAGTAAACTCTTATAAAAAATATTATGAAAATTGATGTTTTTTAACCACTAAATAAAACTACATAGATCAATAATCATTTATCAACATAAATGTCGAATCAAAAAACATATATCTGCTGTTTTATTGAAAAACCTTTGTATTATTTCTAAAACCACAGTGTTAAAAGTGATAATTCGTTCATGTCATTAATTTAGAGGTATTATACTACTAATGCAATTATGCATATCACCATTATTTTGCACTGTGATATGTTACGTCAATAATACGTCAATGTGGATATTTTAACAAATGTCAATCTAATTAAACAATAATCAAGCGAATTAACGAAACATTACACTTGGTTATTAAATGATCACCTAATTTCAGCGCATCAGCACTTAATGTGCAACACGTTGTAAATACAAGAAATTAAACGAAATTATCCATCTGATAATCTTAGGAGAGTATGATATTTAAGTGTCAGCGACTAGCAATAGATTTTTTTCTTACTTAAGAAAGAAAAGTAAATACACTTGATAACAATGGATATAACTTATTTTTATTCTATTGCATTAAACACATTTAATCAAACATATATACGACTTCCGTTTGCTTAACTAATAACTTGCACTGAACTGTCTGAACGTTCCCAAGATGTATATATCAGTATCCGTTTACTATACAGATAATTATATTATATTATGTCATTTCAATAGATGTCTTTCTTTGGTGACATATAGGCCCATTGGGCCGGGTGTTATTTGTTTTGTTTACGAAATACCATGTACTCTTGTATTGTTAAAACACATGTCACAATAATAAACAATTACTTACTTACTTACTTACTTACTTACTTACTTACTCGACACTCGACGAGGATTATACATGGAGGCAATAATTGGAAATATACTTTGGATTACTCTGCCAGGGCTTTTTTCGACGTAGCTGTCCAACACAAATCTTGAACTGTCTTAATATCTAATCAAACCTTGTAAAAATTTCCCGCCAGAAGTCCAGATATAATGCTATTTTCTAATATTGCATCGGCTATTTTGAAAATAACTAATTCATAGAGATTGAATTTTCAAAGTATTTACTGTAGGATCAAGAAAAGCATAAGAGTCGATAATATGTGTTTGTGTCAGCTGAGAGGAAACGAGGAATAATAAGTACATTTTTTAAAGAAAAAACATAAACAACTACACACACATTTTTCTGTTTATTTACGTTTGGAAATCGCGCGGCATTCAAATGCTCACTGGTCCTAAACAGAAGATACAGAAACAACCCTCTGAAGCTGGCATGCGGGAATATCGATGAACAAATTACAGTTCGCGATAATGTTTGCACAAATATTCTTTGAAAGGTCTTTCAACAATCGGCAAATAAACGTTTGTTTTTATTAATTGTACGCTAATAAACGTTATTCACGTAACTATTAATTGCATGACAGAAAAGATTGTTTAAAAATGCCTTTGATGACTTATTCAAAGTAGGTGGGCCATTTAATTGAACTAAGACGGGAAACCATAATCAGTTAAATACTTTCTTACTAATCTAAGTCATAGTAGATAGTTACTATATGTACTTGTTTTATTTGAACTTTATTTAAATTTAGAGAACTAACACAACGCATGATTAAGTATGGAAGTTGATGTATATTCTCTTTTTTTAGCCAAAAAAAAATCGTTAATCATACTAAACTTTGAAAGATAAAGAATCTGCTACATTTAAGGTTAATCGCACCGTAGTCCACATATGAGTTTACGGATTAGTAAAACTGTTGTAACAATTTCATGTCAGCATTGAACTGATTGATATCGCACGAAGCAGTAAGCACAATTGTATGAAGTCAAGCATTGCAAATATGGTATATGTCAGCAGTTTTCTACTGATTTAAAGAAGTTGTGCACATTTGTATTTTAACCATGATTAATTTTCTCGTCGCTATCTATAATATTGAAAACGAAAACCGAACATGTGTTTATTGCGATGTATTTTTAGAGGATGAATACCGTTTTGTTATAATCTGTCCACTTTATAATGATCTTAGAGTTCAGTATTTGTCTTCTCACTGTATTGATAACGCTAGTTTGGAAATGTTTTATAGACTGATGTCTAGTGACGATTGTGATATTGTACGCAACCTTGCTATGTTTATTTATTATGCACTTGAAGAGAGGGAAACATATATGGCAATATTTAACTCATGTGTATATTGTACTTTTGACATGTTAGTGTTAATATTTACACTATTCACTTCAAAAACACGTCGGCCGGGCACCGTGCCATCGCTGGGCGGCATTGTCTTGGATCGGGCGATGGCCGTACGATATTTTTACTTTAAAAACATCGTCCGATTTCAACGGCGACCGTGCAGGCACCTTCCTGGCGCCGGCAGGCGCCAAGAAAGGCACCGACCGATGTACAGTTATCGTCAGGGTATCAGGCGGTGCCTGTACAGGCACCGGATGGCCTCCGTTATGCCTCCAGGACTGCACTTTCCGCCTACAATGGATTTATGTTTAGAAGAGACTTTCTTGAAACAGAAAATACCATAAAAGCGGAAAGTGCCGTCCCGGATTAACCTGTGCGGACTGCACAGGCTTATCCGGGACGACACTTTACGCACTTGCATTATGACCGGTTTTCTCATGACGCGCCACAAATGTAGTATGAAGATTGAAATCTCTACAAGATGTAAATACAGTATCCCGTCAAGATCAGCTGGTACGAGAAAGACGTTGACTTTGAAGGATGTAGTTTTCTATTCAAAACTATTATTGATGAATGAATATTATAAACATAAAATGATCTAAGCATATAGCTGTGTTATTGTTCCCCATGCGCTACTCAGTCACTCTTTAGATGCTGTTAAAGTCAGATAGTAAATATAAAATATATGATTTATTTACTCTGAAACATAAATCTGATAGTTTGTGGCTTTGAAAGTGCTCATTTATGATTGACGTGAATACCCCGGAATGGCACCCAATATGTCGAGGTGTTTTGTAAGATTGAATTACGATGTCAGTGACTTGTGAAAATAAATGTGGCGCGTTGTGGGAAAACCGGACTTTATGCATGTGCGTAAAGTGTCATCCCGGATTAGCTTTTTGTGCAGTCCGCACAGGCTAATCCGGGACGACACTTTCCGCCTAAAGTGGATTTATGGTTAGAAGACACTTCATTGAAACAGAAATTACCATAAAAGCGGAAAGTGCCATCCCGGATTAGCCTGTGCGCACTTCACAGGCTAATCTGGGACGACACTTTACGCACATGCATTAAGACCGGTTTTTCCACGACGCGCCTTATATACGTCAGATGTTATAAAGAGTTACGGCAACAATCATATGGTACTTAGTTTCATAAGTTTATGAACAGTTTCGTATTGTTAATTGCCTGTTATCAGTTTTAGTACTTTGTTATAGTTTATTTATGACTGTAATATGCTCACAGGACAGGAATAATTCTACTAGTAAAGTTGGAGGTGAGTTGTACCCAGATGATTTAAAAAGCATTTGCATGCTGGTGCAATGTACAGGGTACACAGTGGCTTATTAGTTTACATTACAAATTTACATTTCAATAATGAAATACTCGCAATCTGAGGGTATGTTTGACGCTTTATAAAGAAAATGATGCAGAGGAACATAAATTCCGTCAGCTAAATGCTCATATACATGTGCAGCCGCTGGCTTTTGTGGCGAATCACCGATTGAGCTCTTGCCCCGTGTTCACAAAACACGTTAAGCCTGATTTTCAGGTTTAAGATGAACATGAGCCAGATATTTTAGGATCAGGCTCAAAAATGGCGTTCACAAAAAATCTGGATCAATTTTAATTGTTGATCAAATATGTATTATACAAGAATATGAACTCCTCTTAGCGTATGTTTCTATCTGATATGAAGCGTTTAATCAAAATGTAACACAAAGGTTTGTTTATTTAATCTAGAACAAAAGTTATAAAAAAAACTCAGATTCAGCTCAGTTGAGTGGGAAGACCAAGATCGGCTAAGATCTTGATCATGCAGTTACTCCTTCGTAAACATGGTGTCTGAAGATCAGAAAAGCATTTGAAGTTTAATGTACATTTGATGAATATTATACAAAATTGCATTATATATATGAACCGTATAACATTTCTATTAAATAAGTGGTTCGCTCACAGGCATATATCAGTTTTCTGAAGTAGCTACGGAATATGCTGCATAATCAGTCCACAGTCATTGATATGCTATAATAACTATGTAGCATATCTACATAATTGCATCTTCCCGTTTCATTGCCACCTGGGCGGCGAACATATGTAGATTGAAGCACGAGTACCAAAATTATCATTATTATCTGAATCAGAATTGGCATTAACATTTGGGATCAGAACTGGCATGAACACATCAACATTTGGGATCAGAACTGGCATGAACACATCAACATTTGGGATCAGAACTGGCATGAACACATCAACATTTGGGATCAGAACTGGCATGAACACATCAACATTTGGGATCAGAACTGGCATGAACACATCAACATAGTCATCAAAATTGGCATCCACATATACGATACTATTGGCTTCGACATCGACTTAAGCAACTGCATCAACGTTAATATCAGGAATGGCATCAACATTGCAATCAACAGCGGCAACAACATATGTAAAAGAAACTGAACAATACCAGTATCAACATGTATCATATGTATGTTTTACCAGAAAAACAAGAGACAAAAACAATCTGTATTAGTTATGACATCATCGTCGTTAACAAATTCAGAAACTGAGGCAGTATTATAATCGGCAAATACAACGGTATGGAAATCGAAATGAGCCAACTCGTTTATCCCGTTATGTTTAATATATGCATATATAATTAAAATGCACTAGTTGTATGATATATAGTCTTCTTCTACATGTACCTATCATTTATTGGACTATTATAATATTTTATTTATTCCAAAGACGTGCTTTACGATAATGTTGATGGATCGTTTGTTGAACACAAAATGTTGTCGTCCAATAGCATTGCACCCAACGGCATGCTTGATATTTATAGCTGACACATGTGATAAATGATTTACAAGTATAATTGCAAAAAATGTGCACGCCAACCACCTTCTTGACGAAATCAGCTCATAGTTCAAATGTTGCATGACATCAACACTCTTCGTAAACCTAAAAATAAATACGTAATCATTTAAAACCTAGTGACGTAAAGACGATCGAATTTATAGGATCAAGCGCCCAAGCGATATATATCAATGCTCGTTATCCATTCAAACGACGCAGACAAGCGAAGCAGAAACCACTGATAAGTTCGCCAGTTTTAAAATAATATATGTTATGTGTACAAACATTAATTGATCGACGTATTTCTGTTAAAGCAATATTATAATTGTTATTTTACGATGTTATTGAAAATACACGGTCAGTGTGTATATGTGCACGTACACTAAAAGCATAAACTGCTTTGTCCAATTTTGAATCTTTATATGAGGTGGGTCGTGGGAAAACCGGGCATAAATACATGTGCGTAAATTGTCGTCCCGGATTAGCCTGCTAATCCAGGACGGCACTTTCCGCTTTTATGGTATTTTCTGTTTCAAGGAAGACTCTTCTAAGCATAAATCCACTGTAGGCGGAAAGTGCCGTCCTGGATCAGCTTGTGCGGACACTTTACGCACATGCATTAGGCCCGGGTTTCCCACGACTAACCATGTATTTTCAATAATATTTACCAAAGAAGTACAAAACCTTACACCGAAGTTGTCATTTACGTCATGGTTTTGTAACATTTTATTATGTTCGTTTGCACTATTATTTGATTATTATCAAATAAAAACTAAACTATGAACATTTGTTTATCTTCATGGTTCCTCTGATATAAGCCATCATAGCCAGTGGTCATGAATACAATATAGGAGCGTTTGGCTTATGAAAAATTTGTCTCCATTATTTGCTTTATAAAACGCAACAAGATACGTTCAAAATAAGTAGTCTTTCGACGTTGTAAGGTTGTATAAATTTGGCAAACACGCATGTCTACTCGAAAATGTAAATTTAAATAAGTATCATACGATTACCACCATAACTTACAACCTCTGACCGGCATATCATTAAATCTTTCAGAACACTTCGACATAGTGGGTGCTATCCCGAGGTATTCACTACAACCATAAATAAACACTTTCAAAGCCACAAACTTCCACTTTTATGTTTCAGAGTTATTAAATCATAAGTTTACGATCTGATTTTAACAGCATCTAGAGTCATTCCGAGACATGCATTCTGGTACGGGGCACAACAACCGTAGATTGTTATCTTATTTTAATGATATTCACTTTTTTACGATAATGGTTTTGAATTGAACGAAAACAGGTTTACACTACATCTGGAAATATGAAAATAAATATTAGTCAAGTCATGCAAATAAAGCCGACACTAAACAAACGTTAATAATGATAGGGTATCAGTTTAGAACTAAACTATTGTTTGTATATGTATATATTATAGAACATGCATATTGCGATCCAAACGACAGTGTGTTACTTATGCAGTAGTTTTATAATAGAAATAACAATAAATATGCAAAGTATGAAGTAGTTATAGCGCAGCAATAATAAGACACCTATGTACAACTTCTGCAGTAGCTGTAGTGTTTATGCGTAACTTAGGTAGTAGTTGTAGTACAGAAATAATACGCTAACGATGTTCAACGAATCAATTTAATGTATATATAGAAATACACCGACATGCAACATATATAGATGTTATAAAACATAAAGGAGAGGGAGGGAGAACAGGAATGGGTGAGCGAGTAATGTGTGGGCCAAGAGAAGGAGCGAGGCAGGGAGTGAAGGATAGAAGGAAGGACTGAGCGAGCGAGCAAGCGGTTGAGTGAGCTAGCAATTAAACAACAACATTTTAAGAAGGACGAAAAACATTTAATTTCTTGAATCTGCCAGAAAGCAGATTATTTGCTAGGTGTTTATGGGTTTTGAGTTGGTTAACATAGGACCCATGTACTGAAAAAACAAGACAGATTCTGGCTCGCATGTTTTGACAATTCGTTTTAATATACCCAAGCAGCTACTTGCATTATATGTCAGTTTATTACGCTTGTGTTGACGATAAGGTAATCGTGTTCTTTGTGCCTACAAAGCGTGTGAACTAATGGCGCTATAACTATTTATATTTTAACCTCGTTTACTAGCGTTTATATTGAATCTTAATAGGCAACACAAACAAAGAACATATGCAGAGTTCGACCTTAATGCGTGTCCGTAGGTCCGTGACCAGTAATAATTCGTTCGGACCTGTTATCTTCAAAGGACGACAGGTCCGGTGACTAGAGTTGTTTTGGACTGGTTCCAACTGTGTAAATCGTAATTTATGTTTTATTATTAAGACTACAGGGAATCCTCCAAGATTTATTTTTTTCACTTTACCATAAGATCTTGTATATAAATCTCACCTTTTCCCTTATTTCAACTTTCAAATCAGTATGTTATAACAACACTAAAGCAGCGTCAATGTGTTCACGTGTTTCTTTGACCCGAAGCCGATATGCCGAAATAGTGCTTATACGTTGTATTTTTTCGTTAATAATAGTTCAGTGACGAATGCATGTACGTCTGAGCGTAAACAAAGAAAAATTTCATCAAAATAAAAAAACACGAAAAATAACAACAACGGAGACCTAAACCTTTTATGGCACGCTTGTTGTCAACTTTAAATGTTCAGACGAGTCGAAATGTCGTTGAAAAAGATGTCTTTATTGGTGAGTAAAAATTAGCTGGTTTTGTGGCGCTCGTTGGCAGCATGTTTCTTGAAATAAGCAGACATCTGAAAGCATACACTGCATATCAATCCTGCAACTGCCCACATGCTCAGAGGCATAAAATACTACATAATTATATATATGTGCAGACCTCTGCGCCTGACGCATGATATGTTCGTGCGCGTACAGTATTCACCTGTCATATATGGTAAATAGCCGGTGCACAGCATAAAGGATAAATAATTAGATTTTCTGGATTCCGATGTAGAACACTCTGTAAAAGTATGTCCTGCTGCATGATTCAAAACCACTCAAAATTGATGACTCACAATTAATGTAATTTCAAAATTAATGTTCGTTGTATTTCATTTCGTATGACATTGTTATGATTTGCTGTAACTACATATTATGTTTAATACGTATTTTTAGCTCCATGCATGGTTATATAATATATACACGTCATAATCTAAATTATATAATATTAATTAAGACTGTGGTTATTAAATCTTCTTTGCAGACATGTGCACAGTATATCGGAAAGCTAAGCCATCTATCAAAACTCAATCAAACCACTGCCAACCAATAAACATAAATGTTTCGTACTTATAACAAAATCAATCAAAGAGGTGACCTGAGCTTATAACATTGATATTTCATAACATCCAACGTTTGTATTTACATTATGCAACATATATTTCCGCCTATTCATGTATAATGTATGTGCATATTCACAGAACTACTAGTATCAGTATACATAAAAACAACCGCTACATTAACCTTCCGTAGATAGAGAAGATAATCGGATTTTTATTTAAGTCACGTGCATCATGTAGACCATGCCGTGATAAACACAGATAATCCTAAAATGTTATTTTAGCTGATGTAATTTACTTCTAAAGACTGCGATCACTACCACCTAGTATTTTTGTTCTTGTATAAAACTTATTTTGGTAAATGTACGTCACCAAGACAAAGAATCGATTAACTTGCATGTATTTAACAATAAATCATTAACATAACTATGCCATGTTCTTTGCGTTCACAAAATTTACAATGCAGTACACAATCATATACAACACATAATTTCTCCATATCAACCAACAAATTGAACAGCAAGGAACGCTGTGTGACGTCATCATATGTGCGACGTAGCAATGTAAAGGTTACCACCTTTATCTGGTGACCAATCTTCAAGTATATAAACTGACTGTGATCGGTGTCTTTAACTGAAAAACGGAAAGCGAGGAAAAAGGAAAAAGTCTTTAGTTGCCTTCTTAACATAGATTTGGCCAGGCAACAAATCCTAAAATACTGTATATTACTTTGTAGAGCAGAATTTTTACAAACACGTTGCCATGATGTTTTGAAAGAGCAGCACATTGAGCTTCGTACCTTTCTAATTTCCACAAAATGCTCGATCTGATACTCTTGTACAATAGTTCTCATATTGCGCGTGCAGTTTTAAGGTCAGGATTCAACGATAAAAAATATATGTGGTTGTTAATAAGGTATAGCTGTAAACAAATTTGACAGATCATCATTTAGCCCATGTAGTTTAACTAATAGAAGGAAATTATCGCACGGTGTTAAATACATTTGTATTTCCAACACGCATTCCACGCAGACCACAAAGCGATATGATTTATTAAACATGTCCACTGATTTATATTTACCATAAAATAAAACCACATAAATTCATAAAACATGTATCAGCATAAATGACGAAACAAAATATTTATAAATATATTAATTATTTCTGAAACCGCAGTGTTAAAAGCGCTAAGGCATTCATTTCATTAATTTATCGGCATTTGTACCACAATTTATTTTGCGCTGTGCAATGTACCATGTAATAATATGTAAATATGGTTATTTTCAAAAATGTCAATTATATTAAACACAGTTGAGCGTATTTATAACATATTGCACTTGGTAATTTAATGTTTACCTTATTTAAGAAACTTTGAACTTAATGAGCAACAATTTGCAAATACAAGACAATCAATTGAAATTCTTCATCTAACATCAGATGTGGAGCATTAAATGTTAGTGTAAAAGATTTTGTTACTCGCGATGTTAAAAATAGTAAATGTGCAAATATTTCACATTTAAACTCACTTGCTGAAACATTGCTTGTTTAGTTAGTAATACACTTCAAGGCAGAATCGTGAACTAAATATTTTGTCTGGTTACAAATAACACCAATTTATTTTGCGGTCTGAATAAGGGTACATGTATACGCACTGGTCCAAACTCATTGTACTTGCCCTCTATTGAAAATGGATCCAAATCATTTCTTGATGCTATTTTAGTCTGATCCTTGAATGCACCTTAAACGTGGCCCCGTGTTCATGTTGGACCTGATTTTCAGGTTCAAGATGAACTTGAGCCAGTCAATTATTATATCCTAGTTACTCTCAAAAATGGCGTTTTTTTAACATTCTAGGCGAATTTAACTGTTGGTCAAAATCTTTTTATACCTAATTATTTACTCTTCCCAGCGTGCAAGTACAGTCAGATATAACGTTCATATTCAAAACCTAACATCAATTTATGCTAGAATATATAGACAAAAAGTTATTGTTCATAAAAAATTTGAAGATTACGATGGGCTAAAACGTACCTGTATCTTAGTTAATCAAAGCAACAAATAATTGATTGCTGTAGTAATGTGTCCATTGAACTGATAAACGCCGCAAAGTTGCAAGACAGTCACCTAAAATAGACAATATGTTTCAAGAATGAATTTTATGATCTGTTAAATGTAGGTGAGCCACTTAATTGAAACTATGACGAAAAACATTTAATACAATTGTTAATTATCGCTTTTATGTACATATATCGTATATTTTAGTACTAAGTAATGAGTTTGTATGTATTTTTGTTTCAAATTAATTGTTATTTAACGAATTGATACGACATGTTATTAAGTATTGATGTTGACGCATGGTCTTCTGTCGAATAAATAGCTGTAGCTAAAAACAATGCACATATAGAATCAAGATTTCAATTAGAATTTAATTGCAGACATAAAGTTGCCCAAATATGAGTTTAGGAAAAGGACTCGTTAACAGCAGCATAAAGCAAAGTGGATCTCGCACGAAGCTATATATATGCATGTAATTGCATGAGTACTTTGTCATACTTTGTGATATTGTATTGTATCCGCAGTTTCCTGTCTATTAAAGCATTTTCTGAAGATTTGAACATCATCCGTGATTCATTTTCACGTCCGTTTAGTGTCATTCGAATGCATTTGATAAATTGTGCTGTAACCCTTGCAGTGATTTATGATCACGTGTTGGTCATCTTTGTGCGTCTATGGATAAATCAGTGATTAACTTCAGCTGGATGTCGTGCTAACCTGACCCAAGATATGCATATTTGAACGCAATCTTAATTAGGTTAAAATTTTATGTCGATGAATAAACAATTTTACGCAGACCACAGTGAAAATTACACAAGAAAGGTGCTGGCATAACCGATGTTGTATAAACAATAAGCCATGTTCATCGTAATGTTCCTTCAGTCGAATTCATAATTAATTAACAAGTAGATTATATCAGTAAGGTACTTGCATTATAGTTAGTGTATTAACAATAAGCCATTTTCAACTAAATTTCTAATCAAATTTAACTACTAGTAGTAGATTATATAAGTAATCTGTTCGTGCAGAGCAATGCCTTGTATTAGCAAAAATGTTATTTCTTAAGATTACACAGTTATTTTACTAGTATATTATAGTTTCTATTTATCGTTTAAATTACACCAATCGGTTTTATTCTAGCATATACTGAACTACTGTTTTTTTTTTTTTTTATATAATTGTATTAATTATTTGCTTTCACAGAAAAATGGTCATACATTTACTTTGAGTTTAACTTATGTACTCAAAACTTATTAATACCAACGTTTTAACCTGTGGAGAGGTTTTTGTAATAAGGGGACGCCAGAAGTAGTCTCTCGCCTGTCGACATCCTTATTCCGCAATCTGTCCTCTTTTGTATCTAACACAGTTATATCGGAATTGGCATGTGTATATTAATCCACCAGATCCGAAAAATTATCTTAAACCTGACACCGCTTCACAAAACAGCTTGAACCTAATTCCAGGTTGAAGACTAACTTGAGCAAGAAAAAATATTTCGTAGTCTGGTTTAAAATTCTGGACCAATTTAAAGTCAAATACATTCAGTCAAATACGTTGCAGTTGTATATATTTGACGTGTCTTACACAAACATTGCGGCAATGCATGTTACCGTATTTTATACAGATAAAAAGTTATTGTCAAATAAAAATGAGATTCCAACCTAAAAGATCATAATGAGCGAAGGATGATCCTGATCATAGACTTAGTCAGTTAAGGACACTTGACCTGAAGTTCAAGTGAAGTTTTGCAAATGCAGAGTCTGTTGTCGCATTAAGTTCCAATGGTTAAGTCAGTGTGTCGCAATGGTGTAGATGTAGGTGGGCCAATAACTTGAACTAAGACGAGAAAGCATAACTAGAGGTTAATAATTGCTTAGTACTTAGTTATGATTTTTTATTTGAACTTTATTGTTATTTAACGAATTGACAGAACATGTGAAAAAGTATTAAATACGACGTATGTTCTTCTGTCAAATATGTCGTTGTAGCTTACAAACTTTTCCAGATAAATAATCTAGGATAATTTAATTTAATCGCAAACATCAAGTTGTCCGAACCTGAGTTTGCGAAAACTTTGTAAGCACACAGAATTCATTTGGTTGTCCTTTGATAAAGCGTGCTGCTATCATTTGAGAAATAAAAAACCATGTATGTGGCATGTTTGGCTAGGGCATACAGTATGTTCACGTTCATGTATTAATAAGTGAATGGCTTCAGCTATATGTCATTCTACCCGGACCTAAGATATGCATATGTGAACGCAAACTTAATTATATTAAATAGTTTATGTTGGGGAAAAAACAATCAATCATCTTCAACGGAATTTTACGTCAGTCAAATTCAAAACTAACGGGTCGATTACACAAGTAAGGTGCTTGCATAACCGATGATGTTTAAACAATAAGCCATTGTCTGCGAAATTGTATATCAATCTACTTCATAATTAACGAGTAGAGTATTCAAGCAAGGTACTATCATAACTGTTATTGTATAAACAAAAGTCCATTTTCAGTAAACTTGTATATGAGTCACATTCAAAACTAACTACTAGTAGAAGATTGTGCAAGTAAGGTACCTGCATAACCTGTTTGTGCAGTTTACTGAAAAGAATAGTGCCCTTCTTCGTAAACATCTTATTAAAATTGAATTTCGTAGGACATTAACATTTTATTACTCGTTTAAATTACATCAAGCGGGTTTACTATAGCATAGTATGAACTGCTGATTCTTGTTATGATATCTCATAAATCATTTGCTGTCACAAACAAATGATCGGAACTAGTAACTTGAGTATAAACTGTACTAAACTCTTTACGAATACCAGCCCTTTAGAGGTTCTCGTAAAAAAATATATGTTTAATAAAATAGTTTTCATTTCGTGATGTTTCACGGTTTGTTTCGTTATGTTGCCCTGATAATTATTAAAAGGGGAGTAACCTGCGCAGAAGGTTGCGCAATGTAACTTTATGCTAACGCAGACAGTTTCTGACTTACAAGTAGAACCCTAGTTAATGATTCTTCTATTCTGAAGTTGTGAGTCAAAACTATCGTTGTGTTAGTTTGCTTTGAAAATAAAACAATGAAATGGTGTGTTTTTATTTATTATTGGACGTAGGTAATAAAACAGATATTTCATAGTCATTTGGGAACAGTCAAATTGCTTTCTTCAGTACCGGAGGCAACATTTTCAAATGATGCCCTCGGCCTAACGGCCTCGGGGCAACATTTCAAACGGTGTACCATCTACTACAGAAAAACAATTTAACTGTTCCCAAATGCTAATGAAATATCTGTATAATATTCTTGAAACTACTCTATTCTAAGAACGCTGTTATTTTGAAGTTTACGTAACCAACGCTTATGTTAGCATTCATTCGTCTTCTTCTTCTGGGTAGTGTGCAGGACTCCCTCTGGAGCATCATCACACACTTGAGTAAGTACATGCGCTAGGGTATAGCGCGGCTAAAACGGTTAAAATCAGGATAAAAACACATTGCTCCAGAGTTAAGGCCTTGGCACCCCATCCTTGTCTTGAAGACTTCTAGGGATGGGACGCATGTGGTCGATTCCGGTAGGCTGTTCCAGGTGCGGATGCCGGGGTACATGTTGGCGATGACAGTTGCATAAAGTACCAGGAACCTGTTGCGATTCGCTATTGTATGTTATCCAGCTGGTGTAAGCATATGCTGCCCCTGTATGTACACCCAGTTGTTGAGGATCGTGTACCTCATGGTGGGTTTGTCGTGCTGACCCAGTCGTGTGACTTCATCATTGCTGTGACGCTGGTGTATACTCCAGCTGGGGTCTTACCAAGAACATGTAGCCAGCGGCCATGGTTTCTTGTGAGCATGTGCTCAGGTTTCTACTTAGGAAGGCTGTAGTGTTGTTTTTCTTCTTGGCTGTTGCGTCGATGTGGCTGTTCCAGGACAGTGTGTTGTCGATTGTTACGCCAACGTACTTCGCGTTGCTGGTTTGTTGTAAGATTTGGTCGTGTATGGTGTATGAGCCATCTATCTCCGCCTGTTGGTAATGCGAACCATTTATCAGGGTTAAACACCGTCTGCCAGTCCTGCTTCCATTCTTGTAGTCTTGTCATCTTGTAGTGCCTTATTGTCTTTGTCCGAGTTAATGTCCATGTATAGAAGATAGTCGTCGGCAAAGAGACGTGCAGTGGATGAGAGTCTACCTAGCATGTCTTTGATGTAAACTGGAGCGGTCATAGCGCGGTCCTCTGTGGAACTCCGGATGTTACAGAAGCTGGGGTGTGAACTTTTTCCATAAAGTGCTAGTTGTTGTCTGTTGACAAAGAAGCTGTTGTTTCGCCCCAGAGACTTTTCCCGGACACCGTAGAGGCTGAGCTTTGCTGAAAGGCGTAGATGGGGCACCTTATCGAACTGCTTTGAGAAGTCCCATAGGATAGCGTCGATTTGTTCTTTGTTGTTAAGACCTGCTGTTAGGTCTTGGACAGTGGTGATGAGCTGCGTTTCGCATAACCTTTTCTTCCGGAAACCATGTTGATAATGGGAGAGAATGTAGTTGTCATCGAGGAACTTCATGATAAAGCTATGCACTATTTGCACACCATTAACTTGCAGCAGATCGATGTTAGGAAAGCTGGTCGGTAGTAGACTGTATAAATCATGTCTCCCTTCCTAAATATACAAATTTAAAAGGTTTTCTTTTCACATAAGCAACACTGGTACCCGGTTATTTGCGAACGCACAATTATTATTTTTTGTAGTCTAAGTCTATTCTTTAGTCTTAAGTCTAATATTGGGTTGGTGAATACGGGCCCGGGACGCCCAGTAATAGTCTCTCCTGTTGGCATTCTTGGTTTCTCCATCTGTCACCTGCTGCATCTAACAAATCAACATCGGCATCATCATCTGTATATTAAGCATCAATGTCAAATTTGGTATCACCAAACTGGTATCAATATCAGTTTCAAGATCAACATCGGCATTGACATCTGTATTCATATTTGAATGAATATAAAAATAACAAAATTGTTATCGACATTGGATTCAACATTGATATCAGATTTGATCCCCATCGGTATCGCCACTGGTAAAAGCAATGATATGTATTTGGAACCATCATCGTTAACAAATACAGGATCGTGCAATCAATGTTGTTATCAATAAAGACAGCGGTATGGATATCGGGATGAGCCTCAACCGTTGATATCGTTATGATTAATAAATACATATATAATTCATATGCATCCGTAGCATGATACTAAACTACTTACTGCTATTATTTATTGGCCTATTTTAATACGTGATATATTCCACAGGACGTGACTTAACATTGATATTGATGGATCGTTCTTTGTACGCAAATTAGTATTCTCCAATAGCATTTGCACGCAAAGTCAAGTTAATGGATGACACGTTTGATAAATGATTTTACATGAATAATTGCAGAACTGACATTAGCATTAAAGTTGCAAACGTGAGCACATTTATGCATTTCTATAAATTAGAAAGGATTTTAGGCATAGTAAACAAGACCGACGGACGGACGAACGAACAGACAGACAGACATACAGAAAAACAGACAGACAGACAGACACATTCAATATATACTCACCTATTCATATAGTTAAATCAGTCGAACACGAGATCATTAAAATGAAAGGGAAAACTTTTGCAATAAATAGCCATTACGAGTATAAGATTTAGATCTACTTCTAAAGGTAATTGCCATATCATAACAATTATTGGGTGAAGTGTCAACATGAAACCACTTCTCGCCTACGACAAAGGATATAATGTCGCAATCAACCAAACATTTTCAAATAATACTCATTACTTTTATTTTGTCAACATATTTCATGACGAGATCAGCTGATAGTTCAAATGTTTTGTGACATTAAACACGCTTTATAAGCTTAAAAATACATATATAATCATTTTAAACCTAGTGACGTAAAGACTCTAGAGTTTTTCATGTAAAGGCGCCCACGCAATGCATATATATCGATGCATCGATATCCATTCAAACGAAGTAGGCAAGCGTGCAAAAAGGCACTGACAAATTGGCCACTTTCATAAATAGTAAATGTTAGGTATACAAACGTACACCTGCTGACGTATTTCTTTAAATGCAAGGCTATAAAGGTGTTATTTTTACGATGTTTTTATTGAATATACATGGTAAGCGCGGATATGTACATGCGCACTGAAGGGTAACTGCTCTCTCATTATTTTTCAAATTTAAATAATGATACATGTACATGTAATGTAGTTCCGAAGAGATTTTAAGATATATTTAAATGGACACAAATAACACAGATTCGTAAAAAATAAAGCAATTTATTTAGCGATTGTGTTTCCTGTACAATACACCAATTTGCATGAGCCTTTACAATCATCTGTGTACAACCCATCTCTAGCTTTACTTATGGTATTTAATATTAGTCGTGTCCTAGAAAAACTCCGATGAGCGTATTTGCAACCATAACTTTAACAACGCACTTAAAGTGACAATAGACATGTAACGATACGAAACTGTAAATAAAATGATTGAATTAAGTACCATATGATTGTAACAATTTTAATTTACTATTTACAACCTCTGACCGATATTAAATTCTTCGCAAAGAATTGACATTGTAATTCAATCGTAAAAACACTTCAATATACTGGGTGCTATTCCGGGAGATCATCGCGCCAATCATAAATGACCACTTTTAAAGTCACAAACTTCCAGTTTTATGTTTCAGAGTTATTAAATCATATATTTACGATCTCATTTTAAGAGCATTTAGAAGTAGTCCGCAAGGGGTACAAGGAATAATAAAGCAGCTGCATGAGTTTATTTTATGTTATTGATATGCACTGGTCAACAATAATGGTTTTGAATAGAACAAAACAGGGCTTGTTTTCAAAAAGTTCCTAAGGGAAATCTTAATTTACATTGCACCTAAGTGGGCATTTCATATCGTATTTTCTATTTGAGTTTAAATGATTTCTGTTTGCAAAAGGATATGTTACTAACATCTGAGCAATGTTTACTCCTTTAAAACACTTAATGCTAAAACGCATATTTATGAAACAGCCAGAGACTTAAGGAATTTTATGAATTTAAGAAGTTCACTAAAGTTTTCCCTTTGGAGCTTTGTGAATACGGGCCCAGGTTTGCAATACATGTGGATTATTAAAACGCATATTACCTAAAGTCATGCTTATAAAGCCAAAGTAACAAAATCCACTTGAATGACAACAGGTGCGATCTATATCGTATTATCTCTGTAAAGCTAAACTGTTTTGTTTTGTAAATATATGTGAATTTAGTACAAGCCTAATGTTATCACAACCCAGCAAGCGAGCTGTAGCAAAAGAAATCAATTAATTTTGATTGTTGGGTCATTGCAAGAAAGTTTGTTGTTTGCAAGGTGTTAATAGCGTTTTGATTGATATACAGAGTTGTTCTGTAATGAGAGATCGCGATGTCTCGGGCACATGTTAATATACCCCGGCAGCTACTTGTATCAAATATCGGTGTGTTTAATTACATACTGATACTGACGACAAAATAATCATTTTATTCCGTGTTTTATTGCTTTTTAATGAACGACACAAATTATGTTGTATAACTTTTACGTTCATCAGATAGAAATTTTATTTTAATTGCGCAGTTAAAGCCCGTTTTGAATTGTTGCTATATTATCACTGTATGAAAAAGACCCTCCTGGATTATGTTTCTGGAATTATGTTTGTCCTTTCAAAAGAAAGTTTAACATGTTCAGACGTTTGTTGTTAAATATATACAGATGCATAAATAAACTTTGAACGAATTTCGTTATCAAGATAGAAAAAAGGTTTGTGTCCACACAAATGTGTGGTGTTTTTACGCTCATTGCACCCGTTTCAAGTCATCCGTGCCACTCTTTCGAAACGAATAGAAAATGTCGAACCAATATTATTGACTGGATTAAATAGCCTGTATTCTACATGTACGCTATATTTGAATTATAAATTACTATGTACGGGCTATCCATGGGATTTATAAAAGGCTGCAGAAATTTAATAACACCCACACATTATTTCACTGTTCCCTCAGATGACAAAGTTCGACTAAATAACAGACACAAGTGATCGCGACATGTCAATAAACGAGTTATGCTTAAGGCTAAATTGTTATTTTTACAATTCGATTCAAAACGGTTAAAAGTACGTTTTCATTCGTATAGAAAACAAGTTTTGAATACACTATAGATGCACCCCCGCAAGTTTACATTTAAGATTTAAGCTTCAGTGGGTACAGAAGAATAGATCTATTATATGGTTCGTATTTTTAACGGATAATTGGGAAGTCAATCGTCACGCAATGGGTCATACTTGGTTTAGTTTTACGTCAAATATAATCTCAAGTTGCAAAAAAACTACGTCAGAATGTATATATATTTGTGTTCGTGTTTTGTCTCTTTATAGCTGAATTTGGATTTCAGTACGTCATTTCAATTTTAAATAACAATGAACCTCATATCACCACAGCGACCTCTAATGCCTGTACAGAATGACGGTGTTTCTGAATCTGAGATTTGTAACAAAGATGAATAATTTGAGCCCAAAGTGTTATATGCCTTGTATACAACAGCCTATGGAATACCTTCAATATTTCTGTGGGCAAATGTTTACATAGCAAAATCCAAATTTACACCATTAACATACCTAGTTTGTAATAGCTTGTATATGTGCTGTTTATTTGTTTGTTTGCAAATATATTGAGCAGAACCTGCTTACAAAAATTAATGAACCAATTGTCATGTATATCATGTATATCATTTAATACGTCCGTATCTTGCACAGTAGTTCTAATGCGCTAGAATATATATCAGCAATAAAGATTTAGATCTAATTACGAATGTAATTATTTCCTTTGCTCGAATTGTTTGTGATAACGTTAGTAAAAAGACATTCTGCTCGATGGCTATACAACTTTTTGCAAAGCATACATTAATGCAATGTTATGAAAATATAGTAGCAATCAAGCACAGAAAATTTATATTGCCCGAACACAAGACAAAAGTTACCAAAATAAAACAGCAAACGAACGCATTTAACGTACTGGAGCTATTTTGAAATGTAAGTAAAGACGCATCTGGTCGCAATTTATTTTATTGGGATATCGTGACTACAATCTTAATTCGAGAAGTTTAAACGACTTGTTTTTTTTTGCAAGTTGCGTAAAACTTGCAGACGACAAAAAAGTAGTCCGTCTCGCGAACCGTGACGTTGTAAGCTATTAACGTAAGGGAGACGACTGCGTAATTGTTGCTTTCTTTTATATATTCGCGGTATTTGCTCTTTGTGGTATCTTTGTGTTTATAATTATACTACACGCAGCCTCCGCGCAGAGATTTGACTGGTTTCGAGCATAGCTCTAATCAAGCTATGTCGCCATAACAAGCACGTGATGATGATCGATTAAAATCCTCGAGTTATTATTTATGGTTTTTATTAGTTATTTTCTTTCCTTTTTCATTATTGACTGCAATTGGTTATATAAAGAGTCTAATTATGCAGAAAATTGGACTAAGTTGCATTAAGAAGTAAAAGTTACAAACACGTAATCCTTCCAGATAGGGAAGGATTTAAGTTGTGACGGTAGTGGTTACTGTTAACCGATTTAGGAAGTAACCGCTGCGAGGAGTTTGAACTACACCATGGCATTTCTGACATTAGGTGAATTCATAAAAACGTCATATACCAAAATTTGGGTTTGATAAAACGGCCCTAAAACAGTCTTACCTTGACGTATATCATTATACATGTAAACAACAAAAGAAATACTAATTTTGATAACGATGTGTTGATTGAAAATATATATGATATGATTGAAAAGGAAACGGAAAAATAAGCGTGCAACAAATACACCATTCCTGATCAGTGCTTTTTTTTAATAAACAGTTTCCAGCAAACCTGCATGTTCAACATGTTCCCGACGTAGTATATATAGTTGCCGATTTATTGGGACAGAAACTGGCGACACAACAAGGTTTTTTAAGGTGTCTGACCCTAGGGTTAGGGTTAGGGTTAGGATTAGGTTTGGGTTTCCTTAGTTAAGGCCTATGAGTGCAAATGCAAACCATCCACCAGCCAAAAACACTTCCATACATGTACATACATGTATATACCTACACGCTTTCCATCGATATTTTTAATACGTGTATCCATAATAAAGAGTTAAACAAGCAATAATAAACACGCAAGCCTCTTTGGTCCAGAGTTTAGAGTGAGTGCCTCTTTGGCCCAGAGTTTAGAGTGTGTGCCTCTTTGGCCCAGAGTTTAGAGTGTGTGGCTCTTTGGCCCAGAGTTTAGAGTGTGTGCCTCTTTGGCCCAGAGTTTAGAGTGTGTTCCTCTTTGGCCCAGAGTTTAGAGTGTGTGCCTCTTTGGCCCAGAGTTAAGAGTGCGTGCCTCATTGGCCCACAGTTGAGAATGTATGCCTATTTGGCACAGAGTTCAGAGTGTGTGCCTCTTTGGCCCAGAGTTTAGAGTGTATGCCTCTTTGGCCCAGAGTTTAGAGTGTGTGCCTCTTTGGCCCAGAGTTTAGAGTGTGTGCCTCTTCGGCACAGCGTTCAGAGTGTGTGCCTCCAGAGTTTAGAGCGTGTGATTCTTCGGCACAGAGTTCAGAGTGCATGCCTCTTTGGCCCAGAGTTTACAGTGTGTGCCTCTTTGGCTCAGAGTTTAGAGCGTGTGCCTCTTTGACCCAGAGTTTAGAGTGTGTGCCTCTTTGGCCCAGAGTTTAGAGTGTGTGCCTCTTTGGCACAGAGTTCAGAGTGTGTGCCTCTTCGGCACAGAGTTTATAGTGCATGCCTTTTTCGCCCAGAGTTTAGAGTGTGTGCCTCTTTGACCCAGAGTTTAGAGTGTGTGTCTCTTTGGCACAGAGTTTATAGTGTGTGCCTCTTTGACCCAGAGTTTAGAGTGTGTCTCTTTGGCACAGACTTTAGAGCGTGTGCCTCTTTGGCCCAGAGTTTAGAGTGTGTGCCTCTTTAGCTCAGAGTTTAGAGTGTGTGCCTATATGGTCCAGAGTTTAGAGTGTGTGCCTCTTTGGCTCAGAGTTTTGAGTGTTTGCCTCTTTGGCACAGAGTTTAGAGTGTATGCCTCTTTGGCTCAGAGTTTAGAGTGTGTGCCTATATGGCCCAGAGTTTAGAGTGTGTGCCTCTTTGGCTCAGAGTTTTGAGTGTTTGCCTCTTTGGCACAGAGTTTAGAGTGTATGCCTCTTTGGCTCAGAGTTTAGAGTGTTTGCCTCTTTGGCACAACGTTTAGAGTGTGTGCCTCTTTGCCTCAGAGTTTAGTGTCTGTGCCTCTTTGGCCCAGAGTTTAGAGTGTGTGCCTCTTTGGCCCAGAGTTTAGAGTGTGTGCCTATTTGGCCCAGGGTTTAAAGTGTTTGCTTCTTTGGCACAGAGTTTAGAGTGTGTTCCTCTTTGGCATAGAATTGTATGCCTCTTCTGTCCAGAGTTTAGAGCGTGTGCCTTTTTGACCCAGAGTTAAGTGTGTGTGCCTCTTTGGCACAGAGTTTAGAGTGTGTGCCTCTTTGACCCAGAGTTTAGAGTGTGTGCCTCTTTGGCACAGAGTTTTGAGTGTTTGCCTCTTTGGCACAGAGTTTAGAGTGTATGCCTCTTTGGCTCAGAGTTTAGAGTGTTTGCCTCTTTGGCACAAAGTTTAGAGTGTGTGCCTCTTTGGCTCATAGTTTAGTGTGTGTGCCTCTTTGGCCCAGAGTTTAGAGTGTGTGCCTCTTTGGCCCAGGGTTTAACGTGTTTGCCTCTTTGGCACAGAGTTTAGAGTGTGTTCCTCTTTGGCATAGAATTAAGAGTGTGTGCCTCTTCTGCCCAGAGTTTAGAGCGTGTGCCTTTTTGACCCAGAGTTAAGAGTGTGTGCCTCTTTGGCACAGAGTTTAGAGTGTGTGCCTCTTTGACCCAGAGTTTAGAGTGTGTGCCTCTTTGGCTCATAGTTTATAGTGTGTTTGCCTCTTTGGACCAGAGTTTAGAGTGTGTTCCTGTTTGGCATAGAGTTAAGAGTGGGTGCCTCTTTTGCCCAGAGTTTAGAGTGTGTGCCTCTTTGGCCCAGAGTTTAGAGTGCGTGTTTTTGTTTCTTTTATGATTTTCTTGACAGAGACTATATATGCGTTTGCCACTCCAGATACTTTACATTTTGAAGTTCAGACATTTATTAAAACACGAAAATCTGAATAAGTATTATAAGTGTCGTATACATCTACAAAGCAATGAGACAGATGCATTACTGTTGTTAAACCACCAAATCTACAAATTTATCAATTTTAAATGTATATCTAGGACGTTCAATCTACACTTATTATAAACAATTACCATAAAAGGAAAATGTCTTTTAAAGAGTTATTCCTTGCTAAATGCATTTGTAAATATTTCTGAAGCAAAAATAAGCATCCTGTCAGCATTATTTAAGCATCAAGGGGCAAATAAGCATTTTTAAGTCCCTTTCCAGCACTTTCCAAGGAACAACATTCAACGTTCAACGATCAGTATGAAACCGCATATAGTTATCAAAAACTATCTTTAAAACAGATATTCGGCGTCTGTGATAATATGTATTCGTTGTATATCCGACTAGATCAGTTGGGCACACAATACGCCCATACCCATGCTTTATTCCTCCTAATATCATAGCATTATATAATTGTACGCTAATTGTTTGTTGTTGTTGTTTTTAAACGAATTTTTGTCCTCTGTTCCTAAAAGGTTCATAACAAGTTTTGCATGAACAGTCAACTCATTTAAAGTTTAATTTAGATTTGAATGACCCATATTAAAATAATAGAAAAACATACAATAACATTTACAATAACATCAGACAATTTGTACTTGAGTTTCTGATCATATCAATAAAGTAATTTATATGCAATTTACATGTTATTGAGCAATACATTTGCCGTTTTCCAACGATTAATACATTTCGTTCGTTCCGATTTACTGCATTTAGATGGTTACACTAACTTTTGCACTTTATAATATGCAAATATGTGTATCAAATGATTAGAATGTACTTACAAAATTGTGTGGCCATAGTTCTTTAATATCTTTGAATGTAATAGCCTAGATTTTACGTAGTATATATAAGGCGTGTCTTGGGAAACCCGGGCTTAATGCATGTGCGTAAAGTGTTGTCCCGGATCAGCCTGTGCGGACGCTTTTATGGTATTTACTGTTTCAATGAAGTCTCTTCTAAGCATAAATCTACTGTAGGCGGAAAGTGCCGTCCTGGATTAGCTTGTGCGGACTGCACAGGCTAATCCGGGACGTCACTTTACGCACATGCATTAATACCGGTTTTCCCACGACACGCCTCATATATATTAGTACTTTTCATATATTAATTTCCTTATGACTTAAGTCAAATTGAAATGAAACATCATTCAAAAATGCAAATAGTAATTTTATTATAAAAATCAATATATTATAATTATTTGACATATGGTAAAAATAGCAACTTAACCATATTAAAACCAATTAAGACGAGATCAATTTGAAATAAACGAGCCACATCTTTAAGAATTTTTATGAGTTTATAAAGTTAACTTAAGTTTTCACTAAGGAGCTTGGTAGATATGGATTCAGCGGTTCTTGTTATATGAAAATTATGTGTTGGATAAAATAAAGACGAAAAAAGAAATAACACTCAAAATTTTGATATGCTAGCTCTTTTTAAATTATGATATTACTGCCGAGCTACTAGATGCGTGTACTAGTTGTTTATATTAAGGCGCACGTCGAGTTGTATGTAGCGAGTAGATAAAATGCATAATTTAGACCATTAAATACAGTAACACATTGAACATATACGGATCATTTAAAACAAGTACATATGCCGGTGATTTCAGTGATGATAGTTAATATGCTATTTTATCAATAGCTTGTGGTCCTTTCAAGATTATTGCGTAAGGGGGGGGGGATAGTTCGACTGGCCGAGTGGTTAGCGTGACAGTCTTTTGATCCCGACGGTGTTAGGTTGGAGTCCCGGCGAAGGCGAATTTTTTAAATAACTTTTTTTTTTTACCTGTATATAATATCTGTTTTTATTAGTCCAAATGCTTTAGTTTTTGCAGCTGAAATATTAAATGGCTTTTTATTGAAAAAGAAAAGCACGAAAATCTGTGAATAAATTCCTTTAGGTTAGGTGTCAATTAAACCCTAAACCTAATCCTTACCTGAAAAACGCATACATTTCAAAAGCACTGCACGGGTGGAAACTAAACTACCATCTTCAAGTGTTCATCGAAACAGTGCCTTTTTTTAAAAAGTTGAAGAACATGTACGAATTATTTCTATACAAAATCGAGCACCGTCAGCTTGGCATTGTGGTTAGGGCGTTCGCCTATAGAGCGGGAGGTCGAATATTCGAGTCTCGCACAGGGCTAGTTCTGATATGGCCGGTTACTACCCATCAGCTAGTTAAATCGAAGGGTATCGATTGCCTTCCTGGCAAGCGCAGGCAAATAGGGTATGAATCGGGAGTAAAGATCTTCATCAGTAAAGGTGTCTCATTAATCAAAACGGACTGACCTTTTACTTTACATTACACAAGAATGAACAAAATCAACTGAAAGGAGTAACTATAACATCAACTTTGGTTGTATCAAATTAAAACTGTACCCATTTGCAACGCGTATAGTGGAATGTAACCATGACAAATTTTGCATTAAATTTCTTTTCGCTTATTTTTAAGTGGGAACTCTTCATAACGGAGACTGTATGGGAAATGTAGTATTTTTTTTACCAGTTAATATGATATGTCATTAATAAAATATGTTCTTTTAAGTCAACAGAACTTGAATTGTTCTAAATATCTGTTATTTACTCAGCGTTCAACAAAAATGGCAACAGCAGGCGGTGATGTTGGAGATGAAAATGGCAAGTCCGATGGCAGTAACCAAGAGTTAGCAGTAAGTTAGCATATTTATTAGCTCAGGCGTCAGGGGCGTCGGCAACTTTTCAACATTGGGGCGGCGAGGGGTTTCCAGATTTAGACTTTTTCTAAGCATTTCAATGAGTATAATATATATAATTTTAGACAATTCCAGGGACTGTATTTAGGAATTAATTTGGACGCAATAACTACATTAATATAATACTACAGTTGTTTGGTGTATTCCGGATCTTGGTTAGTTCCGGATCAAAGCCAGTTAATAGCTTAAAAAATAACTTAGTAGTAAATGTTCGTAAACGTGGTTATTTTATTTTGAAAGAGTAGTCTTTTCTACAGAGTTTAGACAATTGTTTGATTACAAAAGCCACTCTTAAGACCTGGGTTTTCTACGAAATGTAATCTGACATGCACACTTTGCCAAGAAAAAAGTATAGGAAAATAATCGCGGAGTTGTGATCCGAGCCAAGTATATCGTTAAATATTGAATCACTGCATCATGTTTATACATCAAAATGTTCACAAACACGTCCTCTATCAAAACGTGTAAGCCAAAATACCACCAATTCCTTGTTATAACTACAGCATTCCTTTAAACGAAACCCGAAAATTTGGATCACTTGACTCTCAATTATGGGGGTTTACTCAAAAGTTTTTGAGTTGTCAAACAGCAAACATTGTTATATTTTTCGGATTAAAGGAATAAGAAATTGTATGATACTGTTAACAATGACGTATGTGTATTGTGGATTTATTTGTTTGTAATTACATTTAAACGTAATATTTACTTAAATATAGTGCAGTGATAGTTTCAAAGATTTTAATGGTAGTAATCCAACTAACCATTCAGTGTGGATCTAATTTGTATGGTTCAAATCGCACAATTTTGCTGCTAGTTATATGCATATATAGACTGAATAAGAACTTTAATCACACCTGGACAAATATAATTATTACTAGGTTGTAAATTTGTATACAAGTTTGATAATTAAATGTGCTTATAAATATTTATCAGATTCATGGCATACCATGTGTTATACAATAAATGGTTGCTGAATTTGATATTGGTAACATCTAAATGCAATTAGTTATAAATTACAGAAATGGGGAAACCAAATCAACAGGGTCCACCTGTAAACATATCAAACACAATGAAGAAGAGTTAAAACAAAGGGTCCCCTAAAAAATCACTCGGAGCAATCCTCAAACAGAGGCCACTGTCAGAAACAAAACCTCACAACTGTATGGTTTATCCTATAGTTATTTACAAAGAGAGATGTTGACTCAGATAGTTGTAATGGGTCATTTTTCTTTATAAATATATTCACACTTTTTAGGTAAGAACCATTTTCCAGGCCAATCAGATGTGACTGATTCTACTTTGCGAACACTAAAGCGTTGGAAAATTGTGTTATTAAGGGAAGGGGTCCGGTACCCTTAAGATGGAGGTTTTCACATTGTGGAAGCTTACTGACTGGGAGAAAATAATAAAGATAATTTATTAAAAATATACTTAAACTAGTGATGTACATGTAAGAGTATGGGCTGAATATTTTAATGTTGCCCTTTCATAAACATACAAGTAATTTCATGATTTACACCCACAATTCACATTTCCTTTTTATATACAAGTGTGTCACTTTAGGTTCGGGAATTTTGTCATTCCCATTTGGCTATTTTGGGGATTGGGAATGGGTCCTTTACCAAACCCTGAAAAATAACTGAATTAGTTAAGTTAAATGTGATCAGGGCTCCAGATAACCCACTCAAAGAATATGCAAAAGGGTACTGTAGCCCCTGACCTCTTGTCAAAGAGTCAGTATTTTACCCTGACCATATTGGAGAATCTGAAAGGATATTTTCAGAGCTTTAAATAGGAGTGAGCTTAAAAGGGTATTTTAATCCCATGATATTAAGTGTGTGAAGTATATAAATGTGCATGTAAATATTGTTAAGTACTAGTAGTTTTTAATTAGATACATTAAGAAAATTGATTGCAGAGCGAAAATGATTGGTTTTTTTTTCAAAATTAGTAAGTTTTTCAATGTTGACCAGTACCAGTACCCTCAGTTTAATTTTCTTTATGGCACTTATACACCTTACTTACTATTTCTAAAGGGTATTTGCAATAGTTTGAAGGGTGTTTACACAAATACCCCTCTTGTCTGGAGCTTTGAGTGATGTGCAAAATTCAATGTTGGGTTATAGTTTGATTATTTTTAATTAATCTGTTGATCTGTAATCATCAATAATCATGAACACAATATTTACATGTTTTATTGTAATTTGTAATTTTAACCATAATAAAATGTTAAATAAAATTGTAAACAAACTCTAGTTGATTTGTTTTTATGTTTAACTGTATACGCCCTTGCCTAAAATTACCCTAGTGTGTGTATACAAGGCATATACTGTGCAACAGCGAAGGAATTTATACATCACGATCACTTGCTGAAATATTGGGGCAGCGGCTGCCGCCCGTACCGCCCCATTACTGACGCCCTTGATAGCTGGTCTTATATTCTCATTTACTGGTGTCAGTATGTTGCTATGACAATAATTCATATAAAAACCATTTAAGACATATCATCGTTAAATGATGAATAATTAACTATACTGGTTTATTTTTGCTATCTAATTGGGTAATAATTATACTTTGCTTTGTAAAAGAGTGGCCAATGGTCAAATGTTTAATACAGTATTAGGGAAAGATCTAGGATCAAAAAAGGTACGGGGTACCGCTTAAAAGAAGCAGGGTGGAAAACCAGACCAGACAAGTTTGTTGACATTTATCATTTATTTCCTAAATCCAGGGTTTTCAGGAGTCTAATGCTTCTGATTAAGGTTTTTAAGCATAGCATTATCATTGTCATTGAATATATAGTGATTTAAAAAGATTTTCCTCTGTGATTTTTTTCACCTTTGGGGGAAAGGTGGCCCTTCTAATGGGGAATTTTACGGGAAAAGGGAATTTATTTTAGACAAGCATTTGTACATGTGTATATTCTACTGTGATATAAAACATTAATGAATTGTTTTGCTACAAAATGATAACTTGGATTAACTTGGTTTGATGAAAAATTGCTGGGATTGTTTACGAAAACTCCTCTATCTTAGCCAATTTTTGTCCGATTTTGGTCTTTTTTTTTCAAAATAAAACCTTACATTCTGAGGGGAATTTTAAAGTGAATATAGTGGAAAAATATATACTTTTTAAGCAGGGGAATGGGCCGAATTTCTGCCCCAAATTGGTCCTAAAAACACAGCCTGTTCCTTGACCAGCCCAGAGTGGCAGCAGGCTGCAGCACCCTGCTATTTCGCTCGAGATCTTTCTCTATTTATGTTGTATATTACAGTGGTGTTTCCCTATTTATGTGTTGTATATTACAGTGGTGTTTCCCTATTTATGTTTCCCTATTTATGTTGTATATTACAGTGGTGTTTCCCTATTTGTGTTGTATATACAGTGGTGTTTGATCATTGTGGTGCCAAGAGGGTGTTGTGATCCATCGTTTTGTTGTGATGGATTTCAGGAATCCCTACTAAATTATGTTATTGAATAGTATAACTTCTTAAGGATTTTTTTATTACTTTAAATTTGTTTCATCATTTAAAGATTAGTTATCAAAAATAAAATTAACTATGAGTTATTATCATAGCAAAGCAGCTGATTTCTATGGTCTTATTACTCGGACATTCAACATATTTTAAGGAAAGACCCAGGGCAAATTAGCAGGGTGCTTCACCATATCCATTTCTATTCCCATCTCTTTGTCCTGATTAAAAATGTTTTTCAGATTTAAGTTATATACTGGTAAAGTATATCAGAAATAGTATTTGATAACAATTTGATGGTTTTTATATTTTGTTTCATTCAATTTTTGGAACATTTCTCAATAGTAGTGATGTGGTTCAAGAGGGGGTTACACCTGTGATTCAAAAACATGATTCAACTCCTGATACTAAATAATTATTTTGGCTTTCCCTGTTTTTTTTTGCAGCACCCTGTACCTTGTCTGACCCCTATTCAATTTACATAATAAGCTTATGTTAAAAAAGTTATTTTGGCATTCCCTTGCTTCATATTCCCAGTACCCTGTTCTGTTGGGCAATTTCCCTAAATATAAATATGTGGCGTGTCATGGGCAAACCAGGCTTAATACATCTGCGTAAAGTGTTGTCCCGGATTAGCCTGTGCAATCCGCACAGGCTAATCTAGGATGGCACTTTCTGCCTACGGTGGATTTATGTTAAGAAGAGACTTCCTTGAAACAGAAAATACCATAAAAGCGGAAAGTGTCATCCTGGACTGCATAGGCTTATCCGGAACCACACTTTACGCAAATACATTAAGCCTGGTTTTCCCACGATACGCCACATATATAACAATTGTATAACTTCTTGGTAAGATTTTAAACATTGCCCCAATTAACATATAGCAAGAATCTGATGTACAAGCCTGAAACAATACAGCTATTTATATATTGTAGTTAAATGCATAAAAAATTACGGTATAAATTGCAAATTTCAAAAATTTAATTAAAGACAATAGTACAACGGATACTACTTCAGTTAGTAAAATATAAATGTTTTTCTCAAAAAACTAAGTAAGTACCATTATTATGTCACTTTCATTCACTGTTTTCAGGAGTTTAAGATCATTCACAAGAAGGGTGACCTGTTTTCCTGCCCCGAGACTGAAAGCCTGGCCCACTGTGTCAGTGAAGACCTTCGGATGGGAAAAGGAATTGCCACACTGTTCAAAAAGAAGTTTGAAGGGGTACCAGAACTAAAAGCACAGGGTAATGGCGTTTAAAGCTCACCTCAGCGCGACATGTTCATGGTGAGCTTTTGTGATCGCCATTTGTCCGTTGTCCGTCATCAACATTTACCTTGTGAACACGTTTATAGACCACATTTATTGCCCAATCTTCATGAAAGTTGCACAGAACATTTGTTCCAATGATCTCTCGGACGAGTTCGAAACTGGATCATGTGGTGTCAAAAATTAGGTCACTAGGTCGATTAAAGAAAAACCTTATGAACAAATTTTTTGCCCAATCAACATGAAACTTGCTCAGAACATTTGTTCTTATGATATCTCGGATAATTTCGAAAATGGTTCCGCTCCGTTGAAAAACATGGCCACCAGGGGGCAGGGCAGTTTTCCTTATTTGGCAATATTGAAAAATCTTTTTGTCTGTAACCACTGGCAGGATTTCAGAATAATTTCATAGAAATGTTCCTAGGCTGACCATCTACCTAATAAGTAATTCCTTCAGATCGTTTTGATTTGTTACAAATCATGGCTTCCAGGGGGCGGACAGTTTTTTTTATATGGCTATGTGGAAATCTTGTAGGAAACAGCTTGCTGGATTTCAAATAAATTTCACAGAAATGGCTTTTGGGTGACACTCTACCAAATTTCTTCAAATCAATTTGATTTATTTAAAAAACGTGGCGGCCAGGGGATGGGGAGAGTTTTTCTTATATGACTATATAGAAATCTTTGAAAATCTTGTCAGAAATGGCTTGCTTGATTTCAAACTAATTTGACAGAAATGGTCCTTGAGTGACACTCCACCAAAGTCCTTGAAATCATTTTGATTCTTTAAAAAACATGTCCGCCAGGGTGGGGGGAGTTTTCCTTATATGGCTATATAGAAAACTATGAAAATCTTTTAAGAAACTGCATGCTTGATTTCAAACTTGTTCACAGAAATTGTCCTTGGGTAACACTGTTAAATTCCGCCTTTTGTCTGTTGTGCATCGTTTGTCATCAGACTTTACCTTGTGAACACCCAATATACCACATTTATTGCCCAATCTTTATGAACTTTGTCCAGAACATTTGTTTCAATGATATCTCAGATGAGTTTGAAACTGAGTCATGTGGAGTCAAAAAC
The DNA here is from genome assembly GCA_027627225.1 of Congeria kusceri. Classification (NCBI taxonomy): domain Eukaryota; kingdom Metazoa; phylum Mollusca; class Bivalvia; order Myida; family Dreissenidae; genus Congeria; species Congeria kusceri. The sequence goes on from CM051024.1 coordinate 99,198,971, forward strand.
TAGATCACTAGGGCAAATGAAGAAAAAGCTTGTGAACACTATAGAGGCCACATTGCAGTCTGCACAGGCTAATCCAGGATGGCACTTTCCGCTTTTATGGTATTTTCTGTTTCAAGGAAGTCTCTTCTAAACAGAAATCCACTGTTGGCGGAAAGTGCTGTCCCGGATTAGCCTGTGCGCACTGCACAGGCTATTCGGGGACAACACTACGCACATGCATTAAGCTCGGGTTTCCCATAACAAGCCGCATTTCTTGTTATTTTTTATAGCGAGTTTACTGACCTGTTCTGAGCCGTTTGCATCATACACTGCATCTGCCAGTTTATGAAAATGATGTCACTAAATTACCGCATTGTGTTTCAGCTAAAAGAGTTGGTGATGTTGCAATCCTAAAGCGTGGAAAGAGGTTCGTATACTACCTGATCACAAAACCCAAGTACTTTGACAAACCCACATATGCAACCCTGGCGAGTAGCCTGCGAGCCATGCAGAAGCACTGCCAGGAAAACAATGTGACTGCTATAAGCATGCCAAAGATAGGTTGCGGACTGGATCAGTTACAGTGGCCAAAAGTTGAACAAACCCTCATGAGCGTGTTCATGGATACGAACATTGTGATAACTGTGTACAGCTTGTGAAACTGTTGTTCACTCGTTGACATGTGCACTTCATGTTAAAGGGTTGTTTTGATTTTTTAAACGTTTTTTGCAACATTCTCAGGATGTGTTTCAATTTTGCAGTTGATAAATCAGTTAAAACATTGGTGTTAGATTTCTTTTCTGCAATTAATAATTTCATTAAATGCCAGCTCAGGACGTGATTACAATCTGATTTCTTATTACAATTTATCATAATCATTTGCACTCCATTTAGAGTATAATTTAATTTCTGACTGCAATTTATCAATTGCATCCTGTTCTGAATACTGTTTTTTGCAATTCATAGATCACATCATCTTTGATTACATAGTAATCTATTCTATACTTTCATTTTTATCATGAATTCATCTTTGTACATTTTAGCGAAACAGGGCTGATTACTGGTATAAGTGATGTTGAAGTTTTCTGGAACACATTCATTTCACGTGTATGACTTACATGAAGTTTTCTTGTAGTAGCATTATTAACATGTCATGTAAAAGAAACTCAAATAACTACAAGGTATGTGATTATTGATTTGATTTTGAACTTGTGTCCTATTATGTTTTAAGTTGAATAATTTATTTTTTTAAGCGTCTTACAAAAGTTGTTATTTTTCATTGAATGCTAGTAGCCTTTTACAAAAACTTAAGACCGTCATTTTATTGTTATTATTTTGATACACAATAGAAAAACTGGAGTGCCATCGTCCTAAATTCCTCATCATCATTTACCTTTCTGTTTGGTTTTAGTCTTTACTCGCATATCTGCATTTCTGAGCTAACCTGAGCAAAAAGTGCTCAGTGAACTATTGGTATAGGGGACCTCTCCGGTGTCGTCCGTATGCCATCAACAATTTGGACCATTATCGCGATAAAGACTACATTTTTTATTCAATCTTGACCTAACTTGCACAGTTTGTGCATGACCAAAAAATATCGGATTGGATTGATAATGGGCCAGATTGGACCGGGAACACCAGAGTTATTGCCCCTTTTTATGTGAAAAATGCTGAAATTGCTTTTTTCCACAAAGTTCATTTTTATCTTGACCACACTTACACAGTTTGTGTATAACTATAGTCTTGGACACAGTCGAATATGGACCAAATTGGACCAGAAACCCCAGAGTTATTGGCCCTTGTTTGTGTTTAAAAAAAAGAGAGCAAAGAATGGACCTTGAGCATAATAGAGACTTTATTTTGTATCCAATCTTAACCAAACTTGCACAGTTTATGAATGGCTATAAGATCTCAGACATAGTCAAATTTGGGTCTGTTCAGACTAGAATCACCAGAGTTATTGCCCCTTTCTTATTAAAACAGAGCAAAAAAGGACTGTGCTTATATACGGTGTTTATTTTGCATGCGCTCTATACAAAACATGCATGGATTGTTCATGAAATTATATCTCATACAAGTTTAATAATAACCAGATCAGAACAAAAATACTGGACCTATTGCCCTAGTTTGATTATAAAATGCAAACACATTTCAATATTCTTCCCAAGCAAAATATATATTCCTGAATTAATCTCCTTGGTCTATGGGAAATAAGTGAATTGGAACAGTTGTAGTCTCCCTGGAAAATTTATATGCACCATCATCAGTAGCACTCCGCAGAGCAGTACATTAATAGCCATAAGGCATTACAACAATTATGTTTGTTTCAGGTTACCCGACCTACCCTAAAAAAAAGCACCGACCCTAGAACATTTTATTGAGTGGGTCAGATATTTTGTTGTTTATTTTACTTTTTTCCAATAAATTAAATGTTTTTTGGATAAATAAGTTTTTTGTTTTCATAGCAGCCACTTCAAAACAATGTTTTATAATATTAGAGACATGTTTTTGAATATTAATTCAGTTTTAGGATCTTCAAGTTAACCATTTCTAAAAAAAAAAAAAAAAAAAAAATCCCTACCTACCTACCCTAATTTTTTGGGGCATGTAACCTGAAACAAACATACTTTGTTTATGCCTAACTAGAAACTTGATAGTGGGCAGTCTAAGCACATGGCCTGTGGTTAGTGAATACACACCCAGATAAATCAGAACAGAAAACTGCTGCAGTTAGGTTTAATTATATTGAAGGAGAGAAACTAAAGACTGTAAGTAACTTTCACTGAAACAGAAGTTGTAAATAACGATTATTTTCATGCTATTCAGTTTGATTATAATGAATAATAAGACAAATGGTCGGCTTTTGATTGTCAAAACCAACATAATGCCAGCTGCTGATATTTAAAATTTGGAGGAAATTTATCACTGAAACATGGGAAACCTCCATTGTCTGGCTAGTTGCAAACTTTTGAAGATAACTAGAATTAAGGATTGCTATTGCATGTGGCCTTTTCGGATCATGTTCTACTGGCTGGATCATATGCACACTACGTACTAACAGCATTTTCGAGTGTAACAATGTTTTCATAACTGACGGATTTGGTTAACAATGTCTTGGGTTATGAGATATGAGCCAGTTTCTCACCTTTAGACAGTCATGTCTGCATACACACAACTTGTACACGCGATAACTGCATTTGTCTTGACTGACAAACTAATGTACAAATGTCAAAATTTATCAAAGACTGTCCGAGTTATTGGTAAAACATATCTTCAATTTTTATATTATTAAATGACTGACAGATTTAATGTGGATAACCAAACATTTTACTGAAAACAAGAATCAGACAAAACATTTACGGTCATTCTACTGGCCCTACCTGTTATCTCACCTGCGCAGTAGACATCAAAATGACGGTTTCTCTATTTGCCCCAACTGCCGTTGGTTTACCGGTAATTAAAAAATTTCCAAAACAGACTGTCAAGAAACATGATCTGAAAACCATAAGCAAAGAAAGAAGCAGCACCACCCCGACAGGATATCACATCACACTGCCTGACACAAGAAATCATGGAGACTTATCAAACCCATTTGTGTATTCTTCAGATTTCTTCATTTAAGTACAGTCCTTACTTGTTTATGTCCATCAGTTTTGTTTCTTTTTGATATGCAAGGGTAAGCTGGAAAGTTACATAAATATGACAGTTAATCAGCTAGTTGTATGTCTTGAAGACGATTATGGCGTACATGCTTTAAGTAACATTTCTTCAAACCTGTCACAACAGTAAGGTCTTTCTCATTGCCGGTACTCAGGTGAGCCCTTTGGGCCATCATCGCCCTCTTGTCAAGGATTTGTTGCACGTTTCATAAAAATTTCACATCTCTAAAATGAATGCTCGCTTGCATGGACTGGCAGCTTGAATAGATTGTCCAATTGCATGGACTGTCATCTAGAATAGATTGCCCAATTGCGTGGACTGTCAGCTTAAATGGAGTGACCACTTGCATGGACTGTTAGATTGAATGGGTTATCCAATTGTATGGACTGTCAGCTTGAATAGATAGTCCAATTGCATGGACTGTCAGATTGAATGGATGGTCAGAATGAATAGACGGATGACTTGAATGGCCAGTAAAATTAAATGGACTGTTGACTTGAATGGATTGTCCACTTGCACGGGTGGTCAAATTGAACCGACAGTTGGACCCTTGGCTTGAATGTAATGTCCACTTTAAAGCTGCTACTTACAGATGATTAGACATATATAACAGAGGCCAAAGTTGTTGTTTGTAATGTAAAATGTCACGATACTCGTCAAATACTGTCAATTTATCATCGCTTGATTGTATCGGGACAATGCATTTTACGACTTGTTTGGAAAAGCCCTGCTAAGGATAGACAACCACTGACCGGTGTATAATATTGCACATGCGATGTTTATTCTGCTGCACATAGTTAAGGCAGATACTCTAATACCACCGCTGAATACTTGCTTTTGTATTTCACTTGGAAAGTTCTATGCGCTACTTGTTTAGGTTGTATGCTTTGTAAACAACGGAATTCTGGAAGTGAAATCGAGAAGTTATTTGGACCACATGCTAATTTTATAACTGCAACCTAAGAGTTATAAATAGTTGAAAAGCGTCTCGAAACGCTTTTGAAATAGTGTTAAAATAATAAATTCTAATGATTAAATTAGTGTTTTGATCTTTTTGTTACGCTTCAACAATGTTATTTCAGTCAGTTTTATTTATCCAATAATATATTATTTTACTCGATTTGAAACAATATTTTTAATTTCTGTCATTTTCCCGACCGTTGACGTAACAGCTTTCACTGACTGTCAGCTTGAATGGACTGTTGTCTTTATGACTGTTGGTTTGAATGGACTGTTGTCTTTATGACTGTTGTCTTTATTGACTGTTGGTTTGAATGGACTGTTGTCTTTATGACTGTCAGCTTGAATGGACTGTTGTCTTTACGACTGTCAGTTTGAATGGACTGTTGTCTTTATTGACTGTTGGTTTGAATGGACTGCCGGCTTTGTCTTCGTTGAGTCAGTTTGAATGGACTGTTGGCTTGCATGGACTTTAAGCTTGAAGGAATTGTTGGCTTGCATGGACTACTGGCTTGAATGGACTTTCAGCTTTAAGCTTGAATGGATCAGCTTGAATGAACTATTTGATTACATGCAGACAATGAACAGTCAGCTTAAGTGAACTTCCCACTTGCACTGTCAGATTGAATGGACTGTTAGCTTGCTGGACTATCCATTTGCAGGGACTGTCAGATTGAATACTATATTGACTTTCATAGACTGTTTGAATGGTCTCGGCTTGACTCAGTCAATTGCAAATAAGTATTTGAGTTTACTATATCCTATTGCAAACATTTTTTCTCAAAGTTTAAGACACAAAACTACTGTGTTACAAAACCATTTATTTTTTACATACTTCAGTTTAAGTTGCAATGGAGTATTTACAATGGAAACTTTATAAAATCTGTGCATTTCCAACAATTTCAAAAACAATCATTATTTAACTTAAAGAGGAATCACTGCCACTTATTTAATATTAACTCAGATCATATAACAATGTTGATCATTGATTATTTTGAAAGCTGTTAGAAACAAATTTTAAAACAAAAATAAAAGATATGTTTACCTTTTATGTTAGAGAAAAATGAAACAAAACTTACAATATGTCAGAACTACAATTGCATCATGGAAATGTTCTTATTAACACTATCATGATTCTGACAGCCTGTAAATAACCCTGAAACTATTCAATAGGAATGAACAAAATCTGACAACTATTCTTGACATACATACTTAATAGCAACACTTCATATAAAGGAATATTTAAAATAAAGACAAAAAAGAAATTGTACAAATCCATGTTTATATAATATACACAACATGTGTCTCGAGCAGATTTCAACAGTATTACACTATAAAATGTCTATCAATGTTTACAAAAATTACTCCTATTTCTGCTGGTATTGTGTTCTTCGCAGTAGCACTGTAGAGGTTTGATTACACGGTCTAATGGGTCAGATAACATTAAAAATGTTTCCAATGCAACAAAGAGTCTGTTACCTTTTAAAAATAGTAATTTAAGCAGTTCTTCTAACGCTTCTCATTCTTCTAATGCTTCCGAATTGTAATTTTTAAATGTTTGATCGTGAAATTAGTAACAACAACTTGTTACCTAAATTCAAATAACACTTGATGAATAAAACACATGAAATGGTCCAATGATGAAGAGAATGATATCCAGGGGAGATCACTGCACTGCCTGTATCAATGTGATGTTGTCCCCTTTTAACAGAATGCGACCTGAAACAGAAGAAAAGCACTTATAAAGCAGATTTTAACAAGTGCTGTCACTATCTAGTAACATATGCCCCCGAATGAACTGTCAGTAACTGCGACCTTTGACCTGAAAATGATTTTTTGTAAATAAATAAACTTAATTATTTCAGTCAAAATTGCTGCTCTGGAAAAAACTTATGAAAAACTTTTTAAGTTTAAAAAGGGGCATAAATCTGTCAAAAAAAAAAAAAGTTATGGGGGTTGCTTTCCCTGATGGAAGCTTTGATAGTAAGAAGTATTTTAATTTTCAGGAAAAATACCTTTGATAGTATTTAAGATATTGGACTTCATAAAAAAACTTTAACCTTGGCCGGACAGACTAATGGACGGACGGTTTGATTTAATATACCCTCCTTTGGTGCAATAAAAAGATGCCAGCAAGACCTGTAACCTGTATAGATGTGATGTCCCCATTTAAATAGAATGTGACCTGACACATAAGGATGAAGACATTTTACAAAGACACTACCTGTCATTAAGCGATTATTTTAACATGTATTTATGTCATGTACTGTTGAGTCTGACATGTGTCTATAAATTAATGCATCAACTGGCACTTAAGCCTTCTTTGAGAAAGCCACAATTACAAGATTATTCAGATTCCTTTACATGCACATACTGTCTAGAACAATTATAAAAACTTTCAGATTTAAATATATCTACTGTCTAAAAACAATGATAAAACCATATGTATTCCCCAACTGCCCGGCCTGGCTAGCTCAACTGGTACAGCGCTGGACTGTAAATCCAGGTATCATGAGTTCGAACCTCAGCCCGGCCACATAACTTGTGTGGTGATTGGTCATGAAATTATTTCTACGGCCTTTCTCCCCCAACCTCTGATTGAAGTAGGGCAGTTGTAAGTTACTGACATAGGTATGTGCATTTGTACTGGTAAACCGCTTAGATCGGCTAAGCTTGCCCAGGAAAAGTGTGAGTAGGTTAACTGACTGCCGTGATATGACTGAAATACTGTTAAAAATGGCTAAAAATCCAAACAAACAAACAAACAACCTTTACGGACTATCTAGAACAATCTAAACGATACTTATTACATCATTCAGATGTCATTACCACTTGTCTAGAGAAGTCAAGGCTTCATCATGTATAATAATATTATGTGATCAATTCAGACTAGGCAAAACTCATTGGACAGTCTGTCATGTCAGAAAAATATTTAGAATCTCCAAAAGCTGATATAAAATTGACTTGGTGAAAAAAAATTAAGATTGTAAGACATGGACTTTTTGTGTGTCCAATAAACTATAACAAAACAAAACTATACTGAGGCAGCACAAACAAGTAGGTGCTTCGGTCAACCCGACCCTACCTAGCGAACACCCCACCCACCCTAAAGTTTTTAGAGACGATTGTTTTCCATGAAATCCGTATTTGTCAGATTTTTAGACGTTTTTCAATGTTTTTTTTTACCGAAATGTGTCTATTTGTTTGGCCTGAGCAACTTTTGATGATGAAACATAATCTGTATTAAGTAAGTTAATTGCAACATTCTTCTGGTGATTTATGAATAAAACACCAGGACTGGTCCCGACAAAACCAGAAAGAACACAAATGCATATAGCAAGTAATGGCCAATTATGCTACACTGATGTTTGCTGTTAGGCCAGTCATGGAAATTTTCACTGCAAGCCGGAATTATTGTATTACCAGTGTAACTTTAGAGCTAGAAAATGTTACACGTCCACCTATGTAACTTGGCTAAGGCTATTTAAAACTGAAAATCTGACCAAGCCTGGTTCAACATTTACCAGTTCAAGGATTGCGGACTTGTGCTAGCCTAATTCAGACTACTAACGTAATAGACCGATTGGATATTATTGCAGATTAATTTGAATATGATTGATTGACATTGTGGAAGCATCTAGTTCAGAAGAATGACAATTAGCAATTATGGCAAAAATCAACACTTCGATACTTGCCTAGTGTTTTCCTGGTTTTGTTCTTCATGTGCACTTCCTCCGCCTCGTCCAATACCAGGTTCATATACTCGTCAAATCCCTGAGGAAACATCAGAAAAACCATAAACATCACATGGACATAAACAGGTAATATTTACAGAAGGCCTTTTTTTACCTAATACTGCAGTAGCCAAATGTAGAAGCATGGGTTTCACTGTCAATTGCCACTGTTGCCAAATCATTAAAATAGCGAAAGCAGGGATAGTTTTTTCAAAGTGGCAAATTTAACTGGTGACAAAATAATTTTAGACAGTGGTAAACTTGGTATGTAACATAATTTTTCCAAATCTGGTGCATTCAAGTTCAAAACAAGGTGTCATCCGAAATTTCTTAGAACTATGCACACTTCCCCAACAGTTGACTTTACACCTGGATTTCTTGTTCTCCTTTATCAAATTTGTTGCGTTAATTCGCCAAAACCCTAGGGTCTGTGATCCATGATTCTATTCCCAGCTTTTAAGAAAAATACCTACAGACACCTACAACTGCTACAAGCAAAAAGTAAAAATGTCTATTTTACAAAAATGCATAAATACTAGTACATGTAACTTGGATAAAAAGAATTTTTAGACGTGTGTCGTGGGAAACCCGGGCTTAATGCATGTGCATAAAGTGTCATCCTGGATTAGCCTCTGCAGACCGCACAATCCAGGACGACACTTTCCGCTTTTATGGTATTTTCTGTTTGAAGGGAGTCTCTTCTAAACATAAATCACCCGTAGGCTGAAAGAGTTAGAGGTGCTACGATATACTGGTATATTGCGGTATTGGATCACGCGATAATATATAGCGATATTAAAATGTCATACTGGTATTTAATGATATGTACCTTTTATGTGTTTGCCATATCTTTTTATTTTAACAATTGTTTTATTATATTTTTATTTTTATTCTTCTCTTAAAATAAAGCCTTAGTACCGTCCATTTCAGTAATGTTGTTGTTTCTATACATACAGGCTCCAATATGCTGTTTTAGAAACATACTTGTTGAATAGCTGATTTAAAAAAAATAATTTGTGAACATTTGCTATTGCATGAACTATATTAGGTTATAATTAAGTGACATATACATTGATTTTAGAAAGCTGACAAAAGGTTTCTTTCAAATAAAAAATTGCAAAATATAATTAAGGTGTTGTGTGAAAACAGTAAAAAATAACGACATTATGGAAAACTTGTTGAAATAAATGCATACAATTCTGACACCGAACGGTTATATTTGATATTTTGGAGAAGCCAATCTATGCTGGAGCAATATTTACAAAGTTCCTGTTTGTTATTTTTACCTAGTTGAAAATAAGTCAAACTTTAAGTTTGTGTTTGGAACAATTTTTATATTAAGCAAGTGCATATAACAAATATTAAATATTTATACTCTTTATATTGCAATTGCTGGGTTGAAATCTTGAAGCAATGCATGTCTTGGATGAACAACCAAATTATGGTAAAAGTTTAGTATCTTAAGATTTTATTAATTTTCGACTTTATAAATACCTACCCAGTTGAAATTTATGGTGTGTGTTGCTCTGTTTGCCTTCAATTTTACAACGAGCAGTGTGTACTCGTTTTAATATAAATTTTAATACAATGTGTATACTAATACATATGGAAGTATGGAAATTTATAATGCATCTGATTGTATTTAAATATATTTTAAATATATTTAAAGGGACTATGTCAACGAATAATTGGTTTACTATTGCACTATCAATTATATTATTTGAAATAATAATAAGAAATGCGCTTTACTCCGACATTTGCATTAAATAAATAAAATTAATATACACAATAAGATATATGATAAAAACAAATTAGCAAAAACCCTGAGAAAAATAAAACCCCAAGCCGGTATCGAACTCACGATTTAGGAGCCATACGAACACGACGACAGTAGACAACGCTTTAACCAACTGCGCTATCGCGCTTGGTAAGGAGTCGTGTGTAAACTATGGTTACACAAAATGCTCACAATTCTGACGCCAAAATGAAAACATGAAAATGGCCAAGCAAACACAACCGATATTATAAATTGATTGTGTACACTCTCTTCCCATTATATATACCCTGTGTTAACTGTTGTTATATGCCGGCATTAACATTTAAAATTTTGGATTTTTAAAAGAAATTGCCCCTTTGAGGCCCTTTTCGATGCCATAGTCCCTTTAACTTCATGCAAATATTTTTTAATAGTGTACAATATTTTTAATTGAATATATTGGCATTTAAACCTTAAAATTGTGTTAATAAATGCGTTTGTATGGTAATTATAGTGTGACATGATGAGAAACTGTTTTTTTTAATATGGGCAATATATCGCGGTATATTGTAAAATATTGCGGTATATCGCGATATGGGACAGTGATATCGTTACACCCCTAGAAAGAGTAGTCCTGAATTAGCCTGTGCGAAGGGGCGACACTTTACACATATGCATTAAGCCCGATTTTCCCACGACACGCTTTATTTCAATAACTGATTTTTTTCACACGTTTCATTTCTTTATTTCAGGGTGAATTCTGCTCTGGCCAAATAAGCTGTGGCTAAAAATCTGAATATTCAATATTCCACTTGGATGTTACCAGTTTTCAGTTTAGACTACGGTCCATAGTGACAACTGGCGAAATAAGCCATAATGCATTAAATACTTATCTTCTGCTTGGCTCTACTTGTTCTGCAATAATCTTCAGAAATTAAACTCAACAGCATACAAACTTTTACCACAGCACCGCAGAAAAGCATTACATACTATTTAAAGGGACTTTATCCTACCACTAAATGATTTTATAGAAGGAAACTCTACCTGTCAGATAAACTTTTGCTTTATCCGACAGGCAAGGTTTATCTGACACCCTCATGTATATACTTTTGACGGACTACTTTTACCAGGAATGTGAGTGATGTCATAAACAAGTAATTTTAAAGGTTACGTAATGGGGCGATATTTAACAGTTCATCTATTGGTGGAAATAAGACACTAAACATTCAATAATTACATTTTATTATATACCTTACAATAAATACTACATTACAATAAATTAAATAGTAACAAATTTGTAGAGGAAAAAGAATCAATAACAGTTAGCTATCGACACAATACAGGTAGTTTCAGTTTAAAATAACTCGCCAAAATTCGCGTGCGCGCGTAATGACAAAATCAAATGTTTTACGTCATTCAGTTGAGTTTTAAGTTTACACAGTGTTGGAATTTAAAAAGAGCAATCAGATTACAATCTTTAGTGTTTCTGTGTTTTTTGGATGGATTATGATAAGATTTATATTAAAAAGTGTATCCATGGAATATATGGCTCGAAGGGAACCGGTGTATCCATGGAATATATGGCTCGAAGGGAACCGGTGTATCCATGGAATATATGGCTCGAAGGGAACCGGTGTATCCATGGAATATATGGCTCGAAGGGAACCGGTGTATCCATGGAATATATGGCTCGAAGGGAACCGGTGAGATGAATTCCATTGCAATTTTCTATAAGTCGAGTGTATTCCGAGCTGGATTGTTGTGGGTGGAGAACAGAGTTGCCATCATAAGGTGTTAGATCTAGTAATTTGGATGCAGTCTTTTATTAGTTTACTTTTGAAAGGAAATTTACATAAAGGGTTATTTCTTTGATGAATAAACCGTTTCTTTGTTGGTTGATCAAAGAAAGTCTATCCACAAAGAATTACCCGCTTACACCAACTGTTTTAAAAGGAATAGAAGGATTATGTTTGCACCTTTATCGATTGTGCCATGTGCGGATTAACAACTCACTATGGAAGCTAGAACCTCTGTAAAACTGGACTACACGACGTTTTTATCAATGAAAAAATCGGGTGAGTAGGGTGTATTTCATTTTTAATTTTATGCTGTGTCATTCTGGAATAATTGAGTCACACGAGTTGAGTGTATATATTGAAAGATAATAGAAATGGTATATAATAAACATCTCGACCAAGATAAATCCTGCATATACACTTTTGGAAAGTTAAAATTGCCAGCCATTTTGGTCTTTTGTTGTTCAACAGTTTGGTAGAAACACAGACTTGCATTTGAATAAAACCTTCTGTTATCTACTGTAGTGTGTAGCATTTGGCATGGTGAACATATTTGAAACGAAGCATATGGCGATATTTTATATTGTTACACTGCGTTTTGCATTGAATTGTTTCGGACTATTTCGAGTGGCGGAAACATCATGAATATATTCCATATTACTACGCAAGGTTAGATTCAGTAAATTTAATGCGTTTTTGAGTATTGTTTCAAATACTTAAACGTTAATAGTGTGTTTGTTAAACATAAAATAAATTTAAAAAAATATGGTAGGATAAATAGAATATTAGGTTAGTGTCTTTGTGTACTTGAATTTATCCAACTTGTCTCCGAAATGCTTACACGCCTCGGCAAGCCTCGCCGTGTAAACCTTTCTTTAACTCGTCGGATAAATTCAAGTACACAAAGACACTAAACTAATATTCTCTATATCTCAACAAAAAATTGGCTTCCTATTGCACTATAAATTATATAATTTGATAGAAATGCGCTTTACTAAGACATTGCATTAAATAAATAAAAATAATACAAAACACAATAAGATATTTGATAAAAACCAATTAGCAAAAAAGCCTGAAAAAAATATAACCCCAAGCGGGTATCGAACTCACGACTTAGGAGCTATGCGAAGGACTGACAGTAGACAGCGCTTTTACAAACTGCGCTATCCTGCTTGGTAAGGAGTTGTTTGTAAACTATGGTTATACAAAATCACAATTCTGACGTCAAAATGTACACAGGAAGAGGGCCAAACAAACACATATATAATAAATGGATTTTTATCACAGAATGCCTACACTCTTTTCCCATTATATATACCCTGTTTTAACTGTTATTATATGCCAGTATCAATATCTAAATTTCAGATTTTTTAAAGAAATTGCCCCCTTGAGACCCTTTTCCATGACATGGTCCCTTTAAATTAGATTATTATCTAGTTCAGTTGAAACTGACACATCATTTTCAATATATTTCTAATTTGCTTTTTTACACAATATTCTTAAAGGATTTGTTTGTTTGGATTTTCGTATTTCAGTCATATAACGGCGGTCAGTTAACCTACTCACACTTTTCCTGGGTAAGCTGGTCTACCAGTACTAAGTGCACATACTTAGGCCAGTAACTGACAACTTCCCTACTTGAATCAGAGGTAGGGGGAGAATGGCCGTAGAAATAATTTCATGACCAATCCCCACACAAGTTATGTGGCCGGGCTGGGAATCGAACCCGCGATCCTCGGATTTGTAGTCCAGCGCTCTACCAACTGAGCTAGCCGGCCCGGCATTCTTAAAGAAAGTAAGATACAGTTTGCTGAATATACTTACAGCAATACAACCCTCAATGCGAAGATTCACCTGTTCGTAAAGCCAAACTTGCACTCGGGATTTCTGAAAACACACCGAAAGCATCATAGAAACGACCTAGTGCAGATAACAATGAGTTTATAACATATCAATCATGATACAGTAAATAAAAGTGTTGTGGAGTTTATACTTCGTGAGTTTGTCTGTATAATGTAATGTTTTATCATTAAAGCCAAACATGCTATTTATTACTTTAAGTTTTAATATTATAAATAAAGTGACATTTTTAATAAAGCTGAATACACGTACATCAAAATGATTCGGAATTGTTCACATTCAATGAGAAACTGTTTAAATTATATTAATTAGTTTAGTTTATTAAAACAATATATAAGACAAAAACTTACATTTTGCAGGTATCTGAAAATTAAATTCTGAAGCACATGTTAAGGAAACGGTTTGATAAATAAGTGTTATTTATTAATATAGAGCTAAAGTCACTGCAATGTCTTATTGCTTTAAGACTGTTCAAGTGGTGGAAAACAGAAAGTAGTAATTCAGTAGACTGATGTACTGATGTCAATTTGTCAAATATCAGACTCCAGAAAGTCTCAAATCCCTTACTGGCCACAAGGTCTGGAAATCTCTTAGTTCGTTCTGGCCCCAACTCATTTTGCTGTCCACTCAAAAGCATTGAGCTTACAAGAAGGTACTTGACCAGAAGTTTACACCAGATAGGAGGGCCCGTGTTCTGGGCCCAGTTGCTCAAAACTTTAACGGACAATTAAGCTAACAGCTATTAACTTTTGGATGAAGTTTTTGATGTAAAATAAATGTTATGATTTTAACATTTGCATTTTATTTAAAATAGATTGATATCCTCAAATAACTGTAAAATGCTTCATAAGCGAGTTGCTTGAAATATTAGTTTTATTTACAAAGTTAACAGGCTGTTAGCTTAACCGGCCGTTAAAGTTTTGAGCAACTGGGTCCAGGTCATTATAACTGGTCCTTGTACAGTTTAACTGGCTTTTATCCGAGGTCTGATGACTTTCGCAGAGACTGAAACTTAACTGCCACAAAATTACTTGGTGTTAACATGTTTGTAGGAAACCACTAGGCTAATTAATAAGAAGTGCAACACATTTACTGTTTCTTTTTATATAGAGCTACATTTAGCTGGAAAGTCTAATCGCTGAAACACCATTTTGGAAAATTGAAAGTTTATAATTTCATAAATATGTATTATTTGCTACAATAAAGTTATCCCACGATGTACTACAACAACACTTAAACTGCTTTACATGTGCCGAAATTCACCTACTATATAACAATTTAATTACGAAATAAACGTGTATAAATCTACTACATGCAGTGCTTTTTTATGGCCAATTAGGGGCCGAAATTCAGCCCCATTCCCCTGCTTAAAACGTACATATTTTTCCCCTCTATTTACCTTAAAATTCCCCCCAGAATGTAAGCTTTATTTTAATTTTTTTTTAAATGACCAAAATCGTGCACAAATTGACTAAAATAGAGGAATTTTCGTAAACAATCCCAGCAACTTTTCATCAAATCAAGTTGTTCATAGTCTAAGCTTTCATTTGTAGCAAAACATTTCATTCATGTTTTATAACAAAGTAGAATATAAAAATAATATAATGCTTTTCAAAACAAAATGTTCCCTTTTGCCGTAAAATTCCCCGTCTGAAGGGCCCTGCCACCTTTCCCCCAAAGGTGAAGAAAAACACTGACATGTAATGATGTATGTAGAGATTGCCAAAATGGCATCCTTGTTTACCACTTCAACCAATATGAGGCAGGGCTCTCAATCTGCCCCACAACCCCAACTGAAATTTATGTTTTTTCCCCCTAAAACATGGAAAAATTCCCCCTAGGAGGTCTGCAAAAAAATAACAGAAAACCTAGTTAAGATGCCAATAATCATCCGCATCATAAGTATAGCCGTTTTGGTCCAGATCTCTACATCGCTAATATTTCATTGACATATGTTATGTGCGATAAACAATAAACCGATCCGTTCAACATCAACGTGAAACAGTTTGACGTCATCAGCATATATCGCGCGGGCCACCCATGACAATGTCCTTTCACTGCTGTTGCTTTAATTAGCAGCCAAATTACACGCTGTCCACATGGAGGGTGTACACAGTACCTGTATGTCATAAACCAATACTGACCTATCTGAACGACAATAACGTTATCGATACGGCAAAAGTATTTTTTTGTTTAAGAGGAAATGTTAACTGCACATTGATGCAGGGCTCAGACGTGAGGGCGACGTGGGCGATAACTGCGCCCGAGACCCATTGACTTGGCCATTAAATTTCATCAAAGAGAAGTCCACTTCGCCATATTTTTTTAACTTCGCCTAGTAATAATTATGAATCAAACAGGCACCATAAAGCTGTGTCGTCGCCCGAGGCGCATGTATTGTATCAAATCATTGCTATGTTAACTGCAGCATAATGCCATTCCCGCTGGGGAAGCTTATCTCATACGTTTTTCAGTCGTCCAGAACATGTACACCCACTCAAAATAATCAAGTCGCTGCTCTAAAGTTCAAAGCGAGTGTCACTTCGCATAAATTTTTGACAATTTACAGTTATTCCTAAGCCGCAATCAGTCACCGTGTAGCACCGCCCTGTGATGATGATAAAAAAATTTCGTTGGTATGCACTACGAAACTTTATTCAAAAGTGAACATCTCACTGTTTTCTACGCTACAAAGTTTTCATATGGCCATCAATACACCCACGCTTTCCATGCGGATGACGCGACGTTTTGTACATGTCAGCATAATTTTCGGGCGCTTTTCTAGCCGAACAAAGGCTTTTCATGAAGCACGTGTATTTTAACTGTAAATAAAATTTGCGTTTACGACGTGTGAACAGTAAAATTTGAATAGGCGTTTCGCATTTCGATATAGTATATGTGTTGTGATAACTTATTTAAAATTAAATACAAGGAACTATATAATATTTTTATATAAAAATAGAATATTTTACATATGGATATAACACATTATGGATGTTAACAACAATGAAAAGGTGATTTAATTACATTTACTTTTTGAGATAGCGAAAATAAGCTTGAATTTACATGTATATGTACATGAATGACCTGACAAGTTATATTGCGATAGCGATCCAGGGACCCAGCGAATCGCGATATAATGGAGTTGTAGTGTATTTCCATTTTCGGTCTTTTTAATGAATACATTAAATTAATTAATAATTTAAAAAGCGGGACTGCAAATTACGTTTACAAACACGAGCTGTCTGAGGACAGCACGCTCGACTATTCGAAGTATTTCAGTTGGTACATATTTTGGATAGTGGAAGGGGCATAAATTTGTTAAAATACGAAACTTTTAAGTGAAGCCTTGTATAGTTTATACATTTTTGGAACAAAAACTTTAAAAACAAAGTCAATATAAACTTTAACCAGAAAATCTATGTGAAAAAGGGGCATAACTCTGTCAAAATACAAAACAGAGTTATGGGTAATGTTGACCCTGATACTAGAGTTGATGACAAAGGTTAGTTCCAAGTTTCAAGTGAATACCTTTTGTAGTATTGAAGTTACAAAACTTTTGAATATAAACTTTAACCAGAAAATCTATGTGAAAAAGGGGCATAACTCTGTCAAAATACAAAACAGTGTTATAGGGAATGTTGCCCTTGATACTGGAGTTGATGACAAAGGTTAGTTCCAAGTTTCAAGTTAACAACTTATCTAGTTTTGAAGTTACAAAACTTTTGAATATAAACTTTAACCAGAAAATCTATGTGAAAAAGGGGCATAACTCTGTCAAAATACAAAACAGACTTATGGGTAATGTTGACCCTGATACTAGAGTTGATGACAAAGGTTAGTTCCAAGTTTCAAGTGAATAAATTTTGTAGTATTGAAGTTACAAAACTTTTGAATATAAACTTTTACCAGAAAATCTATGTGAAAAAGAGTCATAACTCTGTCAAAATACAAAACAGTGTTATAGGCAATGTTGCCCTTGATACTGGAGTTGATGACAAAGGTTAGTTCCAAGTTTCAAGTGAA
Source organism: Congeria kusceri (assembly GCA_027627225.1). Lineage (NCBI taxonomy): Eukaryota > Metazoa > Mollusca > Bivalvia > Myida > Dreissenidae > Congeria > Congeria kusceri. Next base: position 99,216,742 of record CM051024.1, read on the forward strand.
TAACTTATGTAGTTTTGAAGTAACCAAACTTTTGAAAATAAACTTTAAACAGAAAATCTAAGTGAAAAGGGGGCATAACTCTGTCAAAAGACAAAATAGAGTTATGTGTAATGTTGCCACTGATACTAGAGTTGATGACAAAGGTTAGTTCCAAGTTTCAAGTGAATAACTTACGTAGTTTTGAAGTAACCAAACTTTTGAAAATAAACTTTAAACAGAAAATCTAAGTGAAAAGGGGGCATAACTCTGTCAAAATTAAAAATAGAGTTATGTGTAATGTTGCCACTGATACTAGAGTTGATGACAAAGGTTAGTTCCAAGTTTCAAGTGAATAACTTATGTAGTTTTGAAGTTACAAAACTTTTGAATATAAACTTTAACCAGAAAATCTATGTGAAATAGGGGCATAACTCTGTCAAAATAAAAACTAGAGTTATGGGGAACGTTCACCCTGATACTGGAGTTTTTGACAAAGGTATATTCCAAGTTTCAAGTGAATAGCTTGTGTAGTATTGAAGCTACAAAACTTGTGAATATAAACTTTTACCAGAAAATCTATGTGAAAAAGGAGCATAACTCTGTCAAAATACAAAACAGTGTTATAGGGAATGTTGCCCTTGATACTGGAGTTGATGACAAAGGTTAGTTCCAAGTTTCAGGTGAATAACTTACGTAGTCTTGAAGTTACAAAACTGTTGAATATAAATTTTCACAGAAAATCTAAGTGAAAAGGGGGCATAACTCTTTCAAAATACAAAATAGAGTTATGGGTAATGTTGCCCCTAATACTAGAGTTGATGACAAAGGTTAGTTCCAAGTTTCAAGTGAATAACTTATGTAGTTTTAAAGTTACAAAACTTTTGAATATAAACTTTAACCAGAAAATCTATGTGAAAAAGGGGCATAACTCTGTCAAAATACAAAATAGAGTTATGGGGAATTTTTACCCTGATACTGGAGTTGATGACAAAGGTATATTCCAAGTTTCAAGTGAATAGCTTTTGAAGTATTGAAGTTACAAAACTTGTGAATATAAACTTTAACCAGAAAAATATGTGAAAAAGGGGCATAACTCTGTCAAAATACAAAACAGTGTTATATGGAATGTTGCCCTTGATATTGGAGTTGATGACAAAGGTTAGTTCTAAGTTTCAAGTGAATAACTTATGTAGTCTTAAAGTTACAAAACTTTTGAATATAAACTTTAACCAGAAAATCTAAGTGAAAAAAGGGCATAACTCTGTCAAAATACAAAATATAGTTATGGGGAATGTTTACCCTGATACTGGAGTTGATGACAAAGGTATATTCCAAGTTTCACGTGAATAGCTTTTGAAGTATTGAAGTTACAAAACTTTCGAATATAAACTTTAACCAGAAAATATATGTGAAAAAGGGGCATAACTCTGTCAAAATACAAAACAGTGTTATAGGGAATGTTGCCCTTGATACTGGAGTTGATGACAAAAGTTAGTTCTAAGTTTCAAGTGAATAACTTATGTAGTCTTGAATTTACAAAACTTTTGAATATAAACTTTAACCAGAAAATCTAAGTGAAAAAGGGGCATAACTCTGTCAAAATACAAAACAGAGTTATGGGGAATTTTGCCCCTGACACTGGAGTTGATCACAAAGGCATATGCCAAGTTTGAAGTGAATAACTCATGTAGTTTTGAAGTTACAAGGCTTTTGAATAAAAACTTGAACCAAATTCAGACGTGGACGCGGACGGTAGCAGGATAGCTCACCTATTCTTCGAATAGTCGAGCTAAAAAATATGTGTTGCATATTGATATTAATTATATTAGTTTCATATCTCCGTTATAAAATCGTGCTGGGCTAGAAAAACTATTTATTAACGCCCGCAAAATCACGAAAAACTCATGGAAATGCCGCGTGTATAGCTGCAATGTTACATGTATACCGCAGCCTAGTCCAAATTTTAAGCGTTATCGGTAGATTCTGAGCTAATCAAAGTTATATTTATAGGAGTTTCGTTTGCAGTAAAGATTACATGACGTTTTTACCAAACGACAATTAGATGAGAGTTTGTTCGGGTTGAGTTAGTTTTCAATTTAGTTAATCTGTAAAAACTTCCATATTAAAATATTCCCCCGGTCAGTCAAAATTCCCCCTCCAGAGGGCGGTGGGCCCCTTCTCCCAAAACTGATTGAAGGCCCTGTGAGGCTATCCTGAAATTCACCAATAGAATGATGTAGCACTTCTTCAACGTAATACAATATCAATTAAAGTTTACACCGTGGAGGACAGCAAAATTTGTTTTAAAATGCAATAGTAAGGAGGTTTAAATTGCTGGAACATGCAAAATTAAAGTGTTCATACAAATATTATGGAACATTAATTAGGAATAGTTTCTTTGTCAAGGTCAGTTACTTTTATTGCAATCTGTTCACAATAGTTATGTCATTTCGGGACGTGAACGATGCAATATCAAAAGCCTGTCCGAACAATATAGACACAGAAGGAAAACTTTCTATCAAATAATTGGTTCTTCCCTGGCATAGCTCTCTGGAAAGCATTGCCCATATCCTAATCAATCAGACTGATTGGTTTAGTTTAATTTAGGGGAATCAGTAACAATAGTTAAGACTGAGACAGTCATCACAGTCTAGTTTTTGTCCTGTTCAAAAAATAGTTTGTGACTGAATTTAACTATTTTGTCTAATCAACTTTTTAATTAGGCTTATTTGGACTGGGAGTGGGACTATTCACATTGTTCGTGCCAGACACAAACTGTGAATTCATTAAAAATACAAATCAGCAACAGGCAACTGATATACTGGAAGTGCAACTTGTGAAGGCCACGTAAATAGTGTATATCATATGTTTTCGCGATATGATTTATTAAGAGACTAATATTGGAAATGAAAGAACGCTAGTTATAAACAGTATGCCATATATATAGCAACATGTGTAACATAAAGGATACAATGGGCTGAACCATTACTTTCTGGACCTTCGCGCCACCTTTGTAAGCCATTTTGATTTAAAAATCGTTAAAAACACGCTCACTCGCCGGGATGTATGGGCCGCTGTGTTTTTGCAAATTTTATCGTCGTGATAATCGCAAAATCAAGCTAATTCCCGTACAAAGTGTGTCTGTTTTCTTTGTTGTTGGTGCACATTAAATGTTCATGAGATGAGTGGTCAAATTCTAGTAATTTTCTTAAAATAATCAGTCATTTGTAACTGAACGAAAATGTGGGAATATATGCAAAACAGTATTGTTGTTTGAAAAGAACCGAACATTGGTACAGTGCGCCTGCGCGAAAAAACAAACCAACAGGTGGTGTTGTGTTAAAAAGTTTTACGACTGGTCTGTTCGGTATATTGGCGCATGTGATTTTGGTTGGTGGTCATCATACCGGACTGGTGGGGTTTCCTCCGCATACTCCGGTTTCCCCCAACAGCACAAGACCACACCAAAATTAAAATATCTTTCAGTAAAAAATAAATAGCTGGCAATTGCAGCTATGATTCAAATTCGCCCCAAGGTTCGTGAGTCTCTAGTAAGTTAATTAGGTAGGAGTGCGGGGACACACTCCGGGTCCTCACATAATGCAGCCTCAGCGGAAGGACCTCATAAACTTTGAAATACACACACTGTTCGGTACATTTTGCTTTTGCTAGTACAACAAAAGGGATCCTTGGAATTACTTCGTCTTGAGTCTTGATCACAAAGATCACAAAGAATTGCTTTGTAAATATTGACGACACACGTTTCTGTAGACCTATTTGTTGAGTTGTTGCATGGCGTATTGAAGTTTTATTGGATACAGAGAGAGCAAACAGAATGAAAAGAAAACGCATCATATAAGGGTAAGACAGTGGCTGTAAATATATGATATGAATGACAAAATATAGCTCATATAAGGGTTTGAACCCATCCATTGGGCCATTAGTCCATAAGTAATTGAAGTCCAGCTTTACGTACGTTACCATCCGGCCATGCACTCGATCATATGTACAGATCCTAAATAAAAATTGCCTTCGCCGAGAATTCAACCTACGAACGAGGAATAAAAAATCAGTCGCGCTAACCGATCGGCCATTGTGACTGTCAATCATGGTGGTGAATTTTTAACGCTAACTTGTTTTCCAAAACCGATGAAAAACGGTTATAATGTTATTCATTTCATTTGATGTTTTTTTTTTGTTATATAAACGACACTGTTATTCCAATATCTTTCTTTGTCAGTAGGGTTATTTCGCTTGTTTATATATAATGTATTTTTCTTTTCTTTGATCTATAAAAAAAAAAAAATGAAAATTGTCAATTTGCCAATCTTTAAACAGGGCCCTTTAACGACATCTACATTTGATTTACAAACTACATTAGCGATGAGTTTGCTAGTTCAGTATATGAGGCGTGTCGTGGGATACCCGGGCTTAATGCACGTGCGTAAAGTGTCGTCCCGGATCAGCCTGTGCAGTCCGCACAGACGAATACGGGACGACAATTTCCACCTACAGTGGATTAATGTTGCGAAGAGACTTCATTAAAACAGAAAATACCATAAAAGCGGAAAGTGTCGTCCTGGATATGCACAGGCTGATCCGGGACGACACTTTACGCACCTGCATTACGCCCGGTTTTCCCACGACACGCATTATATATACAAATCGATAACATTTATAAGTGTGTTCTTAAATTGTTAAATATTATAGTCTTGTGAGAAATGACTTTAATTGGAAGTGTGTAAAAGTGAAATAACATTTTAGTATTTTAAAATGTAAGAAATTTAATCGAAATAAGTTATTTCTATTGAATTTCTTACATTTTAAAATACGGTAATGTTATAACAATAATCAATGTAAAAATAACGGATAACCAATTAACACTTAAAATGCTTAATCCACATGGACTCTTTCGAAACCTACACGAACGTACTACTACTAATAATAAGATTTTCCCAGCGGATTAATCAGTTTTCGACCAAAGTGAAATAGTGGACTTGATCTCATAATATTCTAGTTTAAATACGATACAATAGTTATTTTTAATTTACAATTTATTTTGTGTAGGTTATTTTCAGGTCGACGAATTAAACGTATAGGCAAAATGAAACAGAGACGTTACCGTATCATCAATCTTCTGAATGAAATACGAACCTTAAATTTTCGTCTTTCTGTGGCTTTATCGTACACAATACCGGCAATACACCTTTAGCTAATCATGTGTGTTAAGCAAGCCAAGAGACGATACAGTAGCGCCGAACAACAGCGATAACTTGCGTCTAGTCGCGTACATGGTCCCGTGGTGTAATGGTTAGCACACAGGACTCTGAATCCTGCGATCCGAGTTCAAATCTCGGCGGGACCTCTAACATTAAGAACAATTTATTTTTCGGATTTTTTATTGCAATTTTTGAATTAAAATGTATTAATATTTTTGCTTTACTTTTTTCTGTTGCATACAGAATAGTTGCAACTTATAAATTACAATTCCTAATGTTTGTGTGTGTATATAGCGGCATATATTTCAGCCTGAAAGGTGCGTACAATTTCGGCAATTTGTTAGTTATATGTACAGCCTAACGAAATGTTATTTTGCTGTAGGCATGTTATCGTTGGATATAAATCTGGTAAAAAGGAAACATACAACGAAAAACGTTTGATGTAAATAAAATAATTAAGACATGTCGGCCTGGTTATAAATAAAACAAGACAAATCTCTGTATGGAGGTTACAAAACATTGTCAAGTCTTTCCTAACCAGACAGTTTTGTAAATATTGCCAGCCCACCTTACAATTATTGTTGCCTATTACGACAAAATACAACCAAATTTTCTCAATACAGATATAACTAGTTACATCTGGTCCCGTGGTGTAATGGTTAGCACTCAGGACTCTCCGAATCCTGCGATCCCAGTTCAAAATTCGGCGGGACCTTTCATTGTTTGAGGAACATTTGTGAATTTCTTTTACGTTAATTGTAATTTAAATATAGCCATACTAGTAACACAACGGGAATAGCATCGTAATAACAACAATAATTTAATATACCAGGAAATACGTATACATGTTTACTAACGTTGTCTGTAAATAATGTATCAAGTCATTAAGATATTTTAAAAACCTATTCTATATGAAATACTTTTATTTTTCGTGTATGCTTTTCAAAGCCAAGCACAAAAACATAAAACTACAGCAGGATTCATCCTTCCCAAAATTACAGTCAAATTATGTAAAATATTCAGAGAAATTACTGTTTAAGATGTGGAATGCCAATTAAAATTGAATCAAAACAATTGACCATCCAATTTAAAGTGTGCGGGCCGCTTTTCACCCTGTTCAATTCAAGAAGGAACTTTTTCGCTATTGCTTTACTTATTGAAATATATAAATACTGGTTTACATATTCTTTGACAAGGTTTTGGTTTCCACAACTATTTTCGGATTAAGAACACATTTATTAAATATATATCGTTTTTTGTATACGTATACAAATATGTACAGTGATTGTTTGAAGTATTTCACTTGAAAAAAATGCACGATTTATGTGGCATTTATTATTAGCAAATTGAAGGTTTAATAACTGCAATAAATACATAAAATAACTAGGGCATAGTACGGGTGGGGTTCAAACCCACGCGGACATTCGTCCATTGGAACTTAAGACCAAAGCCTTAACCACTCGGCCACCGTAATTTCCCAATACTTATTGAGGTATATTTAAACAACGTGTACATAAATATAGAAATGTACAAAACTAATTTAATACTTTGCAGAAAAAACAACAACATACTAAAAGATAAGTAATTGACGCACGAGTTAGGTAGTTAAATAAATATTATAATGTAACGTTTTCATTCATAAGCACACATGATTGTATTACAAATATTATGTAACATGTAGTAATATTATTGTTGGCGATATCATTTTACTTTGTATACGGACTTACGTCAGGTCCCGTGGTGTAATGGTTAGCACTCAGGACTCTGAATATTGCGATCCGAGTTCAAATCTCGGCGGGACCTTGGTTTTGATGTCTCTTTCATTTTTACTTTTTAAATGCCAGTATACTTCCATTGACATCGGCCGATAGTGCGCCGAAGAAACAACACATTTCTTGAATTTGTTGAAGCAAAAGATTCGAGTGAAACACATGTATTTTGTTCTCATGATACTCTAGTTTAATTAAGATGCAATACTGATCTTTATTTATAGATTGGCGAAAATAACGCATTTATAGAATGGCGAAAATAACGCACAGGCAAATGTAATACAAATTCCCACGTTCATTTATTTGCGGCTTTATTACACCATGAAGAAATCTGGCGTGCTAATCTAATCGATACCTTACGTCCAGTTGTGTACATGGTCCCGTGGTGTAATGGTTAGCACTCAGGACTCTGAATTCTGCGATCCTAGTTAAAATCTCGGCTGGACCTTTCAAGAGGAAATCTGTTTTATTTTTTTCGGATTAAATTACGTTTGTTGCAACTTTAAATAGCTCAATATTTCTTTTTATGTGTTTGCGTTGCATACTACATGGTTACTCTTTAATAGCAAAAAATATTCATAAAATGTTTATAGAGGCAATACAAACATATCAATATTTTGTCGTCTATTTGTGGGTCATTAAGACAAACACTGGTACGATACAACGATACAACCGATTGATCTTCATGTCATAACTTGCACTTATCGCATGCACGGTTCCGCGGTGTAATGGTTAGCACTCAGGACTCTGAATCCTGCGATCCTAGTTCAAATCTCGGCGGGACCTTTCATTATTTTTGAGGAACCACATATTTTTTTATTAAAACAGGTTTAGTGTAGTTTTAGTATAACCATAACACAACGGGAATAGCATCGTACTAACAACAATAATTTTATATACGAGGCAATGCATATACATTAATACATATACATGTATACTAACGTTGTGTGTCAAGTCATTAAGATATTTTTAAAGCCAATTCCACCAACGAGGTCCAACGCCTTAACCACTCGGCCACCGTACTTTCGTGATACTCAATGATTTATATCCAATCTACGTGTCCAAAAATAAAAGCAATACCATATAAAAATAATTTAATACTTTGCAGAAAACACAACATACTAAAATAAGTAATTCAAACATAAGTGAAGTAGTTAAATAAATAAAATAAATTAATAATGTAACGCTTTCATTGATAAGCACACGTGTATTGCAAATTGCAAATTATGTAACCGGTAGTAATGTTATTGTTGGCGATATCATTTTACTTTGTTCGACATACGTCTGATCCCGTGATGTAATGGTTAGCACTCGGGACTTTGAATCCTGCGATCCGAGTTCAAATCTTGTCTTTTACATTTTTTTCTTTTTTTTAAATGCCAATATGCACTACGAAATTATCGACCGATACAGTGCAGAAAAAAAGAACACATTAACTGAATTTGTTGAAGCAAAGGATTAAAGTCGAACACTTGAATTGATCTCGCGATATTTTAGTTTAAATAAGATGCAAAACTGTTCTTTATTTATTAATTGGCGAAAATAACGCACATACAAATTTATTTAATAGTGGCTTTAATACACCTTTAAGTAAACTGGTGTATTAACGAAATATATAACTTACGTCCAGTCACGTACATTATCCCGTGGTGTAATGGTTAGCACTCAGGACTCTGAATCCTGCGATCCGAGTTGAAATCACGGCGGGACCTACCACCTTTTGAGAAAATCTATTAAATTTTTTTTGGATTAACTCACGTTTATTGCAGCTTTAAATAAATAAATATTTGTTTTTATTTGTTTACGTTGCTTCCTACATGGTTTCTCTTTAATAGGAAGTATTCCTAAAATGTTTACAGAGGCAATATAAAAATACCACTATTTTGTCGTCTATTGGTGGTTATAATGACATTACACCTGAAAGGTCATTTAGACAACCGATGGTACGATACAGTCGATTCATCCTAATAGTGATAACTTGCACTTGTCGCAAGCCTGGTCCCGTGGTGTAATGGTTAGCACTCAGGACTCTGAATCCTGCGATCCGAGTTCAAATCTCGGCGGGACCTTTTTTCAATACACGCCTAAGTTGTTTTTTTCTGAATATAATAATACTATTGTAATATGCGATTTTATTGACCTGGCACTCATGAATAGTCCGTGTATTTTCGTAAATCTATTTTAAGCTACTAACACCGATTGGGGACTCGAACATGAATATGTATTGATTAAATCATTAAGTACTACGTATCAGTTGAAACGGTAGTGCAGTGGTAAGTACGCAAAGCTTGGAAGCGCGATGTTTTGGGTTCGAATTCCAGAACAGGCACTTTTATTTTATTCAATTTATTACTAATTTAATGTAACACCCGTTATGGTGTGTTGTTAGAGTGTTTTGTAAATATATTGAAAATACAATAATATTAAAGTTGTTTATTAGAACCAGTAAATAAAATTTTATTGTATGAAGTGACATAAATGACCATATCGTAACTTAAAATAAAAACAAAAACATGGACAATCTGGGCAATTAGAGAAGTTTGCCATATCATATGTTACCTTATATACAGTGGTTATAAACTTATAAATGGTTTATAGGTAAACTATGATAGTTGCGCTAATAGCTCGTTCAATGTTCTTTGTGAAAAAAAAAACAAAAAAAACACTGAATTTAAATTCTGGTTAAGAAGCCAGAACCAGCAAACACGACGTGTTATACATGATAATATGTTCTTACCAGAAATGAAACATTAAACGAACATATTCGTAAAACTTCATTTAGTTGAATACGTATGTCAACATTATAAAAACTAATCTAACTACACACTATTATAAAAAAAATGCGACGTTAAAATAGATATTGCCACGCTATAAAATCAGATTTTAAAATATATATCGCCATTGTGTACTTAGGTTAGTTTTTGTCTCTCAATAATGCCGATTTGAATTGTATCTGTTGTCAAAGATGCGGCTGGTGAATTGAGATCCATTGTAAAAACGTACGCCACTGATTAAAACGTTAACAAGTGTGAAAAATTGACAGCCGCTTAGAGCAGCTTACCCTACGACGAGATTTGATTGACATTGTGTTTATCCATTCAGAAAGCTAAAATTTAATTGTTTGACGGACATGTCTTGTAAAAACATTCGTTTGCTGTCAATGATGTTTGAAGGACTTCAATTTTAGTAGGCATGGTTACAAATCCCATAGGCTATCGTCAATACTATGTACGAATTAAATATATCAGGCCTGTACAAACAACTTTCAATTGAAAGTCAAAAATAGTGTCGGGCAAGAAACCTGATGAGCCAAATTCTTTGTCCGGTGTACAATATCATGGTCTTTCTTCGGGCTACAAACATAATTATCTTACTTGTAATTGCATTCCGGCATTCTGATATTAAATTTTCATAAAAAAAACACATTCTCCGAATGTACCTACCGGCTATATAGAGAAAAATTTTGGTTATCAGTTTTATTACTGGGCAATCTCCGTGGAAGACAGTAGATTAATTTGTCGAAGAGAAATAACCATGGCGTTAAGCAAAATTCAATTCAAACCTTAAAAAAACACTATGCTAAATATTAAAAATATTTGACATTATCATGAATGCAACCTCATTGTAACAATCTTTTCAACCGTATTAGCAAAGTTGTTGTGCGATAATGTTTGGTAATGTTTTAAAATGCTTAAAGGAAGTTCCTCACAGAATATTATATTGTAGAAATGTCTTCTTTTTCAAGAAGTAACAAACGCTTATATTCTGTGAAACCCCCAAAAAATAAATAAAAATGAGAAAAAATAATGCGTGTTTGTACTTAAGCGATGAATTATAACGAATTATTATTATAGAAGATGAGTACCAATTTATGTTAGTATGTTCGCATTATTTATTAGAAAGAAACATATATATTCCAAAATACTATACAACGCGACCATGTATGTTCAAATTTTTAAAACTTTTGAATAGCAGTAATAAAACAACGCTCAGACAGTTAGCTATTTACTGTATAACATGCTTTAAAAAAAGAGATAACACTAAGTTCCTTCTCAGTTTATTTTTGTTATTGTCATACATTACCAGTTATAATTAAGTATACAATAATTTTAAATTGTAAACATTGCCTGTTACCGCTGAACTTTCCAATACATATGACTACATTCCATATCAGTACAATAGATATTCATGAAGCACTCACACACACACACACACACACACACACACACGCACACGCACACGCACACGCACACACACACACACGCACACACAGGAATGCATTTACTTTTACCTACTAGTATATCATATTAAACCACTAATTCATTGTAATTGATTATGTTTTTTGATAAAATATGTTGATATTTTTGTGTTTTTTTTTTTTCTTCACGCATGTCTGTTGATTTGATTGTGTAAAATGACGATGAGCTGTAATATGCTGAAGTTAATACAACATTTGTTCTGTTCTGTTCATTATTCAAATTCTGGGTCCATGAAACAATTAATGTAATTGTTACTACGTGATAGCTAGTAGTTATCACGTGCGCATATTTCTTATTTCACCTCTATGCCGCCGTACAAAATTTCAGATACACATTACAGAAAATTTAGCGATCTGTGTCATTCTAGGAGGTCACAGGCGCAGACATCTATACTATGACGGATCACGATCAAACGTTTGCTTTTGCTTTAAATACGCGGCGGTAAAGGGACGAAACATAGCTCTGAACATATCACTGGCATCAGAGCTCCAATACGTGATCATAATTGTGTAACACTATATTTAATAAGACATTAAAATCATCAAAAACAATAAAATCGTTCGTTATTCATTCAAACCATAAAACATAGATTTTTTCAATCTCTCTATATCGTTGATAAGTAATAAAGAATAACGAACGATTTCATTGTTTTTGGTGATTGTAATGTTTTATGAAATATAGTGATCTTATCACGAATAGTGTTACATAATTAAGATCATATACTGGAGCTATGGTGCCAGTGAAAGGTATTGATGCATGTTTAACATTATCACCCAGGCCAGATATTTTCATGACAACAATAATGAAAATACAATGTTTATTATATAAACATACATAATGTTTGCTAAATGCTGTTTAATATATGTTATAAATAAAACATCGATAGTACGGATGGGCTTCGAACCCATGCGGACATTCGTCCATTGGAACTTAAGTCCAACGCCTTAACCACTCGGCCACCGTACTTCGACAATACTCTCCCTTGTTTATTTAAATTTCTCGCGCATATGAAGTACAATAAATATACTAAATAAATACAATATTTTGCAGGGACACAGTGGAAATCAAGATAAGACATTCAAACATTGTCAAGGACCGGTAGTAAGTTAAATATAACGAAGTAATGATGCACATATGGATAGCACATATGTTGCCAAAGTCGTTATATGTGACCTGTGATAACAACATAATAGATAATGATATCTTATCAGTTTGTGTTAACTATAGATGCCTGGTCCCGTGATGTAATGGTTAACACTCAGGACTTTGACTCCTGCGATCCGAGTTCAAATCTTGGCGGGACGTTAGTTTTGATTACCGCTTTTTAATTGTCAATATGCATAAACACAAAATATGTATTAAACAGAAAGATTCACAAATTGCCATATTGGCAACTTGTCGTTTATGAATAAATAATTGAACTGGGTCTTCACGACAGTCTTGACGAAGAAATTTATAAATCAGTGGACTGTCGGACCACTAAGCCAGCTAAAAGGACTGGTCCGGACTACATTTAAGTGGCCCATAGTTTGTAGATTATCATTCGCTTTTTGTATTCTATCTGTTATAGAGATAATTAAAACAATCATGGATTTTAGACTGTCAATAGGTGAAAAAAAATATTCTTTTTTAACTATGATTTTCTTAACAACCAAAGAACTTTAAATTGATGAACCCCTGGTCTACGATTCACTGGTTAATCGTGACGACTGGATAAAGATATAGAATGTTAAGTTTTTTCGATGACATTTTGAAAATAGATTTAACCCGTACAATGGTTAAAATAACTTACGCCCGAACGCGTACATGGTCCCGTGGTGTAATGGTTAGAACTCTTTTATTTTTCTTTTCCCGTTTAAAACCGCTTACAAGTTTTGTTGCGGAAGAAAATCTAAAGTTTAAAATTTTCAGAGAAATGTAGAGTCGGTAAACCAATTAGGCGATCACAGAGAGAATGCGCAGAAAAATAATTTTCTTGACGATGTAGACATAGGTCCCGCCGAGATTTGAACTCGAATCGCAGGATTCTGAGTACTGAGTGCTGGCCATTACACCACGGGACAATGAACATGATCATATGATACATCTATAATTGTCCTAAAATACGAATGTCCACAGTGTTGAATCGAATTGTTTTACTTGAACGATATACATGCTTTTTCTTGTATGCATTGTACTTCGACAATACTCTCCATTGTTTATTTAAATTTCTCGTACATATGAAATAAAATAAATATACTAAATAAATGTAATATTTTGAATCCTGCGATCCGATTTCAAATCTCGGCGGGATCTAAATTTTGATTACCTTGAAGTTTTTTAATTGCCAATATGCATAAACACAAAATATGTATTAAAAAGACAGCTTCACAAATTGCCATATTGGCAACGTGTCGTTTATGAATAAATAATTGAACTGGGTCTTCACGACAGTCTTGACGAAGAAATGTTTAAATCAGTGGACTGTCGGACCACTAAGCCAACTAACAGGACTGGTCCGGATTACATTTAAGTGGACCATAGTTTGTATATTTTGTTCACCCTTTTGTATTCAAATATGTTATAGAGATAACTAAAACAATCATGTATTTAGACCGTTGATAGGTGAAAAAAAGTTTTATTTTTTAACTATGATTTTCTTAATAACCAAAGAACTTTAAATTGATGGACCCTTGGTCCACGATCCACTGGTTAATCGTGACGACAGGGTAAAATTATAGAGTGTTTATAAAGTTTGTTCGATGACATTTTGAAAGTACGTTTAACCCGTACAATGGTTAAAATAAGCGAGATAACTTACGCCGCTTTCATGGTATTTTCTGTTTCAAGGAAGTCTCTTCTAAACATAAATCCGCTGTACGCGGAAAGTGCCGTCCTGGATGTGCGGACTTCACAGGCTGATCCAGGACGACACTTTACGCACATGCATTAAGACAGGTTTTCCCACGAAACACCTCATTTGTATACTGCATATGGGCGGGTGGAGGTAGGATATCGGTCATTTTTCTTTTCCCTTTTAACACCGCTTACAAGTTTTGTTGCGGAAGAAAAGCTAAAGTTTTAAAATTTCAGTATATGGTCATAAATACATCTATAATTGTCTTTTAATATGAATGTCAACAGTGTTTAGTTGAATTGTTTTACCTGAACGATATACGTGTTTTTGTTGTATGTATTGTTTGCTTAATACGGTTACACTATGTTATTAATAAAATAATACATAGTACGTGTTACAGTCCATAAAATCAAACATTATTATGGAATAAACAATAAAACTGTGTGAACAATAATAATGCGTATTGTTGTTATTACAATCCCTGTGTTTAATAAATTAATTATCTTTAAGTTTATACATGTAGAGTAGTTGGTTACGTTTAGATCGTTAGGTTTTATATTTACAGTTATAGTTAGGCAATATTCGTAGATTTTAGACTGAGAACTCTTCAATTAACAAAACTATACTTGTCTCTATTTACAATGACTAACAAATTACTCTCGTTCACGCATACAACGTGACACGTCACGAAAGTACGGGATTCGCCCCATACACATTGATGTGTGGCAGATCACCTAGATTAGCGATCGATGCAGGACTGGGACTAAACCGCCAAAATATCGAAGGTTCATCCCCTCCCCAATACATGAAAACACTCGAAACGAACCTGAGAAATACGTACAGTGTTGCAGATCGCCAAGCTCAAAATAAAGGTAATAAAGCAAAAAAGTATTATGACAAAAAAGTCAAATACGCAAAACTTGAATGTAGAGATCGTGTATTACTACGTAACTACGGTTTGCGGGGTAAAAACAAAATTGCCGATGTCTGGGTGAAACATTCAACATATATTATGTATTTAATATCTATTAAATATATTTCAGGTAACTACTATTTTCTATTATTTTATATTTTCGAATTGATTGTATTTATGCATTGTCAAGTGTTATATATGTATCATTTAATTATTTTAATTTAAATCTAATTGATAACCTACTGTTAACAAACAGTCGGTTGTTATATATGTATTTGAAGACCTTTGGTTGGTGACTTTGAATGTGAAACATTCAACATATATTATATATTTAATATTTATTAAATATATTTCAGACTTTTATTACTATTGTGTTGTTCTTCGCAACACGATAGCCGGTGACCCACACCCGTATCATACTTAACTCGAACACCGGCAACATACGGATGGGGTTCGAATCCGTGCGGACATTCGTCCATTGGAACTTAAGTCCAACGCCTTAACCACTCGGCCACCGTACTTTGATATTTGGATTTAACATAAATTTAAATTACATATGCAGTTAAATGTATACACGCATTAAATTTATTTAATACTTGCTAGACAGCAAAGGATTACACTATCAGCCATGCAAACATTGGCTATCGTGTCATTGTGTAAAACGATTGTAAATGTAACGCTTTCATTGATTACCGGTAGCACATATGTTGCAAATGTCACAGTACTTGACCTACAGTGGTATTATTAGCGGTATCATATCAGTTTGTGTTAACGATAAACGTGAGGTCCTGTGGTGTAATGGTTAGCACTCAGGACTTTGAATCCTTCTATCCGAGTTCAAATCTCGGCAAGACCTATATTTGTAATGTCGCCACCCTTTTTTAAATTTAATTTAACAAAGACAAAAATGGCATATTGACAATTATCAATATGTCTGTATCAGATTCGAGAAAGAAACGTACATTATATATAAAGAAGCCAAATAATACTCCGTACACAGTAACGCACAGTAACGTATTTGAGATATTCTGTCGCTTATGGATAAACATCAATTGAATTAAAATACAGAGCAGTTGTAATTCATTTTCATTTATTCTTGAAAGAACGCTGAATAAACAATTTATCAGGTTACAATACTTTAACGTACACACCGAACACACCGAAGAACGAGGTTGACAATTACAATACATTGACTAAATAAATTGTCAATGGCAACGAAATTGATATGTTTTAATATATTTTAGGTTTACACATATCGAGTGTTGGACAGTTTTAGAGGGGGCTTCCGCCGCTTCCACCCTCACTAAATCCGCCTATGATTGGTACTTCTGACCCAACGTTTACGCCATATATCTGTCTAATAAATGTTTGACATGTGTCACGATGCACAATGTCCTACGCAAACCTAATTTGTTAGAGTGCGTCAACCTTACACACTACCACATTCACGAAAACCGCCGACGGCAAAGCAAGTTCGGTATGGTCCCCTATTATATATCTAAGTTTGTAAACACACACACACACACACATTGTTAATATTAAATTTAAATGGCTGACACAACGGTTTTCGTAAGAATTAAGAACTCTGTTGTGGAGACAACATTATTTATAGTGAACGAATACAAATATGCACACTATTGCTGAAATAAAGAATAAAAAAAACCTAGTACGGATGGGGTTCGAACCCATGCGGACATTCGTCCATTGGAACTTAAGTCCAACGCCTTAACCACTCGGCCACCGTACTTCAGTGTTATTTTCCTGTATATATTAGTTAAACAATAAGTGAAATGTATATGCACTACAATAAACTAAATATTTTAATGAATAACATATGAATACACGATAAGTCATTAAAACATTCATGCAGTACATGAAATACAAAATACACATGTGTAACGAAGTTATAATGTAACGCGTTTATTGATTAGCAAATATGTTGCAAAATTAAACGTATGTGAACTGCAGTTATATCACTGCTGATGATATGAAACCAATTTGTGTTCACAACAAACGACCGGTCCCGTGGTGTAATGGTTAGCACTCAGGACTTTGAATCCTGCGATCCGAGTTCAAATCTCGGCGAGACCTAGTTTTTGATGTCGCGTACTCTGAAGTTTGTTTTTAAATTGTCAATATGCAGGTGTTAAGTATTAAATCGACCTATTCACCAATAGGAATACTGGCAATTACCGATTATTATTTTTTTACAAGTACATTGTATATAAAGAAGACAGAAATATGTTGATGATATTACGTCGTTTATGAATAAGCATTACTTGAAAATTGCGTTAAATTATAATTAAGTTGTACTGATTTTTGTTTGATACTCTGGAAATTCGTTTATCCCTTAAAATGGTTAAAACAACATGTTAGGTAATACCAAATTTATATCGTTGTTATCGGCATTTTACGATCATTAGATTTAACAAATCGTTTTACTATATATTTTGCAAATATTTGTATAATTTAGAATTAGAAATCAGAAAAATGACTACTATAATAATATTTGATTAATGATATTCATTAATTTGGTATTTTAATTATGTATCTTTGAAAACTCAAAAAGAAAATCATCGAATAACACAAGTTTATCGACGTTGCGTTAATATAAAAAATGCAAATAAAAAATCATGCTCAATCACTTACGCAACACACAAATACTCTACCATAATTAATATATAATATCGAAATAATTCCCCGTGGTTTAATAATATTTTCGACTATAGTGAAACACTTGAATTTATCGCATTATATTCTAACTTAAGTAATATGCAACGTAAATTGTGCTCTATTTGTAGATTGGCGAAATACACGCAAAAAGCAAAATGAAATAAACATTTCCGCCTTCGTTTATTTGTGGTTATACACCTGTAAGTAATCTGACGTGTTAAGCAACCGATAACTTGCGTCGAATAAGACACGCAATAATCTGAATAACTCTGAATCCTGCGATCCGAGTTCAAATCTCGGCGGGTCCTATCCTGTTTTTGAGGAACAGCTTTTGTATATTTTTTTTCGATTAAATAACCTTTATCGCAGCTTTAAAATATATTTATGTTAGTATTTGTTTTTAACTTTTTACTTTTTGTGCGTGTTTTAAACTACACGTCTACAGTTTATTAATAACATTTATTTATCAATTTGGTGTATTTGCAGAGGAATAATCAGTATTTAAGCGGCGTACGCGTTCGGTCAATTTTCAGTCCCCTTTTTGGCCTAACAAAATTTGATGATTTATTTGACAAAAACATATGCAAGTTTATAATCCAAAATGTTTGGAGGTGGATGCGGGACTGGTGCGACTTTGACCGCCACTGTGATAAATTTGGCAAGCCTTCTGTACGTACCTGTATAGTTGCCTAAAAATCTAATGGGTGTGACATATAAAGGAAACAACATATTTTCTATCGGTGGTTTGTTTAATTACACGCACATATACACTTTATCTGGTTTGCAAATGCTTCTTTATTACAAGACAAGAGAAACATGCGGAAACAGCATTAAAGCCGGATTTTTTATTTTCCCGATAGAAATCAGAAAAATGACTACTATAATAATATTTGATTAATGATATTCATTAATTTGGTATTTTAATTATGTATCTTTGAAAAGTTAAAAAGAAAATCATCGAATAACACAAGTTTATCGACGTTGCGTTAATATAAAAAATGCAAATAAAACTTATGCTCAATCACTTACGCAACAAACAAATACTATACCATAATTAATATATAATATCGAAATAATTCCCCGTGGTTTAATAATATTTTCGACTATAGTGAAACACTTGAATTTATCGCATTATATTCTAACTTAAGTAATATGCAACGTAAATTGTGCTCTATTTGTAGATTGGCGAAATACACGCAAAAAGCAAAATGAAATAAACATTTCCGCCTTCGTTTATTTTGTGGCTATACACCTGTAAATAATCTGACGTGTTAAGCAACCGATAACTTGCGTCGAATTAGACACGCGGTCCCGTGGTGTAATGGTTAGCACACAGGACTCTGAATCCTGCGATCCGAGTTCAAATCTCGGCGGGACCTATCCTGTTTTTGTGGAACAGCTTTTGTAATATTTTTTTGATTGAATAACCTTTATCGCAGCTTTAAAATATATTTATTTATTTGTATTTAACTTTTTTGTATTTAACTTCTGTACGTACCTGTATATATATATATATACGCACATATGCACTTTATCTGGTTTGCAAATGCTTCTTTATTACAAGACAAGAGAAACATGCGGAAACCGCATTAAAGCTTGATTTTTTATTTTGCCGATGGAGGTACATCTACAAGTCAATGTTGGTGAAGAAGTATGGAAGTTTCATACGAAGATTTGCGTGAAATTATTTGAAAAACTAGCCATAGGTTTAGAAGAAAATGGCGTTTAGACATATTTCTGAACTGGCGTTTAGATATATTTCCGTTTTTAGCTCTGACGGCCATCTTATGCAGTGAGGCGGAACTATTTGAATAAGTTTTGTAAAGGACCACTAAACGAATATTGGTGTGAAATTATTTGAAAATCTAGCCATAGGTTTAGAAGAAATTGGCGTTTAGACATATTTCTATTTTTATCTCAGGGACCATCTCGTGCAGTGAAGCGGAACCATTTTCATAGGTTTGGTAGAGGACCATCCAAGGAACATTTGTGCAAAGTTTCATCAAGATTGATCAAGAAGTTTTGAAAATACGACAGGAAAACAAAACTTTAACGCAAATTATATTTTTAGCTCAAGTGGCCATTTTGTGCAGAGAGGCAGAACCATTTGAATAATTTTGTTAGAGTGTTAAGCTTCATCAAGATTGATCAAGAACTTTAGAATATATGACCGGAATACAAAGCTTTAACTCAGATTCTATTTTTAGCTCTAGTGGCCATTTTGTGCAGTGAGGCGGAACCACTGGAATAAATTTGGTAGAGTAACACTAAACGAACATTTCTTTAAAATTATTTGAAAATCTAGCAATAGGTTAGAAGAAAATGGCATTTAGACACAAATCTGTTTTTAGCCCTGTTTCTGTTTTTAATCTATAAGCCGAGATTTTTCGTTGAAAAATCCAGCTTAAAAAAGGAACTTCTCACATATCAGTCAATATTATTTAATATTTACGTTTACAATAATACAATATTTGTAAATTTCTTAACAGTACGATGTCGAGCAATGCACATACATCAACAAAATATCAATCGATATTGTTATTTTATTCCATATAAATTGATGGAAATTGATTCAGCAATATTATATATATTATATCATTTGAATATAATATAGACCCATTGCTAAAATGCGGTTAAAAAGTATTTCTTTCACTTGCATATGAATTAAAAATATAGGTCCCGCCGAGATTTGAACTCGGATCGCAGGATTCAGAGTCCTGAGTGCTAACCATGTACATTTGTCACGATATGTGACCTGCGATACAAGTATCATTGTTGGCGATAACATATTAATTTCGTTCCCGATAAAAGTCAGGTCCCGTGGTGTAATGGTTAGCACTCAGGACTTTGAATCCTGCGATCCGAGTTCAAATCTCTGCTGGACCTATATTTTTATGTCGCATACTATGGTTTGTGTTATTTCTCTACTGGTACAGGGAACCTCTCTTGCGTTGTCCGTTTGCCGATAACATCTGGTTTGCGCACGGAATACATACTTCAGTTTGTATGCTTTTTTTCACGTCATTTGCACAGTTTATGTACGACAAAACAATCTCGTCTGGTAGCAATAAATGGCCGGATCGGACAGATCGACCCAGGAACACTTGATGTATTGTCCATTTTTCACCCAAGAATGCAAAAGAAAAAAACATTTTTCAAGAAATAGACTTAAACAACAAATGAACATTGGCCGCGGTCTTACCAACTGCGCTGGTGTAACTCATGAGTTTATTAATGTGCAAACTATTGTTATGCAACCTACTCACAATACTGACGTCAAACCGGACCAAACAAACACTACCTAAATAATATGATGATTATTTTCTCAGAAAAGGTCAATACTTGTCCAACCTATGTACATTATTTTAACATTTTTCATATGCCAATATAAATACAATTATTAATATAATTAAAATCTCAGACTAATTTAATGTTGTTGCCCCCATGGTACTTTTTCGTGGGCATAGTCCCTTCAATATACAGTACTAATATATTTGGGGAAATAGTTTAAGTCGTCTGAACACACACACTTCAAAATGACATAAGATGAATCTTTAAGTTTACATGAACAATAATATCATGTAAATAAACTACTAAAATTGTCGTTTTTATGTGTCGTCGTCTGTGCTTCTGAAAATTAGTGAACGCTATCCAAATACTGTCCGATGTATTAGCGAATTCAACGTTCAACCCTACGCACCTCGAAATTTAACGTACATGTTTTAGTTATGATTTCTTACAATTTTACATATTTATAGTAAACAATAACGACACATTATTTGTTTCTATTTATTGTCCTTATAAAATAACTTAATACCACACGATACAGTCGAATACAAAATAAGGTCCCGCCGAGATTTGAACTCGGATCGCAGGTTTCAGAGTCGTGAGTGCTAACCATTACACCACGGGACCAGGTGCAAACACGGAACTGTTAATTGATTTGTGTTCACAACAAACGGCCGGTCACGTGGTGTAATGGTTAGCACTCAGGACTTTGAATCCTGCGATCCGAGTTCAAATCTCGGCGGGACCTAGTTTTTGATGTCGCTTAATCTGAAGTTTTTTTTTTGAATTGTCAATATGCAGGTGTTATGTATTAAATCGACCTATTCACCAATAGGAATACTGGCAATTACCGAATTTTTAAATATTTTTTTATAAGTACATTGTATACAAAGAAGACAGAAATATGTTGATGATATCACGTCGTTTATGAATAAGCATTACTTAAAAATTGCGTTAAATTATACAGAGTTGTACTGATTTTTGTATGATACTCTGGAAATTCGTTTATCCCTTAAAATGGTTAAAACAACATGTTAGGTATTACCAAATTCATATCGTTGACATCGGCATTTTACGATCATTAGATTTAACAAATCGTTTTACTATATATTTTGCAAATATCTGTATAATTTAGAATTAGAAATCAGAAAAATGACTACTATAATAATATTTGATTAATGATATTCATTAATTTCGTATTTTAATTATGTATCTTTGAAAAGTTAAAAAGAAAATCATCGAATAACACAAGTTTATCGACGTTGCTTTAATATAAAAAATGCAAATAAAAATTATGCTCAATCACTTACGCAACAAACAAATACTATACCATAATTAATATATAATATCGAAATAATTCCCCGTGATTTAATAATATTTTGGACTATAGTGAAACACTTGAATTTATCGCATTATATTCTAACTTAAGTAATATGCACGTAAATTGTGCTCTATTTGTAGATTGGCGAAATACACGTAAAAAGCAAAATGAAATAAACATTTCCGCCTTCGTTTATTTGTGGCTATACACCTGTAAGTAATCTGCTGTGTAAAGCAACCGATAACTTGCGTCGAATAAGACACGCGGTCCCGTGGTGTAATGGTTAGCACACAGGACTTTGAATCCTGCGATCCGAGTTCAAATCTCGGCGGGACCTATCCTGTTTTTGTGGAACAGCTTTTGTATTTTTTTTTTCGATTAAATGAACTTTATCGCAGCTTTAAAATATATTTATGTTAGTATTTGTATTTAACTTTTTAGTTTTTGTGCGTGTTTTAAACTACATGTCTACAGTTTATTAATAACATTTATTTATCAATTTGGTGTATTTGCAGAGGAATAATCAGTATTTAAGCGGCGTACGCGTTCAATCAATTTTCAGTTCCCTTTTTGGCCTAACAAAATTTGATGATTTATTTGACAAAAACATACGCAAGTTTATAATCCAAAATGTTTGGAGGTGGATGCGGGACTGGTGCGACTTTGACTGCCACTGTGATAAATTTGGCAAGCCTTCTGTACGTACCTGTATAGTTGCCTAAAAATCCCATGGGTGTTACATATAAAGGAAACAACATATTTTCTATCGGTGGTTTGTTTAATTACACGCACATATACACTTTATCTGGTTTGCAAATGCTTCTTTATTACAAGACAAGAGAAACATGCGGAAACCGCATTAAAGCCGGATTTTTTATTTTGCCGATAGAAATCAGAAAAATGACTACTATAATAATATTTGATTAATGATATTCATTAATTTCGTATTTGAATTATGTATCTTTGAAAAGTCAAAAAGAAAATCATCGAATAACACAAGTTTATCGACGTTGCGTTAATATAAAAAATGCAAATAAAAATTATGCTCAATCACTTACGCAACAAACTAATACTATACCATAATTAATATATAATTTCGAAATAATTCCCCGTGGTTTAATAATATTTTCGACTATAGTGAAACACTTGAATTTATCGCATTGTATTCTAACTTAAGTAATATGCAACGTAAATTGTGCTCTATTTGTAGATTGGCGAAATACATGCAAAAAGCAAAATGAAATAAACATTTCCGCCTTCGTTTATTTGTGGCTATACACCTGTAAGTAATCTGACGTGTTAAGCAACCGATAACTTGCGTCGAATTAGACACGCGGTCCCGTGGTGTAATGGTTAGCACACAGGACTCTGAATCCTGCGATCCGAGTTCAAATCTCGGCGGGACCTATCCTGGTTTTGTGGAACAGCTTTTGTATTTTTTTTCGATTAAATAACCTTTATCGCAGCTTTAAAATATATTTATGTTAGTATTTGTATTTAACATTTTAGTTTTTGTGCGTGTTTTAAACTACACGTCTACAGTTTATTAATAACATTTATTTATCAATTTGGTGTATTTGCAGAGGAATAATCAGTATTTAAGCGGCGTACGCGTTCGGTCAATTTTCAGTTCCCTTTTTGGCCTAACAAAATTTGATGATTTATTTGACAAAAACATATGCAAGTTTATAATCCAAAATGTTTGGAGGTGGATGCGGGACTGGTGCGACTTTGACCGCCACTGTGATAAATTTGGCAAGCCTTCTGTACGTACCTGTATAGTTGCCTAAAAATCTCATGGGTGTGACATATAAAGGAAACAACATATTTTCTATCGGTGGTTTGTTTAATTACACGCACATATACACTTTATCTGGTTTGCAAATGCTTCTTTATTACAAGACAAGAGAAACATGCGGAAACAGCATTAAAGCCGGATTTTTTATTTTCCCGATAGAAATCAGAAAAATGACTACTATAATAATATTTGATTAATGATATTCATTAATTTGGTATTTTAATTATGTATCTTTGAAAAGTTAAAAAGAAAATCATCGAATAACACAAGTTTATCGACGTTGCGTTAATATAAAAAATGCAAATAAAACTTATGCTCAATCACTTACGCAACAAACAAATACTATACCATAATTAATATATAATATCGAAATAATTCCCCGTGGTTTAATAATATTTTCGACTATAGTGAAACACTTGAATTTATCGCATTATATTCTAACTTAAGTAATATGCAACGTAAATTGTGCTCTATTTGTAGATTGGCGAAATACACGCAAAAAGCAAAATGAAATAAACATTTCCGCCTTCGTTTATTTTGTGGCTATACACCTGTAAATAATCTGACGTGTTAAGCAACCGATAACTTGCGTCGAATTAGACACGCGGTCCCGTGGTGTAATGGTTAGCACACAGGACTCTGAATCCTGCGATCCGAGTTCAAATCTCGGCGGGACCTATCCTGTTTTTGTGGAACAGCTTTTGTAATATTTTTTTGATTGAATAACCTTTATCGCAGCTTTAAAATATATTTATTTATTTGTATTTAACTTTTTTGTATTTAACTTCTGTACGTACCTGTATATATATATATATACGCACATATGCACTTTATCTGGTTTGCAAATGCTTCTTTATTACAAGACAAGAGAAACATGCGGAAACCGCATTAAAGCTTGATTTTTTATTTTGCCGATGGAGGTACATCTACAAGTCAATGTTGGTGAAGAAGTATGGAAGTTTCATACGAAGATTTGCGTGAAATTATTTGAAAAACTAGCCATAGGTTTAGAAGAAAATGGCGTTTAGACATATTTCTGAACTGGCGTTTAGATATATTTCCGTTTTTAGCTCTGACGGCCATCTTATGCAGTGAGGCGGAACTATTTGAATAAGTTTTGTAAAGGACCACTAAACGAATATTGGTGTGAAATTATTTGAAAATCTAGCCATAGGTTTAGAAGAAATTGGCGTTTAGACATATTTCTATTTTTATCTCAGGGACCATCTCGTGCAGTGAAGCGGAACCATTTTCATAGGTTTGGTAGAGGACCATCCAAGGAACATTTGTGCAAAGTTTCATCAAGATTGATCAAGAAGTTTTGAAAATACGACAGGAAAACAAAACTTTAACGCAAATTATATTTTTAGCTCAAGTGGCCATTTTGTGCAGAGAGGCAGAACCATTTGAATAATTTTGTTAGAGTGTTAAGCTTCATCAAGATTGATCAAGAACTTTAGAATATATGACCGGAATACAAAGCTTTAACTCAGATTCTATTTTTAGCTCTAGTGGCCATTTTGTGCAGTGAGGCGGAACCACTGGAATAAATTTGGTAGAGTAACACTAAACGAACATTTCTTTAAAATTATTTGAAAATCTAGCAATAGGTTAGAAGAAAATGGCATTTAGACACAAATCTGTTTTTAGCCCTGTTTCTGTTTTTAATCTATAAGCCGAGATTTTTCGTTGAAAAATCCAGCTTAAAAAAGGAACTTCTCACATATCAGTCAATATTATTTAATATTTACGTTTACAATAATACAATATTTGTAAATTTCTTAACAGTACGATGTCGAGCAATGCACATACATCAACAAAATATCAATCGATATTGTTATTTTATTCCATATAAATTGATGGAAATTGATTCAGCAATATTATATATATTATATCATTTGAATATAATATAGACCCATTGCTAAAATGCGGTTAAAAAGTATTTCTTTCACTTGCATATGAATTAAAAATATAGGTCCCGCCGAGATTTGAACTCGGATCGCAGGATTCAGAGTCCTGAGTGCTAACCATGTACATTTGTCACGATATGTGACCTGCGATACAAGTATCATTGTTGGCGATAACATATTAATTTCGTTCCCGATAAAAGTCAGGTCCCGTGGTGTAATGGTTAGCACTCAGGACTTTGAATCCTGCGATCCGAGTTCAAATCTCTGCTGGACCTATATTTTTATGTCGCATACTATGGTTTGTGTTATTTCTCTACTGGTACAGGGAACCTCTCTTGCGTTGTCCGTTTGCCGATAACATCTGGTTTGCGCACGGAATACATACTTCAGTTTGTATGCTTTTTTTCACGTCATTTGCACAGTTTATGTACGACAAAACAATCTCGTCTGGTAGCAATAAATGGCCGGATCGGACAGATCGACCCAGGAACACTTGATGTATTGTCCATTTTTCACCCAAGAATGCAAAAGAAAAAAACATTTTTCAAGAAATAGACTTAAACAACAAATGAACATTGGCCGCGGTCTTACCAACTGCGCTGGTGTAACTCATGAGTTTATTAATGTGCAAACTATTGTTATGCAACCTACTCACAATACTGACGTCAAACCGGACCAAACAAACACTACCTAAATAATATGATGATTATTTTCTCAGAAAAGGTCAATACTTGTCCAACCTATGTACATTATTTTAACATTTTTCATATGCCAATATAAATACAATTATTAATATAATTAAAATCTCAGACTAATTTAATGTTGTTGCCCCCATGGTACTTTTTCGTGGGCATAGTCCCTTCAATATACAGTACTAATATATTTGGGGAAATAGTTTAAGTCGTCTGAACACACACACTTCAAAATGACATAAGATGAATCTTTAAGTTTACATGAACAATAATATCATGTAAATAAACTACTAAAATTGTCGTTTTTATGTGTCGTCGTCTGTGCTTCTGAAAATTAGTGAACGCTATCCAAATACTGTCCGATGTATTAGCGAATTCAACGTTCAACCCTACGCACCTCGAAATTTAACGTACATGTTTTAGTTATGATTTCTTACAATTTTACATATTTATAGTAAACAATAACGACACATTATTTGTTTCTATTTATTGTCCTTATAAAATAACTTAATACCACACGATACAGTCGAATACAAAATAAGGTCCCGCCGAGATTTGAACTCGGATCGCAGGTTTCAGAGTCGTGAGTGCTAACCATTACACCACGGGACCAGGTGCAAACACGGAACTGTTAATTGATTTGTGTTCACAACAAACGGCCGGTCACGTGGTGTAATGGTTAGCACTCAGGACTTTGAATCCTGCGATCCGAGTTCAAATCTCGGCGGGACCTAGTTTTTGATGTCGCTTAATCTGAAGTTTTTTTTTTGAATTGTCAATATGCAGGTGTTATGTATTAAATCGACCTATTCACCAATAGGAATACTGGCAATTACCGAATTTTTAAATATTTTTTTATAAGTACATTGTATACAAAGAAGACAGAAATATGTTGATGATATCACGTCGTTTATGAATAAGCATTACTTAAAAATTGCGTTAAATTATACAGAGTTGTACTGATTTTTGTATGATACTCTGGAAATTCGTTTATCCCTTAAAATGGTTAAAACAACATGTTAGGTATTACCAAATTCATATCGTTGACATCGGCATTTTACGATCATTAGATTTAACAAATCGTTTTACTATATATTTTGCAAATATCTGTATAATTTAGAATTAGAAATCAGAAAAATGACTACTATAATAATATTTGATTAATGATATTCATTAATTTCGTATTTTAATTATGTATCTTTGAAAAGTTAAAAAGAAAATCATCGAATAACACAAGTTTATCGACGTTGCTTTAATATAAAAAATGCAAATAAAAATTATGCTCAATCACTTACGCAACAAACAAATACTATACCATAATTAATATATAATATCGAAATAATTCCCCGTGATTTAATAATATTTTGGACTATAGTGAAACACTTGAATTTATCGCATTATATTCTAACTTAAGTAATATGCACGTAAATTGTGCTCTATTTGTAGATTGGCGAAATACACGTAAAAAGCAAAATGAAATAAACATTTCCGCCTTCGTTTATTTGTGGCTATACACCTGTAAGTAATCTGCTGTGTAAAGCAACCGATAACTTGCGTCGAATAAGACACGCGGTCCCGTGGTGTAATGGTTAGCACACAGGACTTTGAATCCTGCGATCCGAGTTCAAATCTCGGCGGGACCTATCCTGTTTTTGTGGAACAGCTTTTGTATTTTTTTTTTCGATTAAATGAACTTTATCGCAGCTTTAAAATATATTTATGTTAGTATTTGTATTTAACTTTTTAGTTTTTGTGCGTGTTTTAAACTACATGTCTACAGTTTATTAATAACATTTATTTATCAATTTGGTGTATTTGCAGAGGAATAATCAGTATTTAAGCGGCGTACGCGTTCAATCAATTTTCAGTTCCCTTTTTGGCCTAACAAAATTTGATGATTTATTTGACAAAAACATACGCAAGTTTATAATCCAAAATGTTTGGAGGTGGATGCGGGACTGGTGCGACTTTGACTGCCACTGTGATAAATTTGGCAAGCCTTCTGTACGTACCTGTATAGTTGCCTAAAAATCCCATGGGTGTTACATATAAAGGAAACAACATATTTTCTATCGGTGGTTTGTTTAATTACACGCACATATACACTTTATCTGGTTTGCAAATGCTTCTTTATTACAAGACAAGAGAAACATGCGGAAACCGCATTAAAGCCGGATTTTTTATTTTGCCGATAGAAATCAGAAAAATGACTACTATAATAATATTTGATTAATGATATTCATTAATTTCGTATTTGAATTATGTATCTTTGAAAAGTCAAAAAGAAAATCATCGAATAACACAAGTTTATCGACGTTGCGTTAATATAAAAAATGCAAATAAAAATTATGCTCAATCACTTACGCAACAAACTAATACTATACCATAATTAATATATAATTTCGAAATAATTCCCCGTGGTTTAATAATATTTTCGACTATAGTGAAACACTTGAATTTATCGCATTGTATTCTAACTTAAGTAATATGCAACGTAAATTGTGCTCTATTTGTAGATTGGCGAAATACATGCAAAAAGCAAAATGAAATAAACATTTCCGCCTTCGTTTATTTGTGGCTATACACCTGTAAGTAATCTGACGTGTTAAGCAACCGATAACTTGCGTCGAATTAGACACGCGGTCCCGTGGTGTAATGGTTAGCACACAGGACTCTGAATCCTGCGATCCGAGTTCAAATCTCGGCGGGACCTATCCTGGTTTTGTGGAACAGCTTTTGTATTTTTTTTCGATTAAATAACCTTTATCGCAGCTTTAAAATATATTTATGTTAGTATTTGTATTTAACATTTTAGTTTTTGTGCGTGTTTTAAACTACACGTCTACAGTTTATTAATAACATTTATTTATCAATTTGGTGTATTTGCAGAGGAATAATCAGTATTTAAGCGGCGTACGCGTTCGGTCAATTTTCAGTTCCCTTTTTGGCCTAACAAAATTTGATGATTTATTTGACAAAAACATATGCAAGTTTATAATCCAAAATGTTTGGAGGTGGATGCGGGACTGGTGCGACTTTGACCGCCACTGTGATAAATTTGGCAAGCCTTCTGTACGTACCTGTATAGTTGCCTAAAAATCTCATGGGTGTTACATATAAAGGAAACAACATATTTTCTATCGGTGGTTTGTTTAATTACACGCACTTATACACTTTATCTGGTTTGCAAATGCTTCTTTATTACAAGACAAGAGAAACATGCGGAAACCGCATTAAAGCCGGATTTTTTATTTTGCCGATAGAAATCAGAAAAATGACTACTATAATAATATTTGATTAATGATATTCATTAATTTCGTATTTTAATTATGTATCTTTAAAAAGTTAAAAAGAAAATCATCGAATAACACAAGTTTATCGACGTTGCTTTAATATAAAAAATGCAAATACAAATTATGCTCTATCACTTACGCAACAAACAAATACTATACCATAATTAAAATATATTTATGTTAGTATTTGTATTTAACATTTTAGTTTTTGTGCGTGTTTTAAACTACACGTCTACAGTTTATTAATAACATTTATTTATCAATTTGGTGTATTTGCAGAGGAATAATCAGTATTTAAGCGGCGTACGCGTTCGGTCAATTTTCAGTTCCCTTTTTGGCCTAACAAAATTTGATGATTTATTTGACAAAAACATATGCAAGTTTATAATCCAAAATGTTTGGAGGTGGATGCGGGACTGGTGCGACTTTGACCGCCACTGTGATAAATTTGGCAAGCCTTCTGTACGTACCTGTATAGTTGCCTAAAAATCTCATGGGTGTGACATATAAAGGAAACAACATATTTTCTATCGGTGGTTTGTTTAATTACACGCACATATACACTTTATCTGGTTTGCAAATGCTTCTTTATTACAAGACAAGAGAAACATGCGGAAACCGCATTAAAGCTTGATTTTTTATTTTGCCGATGGAGGTACATGTACAAGTCAATGTTGGTGAAGAAGTATGGAAGTTTCATACGAAGATTTGTGTGAAATTATTTGAAAAACTAGCCATAGGTTTAGAAGAAAATGGCGTTTAGACATATTTCTGAACTGGCGTTTAGATATATTTCCGTTTTTAGCTCTGACGGCCATCTTATGCAGTGAGGCGGAACTATTTGAATAAGTTTTGTAGAGGACCACTAAACGAATATTAGTGTGAAATTATTTGAAAATCTAGCCATAGGTTTAGAAGAAATTGGCGTTTAGACATATTACTATTTTTATCTCAGGGACCATCTCGTGCAGTGAAGCGGAACCATTTTCATAGGTTTGGTAGAGGACCATCCAAGGAACATTTGTGCAAAGTTTCATCAAGATTGATCAAGAAGTTTTGAAAATACGACAGGAAAACAAAACTTTAACGCAAATTCTATTTTTAGCTCAAGTGGCCATTTTGTGCAGTGAGGCAGAACCATTTGAATAATTTTGTTAGAGTGTTAATCTTCATCAAGATTGATCAAGAACTTTAGAATATATGACCGGAATACAAAGCTTTAACTCAGATTCTATTTTTAGCTCTAGTGGCCATTTTGTGCAGTGAGGCGGAGCCATTGGAATAAATTTGGTAGAGTAACACTAAACGAACATTTCTGTAAAATTATTTGAAAATCTAGCAATAGGTTAGAAGAAAATGGCATTTAGACATAAATCTGTTTTTAGCCCTGTTTCTGTTTTTAATCTATAAGCCGAGATTTTTCGTTGAAAAATCCAGCTTAAAAAAGGAACTTCTCACATATCAGTCAATATTATTTAATATTTACGTTTACAATAATACAATATTTGTAAATTTCTTAACAGTACGACGTCGAGCAATGCACATACATCAACAAAATATCAATCGATATTGTTATTTTATTCCATATAAATTGATGGAAATTGATTCAGCAATATTATATATATTATATCATTTGAATATAATATAGACCCATTGCTAAAATGCGGTTAAAAAGTATTTCTTTCACTTGCATATGAATTAAAAATATGGTCCCGCCGAGATTTGAACTCGGATCGCAGGATTCAGAGTCCTGAGTGCTAACCATGTACATTTGTATGCTGCAAATGTCACGATATGTGACCTGCGATTCAAGTATCATTGTTGGCGATAACATATTAATTTCGTTCCCGATAAAGTCAGGTCCCGTGGTGTAATGGTTAGCACTCAGGACTTTGAATCCTGCGATCCGAGTTCAAATCTCTGCTGGACCTATATTTTTATGTCGCATACTATGGTTTGTGTTATTTCTCTACTGGTACAGGGAACCTCTCTTGCGTTGTCCGTTTGCCGATAACATCTGGTTTGCGCACGGAATACATACTTCAGTTTGTATGCTTTTTTTCACGTCATTTGCACAGTTTATGTACGACAAAACAATCTCGTCTGGTAGCAATAAATGGCCGGATCGGACAGATCGACCCAGGAACACTTGATGTATTGTCCATTTTTCACCCAAGAATGCAAAAGAAAAAAACATTTTTCAAGAAATAGACTTAAACAACAAATGAACATTGGCCGCGGTCTTACCAACTGCGCTGGTGTAACTCATGAGTTTATTAATGTGCAAACTATTGTTATGCAACCTACTCACAATACTGACGTCAAACCGGACCAAACAAACACTACCTAAATAATATAATGATTATTTTCTCAGAAAAGGTCAATACTTGTCCAACCTTTGTACATTATTTTAACATTTTTCATATGCCAATATAAATACAATTATTAATATAATTAAAATCTCAGACTAATTTAATGTTGTTGCCCCCATGGTACTTTTTCGTGGGCATAGTCCCTTCAATATACAGTACTAATATATTTGGGGAAATAGTTTAAGTCGTCTGAACACACACACTTCAAAATGACATAAGATGAATCTTTAAGTTTACATGAACAATAATATCATGTAAATAAACTACTAAAATTGTCGTTTTTATGTGTCGTCGTCTGTGCTTCTGAAAATTAGTGAACGCTATCCAAATACTGTCCGATGTATTAGCGAATTCAACGTTCAACCCTACGCACCTCGAAATTTAAAGTACATGTTTTAGTTATGATCTCTTACAATTTTACATATTTATAGTAAACAATAACGTCACATTATTTGTTTCTATTTATTGTCCTTATAAAATAACTTAATACCACACTATACAGTCGAATACAAAATAAGGTCCCGCCGAGATTTGAACTCGGATCGCAGGTTTCAGAGTCGTGAGTGCTAACCATTACACCACGGGACCAGGTGCGAGCACGCAACTGTTAATTGATTTGTGTTCACAACAAACGGCCGGTCACGTGGTGTAATGGTTAGCAC
The DNA here is from genome assembly GCA_027627225.1 of Congeria kusceri. Taxonomy (NCBI): domain Eukaryota; kingdom Metazoa; phylum Mollusca; class Bivalvia; order Myida; family Dreissenidae; genus Congeria; species Congeria kusceri. The sequence continues at coordinate 99,249,726 of CM051024.1, forward strand.
TCAGGACTTTGAATCCTGCGATCCGAGTTCAAATCTCGGCGGGACCTAGTTTTTGATGTCGCTTAATCTGAAGTTTTTTTTTTGAATTGTCAATATGCAGGTGTTATGTATTAAATCGACCTATTCACCAATAGGAATACTGGCAATTACCGAATTTTTAAATATTTTTTTATAAGTACATTGTATATAAAGAAGACAGAAATATGTTGATGATATCACGTCGTTTATGAATAAGCATTACTTAAAAATTGCGTTAAATTATACAGAGTTGTACTGATTTTTGTATGATACTCTGGAAATTCGTTTATCCCTTAAAATGGTTAAAACAACATGTTAGGTATTACCAAATTCATATCGTTGACATCGGCATTTTACGATCATTAGATTTAACAAATCGTTTTACTATATATTTTGCAAATATCTGTATAATTTAGAATTAGAAATCAGAAAAATGACTACTATAATAATATTTGATTAATGATATTCATTAATTTCGTATTTTAATTATGTATCTTTGAAAAGTTAAAAAGAAAATCATCGAATAACACAAGTTTATCGACGTTGCGTTAATATAAAAAATGCAAATAAAAATTATGCTCAATCACTTACGCAACAGACAAATACTATACCATAATTAATATATAATATCGAAATAATTCCCCGTGGTTTAATAATATTTTCGACTATAGTGAAACACTTGAATTTATCGCATTATATTCTAACTTAAGTAATATGCAACGTAAATTGTGCTCTATTTGTAGATTGGCGAAATACACGTAAAAAGCAAAATGAAATAAACATTTCCGCCTTCGTTTATTTGTGGCTATACACCTGTAAGTAATCTGACGTGTTAAGCAAGCGATAACTTGGGTCCAATGAGACACGCGGTCCCGTGGTGTAATGGTTAGCACACAGGACTCTGAATCCTGCGATCCGAGTTCAAATCTCGGCGGGACCTATCCTGTTTTTGTGGAACAGCTTTTGTATTTTTTTTTTTCGATTAAATAATCTTTATCGCAGCTTTAAAATATATTTATGTTAGTATTTGTATTTAACTTTTTAGTTTTTTGGGTGTTTTAATCTACATGTCTTGAGTTTATTAATAGCATTTATTTATCAATTTGGTGTATTTGCAGAGGAATAATCAGTATTTAAGCGGCGTACGCGTTCGGTCAATTTTCAGTTCCCTTTTCGGCCTAAAAAATTTTGATGATTTATTTGACAAAAACATATGCAAGTTTATAATCCGAAATGTTTGGAGGTGGATGCGGGACTGGTGCGACTTTGACAGCCACTGTAATAAATTTGGCAAGCCTTCTGTACGTACCTGTATATATATATATATATACGCACATATACACTTTATCTGGTTTGGAAATGCTTCTTTATTACAAGACAAGAGAAAAATACGGAAACCGCATTAAAGCTGGATTTTTTATTTTGCCGATGGAGGTACATGTACAAGTCAATGTTGGTGAAGAAGTATGGAAGTTTCATACAAAGATTTGTGTGAAATTATTTGAAAAACTAGCCATAGATTTAGAAGAATATGGCGTTTAGACATATTTCTGAACTGGCGTTTAGATATATTTCCGTTTTTAGCTCTGACGGCCATCTTGTGCAGTGATGCGGAACTATTTGAATAAGTTTTGTAGAGGACCACTAAACGAATATTGGTGTGAAATTATTTGAAAATCTAGCCATAGGTTTAGAAGAAATTGGCGTTTAGACATATTTCTATTTTTATCTCAGGGACCATCTCGTGCAGTGAAGCGGAACCATTTTCATAGGTTTGGTAGAGGACCATCCAAGGAACATTTGTGTAAAGTTTCATCAAGATTGATCAAGAAGTTTTGAAAATACGACAGGAAAACAAAACGTTAACGCAAATTCTATTTTTAGCTCAAGTGGCCATTTTGTGCAGTGAGGCAGAACCATTTGAATAAGTTTGTTAGAGTGCTAAGCTTCATCAAGATTGATGAAGAACTTTAGAATATATGACAGGAATACAAAGCTTTAACGCAAATTCTATTTTTAGCTCTAGTGGCCATTTTGTGCAGTGTGACGAAACCATTGGAATAAGTTTGGTAGAGCAACACTAAACGAACATTTCTGTACAATTATTTGAAAATCTAGCCATAGGTTAGAAGAAAATGGCATTTAGACATAAATCTGTTTTTAGCCCTGTTTCTGTTTTTAATCTATAAGCCGAGATTTTTCGTTGAAAATTCCAGCTTATAAAAGGAACTTCTTACATATCAGTCAATATTATTTCATATTTACGTTTACAATAATACAATATTTGTAAATTTCTTAACAGTACGACGTCGAGCGATGCACATACATCAACAAACTATCAATCGATATTGTTATTTTATTCCATATATCTTGATGGAAATTGATTCAGTAATATTATATATATTATATAATTTGAATATAATATAGTCCCATTGCTTAAATGCGGTTAAAATGTATTTCTTTCACTTGTATATGAATTTAAAAATATAGGTCCCGCCGAGATTTGAACTCGGATCGCAGGATTCAGAGTCCTGAGTGCTAACCATTACACCACGGGACCTTGTACACGTGGGCAGGATACAGGATATAACAATTGTCCACGCGCGTTACGACTTACCTTCAAATTGGTTAGGAAAAACAAACTGTTGACAGTTTCACAAAATTTCCCGCTAACACCTAGCTTTCAGTTTACATGTTTGGAAAATAACGATTAAAGGGGCGTGTCGACGGCTTTTTTAGTACATGTATATGTATACACATATGAACAGTGTTTGGTTTAATTGGTTCACGTGAACAAAACACACGATAATGTGGTATTTATTATTCGCTAAAAATGGTTGCAGTGGCTTTAAAAACATAGTACGGATGGGGTTCGAACCCATGCGGACATTCGTCCATTGGAACTTAAGTCCAACGCCTTAACCACTCGGCCACCGTACTGAGACATTAACCTTCAACGTATATTTAAACTGCATATTAACTTAAATGTATTCATGCACTAAATAAACTGACTATTTGGAAGGGTAACAGCGGATTACACATTACACGATAACACTAAACAGTCGCGAATGCAGTTCATAAACTATAACGAAGCAATAATGCAACACGTTTATTAATAAGCATGTACATTTGCATGTTGCAAATGTCACCATATGTGACCTGCGATACAAGTATCGTTGTTGGCGATAACATATAAATTTGCGTTCCTGATAAACGTCAGGTCCCGTGGTATAATGATTAGCACTCAGGACTTTGAATCCTGCGATCCGAGATCAAATCACGGCGGGACCTATATTTTTATGTCGCATTCTATGGTTTGTGTTATTTCTCTAGGGTGTAGGGAACCTCTCCTGCGTCGTCCGTTTTTCGTAGACCGTATGCCGTTATCCATTGGCTTGCGCACGGAATTCATGCTTTGTATTCATTTTTCACGTCATTTGCACCGTTTATGTACCACAAAACAATTTCGGCTGGTAGCGATAAATGGCCAGATCGGGCAGATCAGTCCAGGAACACTTTATGTATTGCCCCTTTTTCATGCAAGAATGCAAAAGAAAAAAAAAAACATTTTCCAAGAAATAGACTAAAACAACCAATGAACATTGGCCGCGGTCTTACCAACTGCACTGTTGTAACTTATGAGAATTAATGTGCAAACTATCGTTATGCAAGCTACTCACAATTCTGACGTCAACCCGGACCAAACAAACACCACCTAAATAATATGATGATTATTTTCTCAGAAAAGGTCAATACTTGTCCATCTTATGTACATTTTTTAAAAACATTTTTCATATGCCAATATAAATAAAGTTATTAATATAATTAAAATCTCAGACTAATTTTATGTTGTTACCCCCATGGTACTTTTTCGTGGGCATAGTCCCTTCAATATACAGATATAGTACTAATATATTGTGGGAAATAGTTTAAGTCGTCTGAACACACACACTTCAAAATGACATAAGATGAATCTTCAAGTTTACAGGAACAATACTATCGTGTAAATAAACTATTAAACTTATCTATTTATGTGTCGTCGTCTATGCATCTGAAAATTAGTGAACACTATCCAAATACTGTCCGATCTATTACCGAATTCAACGGTGAACCGTACGCACCTCGAAAATTAAAGTATATCTATTAGTTATTATCTCTTGAATTTTATATATTTATAGTAAACAATAACGTCACATTATTTGTTTCTATTTATTGTCCTTATAAAATGTTTTGTGCTGTTGGCAATAAATCACAATGTTTTAAGATATTTTGAGGCTTAAACATATCCAATGTTAGACAGTTTTAGAGGGGGCGTCCGTAGCTTCCACCCTCTCTAAACCCGCCTATAATTGGTACTACTGACCCAAAGTGTACGCCATATATCTGTCTAATAAATGTTTGACAGGTGTCACGATGCACAATTTCTTACGCAATCCTAATTTGTTAGAGTGCGTTAATCTTACACACTACCACATTCACGAAAACCGCCGACGGCAATGCAAGTTCGGTATTTTTCACTATTATATATTCAAGTTTGTAAACACACACACACGCACGCACTCACGCACGCACACACGCACGAACGCATAAACTAAATAGGATCTGTTAACTTTGCAAATTAGGAAAATTGGTATTATTCACAGTAGGCAGGTCGGACAGTCATCGTGGCCAATGCAGCGGTCAGTGCGGACACGAACTCTGCGGGCATTATTAACAGTTACAGGTTCTAAAACTAAATAATCAGGATTACAACACAAGGTATTATGATATAAATGAGAGAATTGTTGAAACTAATGCAAATTAATGTCAAAATGAAACTGAAAAACAACACGATGAACACAATGGGTCTTGGATTGCCACTCTGGTGGGCATTTTGCTTTAATTTTCCCATATTTACCCCCCTCAGGCCCCCTAGAGCAACTATCCCATAAAATACAGCTCTTAATGGGGTCAAGGTGGCATCTGGCAGTTAATCTTTCCAGCACAGTGTGTTTGTAAGAGTCCATTTTCAAAATCTTTGCATACGACCAATCTTACGGGAAGTTCTTAAAGGTTACGCATGCGCAAATAAATTCCTTCTTTGTTACATATAAAATATTCAAAGTTTGATCTCAGTTTTCACCATGACCAAGCTACTTTCCAATATATCACCATACATTGTTGGAAAGATCAGTCCATAACCTTTTGAAAAAAACAGCATGACAAAATTTCCTATGCGTTGTAACTCAAAATATCTATCTTAGAATAAACACACCGGTTTTGACAGGCATGGGGGCTGCCATTTTGTGCATGAATACATGGGCCAAAATTTATGAAGCTGGGAAACACTAAGACAAAGTAGTGCCAAAAAATGTCTTTTTTTCTTATTTCGTACATATATACCTTTACATTGATACCAAAACATATCATTTAAACTGTATTTTACAAATTCTATGCATCCTGCACTCAACCATAATTTTGTATGATGTGCTTATTATCTAACTGACAGCCTGAGGATGTGACTTCTGTTTTGGGGTAATTAGACCTGAAATGTACATGAAGTACCGTTATGCGCATGCGCACTATTGATAACTGTAGTGAAGCGTAGGAATGTTTTCATTGAATTGAAGATTTTGTAGACGTGAGTTCGAATTCTCCTGGAATCGCGCATTGAATTTTTTCTTGGCATTGTATATATTTTGTTCTTAACAATTCCTTCAATATAGTATTGCTACTAGAAACACATATTCGTGAACAATGGGAATGTATCTTATTTGAATACATGTCTATATTCATGGGAAATACCCTCGATAGCACCTCTTTAAAACATCTGGACACGTTACGGCGGGGTGGGTATACCTGTTGAAACCTTCAAATAACGGCGGTTATATTAAAACAAATACAAATTAATGTGAGCTGTGCGGTAATATTAGTCGATCATGCTAGTATACATAACACGTTGTTATTTTTTTCGGAACTTGTACGATTTATATAAAACACAAAACTATATTGATAGTTGGCTGACAGTCGTCCATTGGAACTTAAGACCAACGCCTTAACCACTCGCCCACCGTACTTAGACATTAACTTTCAACGTATATTTAAATAGCATATTAACAAAAATGTATACATGCACTAAATAAACTGACTATTTGGAAGGGTAACAGCGGATTACACATCACACGATAACATTAAAACAGTCGCGAATGCAGTACATAAACTATAACGAAGCAATACTGCAACACGTTTATTGGTAAGCATGTACATTTGTATGCTGCAAATGATACCATATGTGACCTGCGATACAAGTATCATTGTTGGCGATAACATATCAATTTGGTTCCCGATAAAAGTGAGGTCCCGTGGTGTAATGGTTAGCACTCAGGACTTTGAATCCTGCGATCCGAGTTCAAATCTCGGCGGGACCTATATTTTTATGTCGCATACTGTGGTTTGTGTTATTTCTCTACTGGTACAGGGAACCTCTACTGCGTTGTCCGTTTGCCGATAACAACTGGTTTGCGCACGGAATACATACTTCAGTTTGTATGCTTTTTTTCACGTCATTTGCACAGTTTATGTACGACAAAACAATCTCGTATGTTAGCAATAAATGGCCGGATCGGACAGATCGGCCAGGAACACTTGATGTATTGTCCCTTTTTCACCCAAGAATGCAAAAGATTTTTTTTTTTTCAAGAAATAGACTTAAACAACAAATGGACATTGGCCGCGGTCTTACCAACTGCGCTGGTGTAACTCATGAGAATTAAAGTGCAAACTATTGTTATGCAACCTACTCACAATACTGACGCCAAACCGGACCAAACAAACACTACCTAAATAATATAATGATTATTTTCTCAGAAAAGGTCAATACTTGTCCAACCTATGTACATTATTTTAACATTTTTCATATGCCAATATAAATAAAATTATTAATATAATTAAAATCTCAGACTAATTTAATGTTGTTGCCCCCATGGTACTTTTTCGTGGGCATAGTCCCTTCAATATATATATTTGGGGAAATAGTTTAAGTACTGAACACACACACACTTCAAAATGAAATAAGATGAATCTTTAAGTTTACATGAACAATACTATCATGTAAATAAACTACTAAACTTGTCGTTTTTATGTGTCGTCGTCTATGCTTCTGAAAACTAGTGAACACTATCCAAATACTGTCCGATGTATTAGCGAATTCAACGTTGAACCCTACGCACCTCGAAATTTAAAGTACATGTTTTAGTTATGATCTCTTACAATTTTATATATTTATAGTAAACAATAACGACACATTATTTGTTTCTATTTATTGTCCTTATAAAATAATTTAATACCACACTATACAGTCGAATACAAAATAAGGTCCCGCCGAGATTTGAACTCGGATCACAGGATTCAGAGTCGTGAGTGCTAACCATTACACCACGGGACCAGGTGCGAGCACGCAACTGTTAATTAAAATTCATGTACTTAAATAAATTTAATTCTTTGGAGGACAGCAAACGGATCACACAAGAAGAAATTCAAACATTCGCGAATTTAGTTCAAAAAGTATAATAATAATACTGTGATTGATTAGCACACTGCAAATGTCATCATAAATTATGTGACATGAATTAACATTGTGGAAAGCGATATTATATTAGTTGTTGACGATAAATGTCAGGTCCCGTGGTGTAATGGTTAGCACTCAGGTCTTTGAATCCTGCGATCCGAGTTCAAATCTCGGCGGGACCTTTATTTTTTATTTCGCTTACTATTTAATGTAAGTAGTTTTTAAACTTAATAATATGCAGGAAAACGAATGTTTTATGTACATCAGTACACACAGAACACAGAAATGGATTAGTCAAGTTAAGCTTTTAATACGAACCCTGAATCTCACAATTTGCAACTGCATATCATAATATAAAATTGTTTGAGGAGAAGTTACTCCCAAACCTGCCGCCCAGATCTGTAGCAGTTGCCGACAACTTATTGTAGAACATATTGATGACGGAAGATATGCAGAACTGACCAAAGATGACATCAATTCTGGTCCTGAAAATCGCAATGGCATCGTGGTAGTCAAATTAAACCCGTTGCTTCGAGATGCTATATCAACAATGGCAAAAACAAGAGACGAAAAGATGCAAAATATTGAAACATCATTGATAAAGGCAGCGATAACACTGACAATAGACGCAAGTTCCATTGTCCGTATGAACAATTCTCGTTCGTCATTATCATCGGTGTGAAAAGAGGCTGCACACAACGCCAGAACAGTGTACATAACACATAGATCATTCCTTCTTTGCCCTTTCATGTAAATTAATAGCCCAAAAAGCATTACACATTGACTGTAGTTAATCTGGTCAGTTTGGTGGAATTGTTGAATATGTGCAAGCTTCTCAGAATCGTGAATCTCACGCAATTATTGCGTATTTTTAGTATCCTCTCAATAGTCGTTTACAATCCTGTATTATTTTAGACTATGTTCTTTCACTCATATTAAAGGCTGTATTCAATAGTTTTATATTGTTAAACAAAATTGCCAAAGAAATACATATTGATATGTTTTACGAAATTATTTAAATAGTATCTGGTTTATCAAATCATTGCACTTTTAAATGTATAGAATAGAAGTAAAAATAGTACTATGCATTGAATATTAACTCCAGGGATTTGGTTTTCTTTTCTTTCTATGTTTTTTTTTTATAAGAATACAAATTTACATTATTTTTCTGAATTTTGTATTTTTCCAAATAAAAATAAACCAGATAATTCGAAAAAATAGTTTCAACGAATGATATTTGACGATATAAATAAATAAATACATGAATAAATAGATGAATGAATAAATAAATATATAAATAAATATCACTCTATAAACCATCGATCAAGCGTATTTAGGAATCCATTTCTTTAGCTCATGCATTCACAGTGGAACATTTTCATATCAGGAGAATAAAATTTCCGAAAAATACATACGAACAAAAATACTTGTGGATTTCCATTTTACGGTAAATTATTATCATTCAGTTTATTTAGAAACAAAATTAATGATATTGTGTTAAAAACATTGAGCCAGTCTAACGCATTGGTCTATGCATCATTTAATGCAATATTCCTTTTATTTTATCGTCCATCTGTACTGCCGAATATGTTCTTGTTGTAAATGTCAATCGGTGGTAACGGTCTCCTTGACGGACTGCATGTTTGATTACAATAGTGTTTACTGGAATAATTGCTAAATTAATTAAAATTTTTACATGTTCATTTACATACATAACTTCATATTCAAATGCAAATACTCGTATTAATAAGTTATATTTATACACATGACAACACTAATAGGCTCGAATTCCTTTTAGTAATCAACAAAACAAATACAATCAAGTTATACCTGATATCGTCGTCATTTGGTTTCGCATTAACTGTGAAGTTGTTTGAATTCTTCAGACTGTACAAGCCAACAGCTTGTGCAGGTGACCTGTCTAGACTTTGCTTCATTTTCTCAATAATGTCCTGCCATTTTGTGGGTGCTCCCTATAGGCGCGAAACATAAACGGCACCTCTTGTTGGCCCAATCCTACATACATGTATTTGCTTTGTTTTTTGAGAAAAAGTAGAAAAATATATCTAGTTTCCATGAAATAATATCTTAGATATTGACATCTGTTAATGCTTATGATGGCCATGGAATGTTCTTTCTCTGGGCAGTTAATAAATATAAATTTTATCAAATAACGTCCAAAACTCATTCAATATCTCCCTGTCCTCATTCCACCTGTTGAAAGAGGACATGTTATTTATTCATAAGTTGTGTACGATTGTATCCGACTTGTAATATTCCGGTCATTTTATTTAATGACCGTACATCATCTATGTGGTTTTACGTTTTCTAAACAATCTGAGTCCCTGTATATTAAAATTACAAACATTAACAAAATGGACAACTATGCGAAGTCTTTGTCTAAAATATTTTAAGCCGCAGGAGCAATACAAGAAATCTTACATACAATTTATGGCCCCGAATTGGAATCAGAACCTTAGCAGGAATACTATTCAGGTTACAGCAGTTTTTGCTGTATACATACGCAGTGCAGCTGATATATTTTTGAGGTGCTTCAATATGCTTAATGCGGCTTCATCTGTCATAGAAACGACGCGCACCTTTTGGGGCTAATGAGGACTTGTCTTCGAGATAGCTTTGTTCTTCTAGCAGATTACATTTATGCCAATATAGATCAATTAATGACGCAGTATGCTTTAGTACAACTTCAACAAAGATAGTATTATGTGCATAGGCAGAAAAAGTGATGATACTTGAGACTTTTGAAAAGAAAATATCCGGTACGTAGCCGATTTATACATGAATAGTAGCAAAATTTAATGGGCATTTTGTATATCACACTCTTTATAACACTTAAGGAAAGTGATAGCCACAACACATATGATTCGAAAATAAACTATATGTTATACACACTAAATACTAAACAGTGGTTTAGTTATTAACAAAATTCATTTGTTAACTAACTTGGGGCTATAATTTTTTTAAATACTGAATTGATATTTATGTCCCAACGAGATTTGAACTCGGATCGCAGGTTTCAGAGTACTGAGTGCTAACCATAACTAGACGGGACCATGCAAAGGATTGTCTCTCGTTTTGCAACGTGTTTTATCGTGAAGACTGTAGAACGATTGAGGCAGAAAATGTATTAAGTTGTAGAAAAATATTAAGTGTAACGCCTTTACGAATAATTCAGTTTAACAAAGTTGTCTTAATAAAAAAATTATAACCAACAACGTTAATTGTTTATCAACTGACAGTTTGTTTTCTTTCCTGAACAGTGTTAAACCTGGAAGAACTGTTTTAGTCGGGAACACGTGTATAAACTGTATTGTATTTCTTAGCATGTAAATAACTGTAACTGTAAATAAGTCATAAGTACAGCGTAATGACGTCACAAATCTACATGTTCGGATATCTGCATTGATGTTTTTATTCCGTGTCAAGGTCATTCACAATGTCAACAAATATTCATTTTTTGAAAATGTAAACTCTGTATAAAAGATCTGAATGTATGTTTACGCCTGCTATATAATATTTTTTCAATATTCTTTAATTTAAATATACTTACAAATGTTTTCATTTTTAAAAATAGTGCGATTTAAAAGCGATCTCCATGCCTTTCAATAAACACATGTTAACGCCAACGACTCTGCGTAACATACACACCAAAAAACTAATATTATTGTTTGCAGGGTTTAAACAACTCACCAAAAAGACACTTCTTCATTGTTGTAGTGTAACTGCGTTCACAATATCTTCAAAAAACTTGAAAAACAGCCTCACATATGTAAACACTGTTTAATTGTTAACACAATGAATAAAAAAAACGATTTAAACAGAAGAAAATTGTTGTATTTATGTCCGCAGTTTTTGTGAGTCGGAAACTATGTATAACGTATATGTATTGTTTTCATAGTGTGAACTATTGCTTTATAGTGAATACATTCTGAGTTCTGACGTTATTCCAGGAATCTGTTAGGAAAACCGACTAAGTCGAATGTTTATACTTTTTACGTCATACGATATTTGTAAAATACGACAAGTGGTTCAAAACTATGTTGTCTTAACTGAATTTCAACCCTGAATTAAAGCACTTATTCTGATATAGTTGCAAGTTCTTGTGTAACTTTACGACTATTTCAAATAAGTAACGAAGGAATACAAGTAATTCCATGTATATATGTTTGACTGCATGCATTTGTATTTTGTATACATGCGTTACTGAAACGGATACAATTGAAAGTAAACGAGTATAAAACTGCAGCAGAAGGGAAACGTCTGTTTATTAACCCAATGAACTTTAATTAAGGCATGTGTCCAAAGTGTCCATCGAACGAAACACGCAAAACAATAACCAGACAATGTGCAAAGCTAATGATCACATAAGCTAATATTCATCCGTTTGGAAATTTCACATGGTCTATAAAATAAGTATTATCAGTCTATAAAATAAATTGACATTTATGACTGCCATGTTTCGTTTACAACAATGTTTAAACTCATACCCACACTCTTGCATAACAGAAAGAAGTGTAAAATAAAAACATTGCAACAACGCAAACAAGTGTACTATAAAAACAATGCCACAACAAATCCCCTTAACATTAATATGGAATCGTCCATAAAAACCATTGATTTTACTATAGAAAGATAATTGTCTATCAGTAGTAAGAAAATTTTTGTTTAATAATAAACGGTGCTTTTATTTAAGACTTGAGACCTGGTATTTAAAGTAAGTTTTCACAAAGGTTGATATATATTTTAAGTCTTTATATTTACAACTCTCATGCACATCTGTTCAACTAACAACCACATTAATATATATCATATACCATGAACGATTAATGGATACATACGCAATGTATCAAAATTATTTACGCTCCTTTTTTTGTTATTCTGTTAACTGGATAATGTTTAAGAAACGTTAAACGAAATAAACACATTAACACATGTACAGCCACACTCTAGATATAAGACGCATTACTTACAACAAGAGGCATTAGGTAAGTACTTAATTCACATTATGTGTCATTCATTTACATATTTTCCACTTGCTGCTCCTTTGGCAGCCAAAGCCATTGACACACGATCGTGACCTCTTGCTTTTGCAATATCATACGGAGTCAACCCATCATAGGCTTGGGCATTGATATCACACTGCTTGTAGCTTAGCAATTGACAAACAAGGTCTGTATTTCCGCTTTCACAAGCGTTATGCAGGATAGTTCTCCCAGTTTTGCCTGCATTTATATTTATATCAGCCCCAGATTGCAGGAGAAACATTACAATATCCACGTAATTGTTCGTAGCAGCCAAGTGCAAACAAGGCTGGCCTTCATAGTTTAGCGATGTTAGGTCCAAACGGTTAGAGGCATCAAGAAAGTTGTCTGGATCCAAAAGTGCATCAATACAATCCATCTGACCATATCTGCAGCCAATATGTAATGGAGTATCACCATTTTTGTCACGAGCTTCTATATCCGCGCCTGCTCGAAGTAAGGATCGCACAACACTCGGTTGATTGGTGATTACTGCCAGATGCATAGGGGTTTGTAGTAGTTTGTTGGGCATGTAAATACATTTCGCAAATGGGAACCGTGTTATTATTTCATCAACTAATTTCGAATATCTTGAAATGATAGCAATATGTAAAAGTGTATCACCGTCTTCGTCAGGCTTTTCTACCAACCGTTTTGTGTTCCAAGCAGTTGTCAAAAAGGGACGTACCCTGTTTGATTGAGAACGACTATCGGATGACATTCTCCGCGATAAACCAGCACAAATGCATACCGGTTTGCAAAACAATCTGCTAACCACATGTACCATGGGCCAACGTTTGGTCTCAGACCGTTTAAAACAAAAATGAAATGTCATTGCCTATCCATGTAATCTGACGATCAAGAAGAAAATATTGGTGATATTGTTGCTGCTATTGTCATTGAAGCTTTGACCTGCAATGATAATAATAATTATTGCAAATATGTTAAATATTAGAACATACCTACAGAGCTGTACACGTACCAAATGTGTACACCTTTAAAAACCAACTATATAGTTAACTTCCAACTTTCATAATTCCTCGGTATGTATTTTTAAGGGGCCCATACACGTTCAATAAATGGTCAATAATATGTTCAATGTATGAAATTGACACTACGAGGAATGTTCAAAAAGAACGTAGACTTTTTATATTCTTTACAGCTAAATAAACTTAATTGAATAAAACCTATATCAAAATGAATCAGAATTTAAATGGAACATGTTTAGTAAGAAATATTGTGAAATTAATTTGTTTTGCATCTGATTTATTTGATAATATAACCATGGTAACCGTTAAGCGGAGCTCGCCATTTATTTGTATTATAACAAGTAAATAGATCGTAAATTCTGGACGAAATAAATATACTTACTTAAAAATTTTTTAGTATAATGTAAGACAAACATGCATTGACATCATAACAAAAGTTTTTAAGATTGCCTATTAATAAAAGCAATATTGATATGACGGTGGTGCACAACGTCAACTGAGAAAAATGTAATTGTGAGATCAACTCTATATTCGAGTGGTAATGAAATCGAATAAAGATATTTGTAAATCATCTTTGCAGACATTTGATTTTATCAGCATAGAATACAGTTTTTGAGTATGGCACGTGTTATCACATAGTGCAATAGAATTTTGAGATGGGATTGTAAGCGTTGAGACATGAATGGATAAGGAAAAAAAGACGCAACAATGACGACGTCAATCACCTTAAAGTAGCTTGATCAGCACGGACAGTCAATGGTCAGGTAGCTATGCGAAATGTATCGCTTGGTTTATTTCTCCATGATTAATGCATGTTGATAAGTAAGAAATAAGTAGAAAATGCCAATGACAAATTACATCATTATTTTAATTATCAGTGTACATACTGATTTAAAATAAGACGTAAATATTACTTTGTTGTAAATATTTCTGACAGGTATTTCCTTTCTTGATTCAGTAAAATAATGTATGCATATGTTAACATTATACACGTTTATATGCTAAATGTGTAATGTACTCAGACATACTTACAGTGCAGAATGTTTTAAAATATATTTTATATATTGGTATTCAAAACGCCAAAAAGCGCTTTGGACAAGTATATGCGACTGGTTATCATATTGCCTCAAGACCATGATGAGAAAAGCCTCTGTACGGAGATCCCAACACAAGAATCATTGATAAGATAGCGTAATTAAGATATCCGAAAATATTGAATAATAGTGAAATAATAATAATGAAACAAGAACATTTCCTTCGCGCCAAATCTTCCCTGAAGCAAATGACGTCAACGGCGTCATTGAATTCCAATTGACGTGCTCCGGGTTGCCTAAAGTGACTTATTTTAAATGCCTGCCATTTTTAACAGAGAAGAGTGAAATCGCAGAAATTTTGTAAATTGATGCAATATATATTCCAGTTTATTTTAATGTACTTTTTTCTATGAAATAATTATATGTCTAAAAATATGACAAAATCTACATTAATTTTGATAATACCTCGCATATAAGTGTGTGGGCTTTATTGAAGATTTATGCAATATATTGAAACAAATCAAAAATCGCAGATATTTATTGAGAGACTATCAATAATATGGTTAAGAAATCAAAACTGTTTACATTGAAGAAGATTAACGGACAAAACCAAACAAGTAAGAAGCTTCAGAAACATGTTCCTTGTTGCTGTGTCGAGACGAACGGATAATAACTTATATTGATTGGTCTTAGACGATATATGTTGCAAAGTGTTTCTGGTATCATTTGTAAATATTGTACAAATAAAACATGACAAAGAGATTATTGTACGTATTGATTTCTTTAAGCTCTTTTCACAGAGAGCTCGAAGGTATTGTGAAACGACACTGTATAACCCAAAATCAATACATGTATACCAAATACAATTATGGTTATTCAGCAATTCCATTCAAAACCAACTTAATGTTATTCAAAGACAACTTAAACCATTTAAAACAGTTAGTTGTTATTTATGAACATCATACGAGTACGTTTTTCGGTTCTGTTCATGCACTTGTATAAATATGAAACATTCAATGTGAACGCATATCCAAGGCTGGCAAACACCACAATGCGAGACAGACAAGTGCAGAAGTACTCCGCATACAAATCCCGGAACCTTGAACATGGAAACGACAAAACCTACCCTTTTGTCAGGTTATTCTGGAACCCCTTTAACGTACATGCACTAGTAAAATAAAAACTACATTGTCTTATCGTTTGAATAGTTTGCTTTAGGTGTATATTATGTTTATCTTTAATTTCATTGTGATTAAGAACGTTGCATTCCTGCTACTCTGGTTTACATTAAACCATTGCGTCATCGAATCGGAATAAAATTGCATAAGTATCCTCTTTTATTGCTGTTTAATTTGAATTGTGATGCTATGTGGTTTATCGTTATTTACACATTAATGTATTATGAATACATCTAAACCAAGTGTAAGGTTTGGGCGCCGGTAAACCGGGTTTAACTCCCTAATGCATTGCATTGACCGCTCCAAGGCGGTGACCCCAGTTCCATTCATGTGTGTTTTCTATGTCGTGTGTTTTTGCATTAAGCTGTGTTGTTTTTGGCAATTCGTCGTTTACCGTAAATAAAAGTCACTGTGTTGGTATAAGTTGTGTGGTTATAAAACTTCTCTCCTGCTCATGCAGCGGGAGTTTCACTTTGTTGATATCTTCAATAAATATGTGCGTTTAATGCACACAATGATTATTTATAATAGTCTTTAACGGTGTCGATGCAAAGACATACAATGATTGTATTATAAATAATTAATAATATACATATGAAACTATAATTTAAAGTAAAGTCATATATCATGCCGTACATACATATGGTTGGCATATATTTATGTTACATCGGAAAATACATCACCGATGTAAGGTTAAACCTAACACATACACATGCTGAAATAATGGATAGAGTACACAAATTAGTAGACGTGTGTCGCCTGATGTGTTATTAACGTCAGTATTAATATAAATCTAAACGTGTTCTTTCTTAAATTCAAATTGAATAATGAAAGCGGGTCATCTACATAAATAAATCGCGTAGCTATTTCACTTGTTTTAAGAAATAATCTAAACAGTAACAGTTATTATTCGTATATGAAAACATAAACAATTGAAAACTACAACATTTGCATAACAGCAAAGGTCATCAGCCAGATTTTACAATGCACAGCTGTGTTGGTGAAATCATGAGTCTGTGAGAAATCGTAATAATTATTTAAGACAGTATTCATTTTTAGGAATATTAACGTAAGGAACCATCATTTGTGTACTTACCTACACAATCCCATGACCACACCGTTTGATTTTAAGAATATTCAATGACTTTTCTGATATCTGGGTTCCCAAGAGATATAGTATGTAACAGTTCAGGGTTAGACAGTGGTTTTCCACATATTCGGTTCATATTCGGTTCAATAAACGACGTGTAAAATGGACTATAAAACAGACATTCATTTGCAAGATCTTAATAAAAAAGCAATTTTAACTGACTTTTTCAAAAACAAAACTTTATGTATTGTTCAAACTAATTCTTTTTGAATTAGATTATATCGATATTAATGTAGAACACAATTGTTATTACATACCACAATTTATAACGATTTTTAACTTTTCCTTATATCAGCCGTATTTTATTCGTGCGTATCTGTGCTGTCTAAGTAAACGTGAGAATACATAATATATTTTATGTTTTTTTGTTTGTTTAAGGTGTAGGTTAACATAATGTGCTCTTTACATAATGGGAAACCAAAACTTGCTATTATTATATCTACATTTTATCAGAGGTAGTCTTACCATGTTCTTTGTTATAAATCAACCGTATAGTATTTTAAATGCGGGATTGAGTTTAATGGTATGATATCGATAGCAGTAAATGTGCATGAGTGTTTGCAATTAAATCATGATTGTCGTGGAAGTTTTGTAGAATTATGTTTCTATTATAATAAAGGTAAATTTAAACATACACAAATTAACGTAATGTTTTTAAAGGTCAACCCATAACAATAAGACAATCTGAACTATTTTGTGCTTTTAACTTTGACACAATATGCGAGTATTTCTTTTAGTTAGTACTTACACGATAAAATCCCAAAATCTTAAAACCTGGGCAATTACTCACACAGCATTCTGTCAGTATTAGTTTCTATTTTACTCTAACTTGTTTCTATATTTATAAACTTCCTATATTCATGCCATGTACAGCTCAGGCAAAACTGGGTCAGATTATTCGGAGTGCATAATTGCTCGGCGAAACTACGCAGAATGGGAGCAGATCCAGCTACGAAATCATGCGGCGTGATACCGTGTGCAGGTACAGCGGATGACGACTGACGCGGTGTTCTCACTTCACAATATGCCGCGCAATACAAATGTCTCTTCCAGGTCGACTCGCCTCGTACTTGATCGCCCAAACTCCGCTAATCGCGAAATTTGTTCGTTTCGCATGAACCTTACTGTATACTGGGCGATTGTATGATATTCTCATTCAAAAATGTTTTATATTGTATTAGCATTTGATTGTGAAACAATAATATGTATATCCATGCATGCGGTTTCGTAATATTAAGAATTAAGGTTCTAATTAAGATTTTGTGAAATATCCGTCATAAAGACCAACCAATATCTTTTACATAAATTTAATTATAAACTTGCCATGCCCTCGACTATCACCCACAAATTACCAAACACATACATATACACACATATATATATTGCATAATATAACAATTATTATTAGATCTTTGACAAAGTGGAGAACAAATTACGTCATCGATGACGAACCTAGGATATTGGTTCGTCACATGACTTCTATCGGTTTGACGTAATCCTTAAAAGTATTCAGCATCTTTCAGGGTCTCGCGTACCTTGAGGCCAATGGATAATTGGAGGAGGCATATCATGGCACTAAAATAACATTAATATGCAGCATAGTGAATATAAACAAAAAATCACACTACTTTGGGACCCTAAAAAAAGTAATAATGGTAGTTTACTTCATGTTATCAAGTTTGTTTCCATTAGCGTTGATAATAACCATCTGTATTTTAAACAGTATTTCAGCATTAACTCCTAAATACATTATAAATTCGCCATACAAACATATGTTGCACATTTGTTTGTTGTTTTGTTTTTGTTTGTTTGGATTTTTCGCCGTTTTTAACAGTATTTCAGTCATATAACTGCGGTCAGTTAACCTACTCACACTTTTCCTGGGCAAGCTAAGCCGATCTTAGCGGTTTACCTGTACTAAGTACACATACTTATGCCAGTAACTGACAACTGCCTTACTTGAATCAGAGGGGAAAAATGGACGTAAAACTATTTGTTTGACCAATCCCTTGACCCGCTTTAATTGGTCAAATATTCTGAAAATAATTTAATTTTATTTGTATTCAGAATTGAAGTTTTTATTGACAAAAGAGTATAGCATTGACTCTCAAATTTTTTTATACGTTCTTTACATTGTCTTAACACGTATATTTGGAATATTATGAATGGCATTTACTCGGAATTTAAACCTCGATTTAGTGGACATATTCGTGTTGCTGGGCTTTGCAGCGTCAGTTCACATCCTAGATGACTTTTTCAATCGTACAAGATATTGTAGACCAACACGTAATGCGCGTGGTTTCCTAATCGGACTATTTAGCTTCTTTTGATATGAACAATCTCTATTTTGATAAACAGTTGACATGGTTGGCTTTTTTCGGATTAATAAACCGTTGTTAGATCTATTGTAGTAGTGTTGGTGTAGCAATGAGTAACATTAGTTGACATAATTGTTTACTTTGAACACAGAAACGTATTTTATGCCCAATGCGGATTTGGGGGCTTTAACATATGTGGCATGCAGAAATATCTCTACCGGCGATATCATATGAGTTTGTTTTTACGTCACACCCTATGTCCCATGGTGTAATGGTTAGTACTCAGGACTTCAAATCTCGGCGAGACCTTGTACATCAGTCCCTTACAGTGGTAATTTTTAATGGTAGTGTTTATTGCACGCACATTTTCATTTTATCTGGTCTGTAAATATGTGTTTAGTTGTAGAAAAAAACAACAAAGAATTGTGTAACGTATCAGTCAACAACGTTTACAAATGATTTGATGAAGAATCGTTTTTAAAAAATAATTAAATTGGCGTACTTTTGATCAATAAACGAAGCATAACATAGCACTACCTGTAAGGTTGTTCAGCCTTTACACTTTTTGTCAAACTAAATCAACTGGATCAGTAAATATCCTTTATTTGGTATATACGAGTTTCTCTGTACATAACCGAGCTCAATTTTGACTGAAGTAAATGCATGTGCTGGTAAGTTGTGCTTGTTTTTCTCAATTATATCCATCATGCCGTCCTGTTCGGTGCTACCTGTTGGCACAAAACACAAAAAGCATCCCGTCTGTGCCCAATAAGTAGAAAAATAGGTCCATTTACGAACTATTTAGGCACGTGTCCGACTCATCATCCCAGGAGAATGATTTCGTCTGTTGTTTGCATGTGTGCGGATGTGTGCGGATTGCATTGCGGATTAAATACATAAACATAAGAAACATGTTTATTTATAGCAGCACATTATATGTTTTGGTACGGGGATAATTTTATTGTGTGTTCAACATATTTGGTTACAGAAATGCCGCATAATTGTCATGAAGTCAGATTCGGGTTTTGTTTTGGCAAGCACAATGACGAAGAAAAGGTAAGAAGTACTTTTTGAATTTCTTATTCTGACGACATGGGTAATGTTAAATGAAACATGTTCAGACAAGGACTTGCAATTTAGAGAGATAGTTAAATGCAGTTTTCTGATAATACTTGGAGCAGCAGCACTCTTAATTGGCATTTGACGGATCACAATCTACCCATAATTACCATAAGTATTGGGACACTTAAAAATAATTATTTTTTATCGTCCCAATGTTAAGGGACATAAAAACCAATTCTCCAAATTGTGTCCCAACATTTAGGGCAATATATGATGCAATCTATTCTGCATATATTAATGTCTTAAATCAATTAATTATTTTCCTTTCTTTGAGATAATAATCTCTTACTAAAATATATTAAATATTTAATTATGCATTATTAGAAGTAATTTGTTTTAGTAAACTGATGTTTATAAGGTCAAATGTTTCTTGCTGGGGACTTAATGGTAATTCATTGAGAAGCTTAATTGAGAAGACCATGCTCTAGCAGAGTACACAGTTTGCACCACATGTCAACTACATGTAAACATACCCCTGATGGTGTACATTATGGTGTCTATATAAGCAAGAGCAACATACCGTGTTACAAGTCGTTATGATACCAGCAGTGGTGTCCTAATATTTCGGGTGTCCCAATACTTAGGGTATTCACAATTTTTGAAGGCGATATCCATAATCAATACAAATTTAACATTACAATATGTGAAAGTCCATCTTTACTAGCAGCAAAAAAATCCATATTAACATCAAATGGTCCATTACTAGTATTTAGAACACGTGCAACAAAAGCATGTATCTTATTCAAAGCAGTCATAAGTCCTTGTACATATATAGTACCTATTTTCAGAATTTTATTTTGATCTATTTGACGGCTTACACGACTGTACGATTTGTTGAAATTTGGAGGTCATTTAAAGATATATTTTTAAAGTAAATAAGAGTATGTTTCGTATTTGGAATTGTTATATATTCATGCATGAACACATAAAATAAAAACAAAAACAAAAACAAACATAAAACAAATAAGAGAAAATAAAAAGACATAACAAATATCTGATAAAGTGCTAATATAAAACTAATGTTTTTAAAAAGCAATTTATCAATTAAACTACATGACTTTTTGTATTATCTTTTCGCTGTTTAAAAAAAAAGACGGGACTCGAACCAGCAAAATCTAGGTTGGCAAGAGGAGCATTATACCACTACGCTATTTGCCCACCAATGTTTATAAGGTACAAATGACCGCTGTTTTGAAAAGCACTGCTTTCAATTCCATAAATCAAAGGTGATATTTACCCGATACCCGAAGCACGCTATCGAAAAATCACGACTGCTGGCCGAGGCTATATTTATAACGCATTCAACTACCGTGAAATTATTAATGTTTTGACAGTCGAGAAAAAAACAGACTATACATGACTAAATTAATTAAGACAACGCCCGGCTAGCTCAGTCGGTAGAGCACCAGACTTTTAACCGGTAGCGTTATCAGAGGGTCGTGGGTTCAAGTTCCACGTTTGGCGTTACTTTTTGTGATTGTCTAACATTATTAACATTATCGTTGTTCCTGAAACGCATAAATAACACTTAACTAATCGTGCACAAATGAAACATTCGCATTTATTATAAAATATGTAAAAAATGTGATGAATACGTCATTTGTACTATTTAATGTAGGTCTTCGTTAGTTAAATTCAAACTAAAAATAAACCTAGGTCCCGCCGAGATTTGAACACGGATCGCAGGATTCAAATTCCTGAGTGCTAACCATTACACCACGCGACCAGATGTTACAATATTTGCAGTGACATCATTTTAGCACATATCATGATGGAGGTCAAAATGGTGACAAATACGAGATATACGATAATTGACAATAACGTTGTATTGTCACTTTTATTGCAAAACAACATTCACGGATAGTCAATGATTAATATTGTTATTGAATTTATTTGATTTTAGGATTTGTCCCCAAATATTTATAATCCATTTTACGTAGTCAATGAATTATATTAGCAAATGATAGTTATTTCTTGTTACACAGTGTACAGCGGTTTTTAAGTACGATGGCCAAGTGGTTAAGGCGTAGGACTTAAGGTGCAATTGGACGAATGTCCGCGTGTTTCGAACTCCACCCGTACTAGTTTTTATTGTAAAAACACAGTTGCACGCAGTTGTTGCAGTGGCAGTAACAATCTCTGACCTACCCGTATGTTAGTATATGTACTTAAATTCCGACTTCAACAAGAGCTGTCGTCGACTAGTCATACCACTTTGTCAGTGTTATGGGCCACGGTCAGTGACCTGAAATAATGACCCGGAAGACGTGTGTATTTTTAGCTGAATATCTGTAATAGTTTCATAGATATGTACTTGCAAACAAACCTTAACCCGAAGTACAAAATGGTCATAATTCTGCTAAAATGCTGGTCACAGTTATGGGCCTTGGCCAGTGACCAAATATAATGACCCGAAAGACATATGTGCATTTTCACTTGAATATTTGGAGTAGATATACACATATAAACTTGTTGCACTCAAAACTTAACCAGAGCATTAAGCCGACGCCTACGAATGGGTGAGTAGAATAGCTTGGACTAGCTTGGACTATTCGGTTTTACTTTTATATTTACATTGCAGCTCATAGTGTGTGTTTGTTGACTAACACACCAATATCAGACACAGTGTGCTAACCGGACGCTGTTTAAATAAAACGGGCAACTAACACTTGTTATCATTAGCTGTACCTTTATCACTAAGTTGTTAAATTCTCGTTTAATTCATCAACAATTATTGTATATTGATAAGACGTGTTTATTGCAAATACTTCAACGTTATGTTATCGCTCGACATTTATTTATTTATGCTACGTTGAAGAAAAGTACAATTGTCATTGACAAACTGGGTTATTTTTATTGTATATTTTCTCAACAGAGGCTCTATTGTTAATTGTAATGACTCACCACATGATAATAATTATCTATAAAATGATAACGTTGAACATTATTATCTAGAAACAGCACTTATTGAGACAAAAACAACTGTCTAAAACAAAAACAAGTTATGCTCCCGCCGAGAATTGAAATCTGAATGCAGGATTCAAAGTCCTGAGTGCACCATTACACCACGGGACCATGCTTTATATCAGTGTCTACAAGGCGTTTGATCGTTTAGACTGTTTCAGGCTCCACTGTCGCGTTGGGCAGAAATGCATTGATTTGTAGAAAAGTAAACAATGTGTCTTATTATACCGCTTGTACGTACAACAATCCAGTTAACAACGTTTTCTTTAAACACTGTTTATCAGTACACAATTTTTTGACATTTATTAAAATGTGAACTGTTTGAATCGGAAACACATGTATAAGGTGTGATGTTTCTTAGAATGTGACTGTAAATAAGTCATGAGCAAATCTTTATGAAGCTTTATACAGAACCAACATATCTGGATATCTGCATTTAGTCGAGGTTTAAACCGCCACGGTCATTCACAATATCAACAAATATACATTTTTTGATATTGTAAACTACGTACATAATATTATATTTGTGTTAATATATTGAAACTTTAAAGATAAAGAATACATGTTTTCAAAATAGTGCTAATTAAAAGTGGACCATGTGCATGTGAATAAACACGTGGTAATTCCGCCGACTCTGCTTAACATTCATACTAGTAAAAATAAGTTTGTACTCATAACACAATTCAATTGAACACTGTTCGTCTTTGGTATAGTTTTACTGAGAACAAAGGATTAAAACATGCTTAATCCGAAAAATAGCCTCAAGTATGTAAACATCGTGTATCAACATAAAATTGTTTATACAATTAAAAAATGTAAACATGCCTAACTGGTTGTATTGTTGTATTAATGTCCGATGTTTTAGTGAGTCGGACATCTGTGCATAACGTATAACTTGGTATGAAAAACACCCACACAGTCACGTCAAACACCCACACAGTCACGTCAAACACCCACACAGTCACGTCAAACACCCACACAGTCACGTCAAACACCCAGTCGTGATTAAAACTAAAACTGGGCACTCTTTCAAGATTTCAATGTTAATATAACATGTGTACAATGTGTAATGCATGTACGTATCTGACGTAATGTATAGAGCGTGCAGCCATATACCTTTTGCCATCATGTTGCCAATAGCCTTTGCCTCTGTCAATGCAACTTATGTCAACCATTAGTACTGAAATGTGCACACATTTATTTGTAAAGTTATACGAGTATATTATATACGTGTCGTAGACACCGTTTGAAATTTGACTTCATATTTAGGTCTCAAAGTGGGGGATACGTGTTTACAGTTTTGATATTAATGTTTATAACCGTCACGCATAGATGTTTTACAATACAAATATTTCTATCATTCACCATGCAAGATTTCTGGATAATGGTTATCAATGTATCATAAAAATTAACATTCCTTCTTTCTGTTTAATTGTTTATGTTCAAGAAACGCAAAACAAAACAAACATAAAAATCACATACAGCCACAACCTAGATATGCGAGGCATAAATAACAATAAGAGACATTAAATAAGTAATTATTTCACATTGTTATTCAGTTACATATTTTCCACTTGTTGCTCCTTTAGCAGCCAATGCGATGCACACATCCTCATGCCTTCTTGCTATTGCAATATCATACGGAGTTAAACCATCATACGCTTGAGCATCGATATCACACTGGTTGTAACTCAGCAACTGACGAACGAGGTCTGCATTTCCGCTTTCACAAGCGTTATGCAAGATAGTTCTCCCAGTCTTTCCTTCTTTAATATTTATATCAGTCCCAGATTGCAGAAGGAGCATAACTATTTCCACGCAATTGTTCAAAGCAGCTAAATGCAAGCACGATTGGCCTTCATAATTTAGCAGCTTTATATCCAAACGTTCAGATGCGTCAGTAAAGTTGTTTGGATCGAGAAGTTCATTAATACACTCCAACCGACCATATTTGCAGCAAATATGTAGTGGCGTATCACCATTTTTGTCACGTGCTTCTATGTCTGCGCCTGAACGAAGAAGGGTTTGCACGATCCGCGGTTGATTGGTTATTACTGCCAGATGCAAAGGGGTTTGTAATATTTTGTTGGGCATGTAAATACATTTTGAAAATGGGAACTGTGTTATTATTGTATCAACACAATCCGAATTACTTAAAATAATAGCAATATGCAAAATTGTATCACCGTCTTCATCACGATATTCTAGAAACCTTTTCGTTTTATCAGCGGTCGTCACACTAGGACGTGCTCTCTTTGATTGAGAACTACCATCGGATGACATTATTCGCGATATACCAACACAAACAAGTACCAATTTACATAACAACCTATGAACTGCCATGCGCAAAATTTGGGCCTCCGACCGTTTCGAACAAGGTTTTAACATCATTTTCTACCCATTGGTTTTGAAGATCAAGAAGAATAGCGGTGTTGCTGCTGTTGCAGTTATTGTCACCGACACTTTGATCTGAAATGCATATTTAGTAAAAATACGTTAGACATAAGGACATGCAAAAACAACACTACATGCTTCGATAATGATTTCTTCCTGATTTCTTTAGTCTTCAGTAGACATTACCTTTTACAAAGACTTGTGCCCATGTAAAACGAAAATATAAATCTATAGAAACTAGAATTGTCACATGAGTGACGGATATACCCCCACAATATCGCTTTGTCACAAAACTATGGCATCCGTTCGAAAGAAATGGACAGACAGAGAATGCTTTAATTTGTGAATGGTCAATAGTGTATTTGGAAATTTTTTATTTCAATAGGAGCCATAACTCTGTCAACATTTAGTGGTTTTTTAACCAAAGCTGAACTTAATATGTATTTTATGATATTACACCTATGTACCAAAAATTATTTAAATATGTGAAGCCTTTCATGATTTATTGTCCATGTTTTAAAGACTATCCAATATCTTTGTGTTTGTTTTATGTCCGAGGCATGAAGTTATAAGAACCTTTAATAGAAAATATGGGAAATTATGTGAAATTCATGGAAAATATCTCTCTCAAGCTGCTGCCGAAATTGCTGTGTAATCATTGGTAACTTCCATTTAGGTTACTTTTATGATGCATGTTATTGCTGAGTGTGAACTGAAAACGACGAAAACATGTTAGCAACACTTCTCAATAGAAGTTCCCAAGAAAAGTAATGGCAGTTCTAAACAATCATTGTGCAATTTACATTGACTACCAGTAAAACCAAGAATCATTTTTATGATTTAACGTTTCATATATGGATGTCAAGCTGGCGATGCGCCTGAATATTTGCTTGAATTTTTGTTAGAATACTGTCCCCGCAGATTGGGTTTAAGATTGATCTAAGATCACTTCTACTACCCTAGCCAGTGTTACTTAGTTCCAACGTTGTATTGAAGTGTGTGCTGGCTTATATGAACTTGCAAGAGACCCTTTCCCATCACGCGGTACTATTTGGATCATGACACATGTTCTTAATGCATTATAGGAATAACACATTTTAGCATTGGCAGGAACTAGTGAACGATTTCAGGGGTTACCTTTTCATACATGTCTACAGCATACGAGTTTTGAAAATGTCTGATGAATATACCGCTATTTAGTATATAGTCGGTGACCAATTGTTAGTAGTTTTCATTTCCATTTTGGTTCTGCAACAGCTACATTTACAAGTTAAATGATATGAACGCCTAAATAAAACATCTATGTAAGATATGATGCTGTTCCCAAATCTATAAATATTTGTTAGTACAAAAGTTTCATGTCCGAGCCATTCCAGAAATATAGTACATTCTGTAGTATAAAGTTAACTCAATTCCAAAACAAAAATATTGGTGGTCCAATATGTTTATTAGTTAGAAACGTTATTGTAGACTTACATAAAGGACATATACTCTATTGTTATATTTGTACTAAGCCTCTATTTGAGATTTTTTATGTGCTACAGCACAAAAATGTCAACTTCTTTACAGAGCAAAAATCTATTAAACAATTAAGTTTTTCCGATTTTTTATGCAAACAAATAACATCTATTATCAATATTAGTGCCATTTTACTGAATATTCGTGTAAAAAGATACATTATAACAATACATTATAACATGTTTACCCCCTAAAAAGTAGACAGTTTATATAAACTAAGAAATTGAAATTGAAAAAAAGAAATTTAGCACTAAAAATATATTTCTCCACATGCCTACTCATTTCTTGAATAAATATGGTGAAATTGATTGCCACTGTATGACAATAATGTTTATTTATTGATATATAAATACTTACTCATATTTTAGTCATTTAACATCACGTAACAGAGTTGACATGTAGCGTAACGGTGTTGACACTATGTAACGGAGTTGACATTAGTAATTGTATTAAATCGTAAAGTTTTGTTTTTATAATTGAACACACATAAAATATTAATGGGAAATAGCTATTTACTTGAAACTGAACCACTCTGCAATAGAAAATAAGCAGAACAGCAATCTCATTATATATATATGTGTGTACCTATCATAAATACTTAATGAATACACTGTCAAATATGGGTTATCCCCCGTACTGCATAATACATGTATAACTAATAATGGATTGAATTGTAGCTATGTCATGTAGCTATGTCATCAACACTATTTTATGAATGTATCGTTTCGCAAAATAAACAATATAGTTTGAGAATGTAGCAAAAGTAGCATTAACGGAACATATGTTGCAAACAAAGAAAGAAAACTTATGCAGGCATATATATTGACACTGTAAGCAGATCCGTCCGGATTGCCGCATTCGGCTCTCATGAAACAGTGTTGAACTCCGCTTAAACCCCAAGCAATCTCGTCACCAAAATGTGCACTTGAGCCAAATACGGCATTGTGGATCTTCAGTACCAAAAAAAAACATTAATGTGTCTTAAATTTATACACTGTAAAGCTCAAAACGGACAATACAAAAGGCATGTAATTGCAATAATGACAAGTGGTATTGAATTCGATTCATTAGCACCATATTTTACAACAAGGGTGGTAATCGATGCGAGCGCATTAAAGTTGGCATACTGAGATCTCTCGATTAAGTATTATTTTCATGGATAATCTAGAAATAGAAGACTAATATGTAAATCTTTAATAGCATACAAAGGCCTTAAATTTGCCCCCCCCCCCCCCCATTTGTGTTATCATTGCACCACTGCAAAATCACCGTTATTTGTGCTTGAAAACGTGACAAATCACGTTTAAGCTGATATTCAGCGAAGCCTAAAACTTAAGAACAAAAACAGCAGCAGCATCTCACTTGTTATAACGATCTTTGAACCAATGAGAGAAACATTAATTCTTTGTGCTATAAAAATACCACTTACCTGTATCCTATTTCAAAGTTTGACATGCCTAATCATAGTTTACCGACAGTTTGCAGTCTAAATGTCAACTTGGGAATCGCAGTATGTTAACTTGGAATACGTGCCCATCGATTGGTTCTTGAAACAACCGTTCAAGTCTAATCTTTCCACAACTGCTAAGACATAACTTTAACAAACAGAGTAGAGTCTCATGTACTAAGCTAAGCTACAGTGCAAATAAGGCTACGCACAGCTTACATTTTATTTGTTACATTCAATTTGTGATTGACAATGATCTAACGGCACTTTCGTATAATCACACGCCTTAATTACCTTAATGCATTAAAACCGTTGACTTAATATTTATGTACTCTGATAATTTTATATGCTTTGATTATGATGTAATTACTTGTAGGAGGTTTTCGTACCTGATGAAGTTTCATTGTATCAGAAAAAGCTTGCATTTTGCCAGACGATCCCATTGAATACCGTAGAGTTATTTTTTATTCCAATAGTATGCGGAATTACTTTATTAAAGTAAAATCAATACATATTGAACACAATGTCTTGTTATTGTCAACTATTTACCAATATGTCCACTCCGTTACGATTTTTGTAACGGAGTTGACCTTAACGGAGTCGACATTCTAAAACTGTTTTCCACACAGCCATTTTGTTTTTGAGCATTTTGTAATCAAATAGACATTAATGTGTTTTGAACGTCAATCTGCTAATAAACTTGTGCTTTTTATCAACAATAAAATTCAACAGTTTTATGAAAACACTTGCTTGGAGTTGACCAAGTTTTTTTATATGCATGCAACTGCTGACAAACGGGCATATTTTGGTCATTCTTCCTTATACCAACCGCATCAACATCTTAATTTAAATTTTCGCGCTTAAAATGTTTGTGTATATGGACATCATCGCTTGTTGTGTACCAAGGAATATAATCATTACTTTCATGATTTATGGAGTCGTAAAGGAGTTGACAGATGAACATGGGGACAGACCATTCAAGCATGATAAATTATTGTAGACACATCCGAAACAAGTTTTGATAGCCTGTTTCAAATTATATATGTATTAAGCTATCATAAACAGAAACACTTTATCAATGGTACTTAATTGGAAGAAAAATACACCCATTGTTTTCCGTAAATCTGTGATCGGGACATCGCAAAATTGCCAATTTGCGGTATCGCCATCCATCATTTTTGATAACTGAAGAAAGTATTGGCACAAAAATCTATCTGAGCTTGAGATTATAAGAAAGACAATACATTAAGATAGGAATATTAAACATACCATGTTTATTTTGTAAGATAAATTACCGGGACATGGGTATGTACATTCTGGAATGACTGGTCCATTCATGTAATTGTTTGCCAATTTCAAACGTATTTTCGTCCGTGTGGACGGCAAATCCGACACAAAATTTAGTACATTTTTCAGTAGAATGGATTAGGGATTAGTCCATGTATTTGAGTAGATATAAAATATAGCAGGTGCCAGATAATACTATTTTTTATAATATCGTAGTGACCTTGTTGGACCGGAAGATAAAAGAAAGCCAAGAAAATGCCAGGTGGAAAAGACTTTCTCTTAAATATGGTTATTATGAAACACATTTTTTTAACCGCAAGGTCTGCATTGAATAAACACTGCTTCGAAAATCACAAACTTTTAATTGTATTCACAACTGACTGCCTAACCTTTCCTAAAACATGTATTACGTAGTTTGCATTTTCGGAAAATACTTGTTGACATTGTGAATGACCTTGACAAGAAATTCAAACCTCGCTTTAGCGTTAAATATCGGAATATATTGGTTTTGTAGTGTGAACTAGAGCTACAATTCAAGCCATTGTTTTGTGAAATTGTTTATTTTGAATGAGGACTAGGAGGCTTTACACAAATATTAGTATAGTGAGTGTGTCATTGTTTCAATAACACTCAACCTGTTCCGAAGATTTATATGGCTAGATTTAAGTAAAACACAATCGACGCTGTCTTTTTTAATCCAGAGTAAACCATCATTCAAAACTATGCAGCAGTTAGTGAACGTTAAAGTTTGAACACTTATGCTCCAAGTTCAGTATTATATGTTTATGTTAAACCTAAATTAAAATCATAACAAACGAAATGTAGTATAAGTATGTGTATACATTTAAAATAATACATAAATATAATTTGGTACGGCGAAAACAGCTCTAATTAATTGTTTACAGAACATAACACGACAAAAAAGTTTGTTTGCCAAACATCTCACAGTGATCTTCCCTACTACGCGATATTAATATTTATGCAGCGAAGAAAGGGTGTCCGCGAAGAGTGTGTCAGTTTGCACATACGTACGGTGGCATAGATGTGACATGTTTGTATTAATGTCGTTCTCACGACATATTAAGTCGTGGAAACGTGATCTTATCTCGTGGTTACGACATAATTATGTCGTGATAACGACATATTAAGTCGTGGGAACGAGATATTTTATCGTGGGAACGACGTAAATAGCTCATGGAAACGACATATTAAGTCCTGGGAACGAGATAATTAACTCGTGGTAACGACATATTAAGTCGAGGGAACGAGATCTTTTCTCGTGGGAACGACATAAATAACTCGTGGTAACCACATAATATGTCATGGGAACGAGATATTTTTGTCGAGGGAACGACTTAATGAGCCAATCAAAATCACAATTCCAGATATGCCAATGTAAAGTGGAAGTTGAATGTCTTTAGGTGGGCGGGAATCTATCGGATTTGTGATTTTGATCTTTAAACGCTTGGTGTTTTGTTCTGTTCTGCAACAATGTTATGTGCCTTTAATGCACAAAATGATTTATGAAGATGTACGACCGGTTTATATAACTATGTATACATTGTACACGCTGAACAAAGATTGTTATGTAACATCGTATGGTACTTACATTTGCATAAATGGATGCTCGTTTGAAGCAATAGTCTTTTTAAAATATATTTTCAGATTCAATATTGTAGTTGGCATAAACATACTGTAGGTATAGATTAATATGATATTTCCCATTTGCAAATAATGATCAGCATCAAATTAAGATATCATATAATGTTTTGGAACTGCGGAATACATGTATTTGGAAACACCTGATGTGTTATTTCTATGAAAGTCAGCTGAGAATGTTCTAAATGTTGAAATCGAGTCCAATAACAAAGGTATAACCAGTGACAGTATATCTAAAGATTGTACTGAACATGTTTTTGTTTTACTTTCTAACTCAATATCTAGTAATCAGTTCATAACTTCTATTTAAACTCTGGCAAAATTCTGACATCTTCATAAAATTGAACATTGTCATGCCGAAAAATTAAGAAGGTAAGCAGTCTCAATAAAACATTAGAACCAGAGGGTAAACTAAACAATAAATACTGTCGTTGTCAGCTACTTACCCCAATTACTCCATGGCCGTACATTTTAACGATACGTGTCAGCTATCAAATGAAATTGCTATGTACATGAAGTGGTTTCCCAAGGTTAATGTGTTACTTGTACATACCATCCATGACATTTTGGTTTCCCGGTGAAATTGATCACTCATGATTGCAATTGGGTTAAGCATACAAAAATGTATTGATTCTTTTGTTCATAAATTAGGATTAAACATTATATTTGGAAAGGATATTTGTAAATAAACATGGTATTATATTGCTATGTTTTGGTTTCACGGTATTAAACGAATGTTTAATGACCTTAAAAACAATTTATATCGAAAACAATTCTTTAAAATGTGCAAAGAAGAGAGACTTTATAAGCTTAAAGCTTTCGTCTTGAATCCGTTGCCTCACTACACATGTTGTATTGTATTGTGTTCTCCATATATTACTGTATCTGTATATATTGGGCAATAATTTTTTTAACCAAAATGTGCACATGCATGGTTCATTATCTACTGAAACAAAACGGATATAAAATTATAGGTGGCCGTGCTCTTGTTTGTGAACTATTGGATTAATTTTTTTAGCAATGTTTAAGTATATAACGCATTACTTTTCAAACAAAGATGGGTTATTTGCTTCTACCAAATGTTGTGTAGAGCAATATACGTTTTTAATTTTATTTATATTTACCGTTATAACGTTGATAGGACAGATAACGAGGTCAATTATGAATTAAATATACTTGCGGAAAAATATAAACTTCAAATATGTGCATCATAGATGTGCATCGAATGGTACTCGATGTAGCGAGTTAGGTGTTGAAAAACAACTATTCAAAAAAGATTTTTTTTTCACAGACCGTATTTTATATGTTTCAGATGTTTTATTTGACAATATGTTAAGGTAAAGAAATGAATACTTACACACGCTGCAGTTACCACTGAACGGGCATTTTATGAGGAGGTCAGTTATGTAGTGAATATTTGTAGAAGCATATTATCAAATGTCCGAACATGTTTAGTTCCACAACACCGACCGTTATATCAATTTGCACAGAAACACAACAAAAGAGATCTGTGACTACATGTATCGTGTTTCCGCAAAAATAGTTTTAGCATTATACATTATAGGACTTAATGCGTAAATTTAAAGGAAGTGCACAACATCGATGTTTCTATGGTGTTTTGTCATCAAAAATACATGCATGTTGATTATACATCGCATTAAATGTGCGTATATAGAAACATGTTGTTCTTGTATTTGACTGCAGTATTCAATTTATTTGGACTCCCACTTAAAAGCAATATATACATCTGTATTGACACTCGGTTTTCAAAATACATGTACACAACTTTTTTGTATGATTAAGAGCCGTCCTACTGCTTTAGTATTCTCCAATATTTATTTTGTCTTCAATCGTTCAATTTAAATATTATTACTAGTGTTGTTGTTAGGAAAATATTTATCCGCATATAAACTCGCTTAATAAAAGTAATAGTTAGAGCAACAGTGAACTATAAGAAAGTCCATCAAATTATTGCACTCAATAATATACAATAAATAGAAAATACAACAAAGGGAGAAAGAACGTAACACAAATATTTTCATTTTGTTGCGAACGTCGTGCATCTGAACGCAATCCATAACTTTTCTTTTTATCAGCCGCACTTCATATCAGCCGTGTCAATGAATACACATGTACGGTTACAAATGAAAAGTGAATTACACGCTTTCAAATGAGACTACTATATATGTGTGTTCTTATGTTTAATAAGCGCAGCGATTAACAGCTTTTATTTAGTTAAATGGGAAACCATGATTTGATTATATTCTAATAGTTCATGTACGTGCAGTATATTTTATCTGAAGTAGCGTAATCATGTAATAATTTACGGTTTAGCATAACGTATCCACATAAGGTATGTTTTATTGAATCGAGTTAAATTATTTGAAGATATGCTATCGATTACAGCTAAGCTGCATGTACGGATGTTCCACTACAACCGTTTCAAGTATTGTTGTCATTTAAATTAAATGCATAAACTAGAGCTACCTCAGACTGATGTCTTAAGCCATATGCTACTTAGTCATAACATTAAAAAAAAAAACACCTCGAAAGAAATGTGTTATTTTACACTCTATACTTAACAAAGTTTTGGTAAGCATCAGGGACATTGTTCTTCCTAAATAAGGGTTTTCGTTGCAATGAAGTTTCCTAAATAAGGGTTTTCGTTGCAATGAAGTTTGTAAATGCAGTGTATGCATTATAAAGGCGTACTAGTATATGCTGTGAATATGATAAGTGTTTTTAAGTTGATTTAGTTCTAGAGTATGATTACTGTTTATGGTGATATTTTCAAACAAATTGGCTATTATGAAAGTTGTCAGAACATACGTGTATTCCAATTGAACAGGAGCGTGCTTTTTATTGTTTATGTGTTGTAAATAGCTTGGAAGCGTCTTCTAATGCTTCTAGTCAGATTCTTGATGAAGCGTTGTATGAAAACACTCTTTGGATTTGTAGAATGTCGCCCATGTAACACAGTGCAGGGGGCGTTCCGCGGTCAAGAAAATAGAGATCGGTGTATCCATACCACAATGCCAGCTGATGCTACCCCAGGTGTCACTAAGTCTCTACCAGATAGGTTGTGGTCTCGATCGAAGATAAGCGTTCTGTAGCCTATGTACGGTGGTCTGTGTAGATACTGGACCCCCTCAGGAATTTGGTAAGCAACAACGCAGATGGGTAAAGTGTTTACTTCGGGTCTGAACGATCAAAAAGCTATTCAGCCTTACATCATGGCTGTGGCATCACTGCTTTAGCCCCCAATATTTCTTATAACAAAAACGGTATGCATTTGTTAGCCGTCCAATACCGGGGTGTTTCGGTAATATTTATAAGTGTACTACGTTAGCATAATTGCCATGGCTACTCCGCAAAGCCTGCCAGTGAAAGCGATCTATATAAAGACTGGAGATTATATACATACACACTAAGGCAGTACCCACGTAGCATATCTAATATATATCATGAACACATAGCATAATAACGCGTTTGTCATGTGCCTTAAAATCAGCCTGATAACCAGGTATTCAACTAACCTAAAATATATTACTTACTTAGTTTACCACGTGACCTTGTATCTCTGTCAGTAGCTATGACGGATTTTTTTTCATTATTAAGAAGTTGTTACTTTATTCGATACGAAACCTGCTTGGTTCCTTCACAATTCATTATTTAAAAAAAACTGCAGAATCAGCCTTTCGCACTTTCGAATACTTCGCACGACCGTTGAGTTTGTACAAGCTATATTTAGAATACTTCGCACGACCGTTGAGTTTGTACAAGCTATATTTAGAATACTTCGCACGACCGTTGAGTTTGTACAAGCTATATTTAGAATACTTCGCACGACCGTTGAGTTTGTACAAGCTATATTTAGACGTGTCAGGTTTATAAATAAGATGCCGTGATCGATAGGAAGTTTCAACAGCGCGTTAGTATATACAACAACAACAACAACAACAACATTTATTAGCATATAAGCATATACATTGCTTTTAGCCAAATGTATTAAAACATAGTGGACGCAATATGTAAACGACACATTAAATACAATTAGTTAATAGCAGGAGCTGAAAGTGTTATATAAATCTGAAATTGTATTAACATACTTTGGTTTACATATCAGTTGTCAAAAGAAGAGTGAAATATGTTATTTGAGTATGTTTTGTACTTAGACAAAGACAGGAGTTTGAAGACGATAAATCAAATTAGTAATACGTTTGTATTTAGGTTAATTATAATGCCAGAATACATTAGCATATTTATTGTTCGTATTGATTATAATTTGTCATCTAGTGTTTAGTACACTCGATAACATTCCAAAATTAATAACGAACTTGTTTTGTAGAAAATTTTATGCAGTATAATAAATTCTAAGTAGTACTTATTGTATGTATTCATCTTGTACATTTAAACATATTTGATTGTTTTATTTAAACATATGTAGTGTCTAAACTATTTCTCAGTTCGTTTGCAGTGTAAATATATTTAGCAAGATTAATAATTTCGTTTTTATTTTGAGTTCGCATTAAATTGTCAAATTTGTTCAATGTTGGCCATCTTTGGAAAAACGGTTTTAAACACGTATTTCTAATATCTTTATATACTGGGCAAGTCAATAGGAAGTGATATTCACTTTCTACAACGTTTATATTACAAAATCTGCATTTTCTATTTGCTCGAGTGATATTATTGTATCGACCTCGCTCTATCTCTAATTTGTGCGATGACAATCGAAATTTTGTTAATGCTATTTTGTGTTTTCTTGTTTTTACGACATCGAGGTAGCGTTCTAAATTAAAATTGTCCTTGAACCGACAGTATGTGGAAAGTCTTGGTGAATTGTTTATATCGCTATACCAGTGCTGTTTATACTGATCAAATAATCGTTGTTTTATAAGATTGTAAGTATAAGTTTGTTCAGTTTTTTCTGTAAGGGTTTCATGTTCAATCCATATATACGTTAAACCTAGCTGTGCGAGTATTGTTTTTATTTGTGTTGCCCAATTTCTTTGGTTATATGTTATGTTTTGTTCTGTGTCATTATGTAGTAATGTATATGTTATTTTTACAAGGCTATCATTGGTTGATGAAATTAATTTAAACCAATATCTAATCATGTGTAGCTTTCTTATAACTGATAACGGATATCTTCCTAATTCGCCATATAACGCAGATAAGTTTGTTGATTTATTAACACAAACATGGTGAAATGCGGAAAGTTATCGGTATATAACATTGGTGAAATACGGAAAGTTATTGGAAAATGGAATAATATATGGATATTCTTCGATATTCAGAACTAGTAACGCAATAAATGAGTGGTGTAATCAATAAACAAAATGAGCAATGACATCACAAACAAGTTTTCACTGGACTGACATAAATACAATTGTTGTGAGCGTGCTTTTTTTCAGTACCAAAGTAACACACAATTAATGAATATACTGACTATAAACAAAGCGAATTTCCAGTTGCGACAGCAGGAGAAAACTCTTATTAGCAGCCCGAGGCCCTTTATTTATGGCTCGTGACCAATTGCCAAAAAAATAACACAGCACATCACAAAAACACTTAACAAACACAAAACACACATGAATAAAACTGGGGTCACCGCATTGGAACGGTCAATGCAAAGCATTGGGGATTTAAACCGGTTTACGTGCGCACGAACCTCAAAACCAAGCTTGAATTATTAGAGACAGTGATATTGATAATCCGTTACAGGTATGAAGAAAAACTAAACGTAATTGATATTGTATTAAAGTATAAATGTTATATACAATTTACACATCGTAGTATCTATTAAATACATGTAGGTTTTCAGTACCCGCAAAGTCTAGGTCACACGAATTGGCCACACGTTATTAAAGAGACCTGTTCACAGATCGACGACTTGACCATTTTCCAACTTTTTGTTACACATTCCAAAAATAAAAGAACAGTGTATATGAGAAAGCGAAAAAGCACTACGGACATAGAAATATACTGTAAATACCGTTTCGTTTATGAGTAATCATCAGTTAAAATTGCTTAAATTATAAAGCGTTTGTAACGCTAAACGATGGAATAATTTGGAATGTTTGTGATGTTTTTGTTAAAAGTGGTCATTGTGTTTTGCTATTGATATACTGGCATAATAGCATGCCCATGATAAAATAAACACGTCCAACAAATATATTCCACTGGGATTTATAGAGAATACTAGGTTACACTGGGTAAGACGTGACACCGAATATTGGCCAATTATCACAGCTAAAGAGTCCAAAGATCTACTTGCTTTATTATATGACTTATAAAATAAACGACAGCTGATAAAATTGTTACTAAAACACAATTTTATGTTTTAAGAACTATATTTAAACAAAAAGATAAGTAAAGCAAGTAAATTAAATGCTTCTCTTAACTCACTTTAACGTTTTTTCTCAGAGGCACTTTTATTATTCAAATTCACCATCGCTAAAGAAAAGGTACAAGGTAAATGAGAATAACATTCAGCGATGTCGATTATCTGTGCATTTAATCAAACACAAATAAAAATGACATACTAATATCCACTGAACATAGCATCACAAATATAATAGGAGCTAACGTTTTGACATAGTCGTTTACAAATGACAGCGTATTATGACGCCATCTTTGTACAAAACAACGTCCTGTGCAATATCAAATTATATTTGCACGGTTAATGAAAAAAAAGTGCAATATCATGTTTGATTTTCTTTGGAGGGTGTGTCGCTGAGCCAAATACCACGATCAGCTGCGAATAGCCAATCGCGGCTGATCGCACGACAGTGGGAACCTAGCATAAACGGAGTACTTATAGTGCAAGCTTGATCGTATTCCGGAGTTTAGCGAGCAATGAAATGTTTTGTCGATAAACCCCTTACTGAGTACATGAACATATTTACGTCATAGCATTTATCGTCTGATGCAAACTGTTAAAACAACATACCAATGAACTAAAGACAGGCAAAAAACTTACACAATTAGCCATATACACTATAATATTTAAAGCAATTCGAACGACAAATGACGTACTCGAACACCAAACGCTATTTAAGTATGTCAAACTAAGGTGTAATAACAACCAAAAAAGACGCACAACATACACAGGGGGCTGGAACGGGGTGGGGATTGTATAATATGGTGTGTTTCTACCTAAAATGCCAAAAACCACCAGCCAATATTATAATAGTAACAAGAGTTTCAACTCCAAAAATCGTATATTTTGACATATATCAATCAGAGTTCAGTTTCTTTGGCATACAGTAATGAATTTCCACAGCTTTAAAATTTACATGGAGCTAAGACATTGCTCTCTCAATAAACAATTACTTGTATTTCCTTATTCACTGCAAATCGTCTATAGGAGCATTAAAACACCACAAAAGTTTCAATATTGTTTACTCGGTCGAGAAGTCGCAACACGGCGAACAGCTCAATTCAATGGGACATCAAATGCAACACAATTTCAAAGAAGCTTCGACATTTCAACTGGAGGCAGCCATAATTTGTCACGTGACTTCAGCCTCGAGATAAATTATAGTACGCGACGTCTCGTTGGATAATGCGCTCATGCATGTGGGCCCGGTACTAGTGAATAATATGGAGAGCCGGGCTAAAGTATATTGTAAACTTTGCAACGTGCTTTCATACCCGTGCATTTTGCGCTAAACTTTAATTACAGTTTCACTACAGTATATGTTACGTACAAGTTTTTGTTTTCACAAGACATATGAGTGTCAATTGGTAATGTTATAATAATATATTAAACAATGTAATGAAAGTATTTTTAAATATTTAATTCATATATTGTTTTCAGACTCGTGCAAACTTCATATGAGGGGGTGGGGGACCGGGGGGGGGGGGGGCATGCAACAAAACACCAGCAAACTAATTTTGTGTATTATTCATTTAGAAAAACGATTTTACCCCACCCTTTTACCATTTCCCTACACAAAACGTTATTATAGTGCCACAAATATAAATATGCCTTTACTATAAATGTCATTAGAAATACATGCATCTAGCTAATAAAACATTTTTATACTCTTACAGTACATTACAATGACCCAAATGCTGCCGTAATTGTTTGGAAACAAACAATTGTGAAAGAAAATGAATTATAATAATGTGTGGGCAAATTAGCAGCACAAAATACATAATTGTAAATTTGTGTAAAACATGCACAATTACAGTATGTTGCGTTTTGTCCCTCATTCATTATGTTTGAAAATTATATAATTTTAAAGGTGCTCAATATGCTATAGATTATTTCTTGAAGAGCTGATATTTACACACTGTCGTACAACTTGTGTATATTTTGATTAAAATAATACGCTAATAAATTATGTATTTTTTACTTTTGTTACTTTAACAAGATAGATTGATTAGTTTTTACTTAAAAAATGAAGATGTTTCTATTGTTCATCAACATTCATCAATGACTGGGAAACCCATGCAAAATGCGATATTTGCGCATAAAATTGAGAAATATCACAAAGAAAGGTTCACCAATGTGATTTTACATAATGTAACTGCTCTAAACCCATAATTGCTCTAAACACAACATGTAATTGCTCTAAACTCTAAGCCCATAAATTGTTGTGGATATGAGAAATTATTTCATATGAAATAATCCTTTCCCAGTCACTGATTATGTCAAATATTAAAACTTCTAAGGAAATTAAAAGATTGTAAACAAAGTATCCGATTATCCATGTGTAAAAATAAATAAATAAATTTCACAAGAGTTGCAAAACCAGGAAACTCCTGACTGAGGATGTTTTTTTCCATAATTGTGCATTTTTCAAACCGGCACATTTTTTGTGATACCAGCCGTCACAAGAATCGCATTGTATCCATTGATCACGTTTTACAGCAAAACATAACTGACATAAGTCACTAGTGTCTTCTCAAATGTCTGATTCTTGTGGCAAGGGCATCGGTTGTAATGGGGTGGCCTCAATGTCTTCAACTTGTGATGAACGATCCGGTTGAGGTTCATCCATTATTTCAAACTGAGTCTCCTGGGATGGTCCTGGTTTGCGCAATGATGATTTTTTTAATGTTAGCACTTTCGTTGATTTAGGTGACAATTTACTTTGATCTGATTGTTTTTGCTTGCTGACTTTGATCTGTGTCCGATGAGCCAATGTCTTTTCCACCCTACATGCAGATTTTATGTCTTTTTTAAACTGTGCCAGAAGTACCATAAGGTATTTTGCAACAAGTTCATGATATATATTTCAAACCTGACAACACAACAACACCATTTTCACCAAATTCCTCAACAGGATGTTTTGAATAACTATTGACAACAACATAAGTAAACTGTTCATATAAAGGTTTCTCGTGAATTATAAGTTCTAAACACTTATTGTACATGTTCTTTCCATATTTCATAAGGTTTTCATAAACTAGTAGACCAGGAATGTTGTGAGTGAGACTGACACAAAATTTAAACAAATTGTCATTAACATTGGTCAAGCCTCTTGATGCATACTGCCTCCTTTCCATATCAATGAAAGTCTGGCTCATCAGTTGAGCGTTCAGGTACTGTTCATCTTCTTTAATGAGATTAAGAATATCAACGGCATATTTTGCCTCACTGTATGTGTCATCACCTTGTATGAAATACATGACTTTTTTGCATTTGTGTGTATTTGTTTCTCAAAGATGCCAAACAATACTCAGCGACATATCGATTTCGAGCTCTCGATTAATCTGTAACATGTCTTTTTGCAATTAAACCATCGCTAATTTTCATCAAGTCCACTTTCTGCTTTAAATAAAATAATCTTACAGCTTCTAGAATGTTGTAACAAACTATCATGTGATGATTTGAGAAATCTTCTTGTTCAAACAAAAGTAAACAAGTTATCCTATATTCAGCACTCGTATTAAATTCATGTACCAAACGATAGAAATGTCCAATTTTTTTTGTGGAATTCCACATGATACTTCCTTTTTGCCAGTTATTTTTTTTTACATAAATTCCTAATTTCAGGAACAATTTTTTGGCAAATGTAATGAGTTTATTCTGGTTAATTTCATCAATGATCTTATTTATACACACATGTGCTTCAGTAATTTCTTGTTTATAGATCATATTTTGCATTACAATGTCTATATTGAACTCGTTCGGAATTTCAAAATCTATAGCTGCTGCTTCGTCTGATATTATTGAGGCTATAACATTGTTAAACTCATCATCAAGGTCATCATCGACATTTTCACTATCTATATCTTCTATGTCCACATTTTGTGGAGATCTGTCATCCGTTTGTACAATACTGTGTTCATCCATCGTCTCGCATTCAGCTTCATGTTGAAAACTGTAAAATGAACATGTATATAGTTGCCTTCATCATCTAATGCAATGTTATGTGACAGCCTATACTGCCCTATACAAATATACAAATTCCTTTACAATTATGACAGGCGTGCTACAATGTAATACATTGAATTTGGCATAAATTTAAGTATAGGAGTTTAGTACCGAGACAGACATTTAATATAAAATGTACACACTTTCAATACAGCTTTTATAATACAAGGCTAGGCACTGGAATTTTAAGGAAATAATTATGTACATTGTAAAAAACTATAATAATTGTTATAAATTATTTTAAAATGATATTATTAAATGCAGTACTGAAGTTTTTGATCTATAATGGTTGATGCCTTGATACTGAATCAGCAGCATAGTGTGCAAACATGAACAAATGTTATATTACAGTATTGGTGCACTAAAACGTTTATGTTAAAGTTATGCCATTTTATTTTTCAGGATTACTTCACGTCTGCAATATGACCTGAAGAGTGAGGTTGAAGTAAGCTTATTATATGAAAGTTTTAAGTTTGAATGGTCAAAGTCTGGTAACAATCAATCTGTACCTGGATTGAGAGTGTTTTTGGACTATCTCATGGCTATTTACCCAGAAACCAAACGTGTAAGAAAACATGCAGATGGAAAATGGTTAACTCTTGACAGGGGCATAGCTATAAAACCATTACAGCCTATGAACACAACCTCAAAATTCAATGGCATAATAAAGTATCTGCCACACACACTTACAGTTAATAATGTAACAGATGATATATTAGAGTGCTCTACTGATAGTAGTTGCCTTCGCAATGGGAATGCTGTAGTGAAAAGAATGAAATTGTATTGCAAAGGAACTAGGGAGCTGACTGTTTTTCTTACAACTGTGAATTTAAGCAGTGTGCACATAATGAATACATTCACATGTGATGAACCATGTATAAGTAGCATTTGTCTGCTGTGTAAAAATTACAGGTTTGTGAAGTCGTTTTAGCCATTAAAAATGTTGTTTTTAACAGATTTCATACTCTAGAACAATTCAAGTAAAGCAACACAGCAGTCTCTATAAGAACAATTTGCTCTGTATCATGCAATGGAATAGTCACCATTCACAGCACAGAGTTTTACATGTAAAATGTGCAGAACAAGTACTTCTACATCTCCTGATAAGGAAAATGAAAATCCGTCACATGACACAGACTCAGATGATGTTGAAAGGATTAAACATTTGCTTAAACATGCAAACCCAGAACTGGTTAGTTTGTTTATTGAACAATCAAAAAACATTTCCCGTGACCCTAGCGGTAGAAGGTGGTCCAAATAATGTATAGGAACATGTCTCCAACTGTACAACAGGAGCCCTCACAGCTATCAAATTTTAATC
The DNA here is from genome assembly GCA_027627225.1 of Congeria kusceri. Lineage (NCBI taxonomy): Eukaryota > Metazoa > Mollusca > Bivalvia > Myida > Dreissenidae > Congeria > Congeria kusceri. The sequence goes on from CM051024.1 coordinate 99,293,106, forward strand.
TCTTCGAAAATGCTCATTCTTCCTTCAGCATCGACCCTCATCATGTATAAAAATAGACTGACACAAGAGCTTGGATTTGATCAGACAATGTTTGAATGGATGCTACATGAAGCTCAAAGACGTAACATACCTGAAGAAGGATTGGTAGGAGGTCTTATTTTTGATGAAATGGCGATTTAGAGCGACATTCAAATTCATGGAGATGTAGTTGAATTAGTAGGATTCACTGACCTTGGTGAGGAAGGATACATGTGCCATACAATTAGAAAAGGGACTTGTGACAAAAAAATGGGCACACAAGTCTTACAGCTGCTGTTCTTGGGCATTACAGGATTCATATTTCCCTTTGCACATTTTGTTACAGACAATGTTCAAGCATCTGAACTGTATGGACTGTTTTGGAAGGCTGTCCAGTTTTTGTGGACATATGGTTTTCAAGTCCTGTACACATGTATGGATGGCGCAGTATGAAACCGCTTGTTTATGCATTTATGTGTTGGTGAAAATTCTTATTTGAAATATAACTTCTTATCAGCTAATCCAACTACATCTCAGTCAGTAATTTTTACAATGGATTTCTCCCATGTTTTGAAAAAAATTAGAAATAACATTATGAAAAGTGGACTTACATCAAAATGTACCAGAAATTTAACTTTGTCAACTGGATATGTAATTCAGTGGCAAATGTTCATTGACTGCTTTAAATGGGACCAACACAATAGTCTACAAATACATAGAAAATTAACAAATGAACATATATTCCCAGATACACAACAAAAAATGAGAAATTATCTAGCAGAAGAAGTTTTAAATAGTGAAATGTTGAACTTAATGCTACAGTATATGCACTATCTGGGTGAAAAAGGTCAAATATTAACTGGTGTGGTACAGCTTCTTGAAAATACATCTCAATTATTAAAAATGATCCCAGACTTAATACATTGCATGAAGTTGGTGAATGGTTTTTGAACTGGGAAAAGTATGGACATGATAAAAAGTTAAAGTCCAAAAAAGGTAATTGCGAAATGCTCATGTCAACACAGTGCCATGAAGACATCCAAGCCTGCATTCAGGGGTTCCTCATGTTGTGCAAACATGTTCTTGATAGATCAAACACAATTCATGTAACGCCAGCACTTGTAAATTCGGATTGAACATGTCTTCAACCAACAACGTTCCACTTACAATGGAGCAAACACAAACCCCAATGCCCTACAGTACAGGAGTACCATCAATAGCATCCTAGTTAGACAAAGTGTTATTTCAAAAAAGTCTAATGCTGGAACTTCAGCATCGACTGCTGTCCCATTCACAGTCGATATGAAATCAAAGGCTAAGAAACGAAAAACAATACTGGCAGCAGTTCATACATCAGACTGATCAGAATCTAGAAGGTAAATATATTAATTTTTACACCTCACGTGACCACTCTGTGTATTTTGTCCATAGACAAAAAGTTATATCCCAGGGTAATATTTTGTCTTATTATAAACGTGTTAAAAATCTTAAACAAAATACATGCTGTATCAATCGGTGAAATACATGTCGTCAGAAACAAAATCCCGTATTATGCTACTCGCTATTTTTTGCATGCAATTCCGGTTGAACATGTGATTTGTATTTTTCTACAATTTTCTTTTAAACGCTTTGAAATTTCATTAATCACGAATGATTTGCCAGTGCCTGCAGAACCTAACAGAAGAAGATTGTGGCCTTCTACAGCAATGTCAACGGCCCTTTGCTGTTCAAAATTCATTATGCCACACTCCATGATTCATTAAGATTTGCTCACTTTATTTTAAAGAAAATATATTTAAGTCTTAATGTAAAAAGAGCTGGGAGCTCATGAAAAATAACTATTTAGTCCTTTTTCTGGGTCAAATTTACCACTACTTTATGAGTGAAATTGCTAACATTCCATTTTTTCTGGGTCAAATTTACCACTACATTATGAGCGAACTTGAGAACATTCCCCGCGTATTTTCAGAAAGACCTCAGCATTTCCACCTGAAAAATTATAACAAGATAAAATAAAAATAATATAATAATAATAAAGAAAATTAGATTATGATTCAAACGGTAGTACCAACATTTAAACAATGATTTTTAGTAACAAGATATTGTTACTGGAAAAAAATCTTATTTTTAATATACGTGATTTTGTTACCGTTAATTTAAACCTTAGCGATACGTGTTTAAATGTGGTACGAAAATGTTAGGAACGTCAGAAATGTATTCATCGACGATTTACAATACAACAATTGTGCAAAACATGGAGATAATTATTATATTTACAATTAAAACAAGATTTAATTAAATTATTAAATAACAAAACTGCATTAAGATTGCATTGATTAGGTAATTACTTTGAAACGCTCTCTGATTTAAGAAAACCACGATCAAAATATTTCACCCGTTGTTTACATCCGGTATTTTGGTATCTCGCTTCAGTACACAGCCAATGAAACGACGCCTCACAAACTGACATCACGTGGCTCATCATGGCTGTTGTGAGAGAAGAAAGTTGGACTGTTTTTAATGTTTGGTGACTATAAGGTGATCAAAAAGTTTACAATAGTTTTAAGCAGGTAGTTTTTAAGGTTTATATCCTGTTTCATCATTCAAAGTTGAAAAGTGTATGAAATTACGTTATAAACTCAAGTTTACGGGAGGGAATTGAGCTGTTGCACGTATTGCGACTTCTCGACCGAGTAAACAATAATGAAAATTGTGTGGTGTTTTGATGCTTCAATTGACGATTTGCAGTGGATAAGGAAAAAAAAGTAATTGTTTATTGAGAGAGCAATGTCTTAGCTACATGTAAATGTTAAAGTTGTGGAATTTCATTACTGTATACCAAAGAAACTGAACTCTGATTGATATCTGTCAAAAAATACGATTTTTGGAGTTGAAACCCTTGTTACTATTATAATATTGGCTGATGGTGTTTGGCATTTTTGGTCAAAACACACCATATTATACCATCCCCACCCCGTTCCAGCCCCCCTGTGACACCATACACCGGCTGACTTACACCGATGAGACATCACAGTATATTATTAAACAATACTCAGTACAGTAGCCGCAATACCTCGTACACGAGCAACTGAATAACTCAATGCCCAGTACACCTGTCACAATAATTTTGCAGTCCATATCTCAGCCATTTATTAATCAAAACTACTGGAACTTGGAACATTTGTTCATTATAGCATATGTAAACAATCGCTCGATTCACATGTTTATATACATGTTTAAAATATAGAATAATTGACTGAAATGAACGAGGACCGGCAATTTTTCAGCGAGCATTTGTTTTTTAAACGATGATTATGTACTGTTCATCTACAACATGGTAATAGCAATTACACGAATGTCTTCCAAATGTATTTGGCAGTCTACATAAGCACCTGTTTATAGCATGTTATCAACAAATTATTTTTAATCGGCATAAAACTGACCGTTTGTGTAGTGAACGTGCTCTATTTTGGCTCGATGATGGGTCAATATCTGGTGTCATGTCTTACCCAGTGGGTTAGTGTTGAATAAAGATACGTTTATTTAACGAGTCTTAGAAAACGTGAACCACGACTGCGAATGGTTCAAGTTTTCGTGTCGAGAAAAAAACTAACTAGTAGCTTTATTCAACAATAACCTACTATTCTATTTATCCCATCATATTATGCCTTCAGTTTGAAAATAAAAGAAAGAAAGCACACTAAATATTACAAAATAGAAATGTGTCCACAGACACGGATGACCCCACCTATGCAGCCTGTTCTTCATGGCGCCGCTTTGTCCATATTCATACAAATTATTTGGCAAAATCAGAATTGCCCTTTTATATTGTACTTTCTGCTAATGTATTCTCGTATTCTGTAAAATAGTTTAAGTACTGACCCAACAAATCAACGAAGGGTAGTAATTAAAACTTTTGGGCAATTATGAGTTATGGTTCTTGTATGCTTCACTTACTCTTGCTATTTTAAATCATTCTGTGAAGAATCAACAACATGCCTTTGATCATTTTTTAATTTTGCTTTGCACACTTATCAATAAATGGAAGTAATTCACTTACTAACTTTACAAGTCAGGTTCTTGCATGCAACACACCGTCTGGTGATTATTTTTGGTAATGTGTATCTGAAATTTTTTGCCGATATTATGCTCTGGACAATTGTTTGACCTTTGACCTTGATTGTTGACATTGACCTTTCAGCTACAGATCTAGTTCTTGCACGTCACATGCCGTCTCAAAATGCTTATCACATCTTCCAAGTAATTTGAAAATTATTCCAAGACGGACAAAATTAAACTTCGGTCAAAGTCAATAGCTAAAACTATTATATTTTACCTTTGACCATTAAGTATGATTTTGAGCTTGGACCAAAGGACCTGGTTGTTGACAATTCTTTCATGCTGGACATAACTATGCTCCGCACAGAGTCCATGGAATTAATTAATATAATTGACCTTTGAGCTTTAAGTGTGACCTTGAACTTGGACCTACGGACCTGGTCCTTGCGCGCAACACACCGCCTCATTATGCTTAACATTTCTTCCAAGGTATTTAAAAATCCTCCGATGCTGGACAAAGTTATTGTCCTGACAAGTATCCGAACACACGTACATACGTACACACACGTACATGCCTACCCACGGACAGGGTAAACACTATATGCCCGCATAAAATAAAAACCTGAAATGACGTCACAAAAATCAACAAGATGACGTCATTATTCTGCGCGTGTTCGCTTTATCCCACAGTGTGGAATACAGTTTTTCCCACGGGGTGTTATTTCGTCAATGCAGGCGTGATGATGGGATAAAACGATATTGCAAATCGATGTTTGCACTTCGTCATTACAATATTTGATGAATGTTAAATATTAAAATGACTCTCCAGTAAGGTGTACTTTGTACTTTAAGATAATAAGATAAACAAATCGGAACCACGCGGTTACAATTTGTGTATGTTAAGTGCATAAAATAAACACAGAAACTACTATTCGGGATATCCAGGCCTACGTCCGATGTTTCACGTAATTCAGTTGGTATTACATTGTATGATTTTCACGTGCATGTTAGATAAAAGAGATTAGACATAAACCTTCTTTGGAAGATTATGAACCGGTTATCGACGGCCTAATCTTAGAAATCTTATCCACGCATGATCATCGACATAATGTCATCCAAAATAAGCTCCAATGTTTCGGCAAATAGTTTAGGAATTCAAAACTTACAACAAAAAGACTTTTGAACAGTTAACAGTGTCATTCTTGAGAGTGATCTTTGGAATTCTTTGCAAGATACGACTCGGAAATATAATAATAAATTAGGTTCGGTTGATATGACCTTTCCACCTGACGCTATAAATTATGGTATCTTATAAACCATATTATTACAAGGCAAATGGTCACACTTACTCATGGTTAGAGCGTAGCAAGTCGCCATTTATTCCTTTAAATCTTCACGTGTTCCATATTAAGTACATTTTGTTTGCAAAGTCACCAAACCGTCCCGAAAGGCAATTATAATAATGCATTTTAATTGGATAGAAAGTTCATATCATTTGTTTAATATTAATCTGTTATGGAAGACATATGCGAAAATGTTATTAACTCAACGCCCGGCTAGCTCAGTCGGTAGAGCATCAGACTTTTAAATAGTAACGATATCTGAGGGTCGTGGGTTCGAGTCCCACGTTGGGCGTGACTTTTAATTATTAATAATTTTCCACAAACGCGCAAATGACATTAACACCTTCGTTATATACACAACTTAAATACTCAAAATGTTACAGAAATATGTTATATTGATGAGGTGTGTTTTGAAGCGATATTTTAATATACATAATCATAATTTTAAAAGCCGCTTATAAAAATAATAGTAATAATATAAGCATCGCATGTAAAGTTGAGGTACACATTAAAGTGTCTGAGGTTAAACATGATATCTATAATAAAACAATGACAATGACAATGGCAATGATTTATTTTTAATGTAAGGCCACCGGCTCAAAATACATATTCATCAGTCAGTGGTAACGATATAGTGTCAACTTTTGTATCTTAAATTATATGTAGAAATAATAATTCTTTTTTATAACTTAACAAAATCAAGATAGAATGATCACAAATACACTCGACATTGAACATTTATACAATCGAGTTATTCAATATTGTTTAATTGAGATAATTGTTACTGAGGTGGTCCTCTGCCAAAGTTTCTCAAATGGTCCCAGTATACTGCACAAAATGACCAGCAAAATAGAAAATTCTTTAAATGACAAAACATCTGACTAGCTTTCCCAATACGGTACTTGCACACGAATGTTCCTATTATGGTTCTGTAACATATGGTTCCGATAAGCACCTCATGGCCCCAAAGCTAATATAAATATTTGTTTGTCGTGCGTGCGTGCGTAAACATCGTCTTCTCTGAAACAACTTAGCAACATTGTATTTATCTTACATGTAATAGAAGTAAAACGAGTATCAGTTACATCTCTTCGTGTTACCAAATTGCTAGGCATTTCATCATATAGTGTATATCTCAGATTATCGTTATGCAGTTATACAGTATTAGGCCGAAAAACCTTGTATTTCTCTTATGTCGCCTAATGTACGAACGCATCGCGTACCTACAAGCCTGTAACCCCAATGTTTTCTGATAACATGTTTAATATATTTTTTATTAAATGAAATATTTGACCACATATCCGTATCACTCAAAGCAATTCAGTGTACATGCAAATTGTTAAATCGACATGTTTAGTAGATTGCGCTAAAAACATGACAAATCTACTTAAAACTCAGTTGCAATATACGATATAACGCAGCGATTAATTGTTGAACGACATTTTTAGTGTCCTTAAGTAAACTGTGTTTAATCGATTGGTTTATGTTACAAAAACGTGGTCAATTGAAAATAGCATAGGTACTTTAAACAGTGACTGTATGATTATGAACGAAAATATGATGATTATGAGAACGTAAAGCAATCCATTTATTCTAAGGAAGTCATTATTTGCTTTCAATAAAATTATAATAATTGTTAAGAAATAAACATATTTCAGAAAATGTGTATTAAGAGTGAAATTTAAAAACAAAAATATTTGTTTACTGCGCAATAAAAAATATGGCACATGTGTGTACAGCACCTCGACGAGTCAGACCGATTGTTTGCAAAGTTCTTTTAAAATCAGCACTGAATCGCTCAATCAGGAGCACACATATATATGCCCGTCTACAGTCATGTTTCTGCTTTAAAGTTTGTATTGATCCCGAAAAGGGAGACAATTTACATATTTTCACTCGCGCAAGCGCTCTTTAAAAGAACCATTGATTCATGCAGTTTAAATTGAATAGCTGTTATTTTCACCAATAGAGTAACATTCTCAAGCCGGTGATTTTGGTTGTAAATTACCGAAATCAATCTACCGAAGGGTGTATAGGCAAGTGTCGTGCTAGGGCCACAGTCAATTGCACATACAACGCAGATACTTATGGCTACCGGTGTTTCTCGTTTGGTTTTATTTGCGGAGTAGAGGTAAACATTATAAATAAGTAAGTGTTGTGTTATATATGTATAAGATTAAGATTTGTTACCACAATATGCATATACTATTGTTTTGTATTTTGTACCTAATTGCAACATATTGTGTCGAACAAGCTCGGATGATAGATGTCCGAATAGCTTGAAAATCGAAAATGAATGTTGTAAATTGGCATAAGAGTGTTTGTTCAGTAGGTGAAAACGGTGTGGTGGCTGTTATCGACTTTAAATAAATGTTAATTTGGACATACATTGCTTATATAACAAACAGAGTTACAACACACACCTTTCAAAATATATCATTTAAATGCGGAACATTAGTGGGGTAGCAATGATCTGCAGAAATCTATTAGCGACCTGTGCAAAATTGTCCATGCCAATAATCGATACCAAATTTGCAAAATCGATCATCTGCTTATATTAAAAATTGATTATCATAATGAAAATTACGTGTAGTACATGATTCTATGGGAGCCATTGTGTATTGATAGAACCGTGAAGGGAATGGACATGTTGAAATGCACGCTAGGCATTCATAAAGTATTACTGGGTACTGAGTGTGTTGTTGCAAAAAGTAGTTAATGTTATTATAGTATACATAAGTACGCAAAAAATAGTAAATACTCATCAATTATCATTCTTAAAAGTGCCAAAGAATATTTAATCCTTTGTCAACTTCAAATAATGTTAGTTTGTACATGCATTGCTTATATAACAAACAGAGTTACAACATTAATCTTTCAAAATTTATAATTTAAATGCGGAACATTAGTGGAGTAGCGGTTATCTGCAGAAATCTATTAGCGACATGTGCAAAATTGTCCATGCCAATAATCGATACCAAATTTGCAAAATCTATCCTCTGCTTATATTAAAAATTGGTTACCATAAAGAAAATTACGTGTAGTACATGATGCTATGTGAGCCATTGTGTATTGATAGAACCGTGAAGGAAATGCACGCTAGGCATTCATAAAGTATGTCTGGGCACTGAGTGTGTTGTTACAATAAAATAATATTTATCAAATGATATGTTCTTAGCAAAAGTAGTTAATGTTATTATTATAGTATACATAAGTACGTAAAAAATAGTAAATACTCATCAATTATCATTCTTAAAAGTGCCAAAGAATATTTAATCCTTTGTCACGAGTTTGTTCTGGCTTGACACACTTAACGCTGAAGTAAGGTACTGGGCGAAATACCATAAACCAAAGTTGTTTTTCATTTGTTAACATGCATTACACTGAGTACCATTGTATACATCAGAAATTATGTTATAATACGTGTTATCTAAGTTAAAAACTTAATGCTTGTTTTATTAAAATGAATTTATATGTGCTAACAATTGTTCTATGTAGACTAAGAATCAAACTATGGCAAATGTGCAAGCATATTGTAATAACCGTCAATGGTAATTACAATCCTCTGCAGATGGCGGAAGAAAGCGAAGGGCGGAGTGGGTCAGACACTGAATGGATCACAATATACAGCAGGAGGCGTCACTCTCAAGTAAAACGGATCTCCACAGAGATTCTTCTGAACTTACATTATGTACTACACTACATCATCATAACAGTTTATATATATAAAAAAATGAGTCAAAACAAAATTAGCACATTAATTGTAGAAGTTTGACGGTATAAGTCCTAGGTAATGTTATTTGCAAAAGAATAACTCATTAGTTTTTGTAAACAATTCTTAAGTAAAATGTACGACGAACAGGTTTTAATCCATGCACATTGGTGATATCGAAACACTACGATTTAATATGATAAAAAAGTGTGTGTGTGGATAAATAGTCGCATAGTTATCAATTCCTCTGTTCATGTAGCACACTTGTATGTAACGTGCTTTCTCACTACCTACTTTGTAATATATCCCCTTAGTAATGCTTTATAATGACTTCGACGACTTCAAACCAAATATACTTTTATATTAATGATAAGTTAATTCACAACTTTAAACATTCAGACTAAACAGCTAATCTGTTCCAAGAACATGCAGGAAGACGCTGGTACAACAAGTATAGGAACGCAGACCGACATTTATGATATACCGGAAGAAACACTCAGAACACTGGCCCAGAAGACAGCTCAAGGACTAGATGTGAATTCAGGTGAGGGTTTATACAAGTAATATAAGAACACAACTATACTGACGAACTTATTGTTTAATATCGTTTTTCATTATACTTTTCTTCTACGACAACAGCTGTAATGAAACTCGGCTTGCAGTTACCACCAATTTGCCTTTATATTTCTTGTTTCAGCGCATAATTTTATACCATTCTCTTTTGATAGAGCTTTCTTCCATTTATGAAAACATGGATTACTAATGTTCAAACTATTTCATTAAAGGAAGATAACACTGGGGTAAAACAATGTAACTTACGATGTCAACAGTATAATAAACAACTATATAAGAAGCTTTATTTCCTCTTCAAGTCAACTGATTTCAAAAAGGCATTCGACTCATTGGAGTATCATGTGTACGAACAGTAGCGTAGCTAGAGGCAAATTAAAGCAGAGGCAGTGTTGGGGTTCCGAGTGATTTTTTTTACCTAGAACTTCTCTGGTGCGTTTTGGAGGCCACTTAAACCATGTTTTAACACAAAATAACCCGACTCATTGGTTATATGAATAGTAGTTCAGTAACAATAAAGTTATAATTTAAAATACAAGTATGTAGGCCTACATTAATTCTTTGCTGAAATCGACAATTTAACAGCGATCGATCGAGAAGCATTAGGAACGAGAAACATAATGCTCCGAGTATAGTAACAAAGGGTTATATACATTTTAATGCGTTCTTTTCGTTACAGCGCATGTTTGTTAGATGAAATGATTTTAAATGAATTTTTTAAAATAGCTATCATCATCAAATTGTGATACTAGTATATTGTTTTCCTCATTATTAATGTTTATACCCTTTATTTTCCTACATTTCATTATTTTGATAACTAATATTTTTGCACAAAGTATAAGTATAATTATTTGGTAAAAATGATCACATCCACGTCCTATCGTGAAGAATTTGGACAAACAATTCAGCTCAATTGGACGGAATTTTCCGTTTTAGTACAAAATAGTGGTATCCAGTGTTTACGCATTGGTCCAAAATTTAAACAAGAAATGTGGAATTTCACGAAAACCAAATTTGTCGAATGAACTGCATAAAAGTCAGCACAATAATACAATAAAGTTCTGGATGCACTTGGTGAAGGTCATGGCTTGGAATTGCAATAAAGTACAACTTAAGTTAAGAAATTGCTTTTATAAATATTGACTAGAACATTATTGGTATATCTACACGGACACGGATATACAGACAAATGGAAACGCTCTTGCATATTACAACTGGAGCGATATTATACAATTATTTACTAGATGACCATTGGACTTGGTCGGATGTTAACTGGGTGAAAATCATGTTGACTGAGGCCTTAGCCGAGATGAACATGAGTTTCACCCAGTAAACATCAGACCGTGTCCAATGGCCATCTAGTCAACAAATGTTATGTCATGTATTTTGGGCGCTCAATCTACATTATTTTTTAACAATGACCACAGGCGCTGAACATCATTAAAGATATACTTTTGTTACCTTTTTTTACAGTCAATTTACAAAGATAAGGAAGTTAACTATGTATTGTTTAGCATCTTACATAATGTTTAATGTGACGTTACCTTTACAATGTCTTAACCAACGCCCATACATGGAAGTTATCTTTACGTAGATAATGATTTAACAAACATCCTTACAGGGAAGTTATCTTTACCTTGATAATGATATAACAAATACCCAATCAGGGAAGTTTTCTTGTGTTTATTGGTACACTTCACATGAATGAGATCTAAACATGCCATCTTGACAATTCATTTTGCTACATTCAATATCAAACATTGTTTGACTAAACCTGCATAACCCTGCATCCACATCGTTTGTACAATGTGATTTCAAGCATGCGGAAGTAAATACTAATTCCTTAAGTGAAAATTTTGTGACCTAACTCATTTAAATGTAAGCTTAGGATACAGGCTTGGGACAAACAAAATGAAACACTGCAGCTGCAAATCAATGATGATAACAGTGCACCATAAAAAACTAAAACAATCGAGAAATGTGGAAATTCCACAAAATGTTTCGAATGAACTGCATAAAAGTCATCACAATAATAAAAGAAAGTGCTGGATGCACTTGGTGTAGGAAATAGCATGGAATTGCACTAAAGTACAACTTAAGTTCAGAAATTGATTTTTTACTTATTCAATAGAACATTAAAAAATACTGACCATGAACAGAAGTATGTTTATGTAAGTAAAAAGGTTTTACTGGTATATCACTAGCTCAATCAGCTATTGGGTTATTCAGCAGAAAGCATTTTATTGATTTTAAGTAATGGTTACATGCCGTCTAAACCGATTTATGTAAGCTCGATTGCATCGAAAGCCTAATTTTTATTGAGACTCTCTCGAGTCCTTTTCCTGGGTAGAACGCTCCCAGAGTGGCCATCGAACCCGGGACCTCCCGATCGCTACGCGGAAACCATGCCCACTACGCCACCGCGTTTTCTAATGGTGACATTGACCGCATCAATAACCTAAGTAATAACAAGGGGCGTCTCTTGATCTTGACCCCACATAAACAATATGCAACCCCATGCAAGGTATTGCTATAACGTATCTATATATAAACGTTTATTATAATAGCTCAATTCGTTATTGCGTTAATGAAGTGACACCGTTTTTCGATTCTTATTAACAGTAACCTTGACCCCCACCTATCCCATTTGCAAAATAAAGCGAGGCTTCACCATAAGGTATCTATATGAAATATATCTTTATTATTTCATTCTCAAGTGACAGTGACCTTGACCCCCCCTTATATGCGATCCCAAGTGAGGTCTTGCTATGAGATATCTATAAATTAAGTTTCATTAAAATATCTCAATTTGTTCTGTAGTCATTGAATGGAAACTATTTTTTGTAATTTTAAGTACGATCACCTTGACCTGGACCCACCCACCCCATATGCAATCCCAAGCGAGGTCTTGATATAAGGTATCTATGTATTAAGTTTCATTAAAAAATGTGTTCTTGAGCGGAAACTGTTTTTCTATTTCTAGTAAAGGTGACCTTGACCATTACCCCACCATACCCGTATGTAATCCCAGATGAGGTCTCGCTTTAAGGTATCTATGGATGAAGTTTCATTAAAATAGCTCAATCCGCTCTCCAGTAAAAGAGCGGAAACGAAAAGTTGACGCCGCCACAGGGATACATCCAATCTAATAAGGCCAAAAAAATACTGCTGATTTTTTTCTTACATCTCCAAAAAGATCTAGGGAGGAGGTAAACTAAACCTTTTTTTTCTTCGCAGGACATTCACCACATAGTCTTAGTAATGGCCTGAATGTAAAATGCTTAAAAGCCTCCAATTAAAGAAACTCCAAAATCGCCTGTCTCACGCATAATAATTCGAAATGTTTGCTAATTACCGAAAAGTCTCTTATAATCGAACACTGCTCTTTTTAAAGTCAGAAAATGTTAATGATCGATAGGCAAAAAACTTCTAGGGTCGGCAGACAAAACATATGGACATGGGTTAGAGCGGAAACAAACAACCTTTTTAAGCCTAACCGAAATTTTCTTCGAAAAATTTGGTTTAAAAAAAAACAGTCACTTGTTCCTAAAACGATCAAGTATCAGAAAACTTTTTCGAAATCAATTAGCATAAGCCGGACAGGAATTTGTTTGCATTCAGTATAGTTTATGATATATATTTACTAATTATTTTTACAGCAAATAATTGTTCCATTGTTTGCTCTGTCAACGAATGTTCTTATTATTTAAGTTTTGATATTTATAAACATTCATTTTTTTTTCAATTTGCTTTCTGACTGGTATAAGAGGTGGTCTTTGAATTTCATTAAAAGTGTTTTTAAAAGTAGTTCGTCATTGATAAAATCTGAATTTTTCTTAAAACGAATGAGCATGCTCATAATAGAGTGATCTAATCTGTAGCTTGTTTGTATTAACGCATTTCATAAATAATCAATCATATTATTTGTAATAAGAAATAGGTTAAGACGGCCCTGTTGCAGAAGGTTAGTTCGTCTTCATGTTTCTTCTTCTTTTTATCACCATCAATATATCTACATGCGTCCTGTAGTTCTGTTTTAACTATTTGCCCCAAAGGTAAAGCTCTCGCTTTCCTATTACATGTGTACTATTGAAATGTTGATATTTGATATAATCTAACAATGGGTCAAGTGCTAAATTTAAATCCAAACATAATTATGATATACAGTTTGTTTCCAATTTTAAGACTCGTTTATTAAATGGCAAGTTGTCTACAATTGGCCCATATAGATTATGTAATGTGAATTCTTTGAAACATAAATTGAAGGGCTAACATGTTCCATCACCATCCTTTTAAACAGAATTTCCCTTTTTGTGTAGTTTCGTTTTGAATAAAACACCTCTTGAGCTTGTTGATCTCCGCTCCATTGTGAGTCAGTATAATAAGAATAAATAATAATAATAATTATTATTATTATTATTTTTGTTATTATCATTATTATTACATATTGACATTAAATGTTTTGTTTGCAATGTTAAGTTTGATAACATTTTTAAAAGCTGTAAAAGTTAGTGCAACATAAATATGGTCTGGGTTTGTATTGGCATTTCAAATATTATAAAGAAAAACTGCAGACCGTTGAATTTCCCAACGCATATTGTCCTACAATAGAATGGCGCTGACTGTTTTCATTGCTATAGTAGTACACTTGCACATGGTAACATGTTGATACAAGTATGCAACCTTATCTTAACGAAGGGCCGCATGCATTCAATGCAGTCTTAACATGATGCTCAATTTCTTTTAGGGAATTTAAACACTTTGGTATATCAATACACTGTTCATCTTACCTGTGTAACTTTGACACTGCATTCGTTCTTTACAGTTGTATTCAGATTAATAGTTGCATCCTATTTCAGGTATTCTAATGCAGATTATAATGGTCAAAATGCATTTATTCCTGCGGTAACATGGCAATGCTTCCATAACATTTTATGGTTAAACACACGTTTTGCTATATCCATGCATTAATACTACTTTTAATATTTTTGTTTGTTCTGCCAATTTTAGCCGAGGCAGCTGCCTCGGCGTGCCTCAGCGTGACGACGCTGACAAATCCAGATTTCTTATTTTAATTTTGCTTCGGACATAAGCACAGTGTATAAGCGTACAGTGAGCTAAACAGGAAGTTGGTGATCTGTACACCGATTATCAGTAAGTTGCAAACAGCAGAAAACGCAGTAAGTGACATAATTTTTGATATTATCTATTACTTTGGGGCTGGGCTGAATGCAACACGAATTAAACTTGTATGCTAATTATTGTCCTATTTGTCACACATATGCTGTGTGATTTGTGTGGAAACTGTGTTTTCGTTGATAAATCGGTAGTTGATCACTGCAAATATGTTGAAACAATCGAAAAAAATTGAATTAATTTCCATGTAATTCTTTGGATTCCGCGTGAATGTGTAAAAATGTGAGTTGCCTAACACCTATAAACACTTATTAAACTCTAGACATCAATTGATAGCGGATTACATTTGTAATATCCAAGATATTTACCGTTTTATTCAGTCACTGTATGTGTATTGACTGTACGCCTAGTTGCGACTGTACGCAATCATTAGTTGCGCGATTGAAATAAAATTATGTACGCTTAGTTGCGATTAGTGATTGACACAAATTTAAGAAAAGTTCGATCTTCCTTAATAATTATTAAATAAGTGTACGTATATATTATTTAGTTTACATGTGAATGTATTATGCGTAATAAATCATAATTTCTTTCGACAGTGTCAATTCATGGTGACATATCGATATTTATTATACATTTATTGTGCTTAATAGGAATTTATAGGAATTGTCCGAACGTCCGAATGTGTGTACGTCTGTAAGAATGTGAAAACTGCATATAAACAAAACATCAACGTTTTTTTTTTTTATTTTTTGGGATAAAATATGTAATAAAATGTGTTTTAATCGGCTTACATGATGCTGAAAAGGAATTTTTGTTTGTTACGATTTTGCTATCGCGCGTCGTGATTTTATTTTTACAATGTATCGAAACGAACTTTATCGGTGCTAATCTGACAAAATATAAACTTCATTACAATGACCGCGAAACTACGATGATATAATAAGGCATATAATAAGGTATTGTGTTTCATTCATAAAGAAATTTAAACATTTTTAATTTTTTAACATTAAAAATAACGACGTCAAATAAAACAGGATTATGAAGTTTCAGCGCAGCGCGTCCTTTTCGGGCTCTCCGCGATGTAGTACATCGAATGATTTTGTTTTATGAACTGAAAAGAACATGTTTAAATCTCAAAGTAAACTATTATTATATTTTATTCACGCTCATATAAAAGTGTAGATCTACGTATGCAGTCCGCGAGAAACTAAGCTTTCCGTGACAATCAACATAAAGATCTTACAGCAAAGTCAACAATTAAATGTTCTTTATTTATTTCAGGCTTTTCGGTGAGCGAGTGGAAAATATGGATGATAACTCTGCGTCGTGTTAAATGAAGACAATTGCTCATTTTAGTATGGCTTAAATGGAACTAATTTACTCGTTATTTTGTTTTATCAAAATATTTGTGAATGAACACCGGTTTTACATGACGTTTTATCAACAAACATGTAGTTTTAATAAAAACAAACTCGGCCAAAACATATTAAAGGCTTTTTTTAGATAAACAATATATCGCATGGAAACAATGCATATTTATATTCAGTGACTCAGTGTGACTTGCACAAGCAGCTGGTCGTTGGTTGTACATGTATGTATGTGATGTACCTTAGTTATCATGCTATAGCATATGCTCATTTTGTATGTTCATACATAATAAAGGAAGAAAAAAATGAGTTTTAAAAATATTTGTTTTATTGACTTCTTAATTTCATTTTATTTTACATTATAATGTACATGTTTTATTTTACACAAGTGCATTAAATAACATAATCGCATTCATTCATCTTCATGTGCATGTACATACATTTACATCATAGATTTTTATTCATGTATATAAATAACATAGATGCATACATGTATTTACCGGCACCTACATTAATTTTAATATAATATAACAGGATATTTACACATATTTACACACACGCAAGCCTACACACACTTACATTCATTCGCTAACAGGGTCTCAATCTTTGTCTGCTTCACTTTCTTTTCATTTATTGCTATCTCCCCTAACCCATCACTAGTGTCCATCAATGACTGTAAAAGCTTATGGTGTCCTTTTTTCTCGGCCCATTGTTTCAGTTTTCTAATCATGTCTCACACCTCGCTTATGGTGAGTGATTGTTCTGGTGTCTTCATCATCCACGTTTCTTCTATTGGGTTGGATTCATCGTTTGATTCACATCCACTTGCTGCGTCGTCAAAGTACATGTAATACAACAGGATCAAATTTAAAGGCATTTCTGCAATATATATAACTTGTACACTTTCGTTTTCTTTTTCAGTAGATCAACCTCAATTAACTTATCATTTTGGTTTTAAAAGTATTACGTACTTACATATAAAATTATCGTCCTGAAAACGCGGTCAGAGAAAATTAAAATAAATTGACTTTAACACTTTAAATCAAGTAATAATTACTTTTGAACATAACCGTTCAGATCTTCCGTGAGCAACTAATCGTACAGTCTAAGTTTTACATTTCGCAACTAGTCGTACAGTCGAGTCACGTTGGGAGGTTGGACAAAATGTTTGATTTCTCCGCGCAAAACCTATTTTCTTTAATAAAATGAATACTGCTTGACTTGTAAGTGATGTATTTATCAATTTTTACACAAAAATACAAAAACAACCATCATCACAATGAAATATATGGCTACAAACGTATTATTTGTATTTAAAAAATCGAAACACAAAGTGATCATGTCTGCTAAAACAAGTACTCTTAAAATACTAGGCATAACCGACAGAATATATTTACGTAATGTCATTATATGTGTTCGAAGAAATGAATTTTATTTATATTGTGCTTCGAAGTAAAATATAAAATTAAACAATAGTGTCACTTACTGCGTGTTCTGCTGTTTGCAACTAACTGATAATTTGCGTACATATCACCAACTTCCGGTTTAGCTCACTGTACGGTTATACACTGTGATACGGCGTTGGTTTGAAGTGGTTTTATGTAAAATCATCCGTTGCACAGTGTGACTATGTCTCTAATCTTTTCCTGATGAAATGCTGCAAGCAATGTGAACGATTTATGTTGGAAACAAAAATAAACTACTGATAGTTAAGTGCTTGTTCAATGTTTTACTAACAGCGTTTGCGTATCTGTTCAGATCTGGACAGGACGTTGTTTTCCAGTCTACGCCTACTACTTGGATATGAGCCATTCAATGCAAAGTTAGTTGACCTGATGGGCTATGAATCGGGAACATACCCTACTGCCATAATACGTATGTTATGTAATGGTATAAGAAAATAACTAAGTAGTATTGTATGTGTAAATCGTACGTTTCTTTCAATGTAATTTAACTATATTGTCATAAACATGTATACACAGTGCATAATCAACTTTATATTTCCGACATTTCGTGAATATAGACGATTAGAAATAATGAGGCGACTCGTATGAAAACATAATTTAGAAAATATATGCTAATTATGGAATTATTTTTATTTTCATCCACATTTTTCAGACACACTTGTAAAAAAGCACTTCAAAGATAGACGTGTATTGTTTAATATTTCAACACAATACAATCTGCAAATATGCAGTAATCGAGATAGTAATACTTTGTAAATATCGATTTGGATTGATCATGCTAGAAGTTTCTATTTAGACCAAAATGTAGTCTTATATTCAATAAATGGTACATTTAAAGAGAAATTAATGTCTTATTGCGACATTTGATGTATTGTTAAGTTACATATTCCACGCGAAAGAGTAAATATATTAACTACGTTTCAACATTAACAATAATAAGCAGGATTTAACATGACACGTAATAGTGCACTCGTAATATACCGTAACCATACTATATCATACAAAGAGATATTTTAATGAGCAAATGCTTTGTATTGCGGACATGCGCATTAATAAATAACGTAAAACTTTCTATAATATGTAATATATTTATTTAATATAGTGTTTTTCAGGGAGAAAGGGTCCGAAAAAACCGGGACGTGTTGTAAGTGAACCAAGACAAAAAAATAAAGGGGAGCAAACACAGAGTATGACACAATATGTATTAAAGCAAATACCTTCCTTGTCATGTTCCATACTGACGAAGTAGAGATTATAAAATGTACGGAATGGATAGTATGACTAACGCTTTACACAATATTATAAGATACGTTACAGCGACTTGAAAATCAACTGACTGATCAGAATACCATTTGAAACAAACATTTAACACACATTTATGTTTGTAGGCATTCTTTCGATATTGATTGGAGACATTATCGACCAGGGCAGACCGTGTGATGACAACATCAACGCTTACAGCTCAAGTACGGAGAGTACGGACACTCCGCAAAAGGTCCGTATAGCATGGGTTGTTTGTTACCGTTCTAATACGCTTACATGTACTTGTACATATTTTAATATTACTTGCATCGCTATCTCATCGCTTTTTGCTTATTACGTAAATTGAATGTATAACTCAACATTTTATAAAGATTCACTTGCATTATATTTCTTCCATTTTATTGCGTACTTTGTGATTAAAACATGTGTCATTATAATGTTTTAAAAATATTATTGATTCATGTACTCCGATCATTGTCTTTATAAACTTTTCAAAACTCATCCCTTAGTAGAAAAATAAGAGAATCTTTTTAAGTGACACTTTCCCATTGTTGTAGTAGTTAATATGTATTGGAATATGTTCGCATGTTTTTGACGATGATGTCAATAAGAACAATATTTATAGTTCACAATTCTTCACTACACCCGCTGTATTTCTAAATGTAAAAGTTCTATATTTCCCAGAATTGTATGATCAAATTTTATCATTTCAACCGACCGAACAATAATCGGATTAGATTATCATTCACTGGATACGTATTTTCCACCAAGTAGCACGAACGAGGCCTTACTTGTTCAGGCACTGGAGTCAACATTGTAAATGTCTTCATAATTTTCATCGCACAAGAACATGAAACATGAAACTGTCATCCCACATAAATTAAATTATTAATATCAATACTTCTAACTGTGTGTTATTGTGTGTCTTCACAGCATAAAGTCGTAATATTCATTTAACTCTGTACTACCATGAACGTTTTTATATCGTCCGATAGTGCTGGTCATTTGTTCACTCGTACAGTAATATACATGTATTATACAAAACACATGAAATAACATGCAATTGCCAATTAGTAAATTTTACACACGGATGTAAATATTTATAATTATCGCTATTGTATGTATTAAATTAATATATTTCAGCGAAATACATAACATCATAATCTGTTCTTGTTTTGTTTTATCTATCTTTTTAAAAAAGATTTTGTCGATAGACAATCTTCCATTGGTAAGACAAATTATTTTTAGGGAGCGCATATGTTTCAGCATTTTGACCTTGATTGCTGAACAGTGAATACCCTATATCATGCGATATATTGATTAATGTTATGTTTAAATATTTCAGAATGATGCCAAAAATGCGTCCGTAGAGGTTAGCTTAATGATCTCATTCTTGGGGTACGGACCGCGCATCAGGAAAGCAAGGATAAATGCATATAGAGAGGGCGATAGGGTGTGGAACGCTCGCTCTACTAAATGTCCTGATGTAAATGTCATCACAGCTGGCAGTAAGGCCGAGGGTCTAACCAGTTTTTACGAGAGCGACAGGGACGGCATATACGTTTTGCCACGTGTCCTCTGTGTGGAAGACGGGATTGATATACTCACAATACCAGACGAAATGAATGTGTTTAGAATGAATACACGCGTATACCCAGGACACTGCAAACTGCTGTTGGAGAGACTAGGTCCCAATGGTCATCCTGTTCTTCTCTCTGCTCTGATGGATGATGGCAGTAAACGCTTTCTCCTGAGCAGTGATTTATTTGCTCAGGATTGTTCGAGCGCTGAACTTGGACCAGACGAAGTGCGACATGAACGTGCAGGGCCGTCAAATCCGGCAACATTTGTAGGAGCATTAAACACGGACACAGTATTTGCCCTACCTTGTCACTGCCCTAGCATCCTGCAGAGATGGGCTGGAAGAACTCGTCATTGGCCACCACCTGATATCGTTCAGAAGGTCGTTTCAATGGGAGCGTTTGTTACACCCGTTGGGTTTAAGGGGAGTGAGACAAAGAATGAAGAGTGGAGAATTTGCTTCAACACAGGTGAAGCAGAACTGATGAACTGTCTTAACGACACACTGGTAAACCTTTACGTCATTTTGAAAATGGTTCTTAAGAACGTACTAAATCCGAGTAAAAAAGAGGTTACATCATACACGCTGAAAAACATAGTATTATGGATAGCAGAGAACAACAAACAAACATTGTTTTATGACAAGAGTTTGTTACACGTGTTACGTGAAGGACTGGGAAAACTAAGAACTGTTATTTCCTCGAAGCAGCTGCCATATTACATGATACCAGAGAGAAATCTAATGGCAGCCTGTGGGTTGGAGAATGAGCAGCAGCGTATATGGGTAGCCACTATCACAGAAATAATGGATGAAGGTCCGAGGATAATATTGAGATTAAAGACGATGCGACAAGCTGTTATATCCTACCCGCAGCCACTACTGTGGTACAGCAAATTGAAAGCGGAGTTGGAGATACTAACGCTTGAGTATAGGAACAGATACAACCAATGTAAGGATCAGAACGGATTGGTTGATGATTCAGATGGTTTACTGCAGGAAACTCGTAGACGTCTGAATGAAATTGTGACGGAGGTCCGTGAACGGCTGCTATTCGAAGGAAGTTGGATTGATGATATAAATGAGATACATGATAGGATGTTACGCTGAAGACAATTCATTCGAACACTTCTCGTAAATTGTGACATAAATTAACATACTTGAGAGGACACGTGGCAAAATATTGTCTTTTGCTGTTAACAGTTTTTAGACATTTAGTATTGCCATGCATGTAAATATAATAACAAACAAAGAAAGTCGTATTTCCACACAAAATTCAAACACAATGCCTAAAGTACTATAATGAAACTGCTCCTGTTCTATTATCATTTTTTTGGCTTCATGGTCAAGTATGACTGACGTTGTTTTTCAAGAGTTTATTTAATAAGTGGATATTTTGAGTTATAATAGTGGTTTCATTCAAATAGATGACTCTGGGCTACCATTTTACCATTTGACAGGAAACGTTTATAATTTCGAAGATCGATGTGGTAGGCCATTTTAAAATTTACATGGTCGCCGCCATTTTGTATGGCTTTACCATTCCTAATCGATAACAGTTCATCTACAAAGGTCACGTCTGGATGCTCAATCTATAATTCCCAAGTAAGAATAGTGCCACACCAACTGTCAGCAATTAGTAAACCGAACAAGCATAAGACGAACATTAACACCACTGATAGTGTTAGTGACATATAAACTGATAACAATGAGCCTGAATTGTTATATGAAAAGCACTGCTGCGGCGATAGCGTGGCATCTAAAGATAAGCAGTCCAAAAATCTTCAACAAGTGTACAGTGGAGATGAAAATGCTCGGCCAAGCGAAATTGCTGACATTAAAAAGCAATTGAAAGAAATTGTCGAATATAGTTTCAAACGTGGACAAATCGGTCAGCAGAATGAACTAGAAAGTGAACGATATAATTGAAAGAGATAAAGAAATGCAGAAATAAATATTAAATAATTTGTTCGAGATACTCAAACAGGGATTTTTAAAATCACTAACAAAACTAATATAAATTTTTGAGTCAAGACTTTTTTCGAAAGAACTAGAGAACGATAGTTTGAAGAAGAAGGTCAATAACCTAAAGTCAGAAGTAAACCTCAAGTCTGAAGAGAACATGAAATTGAAATCTGAAATTACAAATCACGAAAGCAGTCGAAGAAAATCAGAAAATGAAATAAATAACCAATTTAGCAGAAGCAACAATACCATCATTAGTGGTGTAGAGCAAACTGTCGCAGAAATTTGCAAGGACAAGTTATTATCATATAATTTCAATTTCCTATGGTTTCATCATTTTACAGTGTTCTGATTGCCTGAAATGCATCATGTGACAGGCTTTTATTGTTCAATGAAAAATAAATAAATAAATAAATAAATAATAAAGTAGAAACATGTAAAATGTATGTTGTTTGTTTCTTTTTGTTTTTGTCTATTCGATACGCATTATGCATGAACGAAAAAAAATATAGAGAGAAAATTCAACACAAACATTTAAAAAAATTGGATTAAAATGTTTATCAAAAGAGTAAAATAAATCGAAATTTAACACACACAAACATAAAAATGCACAATGTTTACAGATTGGACAAAACAACGGTCTCAGTCAAATAACAGACATCAAATTGAACAAACGTCTCGCTTTTTTTTGACAAGGAGCCACCCGAAAACCAAGCTAGCATGTTATGCAGCATCATGTGGAGCTTGCAAAAGAATACCAAAAAACATGTCGACAAATGTGCGAGCTGCATTAAATTGTCATCACTGAGAGCTGAATGTCCCATTTAACATTGTAAAAAATCCAATTTTCAAGTACGCAAATGACACGCTATAGGCCAAGTTGGCCAACTAAGCACAAACCAAGGATGATCTGCACACAATTCACAGGTTTATTGTCTCGAACATTAATCCAGTCACGATGTGTTACAGGGCGAGTATATATTCCTCCAGTTTGTTGCTCGGGGCCTCGAGTTTCATCAGCAGATGAAGCACACTAGTTTGAAGAAAAGTCATTTAGCTTTGACGAAAACAATTACAATTGTCTGCGTCTTCACAGTTCTAAATAATATGCAATATAAATGACTTTTTTAATTTGTGTCGCATATTGATGAAAATCATAGTCTGAGAAATCTAAGGCTAAGAGCATTTCAACTTAAAAATAAACTAAAATTTAAGATAATAGTTTATCTAGTGTAAACAGCTACATAGGTCAATGTTTGCGTTACCAGTTGACAAAATAGTCTATGACTACTACGATTGCTGTACATATTTTAAAATGAAATTTATGTTTTATTTTGTAAAACATTGACTAACATCGAGGGCCAAACGGGTCGTTTTAAGAAATAAATAAAAGATACAAATGAAACATTGCGTTTCAAATATAAAAATAAACATTAATTATTTAAACATAATTGACGCCTATAGTACTGTTCAAACCAAACATGTATATGGGCGGTTACAAAATTGCAACTATGTGAAAACAACTTACTACTCGTTTAGCCTTCAGTCGTAAATCTCAACTGGACCGCATTGGCTTAGTTTAAACATATTTTATTTCTTGAACACATATATAAGTGTACAGTAAATATACAGTTACACATGAATCACGAGTTCAGAAAATGGATCAGAACGGAAGATAAAATCTTATATGGTTCTTCTCCATGTGCATGCACGTATGTAACATTACTATTAGTGGCAGTGATGTGTTAGAATATATATACATGTATTGAAATTGATTATTAGACAGAGATATAGGATACTACATGTTGCTGGAAAAAAAAAACGCTTAGAGAGTGGGGTGGAGGGAGGATTCGACAGGGAAGAGGTTGGAACATCAGAAAGAGAAGGCATGAGAGAAAAAGGCTCGAGTAAAAAGGAACAGTTTGACATGAAGTAAGTTTTCCGCAGTGACAGAGACCTAGGTTTCAAATCGTTTACTAGATTTAATGTACAAATGAACTGCGTCAAAGATACGGGGTGTTTTTATCATAGTCAATGTGTTCATCTCCATATAGAATAGTGTTAAGCGTTGGGAATGTCAGTGGAGATATTGAATTGATAAGAACTTCTAGTTGTTGCCTAAATAAGTTACATTCCAAGAAATAATGGAAAGCTGATTCGACTGCACCACAGGTGCATAGGGGTGATTGAACAATATTGCATATATGAAGATGTTGATTTAATGAGCTGCAATTAGTTCTGAGTCTGGAATGGAGCATTTGTTGTCGTCTTTCACCATAGTAATATAATAAATTAGGTTTAGTATTCTCATTAACGTTAGCAAGCTTCAGTTTAAAGATGCTAAGTGAATCAGCGTTACGTATTTCTAGAGGAAGGTTATTCCATTCCATAATTGTTGAGGGTACAAATGAATTTGAATATGTAGTTGTGCGGGTTGTCACATTTCTAATATTTGCACCATTTCGCAAGGGATAAGGGTTGTTAAATCCGACGGTATCAGGTATTATAGATTTAAGATATGTTGGCGTTAGATTTGTGGTAATTTTATACATGAGAGTGAGTTTATGTTTTTGGCGCCGCATATGTAGTGTTTCCCACCCAACCTCTTTGTATAATTCATTGATCGAGACCAGTTTGGTGCAACCCGATACAATTCGTGCAGCTTCAGTTTGAATTTTTTCTAAATCATCTTTTTCAAATTGACAGCAATTATCAAATACCACATCTGAGTATTCGATAATAGGTCTTATGAACGAGAAGTATATAATTTCCAGAACTTTTCTATCAAGAGTATGTTTAAGACGACGCATTATGTTCAATCGTGTCCATGCTTTGTCTTTAATATATAAAATGTGTTCGTGCCAGGAACAGTCATGAGCTAAATGGACTCCTAAATGTTTATGAACATCGACTTCTGGAATGGGTACGTTTTGCATTGTTAGGGTTGGGTGTATTGGTCTGGTTTGCTTTCTTGATATTATTAAAGATTCTGACTTTGCAGGATTAAAATTTACCAACCATTGTTCAGCCCACGTATTTATTTGATCAATATCGGCTTGCATTATTGATGCTGTCTGTTCAGGAGAATTTACTATCATATAGAGACTTGTATCGTCTGCAAACAAGTTTACGCACGAGCGAATGTTCGTGACAATATCATTTATATAAATTAAAAACATCAACGGACCCAGAATCGAGCCTTGGGGGACACCGGCAGATATATGTGCAAAACGAGATTCGGCGCCGGGAAGTACAACTTTTTGTTTCCTGTACGACAGGTAGTTATTTATCCATTTTAGCACGTCACCTCTGATACCAGCAGAGTGAAGTTTGTACAGTAGTCCGTTGTGCCAGACTTTATCAAAGGCCTTACTTATATCAAAGAAAACTACTCTTACTTCGAGGCCATTGTCAAGGGCTTTACAGAATTTGTCATAGATGTATGTTAGTTGATTGACGGCAGAATCGCCTGGAAGAAACCCGGACTGAGAAGGTGTAAAAAACGAGTTTCCTTGTAGAAAATTGAATATATGCTTATATAGAATCCTTTCAAAAACCTTTTCAAGAGTGTTTAGCAAAGATATAGGTCGGTAGTTAGACGTCAGTGATGGGTCACCTTTTTTAAAGACGGCGCACACGAGTGCAATTTTCCACGAATCAGGCATTTTACATTGGGTAAGACTAGCATTAAAAAGATCGCAAATTGGGGTTTTTAACTGATGCATCGATTCACGCAAGATTCGATTATCAATCCTATCAGGACCTGACGCTTTACCCAATTTCAAATTTTTAAGAGCGTCTAATACTTCGTCGGGCGTAATAACAATTGATTGGATGATATGTTCACATGAGTTATGGTTTGATGGAACTTCTTTATTTGTGTCATCTATATAAGATTGTTTAGCGAAGTATTCATTGAGCATATCAGCTTTTTCATTATCTTCTGTAATAACAACGCCCGTTCTTTCATCACGTAGAGATGGAATAGGTTTATGTTCATTTGGCGAAAAAAATTGTCTTAAAATTTTCCACCAGTCTTTTGAGGTTCCATTGAATGATTTTATTTTTTGACTAAGATTTTCAATGTATTGTGTTTTAGCCTTACGTATAAGAGAGACAACATTATTTCGTACAGTTCGAAATTTTGCCCAGTGAATTTGCGAGCCAGATAGTTTAGCTTTGTGATATAATCGTTTTCGTTTACGTATATTCGATTTGATGGAGTTGTTCATCCACGGAGCATCTCCTGTCCTAATACAAACATTTTTATTAGGGATTGACTTTTGTGCAGCATCAGTAATAGCGTGCGTAACGTTTTCTGTATATTTATTTATATCTTCATCTACTAGATTATCCCATATTACACCTGAAAGTAATGTTCGTAATTTTTCGTAGTCGCCTAAATCATAGCGCCATATTGGTCGAGTAAAGCTTTTGCGAACAGGTTTATTGTGCTGGACAATGCCAAATACTGGACAATGATAACGTATGTTTTGGTTAAGGAATGGTTCGCCAGTACCAGATGAAACAATAGAATCGGGGTTACTAACAAATATAAGATCAATCACAGATGTAGAGTGTTCTGTATAATGTGTTGGTTCGTCTATTAGCTGTGTAAAATTATTTTGAGTACATAATCCTTCAACTTTCCGCGCGGTAAGTGGTGCACGTGTGTTAAGATTGAAGTCGCCGGTAACAATTATATCATGAATGCCTGTGTCAGTGGCTAATCCAAATGAAATTTCTATAAGGTTCATATATGATGTGTCAGCGTTTGGTGGACGGTACACAACTCCAAATAAAATTGATTTGTTTTTGCATAATTTTAGTTCGAGCCAAATACACTCTAGTCCGTTTGGTTCGAGGTCTTCTCTTCGTATGTATGTCAGAGATTCATTAATATAGATCGCTACTCCACCGTGTGGATCTAATGGCCTATCTTTTCGGACGGGTAGGTGATAACCATGAAAAGAAATTTCGCTTGAGGAGGTTGCACTAGATAACCACGTTTCAGTAAAGCATATAACGTCGAATGAGTTCAAGCTTGAGTAAAGAAGATCTGTTTTGTTGGAAATACTTTGTACATTGTAATGGACAAATGAGAACAAATGTTTCATAGAATTCAGGATACCAGAACTTTCTGAAACACTCACAGTAGAGGCCGAACTGATATGTGAATCAGCTGACAAAGGACCAGGGTTTGGATGTATATCTCCTGAACGGGATAGAATTATACGTAGGTATAGGCTAAACGTGAGCACGGATAATATGACAATCAACTGTATTGAGAATCTCACATTGGATTGACTGTTGTAGCTTTTGGCATACGTAAAGGTATGGTGTTCGATAAATGATGATTGATTATTGGTCATCGTAATATGGTATTTAATAGATATGAAAAATAGTGTGTTAAAAAATGTACACAGGGCAAGTAGCAAGTGTGTTAGTAAAGGAAACGCAGTTCGTGGTCTGTAAGATGACATGACAGCGTTTACACGGGGTTTGTTGTGTTTGATCATCATGAGATGGAGCTGATGAGAACAAGGAAGGCCTGAAACACTGTCAAGTTGTCGTTGAATTTACACGAATGGGTTTTTACATAGAATAAATTGCTACCTGGATATCTGTCACGTGCAAAGCTTTTAGGGGGAGTCGGAGAAAAAGATAGAATAGAGGGAATGAATAAGAATAAGAAAACGAACATAAACATAACTAAGAGTTTAAACAGTGTCGAACTGTAGAGTTTAAATAGCACACAAAGATGATCATTACGTAGTTCAATCAATCATGTCTGGTATACACAGGTTATCTTGGAGTAATAAAAAAGGAAGTAGGAGATAAGAAACTGCAAACGTTGACAAAAACCCGTGTCAGAAAAATTAAGATTGCTGACATCTTATTGTACCTACAAGGAGAAAGAATGTAAACATGTATACGATGATTCAAAGAAATCAAATTAACGTATAAAAATGCAATTGGCTAACATGAGTACGACCATGTATACTTTTGACAATAACATTGTATTGCACAATTAAAGACAAACAAACATGATATGCAGTTGTAAAACGATACGATATGGGGCATTCACGAGGATTTGTTGGATGGTCATTCAAGTAACCACTGAATGTGTATGTAAATAGCCTGGGGTTCGTGACAGTTATTTTAATACAACTTTCTACACCGTACAAAATAGTTCGACACAACACGGGGTTTATAGCTTTCGGTTTATTTGAACACTTCCAGATCAGGCTGACTGTTGATTCTAAGTATTTTAGAGATTCCTTGGTGGGTTACCTTGACAAGGACCGTTCCGTCCGATGACCAAGCACTGTCGATCTTCTTGGAGCGTGCCAGCATACGTGCGTTGAAAAGTAGCTGCGAGCGCTCCTTTGTAAGATCTTCATTTATGAAGACTTGGTCTCGCCCAACGCAGTTTTTAAGTTCACGTCTTTTTAGGTATAACTTTTGTCGGGCTCTGTAGCTGACAAATTTGACCAGAATAGGTCGGGGCCTTCCACTAACAACTTTTCCCGATCTATGGCTGCGATCAATTTCTTCCAGCCTAACATCTGCGCCCACTTCCTTGCATACCTGCATGATGATTGTGTCTGTTGATACTCTATTTTCCTGGTCAGTTTCCGGGATTCCTGAAATTCTCAGGCTATTCCTGCGACTGTATTGTTCCGCGGCATCACGTGAACTCTCAAGCTTCGAGACGGTTTCTTTCAATATTTTATTTTCGTTTGCCAGCAGATCGTTCTGGTGTTCAACTTCACTGATTCTATGTGTCAGACCAGCAATAACACCATTGACAATAGAATCGACCATACCTTTCAAGATCGTTTCCATATTTGCACACACTGATTGCTGCACTGCCTTGATGATCGTTTCAATGGAAGCCTGATCTATAATACGGCATGCCGGGTTTTCTGACATCGTGTCAAGTGTGTATTGGAAGTCCTCAGAGGCGGAGTCGCTTAGAATGCGATTCTTCTTTAGATCAGAGATGGTGTCAGGCGTAGATAACACGGACGCACTTCGTTTGGTAGAATTTATTGGAGTGGATGAGATGAAACTCATTATTTAAAAGGACGTGTCCCTTATTTTCTACGCCCAGTATACTTACATGGTAGTCTGACGTAACGTGGACTGTGTTCGCTGTGTTCGCTGTATTTACATTATTTCCTCGTGCTGTGTGTAAACAATAAAATGTCTAAAAATAGATTCACAAAGCAAACCACAAAGGAAGTAACTTACTTAGTTTTCTCCGATTATTTCAATATTACAACTAAACATCCAACACATGATCACATTTCACATTTCACATTTATTCACTCCCAGAACGACACTTTTACTGTATTAGAACATGTGAAATTTATAATTTAACTTGACCAGAAAAAAGCACAACACAACACAACATGTCCGCCATTGGCTTCACTGTTTGTTAGTAGTTTTTTAGCTACAGCAGAAATATAGGCGATACATGGCGATGGATAATATCCTTTTGTTTTAATGTATAAAAAACGTTGTGTATACATGCAAACATAATATGTAAAACACTTCTAATTGCTAGCTTTTGTATGTTTTGTTTTGTTTGCTTTAATTAGCTACTTATTTTGCTAGTAAAGTAAGCGTGCATGTGTGTGCATTCTTTAAAAGTTTACGTAAAGTACTTTTGATTGGCAAACAAAATATACTTAGCAACTGTTTCAATGGTGTAGTTGGATTCTTTTGTCATGTTTGTATACTCTGCGCCCAGTATTTGTGCGGGTGCGAGATTTGTGCATGATTGTGCTGCTTGTTTACTGAACGTATGGGGTTGAATTACATTTCACAGTCTATTCAATGTCATAATGTATATTTGTTTACGAATGTTAATGCCAATGTGCGCTGTTGATATTGTCCTTTTATATAAATTAGCTGCCTTTAAGACATACCTTATGTATATTGGGCGTGAGTTGTGCGTACTTGTATGGTTGAATTGTTTTTCTTTATTAACGCATTCACACAAATTCATACACATTGTGTGTCATTGACTTGAACTTATATATATATATTTTTTGTTCATTTAGAAATGTAATCACTGTGTGCCAAGGGCTTGAATTGTTAATTTAAACAAAATATATTCATGTAGTATTGAATATTGTGTTTTTGTTGTCTTTTGTGTTTCTTGTTTTGTGGCTAATATTTATATATATATATAACTTGGCACCTTCTAGTACGTATGCGTAATGGGCTCATAATCCTCATATATGTTTTTTGATGAACTTACGGATACTGGTTTGTTGACCATTTACCCGATTTAATAGTATCTTAATTGGCCATTGTATTGTTGTTGTTTTTTTATCATCGATCAAACGCGCTTGTTTTACTTTAAAATTTGTCAGCATTTTCTCTGAGGATGTTACCGGTACTTCTACATTATGTCGCATGACATTTGATCGTGTTTTTTTATTCCTCCACTTTAGAGGGGTGGCATATAGATTAGCCTTTGTCTGTCCGTCCATCCGTCCGTCCGTCCGATTTTTGAGTCGTGCATAACTCAAAAAAGTACAACTGCCAGAATGATGAAACTTTATAAGCATATTCATCGGCATCGGGGCTTGTGCACCTGGGTATTTTGGTGCAGTTTTTTTCGACATCAGCGGAGATATGACCCATTTTTAGCAAACAATTACATTTTTGGACTTGTGTCGCGCGTTACTCAAAAAGTATTGCTGCAAGAGTGATGAAACGTTATAAACCTATTAATCAGCATGTGAACTTGTGCACCTGGGTATTTTAGTGCATTTTTTCCGATATGAGTGGAGTAATGGCCCCTTTTTTAGCCCAAAATGACATTTTTGGACTTGTGTCGCGCGTAACTCGAAAAGTATAACTGCTACATTGATGAATCTTTATAAACATATTCACCACCATGTGAACTTGTGCATCTAGTAATTTTGGTGCAGTTTTTTCCGAGGTCAGCAGAGTTATGGCCGTTATTTTAGCAAACAATCGCCTTTTTGGACTTGTGTCGCGTGTAACTCGAAAAGTATAACTGCTACATTGATGAAACTTTAAAAACATATTAATCAGCATGTGAAATTGTGCACCTGGGTATTTTGGTGCAGTTTTTTCAGACACCAGCGGAGTTATGGCCCTTTTTTTACCAAAAAATGACATTTTTGACTTGTGTCGCATGTAACTCAAAAAGTATTACTGCTAGATTTATGAAACTTGATACACATGTTAATTGACATGTGATCTTGTGCACCTGCGTATTTTGGTGCAGTTTTTTCGCCATCAGTGGAGTTATGGCCCCTTTTTAGCAAAAAATGACATTTTTGGATTTGTGTCGTTTGTAACCAAAAAGGATAACTGCTAGACTGACGAAACCTTATAAACGGTATTTTGGTGCATTTTTTCCGACATCAGCAGAGATTTTTGACAACCAGCGGAATGTTGGGGCATCCGTGTCCTACGGACACATGTCTAGTTTATTTCTAATTATTATCTACTGGCTACACTTACGCGTGAACTAAATTCATCATTTGAAGAGTATTAAAATAAACATATATATATATATTATGTAGCAGAATAAGAATGTTGTGTGTTATTGCATGTGTTCTGAATAGCATTCATTATATTGAAAATTGTATGAAGTTATGACAACAATTTCTCCGTGTTTGTTTGAGCCGTTTTTTAGTGTTGCATATTGTTTTATTTTATTCTAGCTGTTCACGACACAATGTGAAAACGTTTCTAAACGGTCTCACCAATTAATATCGCACGATTGTAAGTGAGAATACCGTAATTACCCTAAGTATTGGTACACCTAAATATTGGGACACCCATAATTTTTTTAAAAATAATTATTTTAAGCGTCCCTTAATATTGGAACGCATTTTAAAGTTGAATTGTTTCGTGTCCCTAAATACTGGGACACCAAAATGACACCTTATGTTGTTACTGGATAAACATTCCATACCCTGTCACTACGTCGGTTGCATACCGACTTGTGATACGGTATATTGCGCTTGTTTGTCTATACACCGTAATGTACACATTCAGGGGTATGTTTGCATATAGTTGACACGTGGTGCGAACTGTGTACTCTACTCGAGCAACGTCTCCTCAATTAAGCTTCTCAATTAATTACCATTAAGTCTCCAGCATAAATTAATTGATCTTATAAACACCAGTCACCTAAAATATTCATACTAGTGATGGGATCGAATACTGAAATCAATATTCGAATATTCGTTGTAGGTATCAAGTATATTCGAATATTCGTTTTGTAAATTCTACTATATACTATTATATACGGCACTCTGGTCAATTATTTACCTATCCGAAATACGTATACTACGTGTACGTAGCTGTTTTACCTTGTTTCAGTGGTAAATGAGCGATATAACTTAGTGAGTGTTAGGCAAATATAAAGACATGTAAGATATTGTTAAATGCATTGTTAATTAATTTGTTAATCGTTCCGTTTGTTTTTTTTGAGAACCATGAAGATTGTATCTGCTGTGCAGATTACACGTTGCCTGGGTTTTGTCTAATGACCGCGTAATGTACTTCCAAGCACGTGATTGTGGCATTGTTTATTAATAAAGACTCTTGTAATATAACATCACTATCTACTAAACTGCGATTTCTTTAAATCTGAAAGAGAACAATTCTTAGGACATGATCTTTATGATGCTACTCTTATTAAAATCCTAACATCTAATTCCTTACAAAAATTACAGAATACAAGCAAATTTATTCGCTTCATATTCAGTAAGTTTAAGCGATAGCAAGTTATCAATTTAACTACCTGTTTTTACCAATGCCACCAGCTAATACACCAACTCTAATATTGTAATTTGTAACAATACTGCCTTTATTTCAATGTATTTTTATTGTTAACAGCATAACATATTTACATATTATCTCAATATAAGTGACCGTTTACACTTGTGTAATCAATATATCAAAATATTTGTTTGGTCACAAATGTATATATTTTTGCATGTATATACTAATCACATTATTTACTTTAATTAGAAATATATGCATGTAAATTTAAACTGTGCAATGTAAATAATAACTTCATTATGTATTTGTACCAAATGATAACTGCATAATTATATGTCAATATTAACGTAAGATTGCTATATACTTATACTCATATAACAGAAATAATTGCAGCGTTATATAAGAGTAGTACAAAATGGTACCACTCAAGTACAAGTGTTAACATTTTAAATATTTTTGCCTGCTATATTGATATTATATTTCAATTAAGGCAATGGAAACAATTGTTGCATTCTAAATGAGTACAACTGATACCTATATTTCACCTACAATCCTGTTTCTTTATCCTAATCTAGCAGTTCTAGTACATAAATTAATAATTATACTTTTGTTACTTCCCTTTAAACTTATCCAGCACACAAATTATAATTTGCTTTTGCCCCATCAGTCATTTAATGTTAACCCCTCAGATAACGGCATTCTCCATTGTAATCCTGCAATGCAAAGCTGATTAGAGTAATTACCACACACAATAGGTCCTCCATCTTGCCTTTGAGGCTTTGTGTTCAACATCGACCTCGCGTGCAGGTGCACTCAAGCGTAAATCATGACAAAAATAACTGCTGTTGACTGAAACCGTTACAAAGCTAGCTCCAGCACCATAAACGCTAACGCACACAGTCTTTCGCAACAACATGTCTTTTAAGTATTGATAATGAATTAAATTTCTGACGCAAAATGTAAACCTTTTAAAACGCGTAGTCGTTTCAATTTCTCAATCCGAAACGCCGCGTGCAAACGAAAATACGTCACCGCACAACTATGATCACAAACCACTAATTATTTTTACCAGTGCTAGTATTAAAATGCTCTTATAGAACTGTACTATTATTTGTTTCTTAAATGCCACTATTATGATGATTATGATAACTATGACGATTATCATTATTATGATTATTATGATTAGTATGATCATTTTGAATATGATATGATAATGATTGTGATTTTTTATAATTTTATCAAGTTTTTGGTATTTTGATTTTGATTATAGATCTCACATTATTGCTATTATTATTATTATTATTATTATTATTATTATTATTATTATTATTATTATCATATGTTCCGACTATGTATCTTATTATTTAAATACCCCCCGTATATCATCTACACAATTGTGTTAACGTAAAAATTATCGGAAGTTACTAATTTACTAACAATTTTGCTTTGTTATATTGCCCTAATTGTATATGTTATATACTTGGGTGAAAATAAAGTCTTGTTCTGTTCTGTACAGTGTTGATATAATGGAGAATAATTAACAAGTGACGTGTATTAAGATTGACCAGATCATGCTAATTTTGTTAAAGAAATTGATTGGCTGATAATGGATTCATTTTGATTGGTTTATGTAGAGTGTAATTGTAATTTACTATAAACAAGTTAACCGTATAAATGTCACTTAAGGTTAAATCAACAACAATGAACGCCTTGTGCAAACTGTGAAACCGTTATCACAACATGGCCCAGTTTTGTTATTTGTGGATACAATGCGTCATATGTGCGCCTCCTACAAACCGTTAATTCGCGGCCCTTGTAAAGACGTGGCCCCGCTGTTAATTATTAATTGTCGTTTGGCATGTGTTGTAAACACAATACACTGCCCCCGCCCACCTGCTAGGCAGGAAATACGACTGGAATTCATGTTAACTTTGCAATCAAACTGGAGAAAAACATGATTTTTTAAAGAAATTTGGTTCTTTAAATAAATTTGAAAATCGAATATTCATATTCGTTTTGGTATATTCGAATATTATCCGATATTCGAATATTCGAGTGTTCGGTCCCATCCCTAATTTCTACTAATTAGTTATAATTAAATATTTGCTATATTTTAATTAGCGATTATTATTTCAAAGAAATACAAATAAATAATTGGATCCAAGTCCAACTTCACAAGTTTATTGCATGAACATTATACAATGTTATAGCACATAAAGTATAAACATGGAGAAGTACAATATATGGCATTTCCTGAATCATACGTGTATGCTGGCATAAGCATCGCACTACAAATATATTTACCAAGAGGGTGGAAAAACACAATTATTGTTTGTTACAAATATAATACATTGATTATGATGATATTATAATTAATTAGTTAACTGTTCGAATTTTCTCTGCTAAGTGTATGAATTTCGCTACGTTGAACAGTGTGGGGCTCGATGTTGATTTTAAAAGCAATTCAAATTATTTTTAATAAATATAATATATGCAGAATAGATTGTATCATATATTGCCCTAAATCTTGTTACACAATTTGAAGAATTATTTTTTAGTGTCTCTTAATATCGGTGCAATAAAATTTTTAATTATTTTAAGCGTCCCAATACTTGGGTATTTACGGTAAGCTGTGCAATTCGAAATGTCTTCTTACTGATTTGAAATAATTGTACTTTTCACACCGAGTGTAATATAAATAATAAGCTTAACATGTATTGAACTCATACATAATTTCAATTTATTCATTTGCTGTCTGCCGATAACAATGTAAATTTACATATTTACACAATACAATCACATTAAAAGTTGACAAATAATACAAATGAAATAAGCTGTTTACATACAAATAAATAAAAAATCTTATAAACTAACGAAACTTATTTTTGAAACAATTTTAATATTGCTCTGTAGTGTTTCAGTTTAAATATTTAGTGTTTGTTGTTGTTTTACTGCTTTTGTTTCTACATAGTATTGTAATGTATGAGGAAAAAAACCTATTAGATGTCTATCAAAACTGAAATAAAACAATTAATTAACGTTATATGAAGACGTATTGCTTTATATGGTAATTTACGATTTTAATGTTCACACACAGAATTTAGACCTGGCTGGATAACAGTATTAATGGTCACACGAGTAGTGTGTCAAAATAGGCAAAAAATACGAGACCAGACCTGCGGTTAGAAGTACACCATACTAATTATTTTGACATGCCACTTTATAAATTCCCACCCACCTGTTTTTAAAACATTTAATTAGTCGGTCTATTTGTTTTACAAATTAAATGATTTACTTGAGTTTTATTTTATTTGGAGAGTGGAGTTTCTCACAGATATATGAATTTAATGTATATATAATTAGTTTTATTTGATTTGGTGAGTGGGGTTTCTTACAGATTAATTTAATGTATTTATAATTTTTATATGATTTGTTTTTTCTTTTGACAATTGCAACCTGAATACAAACCGGGCCTAGCTCAGTTGATTGAAAGCTGGACTGTCAATCCGGGTGTTCATGAATTCGAGCCCCAGCCCAGCCACATAACTTGTGTCGGATTGGTCATAAAATAATTTATGCGGCCATTTTCTCCCTACCTCTGATTCACGCAGGGCAGTAGTTACTTGTATTAAAGTATGTGTACTTGGTACTGGTAAACCGCTTAGATCGGCTAAGCTTGCCCAGGAAAAGTGAGTAGGTTAGCTGACCGCCGTTAAATGACTGAAAAGGCAATTTGAAACAAACAAACTTACATCAAAGTCTGTAATTTTATTAGATCTGTCTGCAGTACATACAGGATGAGTCCTGCAGTTCCAGATAATAGATCTGTGTACTACTAGTACCATCACACGGAATATATGCAGCTTAATTATCTTCATTTAATAACACAACAAGAAAAAATGTCGATGTATTCTCTTTTAATCATTATAAATACATATTTAGCATTTCTAAATCACATCCACAGCACACAGCTAAACAAAATTACATAACATACTTAATTATACTGAAACAAGTATCACAAAAATACATTAGTAATGCTCAAAGCATGGACATCTTTTAAATAGTATAGGCCTGTGTAGAACCAATACTTAGTCACTTTTTCACAAGTTTTAGTACAGTTCAGTCGAAACCAAGCAGGTTAATCACCAGCCATTGAGTTGGGCTGAAAACTCATAAACTTCCAGTGAACCCCTTTTGAACAGCAACTTGGCCAGTCTCAGTGAATGCTAGTTGTAATGTCATAATGGGTTAAGACAGACGATTTTTATTCCTCAGTGGTTTAATCATCCAAAAAGTATATATCTGTTTAATACGATCTTATCAGACAGTAACGACAAACATACATTATTGGTTGCAAAATATTTATTTCAATGTGACAAGTTAAGAGAGGAATTCATGAAAACTCACAACACTGCTTTTGTAAATACTCATTTTGTTAGTATGAATCCTTTGTAAATATACATTTGTCATAGTTATTGCCATATATATCTTTATTATATCCATAAAATATTATATTATTATATTATTATTATAAAAGTATAAACTGTTTGTGTTCATCTACAATCTATATTTATAATGTACCAGTTTTGTAATGTTCATTTAATAATGTTCTTTTACCACTTAAACTTGTATACTGTTATAATTACACTGCTGTATTGTGGGCCGGTGGCCTTAAATTGCCGAATAAATATTGTATTGTATTGTAAATGAACACGTTTTCTATAAAATATATATAGACTTCTTGCAGTGGTTCGTCACACAAATCACAAAGCGGTCAAGGGTCATAGCCCGGCAGGCTAAATTGACGAAGAAAATTATTCATGTCACCAATGGGTCGCTTTTCCACTGTCTGCGGTTTCCGGAATGTTTCACCCCAATGGATGTTTTGCCCGAGGATGTTTCGAATTAGAACTTTGTATGCGCACATACGTGTGATTACGAAATACTTATGACAATCGACCATCTGTTATGATATCAACAAGTTATTAACATTATTATTTTAAATATATCTACTTGAATTTGGACAATTAATAATATTGCTTAACTTGAACACACATTATATATACAAAAATCTGCTGAAAAAACATCTTTCAGGGTTAGACATCACATATTCTGTTTGTGATGGTTACCTGAAACAAATAAAGTTTAATTAATATATTATTATTAATTTATTATTGCAACGATGTACTGTAATATAAACACAAATAATATTATGTATAAACATACTGAACTGGCTACTCCATGCAATTCTTTTTTTATATACTTTAAAACTTCTAAATATTGCCTACTCAGGCTACTGTAGCATACGTTTTCTATTGACAAACACTGATGACACATTTAAGAAAGTTTATGGGTTAACATAACGTGCATAAAAATAAATATAGTGGCGTTCTCTTGTTTTATTTCATAACTTATTTGCAATAAAGGTATTAAATCCAATGTCAAAATAAGATACGTTACCTTAGTTTTACGATAATTAATTCCCGTACCCCACCCACGTGTGGAATTTTAAATTTTAACCTGTTTAAAACATAACAAAGAGCATATAAAGCATAAATATGTATAAAAGCCGACTTACATGTATTTCTCCACAGCAAGTAAGAGTTTTCTTTTCCAGTCATGTAGTTACATGAGCAAACATGCTCTAATCAACAACGATTATCATTACATGCCGAAGTAACCTAATCAGTAGTAACCCCCTGACCTCAATCTCGTACGCGGAGTGATCTCCCCTTAGTGGAATGTCGAAAAGGTCGATGCTTGATTGTTCCTTTAATTATTGATATTTTTTCCGCTTTGTATTAAAACGTTTTTATGTGTTACTAATATACATGCACGTGCCACTTATTATTTCATTCCTGTTTATGATTTTTATGAGCGATCTTAAAAATTTTATCTGTCAGCTGGCAGGGTCCTCCAGGGGAAAAAAAAAACGATCACAAGTTTTTCAATATTTAAAAGAGACAAAATGTGACATTTACTGCCTACAGGAAACGTATTTTATTATCGATCAGAATATAACTATTTACTCAGAATTGGGGGCAGAATGTTTGTTGAGTTATGGCTCTTCTAATTCCCGCGGTGTCGCAATACTTGAATATAAAATACATATTGTACATTATGACGACTTTGGTAATTATATTATTTTAGATGTGAATGTTGGTGAAACTAGACTCACAATTGCGTCCATATACGGACCAAACTGTGACAATCCGGATTTTTTCATCGATGTTTTTCATATTATAGACGTTATTGAAAATGATTCCTATTTAATGCGTGGTGACTTTAATTTAGTTCTAGACCCGAGTTTAGATTGTGATAAATACAAATTAATAAATAATAAAAACTCAAGGACATGCGTATTAAAATATATTAAAGAACGTGATCTCACCGACTTGTTTAGACAATTGCATCCTAATACTAGATTATATACTTGGAGACGAACCAATCCAATACAACAAGCCCGGTTTGATTTGTATCTGTTATCGTCACTTTATTGCCAGCCTGTCATGATGTTGGTATATCTTCCAGTTACCAATCTGATCATTCGATTGTAATGTTAACTTTGAAATTTACTAACTTGAAACACGGAAAGGGACTGTGGAAACAGAATAATATGCTTTTACGTGATATTAATTACATTAACACAGTAAATAACACACATACAGAAATCAAACAACAGTATTGTTACCCGTTTACAATCAAGTTAACATCGAAGCAATACCAGATCAGGACATTCAGTTTTCATTAGACAACCAACATTTTTTTTCATACAGTGTTAATGGAAATTACAGGTAAAGCAATTTCATATAGTTCGTATAGAACGAAATCGCGTAACAATCGCGAAAATCTATTAAAACTTGAAATTGAAAAACATGAAGAATATATATTCAGAGTAATTTGCAAAATATACTTGAATTAAAAGATAAACTAAGAAAAAATTCACGATGATAAATTAAAGGGGGCTATTATAAGATCGCGAGCCGAATAAATACAATATGGAGAAAAACCAGCGAAACTCTTTTCTAATCTTGAAAATTTAACTATACAAAAAAACTATTAATAGCTTAACAAATGATAATGGAATTGTATTGTACAATCAGGCTGACATTTTAAAAGAAACGGCATTGTTCTATAAAACCTTGTATCAAAACATTAATAATACCGACATTGCTGATGATTTTAACCATTTTATCACGGGTATAGACATACCGAAATTATCAAATGAAGAATATAAACAATAAGAAGTGTCAATAACTTTAAACGAGACTTCAGTTGTTTAAAAAAAACATGGCAAATAATAAAAGCCCCGACTCTTCCGGTTTTACTATTGACTTTGCTGGAGCACTTATTTACGCATTTACAAGCGGCAAGTTGTCTATAACCCAAAGACAGGGGATACTTACTTGCTTACCTAGGGTTGATAAACCCAGGCAATTAAAAAAAACACTGGCGCCCAATAAACTCCTTTAAACACTGTATATAAAATTGGTTCTGGTTGTATTGCGACTAGGTTAAAAATGTATATTGATAAATTAATAAATAACGACCCCACTGGTTTTATCAAGGGTCGGTTCATAAGAGAAAATACTATACTTATTTACGACATACTAAAACACACTGAGGAAAATTACATTCCCGATCTTCTCCTACTAATAGATTTCGAAAAGGCATTCGAATTCGATTCTTTGTCATGGTCGTTTTGCAAACGAAACCCTTTCATGGTATAATTTTGGTCCTGACATTAAGAAATGGTTTTATGTTTTGTATAAAGACGGCATTTCAGCGGTTACGCAGTGTGGGTTTTTTATCATACTTTTTTCAAATACAACGCCGACAAGGCGATCCCTTAGTCGCTATATATTTATCCTATGCGCCGAAATTGTATCCATTAAACTCAGTTGAAATCCCAAAATTAAAGTAATCAAAATAAACGGC
The DNA here is from genome assembly GCA_027627225.1 of Congeria kusceri. Taxonomy (NCBI): domain Eukaryota; kingdom Metazoa; phylum Mollusca; class Bivalvia; order Myida; family Dreissenidae; genus Congeria; species Congeria kusceri. Next base: position 99,334,310 of record CM051024.1, read on the forward strand.
ATTGACTACAAGTTGTAGCAATTTGCTGATGACACATCTATACTCCTGGATGGCTCTGCAGAATCTCTTAATGAAACATTAGATGTAATGACGCATTTCTCATTGTACTCCGGTTAAAAAGGTAATTTTGATAAAACCAAAGTAGTTTGGATAGGAAGGCATAAATTCAGTTCCGAAAGCATAAAAAACATGATGGAAATTAAAATGGAGCCAGCATACGTTTGACATGCTTGGTTTAACTATTCATATTTACCTTGACAAAATGTTAGATCTTAAGTATATGCACGAATTGTCCAAAGTAAAACCATAACTTAAAAATTGGTCAAGAAGGATACTATACTATATAGGATAGAATAAAAACGATTGCTGGACCAGTGCTAAATCATCTTTTTGTTGCACTTCCTAATCCTCCGCATAAAACATTGGCAGAGTTAAATGATCTATTTTTTAATTTTGTGTTGAATAGGAGGTAAAAGATTTTTTTTAAATGCGACCTATATATAATATTATTTAAATGAATGCAACTTTACCAACATATATATCAAAATGGGCGAGCACATTTAAAAATATTGAAATAAATGAATGGCTACATATTTTTAATATGCCCTTTTGTTTCACTTAAGATTCTAGAATTATACACCGAATAGAATATAGCATTATACACCGAATAGAATATAGCATTATACACCGAATTATAAGTACACATTCTTTTTTATTTTAAATCGATTACACAACGTCAGCCGCATGCTCCGTTTGTCAAAACATGTGCGAAACAATTGAGCATATTTTTTGGAATGTAAATAAATTTATTTCAGAATAGTTTGAAGGATGTGAATTTTTTGCAGATGTCATTAACGCACCTTCTTTTATGTTGGGACATAAAAATACAGTTGAGCTCCTAATAATGAATTTGAATTGTTGTTGCCTATTTTTTCGGTAGAACAATATGCTATGCGACTTACATAGCTAATCTGTATACCATAATTTCATACTTTATATATATATATATTTCTTTATGTTGTGAAAAATATCTGCCCTTAATAGTTAATGTGTATACCATCATTTAGCACTTAATATCTATTTTCTATGTTGTGAACGCCACTTGTTTATAGTCATGTAAAATTGTGCATGCATTTAATGCATGATGGACGGTGTGGAGGGGGATATACTCGATCTCCACACATCTAGGATAATTAACTACATGTATATTGAACAGAAAAAAAGAAACGTGACCGCGCCACGGAACCATGTTTACAATCTGATCTGATCTGAATCTCGACTTGATTGAGTATTGTTTCCTATGAATGAAATAATTTATTTATATAAACTATGTACATAGCGAGGTTGAAGCCAAACAATATGAATGAAAATTTACTGAAACAGTTGAAATTACAATCCAACATATGTTTTTCTTTTTTTTTTAAGTAGCAATGACCTTAACCCCATCCACCATATATGAAACCTCAAGTGAGGTCTCGCAATAAAGTATGTATGCTTGAAAGTTTATTATAATATCTCCATTTCTTCTTCAGTTATTAAGCGGAAACAGTGTTTCTATTTTTAGTAACATTGACATTCACCTCACCCGCCCCATATGCAATCCCAAGCGAGGTCTTGCAATAAGGTATTTATGTATGACGTTTCATTACAATAGCTTAATTTGTTTTCTAGTTATTGAGCAAAACCCGTTTTTCTATTTTTAGTAATGGTGACATTCTCTTCACCCCATTAAACCCATATGCAATCCCTAACGAGGTCTCAATATACGGTATCTATATATGAAATTTCAGCACACTTCGTTCTTGACTTATTGAGCAGAAACTGTTTTTCTATTTTAGTGACCTTAACGTTGACCCCACCCACAACAGAATCGATCCCAAGCCAGGTCTTGATTCAAAATATGTATATGTGTCTATATATGAAAATTGGGTTAAAATACTGTAATAAAGTGTTAATATATTTCAAGGAATTATCCGCAATACATATATACCAGTACAGTGGCCGAGTGGTTAAGGCGTTAGACTTAAGTTCCAATTGACAAATGTCCTCGTGGGTTCTAACTCTACCGTTCTAATTGGGTTTTTAAAAGTGGCAAACGACCTGACAAGGAATACAAGTTATACCGGCTAACACATAAATATCTTTTAATAAATAATATAACACGATGTTGTTCTTATCGATATGATCGTAAACATATTTCTGTAGTGTGACTTAAACCATGCAATTTTCACTTACTACTGCAGTTTCATTTCCGTTTACAATAACCTACCACATATAACAACTTTCAGTTATACATATATGTGACATGCATATGTAAACCTCCGTGCAGGGACCTGACTGGTTCTGCTCAATGCTCAAACCAAGTTCCTGTCACAATAGTCAGATCACGGTTTAAATAAAAATGGTGGACACACCGTAAAAATGTAAAATCATCGCATTGGTATAAATGCTAGAAAATATATCGTTGGAATATTATCGTTATTGCAGTTGTCTAGTGAAATAGTAATATAAAGATATCACTTTATCACATTATCGTATCACTGTCATCACATGCCTCGTATATGTCACAAGATGCGATATGTATTGATATGCATGGCAAAATGATGTGTAATTGTAAGCACTCAGGACTTTGAATCCTGCGATCCGAGTTTAAATATCGGCGGAACCTCATTTTAATGGCGGAGTTGATTTTCATTTCAATATGCACATTTAAATTAATTTTTATATGCATGTTAATGATAAACAAAATAAAACAACTCTTTTCTTCAACAAATCGTATCGATCATAATGCCGTACTAGCATATTTACTAATTAGTTTTGATCCAACCAATGTCTAATGTTTGTTCGACAACATGTTTTATTTTTGACAACCTAAAGCTACAACATGGAATTAAAAAACAACGTTTAAAAAGATGTAATAATACTAGGTTATTCAACAGCGTTCTGTGCAATACGGTGATATATTTGGACGAGTACATCGCTGACATACCATAGGCGAGTCCAATGTGAGTCTGTCAACTGCTTACGAGTTCAAATATATCAGCGTATTGTACAGGACGCTGTTAGATTCTTAATAATCTTTGTATTATATACCTATTTATATTTTTTTTATTTACCTAATGAACATAATATTTACATTAAACCACAAAGGCCGCGAAACAGTGCGCGCTCAAAATATTAACATACATGAGTGTTGCCCCTCTTCGAATAGAAACAGGACGTTATCAACATCAACGCGTTCCGGCAAACGAACGATATTATTTTATTTGTACGATCTCTGTAGAGAATAAAAACCATGGATTATTAATATGTCCGCTATATGCACATATTAGAATAGTTTTAGTAGAAAAGTCCTTATTGATAAATCCTGGTTTCAACCTCTTAAATCCAACAGAAAAAATCAACATTTTGCTGTCAGATGATCGCATAATTAAATCCAGTGCCAGAGCCTGTCATGACATTTTAATTAAACGACGAAACCATCTGTATATATAATTGCATTGAATTTTGTTCATAGCAAATTACTAATCTTACAGTATATATAGTAGCGACATTTTATGCTTTTAATACATTTTGTATGGTTTTATATTATTATTTTAAGATAACTAATTTTTGCATTAAATATCGTACGTTGCCTCTTTTGTATTTTTTAAGCATCCGTTTATGATTTTAATAGCATTCGTGTATTTTAGTCAATTTAGAATGTTCGTCTCTCATAACTCAATTCTGAGTGGTTGTGTACATATTATATCATGATTGTATACTGTGTTATTATTTGTTTAATGTACAAAACTGAGACCTAAATAAACTATTCTGTCTGTCTGTCGGTCTAAATTACGACGGTCGACGGAATAAATAATTTGCAAACAAACGTGTTTGTATTTTTTCCTATCACATACACTTACATCTAATTTTATATAATTTAAATTTAACTGCTAGAACAGCCTTCCATACTTAAGAATACAATTTCGCAGAAAGCGACCATGACATTTTACTAATTGTAAACATTGAGTGTGAAGATACTATTATATTTAGACGTGTCATGTTTAAAAGGTGGCGTGATCGATACGAAGTTTCTGCAGCGCGTTAGTTTAAATTAGTACTAGACATTGATGCAGCTTTCGGATGTGTGAAAATGATTTGAACTGTTGCTGGATCTTAAAAGACGGTTTTGAAGCAGTAGATCGGTGTCAGCATTGAGGTAAAATCAAAAGTTGCATAGTCGTTATCTTTCGGAGTACTCGGACATTTTCGTATGTTTATCATCGGACCGCGTCTAATCTGGTGAAATTTTGGACCGTCACGTGGCACGAATTACGACAGCTGATTGGAGGATATAAATAGGTATATAATAACATGACTTATTGTATGCATATTAACTTCAAGGCAAATAACATGTCAACAGACTGCACATATAACTATAAAATGGTTATTAATAAATATATTTCCCTAATCTGGATACACATGAATTCTGTTGTTTTTTTACTTTTAAATCAACTATAGATAGAATACAATTCCACTAATTTCCCATCACTATACGGGATTGCCGACACCTGTACGCTTAACGAAACTAATTTACATCTAACGCGAACTAAGCCTTTGCTTGTAAGCCTTAGTATTGCATGCATGCTTTTTAGTGCGAATATCAGTCGGTGAACAGTCTCAACGTTGTAACAGTCGGTCAGATTCACGTTTATGCACAATCTCTTTGAATGCCCGGCAAAGACACTGCCCATATGTTATCAAACTATTTAATAGTTTTTATGTTATATTTGATACAGGCTTTAAAATAGCACTGACATTTCAACAATTTATGAATACTGTCACATATTTTCTTCTCAAACGTCCTAAAAGGACATGTACCACAGGAGTTTGACATTTGCTTATACAACGTTCATACATTTGCGAAATTCGTGCACTTTTACTCAGGACCAGTTTAGAGGAGACACTAGCGTACCCAATGCCGTACAGTAAACTTGGTGTTAGGTATGTAGTGCCATATGAAATATCGTGCTCTTACGGCAAGGGCGAGACACGACAATTGCGCGAAACACGAAGCAAGACACGATATTCCCGCGAAACACGAAGCGAGGCACGATCTTGTAACACGAGATCTCGCACTGTCGCAGTATCCCATACCACGATATCTAGCGGCAAAATATCGCGTCTCGCTTCCTGTTTCGCGCAATTCTCGTGCCTCGCCTCGTGTCTCGCGGTAAAATATCGTGCCTCGCTTCGTGTCTCGAGCAATTCTCGTGCCTCGCGTTTAGAGGTCGAGGCACGAGATGCGAAGCGAGACACGAAGCGATACACGATATTCAGGCGAGACACAAAGCGAGGCACGATATTATATCGTTCAAATATCGCCCGCATCTCGAGTATCGCGGAAGATTTTCAAACCACGATACTCGAAACACGAAGCGAGACACGAGAATCGGGCGACACACGAAGCGAGGCACGATATTGTATCGTTCAAATATCGACCTAATATCTACTTTTTAGCTCGACTATTCGAAGAATAGGTGAGCTTTCCTACTACCCCCGGCATCGGCGTCTGACTTTGGTTAACATATTATTAAAAAGTCTTGTAACTTCAAAACTTCACAAGTTGTTCACTCGAAACTTGGAATATTCCTTTTGTCATCAACTCCGGTATCAGAGGCAACATTCCCCATAACTCTGTTTTGTATTGTGACCGACTTATGCCCCTTTTTCACGACGATTTTCTGGTTAAAGTTGATATTCAACCGTTTTACAACTGCAGCGCTACGACAGCTAATCACTTAAAACTTGGAATATACCTTTGTCATCAACTCCAGTGTCAGGGGCAACATTCGCTATAACCGTTTTGTATATTTTCAGAGTTATGCCCATTTTTCACTTGTAACTTCAGAACTACAGACGTTATTCACTTTCAAATAGGAACATACCTTTGTCATCAACTCCAGTATCAGGAGAAACGTCCCTATAACTCTATTTTGCATTTTGACAGAGTTATGCCCCTTTTTCACATATTTTCTGGTTAATGTTTATATTAAAAACTCTTTTAACTTCAAAACTACACAAGCAAGTTATTAACTACGTACGGTTGAAACTTGGAATAATTTGATGAAATAATTGCCATAACTCAGGTTTGTATTTCAACAAATTTATGCCCCTCCACTTTCCAAAATAAGTACCAACTGATATACTTTGAAGAGTCGAGCGTGCTGTCCTCTGACAGCTTCTGTTCTTACTTTTTTCCTAGTTTTCTGTAAAATTTATTTCTAGTTTTCTCCTAGTTTTTTTCTCTCATGCTGCTGTAGTGCCTTTCTATTGTTAAAATGTATGTGCCATTTTTGACTACATAAGTATGCTATGATTTTGGAGAGTAGGTAGTGCTTGTATAAAAATCCATAAAAATCTATTTGCCAACATGTTACAATTTAAAAGACTTAGTTCTTTTGTATACTTTCATACATGGTTTGTTTTGAAAAGACTTAGTTCTTTTGTATACTTTCTATCATGGTTTGTTTTGAAAATTCTTTAGTTGTTTTGACACGTAGGGATACTACCTGTTCATAGAAGTTTTATTTAATTATTGATAATAAAGACAGAACTTTAATTGATTTGTCGTGTTGTATTTCAGTTTCAAATGAACGCACATGTAATAAAAGAACATGAAGTAAAAGCTATGAGCCTGACTGAGTTTGGAAAGTACAATTCCTTTATCTTCTCTCTTCAAATGCAAATACACAGATATGACTTCAAAGTAATGTTTAAGGCAAATACTGTCCTACAGTGAAATTGGAATATTGGTGTTAATGCATTAGTCTCCTACTGCAGACGTTATTCGACGCTTGCTCTTTTGAAAACGTTGAGCAAGCGCTGTGAACCAGTGTAACCTTAGTTAACATTTCCATAAACTAAAAATTGGGGGAATCTTCAACTAAAACATACGGGGGTCAGTCGACAATAGATGACAGCTGCTAACTAGCTTTTTTTTTTTTTTTTTATCTACCATTGAATTTTAAATATACAATAACACTTTACAACAACGCCTTCCAGTGATCATATTGGCAAGAAAACTTATAGATATAACGTAACGGTATGTGTTCATGAGCAACCTGCAGGGGCGTAGCTTGGGTTCAAAGTATGTATAGGCACAATAGCTGGAATATACAAAATGACGCTGTAAGCGATAATATTGGCCACGAGTTTTTATACTCGTATATGTGGCTATAAACAACTTATTCAGCTAAACCCCGATTCTACAAAATAGTTGTACAATAAGCGTGTGTTTCATGAAATATATTTCATATTGACGTAATCGACTCGTTAAACAATGAAGTATCAACACAGCCAAAAAAGATCCCCTCACCCCCATCCCCCCTCTTGTTTTTTCTGCATTCATTTTTGGCATTTTAAATTTTTCATCTCTGGAAAAAATGTATAGGCACATGCCTATAGTGCCTACAGGAAGCTTCGCCCCTGACCGGGAAAGGACAGAGACTAAAGTGCGTTCCCGCTTGAGAATATACCTAATAAAATGTACTCTATTCTAGTATTATTACAGAGCATATCGTATTACAAACAATAATTTGCATGTGCTTTCTTCAAAAGTTAAACAACGAGAAAGGAATTTAATGGAAATTAAATACTTATAACTTTAAAGTCAGAATTATGTTGCCTAGCAACATATCCCACTAATGTTTTACTTGTATTTCAATACCAGACTATTTCGTTGCTATGGCAACACTTAGTTAAAATCATGCACAAATTAAGTCTAGAGCAACTGATATATATTACCCTTATTATGTTTATTGAAGAATCATTAAATTTTCAATTAATGGTGTCTTGCTCAGATATAGTATACAATGTGGCTGGGTATATAGAGGATATTTGTTTAAAGCAGTGTAATGTCGTATTTTATTTCATGAGTGGTCATTGAAACAATATTTTCACGAGTGGCGCAGCCACGAGTGAAAATATCTAGTTTCTATGACCACTCATGAAATAAAATACGATATCACACTGTATTAAACACATTTTCTTGTTATTTCATGCTTTTGAACGATAAATAAAAAAAATGCGCGAGATATGTTGAAGCGTCACAAGTTTAGTGTATTATGACGTCATAAATATGACGCCATTATGATTCCAAAATTGTCGATCACTGTTGTAGTGGGAAAATAGTGCCACTCTTACTGCGTCGTTGTCGCTTAATTATATTTGTATTGAATTGTATTATGTGTTTTATGTTGTTTAAAAAGGCCGATGTTTACACTGACGATTAGGGTATTCACATACTTTCAAAAAATGAACCTTAAAACCAAGTTAAAAGTAGTTCCGTGTAGCAAAGAGTGAAATGATCAAACGTTATCATTTCACTCGACCTAGAGTGAAATGATCGGGTTATCATTCACTGGTATTCCCCACTCATTCACCGCATAGCATGAAATAAATTATTTTCATCCAAGTTTGAACAATAAGCGTGTCCATGATATTTATAATAATGTTTATATGCAAGTTTGTGCTACATACTTGAATGAAGTATATTTTAAAAGAGAAACATACATTGTGGATTGAAATTAGTAAATTAAATCATTAAACTACTCTATTCGTTGCCATGGAAACGCATTATTTTCATGTTTGAATATGCGAGCACCCTCTTCAGGGGCATTCTATGGTTGCTAGGCAACAACAAATAACAGTACATTAAACCATAGAACCAGTGAAAGGCAATAGTTTGTGGTAAATGATATTTTATTTGAAAACAACAAAATTCAAATGAATGCAAACACAGCTCTCAGGTTTTTTTTTTACTGTCACTCGTATTAACATTCATCAGTGTTCATTTAAAAATACCGAACACGTGCATGATTTTTGAAAACTAGACTTGTGTCCATAGGATATGAACACGGATAACCCCGTTAAAGGCCATAATTCTGGTTTAACTTGAAATCCTGAAAACTTCTGCTATAATTCGCCGTATTAGCTAAAATTCCCTCCTTTATCATTAACTATGCAAGGTACTGCGTCCCTGAATGTCAAAACGTAAAAAATGTCTTAAAATGCATTCTTACTTATTGATATGCTTACCACGCATTAAAAAAGGTTCGTTTCATTCAAGAGTCGTTAATAAAGATGACAATTCGTTTATATTTGCATTTCAATCGTTCTAAATTCTAAACCGTTAGCCTACGTTTTGCAGTTTCAATTATCTGGGATAAAATCCGGTACCCGGAACCGAAATTGCGTAACCTTATAGAAACAATGGGTAGTGACAGGCTATCGATACAGATTTTTATATTGAGAAAATGATAAAACTCTATATGAAGACGAAATAGGGAAACATCAGCTGCATTAGCAGTAAAGAAAAACTGAAGTAAAAAACGGTCCTTTATTTGTGGCAAGGAACCAATGGCCAACATACAAAACGTATAAAAATTATACAAGAAATATACATTAATTATTAACGATTACCTCTAGGGTAACCTCCTTGGTACGGTCAATACATATTGTATTGGGGCTTTAAACCAGGTTTTCATAGTTATTTGAGCTACATAAGTATTATCCGACATCATTTATCTGACGTTCATTTGCTTTCGTGAGTGAATCGTGGATACACGGTAGTTTGCCGACTTTTACCAACACACTTTAGTAACTTCTTCTTCTTCTTCTTCTTGTCGATCACTCAGATGGACACGCCGGCTCTCTGCGCAAAGGTCGCCGTGCGCCGCAGGTCCTCCAGACTGCCATAGAGCTTCCCTTGCATCGTGGTCTCCTCCGCCCAGATCTGGCGCCTGAGGCCATTGTGTAGTGGGCAGGACTGCAGCAAGTGTTCTGTTGTCATGCTATCTGTCTGACAGGGGCACTGGTCTGACTGGCCAAATCTGAACTTGGTGAAAAGGTGGTGGTTCATACGGTTGTGGCCTGTCCGCAGCCTGAATATGAGGATCTGCTCAGATCTTGAGAGCAGGTGGTATGGGTCATTTCGGTTGTATCGTGGGTGCTGTTGTAGCCACTTGGTGTGTTGCTTTGCCTTGATGATGGTCTTGGCTTCTTTGAAGGTGGTTGACCTGTCATTCTGTTCTTTTGTGGTGCCCTCCTTTGCCAGAGTGTCTGCGGCTTCATTGCCTAGTATGTTGCAGTGAGAGGGGACCCATTGCAGCACGACCGTGTGGGCTCTGCACAGGGAGGTCAAGGCAGATGACAGGTCGTTCAGTTCTTTGTCTCTGGCAGTGTCTAGGGCCTGCAGGACTGACTTTGCGTCGCTGGAGAACACAACGTTGTTGGAGGAGAGTGGACTGTGCTCAATGTGGACTGCACCTGTCTTGAGCGCTACTGCTTCAGCCTTGAAGTTGGTGGAGTAGAGGCCAGTAGCGAGGGAGATGTGTTGTTCTCTACCTCCTGGATACCTGATGTAGATTCCGGCACCACCACTTCTGACAGCCTGGTCAGCAGACCCATCAGTGTAGACATGAGTCCAGTTGTGTTGTGGGTAGGAGTTGTTGATGTGTTCCATGGAGATGGACTTCTTTTCAGCATCGCTCTGGGAGTCTTTCTTGCCAATGCCAGGAATACTGCTGTGTATCTGGGGTCTTTCAGCATCGCTCCAGCCTGGGTTTTCAAGGTACGGGGGGATATCTTTGGGTTCTTGATCCAGGATATCTTGGCATTTCCTTTCCAAAACCCTCGTCTGGTGGATGAAGCTCCCTCTCTTCAGTCTTCCTTTTGTTGGTTGGCACAGTCTGTCTTTCATGGGATGATTTGGCAGTCTTTTGAACTTTGCTGCCTGGGTGAGGAGTTTGGTGTCCCTTCTGTCTTCTATGGGCTCAAGACCCGTGATGGTTTCCAGCTCTTGAATAGGGGTTGACCGCATGGCGCCAGTGATGATTCTGGCCGCCTGGTTCTGCACCTTGCTGACTCTGTCAAAGTTTGACTTGCTTGCTGTGCCCCATGCCGTCACCCCATACTCAAGGACTGGTCTAACGCTGCCCATGTACATCTTCTTGAGGATTGCTGCATCTGCCCCCCATGTTGTGCCGGTTAGCTTTTTCATGAGTGCTAACCGCAGTTTGGCTCTAGCTTCGACTTTCTCTGTCTGCTGTTTCCAAGTGAGTCGCCTGTCGAAGGTCACGCCAAGATACGTGGGGGTGTGGTCAGCTTGCAGCGTCTGTCCGCAGAGCTTGAGATTGGCCTTCACTTCTTTTGGGGAGAGGCTAAAGATCGTGTAAGTGGTCTTCCTGGAGTTGATGGTGATGAGCCACTTCTTTGTCCAGTCCTCAAGAACTTTCAGCGCCTCTTGCATCCGGTAGTTTGCGGTTGTGATGTGTTCTTCTGAGCACCAGAGTGCAAGATCGTCCGCATAGATGGCCCCATGGACATTTCGAGGGAGGTCCTTGACGATGTCGTTGATGAAGACTAGGAACAAGGTGGGGCTGAGGACTCCGCCTTGCGGGACTCCGTCTTTCAGTGTCTTCTTCCGGCTGTACTGTCCACTTACATGGACTCTTGCTTTCCTGCTGTTCAAGTACTGGCAGATCCATTGGAACATACAACCGGCCACACCACTTTTCTGGAGCTTCAGCTTCAGCCCTTCCTTCCAGACCTTATCGAAGGCCTTCTCCATGTCAATCCAGATCGTCAGGGTGTTTTTCTTGTCCTGGAAGCCATCTTCAATCTTCTGGGCGATATACGTCACCTGGTCCTCAGTCGAACGATTTTGCCTGAATCCTGCCTGCTCTGGGGAAATAGTGTTGTTCTTCTCCAAATGCCAAGTGAGCCTGGTGTTGATTAGCCGTTCCATGAGTTTGCCCACACAGCTGGTGAGACTGATGGGTCTGTAGCTGTCCACCTTTGCTCGGTCTTTGCCCTTCTTGTGGATGGGGACCATATCAGCCTCTCGCCACATTTGTGGAACATGGCCAGTCTTCCAGCTGTTGTTGAAGATTTTCAATAACTGTGTTTTTGCCCTTGTGCCTAAATGTAGAAGCATCTCATTGGTTATTTTGTCTGGCCCTGGGGATTTTCTTTCTTGCAAGGCTTTCATGGCGTCTGCTAGTTCATGATGGTTGAACGGCTTGTTCATGTGTTCCTCTGGCTGATACTCCTTGGAGGTTCTTCTCTCCTCCTGTACCTGGGCCTTTCTTTCTTCAGGTACAGTGATGTTGCTGACTTCCTCATAATTATCTATAAAAAGGTTGGCAGCTTCTCTCCCTGTCAGCAACTCTTGGCCTTGTGAGATGGTAATTGGCTCTGCCCTTGTGTCTTCACCATTCATCGCTTTGGTCAGCTTCCACAGCTTGTTTCCGTCCCTATCTAAGTTTAGCTTCTCGGTTTTTTCTCTCCAGCTAGATCTTGCTGCTTGAAGGTAGGCTCTTCTGTACTTGGCAGTGGCTGCTTTCAGGGCGATGTTGTTGTCAACAGAGGGATTCTCCTCTACTTCCTGTCTGCTGCTGCTGACTTGGTCCTCAAGTTCTTGAAGCTCTTCCGTCCAGTAGGGCCTGTAGTTCTTACGTGCGCCCCGTGGGATTGTCTCGGAAGCCGCTTTCAGAATGGCCTGATTGAAGTTCCTGGTGACTCGGTTGATGTTAAGGTCGTCTGTTTTTAGGCCCCTGGTGTAGAGGTCTGTGAGGCTTGCAAACATGTTCCAGTCTGCCTTCTTGTAGTTCCACCTTGGGAACGTTGTTGAGTTCTGTGGTCTGTACTGCAGGTTGATGGCCAGCTTTACTGGTCTGTGGTCGCTGCCTCCTAACTGGCTCAGTACCCCTCTGGTGGTCTTCTTGGAGAGATCATCATTTGCAAAGGCGAGATCTGGGGTAGAAGTTGACAGCCACCTGCGTGAGAAGAAGGTGGGTGGGTCTTCTGGATCATTCAGCAGAACCATTTGGGTATCAATCTGCCAGTCCTCCACTTCCTCTCCTCTTCTGTCCGTCTCTTCATAGCCCCAACAGGTTGAGTGGCTGTTGAAGTCTCCAACAACCAAGCAGTTCTCAGTGGGTAGGTTTTCCAGGTACTGCATGGAAAGTTCTTTGTCTTGGGGGCAGTACAGATTGTATATTGTAATTACAGACCTGTCCATTGTGATATTGACTCCTTGGATTTCAGCTTGTTGGTTAGTGACTACTTTAATTTCTTGTGCTGGGATATTGTTCTTGATGAGCATCAGCACTCCTCCTTTGTGTCTTCCTTCTCTGTCTAGCCTGAAGGTTTGGTATCCTCTGATGGTGAACCGGTGGTTTTAATTCAGGTGGGTTTCTTGGATACAGGCTACATCAATATTGTCGGCGTGCAGTCTTTCAGTGAAAGGAAGTTTTTTGTTGTGTATTCCCTCCGCATTCCATTGAAGGATGTTCATCGGTCGAGGGGTCTCTTGAGTGCTTGGTGTTCTTTCTTGGCCAGCCGCATTTACCCTCCGCCTCCGTAGCCTGGCTCCTCGCAGCGGGACGGGGTGACCTCCGGTAGCTTGGGTTGGACCCCTTCGAGGCATGGGGTCCGGCACTCTACCAGCCCGGGGGGACTCCACAGGCAGAGCACCATCACGCAAAGATCCATTGTTGTCCATCATTGGAGTGGAAAGCGTTGCACTGTCGTTATGCGCACTCTGGCCCAGTGCATCCGTCTTCAGCAGTGGTTTATTCTCCGACTTTTCCTTGTCGTAGGAGACTTGCCTGCCATGGCTGTAGAGCATCTCCTGCCCTTGGTTTTTCTGTCTGAGTGATCCTTCTCATACCCCTTAGCCTCGAGGAGAGGTGACTGATATTCGTCTGTCCTCTACCCTTCGACCTGTCCAGCTTGGGAAGCCCTGCCAGGAGTTTACACTCCCGCTGGCGTAGCTCGCCGGGTCATCGAGGCACTCAAACAACCACACCACGTTAAGGAATCAGCCATGTGGTAGACTTTAGTAACTTACATGTATTCGGTTATATCCCAGTTAAACCTTATGATTTTTCAAATGAAAATTTAGGCCAGTGGTTACGCTCTTGCCTGCGGAACGAATGCTCGTCAGATCGATTCCCGTTTTGATCAGATTTCTTTTTCGCCAAAAATGTCTATTTGAAATACATTATTATATGGCAACATTTTACTTTTTATCATATATAGATACGGATTTGTAAGTAGTATATAAGCTTTTCTAGAACAATTAGAAGACGCGAAATCGAGCGCGCAGTAACTTAAAGGCTGTTGATAAATGACAGTTGTAGTGAAAACTGCGAAACGGTGTAAGCGAAACGGTGTAAGAGGAGTTGCGTTCATTAGTATTTTCCTACATACTGAACAGTAAAAAACGACAACAACAAAATTCCGTCCTTAAGGATCATCTACATATTATCATTGTTCATCTGTGAATGTTTGAGCGAATTCCTTCTAACACAGAAAGAGGAACTGCATTCACAATTTTGCCCTAAGTATACATAACACCTGTGGTACTGGCCTGAAATTAGAATAAAATACCATGGGCTACTACGCTTAGAAATAAACATTTCTATAAAGTTTATATGAAGTTGACCATATCAGATAGGGTCAAAAGTATGCCATTATAGGCCTTATATGAAGATTTAACAACAGCTGCACAACTTCACTTGGCAATAAATATTTCTATAAAGTTTGGTGACTCTACGTCAAATAGTTGCACGGAGTAATGGGTTCCGCAAGTGTTTCTTCCAAAAAGTGAAATAACTCTGCTGTTATTGTATGGAGCGTGTGTCATATGGTTTGTGGATGCGTCAAGTGTGGTGTACTGTATGTTGTGTGCTTGTCACCTTCAGCTTTTAGCCTCTGCCGCTGGTTAGTTTAGGCGAAATGAGAATAAAATGTGCATGAGACTCCTGCCAGTACATAGCCTCTCCACAGACAAGCCCTATGTAGTTCTTCCGCGAGGCGACAAACATCAACTGAGCACCTTACGGCCGCAGGATGACCTACAAGGGACTCGAAGGTGGTCTGCCCCCAGACATGCGGTACGCCAGGCCCACCGGTGTGTGGACAAGCCCTGATGCCCATGAACAGGCCCCCAGCTGTTGGTAAATAGCTAGAGACGGGAACCTCAATCAAGTTCTGTCCTGTGCTTCCAATGTAGGTTAGAAACCAGAAGCTAGGGGTGAGGTTACCCCTACAGAAACCCAGAGAGCTGAAGTCAGAGATGTCAGGCCAACGGCGCTCACTACAAACCATAGCATCATGCATCATCGCTATGAGCACTTGTTTACACCACTGTATGGAGCAGAATTTGCCAATTACAAACAAGTAGCAATTAAATGTTACTGAAATGTGTATTAGAATATTAACCCAAATTCTATTCCATATTACTGACGTTTGGAAAGTCGAGCTAATCAGCTGAGCGTCCAAGATAATTAATCAATTGTTTGACTTACTTTACATTTAGCAATAAGTATATGACCTACATATAGTTCTGTTAATCATTGCCTTCTGATAACGTTTCAGCTTTAATTGATTTTTGCATCAAATATTAGTTCAAACAAACACAGAAATCTTCATTACGAACACGGGGCATGGTTTAAATCAACACTTTTCATTGCTTATAGATATTAGATGTATTAAATTCTACAATGTGTTTGTTAAAGTATAAGAGCGAAACACTTATAGTTTATGTTCCATACAAATAAAAGTATATTGCAGCTGCCATTACTTCTCAACATATCAATGTATCTGTCTTCAAAAAACTTACACCCTTTTAATTGCTTTCAGGAATTCAATAGCCTCTTTGTGAGTGTCTGGAAAGTTTAATTGACGTTCGTTCATGATGTTTGTGAAAATCTCTTGAGCTTCCTCTGTACATCCAATGTCACGGGGAAATGAACACATTTCTTGGAGTTCCCTCACATCCATCATGTCCACTGGAAACGTGCAGTCTTGTGAGCCTAGAAAAGATGATAATTATAACTGTAATTTTATTGTCAAAGAGATGTTCCGAATAAATTAAACTGCTGATAAATGCCTTCAGTTTCGTGTATAGAAAACCATATTTGTCATGGCTGACAATTACCACTACACCAGACAATCCCGTAATATCTGACAGCTATAGTGCACAAGTCTGATAATAAATACAATAAATCAGGTACTGTTTGTTTACAATAAAATTGGAACCTATAATTTTTTTTATTTGTTAACAGTTTAAGTTATTAAACTGAATCAGCACCTTTGTATCTATAAGTTTTCTCGTTCCAACGAATGTATAATAATGTTGCTAATTCTGCATAATAGTATTTTACTTAACTTGTTGGAAAGAGTAGCCGGACAAATTTGGATATGGTTTCGTATCCGGATATTCTTATATTTTTCTAGTTTGACATGGCTAGACGTCCAATGTAAATATTTTGATTTCAGGTCCGGATACACATAGTAACATTGATGTGTATGTGTCTTCGGAAGAGATACAAGAGCACACGTTAGTGTTCGTGGAAAGATTTCTGTTGCAACTGGATGGACCAGGAAGTTTCATCATTATCACATCATTGATTGATGTCAAATGTTCATATTTAAATTTTGTTTAAAGTTTGTTTTAATTTATGTTTTAGTGTTATTTATTTCCTAATGAAGACTTTACTCATCCTTATGGTGTCAAACATACATTGGCAGGTCATTTTACTATATAGTTCTGGATGTTGAAAGAGGAGCTCTGGCTTGCCGGTCGGTTGGTCCCCACCTTGAAATCTCACTCAGTGCTCATTCCATTCGTTCTTTGCCATATCTATCTCATTCCGAAGAACTCCCATAAAGCAGAATCTCAGGCTCTCTCTATAAGTGAAAAGACTTTTTACACACACTTTTTATTTTAATACGGTACGATAGATTACCTGTTCAAGTTCGAAGTGTAGTTACAGCTTAAGTTCCTTGAACTCGTTCAATCATTTCCAGCTCAACTTGTATATAACTGAACATTCCATATAACCCTCTACAATACGTTATTTAATAATATTCAATGACATTACTGTATCGTTTTTAGTATAGCTTATCACAGCTATCAGAGAGTAACATCATATTGTTTGATTGTCATGGTCCCCGGCTAGCTCATCCGTTAGAGCGCTGGAATGTAAATCCTGTTCCCAGGAAATTGATATGTCACCTTTGAACCGTTACCGTAACTGTTGTAAAAGACGAAAAACACAATAAAACACACAAATATTTGACTGTCACTAAAGTACACGGCAACTGTTACGGACATTTTCACATGATAATTACCGTATTTATAAACACATTATAAAAAAGCAGCAATGTACAGTCTGTTTAAATTTTGTTGATACTGAGGGGATAAACCATTTACTCAAGAAAGGGGGGAATCGTGATTTTATGTTTATAAACACGCAGCAATCATCTGTATTTTTACCGATTTATACATTAAATTCTGATTTGCCTGTATCAATTCGTTTATGTGCAGAACTGTTGTCACTTGCATTTTAACCGACTGTAGTAAAATCATTTTTAAGAATAACATCGTGTGTATTTATAATTATTTATCCGTTAGCAAAATCCTAATGAAATACATTTTTCCACACGCCGAAATTACACAACTGCATTCAGAAATTTTAAAATGCTCACCAAAAAAAATACCTACATGTCGCCGACACTAGTTGTTGAATAAATCCCTTCTTCTTCAAGTCTTGTAAAGGTTACCATCCAGGAATTTATGCATAAACATCTCAGTTGGCGCCACAAGCTTCAATTCTCGGTAGATACACAAGTGTTAATGATATCAAGTCTAATATTGTTCATTTTAGAAACCCTCCTGTTCGATGTGACTATGTTTTTAAGTTATAAATTCGAGTATTGATTATGCAAAGCAGTACAAGTATTAAAAATTTGTAGCACAATCTGCTAACAGGGCACTTGGACTATTGATAGCAAAAGCTAAATCAATTGGTGTAGTGATCGGCCGATTAATAACTCTTTTTTAGTTAGAAATTAAATGATCGATCATCGAAATTATTTAAGAGAATAGAAGGCAAAAAAGCATATGAACACACAATTCGTGGGAACTGCTCAACAATAGACTCTATATACCAGTTATTCTTAATATTAATTGCTCAAAGCATTTCATTTTGGTGTTCTGTAAGATTGTAACATAATATTAGCCACTTTACTTTTGTTACTTCGCAACATTTCATTTCATGTGTTCAATACAGCATGAAGCACAACATCCGCCATTTTTAATCGATCATTAATCGATGATTGATCATTAGTCTTAAGTGATGATCGATCATAAACTCTTAATTGATTCCGACCACTAAATTGGTGGATTTCCATACGAGTGTTTTCTAAATTGTATGAGTCAACTACTAGTATTGTACCTATACGTACTTACGGTGCGAGTATATTGGGATATGAACAATATAGTTGTATACTAGTAAATCCTGTTCAAAATAGGGCAGCTAGGTATTTTCTTAATGTTGGAAAATATACCCCAAATGCAGCTTTTAATGGAGACATTGGTTTGACTCCACGGTATTGTCATGATAAGAAAGTACTTGATGGGCAGTGGTGTAGACTTGTTAATATGAATAGTGAGCGCCTGAATAGAAAAGTGTTTTGTTGGGCTGACGCTTTCAGTAGTAACAAGAATTGGAATTTTAACATATTTAAATTATTTTGTAAATATGAAATGCAAGATTCTGTGTTTGATATAACTGTTTCCCAGGAACGAAAATCAATCTGTAATGTGCTAATCCCTAAGTTAGTGGAGGATATTCAATGCAAATGGTTGCAAGATGTTAATTGGGACAGTACTAGAAATGGTGTCGGTAGAAACAAATTGCGACTTTATAGAAATGAAATTTCAAACAAATACTGAGAGCAATTGTTTCTATTGTTTCATGGAAGTCATAGATTTGCACTGGTCAAATTCCGATATGGCAACGCACCCGTAAATTTGGAAATATGGCTGCATATGTCTTGTATTTTGTGTGTTTTACATATATGGATGGGACGTTAATAAAAGAATCGTCGCGATTCTTACACCTGATATAATATAAAAGGTAGTTACTGGGACACAGAGGCAATATACAGAGAATAACAATATGTTGCAGACACGCGACGAAAAGAAAAGTTCCCATGTCAGGCATTTTACGCTAAGTAGATATCAATTTATCAGACAAACATGCATACATGTCCACAACAAAAGGGTAATATCATGCAGTGGACCCCAGTGTTAACTTAATGAGTTACCAAACCATATACCACATTGTATGAGATGACTATACCAAAACAGACCTGATTGGCATGGGAGCTTCCGACAATTACACTTTTGTCTCCAGAGCAGGAATCTCCATGGTGCCATCGCAGAGCCTTTTGCATTTCAGTGACGACAGCGTTTTATGTTCCAGCGTCAGTTCTCAAACAACGGGGAACTCCTTTCAAAATAAAGGTGTTGAATTGATCAGTGTAAGAAATGTCTTTCTAAATCTTGCTAAATGTTCCATGTTCATTACACATGTGACCAAGGCATGTTGACTAAATATAAGTGTTAAATTTGGTACACAAAAAAAAATAATAACACCAGTTTGTGAATGATAGTTTCTAGATACAGAAAATTATAACGGTACCCAAATTCGTTTATTTTTTCATATGAGTTGTTAATCATTGTCGTCGGAATAAGCTTGGTACCGGAATAAACTTGATACGAGATATTATAAATAGAAAAGACGCTGAGTTTGATAAACACACATGCCCCCGTTTGGTGCTGGACAGTTATGTGTTACCAAAAAAAGAGAGATAATTCATTCAAAATCCATGACAGGGTTATGGTCCTACAGACTCAATTCATCATGCTGAATTAACTCCCCTTTTATATAAAGTTTGAATGCTGTAGGTCAAATAGTTTCAGTGCTAGTTGAAACGGTAAAATCTAGTTAACCTAAACAAAAAAAGGCCATAATTCAATCAAAATGCATGACGAGTTATGGTTCCTGTCCTTCAGACAGACACAAGTCATCATGCTGAATTAATATACCAAGTTTGAAAGCTGGAGGTCAAGTAGTTTTGGTGTTAGACGAAACGTTAAAATCTAGTTAACCTCGTCAACCACGCATACACGCACGGGCCGACAGGACATCTATATGCCTCCCGCATCAAGATGCAGGGGGCATAAAAACAAGACAACCATGATGCTCCGTATTCGCTCACATTATTGCAACAACATGTATCCTTAAGAACAAGTGTCAAAACGACAAGATAAAGGATCAAAATTGTTGTCTCCAAGACCATGTTGTAAACAACTTCTTCTAAAATTTGGCGTAGTTACCTAGTTTAAAGACACAGTGTCCCAGATTTAAACTTAAAATAAATGTGATTAAGACAAACATTGTCGACATTTTAAAAGAATTTAACAACTTTGGCCTCTTGGCTGATTTTCACTCTTTACCTAGATATGGTGGAAACAAACATTTTGATCAAGTTTAACTTTAAGATTAATCAGCCGTGACCACATGGCTGTTAACAAGGCGTTTGTAAGATTTGACCTTATGGCCGAGTTATTTGATGCCCGTGACCCAGATTTGAACTTGAACATATGATAAACAAAAAACATGAACAAATTTCAGCAATATTAGATGAAAATCACATTTGCATCAGTGCTGTTAACAAGGCTATTCGTATTAATATTTGATCTGTTTTGACATAGTTTGACATAGTTTTGAAAGCACATTACCTAGATTCAAACTTAACCTAGATATGCTGGAGACAAACATTTCGACTAAGTTTCATAAACATTGGAGCAAACATTTGGCCTCAGTGCTGTTCACAACAACAAATTGCAATCTATGATCAGAAAAGCTCACCATTAGCACTGTATGCTCAGGTGAGGTAATAACAAAATAAGTTTACCTAGTATTTCATGTGCATACTGTAGAAAATATCCAGCTATCACTTTCGGGTCGTTGTTTGTTCTTGCAACCTTTAGCCAGAGAACGCGTCGTGAAAACCTAAACAGTACATAAGGGAAAAGCTCATTTTTTTATTACCGGTAACTGTAGTCAGGATAAATTATCCTGGTCTTGATATTTAAGCAGAATTATTCATAACCTTACCATTGCCTATTTTTTTATCAACGAACATGAACAATGTTGAAATCCTGAAACTTAATAAAAAGATAGTTTTGTCATTTAAATTAACGTAAAATGTCAATTGATCTAGACGTCACAATACCAGGTTAATCAATCCGGACTATACTTTGCTAACATTCTGTTACTTCACACCCTGTTACTTCATAAGCACATCAGCCGAAGAATTAGTTTAGTATAAAGTTAGCGAGCCGGACTACTAAGCGACAATGGGGGAAGCTTCGTATGGTTTCGAGTCCCACTACGGGTAAATAACCTTCGCGAATGGTCAATGCATAATTGTTATCTAAAGCTAGTATTTCCCGAAGGGTAAGTACCAGTTACTGTCGGATGTGTGTGCTTAGTACTGTTAAGCTGTACATATAGTGCGTCTGTCTGTCAGTTCGATCTTATCATGATCGAAGCATTTTGCTCCCAAAAAATAAGACTTGGTTCAGTGAGTCCTAAGCCAAAAAATGCCGCTTAGGTACCGTAAATTCATTATCCTCCACTTATGTATATGTTTTGCAAATCATATTTACAAAGTATTTTGTTTTGATTAAAAACATAGTATAACATACCCACAAATTGCCCCATGTATGGCAAAACCATATTTCTTCAGCTTGTCATAACAGTCCAAGTGAACACAGAAGCTTGGTCCCTTATTTCTGTATTCCCTTCGAAAAGAAACAGTGGTGAGATCTTCTTTCCACGCCTTCTGGGTCAACCACATGCTGATGTAGTAGCACTGCGTCCCTAAATACACAAAATACCATTGGCATTTAAAAATAAGGATGTCTTAGTATTAGTTATAGGCTAAATAGAAGTATTTATGCTATTTATATTCAGCAGAGAGAATAGCGCATGCGAACGAACGTAGTTTGTGTCATTGAATTTTAAATATATGTCACAAAATAAACAACACAACATTGAATAAGTTGGTTACCTGCTTATATTTATGCCACGTTTTGTAAGCAGTCGCCTTGACATGGCGCGGCATCCTAAGTCGGATCCCGTCTCGACAATTTCTGACTGAAATACCAGTACACGTAAATAAACAATTCTGATGAAGGAACCATACTATTCAATATAATTAACTAATCATTCAGATATAATTTACTAATCATTCAGTACACATGCGTGTAACCAGCTTTTGACAAATAGGGACAGGATGTGTGCGAAATTTGCAAATCAATCACGCAAACTAACTTTTTAATAGTCGTTGACATCAATAATGCAATTCTTCCATTGTCTTGCTTTCCGTACGGGAAATTAGAGGGGATCCAGCACTTTAGATTACAACGGGCCGTAACTTATGACATTTGTAAGCCTGTTTATAGCCACGTGATATGGGTATGTGGTACATTGACCGATTTCCATATATAAAGTGATCTAACTGTACTTATATAGACAAAGTATGTGTCCTTTGACCTCAAGATGTTATATTAGCTTTTATCTTTAAAAGCCGAGCGAGCAAGGAAAATAAGCTTTTTTTTTTTATCAGAGTCTACCTTTTTTCAATGGGCGAGCGCCTGTCAAAAACAGTTATTGAAAAAGACAAATTGAAGATATTAAGTGGATTTCCATAAATGTTCGAGTTTCCAACACTTGTTATGCAGTACTTTTCCTAATAAAATATTATTTTTGTAGTTCTACTTGTATAGAGTTATGTTGTTCAATAGCTGCAGTTTGGGTCACACAAATAAATATCTGAATAAAGGCAATATGAAAAGACTGCCTTGTGAAACAGACGGCAAGCCTCGCCGTGTAAACCTTTCTTCAACTCGTCGGATAAATTCAAGTACACAAAGACACTAACCTAATATTCTCTATATCTACTTAGACCGACCGAGCTTGAAGAACAATATACACATATATACAATATTACTTAAAAAATATCACAAATAGACAGCACTGCAAAGTATTCATCTTGGAAATGCATACTTACAAGGAAAAGATGGTCGCACCTGTTACCTCCGCCCCACCCCCCTTTTGTCCGATCAACATAACAGTTTGGTTGTTTTGGATGTTCGAACTTTTCCAGTTATTTCAGTTATTTAAGGATGTTACAATGGTTATAAATGTGATCAGTATCATTTTCCTGGGTATATAGAACCAGTACTACGCGAATCCATAACCCTAAGATTGATAGTCCTGCAAAGTACAGGAACAATATGAATAATCGAAAATAATGAATAAGAGATGTTACACGTACGTGCACACTATTTGGACAAACACCCACTGCGACCTTCAGCGCATAGTAAAATTAATGTATCAGGTTCGTATTGAAGACATGGAAAACTAGAAGTCACGGAGGCTTATACAGTTTTGTAATAGATGTAAAACATACCCGTATTGCTTCTTATACAAAATTTGCATCCCAGTTCCTTCTCCTTCTCAAACCAAGTCTCTTCAAATGGCGCTTTAAATGCCTTAAACTGAAAATAACGCATTTCTCCAGAAAATATAATTATATGATAATAATAATAATAATGTATTATTATTATTATTCTGCTATCAAATTAAGCAGGATTCCAGGACAGAAAATTTGATTTCAGATTCCACTCCAATTTTGAACCGGATTCACGTCAAAATTAACCTGTTTTCGGGATTTCAGGGGGGAGGGGTGACTCACCCGTATTGAAATATTGGAAATTTAACAATCGAACCTTAAGAAAACCTCTCTTGACCATGTTTATAATATGACATAGAAACAAAGAACCTCAAGTTTTGCTGTAGCAATCCATCAAAATATGTAATACTGGAATGAATTCATTTAAACGTAATTAGGGAACACATGTGTTATATAATAACATACCTGATGTTCACTCCAACATCCAGTGCCAACAGTACCTGGATTTCTTGATATGTGAACCCGGCATAAAAATTATCTTTGATAAATGCATCAGCGGCAGCCATTTTTACAAAATAATAGCAAACAACTACAACGTGATAAATTCCTGGTGCACCGGTAGACGCGAGACTCGATATTCGAGCGATATTTGAACGGTACAATATTGTGCTTCGCATCGCATGTCGCCGAATTCTCGCGTCTCGCTTCGTGTTTCCTGTATCGTGGTTTGAACATTTACCGCGATACTCGATATTCGGGCGATATTTGAACGATATAATATCGTGCCTCGCTTCGTGTCCGCCTGAATATCGTGTATCGCTTCGTGTCTCGCTTCGCATCTCGTGTCTCGACCTTTGAACGCGATGCACGAGAATAGCGCGAGACACGAAGCGAGGCACCATATTTTACCGCGAGACACGAAGCGAGACACGAGAATTGCGCGAAACAGGAAGCGAGACACGATATTTTGCCGCGAGATATCGTGGTATGGGCTACTGCGACAGTGCGAGATCTCGTGTTACAATATCGTGCCTCGCTTCGCGTCTCGCGGGAATATCGTGTCTCGCTTCGTGTTTCGCGCAATTCTCGTGTCTCGCCCTCGCCGTAAGCGGCACGATATTCCATATGGCACTAACCGGATTCCGTAGCTATGCCCCTGGCGCCTACACTATATAGGTCAGCAGTTACTCATTGACAACTCATTGTTTTAATAATTGCAAATACTCGGAGGAAGATATTTGTCATTTTTATTTCCACCTATTGTCAGCAACTATTCAGACCGAAATATTTTTTTTAAACAATACTTCTTTGAACCATCGCCAATACTAATAATTATTAACATTGTTTCTGTTACGTGATTTATTGATAAATTGTCATGCATTGAAATAAATCAAGTACCAACTTACAAAACATTTAGATAAAGCTGTCAAAGCGGAACATTCATGTGAAGTCAAACAATGTTATTCTTATCGGTTTACACAATCTTTAAAATGCCTCGGTTATATATATGTTTAAGATAATGTGTTTAGTGCTTTAAATTGGTCGCGGACATTAAGCAAATATATATATCTGTGGTCTAGTTGAACTATATTACACGAATTGAACTTAAGTGAACACGCGAGAGTCGCAAAGTGAATTATCAAGTTCAATAATTCTGTCTTTATTTGTGAAATGAGGCAGGTCAATTCATCTCTCATCAGGATAATTTAGGATAGTGCTGGTAAGTATGTTCTCTCGCATAATCATTTCACAATGTGTTTATGGAAAATAAACATCCGCCACGACAATACTACTTATAGCGTTGCTACTAATATTGATGCTGCTACTATAATAATAATATATTTAAGTGGTATTAAATTGCAATTCACAGTGAACGAGCACGGATCACAGACCAAACAAGTTTTAATCAAATATAAAATTTATGAATAACAAACTTACTGTGTGCATTTACTGTTTTGAAATTCTTTTACTACAGACATGGGAAGCGGGGCCAGTATTCGGAAACAAACCGACCAGGAACAATGTGGCCAAATGATTGGCTGCAGTCATGTTTTCACTGACGGAGAAACCACTAATTGGTTCAAGGCGTGCATTGCAGTGAACATCACCAAGGAAGGATTAACGAACTTTGTTGATACTGAGATTCAGAAGGTCACACAAGCGGTCGGTACTAGTTGTGGACAATGTTCTATAGAGAACACACTTAAATGCCCCACTGTGGGTGTCTGCAAAAATGCGAGAAACTGCAACTTTCATAATACGCCAGACAAAAAGCATCGCCCATGTCCGGTAAATGTATGTGAACAAGTAAAGGATAGTATAGCATTAATTCATAGATACTCTAAACCATCGTGGAGAAATACAAAAGCAGAGTTATGGGCAAACAATCACTGGGAAGTTGCCAAATGCTTTCTCCCTCCAGATGGATATATCGATGTCCCATCAGCACAGAAATCGGACTTTAATGGAGTGATAAGTGTTATGCTTAACTGCAAACATTTTGACAATTGTCTGTCCTTTAGAATAGCTGCTTCAGAATGCATTTTGTCCAAGGTATACACTACATATATTTTCTTTCAATTGTATAAGGCCTAAAATTTGAAACTCATGTTTCATAGTGTCGTTTATGTTGGGTTTCCTATATGACATATCATGAATGCAGTGTATATGTAATATAATATTGGACTCTCAACATGGTTGGTGGCTCTTTTAACTTCCTTGTTATACCAGTGTTAAGCATCCAGCAGTACATTTATATAGTACATATGAAACGCAGCACAAAACATTAAACATTCAGTAGGCCATATTCAAAAACAGATATTTACATTGGAAACAAGTGCTTATTTCCATAACAGTTTGTATGCCATCACAATCAATGATGAGGAGGACATAAAGTGTTTACACTGTCCGTGGATACGTACGTATCTACGTATGTACGTTTGGATTCTTGTCCCTACATTTAACTTTGTCCAAAATTGGAAATTTTAAAACAAACTTGGCAGAAATGTTAAAAATAATGAGATGGTGTGTCGCGCGCAAGAACCAGGTCCCTAGGTCCAAGGTCAAGGTCACACTTCAAGGTGAAATGTCAAATATAAGAATTTAATCCATTGATCCTGTCCGGAGAATAATTTTGCATTCAGCATGGAATGAATTTTAAGTAACTTTGCACGTGTGTTAATCATGGTGAGATGGCGTGTCGCGTGCAAGAACCAGGTTTCTGGGTCCAAGGTCAAGGTCACACGCTTAAACGTCAAATATAAGAATTTAAGCCATAGACCCTGACCAGAGCATTATTTTGCCCAGCATGGAAGGTTTTTCAAATATAGTTGCAGAAGTGATAAGCATTATGAGGCGGTGTGTCGCGTGCAAGAATCAGGTGCCTTGGTCCAAGTTCAAGGTCACACTTAAAGGTCAAAGGTCCAGTATATGTATACATGTTAATATTATTGTCTAGGCAATTACTTTGTCCAGCATTGAAGGATTATCAGAATTGATAACCATTAAAACACTGCGTCAAGGTCACACTTAACGGTCCAATGTCAAATATAAGAATTGATACCATGGACTCTGTCCGGAGCATAATTTTGTCCGGCAAAGACATCTTTTCAAAATACTTAACAGAAGTGATAAGCAGTATGTGACGGCATTTGCAGTGCAACAACCAGAACTTTGAGCAAGGTCAGGGTCACACTTAAAGGTCAAAGGGTCAAATATAAGACTTTAGCCCTTGTCTTAGACCGAAGTATTATTTTGTACGACATGGCCATTTTTCAAATTACTTGGCAAAAGTTAAAAGCATTATGAGACGGCAAGTAGCGTGTAAGAATCAGGCCTGTAGCTGAAAGGTCAAGGTCACTTATCAAATACAAATAATTGTCCAGAGCATAATATAGTAATGCATGCAGGGACTTTCAGATACATTGGCAGAGAGGATCATCATCACCCATCTGTGTGTCGCATGCAGGAACCTGACTTGTGAAGCTAGTGAATTTCTTCCCTTTACTGATGAGTGTGCAAAGCTCCAAAAAAATAACTACCCTTTATTGACTTTTTTGGCAGGACTAAAACTATTGATTGGAAATTTGTGATACCTCAACATACTTTTCAGAATTAGAGATTACATTATCAGAAAGTACAATATAAAAGGACAATTGTCCTTTTGCAAAATGTGTATGCATATAGACAAAGCGGCGCCATGTAGAACAGGCTGCATAGGTGGGGGCATCCGACTCTGTGGACACATTTCTAGTTAATAATGAGATGCTATTCGTAAAAACAGAACGTAACATAAATGAAAATATAGGTTTATGCAATGAAGAAATAATTATGCTTACTATTACCGAAGTTCCAGTTTTGTTTTTTTCTACTCACATTTATAAGTATAACATTCCAAAAAGAATTTCCCATTGGATTTACTAAATGCTCACCATACCATATGTACTCACTTATCCACCATACCATATGTAATCCATTATCAATTCGGTTGACACCATTATTCAGTGCATTATCCGATTGTGGTCAATAATAGTGTCCATGACCCACTGAAGTAGTTTTGTAGTCGATAATACATACATTACAATGGCTAATATGGATGCATGGTTATGACTTAATAAACAGTTCAAAATCCAATATAAAATTGGTTGCAAATCAAGCGTTGATGTCGTTATTTAGTCATGATAAACGATGTAAGAAAATCAATATCAATACCATTATGTTGCATCCTTAGGAGAAAAATGATATTTGAAAACTAAGATTGGGTTCTAACAAGTGTGTTGAAATTTATTCCACATATTATGGCAATTTCCCCTTTTGCCTGTGCGAGGTAAAATAATAACATGCGTTTTATATTTGCTGTATATATATTGAAAATATACAAATACTTTTTATTCATATGCAGTCTCGACAGATAGGACGAGATTTGCATCATACAGCTGACTGCAAGGTCCAAGACTCTGTTCTAACAGACTACATCCAGACGTTGTCATCACTACTCGCTGATGGAAAGTGCCTCAATCATGATCCATACGCCACAGCAGCTAGAAAAAAACTTAACGATGTAAGTGTACAAGCAGTTTGTATAAAGTCATTGATTTATTTGTTGTAAGTAAATGTATTACTTAATGAATAAAAAACTTAATTAACATAGGTTATAAAAGTGGCAAACCCGGAACATATTTTTTTTTGCATTTTAGTTACATAGTGATCGCCTTTCAATATCAGTGGAGGAAATGTATGCGTTTGTGAAAGATGCGCGCCAAATGTTACAAATTGCTTCTGAAGTAGGGCAACACATTTCTGAATGCAAGGAAAAGACTTTAAACGAGATCGAAGAACACACACAAGAATGTATTCGGAGAATAGAGCTAAAGTCACAGGCCGAAATCGATCGCATTAATCAAGCTATGAAAGGAAAACTAAAATCCTATAAGAGCGATTCTAAAGGTATGTTTGCTTGTAGAATAATAATTGTCAGTTTGCCAACAAGACATGTTGAATGATGACGGATGGCGGATGATAACGTCTGTGGTACATTTCATAACAAAATGCGTCTTAAGTATATAAGCACCGTACACAACTTATTAAACTGTATTTAAACTAATGAAATTTTATTTAAATTAATTTAAAAATTATTTTATAGCGTTGATATGTGCAATTCAGTCTTGTAAAAATGAAATAAGATATCTTAAGACTCAATTGATAAGAACATTGTTATAGTAATGCACTGTTCTTATTTATCGTGTTGCGTTACAAGTGCATTATAATGTATCAATTGCAGCTGAGGATTTATTCACGACACGTTATTTCCAATATATTTTGTGTCAGAAGTGTACTTTCACATGCATCACTTAATTATTTATTTTTTTAATCTCTGACAAAATATATGGAAAAAGTTTAATCGGCGATCATGTCCTATTAAGGATATTCGCTTAAGCAATTCAGCATTATAGAGTATAACATTAAAGCTGATATTTTACCTCATTAACTGGTTAAATATCTTGGTTCCTACATTCGAATTTGTAAAAAAAAAATTGCGTAAATAAATTGCTCAAAATCTACATTATTCCATTTACTTCATGTCATTTTTATACCTATATGGCCATATATATACACTTAATTTATTCTTTTATCTGCTAGATGATATGATTAACCTCCAAAATACATCAACAGATGAAAATGTGAAAAAAATGTCACTTGACTCTTTTTGCATTAAGGGGGAGATATAATAGTGACGTCATTGCACAATGAATGATATTTTTTTGATACATATAAGTATTGCTTTATGATTTATCTGGCTTATTAAAGTTATTATTAATATGTGTATCAGAACAGGAATTTTATTGAATATTATGAATAATTGAGTTTGCTTTAAATATTGACGATAAATGTTTCATTTATAAATAAATAAATATTGAAATTTAATTATAGCAAAACCCCAATATCAACTAACATGTATGCATATAAATTTGAAGTAGTATTTGTTTTAAAGATTACTATACTCGTACCTATAGTTTAAGCTTATTTAATAATGTTTGGCCCTAAATAAACCGGTGTTTAACGCGTATTATCATTTATATGCCATGGAATACTGTACTATTTTTAGAGCTTCGTCGACGCTTAATACAACATTACAATGCCACGCTGGGTCACGTGACTGTATCTCCGCTGAATCCATCTCGTAACGTAAGTCTAATGGAC
Source organism: Congeria kusceri (assembly GCA_027627225.1). NCBI lineage: Eukaryota > Metazoa > Mollusca > Bivalvia > Myida > Dreissenidae > Congeria > Congeria kusceri. Next base: position 99,364,400 of record CM051024.1, read on the forward strand.
ATTTGCGTCGCACCTACCATAAGCAAAGTACAACCTGTTGCGTCAAACATCGAACAAGAAGCAGTTCGTGTTACAAGAAAAAATCACAAGGGATATAAAACAAAAAGAATACACCAGTATAGATGCCTGTTTTACACTGATGGACATTTAAATCGGAGAATTGTGCTACAGGGCGAAGCAGGTACAGGTAAATCAACGTTTACTTCGAAGTTAGTGTTAGACTGGGCAAATGCATATTGCACGTCATCGCATCCTTCTGACCGGGGAAACGATTTTTCTGACATAACAACTCTAAACGCATTTAAGTTCGTTTTCCACATCACGTTCAGAGATTCTATTGAACAGAGTGAATTACCAAAGATGATAAAAGAACAAATTATCGACAGAATTTATTCCGAAATGGACAGAGACTTCGCTTACAACCTTTGTCAAAAAATAATGGAAACAGAAACTTGTCTTGTGATCCGAGACGGTCTGGACGAGTGGGCTGATAGAAATGTGAAACTTGGTTTGCCATTGATGGTAGCTTGTCATAGCAAGAACTCTGTTTTAACTACAACGAGACCTTGGAAAATGGCCGATGAACGTATAAAAGACTCCGACATTGACGGCTTATTATTAATCGATGGAGTAGCGGATCCATATATGCTAAGTAAAAATATACTGCGCTTCCAATGTAGTGAAGATCACCATGACAAGAATGAAGAATTTAAAGTGCATGTGATGATGAATAACCTCGGGGAGTTGTTACCGAACCCATTGTTACTTACAGTAATTGTTTGTGCATGGGTAGACGAGATATATGTAAATGGGTCATTGTGCGAAATATACAGTGTTTTGCTCGACTGTCTGATGAAAAAGGTTAACAACATAACTTGTTTTTTCCAATACCCACCGGTTGATTGTTTCAAGTGCACAAAATACCTGCAAACAAACATTTACAATGTAAACAGTATATCCAGGTTAGCATGTTCAATGTTGTTTTCTGGAGAAACTAGTTCCTTAGTCATAGGCGAAAAAGAATTGTCAGAATATCTGTCCCAAGAGCAGAAGACGTGTGCACTTACTTCTGGTATTTTAACTGAACGAAAATTATTGTCGACGTGTGCATACGGATCGTCAACGTTTTCGTTCATTCATAATAGTGTGCAGGAATTTCTGGCTGCATATCACATTGCTACCAACGAAGAGGTCATTGAATCTGCTATTGCTAGGTATCTTACTCGATTTCCCTTTGATTTCAACACGTTAAAACAGGTTTTCGTGTACCTGTGTGGACTGAGCATCAGGGCAGCAATTAATCTTTCACGTTGTATGGACAAACAGATCGAAGTGTTCGACAACATACGATTACAGGAAGTTATCGTCTTTGGATATGAAGAGGCTAAGGCCAGTGGCATTGAAGAGAGGGACATAGACCTGAAACTGAGTAGTTTTTGTTATGATGTTTTTCCCAACCACTCGCTTAACCGTATACTGCAAGCAAATATTTCGAATGTCCGAGAATTGACAGTTGAAGACGGGGTTTTCCTAACTGAATACGGTTTATATTTTCCAGCACGAGATTTACAGGGTATTCTGCAATCATCATCACATTGTCTCAACAGACTGGAAATAAACATAAACACAAGTGATGACTTTGCAAAATGCTGCAAAGAGGACGATTTCTATCAAGTTGTACTGAACCCACATCCTTTTTCAGAGCTTCAAGCGTTGAAAACTATTGTATTACAAAAAAGCCACTTAAGTGGGATATCTTCCTTCTCATGGGATATAACGTATTTGTTTCCACAAAGCATCGTAGGTATTTCAGAATGTGCATACATTGCACTTCCTCAAACACTCCAAAACTTACACTCGGCGGTGCTGTTATGTCTTTTGTTTGGTTACGTGTTTTGTTTGCCACATTATCAACGATCGATCATGACGTTGAATGTACGCTTAACAGGTGCCAGATAACGAGTGAAAACAACGAGAATACAGAATCATTGGTGTTTGAAGTGAAAAAAGCGCTGACAAATGTATGCGCCAATGTTAGAACTCAAGACTCTGAGTTTGTCTAAGGTACATAATTCGTATCCTTTGTCAGAGACACTGTCGACACTTTTGCATTTAGAAACGTTGCGCATTGTATCAAACACATATATAGACCTCCACTTACCACACTCAATATCGTATGTGCATTTCATTTATAAATCATTGTCACTGATCCAATTTCGTGATCTTCTTAACAAATTGTCAGCGCTGGATCACCCCGTGGAATGTAAACTGATGTTCGGTTGTGAAGGCATTATTCACGAATATGCAGTCTTGAAACGCGACCTTGAGCAATTAAAATTTGTTGTGATTAAACGGTTTAAAATAGTTGATATCGATGATGAGAATTGGGACGATGGCGATGATGATGATGATCGAGATTTTCGTATTGTTGTATGGCGGTCACTCAGAAAGATCCGGCCATGTATTAAAATGCACATTCAGATTAGTTTTACAACCGATGAAGGTCTGATATGACTTAAACTTTAATTAAAATGGGAAGACTTAGTGTAAAGTTGGACTCTGTTCTAATTGGTATTTACATGAATGATAACTTTAACTTGGCGAAATGTTAATGTGGCTTATGTGAAAGTGGCGATGCGTTATTATGATAACTAAGTTTTCTGCATTTGTATATATTTGAGTGTTTGTAGCTGATTTAATAAAGCAATATGGACAATTCTGTAGGAGCAATACCAGGTGTGGGAACCTGGAAAATAAGTACCACGACAAGAGAGGTTCACTGTTTTGGCTCTTTATATCTAAAATGGCATAGTGCTTCTTATTTAATATGAATATACCACTAATAAAGGAACGTTTTTGTACATTTTGTAGAAGATGTATATGTTTTTATTTCGTAGAGATACTTAGTACTTTATCAAAATTAGATAGTGTTCGAAAAAATCATCTTTAAAGTCATCACCTTTACGTAAGCGGAAAATGATCTTAATATTACATTAAACATTACAAATATGCAGGTGATGTATAATTTTTTATTTTCAAGAAGAATGTTATTTAATTGTTCTGTAAATATTTGCTAGAGTACATAACGGGTAACCCATATGAGGTCCGAATGACAAGTCCATTGTAAACTTGTCAGGTTCCAAATTAAAACGTTTCTCAGTATTCATTATCATTCCAATAAATTGATTAAGCTCTTTTAAATAAGAACAAAACCGTCCTTGGTATAGTTTTTGCACTGTACGTGTGATATTTAACTTGGCAGCTTAGAACTTTGCAAAGTTCGGACATCATTATGTTATGTTTTTATCCCATAAAGCTAATTTTGATATGTATATGCCCACAACGATTTTATTTGTATGTATTGAAGTACATGAACATAAAACTTAATGTGGTAATTTTGTTGAATGCATCATTTTTGCATTACAACGATGATTGTACATATTTTGTTATAAATTATAATTTTACATAATGTGTTTTTATCTATGTGTGACTCTATTACCATGTGTTTTGTTTATTGCATACATGTATTTTGACATTAATTCAAACTAATTTTCGTGGATATGCAGTATAGGGAAAAATGCAAAGCAAATGGCAGGATCTTGCACATTGCTCCTTTTGGTCCCACTACTGCCCTTTTGCGCTGGTCAACGGAACGATGTTTCTTATTTTTGAAATGCAATATATTTTTGGAAATATCCAGTAACACATATAGAGAACATTTAAAATAATTCCATGAGAGCATTCAATGAAAAAATGGAATTACCGAGTTATTCGAAAATGTCAAAGACATACTGGTGAAGTACGTCAATCCGGACACTTTTGCTTTTTTGGACTATTTCTCTTGATATTTGCATCAAACAAAAATAAAAAGTTCACCATAATAAGTAGGGTTTAATCTTAAGTTTTTTCGTCAAAATATTATTGAAAACTGCTGTCTAAAAAAAGTAACTGAATGACGTGTTTTAAAAGGCATGTAACATGATTCGAAATACGGATGGAGGTACCTTAATGCGGACACTTTCTTTAAATACAGTTAATCTCAAAATAATAAATAAACATAAACATTGACTACACGTTGTTCGACTGATTTCTTGTTTTTCTTCCTGTATTTACCCTTTTCTGGTATTTATTCTGGCCTTATCAACATGGCAAGAAAAGACCAATAGTAGCCAAGTTTAATTACTATGGTGACAAAGAGACCGTGAAATCAGCGGCACGGGAAAAGCTTAAAGACAGTAATTTCCGCGTGAGCGACCAGTTTCCAAAGCAAATTCAAGAACGCCGAAAGAAACTTTTGCCATATTTAATTGAGGCTAAGCGGAATGGAAAACAGGCGAGTCTATCCTATGACTCGCTGTACATCGAACGTGTCAAATACACACATGACCGTCCACCTTCTGGTCCAGTACCGGAACTACCCCCCCGTGGCCGACGCGAATACGGAGGGCAGCGTCTTAATAGCACCGGAAGCCGCCAGAACCACGAACTCCCGACTGGCAATTAGGGAGACGATCGGAAGCTGCTTACTGTTTTATCCTGGAATGTGCAGGGTCTTGTTTCCAAACTTGACGACAGCGATTTTTTAAACTTCATTAATAAACATGACATATTAATATTTACAGAAACTTGGAATGCAAAATCAACAAATATCCATATCGACAATTTCGAGTGTTTCTCATGCCCACGTCCGAAGTCCAACCGAAATGCGAAAAGACATAGCGGAGGTGTAATATTTTACTATAAAACAGTTTATCAGGGTAAAATTGAAGTTTTAGATATAAATGAAAAAGGGCTAATTTGGTGTAAACTACTTAAATCTTTCTTCGGTTTTGAAAATGATGTGTATATTTGTTGTTGCTATATACCTCCAGCTGAGTCCACTGTGTACAGTAACATAAATTCCATACTACAAGATTTTGATTTTTTTGATCAAATATCGATCGATTTAAAAATGTTTAGTCAACTTGGTGATGTCATTTTAACAGGAGATTTTAACTCGCAAATAGGTCAAAGGTCGGACGTGATAGATAATTTAAATCTCGACCGCTACATTAATATGCCTGTGCCCGATGTTCCTGTTGATATTATACCGCAACGATTATCGGCGGATCAGCAAACGAATACGTTCGGTAATAAACTTCTTACGCTTTGTAAAGAAAATAGTGTGTTTATTGCTAATGGGCGTCTTGAACCAGGACTCTACACATGTTATAATTTTTGTAGAAATACTTTAGGTGCAAGCACCGTTGACTATGTGATAGTAAATTACAATATGTACACGTGTATAAGTAATATGAAGGTACTTGATTTGAACGAATTTTCTGATCATTGTCCGATTGAATTTACTTTGCTTTGTGATAAATGTTTAACGTACAAACAAGGCCACATCCTTGAAAAGATAGATTGGAAACAAAATAATATAGATTTGTTAAATAACACTTTAGAAGAAAAAAGGTACATTTTTGATGAAATTACAAATAATTTGTTATCGGAGCGTGACAATCTGGATAGCTGTATCGATGCTTTATCGACTACTATTTTTGATATCTCTTTTCAGCTTAACGGTAAAACTGTACATACAGGCAATACCAAACGTAAAAATAAATATGTGAAGAAATCCTTGTGGTTTAATGAGGCATGCAGACAAAACAAAAAAGAGTTCTATGAATGTAAGAGAATCTCTAAACGTTATCCCTGTGCCGCAAACAAGATTAGATTTTTAGATGCCAGAAACAAATATTGCTGCGTTAAAAGGGAAGCAAAACGCGAATATTACAATAAAGAAAAACATACATTAGCAAAGTTAAGCAAAAACAATCCAAAACATATTTGGCGATATATAAACAAATATAAAAATAAAAATATTTCAAACAGTAATGATATCAACATGGATCAATTTTTAAACCATTTTAGACAATCATCGAATACTGCACATAGCAGTACTTTTAATGCTAATGACACTAATGACTTGAATTCGTCGCCTTCCGTTGAAACGCTTGATTGTGCTTTTACTGAAGACGAAATAAGAAACACGATTTCTAACATGAAGCGTAATAAAAGCTGTGACTTGTTCAACAATGTAGCCGATTTCTTTATTGATTCGAAAGATTTTATCGTACCATATTTAAATATAATATTTAATTACATTTTTGATCGTGGTATTTATCCAGATTCTTGGTGTAAAGGTGCCATAATACCAATATTTAAAAAAGGCGATAAGAAGGATCCTTCCAATTATAGAGGAATCACTCTTGTTAACGTAATTTCAAAAATATATTCATTATGTTTACGAAACAGAATTAACAACTGGTGTGAGGAAGAAAATGTACTTAATCCACTTCAATTCGGTTTTAGAGACAAACGAAGTACAACCGATTGTATTTTTATCTTACACAGCATTATACAAAATGTACTATTGCAGAAACACAAGTTATATTGTGTTTTCATTGATTATGAAAAGGCCTTTGATACAGTTATCCACGAAGCTTTATGGATAAAATTGATTGAATCTGGTCTCAGTTGCAAAATGATAACAATGATAAAAAGTATATATGCAAATGTTAAATCATGTATAAAAAACACTCAGGATTCGTCATATTCCGACTTCTTTAATGTCTCTCTTGGTGTTAAACAAGGGGAACCCCTGTCACCTCTACTTTTTATATTGTTTATAAATGATATTAAAGATTGTATTAATGTTCAAAATTTTACAAATGATGATTTGCATTTGCTTTCTATTTTTATGCTATTATTTGCGGATGATATTGTTTTATATACTACTAACCCAGTAAGTCTTCAGAACCAACTTAACGAAATATACCTTTACTCTTCTAAATGGGGTCTTAAAATAAACGTTAATAAAACGAAAATATGCATATTTGAAAAACGAAAAAGCAGGTGCAACTATTCATGGTCAGTAAATAATGAACGTATTGTAATTGTTGATAGTTTTGTGTATTTGGGTGTAAAATTTCACTACACTGGAAATATGTCCAACACTGTAAAAATATTAAATGAACAAGCACTAAGAGCATATCATCATCTTGTATCTATTTTTAGCCGTGTCAAATTAGATATCAAAACCAAACTAGCTCTATTTGATTCTTTAGTAACACCAATTATACTATATGGTTCTGAAGTATGGGGCATTTATGACAACCCTGATATTGATAAATTACATTACAAATTCTGCAAAAATATTCTTTGTGTAAAACAATCTACTTCTAACTATGCTGTACTCGGTGAATTGGGTAGATTCCCTTTAGCCGTTATATGCAAACTCAGGGCATTACGTTATTGGATGAAAATTGTAAATAACAATAACTCATTATTATACAAAGTGTTCATGGATCAGATCAATATATTAACTAATTTCAATTGTACGAACAACAAACTATGGTGCAAATCTTTGAAATCAACTTTAGACAACCTAGGCTTTGGCTTTATGCTTAATACACCAGATATCACAGGTGACATTGCATACATGGTAACTCAAAGACTAAAAGATCAATTTGTACAAGAGTGGAATGATAAATTAGCATCACAGCCCAAAATGGAATTCTACTTAAAATTTAAAAAAAGCTTCGAATATGAAAAATACCTTGATTGCATTCCCATTGAAAAGGCCAGAATTCATATGAGCAAATTTCGATTAAGTTCTCATTGTCTTGAAATAGAAGTTGGCAGATATAATAGATTAACCCGACAAGAACGTAAGTGTAAACTTTGTAACCAAAATGTATGTGAATCAGAATATCACTTTTTACTGTGTTGTCCATTATATAACGAATTGCGTACAAAATATAATATCAGGACATCCTGGCCTAACATAAATAAATTCATTTCAATGATGTCTAGCACAAATGTTATAAAACTCAAAAACATGTCAAAATTTTTGGTAGAAGCTTTCAAACTTAGATGTGAGAATATAATCATTTAGCTGCTTCATAATTGCTTGTTTATTAACAAAAACGTACTATATTGTAATATGTACTGTTACTGTTTGTTTATATGCAAATGTTTCTTGAATCTCATATGTATTCATCTTTAAATACGTTATATTGTATGATTCCCTGTCTCGGCCATATTTTTTTGCATTTGTGTATATGTATTTGGCCAAAGGCAGTTTGCCGGATTGCCAATAAACTTTTGACTTTGACTTTGGTATTTACTTCCAACATTTTCTCCGTAAAGCTTTATTTATCGGAGGTACTGTTTTGACTTCAAACCCCCACGTGTAGATATTTACATTTGAAAAACAAGGATAAAACGATAGTAAGTACAGGAATTAATATCTTATTCTTTCTGTTAAAACTTTACATATGTTCTTGGGACAGGCGTGTTCATCAATCAATACCATTGAATTACAGGCATAGATCATGCAAACACATTTGCCGGTGTCCGGATTTAAGTACAGTCCGGATTTACGTACTTCGCCAGTATTCCAACTTCCTAACCTTTTCGAATCCAGGGGCCATATTCCAGAAACATCTTAAGTTTATCTTAAAATATTTGCACTTAAGTTCCAATGTTTGGTAGGCAATATTTTAAAACTACATATAAATTAATGAATCCAACTACAGTTAAGTCAATAGTAGTTAATAATAAGTTGATAATTAGTGAACATTTAGCAGAATTTCATGCATACATGCAATAAAGTGCTTAAAAAAGATTTCACTTTATATGTTTCTGGAATACGACCCCTGGATCGTTATCTACATTAAATTTATGTTTTGAAATACAACTGCGGCAGCAAAAGCATTTAGTATCTTGCATTAAGTTTATCAAGAAATATGTTAAATATACAATAAATGAATATATGTCATTTTAAGCGTTATTGTCTCAATTAAGTTGTGTGTCTAGTTATGTTAACTTGGTTAGCACATATTGATAACTTTATACTTTCACATGTATAGATAATATTCAACTGCGTTAACCTGTTATACAAAAACTGGATCTAGTATCTTTTATGTTTCTTTTTTTCATAAATCGTTAAACAACTTTAAAAATTAACGAAGCATAAATAACGAGAAACAATTGTGTTTTGTATAACTTGTTTAAAGCGATCAAACTCTTTGGCCTCGTCAAACAACAGTCATAAGATCATAATTTTGTATTACTGAAATGACTCATTATTGGCGTAAATTGTAACTGTGTCGTCATACAATCCGACATAAATTATGATAAACTCATCAGTATTCCATCGAGTACATTTATTTACTGTAGTACGACATTAGTACATATATTTTTCTTGCGAACTTTATTTATACGGTGCCAGTAGTCTCGTTTCAAAATTATCACCAGACTTAACGAACCTGTTAATGTACATGATCAATTTATGAAGTTATTTTAAACATAAAAGTAACTTTTAAAATATGGTGTTATGTTGTACGAAGAGCAGCTGACAAACTTACACACACTTTATTTTGGGTAGTATTGTATTAACTTTACATCATCGTATATTCATACGCGTTATCGCAACGTTCATTGTATATTGAAATGAACATATGTTTTGTTATTCATTAATCCATAGGACTACAACAATATATTGGATTCAAAAGGTGTTTATATAACATTGTCCTGCGTTTCAAACATATGTCGCGTTGTGTAACGTTTATCGCTTTGGATTGTTGAATACTGTTTTCCTATTACACTGTGGGACCCCATTTTTTGATGTAACGTCGCAATTCTTTTAAATATTAGAATTGTTTTTCTTTTCGTCTAAATATTACAACATTAAACATTTGTTAGTTAGATACTTAGCATATAATAATACGGTTTAAATGTAATGTTTGTAAGTGTAAGCCATATAATGATGATTGTGATGTTATGTGAAATTTGCAAATCTATGTACAATACACATTGTTTAAACACTGGTTAATTGTCATGTAACATATGACTGAATAAACGCTAGTTGTGTAATACAAGATGTTCCCTTATAATTCAGTCCATTATCACCTGACTAGTATGGTTGCTCTGATGATTAATATTGCTAGCTCAGTCGGTAGATCATCAGACTTTTAACCGGTAACATTAACTGAGGGTCGTGGGTTTGAGTACCACGTTGGGTGTTACTTTTTATGCCCGCACATTCCTGGGATGGGGGTCGGATTTTTATGTCGCGCATAACTCAATAAGTATAACTGCTAGAGTGATGAAACTTTGTGAACATATTCATCAGGTTTTTTTTAATATCAGCAGAGTTATGGTCCTTTATTTAGCAAAGAAAGACGTTTTTGGAATTTTGTCCTGTGTTACTCAAACAGTATAACTGCTTAAGTGATGACACGTTATAACATATTCATCTGCAAGAGAACGTGTGCACCTATGGGTTTTGGTGCATATTTGTCAGAGATCATCGGAGTTATGGCCATTTTGTAGCAAAAAATGACATTTTTGACTTGTGTCGCGTGTAACTGGAAAATTATAACTGATAGAGTGATGAAACTTAATAGACATATTCATCAGCACGTGAACTTGTGCACCTAGGTAAAGTATTTGCATAGGATTTAGAGACAACCAGCGGAATGTGGTGGACACATGTCTAGTTAATTTTAAAACGCTTTAATAAACATATTAACGTTTAGGTGCCTGACTTAAAATTGTAAAGTACGAATTATAATGATAACTAATTCAATTAAATGAATTACTTCATGCGATAAATATAACATAATATTTTTTAGAATTGTTTAACCTGAATAATTAATAAACATGATTGCATTTATCGTCACTGTGTACCTCTTCCTGACAGAAACGCTTGCATTTATAGACATTTTGTACCTTTTCCTGACTGAAACACGTGTAATGTTAAATAGTTTTCATGTTTTATGTACGGATCCTTTGATATCGTGCATTATTGCGAAAACCGTTATCGTTAACGAGATATCGTGTCTAGGTGTATACAGAGTACACCAGTACGGTGGCCGATTATTTAAAGCGTTGGACTTAGTTCCAATGGACGAATGTCCGCATGGGTTCGAACCCCATCCGTACTAATTGTTTTTTATGTAATTTATTCTGTTCTCACTTTCATTCTAGTACAATATGTACTTTTCATGACTTAAACGTGCAAATTCATTCTCCATTAGCCCCCAAAATGGTGACTATAAACTGCGATATTAAAATTGCATTTAGACATTGGATATTTTATATGTTCAGTTCCTGACTTAAATGTGCAAATTCCACTTCTCCATTCGCCCCCATCACGGTGACAATAAACTGAAAATTGCATTTTGAAATAGAGAGAGAGAGAGATTCTTTATTCGGAAAAAAGCGCACTTTGCCCATGATTCCAATGTACATGTACCCGAAACAAAGAAATATATTTATATGTTAATATATTCCATCTCACTTCAGAATAATAGTAACTGTTACCTCAACGAACCACAAAACACTTCGATTCATACACAAAGGTATTCACAAACACCCAAATGATGTAATTCACTTTTATATTTATCTATGCTCTGTATATGGTACCCCAAATGTGTTAAATTGGATTTGCCGTCAGATTATCACAAACACATCACAAGCTTAACCTAGTTCCGTTTGTGTTAAATAGGTTAACCGATAAACACGTGATATCCAAGTTCAAGTATTGTTATAACCGATAAACCGTTTATCAGGCAGGGAATCAGGCCCTGGTTTTTGGGCTCCAGACCCCCCCCCCCCCCCACACACACACCTAACTGGGTCCGGCAAAATCATTCTCGGCCTGGACTTTGATCTTACACAAGCAGTAAACGGCTGGCGTGTCACTTTGTATACAGTATATTGCCTTATCTAACACTTTATCTGGCTCTTAATCTCTTAGGTGAGAAAACTGATTGATACTTTGCTGTGCAATTACTAATCATAGGGGTTTAGTAGTTCCGCGGAAACAGGATTCCGTACTGGAAACATTAATTGGTAGAATATTATTGGACACGGGCTCGTTATTAAACACGGTCAGTAACGCTCTAATTTTAAGTGATAGAGTAACTTATTCAAACGATCCAATTTCGGTAGGGGGTACGACACTTAAACAACACACACATATATGATTATTCTTATAATCGATTAACCATTTATATTTGTAATACTGTAAACTAAGGCCTTCGATTGGTGTGAACTGTCAATTGATGTATAAGACAAATACAGTGACTGAGTAGTTACTGAATTGCAATGGACGGATGTGCGCGTGGGTTCGAATACCACCCGTACCAATTATTTTTAGTTGACGTACATTACACCATAATAAATACAAATCAATAATACTATCTCTGAATAATTCATGTTAATTACTTTGATTTCCTTGACATGAGTGTGTAGCAATATTCATTAAAGCTACTTAAACATGGAAATGTTTACTTCTTGTCTCACTTCAATTACGATCGACTATAATAGTAAGCACTCAAATGTGAGAAGTATGATGCCGTACGGATTGAATTATCCGGGCATGATCAGAGCTCATAGCTTTAGCCTAAGCCAATAAGGACATGTGACGTGTTGTCACCATAGGTGACGTGTTGTCACCATATGTGACATTGAATATCAAATGTGGAAAACTAGTAATATTGTTGTGTGTAAAAGGATGTAAACATTTGGTCCCGTGGTGTAATGGTTAGCACCCAGGACTTTGAATTCTGCGATCCGAGTTCAAATCTCGGCGGGACCCTTTTTTCGTGCCACGTTACTTTGCTTTTCCTTTCAGGATTTCCAGTCGGTACGCATTTATATGGTCTTCAGTATGGGCTTCAATTATGAATTGATAATAATACTCAAACTATATTTCTTCAATAACACTAATGAAAACTTGCCAAACATAAAAACAGTTTGTAATACTGTGACATATTAGATTAATGTGGCAAATTAATATCACTGCAGTTTGTACAACATTACATACATTCGGGTCCCGTGAACTAATGGTTAGCACTCGGACATTCCGAGTTCAAATTTCGTTGGGACCTCTTAAAGTGGCGTCGCTTTTTCGTTTCAGAATTTGCCATGTACACTATTAAATTTAAACATACGAATCCGATATATACATGGAATATCCAAAACCCTTTATTTGGTGACCATTGACATACTCCTTAGTTCCAGAAGTGTATCGATCAGGAAAACAGTGTGTTTCATTGTATTTGATCCGGAAAATTATCGACACTTTCTTAGATATTTTTGTTTAATCACCCAACTAAGCCACGTGTACTATCAGCGTCGGCGTTGACGTTTTATTTAGCATTTCGTTTAAGTCCATGTGTCATGAACACTATTGGACATATAACCATTGTTCACGCAAGAATTCTTACAAACAAAATAGCTCTATTTGCTTGAGATCTGTCCTTTGTCAGTTGTTCGTATGGAACCTTCGTCATGACTTACATTACCAAAATGTTGATATGTTTCATATCGAAAATCTCATCATACAGCATAGTTTATAGTTTTATAGTTTATTATGGTTTATTATGGTTGATTAAATGTACACGCATTAATATTGTAGATTTTAATAATATAGTAACATATACATCGACACAGGAGTTAAAATGTTCATGTTTATAATACAGCACCTTGTACACGCGCCCTATGAATTATTGAGTTTATGCACATCTTAAATGTTGCATTTCTAAATCATTAAAATACTAATATTTTGATGTGGTCCCGTTGCGTAATGGTTAGCACTCAGGACTCTGAATCCAGCGATCCGAGTTCAAATCTCGGCGGGACCTCACGTCAGACTGTTTTTGTAATATTGTTTTCTGACTTATTTTTGGTGTACCATATGACATTGTTTTTACAGTCTCAACACAATTTTATATTATTTTACAGTATTCATTTCACGGTTCTGTAAACAAAGGTCCTATTCATACGTAATTTATATATTTTAATAAAATGTTTTATACAATTTACACCGCTTTCTACGTATATTGACCGTTTCGACATTCCAATAAATGGAGATCACTCTGCGTTGGAGATTGAGGTCAGGGGGGTTCCTACTGATTAGGCTACGTCTGCATATCTTGATATTTGTTCTTGATGACAGCATTTTGCTCATACAACTATATAACTGGTAAAAAAACTTGTTACTTGTGGTGGAGAAATATGTGTAAGTAGGCTTTATACATATTTATGCTTTATATGCACCTTGTTATGTTTTAAACAGGTTAAAATTTACCATTCTAAACGTGGGTGGGGTATCGGGATTAATCATGTAATGATCGAAAAACCTAGCTATAAAGGCAACAGATCTTATTTTGGCATCATATTTAATACCTTCTTTCAAATAGGTTGTGAAATAATATAGAGCACGCCAGTATATTTATTTTTATGCACGCTATGTTTATCCATAACAGTCCTTAAATGTGTCATCAGTGTTTGTCAAAAGAAAAGGTATAGGCAGTATTTAGAAGTTTTAATGTATATACGGAATTGCATTGAGTAGCCAGTTCAGTATGTTTATACATAATATTATTGTGTGTTTGTAGTATATATTTGCAATATTTATAATAGTAATAATACTTTAATTGAACTTTGTTTCAGGTAACTATCACAAACAGAAACTGGAATGTCTCACCCTGATTTTTCAGGGGATTATTCACCTGATTGTAGTATTCCTTCTTGAATTAGCATATTGTGACTCACAACACCACTAATGTCATTACATTTATAAACAAAATATAAATATTATGTACTGTGTGTTTAAGTTATGTAATATTATTAATTGTCCAAATTCAGGTGAATATATTTAAAATAATAATGTTAATGAATTGTTGTTATTACAACAGATGGTTGTTGATGGATTGTCATAAGTATTTAGTAATCACACATCTGTGCGCATACAAAGTTCCAAGTCGAAACATCCTCGGGCAATACATCATTGGTGCGAAACATTCCGGAACCCGTAGATGATGGAAAAGTGATCCGTTGGTGACCTGAATAATTTTCTTCATCGATTCAGTCTGTCGGGCTATGACCCTTTACCGCTTTGTGATTTTGTGTAAAACCACTGCGGGAAGTAACTATATATATTCTATAGAAAAATTGTTCATTGTGAATTTGGAACCAGCATTAACTGTGACTGTCTAAGTTCCTGTTTAAAATGGGTACACTGGAAATGTCTGGAGTATCAGCCAATCTCAATAGCTGGTGATGAACTTGCTTGTTTTTTACTGAACTGTACTAAAACTTGTGAAAAAGTGACTAAGTACTGGTTCTACACAGGAATATACTAATTAAAACATTTACATGCTTGAGAATTACATACTTGTTTCAGTATAATTTAATACTTTATGTATTTTTTTTTGTTTATTTGTGTGCTGTGTATGTGATTTTGAAATGCTTTATATTGAATTTCATAGCTTATGATTAAAAGAGAATACCCCGGTGACATGGACTTTTTTCTTCTTGTGTTGTTGATTAAGTGAAGATAATTAAGCTGCATATATTCCTTATGATGGTACTAGTAGGACACAGGTCTATTATGTGGAACTGCAGGACTCATCATGTATATACACCAGCCAAATCTACTACAATTATAGACTTAACGGCGGTCAGTTAACCTACTCACTTTTCCTTAGCCGGTTGACCAGTACCAAATGTACATACTTTAATGAAATTAATTACTGCCCTTCTTGAAGCAGAGGAAGGGAGAGAATGGCCGTAGAAATTATTTTATGACCAATCTCACACAATTTATAAAGCCGGGCTGGGGCTCGAACTCGCGAACACCCAGATTGACAGTCCAGCTCCCTACCAACTAAGCTGTTTGTATTCAGGTTGCAATTGTCAAAAAAAATATATAAAAATGATATATACATTAAATTAATATATCTGTGAAAAACCCCACTCATCAAATCAAATAAAACTAATTTACTGGGTCCATGAAAATGTACTCTATTTTGGTATAGTTTTTACACATTTAGTACAAAGTAAATGAGTAAACAGTTGAGCTGTTAAATGTTTTAAAAATAAGTGGGAGGAGTTTTTCAAAGTAGCATTTCAAAAGATTTTGTATGGTTTACTTCTAACCGTAGGTTTGGTGTGGTGTTTCTTTTTCATGTTTGCCTATTTTGACACACTACTCATGTGACCATTAATTCTGCACGTTATCCAGCCAGGTCTAATTTATGTGTGTGAACGTTAAAATCGTAAATTAAAGCAATACGCCTTCACATTAATTAATTAATTATTATTTTTTACTTTTAATAGCAGTTTATGCTGATCGATGTTTACTTTAGAGCGAGAACACGGAACACCCCTGATCTCAAAATCTCGCGTTATCTCGCCAGTCTCGTTTCGCGTGATTTAACAATGTCGAAATCGTGAATAGTACATACAGTTGATGTTTACGTATGCCTAATAATAGATTTTATTTATACGTTATTGTATATCATTGAACTATCGTGCTATTATTATGATTAAGATGAAGAGTGCGATAGCTCATTCTTTAAAGCACCAGACTGTTAATAGGTAACGATATCTGAGGGTCGTGTGCTCGAGTCCCACGTTGGGAGTTACTTTCAAGTTATTAAAATGTTTTAGACAAAATTTACAAGTGGAAAAATTGACCATCTATATTGGATTTAAAACCACGTCAGGTCAATCTCCGACAAACACCATTCACATTGTACGAATTTGTTGACAAGATAACTCGGTCAAACAATAAATGTCTTGCTGTTTTAACTACTTGTATGCTTTTGACATTATTTACAAATAAAATTATTATACAAATATGGACTTTTTAGCTGTGCAATATCATGTGACGGAGTCCAACAAAATCCATATTGAACGAGCCGACAGTTTTTGAACTATTTAGAATAAGCAAGTGAGAATAACACACAGCGATGGCAATCATTTTGCATTTAATCCGAGGATAAAATAAATAAAAACTGACACAATAATATTCACTGAACATAGCATCGCAAATCCATTAGGAGCTAATGTTTTGATGGAGACAGTTTCTACGGTAAGGCTTAGAAAATGAAAATAGGGCGAGCTTTAGCGGGTCCTATTTTTGTTTTCGTTCCTAACCGGATAAACTTGCTCTTTCCCGGCACCTAACATGTATTCGATTTATCCTGATTTCTATTCAATTTAATTGTTAAAGCTGCAAACATAATTGAAGGTTTAACTTACACAAATTATAAATGGGTCTCAAAAAGAATAACTCGCTTGCATGTGCGTACTACTCGAAAAAAAATAGTTCTCTAAATCGTAATCACCTTGAAGTTTATCTGAAAGTAAATTGTTAAAAATTCTGATTTGTTTATTAATACTGCGCTTTTGATTAAACCAGATAATATTGGTGTTTGAAAAGTTGCATTACGTCTCGCCTTCTTCGACATTTATTTGAGTTTTCAGTTTACACATTGTAGTCAAACTATGACAAGAGAGTGTTGCAATTTAAAATACATGAAATCGGAATACTATATTTATTGTATCTATGTTTTCGATGGTTTATATGCAAAAGCAAGTGCGTGGAATATATGCCATTAATGTTAACGGTGAGGTAGATCCCCTTTCAATATATGCCATGAATGTTAACGGTGAGGTAGATCCCCTTTCAATATATGCCATGAATGTTAACGGTGAGGTAGATCCCCTTTCAATGTTAACGGTGAGGTAGATCCCCTTTCAATTTTCTAGAATTTACTCGGATAGAGATGGACAGCGTGATTAAAAAAAATGATTTGTATAAATTACAGATATATTTTGTCTGATAAGTTTTCATTTATTTTCATATGGAATTTAAGTAAAGGGTTATTTCTTGGATGAATAAGCTTTGTTGGTTGACCAAAAAACGTCTATCCACACAGAATAACCCGCTTGCATCAATGACTAAGTGTTTTGAAACGGAATAGAAGGAAGTTGTGTTAATTAAGGTTAACGGCCAAGTTTTTACATACTTTTGATATCTTGTAGATTAAAGTCAGTAGATTACAATGTTGCTTATGTAAAATTTGAAAATTATTAGTTTGATGCTTAAAAACGATGATTTTGTTCATCGGCAATTTCCGTACGCCGCTCGGTATTTTCCGCCGCCATTTTCTTGATGACATAGTTAAATCCCAACGCTCCATTAATAAGATAGGTCGTCATTATTACTTTTTATTACTTACCTTTTTCGTTGATCGTCAATCTAGCTTTTCCATAATTATTTTGATTCTTTTATATTTCCAAACAAGTATAATAATAAAGAAGTACGATATACAGTAGAAAACTCCCATCACTTTTCAGACAGATCACAATTGTATGTTTGGTAGTTAATCCTCGTAGTTGTTTATGTTGCTTATGTATATTAATTTTTTACAACTGGTTGTTTGGAATCTGTCTTCATAGATATTTTTAAACCGATTGTTATTTAAACGTTGCATTGTTCACTTTCAACTATATTCAAGATGTCTGCTTTCACAGTCGATGTGTCATCATGCCTTGAATGAATGGATGTTTGTATACGACCCCTTATCATGTCATGTGACAAATAGGATGATGTTTTGATAATTGGATACCTCTCTTACAAATGTGCGAGAACGCTTTCACAGTTTGCTAAGTGAAATGACTATAATTATTAGCATCTACAAAAGAAATTTGTTCGCGCAGTGAAAGTTTATGAATATGGAGTATATATGTGTCTTTTTCAATGTGTCATGCACTTTAACTAAAACATATATCTATTTCATGATGTTTCACATAGAAAAAGCATATACATGTGATATGCTAACGCACATATATGCCGACAATGTATGTATTGTTTCATTTTCAAGCGTTACTCAACTTTTCCAAAAATACTTGCATACTGCAGATTATCATAATATTGCTTACACTATATATTCAGTATATCTATAATCGGGATAGTAAAACATTTTTTGGATAAACTATTTTCTCATATTTAATAAAAACCTATGTTTCAGCAACAGACTGTATATTATTATATTAACATCATCCTTTACAATCTTGTACAATTTTATTAGACGGGCTTCTTATATAGCCATAAATCTGAATTATATACAACATTTGTATTGAAATAATTAAGTAATAGGGCTTTGAAAAACATTAAAACACTACATCTTGGCTACGTATACAACAAAACGCTGCATTTTTTTAAATGTCTTATTGTTTGATTATAAAGATTGTTGAATTTATTGCCAATGCATGAGGCTGGACTACTGCAACAAATCAGATTACGTCTAAGTCCAGTATAATTATGATTCGTAAACCTATCAACCAAACAGCAATTAGGATTTGCCATTCCCACAACTTGGAAAACCTCCATATTAGTTTTGACAAGTTATTGTGTAGGAATACACAAGATATTTTCATCGTTGTTTGTCGGGGCCATGAAGTGTATGATCTCGGTCGTGGTGACAGCAGGAAGTCCAGACTACTAAGGATCCATTTCCATTGATCTCAAAGATAAAATAGTTGTATCTTTGTCTAGTAGTTAAGATTACTGATAATCTAATAAAACAAAGTGGCGATCCCTATAGCAGATGTCTAAGACGAAGAAAGTAAGGACTATGTGTAGTCTACTTTTATCAAATGTTGCCAAATATTTAGGCTACATTACAATATGTTTTTATAACCTACATTTATCTGACACATCCTACTTGATATAAATTATGTCTTAGGTTATTGTAACTTAGTGAAATAACGTGAGTTTTGAAGTAATTTGTACAGTCTATATATAAAAACATTAATGCGTTGGGAAGAATATACGTCATTTCCGGTTTGAAACAAAATGGTGTATCAATAGAAATATGCGCAAAATCTTGTTCTCTTCTATGCTAAACTCGCTTATAAAAGCGTTATTTATGAAAACTGATACGCGAAGTTGACTTGTTATGGCTAAAACTATGTTACTAAAGAATAAATAACATTTGTTAGAAGCTTGGCCTTTCACCTTTAATGCCATTTGTGAGGATAAGCAACTTATTATAGAAGATAGAAACTCTGTTAAACTACCGGTAGACAAATTTATATCGATGAAAACCTCGGGTAAGCAGACGTTCGAATATATTTTATGTTTATGCTGTGTCTTACATTCTAGACAATATTGTTATCCGGCGCGTGGGAATACCTATTGACGGTATGTCACAGTCACCTGATCTACTGCCAGATATCAACACGACCACTTTATTAGGTCACTGCTGTTAGTAGCAGGATAAAAAGACGTTTATGCTAAGACGGCCCACTAGCAAAAATGTGCTTTTTCTGCACATATCCAACTGTAAATGGGCGAAATAGGGTACATATTTATCCATGGCCTTTATACATCTGCAAAGAAAAACATCGACGTTTCTCGCATTTTTGATACTTCCATTCTAGATTTAGACCCTTATGGACTATTCATGAGGTTACATGTCAAATCTAACGCCCAATAACGCAATGTGCGTTGCCTGAAGGTACTGGATCAACAGAGTATAACCGATATATTATGTATACGGATCGTGGGGATTCGGGTTCAAAGCCATAAAATATAAATAACGCAATGCGCTTCGATTGGTGTAGGTATTTCTAATACGTGTATGTGGCAAGTACGGTGGCCGAGTGTCTAAGGCGTTGACTTAATTTCCTATGAACTAATGTCCGCATGGGTTCAAACCCCACCCGTACTAAAAAAAAATGTACGAATATTAAAGAATTTTACGAATCGAAATAACATTATTGACACAGAAATATAAATACTTTCATAACATTAACATGATAAATAATTGTCAGTGTAGACATTCAGTGACATTTAAAATGCGAAATATGTGAACAAGTCCCTTTAAAATCATAACTGCTTGAAGTTCTATGGATCACAATTTATGTATATAAAGTTTTGCGCGATTCCAGAATTGCGCAAGACTTTTCCATAATAATCGTATATTATTGGGATTCTAAAACCACTGGATATAACTATAACTTTCTTTGGCTAATGCAACAGGTAATCGAGTGCAAAATTTACTTAACAACACAACAAATACTACCTACTTTGAAAGTATTTCCTCTTATCGGAACAAAGAACTAATGTTTTATTTCTAAACTGTGTCATTAAGTAAACACGAGAACAAAATATCACAAAACTATCACTAAAATACTTCATCGAACTTAGGTCCCGCCGAGAATTGAATTCGGATCGCAGGATTCAGAGTCCTGAGTGCTAACCATTACCACGGGACCTTGTACACCTACGCAGGATACAGGATATAACAATTGTCCATGATTTATTGTTGAAATAGCGCACAGTCGATATATCTTCTGCCTTGTGGATTAAGTGCAATGATGTATCTAATGATGTTGGTATTGTAATTTGCATTATTTAGACATGTACATGTAAGTTGCTTTATGGTTGTAAAACATGTTTCATGCTGATATGTAAATTGCAATGTTGATATTATCAGTTTCATGTAATTACGTAGTGAAGAAAATGTTTAATGCAATTTTGTATAGACTACATATATGTGATGTTAACGTGTGCTTAAAAATAACATTTATACGTTATTTGTACCTAAATGTATACATGCAATTGAATTATTATGCAGTTGGTAAGATTTATATGATAAGTCTAATAACGAAATACCGCCCGGCTAGCTCTGTCGGTGGAGCAACAGACTTTTAATCCGTAAGGATATCTGAGGTAGGGAAAGATCTAGGAATGGAAAAGGTACAGGGTGCTGTCTAAACGGGGCAGGGTGCTGTCCAAAAGGTGCAAGGTCACTGTTCGCGTTGTTTGTTTGAAACGCATAGAGTGGCTACTGCTACTAGTATATTGAATACCACAAGAAACAGGTATTAACAATTTTAAACACTATTACACTGTTTTATTTTATTTCAGTAACAGCCACATAAAAGTAGCATGACCAAGAGGCATTTTCGAGGATCATGCAAGGTCCCGCCGAGATTTGAACTCGGATCGCAGGATTCAGAGTCCTGAGTGCTAACCATTACACCACGAGACCTTGTACACGTGGGCAGGATACAGGCTTATAACAATTGTCCAAGCGCGTTACGACTTATCTTCAAATTGGTTAGGAAAAACTAACTGTCGACAGTTTCACAAAATTTCCCGCTAACACCTAGCTTTCAGTTTACAGTTTTGGAAAATAACAATTAAAGGGGCGTGTCGACGGCTTTTTCAGTACAAGTACATGTATACACATATGAACAGTGTTTGGTTTAATTGGTTCACGTGAACATAACACACGATAATGTGGTATTTATTGTTCGCTAAAATGGTTGCAATAGCTTAAAAAACATAGTACGGATGGGGTTCGAACCCATGCGGACATTCGTCCATTGGAACTTAAGTCAAACGCCTTAACCACTCGGCCTACGTACTTAGACATTAACCTTCAACGTATATTTAAATTGCATATTAACTTAAATATACACATGCACTAAATAAACTGACTATTTGAAAGGGTAACAGCGGATTACACATTACACGATAACACTAAACAGTCACGAATGCAGTACATAAACTATAACGAAGCAATAATGCAACACGTTTATTAATAAGCATGTACATTTGTATGTTGCAAATGTCACCATATGTGACCTGCGATACAAGTATCGTTGTTGGCGATAACATATCGTTCAAATCTCGGCGGGACCTATATTTTTATGTCGCAGTATATGATTTATGTTATTTCTCTATGGTGTAGGGAACCTCTCCTGCGTCGTCCGTTTGTCGCAGTCCGCATGCCGTTAACCATTGGCTTGCGCACGGAATACATACTTTGTATTCATTTGTTATGTCATTTGCACAGTTTATGCACGACAAAACAATCTCGGCTGGTAGCGATAAATGGCCAGATCGGACAGATCAGTCCAGGAACACTTGATGTATTGCCCCTTTTGCATGCAAGAATGCAAAAGAAAAAAAAACATTCACCAAGAAATAGACTTAAACAACAAATGAACATTGGTCGGGGTCTTGCCAACTGCGCTGTTGTAACTTATGAGAATTAATGTGCAAACTATTGTTATGCAAGCTACTCACAATTCTGACGTCAAACCGGACCACACAAACACCACCTTAATAATATAATGATTATTTTCTCAGAAAAGGCCAATATTTGTCCATCCTATGTACATTATTTGAACATTTTTCATATGCAAATATATATACTATTATTCATATAATTAAAATCTCAGACTCTTTTTTTTAATGTTGTTGCCCCTTTAGTCTCTTTAATGTACAGATATAGTACTAATATATTTGGGGAAATCGTTTAAGTCGTCTGAACACACAAATTTCAAAATGACATAAGATGAATCTTCAAGTTTACAGGAACAATAATATCATGTAAATAAACTACTAAAATTGGCTTTTTTATGTGTCGTCGTCTATGCTTCTGAAAATTAGTGAACACTATCCAAATAATGTCCGATGCATTACCGAAGTCAACGTTGAACCCTACGCACCTCGAAATTTAAAGTATATCTGTTAGTTATTATCGCTTACAATTTTATATATTTATAGTGAACAATAACGTCACATTATTTTTTTATATTTATTGTCCTTATAAAATAATGTAATACCACACTATACATTCGAATACAAAATAAGGTCCCGAGGAGATTTGAACTCGGATCGCAGGATTCAAAGTCCTGAGTGTTAACCATTACACCACATTAAAATTCATGTACTTAAAAACATTCGCGAATGTAGTTCAAAAAGTATACTTATAATAATGTTATTGATTAGCACACTGCAAATGTCATTATACATTATGTGACATGAATTAACATCGTAGTTAGCCATATTATATTACTTGTTAGCGATAATTGTCAGGTCCTGTGGTGTAATGGTTAGCACTCAGGACTTTGAATCCTGCCATCCGAGTTCAAATCTCGGCGTGACCTTTATATTATATTTCGCTTACTATTTAATTTAAGTAGTTTTTAAACTTGATCATATGCAGGAAAACGAATGTTTTATGTATCTGTTTGTAACATCAATAAGCTACCCACATCAGTACACACATAACAAAGAAATGGTTTAGTCAAGTTAAGCTTTTAATACGAAATGGAAACGACAAAAGCGTGTATCCCACGGTTACAATGAACCTACATGAGGAGACGTTACTCCCAAACCTGCCACCCAGATCTGATAATGGTGCATGCAGGGATGAAGGAAGGATTTGTTAATGGTGCTTTATGAACAAACAAGGCCAAATCAATAACGGGCGACTACCGAAGTGAGCTGGACGAGCGTAACTTCACTAAGGCCATAACGGCCGATATTCATGTCAATCGTTATCATAATAGTGACCTTTGACGGAATCATCAATTTAAATTTTGATTTCGATTGTTTTCAGGAATTGTTGATAAAGCCATGAATTAATTTCAACACAAACATGCTTCAACACCTACACTTCAGCATACCTACGTGATGAGCTTCTTTGCAGACATGTACGAGAATCTTACGGCTGCCCCGATTCATCCAGGCTTTAATGTTATTGAGTTGATATGATGCCAGGTGCAACAAACTTTCAGCCAGATTGTCATCCGCACGCACAATATTCCGACAAAAGAATACCCATGAGGGATTAGCCTTTTTTCGTGCTTCATTATCAAACTGTATACGACACACAATACCTTGATGACACCGACGATGTTACAATTAAATACCGGAATAGCAGACCTTGTGAAGACCATATTTGTACGTTACGCATAGCCGTAAGAAACAACAAGGATCAGACGCCAGAACAGTACACAAACACATAGATCATTTCTTCTTTGCCCTTTCATGTGAATTAATAGACAAAAAAGCATTACACATTGACTGTAGTTAATCTGGTCAGTTTGGTGGAATTGTTGAAAATGTGCAAGCTTCTCAGAATCGCGAATCTCATGCAATTGTTGCGTATTCGTAGCATCCTCCCAATAGTTGTTTACAATCCTGTATTATTTGAGACTATGTTCTTTCACTCTTATTAAAGGCTGTATTCAATATATTAATATTGTTAAACAAAATTGCCAAAGAAATACATATTGATATGTTTGTGAAATTATTTAAATAGTATTTTGCTAAATGAACGATAACATTACCACACGTTTGAGCGTATTATGTCCACATTAGTCACTTTTTTGATTACCCCGAATACATATTGTCCTCTCTGGTTTATTCTTTTTTATTTGAAACTGAAAACTATAATCTTTTACATAATACCATCAAACTTTATATTTTCAGTTATTGCAGAATGCAGATAAAACAATGTTATTTGCTGTTTTTTACTTCATCGTTCGTGCATTTCATATATGTAAATACATAATAAATGATTGTGCACCTATTAAATAATACTATTTTTAAGGTCACTGAATACAAACAAAGACGCTAAGAAATCGCATTGACCGACTCCATGGCTCCATACACAATGTTCACTGAAACAGCTGAACGTTTTTCATTTAATTTTCATTACAATGAACCTACATCAACCTCCTTGTATTTACCACGGAACCCCATGCGTAATATGTTTAGTCGACATAAAAAGTCGAATCAACAAAATAAAATGTCCCCTTGAAGCACTCCACGTCCAATATACCATTTTCACTGATATAATTGTAGAAGTTATTTAATTAAATATAACATTTACAGCGTGCGTACAAAAACTATCTTTCGTCCACAAAGATCAGAAGCCTTAGTATAATCTACAAAATAGTCTTCTTGACGGACTTCATGGCTTTTTGTTATGGTTTAGATGAAGGAATATTTGGTTCTGCGTGCATGTTGCTGTAATCGCGTAGTACGAGATATAATGCTTTTCAAATGTACAGTTCCTGTTTTGCTCATAGTAATCGAATCGTTCTTATTTCGTTAACATTTTATTGTTTATTTTTATTTTAAGTTCATTGTGTTTTATTTCTCGAATATATTACAATTTACAGAAACCACAGCAAATTATGTCATGTCGCTAGCCGTGTCTGTGCTGCTAGCATCACTATCATCCATGCTGCTGTTCTCAGCGAGTTTGATGATCAACTGAAATATGTTATCATCAGCAAAACGTCGAGTGTCTTGATACTTTTTCTACGTGGTCGCAGTTATTCTCCAATCAACCATTTCCTATTTCCTTTTCTAGCTTATGATTTTGTCCGCAAAACATCGTCGAGTCCAAAATATGACTATTTCAATTCAATAATGTATTTTAAAGCTATCGGCCAGTAAGACTGTAGGAAAAGCGAATGTAAATGGATTATTTGCTGAAAGTTATATTGTGCTTTAGAATTGTGTCGACTTCAATTCACTCAATATAAGTTCAACTGCTGTCAAGTCTGGATGGTATGGTGGTAGACATAGATCTTTGTGGCCATTCTGACAACCTCGTTCATCTATCGTCTGTGGATCCGGACTAGTTTCCACTACTGTGCTTTTATGTATTATATTTCGTCCACGTATTATCAACAAAATAACCAATCGCTTTGACGGACACTAAGAATAAATATGCAATGTTCACTGAACTAATTGTTGAAATTATTTATTTAATATTTGACATTCAAAGGGTTTTGTGTGTATATAAAAAATATACATACGAAAAACCTTTATATTAAATATTTAACATGAAACTCAAAGGTTCGTCCACATATGTCAAAGTCCTTAGTAAAGCCAACAAAATTAATCAAGTGTCGTATAATATTATTATCAATAGTGCTCATCTTCATCGAACCCAGCTTTGGCTTTACTGTTAGCCCATTTATTCACTGTAAAACACTAGTTTTAAGAACTATTGATTGTTGATATCGCATCTTTTGTATGAGGATATGATAAAGACAGGAAAGTATTTTAAAAATCAATACTGAATAATGTATTCAAAGTTTCGTTACCTTGTTTTATCATTCAAATACACTTTGTAATGTTTTTAGCTATATGTTCTTTTTTGTACTGAATTAATTATTCATATAAGCGAATATATTTATTTTGTCATTCTTTTTCATGTATCTCAGTATTTTAGTGTTTAAAAATTTGTTGATTTTGTATGTGAATATTAGGGGGTTTTGCCGACTCAGTGATATGCTACTGTCACGTTGTCCACGGAATAAAGAGAAATAAGCTCATTATCGCAGTGCAATATCTTTCTGTCAGATAACCGCAATGTGTCGTTAGTTATTATCGCCGTGTGGGTATACAATGAGATAATCATAATTAGAGAGGGCATAGACATCATCGAAGGAACATACAGCAATCGCCGCTTGGTCGCTCGTTGAACCGAAAGGGGCCCTGCCACGACCTGAAAAATCTGCACTTCCAGAATCAGCACCAGCAATCTTATTAACTTATCAACAATATCATCATAATCATTATCAGGAATCAATTCATTGAACAATTTGCCATAAAGTTGTTTGATTGTACATAACTATTCATCTTCAGTATCATCATCAGCTTTACTTCATAATTTTTTATTCACACTACCTTGAATATAACAGCATCCAAATGCCAAATCATTTCGTAGCAAACCTTCTGCAGGGTATCGCTTTCTCTACAGGTTCGGCTAACATTTGAATTTTACATTTTCCGCAAACACGCTCGACTCATGAAACGTGCATCATTCCATGTAAAAGCATCATGCCATTGTCACAATCTCCACCAACGTGTTACTAAAATGCCCACAAAACATACATTTGATATCACCGTCATTGACACCACAAACACCTCTACTATAAACCTTAATTATTCGCTTCACTTATATCACCATTTTCAAATCGTTATGTGTAAAAACCATTCGTTGCGTCCGCAAAAAAATAGCTCGCCGAGACGGATGCGGACACAAGGAAAAGCGGCCTAACTGACAGATAATTGCCTGATAGCAACTTTTATATGCCTAGTAACGTTGTTAATGCAGATATCACGTATAGTATGGTGCCATGATGGTTTGGGACTTGGGCTAGTTAATGTATTACACCGTATTATCTGTTGCAATGGCCTAGTGGTTAAAGCCTGGGATTTCAGCTGCAATAGAATAATTCTCACGAAGATACGAATTCCACCCGTAATATCATTTTTATCATGTCTTGGTTTTATATGTCTTGGTGTTCTATTATATTGCTTGCCAAATTATGTTCGTATAGTTCGAATAGTTCGAAACAGACATTTCCACAAATGTCAATCCTATGCAAAGTAATCATTTGGTTTATCAAATCATTGCACTTTTAGCACTTTTAAATGTATAGAATAGAAGTAAAACTAGTACAATGCATTGAAATTTAATTCCAGGGTTTTTGGTTGTGTTTTCTTTCTGGGTGTTTTTATTAGAATACTTTACATTTTTTTCCGAATTTTGTATTTTTCCAAATAAAAATACACCAGATAATTTGAAATAATAGTTTAAACAAAATCAATGATATTTGACAATATAAATAAAAAATAAAATAAATAAATATATATATATATATATATATATATAACATCTATCAAGCATATTTATGAATCCTTTCCTTTAGCGCATTCAATCACAGTGGAACGTATTCATATCGGGAGAAAAAAAATTCCGAAAAATACATACGGACAAAAATACTTGCAGATTTCCATTTTACGGTACATTATTGTCATTCAGTTTATTTATAAACAAAATTAATGGTATTGTGTTTAAAACATTGAGCCAGTCTAAAGAAAAGCATTGGTCTAAGTATCATTTATTGCAATATTTCTTTTATTGCATGGTCTATTTGTACTGCCGAATATGTTTTTGTTGTAAATGTCAATCGGTGGTAACGGTCTCCTGGACGGACTGCATGTTTGATTACAAAAGTGTTTACTGTCATAATTGCTAAATGAATTAAATTTTGTATATGTTCATAAACATACTTAACTTCATATTCAAATGCAAATACTCGTATTAATAAGTTATATTTATACACATGACAACACTAATAGGCTCGAATTCCTTTTAGTTATCAACAAAACAAATACAATCAAGTTATACCTG
Organism: Congeria kusceri; assembly: GCA_027627225.1. Lineage (NCBI taxonomy): Eukaryota > Metazoa > Mollusca > Bivalvia > Myida > Dreissenidae > Congeria > Congeria kusceri. The sequence goes on from CM051024.1 coordinate 99,393,280, forward strand.
ATATCATCGTCCTTTCGTTTCGCATTCAGCATTACAGACAGCCAATCCTGAAGTTGTTTGAATTCTTCAGACTGTACAAGCCAACAGTTTGTGCAGGTGACCTGTCTAGAATTTGCTTCATTTTCTCAATAATTTCCTGCCATTTTGTGGTTGCTCCCTATAGGCGCAAAACATAAACGGCACCTCTTGTTTGCCCAATCCTGCATACTTGTATTTGCTTTGTTTTTTGGGGAAAAAGTTGACAAATTTACCTAGTGTCTATGCAATAATATATATAATGAGATATTGACATTCGGTAATGCTTATGATGGCCATGGAATGTTCTTTCTCTGGGCAGTTAATAAATATAAGTCCACAACTCATTCAATATCTCCCTGTCCTCATTCCACCTGTTAAAAGAGGACATGTTATTTTTTCATAAGTTGCGTACGATTGTATCCGACTTGTAATATTATGGTCATTTTATTTAATGACCGTGCATCATCTATCTGGTTTAACTTTTTCTAAACAATCTAAGTGCGTGTATATTAAAATTACCAACATTAACAAAATGGACAACTATGCGAAGTCATTGTCTAAAATATTTTTAGCCGCACGAGCGATACATGAAATCTTACATACAATTTATGGCACCGAATTGGAAACAGAACCTTAGCAGGAATACTATTCAGGTTACAGCAGTTTTTGCTGTATACATACACAGTCCAGCTTATATATTTGAGGTGCTTCAATATGTTTAATGAGGCTTCATCTGTCATAGATACGACGCACACTTTTTGGGGCTAATGAGGACTTGTCTTTGAGAAAGCTTTGTTCTTCTAGCAGATAACATTTATGCCAATATAGATCAATTAATGACGCAGTATGCTTCAGCGCAACTTCAATAAAGATAATATTATAAGATAGGCAGAAAAAGTGTAGACAACTGAGACTTTTGAAAAGAAAATATCCGGTACGGAGCCGATTTATACATTAACAGTAGCAAATATTTTAATGGGCATTTTGTATATCACGCTCTTTATTACACTTAATAAAAGTGATAGCCACAACACATATGATTCGAATATAAAATATATGTTATACACACTAAATACTAAACAGTGTTTAAGTTATTAACCAAATTTATCTGTTATCTAACTTGGGCTATCATTTGTTTAAATACTGTATTGATATTAAGGTCACACCGAGATTTGATCTCGGATCGCAGGTTTCAGAGTCCTGAGTGCTAACCATAACTAGACGGGACCATTCAAAAGGATTGTCGCTCGTTTTGCAACGTATTTTATCGTGAAGACTGTTGAACAATTGAGGCAGAAAATGTATTTAGTTGTAGAAAAAACTCAGTGTAACGCCTTTCCGTATAACAGTCAAAAGAATATTGTCAACAACGTTAATTGTTTATCAACTCACAGTTTGTTTTCTTTCCTTAACAGTGTTAAACCTGGACGAACTGTTTGAATCGGAAACACGTGTTTTACCTGTATTGTATTTTTTAGCATGCAACTGACTGTAAATAAGTCATAAGTACATCGTAATGACGCCACAAAACCTACATTTTTGGATATCTGCATTAATGTTTTATTCCGTGTCAAGGTCATTCACAATGTAAATATACATTGTTTTGAAAATGTAATGTCTGTATAAAATATTTGAATGTGTGGTTCCGAAAACAGCCTCACCTATGTAGACACTGTTTAATTGTTAACACAATGAGTAAATGAACGATATAGACCATGCCGAAAACGTTTGTTGTATTTATGTCCGTACTATTCGTGAGTCGGCTACCTTTGTATAACGTATATGTATTGTTTTCATAGTGAAAAAAGATTGCTTTATAATGCATGCATTCTGACGTTATGCCAGGAATCTGTTAGGAATTAACGAAGGTTTATACTTTACGTCAATAACTTTCCTTATGTCAACAAACAGAAGGTTTTCAGAATACTTTAACTACGTACATGTATACGATATTTGTAAAATACGACATGTAGTTAACAGCTATGTATTTCAACCCTAAATAAAAACCCTTGTACTGATATAGTTACGAGTTCTTGTATAACGTTACATTGTTTCAAGTAAGCAAGAGTGGTATAAAAATAATTATATATGATTGAGTACATGGATTTGTGTTTTAAAACATGCGTTACTAAGTTGGACACATTTGAAAAAAAAACGAGTATGAAACTGCAGCAGAAGAGAAACATCTGTTTATTAACCCAATGTCCTTTAATTAAGGCATGTGTCCAAAGTGTCCATCGAACGAAGCACGCAAAACACAACCAGACAATGTGCATAGCTAATCATCACAGAAGCTAATATTCATCCGTTTGGAAATTTCACACGGTAAATAGCTACCCATATCTATATGTTCCGTTTACGACAATGTTTAACCCATACCCAAACTCTTGCATAACAGATACATTTAAAAAAGGGTAATGTAAAAACAATGTCACAGCAGAACTCATTAACACGAATATGGAGTCGTCCAGAAACCCTTGATTTTACTATAGAAAGATAATCGTCTATCACTCGTAGGAAAACTAGTGTTTTAACAACAAACGGTGCTTTTATTTAAGGCGTGTGATCTGGTAATTATAGTAAGGTATCACAAAGGTGGATATATGTTTTAAGTTTTGATCTTTATATTTATAACTCTCATGTATATCTGCACAACTAACAACAATATAAATATATATCTTATGCCAAGCACGATTAATGGATACGTATGCAATGTATCAAAATTAAGTAGATCTACAGTCCTTTTTTCTGTTATTCTGTTAACAGGTTAATGTTCAAGAATCGTCAAACAAAACAAACACATATACATCCACACGCTAGATATAAGAGGCATTACCTACAACAAGAGGCATTAGCTAAGTAATTATTTCACATTTTTTTGTCATTCATTCGCGTATTTCCCACTTGTTGCTCCTTTAGCAGCCAAAGCCATGTACACATCCGTGTGACCTCTTGCTTTTGCAATATCATACGGAGTCAACCCGTCATAGGCTTGGGCATCGATATCACACTGCTTGTAGCTTAGCAATTGGCGAACAAGGTATGTGTTTCCGCTTTCACAAGCTTTATGCAGACTAGTTCTCCCAGACTTTACTTCTTTTATATTTATATCAGCCCCAGATTGCAGGAGAAACATTACCATATCCGCGTAATTGTTCGTAGCGACCAAGTGCAAACAAGGCTGGCCTTCATAGTTTAGCAATGTTAGGTCCAAATGTTTAGAGGCATCACGAAAGTTGTCTGGATCCAAAAGTACATCAATACAATCCATCTGACCATATCTGCAGCCAATATGTAAGGGAGTATCACCATTTTTGTCACGAGCTTCTATATCCGCGCCTGCTCGCAGTAAGGATCGCACTTCGCGCGGTTGATTGGTGATTACTGCCAGATGCAAAGGCATTTGTTGTAGCTTGTTGGGCATGTAAATACATTTTGCAAATGGGAACTGTGTTATTATTTCATCAACAACATTCGAATCTCTTGAAATAATAGCAATATGTCAAAGGGTATCACCGTCTTCGTCAGGGTTTTCTACCAATCGTTTTGTGTTTCAAGCAGTTGTCAAGAAGGGACGTACCCTGTTCGATTGAGAACCACTATCGGATGACATTCTCCGCGATCAACCAGCACAAATGCGCGCCAGTTTGAATAACAATCTGTCAACTTCCATGCGCAAACGTTTGGTCTCGGACCGTTTTAAACAATGTCGCAACGTCATTGCCTACCCATGTGATCTGACGATCAAGAAGAAAGTATTGGTGGTGTCATTGAAGCTTCCATCTGCAATGATAATTATTGCAAATATGTTAAATAGTAGACTCTAACACGGCCGCGCCAACCTTCATATAAACAAAGAAGACAATCAAGTATAGGTCATTTTGCAACAATTATGGGAGGGGCTAACACATTCGAAGCACGCGCTACGAAATAAACACTTCCCCGACAAATGGGCCGATACATTTACCCCAGTGTGATAATATATAAATATCAAACCCTTTTCGAGAGTGGACACTACGTTGCATCACGCTTCATGGTGTGTGATATTTATTTTATTATACCGAACAATAAAAACAAGGGAACAAAAGCAAGATAACGTATTTATCCTGCCGAATGCCATTTAAAATCAGCCTAGTTTCAAGACCAGATTACGAAGTGACCTCATATCTCCGTCAGCAGCTCTGACGGATTATTTTCATCATTTAAAATGTGTTATGTTTTTGATATGAAACAGTTTTGGTTCCGTTACAATACAATAGTAATTAAGTTGAAAAAAACAACAACTGCAGAATCAGCATTCCGTACTTTCCAATACTTCGCATAAATGACCTTAACCTTTTACCGGCATGACAAGTGAGTGTGTAAAACTAGGCCTATATTTAGACGTGTCATGTTTAACGATTGCCTGATCGATAGGAAGGTTATACAGCGCGTTAGTTTAAAACAGTAAGAAACGGGCGAAAGTTATAGTATGACACAAAACGGACTAGATCTAGATGGAAAGTGTTTAATGGATATTCAGATCACATTACGCAACAAATGTGTGGCATAATCTGTAAGCAAAATGAGCAGTGACGACACAAACCGGTTTTCACTGGACTGACATCGTTATTCGTTTTCCTAGTATCATACGTAGGTCATGATAGGATTGTATTGTGTATTGTTAGTTTGTTTTTAAGTACCAACATAACACAGAATTAAGGAAACCATGCGTCGGTGATGTCTACAATTATTGTGAACGCCAATATTGATAATTGGATACAGGTTTGGAACCAAATACGAATAAAAAGATAAGTTCTGACCAGTCATGGCGATTTCGAAAACAAATCACGTTTCTTGTTAGTACGGTTCACATGAACAATTGAGATAAATAGGTACATCTTTGTGGATACTTAAAAAGGAAGTGCAAATACTTGATGCTAGATATAAAATGTAAACAGCAGTGGATCGACGTAAGCATTTAGACTTTTGAGGTAACATTATACACTGTTCACTTTACACAATGTTGCATCTGTTCTAGCTTACGAGGATCATCATAATTAGTTTCCATTGAATTTCTCTCCATTTATGAATTCAGCAACTTAATTTTGATGAAACAGTTTAATGCCTTATAGCAGTATACATACATTTGTTTGTCTATCGATGTGCATTCAAGAACAGCTTGTTCATTTATAAAAATTGAGAGAGGACACCTAACCAACAGAACAGCCGTAGCTATGGATTCTGGGCGGAGCTTCATACACAAATAGTACGTAACATATTCAGGACATATTCGAATAAATATTAGTAAAAAGCCGTGTTACAATATAAATAATACTTTTACGTCGTAGTATGTTGTCGAATAATCCACGGCCGGATGTTTAGATGCTTGGAATCAAATCGCTCGTGCTTCACACTCGTGATTTAATCCCTACTCATCATAACTTCCAAATGTTTCCACGACTATACGGACCCAGGTCGTGGCAGATACTTCGCAGACATAGACATGAATTTACGTACCCAGGCTGTTTTCGAACACTTAAAACTTACGCGTACCATAAACATAAACGGTATCTTATCGTTCGAACATCTTGCTTCATGTGTATTTTTAATTACGACACTACATTTGAAAACTAGAGTTATTTGGACGCAAATTCATATATTATGCCATGTAGTGTATACACGTGGTTGTTATACATACATCATATTGGCAAATGAATCATTGAGGTAAGATTAAAGTTTACACTATCGTGCACTGAAAACAATTGTTAGACACCTGCTGTGTTACTAATGTCATGGCACTACGTTTGTTGTAAAGACAATTACAGAGCTGAACGTTTTCCAACATTGAAATTGAAACAAAATTAAAAACAGATTTCTAACTTCGTGAAACCGATAAGACATTTCACTAGTCAAATAGAATCTAAATCTAATCAGATCCAAACTAATTATTTGTATATAAACAAATCACTGGAGAATTTAGCTTTTGTTATAAAAAGCCAAGTTCAACACTCAGGTTATACAATGTAGCTCCATGTTGGGAAACAATTGATCATTTGTAAAGTCGTAGGAAACATTTTCGACAGACATATTAATTATGAAGAAAATCAACGCATATAAAGTATTTTTGTACTTACCGACACACTCCGTATAACACAAAGATAAAATGTAAGAATATACAATAACCTTTCACTTGTTAATATCTGGGTTCCCAAGAGATATCAATATAAAGTGGTTTCTCATTGTTATTTAATTTATAGCGTAAGTCCACACCAAATTGAATACTTGGTCATCCGATTTTTTTTCGAAACAGTTTGGAGCGAGCGAGCGCAATTTTGGTTACTGTGGTGTGAGCGCATAATTTTCGCGAATTTATAAATAGAAAAATAAGTAGTTTTGCTTTCAACATGAGAAATGTAAGTAATAAATGTATAAAATCATGAACCCTGAGATAGACAGACCTAACATAAGATATCTGTTAATACCAAAAGTTTTTAAATGTTTACTAAATATAAAAGAACAGTTCATTCAAGTATTCATTTAGGAACTTGTTCAGAATTTAAATGCAAAATGAAAGCACTTATATTTTGTCCAATTGTCATGTTTTGGATAAGATAAATTAAAACATTTTGAAGTTTAAAACATATTTAAGATTTACACACAAAAAATATAAAATATGGCATTTTATTGTTGGAAGTTTTGTCTGGTAGCGATTGTGTTACCCTTAGGATATAATAATCGTGAACATTTGCCGTAGTTTTTGGTGTATATTCCTACAATTTGGAAAACGTCTTGTGTTTAATGCAGATCATGATGAGAAAGTAATTTGACATATTCACCCTAATATCGATCATTGTGCAAAGTCCATATTTACTGATTCATGTAGTGCAATAACATCACATAGTAGGCATGTTTAATTTAATGCACATCATTTATTACATACATCTTTTAATGCTTTTTATAATGTCGAGCTTATCCCTTTCAATTTGCCCAAGTCATTAATACGTATCATTTTATAGCCTTTAATAACATTCAAACACATTAAGATTAAGATGATACAATCGATGTTATGTTCATATAAATTAATGCCAACACATTTATTCAATGTTTGCTTATATTTTTATTCATGGTAAAAATGTAAACAGACTGGAGGATGCCACTTTTGATGTACGCATGTGTAATGTACTCATCTAAGTTAAAATTAAATATCAAACAATAATCTCAAGTGTTGACTGTTATTCCGTTGTTTAAATGGCTCTCACAAATATTTTGCTTTTTTCTCTCATGGAGCCTGCGCAGAGTATTTTGCAAACATTTTTGTTTTTGAATTTGCAAAAATTGGGTGCTGTAATCCCGATGACCAAGACTTCAATTTGGTGTGACCTAATCGTGTCAATATACTACTTATAAAATGAACTTGAAAACTGACATGTATTTGCAAAGACTAAATAAAACAAAACGTTAAACGGATTTTTAACATATTCATGTATCGTATATTAATATAAAAAATGTTTTTCTATTATATTCATATTAATTAAGAAGTCTGGTGTCATTACATATTGCAATACATTACTAACTTATTTTAGCGTATCTGGGTTATATACGTAAAACAGGCAAATTCTATTCTACGCATTCACATGAGAATGCATAACAAATTGTACGTTTTATACGTAGATATTAATGCGCACCGAGTAACATATGTTATTTACATAATGGTAAACCAAGGCTTGTTATTTTTATCTCTTCATTTTATCTGAAGTAGTAATAAGTTAGACATGTACTAGTGTACGATTCGTAATAAATTATCAGCTATTGTATTTGAAATCTGGGATGAACTTAAATTACCTAAGGGTATTGTATCAATATCAGATAATTTGCATGTATGTTACAGTACAGTGGCATCTATCATTAACATTAAATACATTAAATACATTATCCTGTACCTTAAACATATATCTTACGAACGAAAGTCCTCTAACAGAGCAAGACACAGAAACAAATGTGTGTGTCTTTACATACTAGTAATACATTTGGTAATTAAACACATATACAGGCATACATCGGTCTAGAAAAGGCGTTATGTGTTGTTGTTTTTTTTTGCTTTGGTGCCATGCCCGTGCAGTGAACTAGAAATTATGATTATCTATTTATATGTATATTGTCTAAAATTGTGTGATTTAGAGAAATCGTCAGGTTGAAAATATATATGTCATACTTATAAGTGTACATTACAATCTGGACACATAAAGCAGCGTCATGGTCAGTGAATTATTGATGTCTGCAAATATTGTTTCTGCAAACATATAAGCTTTTTTTAATTCCCGACTAAAGTCTGAAAATAGAATTAATGAAAAGTTGTATTGCTATTTCTTCATTATCATCTACTGAAACATATGTCGCAGATTAACGTATTGTTTTAAGGCAGACTACAAAATAATATAACCTGCATTATTGTATGTTTTTAATTTTAATACAACATACCCGCATTTCTTTAAATTGCTATGTACTTACACGATGCAATTCAACGACAAAAGTTAGAGACACTTTGCAATAACTGCAATTAGCCGACTTTCTGTTATTTACTTCCTTTTTCAATTTGACATGTTTCTATTTTTATGCACTTCCTTCTTTCATTTACATGTTCAGTACAGCTCTTTTGAAACAAATATTGTTCTCGCCGTGTCGGAGTAAGACTCTTCGAAGTCAGTAATTATTTAGGTTAGAAACCAGTAAATCAAATTCCCAAAGGGTCCCATTGTAAAACAGCATAACCTCTTTGCGTTGTTCGCCACTTTTATTTGATTTAGATACGAGTATTGCAAGTCTCGTCTCTTTGGACAGATGGTTCTCTATGCTTTCAAAATTTAAAACAGAAAAGATAGGTTATGCTACTTCTAAATAAATCATCTTATTTGATTGTACTCACTTGTAAGAAACTGCACACGCACTCGCGATTTTGATAAAAGTGAGAAGTTGCTGGTCGTTTACATGGCAATTTCCAGGTTCAAAATGGATGCTCTGCGAACAAGCTGCAAACAACTTAGAGTCTTTATCAAACTGGCGCCCTATTAGTTTGCTTAACAACGACTATAAAATTGCAACAAAAAGCATAGCAAACAGAATTAAAAAATATTGCCATCAAATATTTCAAGCTCTCAATCTGGATTCATTAAAGGACGATATATCGGAGAAAATGTACGATTGATACAAGAATGCATATACTATCTTAACCACTCAAATAACTCGGGTCTTATATTCTTTGCTGACTTTGAGAAAGCATTCGACTCACAGGACCATTCCTTCATGTTTTCATGTTTAGAAAAAATGAACTTTGGAGAAAACTTAGTAATATGGGTAAAACTTTTCTATACTGACATATCTAGTCTAATTATTAACAATGGTTTCTTCACTAGTAGCTTTAACATAGAAAGAGGTGTCAGACAAGGATGTCCACTCTCGTCATCGTTATTTATAATATGTATATAACTTGTATCACATTACATACAATCTAATAAAAACATAAATGGCATAATGGTTAAACCAGATGAAGAAGTCAAACAATCTCTTTTTGCAGATGATGCAACTTACTTTTGTAATAAAAACCATGACTCTTTCAATAATTTAATAGAATCAATAACCATGTTTGGCAAGATATCAGGCCTAAAGTTGAATACATGTAAATGCACTGTGTTAAAAGTAGGTAATTATAGGTATAGTAACATACATCTAAAAAAAAGAAATGAAATTTCATTGGATATCAAACGAAGCTTCAACATTAGGCACAACCTTTACAAACAATGAACATGATACCGTTATTAAAAACATATTGCCTAAATTACAAGAATTTAAAAACTGTCTTAAATCATGGCAACACCGAAAACTAACATTAATCGGTAAAACCACAGTATTAAAAACATTTGCGCTTCCAAAATTAATTTACGTACTTACGGTTCTCCCAAATCCACATGATGAGATTATTCAAGATATAAAAAATACCATAATTGACTTCATTTGGGACGGTAAGCCGGACAAAATCAAACGAAATCAATTAATGCAACCTGTAGAACTCGGAGGTATACAAGTGACTGACATATATTCGTTCCTGAACTCAATCAAAAGCAGCTGGGTAAAACGCTTACTAGATAACACAAATCACAGTAAATGGTAAATTGTCAAACACTAACTTATGTGACATGTGCTGTGAACATATTGAAACCATAGAACATCTTTTTTGGGAGTGCAACACATCCAACATATTTGGAATCAGTTGACGGTTTTTCTAGAACGGCAACAAGTGCAGGTCAAACTATCTCTTTTAAATATTAGTTTTGGAATACATACGTTTAACTCACCGGACGAGAATAATATTATAAATTGTATCATTATATTAATGAAATATTTCATATTCAACATGAAATACAGGAAACAAATGCCTACGTTTAACTGTTTTATACATAGTTTAAAACTGAAAATTCAAATTGAGAAAGAAATAGCCCTTGGTAATGATACACTAAATGTTTTTTAACAAACATGGAATCGCATCAGATTTCCAGTCCATTTGCATACTATTCACCCTTTGTAACTTGAAACTTGAAACGTGTTTATTTGCTTAAACGCCTATTTCTACATATAAAATACATTTTAAACGGCGTTGTACAATAATAAATAATGTAAAAATAAATCATCTACACTGATACATCAATAAAGTGACAATCATGAATAATCAGTTATCATAACTCATCAGAATACAAATACCTTATTTACAGAGAGATATAGAAGTGAAAATTATACAATAAATATTCACTAATAACACCAACATACATCAAATCACTAGCAGAAGGATTCTTTTTAATGTTATGTGACTACACATTTCAAAACAATGTAAAATAATCTCTAAAGAAATGCTTTTCAAATGTTTCTTGAAAGTGTTCACTGACTCGCTTTGTCTTAAGTTCAAAGGCAGTTCATTCCAAAGCCTAGGTCCAACAGTACTGAAACTTCTGTCACTGAAAGTCTTCATCTTATTGAAAGGAACAACATAACAACCAAATGATGATTCTGAGGATCTAAGTGTGCGTTTTGAGACTTTACTGGACAAAAGTTCAATTAGATATTGTGGGGCGATCCCAACAGAACAGTTGTACATGTAAGTAAGAATTTTAAAATTAATTCTCGCCTTAATGGGTAACCAGTGCAGATCATACAGTGCCTGTTTGGAACTGTCATACATATTTCTGTTCAGGACAAGTTTAGCACACATATTTTGAATACGTTGCAATTTACCAATTTCTGCCTGAGTGATACCATAGAGAATGACATTGCAATAATCCAAGTGATAAATCACTAATGACAGAACTAAGATCTCAGTCGCTTCTTTGATTGTGAATTTACGGATACTCTTGATTTTAAAATAGTTCAACATTGCAGTTTTACACTTTCGTTTAACATGCTCTTTGAAATTTAGAGTGTCGTCGAGAAAAGCGCCCAGATATTTTATACAATTCTGTAATTTAATGTTATCACCACATACGTCAATTTCTTTGGTTTTACACTTATTTAATTGATGGCGACTGCCAAAGATTATGAACTCTGTCTTAGACGCATTCATTTTTAGTTTATTACTGTTCATCCAGCCATTGATAACAAGAGCACAATCTTTAAGTTCCTGAATTGCTGTCTCCTCTGCGTTTGTTGTTGGCTGGAAGCGCGTATTCGCCGTATGGTCGTCCGCAAATCCAAAAACGGAAATGGATGGGGGCACAATATCAAAAAGAATTCCCGCATAGGTCAGGTAGAGCCAGGGACCCAAACAACTTCCCTGCGAAACAGTACATCTCAGATCGCGTTGAGCTGACAATGTTTCATTACCCATTCCAGCGCTGAACCACAGACACCATACTGCTTCTTCAGAACTTGGATGAGGATATCATTCACTAGCCGAAGTAGAGCCGACTCGCACGAGTGGAACTGTCTATAAGCGGATTGGTTCTTAGGGAGTAGGTTGTGATCATTTACATGTTTATTCAGTCTATAAAGTGCCGATTTTTCTATCAATTTCGATAGAAATGACAAATTGCTAATTTCAGTTCAAGTCCAGACTTTTTCAAAAGTGGTTTGGCAATTGCCTGTTTCCATTTTTTCGTAAAAACTCCTTGAGTTAGTCACATATTCACTAGCCTGGTAATTGAAGGCAGTAGTTCGTTAAGGAATGACTTTAACACTTTTGTTGGCAAAATATCCAGTTCTGAGGACTTTGTTTGTAATTTACAAATAAATTTTCTGATTTCATCCTCTGAAAGTTCTTCAAAAGTTTCAAAATCTGGCACCGCTTTCACAGATGGGCTAAAGTTATCAAAATCTTTCAGATACTCTCGTATTTGTTCAATCTTATCCATGAAATAGTCCGCAAAAGTATCAGCAAGACTACTTCCGTCTTCCAAAGTTGGCATACGGTTTTCAGACGCACTTCCGTTTAAATCCTTCACAAACTTGTATAGCTTTTTGGTATCTACTTTGGACTCGAGTACTTTTAACTAAGAGTTAATTCTTTCTAACTCTTAAGAGCATAGTGATATTTATTTAGTGAGGTTTTAAAAATGTCGTAATCCCTGGTTTGGCGATATTACCTCCACAATTTCTCAGATCTTCGTGCAAGTCGTTTCATGACATGAATATCTTCACTGAACCAGGGTTTTGGAGCTCTATAAATTTGCATGTTTTCTCTCATGGGTGCGTGTGTATCAAGTAGGTTTAGGATTTCATCTTCAAATTGTTCAACACATTGATCAACAGATTCACTACATAATGATATCTCGGCAAGATCGCTAGCAAACTCAGTATCGTCCATATCTTTAAAGTTCCGGATTACAACAGACTTGCTGACAATATTTTCCTTCCTTACTTGTGTGACAACTTTAACAGCACAGTGGTCTGACAAGAAAGGACCTGGTTCACATGAAAGTATGTCCATGCCATTTGCGACTTCGGAGATCAATAGGTCAAGACTATGGCCATGGATGTGGGTCGGAAAATTCACCCACAACTCTATCTCTCTAGTTATTTTTGTTTTTCCGTTTTTAGCGTTATCAAAATCTATATAGCCAAATACACGTCATTAATATTATTGTTGTTATTACTACCCAAGGTCAAAAAATCCAAAGCATATTATTGTATATCCATTTGTCTTGTAAATCAAATATAGTTTTGTATATGGAAATATGTATGCAATATATGTTTTACATTGAATAAAAAAGAAAAGCTCCAATGTTGGGAAGCAATTGTCATTATAGATACAACAGTCTAAAATAAATACAACAGTCTAGAACTAACTGCGTTAAGGTCCCGCCGAGATTTGAACTCGGATCGCAGGATTCAGAGTCCTGAGTGCTAACCATTACACCACGGGACCAGATGCCACAAATGTAACAACTATGTTTTGTGAATTTTGAAATATGATCATGCAACATACGTGAAGAATCGTGAAGCATCATAAAAATATTGAAAATGATGCAAATGTGGAATGATTTTGGAGTTCTGCACACAATGTTGTAACGGGTTATTACTTTAAAGGTTAGAAACACGGAAGGTCAAGATTTGTATTTATCCCATCTTCACGTTGTCATTTACGGAATAACACCCAGTGGGATAAACTCGCGCTCCCGGTGTTCTAAGACTCGCAAGATTTATATTTTGTAGTCTTTGACGACCGTCTTGAATGTACGATTTATCGATTTGTTGAACTTTAGAAATCATTTGATAATATTGAGTTAAGTCAATAAGACTGTATTTTATTTTTCAAATTGCAATATATTCATAATGTAATAATAAATGGTTTCTAAATTCCTACAACAAACCTTACGCATGACATATCAATAATATGGTAATAGGTTTTCATATATATTTTAACTAACAATAATGATGCAACTGTGTACATCACTTTAAAGTAAGTGTCCTTCTAACTACTAAATACAACTGTCTAATGCAAAAATAAGATAAGGCACCGCAGCGATTTGATCTTTGATCGCAGGATTCAGAGTCCTGAATGCTAACCATTATACCATAGGGCCAACTGTTACAATGACATCAACAAAATGTCACAGATATGTTAACTTCCAAAACATGTGTTTAACATATATTGTAACAGATAGGCGACATAAAAACTTCAACACCTACAAAAACTAGTTTTATTTATCGAAAAAAGCAAATATATATTTTCTGTCGTTTATCCTATAGCAACGACTACATTCGGTTTTAAAATCGAATATAAGAACTGCGAATACGCCAACAACCGTTTTAACTCGTCGAGACGCTGTATATTCATGTATAAAATAGCTTGCTGCGCAACAAAGTATTATTTTAGTTTTAATTTCTCTCTTTCTCTCTTAGTACGCATTTCTGAACATAAATTATTATCAACATTTATAATAATATTATTATTTAAAAAATGTACTGATATCACTAGAATAAATGGATTACTTAGCGTTATATTTGTCGTACAAAATCGTATAGTCCTTCTTCAAAATCGAGAACAAATAAAGTAGTTGTAATAATGAAAATGTGGAATGATTCTGGAGTTCTTCCCGCGATGTATACTATTTTATCACATGGAATAGTTTGTTTTCCGTTTAATACAGCCATTACGAAATCTTACAAATGTGTAACATAATATTCTGGGCGCTTCCATTGGCTACATATTCTTTGACTGGCCAATTGCATGACGTTATTTTGGTGAAAGGACGTCGTCAATATTAAATGACGTCACGTCAGTACACAACGTTGAGAATTACCAACTTATTTTGGTAAAATTAAAAGGGTTTGATTTCGTTTAAAAGCATGTGATAAAAAAGATCTTACCAGCAAGCTCGCCAAACGCTCGCCTACTAACAAAATTCCTGAACTCGTTTAATAAAATATGGTATGAAATGACAACTCGTGTCAGATCCTATATGTTTGTATAACATATGTGAAGCACCAGCTTCATCAGCAGGGATGAAACGCTTATTTACATCAAATGGTCCTTAATTAATACAAGTGCTACAATATCCTGTATATTAATCTTAAGTCCAGGTAAATAGTGCCTATTGTTAAGAAATATTTTTTCTTTGACGACTGAAACGAATTGTTGAACTTTAGAAATATTTTGACGATTTTGTAGCGAAAATGGAACCTTTTTGTATTTCGAAACTGCAATATATTAATAAAATTAATTCATAATAAATGGTTTCTCAATCCATAAAAAACATAAACATACTACATCAATAGTATGAAAAAAGGTAACTATGTTTTCTGCATATATAAAGGAAAATTATTAAGCTGCAATTTAGGACACCATTATTAGCAATATTCCTTACAAAACTTTAATAGAGCTGTGAACAACAAAAACACGATAAGGTCCCGCCGAGATTTGAAATCGGAACGCAGGATTCAGAGTCCTGAGTGCTAACCATTACACCACGGGACCTTTTAAGGTTAACAAGTCAGAATGAAATAAATAAAATCAATAAAATGTCACAGGTATGTTACAAATCCACTGTAGCACACATTCTTGACTAAACTTATTTAAGTCAACGCCCGGCTAGCTTTCGGTAGAGCATCAGACTTTTAACCGGTAGCGTTATCTGAGGGTCGTGGGTTCAAGTCCCACATTGGGCGTTACTGTTTTCGTGAGTTTTAACATTATTAACATTATCGTTGCTCCAGAAACGTATACACGACACTTAACTAATCGTGCACAAATTAAACATTCGTATTATTAACATGTAATGTGATGAATAATTTTACGTTGTTTGCATTCTTAAATATAAGTATTCGTTAGTTAAATTGAAACTAAAATAAAACTAGGTCCCGCCGAGATTTGAACGTGGATCGCACGATTCAAAGTCCTGAGTGCTAATCATTACACCACGGGACCAGATACATAATTATTACAGTGACATCATTTTACCACATATCATGATGGAGGTCAAACTGGTGACATATACCAGATATACGCTAATGGATAATAACGTTGCATTGTCACTTTTATTGCATAACAATATTCACGGATAGTCATTGATTAATAGTATTATTGATTTTATTTGATTATAGGATTGGTCCCCAAATATTTATAATCCATTTTAAGTAGTCAATGTTTTATATGTGCAAAGGATAGTTATTTCTTGTTATACGGTGTACATACTACATAACTACATAAAAGCATTGTTTTTCAGGTAAATGAAAACACACGTGTCTAATTTTGTAATGTGTTCTATACAATTATGTTAGAAAATCGTGTATTTTTGACAAATTTCTTTCGTTTCTACGATTAGACAATCTGGAGTTCAGTCCCTTTAAGAAGATCAGGAAACCAAATAACCAATTTTAATAGTATAATAGTATCTAGTAATAGAAATACATGCATTGTTCTTGATAGTCAGCTATTATAAACATTAAAAACGGAGAACATAAAGGAGATTACACATTTTGACACTGACAGACCACATGACTGTATGATTAGTTTTATGTCTCTTCCAAAGTTCATACACGAATAATGAAAATGTTTTAATAAATATAATGAATATGATATGAATCTTGAATTAATAAAACTATTCACTATCATTAAAATTAAAGATACTAGAATTTAGTTGTGTACTATGTTTTGATGTGTTACAAAACAGTGAATAACTGGACAAGTTTTAATGTGATTGTGATTCAAAGTGAAGCTCCATGACCATAGTTCGACCGGCACAGCATGTCGGTCAATAAAAGTTGATCATTTGTACTAACTAGTAATAATTTCTTCAGACAACAATTGCATTTGATTGATATTAACACAAGTAAACTAAATGTCTGGTACTTATCGAAACAATTGCACATGCACTTATTGTAACTGCGTCTACGTACAATGATATCGAATGACGTTGGTTTTAAATGTGTACAATGCATACGTGGGATTCCAGGATATTATATGACAGTTCAAACACATTTGGGTATCCCATTTTTGTAATGTACACTTCTGAGATTAATTCATTTATACAGTCTTTTTGCTCGTGGAACAAGATGGAAGTGTCATGAGTTATAAAGAGAGTTCTGTAGTGTAACTATAACCTTTAATATTTCGCAGAAAAGAATGTCATCGTGACAGTCACGACGTACTATAATAATGCCATTGACTAAATAAGTTAAGTTTCTGAGATATGTTGAATGGAACTATTATCGACCCATTTTATAGAGTGTATAGTTTTACTTTTATATTTTAATTGCTACTCATATTATATCTTTGTTGATAAACCTCACAATATCAGACATACTGTGCTAACCTGACGCTGTTTAAATAAACGGGCAACCAAGTTTTTTATCATTAGCTTTACATTTATCTTACTATGTAGTAATAATACGTTTAATTTATCATAAATTATTGTATATGTGTACGGAGTGTTTATTGTAAACACTTCAACAATATGTGATCAATCGACATTAGTTTATGCTACGTTGAAGAAAAGTGCAATTGTCATTGACAAACTGGGTCATTTTTATTGTATATTTTAAAACCAGAGGCTCTACTGTTAATTTTAATGACTCACCAAATGATAATATTATCTATAATTAATGTGTAAGTAAAAATGTTCGTTCCCATTAATGCCAAAGTACATTAAACACACACACACAAACAAACGCAACGCCCAGTTCATACCGTTCAATGCGTGTTTAAGAGAATGTTTGAATTTATTTGCATTAGGATTTTTTTTGCTTTTAATTTTTGTTGACAAAACCAATAATTTAAATATAACGGTATCACGAAATGAGGAACTATTCAGTCGGCTTTCTGCAAATGCTACTAACTTCCTTTATCACGTTGACGTGTTTTTATTTTAATTCACTTCTTGTAACAATTTATAATCGATTGTTTTCCCACATCGACAAGTATACAATGATAAAATTGGTTGCTTTTGAGTTTAATGCATAAAAAGGCAATTAATTTGAAGTCGTTAATAGAAAACATTTTACTTCAATGAATTTGAATTGTTTGAAAACCATAAATATATTATATTGCAGCCGTAACTTAACCATACAATTCATTACATTGGTTTGTGCGATTCTTTAGCATGAACTATCCCTATTTATTTAATTCAGACAACTGCGATGTAGAGAGTTGTCGGCAGGTGTTGAGTGGTATATTGTCCTGTACAAATAAATAACAGTCACTGCCAAAACTAATATCAGAAGTAGAGTGCACTTGTTTAAACAAAATTAACACCATGTTTTCAACAATAGGACCTTGGTCGGTTGTTAAAGATGGGCATACAATTCATTTGTTTTAATGATTCACGTAATTCAACTAAGATTTAAAGCAGTACAAATAATAAAATTCCAAAGTGTCAATGTTTGTCATACATTACTGAGTAACAAATGAAGAGACAAAAAACAAACAAACATTTGTTTTAATCAAATAAACTTAATACAGGTTAATTCATACAGTACTTATGGTTCATACTATAGAAATGTTCATTGAAAATGACCCTTAAATATGGGCTAAACATTTTTCAGTTGTTCAGACGATGTTATAGTGGGTTATAACAGTTAAGTGAAGAAACACTTCAAGTCAAAATTTCAATGTATCAATGACGTTGATTAATAATATATTATTTTTGAAAATGAACTTTATGAACTTCCAGCTGCATCAGCAGGAAAAAAAAATCTATTACTAACGTCAAATTGTACTTTTTAGGACAAGTGCAAAATACGGTATCTTATTCAAAACAGTCTCAAGTCTAAGTTAATGGTTTCTTTTTTGTTATGCGTCTTTTTGTTTTCTTTGACACAACTGTACGAGGTGTTGTACTTGAGAGAACATTTCGAGTGTTGACAACCTGAAGGAGGTATTAGCTGCTTTTGATTTCTATGGCAGTGTGTACTATTGTGTAAAGTTAATAACAAATAATATGTACTTATATAGATAATTATCTGAATAGTATGGCAATAGGTAAATATTCGTTTATGTACAGTTTGTAGTAAAACAATGCTGCTGCACTTTTGGACATCACTTTCTAGCAACTGCCCTTAAAAATACTCAATACAACTGTCTTAACAAGAACAACTTTAGGTCCCGCCGAGATTTGAACTCGGATCGCAGGATTCAGTGTCCTGAGTGCTAACCATTACACCTCGGGGCCAGATGTCACAATGGAATGTCACAAATGTGTTGAACTTGAAACAGATTTATTTCACATCATTCTGACAGACGTATGTTACAGAAATTGATTAGAACAACGCCCGGCTAGCTCAGTCGGTAGAGCATCAGACTTTTAACCTATAGAGTTATCTGAGGTTACGTTTTGTGCATTTTGTTAAATTGTTATGCTCCATCAAAACGTATAAAAGCATTGTAAACAAATACAACTATTGCCTATAATGGGAACATAATACAGAGTCCTTCAGCCGTTGCTATAACGTTCGTTATAACGTTAAAGTGTTAGAACGTTTAAGGGTAAAAATACGTAAGGCCAATTGCTCAATATGTCAATGATCTTCATTAAAATTATAATATTTTAACATTTAATGTGCGAAACACCAGCTTCATTAGCAGGAAAGAAATATTAACGTCTGTCGGTCCTTTATTTAGAACAAGTGATTCAAAATCATGTATCCCATTCAAATCATTATTAAGTCATTTTGTACAATATTTGTTTAAAATACGTACTAATATAACGTCTCTGAGTAAAGAGGTTAATACGGATCTGGTTTTTCACTGACACACATTAGATTAAAGTTTCTCTTGAGTGACCTGTCGTTTGTCGAGAACTTCACTGGTCAATTTAAGTTTCACTTACTGAAAAAAGTGGCATTTATCAGATAGTTAGATATTTTTCAGTCATTGAATGACAGTGACGCTCATTTGAATCATATGAATGTGTATTAAGTATGCTTCGGCAAACATATGTGTAATATTTCAGGAAAACATAATTACACAGATTTAAAGGTTTATCACCTTTGCAAAAAAATATATATCATCAAAATGTTCATCAAAGTTATACGGCCCAAAAGTTTTCAGCGATAGCAACACACCGTTTTAGCAATCATTATAAATCGTTCAATGTCTTTAGAAATATCCAATTAAAATATTTGTCGAACAAAACTGTGAATGTTGTTTGTTTCCTTGCAAATTCAACATACTGGAATACCCTTCCAATTAAACAAACGGTCTATGTACAAGTAGTTTTTTTTCGGAAAATCTTGTTTTTGTCCGTCTTCCATCTACATTTAATTTCCATGGCAGCTGAAAGCATCATTCATGGCAGCTGAATGCTTCATTCAGCTGAAGGGAAAACCAACTTAACATCAAATGGTCCATTATTAAGGATAAATAAATAAAAATCATGTACATTTGTGTTTTATTCCAAGCAGTCTTAAGTCCAGGTTAAAAGAAGCCAATGTTCAGATTTTTCAAATGTTTTAGTTGACGGGTGTCACGAAATTACGATTGTCGAACCTTATAAATCATTTGATGATATTTTATAAAATTAAATACGTTTGTATTCGAAAGTGAAATCTATTCATAATAATTATAAATGTTTTTTTTTTTGCAATTCCTTCAAAACACCTCACGCATCATATCTGAATAGTATTTCAATAGGTACCTGTGAATGTTATATATATATTAGTAAACAATAAAACAGCAATGTTGAACATTATTATCTAGAAATTGCCCTAAGGCCACTCCAATTTGATTCTATGTTTAGCGTCCTCGGGCTGGTAGATTTTTGGATGACTGAACGAAAAAAAAAAAAGTTGACAATGTGAAAAATCTAGTTTTAAAGCATATACAAATTTGAAACAAAATGATTTTGATGTGTTTTAACACTATTTTTAAAAACAGTGTGCCACTAGTCAATTTACACAGTTGAAATACTGTGTTAAAGTAGGTTCCCAATATGAAGATGATATATAACAGTTTTGCAGGTAAACAGTTGCTTTACCTTGTACCACTGCCATGAATAAGTTGTGCAAACAAAACAATTATCAGCTTATTGTTTGTTTGTTCCTGGCTGGTTGGCAGGTTTCCAAAAACCATGGAGACGCTTGACATAGAATCAAATTTGAATGGCCTTATTGAGACAAAAACAACTGTCTATAACAAAAACAAGTTATGGTTCCGCCGAGATTTGAACTCTGATCGCAGGATTCAAAGTCATTAGTGCTGACCATTACAACACGGGACCATGCTTTATATCAGTGTCTACAAGGCGTTTGATCGTTCAGACTGTTTCAGGCTCCAAAGTCGCAATGGACAGAAATGCATTGATTTGTAGAAAAGTAAACAAAGTGTCTCATTGTACCGTTGTACGTACAACAATCCAGTTAACACCGTTTGTTTAATCCGAAAAAAACTGTCTACAACATGAACTGTTTATCAATACACAGTATTTTTACATTGATGAAAATGCTGAACTCTTTGAATCGGAAAAACTTGTATAAGGTGTGATGTTTCTTAGAATGTAACTGTAAATAAGTCATAAGCAAATCTTTATGAAGCTTTATACAAAACCAACAATTCCGGATATCTGCATTTAGTCGAGGTTGAACCCGCCACGGTCATTCACAATATCAACAAATATACATTTTTAGGTACATTGTTTTGTAAACTATGTAGATAATATTATATTTGCGTTAATATATTGAAACTTTAAAGATAATGAAAAATATGTTTTCGAAATAGTGCTAATTAAAAGTGGACCCTGTGCATGTGAATAAACACATGGTAATTCCGCCGACTCTGCTTAACATACATACCAGTAAAAATAAGTGTGTACTCATAACACAATTCAAATGAACACTGTTCGTCTTTGGTATAGTTTTACTGAGCACAAAGGATTTAAACATGCTTAATCCGAAAAATAGCTTCAAGTATGTAAACATCGCTTATCAACATAAAATTGTTTATACAATGTTAAACACCCACACAGTCACGTCAAACACCCAGTCGTTATTAAAACTAAAACTGGGCTCTCTTGCAAGATTTCAATGTTAATATAATATGTGTACATTTTGTAATCCATGTACGTATCTGACGTAATGTATAGAGCGTGCAGCCATATACCTCTTGCTATCATGTTGCCAATAGCCTTTGCCTCAGTAAATGCAACTTACGTCAACCATTAGTATCGAACTTTGCATACATTTATTTGTCAAGTTGTACGAGTATATTATATACGTGTCGTAGACACCGTTTGAAATTGAACTTCATAGTTAGGTATCAAAGTGGGAGATACGTGTTTACAGTTTTGATTTTAATGTTTATAAACGTCACGCACAGATTTTTTACAATACAAATATTTCTATCATTTACCATGCAAGATTTCTGCATACTGGTTAACAATGTATCATAAATATTAACATTCCTTCTTTCTGTTTAATTGTTTATAGTCAAGAAACGTAAAACAAAAAAGACATATAAAACTCACATACAGTCACAACCTAGATATGCGACGCATAAATAACAATAAGAGACATTAAATTAGTAATTATTTGACATTGTTATTCAGTTACATATTTTTCACTTGTTGCTCCTTTAGCAGCCAAGGCGATGCACACATCCTCGTGACTTCTTGCTATTGCAATATCATACGGAGTTAAACCATCATACGCTTGAGCATCGATATCACACTGGTTGTAACTCAGCAACTGACGAACGAGGTCTGCATTTCCGCTTTCACAAGCGTTATGCAGGATAGTTCTCCCAGTCTTTCCTTCTTTTAAATTGATATCAGTCCCAGATTGCAGAAGAAGCATAACTATATCCACGAAATTGTTCGAAGCAGCTAAATGCAAGCACGGTTGGCCTGCATAATTTAGCAGCTTTATATCCAAACGTTCAGATGCGTCACTAAAGTTGTTTGGATCGAGAAGTTCATTAATACACTCCAACCGACCATATTTGCAGCCAACATGTAATGGCGTATCACCATTTTTGTCACGAGCTTCTATATCTGCGCCTGAACGAAGTAGGGTTCGCATGACGCGCGGTTGATTGGTTATAACCGCCAGATGCAATGGGGTTTGTAATAGTTTGTTGGGCATGTAAATACATTTTGAAAATGGGAACCGTGTTATTATTGTATCAACACAATCCGAATCACTTGAAATAATAGCAATATGTAAAATTGTATCACCGTCTTCATCACGATTTTCTAGAAACCGTTTCGTTTTATCAGCAGTCGTCTCACTGGGGCCTGCTCTCTTTGATTGGGAGCCACCATCGGATGACATTCTAAGCGGTATCGCAACACAAACAAGTACGAATATACATACCAACCTGTGAACTGCCATGCGCAAAATTTGGGCCTCCGTCCGTTTCGAACAAAGTTTCAACCTTATTTCCTACTCATTGGATTTTAAGATCAAGAAGAAAAGCGGTATTGCTGTTGTTGCTGTTATTGTCGCCGACACTTTGACCTGCAATTCATATTTAGGGAAAATACGTTAGAAATGAGAATATGTAAATACAACTGTAAATGTGTCGATATTTATTATTTTCCTATTTCCGCAGTCTTCCATAGACATTATCTTTTGCAAGGAATTATGTTCTTGTAAAACGAAAATAGAAATTTATTAGAATTTGACGACTTGATTGATCACAACAAACACCTCATACAATTAATTTATTTGTTTCGGCAGCAAAGGTCCACATGTTGATCTGGTCATTTGGAAAGTGCCGGATAAAATCCACCGTAAACACTATCCAATATTTTGTGGTCTTCTTGATGAGGCACGAAGTTGTTAGGACATGTTTATTGAAAATGTCGCTCGAAAATGTGAAACTATTTCATGATTAATATCATTGGAAATATCTCTCTTAAGTTGCAGCCGAAATTCCTGTGTAACAATTGGTAACTTCTCAGTTAGATTACTAATGCCGTATGTAATTGCTGATTATGAACTGAAAACGACGCGGTGCGTTCAAAACAAGTGTGAAACACTTCTCAATAAAATTCCCAATATAAGTAAATTATCATGACAATTCTAAACCACTAGTGTACGATGTAAATTGGCTACCATTCAAAGCGATAATCAGTTTTAACTTAAAACTTTTAAGATGTTATGTTACATGTACAGATGTGAAGCTGCCGATGCGCTAGTATTTTTGTCTGAATTGTTGTTAGATTAAGTTCCCGCAAACTGGACTTAAGCTCGCTCCAAAATCACTTCTACCACTTTAGACGAATGGTACTCAGCTCCATATAATAAAAAAGCATAATAATGACAGAAGCCTTTGTGTTTGGATCAAAGTTGTGTAACACCTTTTCCTTAAATATGAACAGTCAGCCTCAGTGTATCTTTTACAGACTAAAATGGTGAACTGATTGTTCAGCAATGTTATTTTATATATAAACAGGTATGTGTTAAGTGTGTTTGTAATTGTAAAATAGTGTTTTTAAAAAATAGTATCGTTTATGGGTAATTATCGTTGTATGCAAGTGTGTGCTGTCTTGTATGTACATGCAAGGGACCCTATCCCATTATGCTATTCTGTTTGGATCATGCTATGTTATTAATGCATTTTAGGGATGATACATTTTCAACAATGGCAGGATCTAGTTAACGATTTTAAGGGTAACCTATTCTAACATGTTTAAAGCATACGAGTTTTGAAAAAGTCGTTACAGTAGCAGAATTAGCTCATAATGCTTATAAAGAGTGTTTTTTTTTTCATTTAGTAGTATATTTAATATTACAGCGAAGTTTCTAGGGACGACTTGATCACCTCCTTGATCAACTCCTATCCCCAGCGTTAAATATTTTTTCCGCAAGAACATTGTATTTTATCATGTATGTTGGACCATCAGTCTATTATTTTGCCGTTCTAAATGACTTGAGTGTGAAATGCAACCTTTCACAAAGACGTACACCTGTTGGCATTCCCGTGTAAGTTTTTATTTCCTAAATAACACAAAGAATGGAGGGGAAATGTTGGCCATGATTTTAATGACAAGATTAAAATTATTTACTACATTACGTTTATGAGTTGACAAATACTAGTCGTAGTTACAGCATTTATAGCAATGCTAATTACGGACATAAAAATTATGCAAACGTTGTATACATCAAATAAATAGAAAGCGTGTTTGCAACTTAAATGCGCTTAAATTCTATCGACGAAACCAAGTCACGCATGCCTCGGGACTCACGTACGGTGTGTATTCTGCTTACGCGATCAATTGCATATACCGTAACGTGTGATTTTCGCAAAGGACGTATACTGGTTTTACTTGAGACACTTTTAGAGAATTTTTGGCTGATACAGGTAAAATAAGATATGGCAACACGCGGATATTTTGTCTAAGGGCTATACCGCACTTCTTTATGTAGAATATCAATTGTTAGCGATTTTCATTTTCAATGGGTGCCTCATGCGAATAAGTCGCAAAGTATATACATATATAAACGTACATGTAACAGCGCACTTTAATGATATGTAAACCTTTTTAATAATACCCAACTATTTCAAGCGTTTTTATAAGATATGAGGGTTTGTTTACTTCGAGTAACAATGCAAACATTGTTTTATTAAATTGTTTACTTTAAATGCGGATGTGTATGCTTTAAATGATAATAGTCAAGTGAGTATGTCATTGTTTCAATACATTCAACCCGTTCTAAAGATTTAAATGGCCAGATTATATTTTTTTTAAACCAACGTTGTTTTCTTTTGTCTAGAGTAAATGTCATATAAAATATAATGCTGTAGTAAGTGAACGTCAAACTTCAGACTGTAAAATTTATTTATTTGGTAAAAAAATTGAACATTCATGCTCCAAGTTCAGTAGTATATGTATATGTTTAACCAGAATTAAAAGGATATAACCGTTGAAAAATCATAACAAACGAATATAATTTGGTACGGTAAAAAATCTCCAATTAATTGTTTAAAGAACATAACACACCAACAAAATTTGTTTGCATTGTACCAAAACATCTCTCAGTGATTTTCATTGCTACGGGATATTAATATTTATGCAGCGAAGAAAGGGTGTCCGCAAAGTCTGCGTCGGTTAGCACTTTAGTCTTAAAATTATATTCAATATATCTTTCTGCATTGTTTACCGATTTGTTTTGGATCATTCATTCATAATTGTTTACAATATTTTTATTATTATCATGTGTTTAATTCGTATTTTTAGTAATACTATAAATGGTACTGTATCTTAAACGCTATATGTTTTGTTCTGTTCTGCAACACTGTTATGTGTCTTTAATGCGCAAAATGATTTATGATGACGTATACTGGTTTATATTAATAGGTATATATTGTATAATGGTTGTAATGTAACATCGTATTACTCTTAAGATTGTACTACACTTGAATATCTAGATGCTCGTTTGATGGAATGGTCGTTTTGGAAGTTTTGTTTCAGCATCAACCATGTAGTTGGCATAAATATACTGGAAGTAACGACATTCCCATTTGCAAATAGAAATAATGATCATGATAAAATTAAGGTTGCTTAGAATGTTCTGGAATCAGCGGTTAGAGTTAGAATACCTGTATTTGTAAACACCAGATGATTGTGTTATTTCAATGAAAGTCAGCTATGAATGTTCGAAATGTTTAAATCGAGTCCAAAAACAAAGGTATAACCAATGACAATGTATCCACACATTGTATCGTACATGTATATTTAACTTTCGAACTCAATAATGAGTGATCAGTTCAGAACTTTAAACTCTTACGTATTTATAAAATTCAACATCGTTTTGTCAAAAAAATGAAAAAGGTAAGCAGTCTAACTAAAACATTTCAAACAGATGATAATCTAAACAATAAATTCGGTCGATATCAGCTACTTACCCCAATCATTCCATGACCGTACATTTTTTAACGATACGTGTAAGCTATCTAATGACATTGACAAGTACGTGCAAATACACTGTGCTTGTGGTTTCCCAAATTTATAAATGTGTTAATATTATATACCATTCTGGTTTCCCGATGAAAAGTCTTAAACGAATGTTTAATGATGTTAAAAGTATCTAATTGTTTTGATCAAAACGCCACAATGTCTTCAAACTTTGCATAGACGTGCATCGACGTAGTACTCGATTTGGAAATAGAAAGGCGTTTTTTGAAGCTGTATCTTGAAAAAGGAACTATTTAAACAAGGATATACATTTCTTTGTAGAACTTATTTCAGATGAATGAGATATTTTGTTTGATGATATGTAAAGGTAAAAAAAATAATGAACAAGCTGCATTAACAATTATGTACCCAATATGTCGTTCCAGAAGCACCTCTTTATCCAATATCCAGACACGTTTAGTGTGTCTTACCGGTATATCAGTGTGCACAGACGTTCGTGTGTCTTTAAAAATAGTCTTATGATTATGCTTTATAGTATTTAATGCTTAAATTTAAAGTATGTGTACAACATCGATGTTTCTATAGTCATTTGTCATCAATAAATACATGTAAATGATTATACATCGTGTTAAATAAGCATATATAGCAAACTATTGTGCTTGTATTTGACTGCAGTATTCATTCTATTTAGAATGGCGCTTTAAAGCAATATATACATCTGTATTGACACTCGGTTTTCAAAATGCATGAACACAACATGTTTTTTTTTATAAAGAGCTATCCTACTGCTTTTGCATTCTTCAATATTTATTTTGTCTTTAATCGTTCAATTTAAATATTATTACTAGTGTTGTTGTTAGGAAAATATTTATCCACATATAAACTCACTTAATAATAGTAATAGTCAAAGCAACAGTGAACTATAAGAATGTCCAACATACTATTGCACTCAATATATACAATAAATAGAAAATACAACAAAGGGAGAGAGAACGTTACACAATTATTTTGTTTTTGTTGCGAACGTCGTGCATCGGAACGTTATCCATAACTTTTCTTTTTATCAGCCGCATTTCATATCAGCCGTGTCAATGAATATATGTACGGTTTATAATGCAAACTGTATTGCACGCTTTCAAATGAGACTACGTAAGACTGTATATGTGTTCTTATGTTTAATAAGCGCAGCGAATAACAGCTATTATTTAGTTATATGGGAAACCATGATTTGTTTATTATACAAATATGGACTTTTTTTGCTGTGCACCATCACATGATATTGCACAGCTAAAAAGTCCATACTTGTTTTATTATATGACTTATAAAATAAATGGCAGCGGATGGCGTGTTAAGAAAAAAGAACAACACACATTAATTTGTTTCAGTCATAATATCAAAACAATAAATATATAATTCGGTTACTTCCCTTGTTCTTATTTTAAAGGGAGATCACCGTTTCGGTTCACGAGTATTACCGACCCGTACTTTGGGACAAGACGTAATTGAACGAAACCAGTCTCGGCAAAACTCGCAAGTTTGTTGGGGTTCCAAATAAACTATTTTTAGTTACTGTGCAATATCATCTGATATTTGCACGATGGAAGTAAAAACTGTGCAACATCACGTATGATTTTCCTTCGAGGGTGTGTCGCTGAGCCAATCAAATAACGTTTATTTATAAGTCATATTATAAATGCTAATAATCCATGTACGTGCAGTATAATTTATCTGAAGTAGCATTAACATATAATAATTTATGGTTTATTTAAGAATTGAAGCGCTCTTTTCGGCGCTTCATCGATGTATGGAGGTCAAGTTTTTGGTATCTAATTTGGATAAAGCCGACGTTCATACATCGATGAAGAGCCGAAAAGAGCGTTTCAATTCTTATAATTACAATTATAATTACAATTGTGTGTATACTTTAAATTTTTACCACAAAAGAGTAAATTAATTTGGGATTTATTTTTTGCAATTCGCGCATCAATACATTGAAGTATGATTCGTAGGCTCCGCCCCTTGCACTGCAGTAGCTTTGTGCACATGTCGCAACGCAGCGGTATCATACATAATACAGAAGCTCTAGTGATAACATTTACTTTTTATTTACTTTTGTTTTGGTTGATATTTCGTAAGAGCAATTTTGAACAAGGTGTTTTGTATTCATAATATACATGTAGATGGAAATACAGAAACGCTTTCCAGTTTGGATTTACGACTGAAGGCTAAACGAGTCGAAAGTTGTTTTCAGATAGTTGCAATTTTGGCGAAATTGTAAACGCCCGTATACATATAAATATATATTAAATATATAAAAATACGTGTTATTTCTTTCTTAAAACGACCCGTTAGGCCCTCGATGTTATTCAATGTTACACCCATTATGGCATGCATTTTAAAACCGTGTGTTGAGCAAAT
The DNA here is from genome assembly GCA_027627225.1 of Congeria kusceri. Taxonomy (NCBI): domain Eukaryota; kingdom Metazoa; phylum Mollusca; class Bivalvia; order Myida; family Dreissenidae; genus Congeria; species Congeria kusceri. The sequence continues at coordinate 99,422,529 of CM051024.1, forward strand.
ATTTCAACACCAAATTTTTTTGCACAACGTGTAAAAACGTTTTGTGTAACAAATTTGGCAATATATAACTAACAGTGTGTATATAAAATCAAGACGAGAAAAAGGTAAAAGACTTTTATTATTTTGCTACTGATCAAAATATCAAATGTATGGAATTGTGTGTCATCGGCCGAACTAGTAAATGACAATTCTTTCATTTTTGTAACTTTTGTTTCAGTTGCTGATGAAACTCCTGGCCCCGAGTGATAAAATTAGTAACGATTCACCACAATAACGATTCGCCACATAACGATTGGCCACAGTTTAATGACGCTTCGCCAGAGGGTGATAACGATTCGCCACTGTGTGTTATAACGATTCGCAACAAACTGGATGTACACGATATACTTCGCCCTGTCGTGCAATGTGAATGGAGAAAATGAACAGGTGAATTTTGTGCAAATCATCCTTGGCTTATGCTTAATTGAACAACGTGAGCCTACTTCGAGGATCGTTTTGAGCTTCGCAGCTGGCGAGTCATTTTCGTACTTGAAAATGGGATTTTTACGATGATAAATGGGGCATTCAGCTCACAGAGGTGACAATTGCATGGAGCTCGCACAATTTTCGAGGTGTTCTTCTGGTATTCTTTTGCAAGCTCCATGAGATGACTGCATACCATGGTCGCTTGGTTTTCCGGTGGCTTCCTTGTAAAACAATGTGAGACGTTTGTTCAACTGTCTGTTATTTGACTGAAACCTCTTGTTTCTAAACCGTTCTTTGCCCTAATCTGTAAAATTGTGTATTTTTATGTTTGTGTTTGTTAAATTTCATCTGTTTTCCTATTTTGATAAATATAAATTTAAATATAAATATTAAAGAGGGTAAGTACGATCTCATCAAATTTTCATAGAAAAATATGAAAGTAAAATAAAACCTATAAAACACTGATAAATAACAAACTAGAATAAAGGTTCAGAAGAATTGATATTTGAAAATCCTCGAAATACTTTTCGTCTTCCAGTCGAAACCTCATTCATGTGCATCAGACATGTACAATTTTGGGAAATCCTCATATTTGTTGCGTGTTGACTTAAGTTCTGTGCAGATTGTTCATACGACACATCCTGGACACGTTTTGTGTTTCTCTCACAAAAACGATTAAAGGTGTCGTATCGGCACTAGGAATAAATGTGTCGTTATCATGAAGTTCATTAAAAAAAAAAAACACATATGAAGTATAGTACAAATATCTGTTTATTTCTTTTTATTTTAACTTCCCTTGATTATATTCGTCCTCTCATTTGTGTTGTTCAAATTATGAGAAAATGAAATGTTCATATTGAAATCGTACATACCCCCTTTATTTTTATCCAAAAAGTATTTTTTTATGTTTGTGTTGAATTTTCTCTCTATGTAATTTATTTTATTTTCTGTATAATGCTCATCAAATAGGCAAAAAGAAATAAACAACATACATTTTACATGTTTATACTTTGTTATTAATTAATTTATTTATTTATTATTAAATCTTTTTTTGACAATGCCATGTATAAATGTGAATAAATATGTTACAGTATTTCTATTTGTGTGTTTTGTGTGTGTGACAGCACTGCATGTAAACAACAATAAAAAGTAGTCCCTCATGAATTTTAATAGAGGCAACCGGCTTCATCGAAAAATAAAAGCCTGTCACATGATGCATTCCAGCCAATCGGAACACTGTTAAATAATGAAACCACAGGAAATTGTAATTATTATAACATATCCACATAAGGTATGTTTTATTGAATTGAGTTAAAATATTCCAAGATATGCTATCGATTACAGCTAAGCTGCATGTACGGATGTTCCACTACAACCGTTTCAAGTAGTATTGTCATTTAAATTAAATGCATAAACTAGAGCTAACTGAAACTGATGTCGTAAGACTTAGTCATAATATTTTTAAAACAAAACACTTCGAAAAAAATGTGTTATTTTACACTCTATACTTGACAAAGTTTTGGTAAGCATCATGGACATTGTTCTTCCTAAATAAGGTTGTTCGTTGCAATGAAGTTTTTAAATGCAGTGTATGCATTATAAAGGCGTACTAGTATATGCTGTGAATATGATAAGTGTTTTAAGTTGAGATAGTTCTACACAATGCTTACTGTTCATGGTGATATTTTAAAGAAAATTGGCCATCATGAAAGTTGTTAGAACATACATGTATTCCAATTTAACAGGAGCATGCTTATATTGTGTATTTGTTGTAAATAGCTTGGAAGCGTCTTCTTATGCTGCTAGTCAGATTCTTGAAGCGTTTTGTGAAAACACTCTTTTGATTTGTAGAATGTAACAATGTAACACAGTGCATCGGGCGTTTCCGTCAAGAAAATAGAGATCGATGTGCCCATACAACCATGCCAGCTGATGCTACCCCAAGCGTTACTGAGTTTCTACCAGATAGGTATTGGACAGCTATCCTAGCAGAGTCTAGACTCGTCGGTAAACTGGACGGGTCGTCCTTGTACTCGTCGTTGTCCATGGCCCACGGGCGATCGCGCCCGGCACTGATAATATAGTAAAGGAATGCAAAAACATAGTCTCAATCGAAGATAAGCATTATGTAGCCTCTTTATGGTGGTCTGTGTAGAAACTGGACCCCCTCAGAAATTTGGTAGGTAACAACGCAGATAGGCAAAGTGTTTACTTCGGGTCTGAATGATCACAAAGCTATTCAACCTTACAGCATGGCTGTGACATCACTCCTTTGGCCTCCAATATTTCTTATAACAAAAAAGGTATGCATTTGTTAGCCGCCCTATATCGGCGTGTTTCGGTCATTTTTATAAGTGTAGTACGTTAGCATTATTGCCATGGCTACATGGCTAACCAGTGAAAGCGATCTATACCAAGACTTGAGATTATATAAATACACGCTAAAGCAGTATCCACGTAGCACATCTAATATATATTATGAACACATTGCATTATATCGCGTTTATTCCTGTCATGTACCTTAAAATCAGCCGGATAACCAGGTAACCAAATAACCTACACTATATTACTAACTAGTTTACCACGTGATCTTGTATCTCTGTCAGTACATTATTTATAAGTTGTTACTTTATTCGATATGATACCTGTTTGGTTCATTCACAATACAGTATTTAAAAAAACAGCAGAATCAGCCTTCCGTACTTTCGAATACTTCGCACGACCGTTGAGTTTGTTCAAGCTATATTTAGATACTTCGCACGACCGTTGAGTTTGTACAAGCCTTATTTAGACGTGCCAGGTTTATAAATAAGATGCCGTGATCGATAGGAAGTTTATAGTCACTATCAACAAAGCGAATTTCCAGTTTCGACAGCAGGAGAAAACTCGTATTAGCAGCCCGAGGTTCTTTATTTATGGCAAGTGACTATTGCCAAAAATAGTACACAGCACATCACAAAAACACGTAACAAACACAAAACACACATGAATAAAACTGGGTCACCGCATTGGAACGGTCAATGCAAAGCATTGGGGATATGAACCTGTTTACGTGCGCACGAACCTCAAAACCATGCATCGTGATCAAAAGATTGAATTATTAGAGACAGTGATATTGATAATCCGTTACAGGTAAACTAAAATTAATTGATATCGTATTAAAGTATAAATGTTATATAAAATTTACACATCGTAGTATCTATCAAATACATGTAGGCTTTCGCTACCCGCAAAGTCTAGGTCACACGAATTGGCCACACGTTATTAAAGGGATCTGTTCACAGATCGAATTTTCCAACTGTTTGTCACACATTCCAAAAATAAAAGAACAGTGTATATAAGAAAGCGAAAAAACACTACGGACATAGAAATAAACTGTAAATACCGTTTCGTTTATGAGTAATCATCAGTTAAAGTTGCTAAAATTATAAAGCGTTTGTAACGCTAAACGATGGAATAATTTGGAATGTTTGTGATGCTTTTGTTAAAATTGTGAAAAACACGTGGATCACTTACGTCAAGTAAAAAATACAATGTTAAATATGATAATCAGCCCAGTGGTTAAGGCAATAGCCCTTTGATCCGGAGGTCCGAGGTTCGAACCCTGGAGGGAGCAACTTTTTTTTTTCTTTTTTTAATCCTTTTCGTGAAAAATTGTACTTGAGCTCTTTATTTCCGATGTTTAAATCTGTCAAGTCAAGACATTTAATAACATACTTAAAAAAATGCCAAAAATCTGTGATCAAGTCCCTTTAATGTATGCATCACCACATAGTGGTGTGTCAATATATATGATCCGCGTCGTAGGAAAACCACATGAATTAAGACCGGTTTTCTCACGACGCGCGTCATACGCTTTCTGGAATCCCGATATTAAAATAGAGACAATGTGTAAGACATTCAGTATTAATCGTATTTGTTGTATTGCTTTATTACGACGTACTTATTATTGAACATAGCGTAATTAATTCGTGATTGTAGGTCAGTAGTGAGGGTTTAATTCCCATTATTATTGTAGCAAAATTAAATTAAAGTAATAAACAAAAGGACGATATGTTCAGTGGGTCCCATTGATATTGATGAAATATTTTTAAAATATGCTTGTAATTTTAGGACAAATTTTGCGAAAATTCTATACAAAAATATGTACTTACACAGTGCAATTCCATGGTAAAACTGTGCAATCACAAACTCAGCAATTCTTCAATCGAGATTCTGCAATTTCTCCATACTTTCCTTACCGCTTTGACGTGTTTCTATTTTTACACGTAGAGAGATAAAAGCACTCTGTACTTATTTTTAGAAATAAAATATTGATGTGCACATATATAGTTCAACCTAACTACAATTGTTAGTACTATCGTAACATGGTCATTGTGTTTTGCTTTTGATATACTGTCATAAGAACATGCCCATGATAAAACAAACAAGTCCAACAAGAATATTCCACTGTTTGTTACCTACCGTGGGATTTATTGAGAATACTAGGTTAGTGTTGAATAAAGCTACGTTTATTTAACGAGTCTCAGAAAACGTGAACCACAACAACACTAGTAACCACGTACTAGTAGTTTTATTCAACACTAACCTACTATTCTATTTATACCATCATAGTATGCCTTCAGTTTGCAAATAAACGAAAGAAAGCACACTAAATATTAGCTATAAATGTGTCCACAGACACGGATGCCCCCACCTATGCAGCCTGTCCAACATAGCGCCGCTTTGTCTATATGCATACAAATTATTTTGCAAAATGAGAATTTTCCTTTTATATTGTACCTTCTGCTAATGTATTATCGTATTCTGCAAAGTAAGTTGAGGTATCACAAATATTCAATCAATAGTTTTAGTCCTGACCAAAAAAATCAACAAAGGGTAGCAATAAAAACTTTTGGGCTTTTCTTGGTTAAGGTTCTTGTATGCTTGCTTACTCTGGCTATCTTAAATCATTCTGTGAAGAATCAAAAAAATGCCTCTGATCGTTTTTTAATTATGCTTTGCACACTAATCAATTAAGGGAAGTAATTCACTTACTAACTTACAAGTCAGGTTCTTGCATGTAACAAACCGTCTGGTGATTATTTCTGGTAATTTATCTGAAAAGCCTTTCGATAGTATGCTCTGGACAATTATTTTACCCTTGACCTTGATTATTAAAATTGAAATTTCAGCTACATATCTGGTTCTTGCACACCACATGCCGTCTCAAAATGCTTTTCACTTCTGCAAAGTCATTTGAAATGTTTTCCATGCCGAACAAAATTATACATGGCTTAAATTATTATATTTGACCTTTGACCTTTAAATATGACTGACCTTGTACCAAACGACCTGGTTGTTGAAAATTCTTTCATGCCGGACATAACTATGCTTCGGACAGAGTCCATGGAATTAATTCATATATTTAACATTTGACCATTAATTGTGACCTTAACCTTGGACCTAGGGACCTGGTCTTTGCGCGCAACACACCGCCACATTATGATTAACATTTCTGCCAAGGTATTTGAAATCCTCCTAATCTGTTTATTATTGTCCAGACAAGCATCCGAACATAGGTACACACATACATAAGTACATACGTTACGTACCCACGAAAAGGGTAAACACTATACAACCACAATCATTGACGTCACAAAAATCAACAAGATGACGTCATTATTCTGCGCGTGTTTGCTTTATGCCACAGTGTGGAAATACAGCTAAGCTTTTCCCACGGGGTGTTATTTCAAAACTAAATTGCAAATCGTTGTTTGCACTTCGCAATTACAAGATGTGATGAATGTTAAATACTAAAATGACCTATAAGTAAGGTGCACTTTGTACTTGAAGATGATAAGATACACAAATCGGAACTACGCGGTTACAATTTGTATATGTAATGTGTGTAAACTAAACATATAAACTATCTAGGGTATCCAATCATATGTCCGATGTTTCACGTAATTCAGTTGGTATTACAGTTTATGATTTTCACGTCCATGTTAGATACAAAAGATTAAACATAAAAGCTTCTATGGAAAATTATGAACCGGTTATCGACGGCCTAATCTTATAAATCTTATCCTCACAGGACATGATATCATACAAACTAAAATCCAATGTTTTCTGCAAAGATTTAAGGATGTCAAAACTTACAACAAAACAAGACTTTTGAACAGTTAACAGTGTCATTCTTGAGAGTGATCTTTGGAATTTTTTGCAGCATACGGCTTGCAAACACAATAATTAATTATGTTGAGTTCATATGACCTTTTCATCTGACGTCAGAAATTGGGGCTTCTTACATAACCATTTTCACACGAATATTATAATGAGGCAAATGGTCACACTCACACATGGTTAGAGCGTTGTAAGTCGCCATTTATTCATTTCCACGAGTTTGATTTTAAGTACATGTATGTGCAAAGACACAAAGCCGTCCAAAGGCATTGATCATTATACAAATATGGACTTTTTAGCAGTGCAATATCATGTGAGGATTGACAAATGCACTATCGCTCTCAAAGAATGAAATATTAATTTTATTACACCAAAACAAAGATTGTGTGGAAGAAATACACTTTATTCAATTGAAGTAGAAGAGAAGATGCAACAAACACACAACATACTACAAGTTATTTTCCGATTCGGTAGCAAACCTTGCCATTTTGACACTGATGTTGTCTGCATGAACAATGCGCTTTTGTAACACGGAGTTAACTACTAAATGTTTAATAAGCGCCTTTTAACCCCGATCAAACTGCCTATCGACACGACGTCATAGCCGTTGTGTCTACACCGGTCTAATAGACCTGTGTATTCACGCTCTAAGCATTATGGATATGCGCTACATTCCAGCGTAGCTCGCAATGGTTGATTTATGCACCTATCAATATTTCCCCCCAGTGGGGTGGGACCGGCAGGCAGACCTAGGGGAATTTGACAAATGTTTTTTGGGGGGTCTAATTCCCCACTCTAGAGCCAAGCATATTTGTCTAAATCCTCTCAGTGGGAGATGCTATATATCTGTCAAATGGCCCGGGGCATATATTACCGGGTCTACATTCCGACCAAAGTCTATTTCCCCGGGACCCAGAATCATTCGGCATGTCAAATTCCTGCCTGTCGGGAATCGCCTGCAGTCTAGTGTCCCCTATATGCCCGTCGCTCCCTCCCTGGAGGAAAACATTGCTATGTGCATTAACATCGCATCGAGTTTAGATACCAGTAAATCAATATGTTTCCCTCCGTGTTACATTCAAAATATTGCCTTTTACGAGAGTTCCTCTTTTCTGCTATGAAAAGCATTTAGCAATGTTAGACATGCCTTTTGTGGTTATTTCTAATATCGTCTGTGTGTTTAGAATATTTTTTGTGCATTGCTTTGCACGCTAACTTGAAAGATGAGCTTTTGGGGTGTGTTTACTGTGCCATGGGGCTTTTGTCGAAATATGACTGTCGAAACCCTAGTTTCTACCGGTGTCTGCATTCAGGTGAGACGCATTTTCTTAGAAGTAAATGCCATATATTTTTATTGCAATTTTTGGAAGAGGAAAGATTCATCTTTAAACTGACAGCAAGCTTGCACATACTAAAATCTTAAAGTTCGTCGTTTTATAATGGTACCCTATGGGAATTGGATTTACTGGCATCTAACCTTGAATTTTCAAACAAACGAAAGTGAAAAAAAAAAAGCTTTTTATAATAAACACGCTAAACAGCGTTAAATACGAACTACTGGTATTTTATTTAACAGAAATGTATTCTACTATCAGTATTAACTTAATATTAGACTGATTAATGGTGTCAATAGTCATTTCATTTAACAACTTTCATACGCGGGATTACTTCATGCGTAAGCACATTTTGCCGTTTGGGGCGAAATAATGCGGTTAAGTAGGCCCTACAGAGGTTTGGCGTGTGACGTCATCCTCTGTGCATAGAATGCGTCATAGCGGGTGTTATCGCACTATAATAGTTCCAATAATTGACTGCTCGTTTGTATATGAACAAAAAAAGAAAACAGAAGGGTGAGGTATAATAATGTGGAATGCCGCTCCGATGTCGTGTGTACATGTACATATCAGCAACTACTGCGGTGGCCGAGTGGTTGAAGCGTTCTATTTAAGTTCCATTGGACGAATGTCGGCGCGGGCTCGAACAGTACCATGCCTATGTAAATTTTAAAATTAGCGTAACATAGGTTTATTTACATAATAAACGTACATTACTCGTATACTGTTTTTATTCATTTTAAACGAGTGCATACATCGGTTATGCATATCCAGTATTAATGGCTAGTGAAATTTCGATATTGGATTTGCAAAACCAGCAAGCATTTATTTTCAGCTTGAAGCTTAAATGGTAACCATTGAGACAGTTTTGGGCGCATGCGTAACCTACATCTCCTCTGAATCTGCTGGAGTAACCTCGATGGACCCTTACATAATTGTTCCTTATGTGGTCGTCGGCCAAAGTTGCTCAAATGGTCACGGTCTACTGCACACAATGATCAGCAAATTAAAAAGACTTCATTTGAAAATTATTTAACTTTAACAAGTTTTCCCGATAATTCCACACGAATGTTCCTTTTATGGTTCTGTAACAAGATTACCCATTTGGCTCCTGTCTGTTACACAGCATGACCTTAAAGCTAACAATATATATATTTGTTTGTCGTTCGTGCCTGCGTAAACGACGTCTCTTCTGAAACGACTAAGACAACTTTAACTTAACTTAACTTAAATGTTCTTTGGATTTCCCTCTGTTAACGATGCTCAAAGTTGCTCGGACCGCTGCACAAAATGGCCGCTAGAGCTATTCAGGGTTATTCCCTTTCTTCTTGGGGCTGTTGTTTGTGTGTATCACTTATTGGAGAGTTTTGGTTAATATTGAAGAAAAGACAGAAAGGGAAAGGCAAAAATTTGGTACGAAAACAAACTGGTACTACTTTTTCGATTGTTGTGTTTGCAGTTTAACATTCATTGAGATGATTCGACAAAATGGTAACGTGATACAGTACATGATTGTGTATTTGATTCATACGAACGTAAAATTGTTCTGAAAGATATGACGGTATTTGAATTAAATCACCATGACCTTTTAAATACATCTCCGACATAAATATCAGTGCGTTGCTGTGTTACACAATCATCTCTGACAAACAATACGTGACTTTTTCAATGCAAAAAGCTATGGTTTTCAAATCGTGTCGTTCAGTTCGGCAGCACGCAACGTATTCATTCCCAATATATTGACATCATTCTTTCATTCCATTGAAATTGACAGTGTACATTTAAGAGCTCAAACAATCAATTAACGAGCCCGCAGGGCGAGATTAAATAATTAACAAATTGAGGTCAAAGGGTGTTACAACTGTTTTATTAATCCAAATTTACCAATCACATCGCAACATTTTACAATGCCGATCCTAATGGGCAGTTCCTAGACGTCAGGTGATGTCTGCCATGCTTAGCATGCGTGCCATTTCCAAATTTAGCGCTTTCGCAATGTATCCACTCAGTGTAATCGTTAGAGCATTAAGTAGCGTGCGTATAAATTACAACTAAATTTCAATAGACTGCACGCTACTTATTGCATGTTATGCTTGCATATAAGGCTCCGCACACCAGTTACCGATCTGATATCACAGTTATTGAATAGCGCAAAACAATGAAAACTCTGAAATATGGTATAATTTTATTTTATATAAATGCACAATACAATGGCTTCGTAATTAAATAATGTATATGAACTACATAAAGATATTTATTTTCAAAATAAATAACCATAAATTCTTGAAAAAATTAAATGCCAGTTTGGATAACTCACGACGTAGCGCCATCAAACAAACAGCTGCTATGGCCATCTTCGCTAATTGGCTTTGCAATTTATGATTCTATAAGATGCTCACAATATTGACGTCAAAATGTCCCAGGAATGTAACTGAAATTTATTAGCCTCTATTAACATCATCACCACCACCACCATCATCATCATCATTATCATCATTATCATCATCATCATCATTATCATCATCAGCATCGTCATCATCGTCATCATCATCAAGATACTCACACTTCGACGTCAAAATGTCCCAAACGCATTGAAATCGGTAACATAATAACGTTTTAGTAACTTTTTATCGTATAGGTATCTGTATGCGATAGCTGGTGATGCATCTGGAGTAAATCAGCATGAACATTGTTGTATATTCCGTACGTACCGAGCGTTGTCGAACACAGACATGATAAAATGCCTTTGATAAATAAGAAACAGTTTTCAGTCTTACAAACGTCATTAACGTTCATTAGAACTAATGCCAAATTAAGATGTTTTGAATTATATTTTATGGACTGCGGCTTTAACCGAAATTAGCAAATATTTATTTATATTACCACCACCATCATCATCATCAACATTGCCGTCGTCATCGTCATTAATATATAAGTTATATATGGCTGTTCGGATAGCATATTTTACAAAGTTGTTCATACTGTAATGCTATAAATTTTTATAATACTGATTTAGTTTCAATAAATACCTGTATTTGTTTTTAATTTTTGCAATTATTTAATAATTATGTAGACTGTTCTTTATCAAGATGCTAATAAACGGTAACTATTATTGTTGAAGTATATTCACTGTATAAGCCAGCAGTCCAGAAACATGTTAATAAAATTAAACTTTCCATAAATCGTTTCTAATGGACATCTTACCGATCTAAATACAAAAAAACGCACTGAATTCGGTAAAATAAGAACGTTTTGGTAACTTTTAATCGTAAAATTATATGAACGCGATATCTGGTGATGTCTCTGAAGCAAATCGGCATATGCATAAGTGTATATTCCGTTCGTACCAAACTTTTCCAACATAGATATTATAAAATGCTTTTCGTAAATAACAAAACATTTTTAGTGGAATAAACGCCGTTAGCTTTCATTAGAACGTATGCCAATTTAAGATGTTCTGAATCATATTCTATGGACTGCGGTTTTAAAAACTCATTATCATATTTGTCTGCGTGATATTCGAAGCGAACAATATAGGTTGAAAATTCATAATGACAATATTTAATTAATTTATGACGACAATTAATGACACTAATTACATCGACCGCATTTTAGTTTATATCAATATATGATTTAAATTATTCTTTCGTGTGAATAAGATTATCGATAAAAACCGTCCACAATACAATATGAATGTGTTAATGCAAAACGTACCAGTTTAAACAGGTTATGCTGTATTTATTTTAAAGCTGTTCATTTATTAAAAAACTCTCATGAACATATAGATATGTGCTACAAAAAATATTATTTAGATATAAACAAAGCGAACTCCAGCTGCGACAGCAGGAGAGAACTCTTATCAGCAGGTTCACACATAAATACCTATATATTTAAAAGTTACATTGTTAATGTAAATTGTATCACATTTTGTCCTAATCATCAATGTTTAATCTCTTATGTAAAATATATGATATTTAAAAAACCTTAAATATATATGCTACATTTACAAAAGCCAAATACAATGATAATTGATTGTTGATGTCAGATTGGATTAAACGTGTCTACATTGTTTTTACTTTATCCTGATCATATACAAGTGATCAATTGCCAATACAACACACTGCAATACAAACATCAAGAAACAAGCACTTAACAAAATTATGATATAAACTGGCGTCATCTTGGAACGGTCAATCCAAGCATTGGGAATTGAAACCGGTAAAAAGGCACACTGAAACTTACACTTGTTCCAGGAATTATCAAAATACATGTAAATTTAAATAAAAACCCTCATAACTTTGCAATTAAAATTGTAATAGTTATAAAAATGAATAAATACTTAAGTTTAATCACAATTCAACTACTCAATGATGGAACGTTAACAAGAGCAACAGAATAGCAACTTTCTGAGGCACGATGTAATAGAACTATTCATACCGCTTTGTCACAATTATGGGCTTTGGCCAGTGACCTTATATAATGACCATGAAGACATGTGTGAAGTTCTAATTGAATATCTGTAGAAGACATAGAGATATGAAGTTGTTGCACGCAAACATTAATCTGAATTTCTAAGCTCAAAAAGGGGATAATTCTATTAAATTGCAGGTCAAAGTTATGGGGTTTGGTCAGTAACCTCACATAATGACCCAAAAGACATGTGTAAGTTTCAATTGAATATGTGTAGTAGTTACAAAGCTATGCATTTGTTGCCGGCAAACCTTAACATGAGCATTACGGCGACGTCAACGCCGACGCCGGCGAACGAGTGAGTAGAGAGCTCGGACTATTCTAGGAATAGTCGTGCTAAAAACGATTATCAATTACATCTTTTCTTGTTCAAGACATATGATCATATAGTGCAGATCATCGTCATGCATGTACAGAAATAAGCCGTAATACCTTGTCTGTCTTGTATGTTGCCAACCGTACGAACGCATCTTGTACCTACAAACCTGTAACCCCAATGTTTTCTAATATATTTCTTACGTATCTTTTATCAATTACAATATTTGACCACAAATCTGTATCATTCAAAGCAATTCAGTGTACATGCAAACTGTTAAATCAACAAGTTTTAAATAAATTTAGTAGATTGTGCTATTTAAATGACTAATCGACTTGAAACTCGTTTTTAATAACGATATAACGTAGCGATTAATTGTTGAAAGACAGTTGTAGTATCCTATCCTTAAGTAACTAGTGTTTAATCGATTTGTTTATGTTAAAAAAACGTTTCCAATCGGAAATAACAGAATGATTCAACCGTATACCGATGTTGCTTTCGGGTGGATAGTGAATTGCCAGGGAGTTACAGGCAAAGGTACTTTAAACAGTTACTGCACGATTTTGTACGAAAATATGGAGATTATAATTACGTAAAACCATTCATTTATTCAGGGAGTAATTATATGTTTTCAATACAATTTCAATCAATTTTAAGAAATAAGCTTATGTTCAGAAAAAGCGTATTAAGAGGAAAAATTAAAAACTGCAATAATTGTTTACTGCGCAGTAAAAACAAATATGGCACATGTATAAATATTCAGCGTCTCGAACGAGTCAGACCGATTGCTTGCGAAAATCTTATTGTCTTAATTCAATGCTGAATGTATCCACTGCTATAGGATAAGCAACATTATCATATCTTTTCATAATCCGACTTAGATAAATAAAATAGATATTTGTCGACGTTAACATTTTTTTATGTTTCCTAAAAGTGTATTTTGTAGTTTGTAACACAAGAGACACGAGAGTGTTTCAATAAGCCATATGCTTTCGATGATGCAGTCGAGCTAAAATAAATAGGTTTAAACTAAAGAGACACGAACTAAACGTATGACAGTTACCCCTACAGGGTTTCCCGCAGGATTTCTCGAAGGCTTGTTGGCATCACCCGACCCTTGCCCCGACCACATCTTTCTACTCACCCCCCCCCCTACCCCCCCCTTAATTTATTTATTAAACGAACAATAATGAATCTATACTTATTTTGGTAACTGCCCATATGTTATTTATTAAAGAGATATTACCCTTTAAAGTTGTCTACAAGTACACACCATTTACATAATATTTATCAAAAGATTTTGTTTCCATATTGCTTATAGTTTTACAGTATCTAGGTTATATCGTTGTGTAAGTTAAATTTTATATATTCAATCATAACAGCCTTAAGAATATTTGATTCCTATTATGCCTTCATTGCGTAATTTCATTGTGATTTTGACCGGTGATGTATCTTTAACTTACAATTGACCGGTGATGTATCTTTAACTTACAAGAAAACATGCATTAATTTTCTACTATATAAAAGTGTTTACTGGTAAGGAAATATTTTACTTACTAACAATAATAAAATGAACATTATATTTTAACTTACACGTATATTTAGAGATTATTCACCGGGCAAGCAGGGCCGGCATGTCATATCGGCCCGGCATAGCAATATCGGCCCGAGAGATTCAGCTCCAGGGCCGATGTTGCGACGCCGGGCCGATATGACCTGCCGGCCCAGCTTGCCCGGTGTATAAACTTTTTATTACACGTGAGCTTCGACGATTTTTTTGCATTGTTTTTCTTTTGAAGACGCCATACTTTACTATGTATTTGGCCCAGCGGCAATAGTTATTTTAAACTATTTGTTAATGTCAGTCGTGAGTTAATTCCCCGTTTTGAAGTGAGATAACATATAGCATATTTATAATATTGAAATTGATAACATATTCAATCATTTAATTATAGAATCATTCAATAAACATGTTTTTATATGTATACTTGTATTGTTCCTTACGCTTAAGGACTATTGTTATAAACATTCAACTCTCATAAAATGTTCACGTTTTATTTAAACATGCACATTAAGCATATACAGTTTCTAAACAAATAATACAAATAATAAACACCAATTATCAAACTAGTACCTATCGGATAAATGCACATGACAATCAGATTACTACTAACCAAATTCGGCAAACAAAAGTTCGTCTAAACCTATTTAACAGTTATTTCAAGTGAATGGACACGGCGTTGTTGAACACACAATTGGCGAAGATAGAATTTGGGTTGATCTTGAGTCTGCCACTGGGGATGTGCTCAATGGGCAAGGTGATCACTTGCTCTTGTGGTTGCTGTTTGTAACGGTCAATAGCTGCAAGTGAGCTTTCAATTTCTTGCGACATGACAACCATTTCCTCGTCAGTGACAGATTGATCAAAGCTTTTCTTCGAGGTTGAGGCAGCTGGAGCATGTAGAATTGCTGACACGCGGATTTGTTTTTCTAGCGAAACGCTGTTGTAATAGTTCAGGGACAACAGGTTTTTATGCCCTGATTCTGAGCAACTTTATTTGGGGGGACATTTGCATTTAGCAATTCCGAAATGCAGGTCTTCCTTCCCGAATGGTTCGTATGCCTAGCACTGAGCCCCGCTTCTTCGCTCATTTTCTTGCAATTTCTCCAAGTGGATTTTCCCCATGCCACAATTTATAAACCAGGCCTTCCCCCCTTTTCGCTGGCTCACCGAAGAAGGGATTCGGTTGCAAGTAGAAACGGCTGTCTGGCTGGCGTGACTGCTCTGGCCTCCGGTCAGCGTAGTCCTTGTAGAGCTTCACAGGGCAGTTTGGATCACCTGCAAAAGTAAATAATATTAAAATATGATCCAATATTATCAATTTAAGTAAACAAGTAAACTGCGAAGGTTTTGTCTTGATAAATTCGCTTTTATTTTGCATCACAGTATGTTGAATAACATATCATGAAATATTACACAACTTGTATGAGAATTCTTAAAACTCAACAAAGTACATGTATAATAATAATTTTAATAATAATAATAATAATAATTCACTGAAGCTACCTGGTTGCTCAAACAGTTTGGGCGCAAAGTCTCTCGAGTCCTTCGTTGCTCCATTCCGTGTTTTGGTAGCCCTCTCGTTGAACTCGACGTAGGATAGGCCGGTTGCTGTTACCGACAGCTTCACATCGCACCACAACATCGTCGTGTGTTCTTGCCTGCCTCGTAGACCATAATGGACAGTTTTGTTCCACCACAACGTGTTAATCATCGCCTTAGGAATTCCTGGATATGAGACAAAACAATGATTTAGTTTATTTGAATGTAACCCCGAGTGCACAGATTTGTAGTGGTTACATGTGCATGAGAGTGGTCTTCCATGCATGGTTGTTTACGTTTACCATACTGACGTAGGCTACTCGACAGTTTCCCTGGCGCAAATAGTTTGATTTTATAGAAATATCTTTATTAAACATTACAGAAAGCTTTCTTAATCAATTGAAATATTTATTTTTTATGTTAACATCAACAGCCGTGTGAATAATGTAAAGGTACCTTTATCTTTATGACATTTAGATCAAATGAATTATTTCTAAAATGACAAGCTTACCTGCTCCTAGAATGGATTTTTCCCAGAGAATTTTCTGCTCTTCTGCTGTAAAAGGGTCTGATCGGCTCCTCTTGTTGCCAAGGCCATTTTGCTTAAGAAGCTTCTGCTTTGAACTTAGAACATCTCGGGAGTGCTTGAAGTCATTATCGGTGATTATGTTTTTGTTGTAGCTGGTATTTGATAGTGTCGGTTGATTGATGATTGAAACGATTTAAGCGAATCTGTCTAAGCCATTCTCGGAATTTATTCACGTCACTTTTGGTCTTCCTTGATGTGTTCGGATTTGTCATGCTTTTAACAAACTCATGTGTGTTGTAATTAATTTCAATTTTACTGTCTAAATCTAACAATCGGTTAGAAAGAGACTCCAGTACTTTGTCGCCTCCAGTCGCCATCTTTCAAAGCGCCTGTGTTGCTTAATGACGTCGAAGATTTCATTGGAGATCACATGCGTTTATTCGTGATATGGATTTTCGGCCCGCGATATGGGTTTTCGGCCAGCGATATGGCACTTTCGGCCCGCCCCATATCAGGTCATGTGACCAGGCGTGTTCTTCAATATTTGTTACTATTTATAGTAACACATGTAGTAAATTCATTTACTTACAAGGGCATTATTTAATTATCCTTTCTATAATATATTTATTTACTTACTATATTAAGTAAAATATAAGAATATATTTTAAAAACATTTTCATATTTGAGTTTTCGCCCATTTTAAAAGTCATCAAGTATTTATTCCATGTCGAGTATATTTGGTTTGAAAACCAGTTATTAAATAACCAACGAAGTTATTGACACCTGCAAAAAAGCCTAAGTTATAATTCAATTAAATTACTATTCTTTTTTCATTACTATTTCATTTTGATTGCAATGCTATGAGGTTAATTGTTATTTACATTTATATGTATGGTAATTAATCCTTGCCCAAGTGTGAAGTTCTGCATGCCATTAAACCGCTTTAAACACCAAACGCTTTGCATTGCCCGTTTTAATCATTTTATGTTTAGTGTTGTGTTGTGTGTATTGTAATTTGTTGGCTATTTATGCAATTGGTCACTGGCTCAAAATATATTGATTAGGATGCTATTCAGTGTTTATCTCCTGCTGATGTTTCTTGGGTTGTTTTTTTTATCTGTAAAACATATATAACGTACAATACACGCCACGCGAAACCCGCAGAATTCGCGCTGTCGTGACGGGCCGACGATTAATATTCGCGAAGCGACGTCACGAGATTTCGCGACGAATATGTCAAGAAACTTTTTCGCGATTCCCGGCGATTTTACAGGTATATATGCATCTGCTCTTTAAAAATCTGGAGTTGTACCGTTACACGGTCATTTTACAAATTTCTACCTAGTGTATCGTACAGTGTATGTTAAATATTAAGATATCCATGATAGTAGGTTAATAAATAAACAACTTACTGATAAAAAAGGCTATAATTTGACAGAATTGTTTGAAAAAAGATGACAACGCACATAGATACCACAAATTGTGACTAAATCACTTTATAAATAGTCGAGAAATTATGAAAAATAGAAATGCTGCATTAGAAGTGGGATTGTATATACGCTTTTGTAAGACAAAACTTAAAATTAGGACAATAAATATTATTATCGACAAAAAATGTAAACGAGTTAATAATTAATCTTAAAAGCAACGATTATCATAAATTTGCAAATGATCATTGTTTTGCACGATATTTTATAATGGTCATTCAAACATGGAGTTGTATTGAATGTGTTTTTTATATGCACATACCTCTCTATGAATGAATATATGTAAGGCATGGTTTCATTTAAAGACATATTATAAATTTCACGTATTTTTCGTGTTTAAACATTAAATCTGAATAAGGCACTTTTTATCCGTAAAACACACATCGTAAGTAAATTGGTAAATACAACAAATACTTTTATTTTTATTTAATTGTATACCAACTTTGATAATTGTTCATGTATACAATAATAAGTTAATTTCTTTTGAACATTTGTATATTCTTCAAGAAATGTCACATGGTGATTTGAAGGATTATGTTAATAATATATTTCAGATTTATACATACAAGTAACCGTTCCTCAAAGTTTTGTTTAAACGAATTAATTCACCGCTAAGTGAAATATTGCGTACAGGTGTTTAACTTTACTATTTCTTTCTCGTCGCTATTCGTCGCGGTACAAAATCATTCGCAAAGAAAGTTCGCGAACACGCGCGAATTTTCGTCGCGAGATTTAGAGAAAATTCGTGACATCGCGAGCGAGAGCTCTGCGCTTCGCGATGAAATTGGTTCGTCGCATATTGCGTGTTTCGCGTGGCGCGTACTGTACTATGTACACGTTGTTATTAGACACGTTTGTATTGTAGCTTGCGCTGTTGATGGCCATTGCCCGTTGAATGGCTTCTGTAACCAGAACACCCGGTTAAGTGGATGCTTAGACGGCTTTCATTTAAACGGAGACGGGACATGTTTGGTATTAAAATTCGCACGTGTTAAAATATTTCACCAAATTAGTATTGATTTGTGACACTAAGCTTGACATGTACCAATAAAAATTATATATTGTATCTTGCACTTTTCCCGATAACCACAAGTTACTTGGGGCTGATTGTCATATTAAAGAACATCCTGGCGAACCTTACATACAGTAAACACACCTGGTTTTAGACTCATGTGGCGATGTTGATGATGTATATTAGTTTATTATTTTCAGCGTTTACTTTACATTTAATTTTGTAAAAGGCTACAATACCACTGGGCACGAGATGTGTACGTTTATAATCGTAAACAAAAAGTGCTTCAATGTCTCACAATCTCCGACTGTTAATAAAATGCATAACCGAAGATAAATAGCTCCTGTCGTGTATAACTTGAATGATTCACTGAAAAATAGGGATGGGACCGAATACTCGAATATTTGAATATTGGATAATATTTGAATATAAAAAAAACGAATACGAATATTCCATTTTCTCATTTATTTAAAGAACAAAATTTCTTTAAAAAATCATGTTTTTTTCCAGTTTGATTGCAAAGTTAACATGAATTCCAGTCGTAGTTCCTGCCTAGGAGGTGCGCGGGGTCAGTGTAACGTTTTTACAACACATGCTAAACATGTCCACTTAACGACAATTGATAATTGGCAGGGGGGCCACGTCTGTAGGAGGCGCGAATATGACGTATTGTATCCACAAATAACAAAACTGGGCCATGTTGTGATAACGGGTTCACAGTTTTCACAAGGCGTACAATGTTGTTTATTATCCTTATGTGACATCTATACGGTTAACTTGTTTACAGTAAACAAATCAAAATGAGTACTCTCTAAGCAAACCAATCAAAATGAATCCATTATCAGCCAATCAATTTCTTTAACAAAATTAGCATGATCTGTCAATCTTACTATACGTCACATGTACATTATTCTCCATTATATCAACACCGTATATTATACAAGAGTCTTTGTTATTAAACAATGCCACCATCACGTGCTTGGAAGTACTTTATGCGGTCATTAGACAAAACCCAGGCAACATGTAATCTGCACAGCAAATATAAGCTTCATGGGTCTGAGAAAAAAAAACGGAACGATTAACAAATTAATTAACAATAAATTTAACAATATATTACATTTCTTTATATTTGCCTAACACGCACAAAGTTATATCGCTCATGTACCACTGAAACAAGGTAAAACAACTACGTACACGTAGTATACATATTTCGGAAAGGTAAATATTCGGACAGGGTGCCGTATTTAGTAGTATATAATAGTATTTACAAAACGAATATTCGAATATATTCGAATACCTAAAACGACTATTCGAATATTGATTTCAGTATTCGGTCCCATCCCTACTGAAAAAGTAAGATGCTTTGTCAATTGTTATGCTAAACTTGCATTTACAGACAGTGACGCGTGCAGTTCATCCCCCTGTTGGGAAGGCAAGTGTCTTAGCTCGCAGGACGGTTACTTCTGCAAGTGCTATGCTGGGTACGAAGGACCCACATGCAGCATAAGTATGTTAACGTGTATGATGTGAACATGCTTTAACATATCAAACATCAATCGTATACTGTTATTGCTGTTTCGTTGTTGTATTACAAGGATAGAAGCATTTTGCTGTACAGCTTCAATATAACTGTTACATGTGCGTAAAGCATGGCCGGAAATTTGAATTCAGCTAAAATGACCACATCCATTGTTAATGACATCAATGTAACGCATACCTTTAACAGGCTGAATAGTTTCGATATTATCGAAACTTTAATCACTGTCAATGCCAAATCAGAAAGTGTGACTTAAAGTTCCACATAAACATTAAATATTTATTATACAAAATGCAGTATGTCCTCTAATCAATTATGTTTCGTAGAGTATAGATTTACTAGCTGCCCTGTGTCCTGGATAAGGCTTATATGAGTCTTGAAAGAACTTAGTTAAAGCCAATACAATTATGCCGTACAAGAAAATTTAAATTTATCGTAACGTCGTAGATCTATTTGTTTGACATGTTACTCTCAACGTGACTGCAACATAAACATGGCTACAGAGTTCTGTAGACAGACTCAGAAGGATTACATAGCATATATACTGGAAATACGTGTGGTGTCACATTATGGTAGTTTTGAACAGAATCAAAGGTAAAAGTCTGCAGCCGGAACCGATACTGTTGATTTGAAAAAGTCCGATCACATATTTCAGATACCCGTTGCATCCCTATCGGTTACGTTGTATGATAGTATCAGTATTCCATTACTATTAATACAGCAAATGATCATTTCGTAGTTGTATTTTTATTTCGAAATAGAAATAAAATAACTGCCAATTTCTGTTTGTCAGCGGGACGATTGTCAGGCAATCTCTGTGCGAATGGGGCAGCGTGTGTCGACTAAGTGCAGGCGTATGTATGCCAATGCGTGCCGGGATTTACAGGCAGCTATTGTGAAACGAGTATGTGATACTAGAATTCTAATGAATGATGACTGTGTGTACTTCATGACTGCTGAAACATTGTTACGTTTACCTAATTTTGCGTAGAATGTTAACAACTTAAAGGTAAAACACAACAAAAGCGTAAGTTTACCTTATTTATATATATAAACCTTTTCGTAAGAGTAAAAGTTTCATTGTTTTTAATTCATCAAATGCTGAAAAAACAATAAGTATGTTGCTTAAAAATTATTGCTAAAGGATAGTGTCTTGCCACAGTCGAGCTTTATTTAAATCCAAATCACAATTGTCTGGTACGAGTTGTTAAAGGAATCTTTTATTTGCGGGTATTTGCTGTTGACAATATCAATGTTTCAATCAACGTAATTGTTTCTGTAAGATATATCCACTAGTGACTGTGTTGACAGTGGTTGTTTCAGCTATTACATAGTATGGTACGTATGCAACTGTTTTTTTTAGATATCAACGAATGTGCCAGTAGCCCCTGCAAAAACGGCGCCCAGTGTTTGGACGGACAGAATACACGTGCGTGTGTAAGGAAGGATGGTCAGGGACACTTTGTCAGACAAGTGAGCATTACCCATAAGGCGGTATGGAGGTGTTGACCTTTCGTTTTATACAATTTCACGTTCACATAAAAGTTTCTTGGGTGACCCTTTACCAAATTTATTCCAATCAGTTGGGTTTGTCAAACAACATGGAAGCCACAGGCCGGGCAGTTTTCCTCATATAGTTATATTTACATTTTTGTAAACTGGTTATCCGAAACCCAGCTTTAATATACACATACGGTCATCATGGACCTCGTAGTTTTGTAAGATATCGAAACATGCGTAAGTAGCAACTGCAGAAACTGTTTTGTTGACAAGCTTTCTTATTTCTATATTCGATGGTACATACCTACCTCTTTGTTCAGATATCAATAAATGTGCTAGTAACCCCTGTAAGAACGGTGCCCATTGTTTGGACGGACAGAATGGATACACGTGCGTGTGCAAGGCAGGATGGACTGGGACACTTTGTCAGACAGGTGAGCATTACCCATGAGGCGGAATGGAGGTTTTGGCTTTTCGTCTTATACGAGTTAGTTTACACAGAAACATGTCTTGAGCGATCCTTCACCCAATTCTTTCCAACTATTTTGGTTTGTTTAATATCATGGCAACCAAGGGGCGGAGCATTTTTTATGGTTATATTGAAAACTTTGTAAATTGTTCATCCGAAAGGAAGCTATAATATACTCAGTTGAGCGATAAAGGGTCATCATGGAACTCCTGTTTATGTAAGATATCGAAGCATGTACCAGTAGCAACTGCAACAACCGTTTCGTTGACAAGGTTACTTATTTCTCTATTATGTGGTACATACGTAACTATTTATAAAGATATCAACGAATGTGCCAATAGCCCCTGCAAAAACGGAGCCCAGTGTTCTGATAGAGAGAACGGATACACGTGCGTCTGTGAGGCTGGATGGATAGGAACACTTTGTCAGACAGGTGAGCACTGCCTGAGAGGCGGAATGGAGGTTTTGACTTTTTTGTTTTATACGATTTCGATTTCACAGAAGCTTTTCTTGGCTTTGCACTAAAGCTAACAATAAGCTCTTGTTAAAAGTAGTGTCTGTATGCAATAGTATAAAGATACTCGATGTGTACTGGTTTACTTCAACCGTATTGCAGATATAAACGAATGCTCGTCCAATCCATGTCAGAACGGCGGCACGTGTCTGAACCAGCAGAACGCCTTCGAATGCCAGTGTACTGCCGGACACACGGGCGACACATGCAGAACAAATACGGGGTTTCGTAAACTGAGGCGCATATAGGATAACATCGCTTACGCACATTTGGATTATAAAAGCTAAGGCGTATCACAAAACATGTATAGTGAACATTTCCAGGTCTATGAGTTACAACATTAGTAATGCCAGTAGTAGTGGCAGTAGTGATAATAGTCGTAGCAATATTATGGTGGTGGTAGTTATAGTAGTTAAAGTGTTATTAGAAGAAACTATGCTGTTGTTATGGTTGTTGTTGATGGGTCAGCTATTGCTTTTTGCTACATTTCAACCACAACCAGCATCACAGGTGTGCTGGATGACTCGTGCGCGGAGCGGGAGAACAGTTGTTCCAACATCCTCCACAGTGAATGCAGCGGCACGACGTGCTTATGTCAGGCGGGCTACTACAAGACGGGGCCCAAAACTGCGATGGTGACAGTTTTGTATTGACTTCATACACAACATACGCAAATATGCATGGTTCATATACTCGTATATTTTAAATATTTAAAATAGACATTCATGTTTCATTCACATACATGAACTCAATACACATACATGTCTCACATATAACGTCCACATTGACACATATATAATAACATAACCATTCATTGTCACATAAAAGTACATGTATATGTGTTACTCATGAATTTAGTAATATATAACATATTCATAAATGTATAACATTAACGTATATGAATAACGTGAAGATATGTGATGTACATATATATGTCGCAAATTAGTAGCTGGTTTTACAAGCATCCACTTTGATACTGGTCAATTCAGAAGTGTGGTTGTTAAATGTATTTTGTAGATTTATTTTTAATGCTGTTATTAAGACAAGATATTTCTGTGACGTCTGACCTTATTAACGAATGCAAAATCGCGTTTTATCTTATTCAGTCAGCACTGATAAACCGTATGTAAAGAGATTTAATGAAAACGTAAGATACATCTATCTAAGTCTATTAATCTGTTGAACTTATTTTCACAGATATTGACGAGTGCGTATCGTCCCCCTGTCTGCATGGAGAGTGTCTTAACTTGCAGAACAGCTACAGCTGCAATTGCAACGCCGGGTATGAAGGACCCACTTGCAGCACAAGTAGGTTATCGAGTATGGCATGTATGCACATTGTTCTGGAAAACATTATCAACGTCTTTTCTTCTTCGTTTTGTTTCTTTTTTTCCCAAGGAAGGGTTTTTTCCACACTGCATGACCCATTCTCAATGTACCTGTAAGCAGTGACTGCTGCCTAATAAAGACATAGACTAAGCTTATTATTATTTAAGTTCACCTTAATACATAAACGCACGGTCAATGTCATGTTGGTGTCACATTTGAGACACACATATAATCTAGCGAACTTAAAAGAGTAGTAAGCATTAAAGCATTTTCTTAATACAAGTCGGTTTTAACTGATGGTATGTCTCTTTGCAGGTATATATTGTGTTGTGTATCACGTGTTTATTTATTATTGATGTCGTGCATTCTAGTACTATTATGTTGCAAATTGCATGTCTTCAGACCCCAACGATTGTGTTTCCATGCCCTGTGTTAATGCTGTCTCCTGCATTGATGGTGTAGCCGATTATACCTGCAACTGCGAAGTTGGCTATGAAGAGAAAAATTGTCAGAACGGTACGTAAATAGCAGATCTTTGCTAAGCGTTTCACAGTATAATTTATGACTTAAATGTTTAGAAAACGTTATGGTCATTAATAGTATTAGAGGTTAATATTAAATAAACAGCAAAATTCAACCACGTTAAGACTTATTGTGATAATATGTGAATACTTATCTAGTCCAATTTTGTCAGTGTTAGAATATATAAACTTTGGATTGCTTTTCAAACAGTAAAAGGCGTGTTTGATTTAGCTGCATGCTGCCACTTAAAATGTTTCTGGAACATTTTGCAGAAACAAAATTGTGTGAGTCCAACCCTTGCCGAAACGGTGGCGTCTGCATAGAAAGCATTGCTAAATTCACATGCATCTGTTTAGCCGGGTACACAGGAAACTTGTGTGTAAATGGTAGAAACTATATTCATATCGCTATATTTATAGCTATTTAACGGATATAATAATTCAAACAATATTAACGCTAACCGGAATGGATAATTTAATTATTGACGTTGTTTAAGATATTCGCATTGACAAAACATGTGGATGACAGTAGGCATTTGCTACCGCAGAGCATAGAGCTATAAATGTTGTCATTAAACTTGCGATTGCTAGCTTCTAAAAGAAATTTGATTGAATAAAATTATGGAAAACACACTAACGTGAAATTTCTAAAATGAACGTGCTTGTTTATAAGATGGTTTTCTGACAAAGTATCCTTACAGATACTTTTTTTTTTAAGATAGATTTAAGAACAATGTCACAATAGTTAATTTTGGTTATGCTTCATTTGATTCGGCTTGCAGGCCTGTTATAATGACAGGATAGACACATTTATTTAATTAAAATGTAAGGTATTTCGGATATTACTTGGGTTTAATGTACGACTCACAAACCATATTTGGCGATTTATGCATAAACATGTGTTATTAACTATATAACATATTATTATCTTTATAAAACAAAACTGAAGAAAAAAACAAATATTTAAAAAAAAATAAAACAGTAGAAAGAAAATACATAAGGTATATTTATTTTTCTAAAGAATAATCATCATGGCTACCAATAAATTATTTATTACTTAGTTGAAATGTACCGAATGCAGAAAGTCAACTCCAAAACAATCCACAGCGATATTAAATGTTTGACGAGATATTAGAAATGCCTTCGACGAAAATGAAACCGAAACTTAAACGGGGATTCCTACGCCGGAGGCTACACGTCAGTTGCGACACTTAGACAGTTAAAAGTAAAGTTTATATCCACGTTTAGTTGTAACTATAAGAATTGAATACTATTTGTGTTCAATTCATCGGAGTGTGAACTGTCGGGAAAATTACGCCTAATTTATGCATAAACGCCGTCGGCATTTATGCAAATTAGGCGTAATTTTCCCGACAGTTAATACACCGATGAAATGCTTAAATTTACTATTCAATTCTTAAATGAATGTGTGCAATGTGAAACTTTTCAAATAAATATTTTTTTTTGGGGTAAGGGGGGTGATATAAAGCGTTTTGCTGCTCTTTGTCTTAAAATATATAAAACTGTTCCGTAATATTTTGACACTTTTGGTAGTGGATAATGTGTTATGTGCGGTAATTGTGCTATTTATTTGTGAAGATATATTAGCACATTATGTTTTTGAATAACCCTTGTAAAAAAACTCAGTTATATCACACAAGCATGCGTAAGGCATTATTTAAAAATTAAACATTGTTTACCACATATTGAGAGTTTTAAAGATATTGAAATGAAGGTGAATAGTTACTTTCCCTATTAAACTGCTTTATACATTTTAAAAATAGGCAACGTTAGTTAAACCCATATTCTGCGGCATTGATTTATTTTTGGTGACAGAGTTTAAAACAAATTGTGAGGATTAGAAAATCTTTTGGCGTCACAGCATCAGATCTTAAGCCGGGATCTGGTCCCTCGTTAGGTGTTAGTATTTTATTATATCGCATGTAAATGTTATTAATATGATTGCATTTACAAAATAAATTGAAATAGTCATGACTGTAAAACTTGAAACACAAAATAATAAGGTAAAACATATCGATCCTGCGTATGATGAACTATTGTGAAACACCACTCTCGATAAAATGATTAATGGTTTATGCGTGTAAACGTTCAAGCAGCACGGTGTTCGAGTGATAAAGTCGTTAAAACTAAGATGTAACTGCTTACACCGGTGAATGTATGTAAATCATTTTCTTCTTATTTACATTCGTGAACTATATTTATTTTGCTTGACTAAAACATGCACATTCCACTTTTCCGTTCCTAAATTACGGTTGACAAAAATCTGCGATGTTTAAAATGCATTTATATTTCTTGTAAACTAACTAAGAATGCATTATGTATGAGATTAAGACAACAACAATACATCTACCAGTATGTATTCAAATATTGGATTCAAAACATGTACAAATATCTGGTCATTGGTGTTATTGTATGCAATTTCAGGTAAAAAGTTTTTATACTCTACCGGCTGAGCGAGCTGTGAATGATCAGAGCCATCATCTAAATCCTAACACGCTGATACGCATATGTCTTTTATGTCACCATATGTAACATTTAATACCATACTTGTCAAAATAATGCAATGTTGTTTGTACAGAGCAGTACACATATGGTCCCGTAGTGAATATTAATTATAAAAACTAAACTCAATTTCGTAGACAAAATGCATAAAATTCATACCCCAAAAAAAATGTATAGTTCGCATTGGAGTTGCAGAAAATGTGGTCAAGTCATGTAAGAATCGAAATAATAGTCTCATTATCGTTGTTTATCGGCTAAAACAACTACGATTTGTCGTTATGATGCGGTATATTTAACAAATCGATAAACAGTTCTACATCGAAAAGTATTTCTTAAATCTTCGTGACTGAAATGAGTTATACATAAATCTTTTATGTTAAATGTACCGATCCATTTGGTATGATGAAATATTGCGAAATACCACTATCACTAACGAGATATCGTGTCTAGTTGTATGCAGTATAAACCAGTACGGTGGCCGAGTGGTTAAGGCGTTGGACTTAAGTTCCAATGGACGAATGTCCGCATGGGTTCGAACCCCATCCGTACTATTTATTTTTTAATGACGTACATGTCAATATAAATATAAATAATGAATATGAAACAGCTATTAATGGATTTTACATGCAATTTACATGTACATTATATCTAGTGCATAAATGCAGTATAAACCAGTACGGTGGCCGAATGGTAGAGGCGTTCGAGTTAAGTTCCAATGGATGTATGTCCGCATGGGTTCGAACCACATCCGTACTAATTGTTTTTAATGACGTACATGACAAGATAAATATAAATAATAAATATGAAACTGCTATTAATGGATTTTACATGCAATTTACATGTACATTATATATAGTGCATAAATGACTTAAACTTGCAAATTCCACTTTAATTTTATATCTAAAACTCAGTATTAAATAAACTATGCATGCTGTAAGAGATAAAGATAACAGCAACATAGCTGTTTGTACAACAACTCAACCATCTGGTCCCGTGGTGTAATGGTTAGCACTCAGGACTTTGAATCCTGCGATCCGAGTTCAAATCTCGGCGGGACCTCATTTTATGTGACGTCGCCCTGGTTTTCATTTTAAGATTTCCATTAGGAACATTTCAAATAAAGTTCTCATTAAGATGTTAATTATATTTTTCATAAAATGTTTAATGCATTCGTCCACGTTTCTGCTTATAGACTAGATATATTTGATGCTGAAGTGAAGATATCATGAAAAATATACCTTATTTCTACTTAATTTTATAAATGTCATTGAATTGTCATGCCGTTGTAATGATTAAGATCATAGCTCCGACATAGAAAACGCCCGGCTAGCTCAGTCGGTAGAGCATCAGACTTTTAACCGGTTGTGTTATCTGAGGGTCGTGGGTTCAAGTCCCACGTTGGGCGTTTACTTTTAAGATATTAAAATGCTAAATATGAAATATTTACAAGTGGAATAATTGACCGATCGATATTGGATTCATAACCACATCAGGTAAACCTCCGACAAACAATTGTTCACGTTGTACGAATGTTTTAACAAGATATCTCCGTCAAACAATGAAATCCTGGCTTTAAAAAATAAATAAACGTATCTTCAATAAAAGCTTGTCGATCGGCCATTCTATATATAGCGGTAACGTCACAATATCATACAGACCTCTGTAGGACCATATTTTTCACAAATCATATTTTTCACACATGCTAAAAATAGGATCTTATTTTTCACACGTGTGAAAAATAGGATCTCATTCTTCACACATCGCAATCTCATTCTTCACATTTTCTGTGAGATTTGTGATCGAGTCCATTTTTTGATATGCACTCAAATCATATTCTCCACACATGAAAAAAAGTGTTCAAAATTTCAAAAAAGTGAATTTTTTAATCATAATCCTATTTTTCACACTGTATGTGCCCCCCCAAAAACGGGGTGATTTACGGTTCGGTACAGTATGCATAGTATGGTACGATATGGTACGGCACGGTACCAGACGGTAAAGTATGGTACGACTTGGGATGGTATGACATGGTATGGCGTGGTATGGCATGGCATGGCATGGCTTGTACGTATGGATTTTAATGTTATGGTATGGAAATGTACGGTACGGTACAGTACGGTACGGTGCCGTGCGGTACGGTACGGTAATGTACGGTAAGGTACGGTACGATACGGTAAGGAACGATATGGTACCGTACGATTAGATACAGGAAGTACGGTACGCTACGCTACTGTACTGTCCAAACGTACGTACTAACATGTGGGGAGGTTCTAATAAGATCATTATATTATCGTCCGTGTATACGTATATTCTAGTTCGGGCGAACATATGCTTGGTTATTTTGGTTCTAATAATCCAAAATAGGACGTGTATTTGTACGTACGTTCAGATGCATGCATTGGTTAATATCCCAATAAAAAGATGTACGTTCGTATGAACGTACGCGAGTACATATACATATCTATCTCCTAATTTCGACCGTACAAACGTATTGACAAACGATGAAGCGCATGCACACATATGTAGCTCCTAAATACACGGT
This sequence comes from Congeria kusceri, assembly GCA_027627225.1. Classification (NCBI taxonomy): domain Eukaryota; kingdom Metazoa; phylum Mollusca; class Bivalvia; order Myida; family Dreissenidae; genus Congeria; species Congeria kusceri. The sequence goes on from CM051024.1 coordinate 99,452,345, forward strand.
ACATATGGTCACCGTATACTGCTGAAATAAAATTGGAATGCACAGTATACTTCGTGGCAAAAGTCGTTAAACAGGCCCGATATATGTGTACCGGTATTTAAATTCAAATATTTAGCAATCCATATACTCTATGATAAAACCACACGGTGCAAGGAACAAAATATGATTTAGGCCACATATGAACGTTCAAGTTTAATAAAGTAGTGCTCGCATGGTGAAGATCTCGGTCAGAAACAAGTACCTGTATTGAATGATATGCATAATTCGCATTTTTAACCTTAATTTTCAATATAAAGTATATAGTTCCAAACGTATTTTTTCACCAAAAACACAGTGATAAGATCACAGTAACTTAAATGAGCTTCTATCACACGAATTATAGCCAAAATGGAAAAGAAATCTGAATATATATCTGAAAACTCACTTCATGAATAAAAGACATGGACACTTTTTCACTTCGTCTATGACGAGGGACGAATTTCAGGAAAATGTGTTGTAAGAATATATAGTAGCGATATCCACTGTGTTCCGTAGAACTAACATTATTGTCATATAATGATGAAAACCCGGAGAAATTAACATTTTCTTGCACTGCACTATGTTTTTTGTCCACAAGTATGCGGTGTCCATCCATTCATTATGAAAGTAACGTAGTTGTATTACATCAGTATACGGTGACCATATACACCGTGAACTAGGGCTTAGTTTCTCATATTCATTATTGATGACAATACTGATGATGACGTTAAGTATAATGATAATAATGGTTATGAGGAAAATAATTATGATGACGATGATGACGATGATGATGATGACGATGGTGACGATAGTGACGATGATGGTGATCATGATGATGACGATGATGATGTTATTAAATGATGACGATGATGATGACGATGGTGATGATGATGATTACTGTATAATTATGCTCCAAATAATGATTTCATTGCTTGTCGCGATACAATTTCACCATGAAATATGTGAAAAATGTGATCCGTACGCATACCCCCTTTTTGGCCAATCACATTCTTCACACTAACAAATGTGACAAATGAGATCCTATTCTTCACAGGCGTGTGAAAAATATGATTTGTGAAAAATATGATCCTACAGACCTCTATATTGAGACGATTCACACGCTAACCTATTCAGTTTGTTTATCTTTTTACGGGCATATTAATAATATTTTCCGTTATCCCGCACGGGTTCAAATAAAACGGTTCTTGTTTTATGATCAAAATTAAGACTCTATACGGACTATTAACGAGGTTACATGTCAAACGTAACGCCCAACAATACAATGGGCGTTTGCGTACTGTTCTATAGACTTTTCAAGGGTTTGCCAAACAGTTTCATATCATCGCCATAAATTGTTATTAGTTTTCATTTACCGAATACATGACAAGATTTACTTAGTGCTGTTTGTGTTAAATAGGTTAACGTTTAAACACGTGATATCCAAGTACAAGGATTGGATAAGATTTCGGATTATTGTTGTATCCGATCAACCGTTTACATTTTTTCTGTAAAACACCGCAATGCCCTTCGATTGTTGTGAGTTGTTAAATGGTGTACGAGGCAAGTGCAGTGGCCGAGTGGTTAATGGATCGGACTTGAATTGCAATGGACGGGTGTCGGTTTGAACACCACCCGTACGTTACAGTACATTACACCATAACAAATGTAAATCAATAATTTTATCGCTGATTAATTCATGTTAATTGTTTTGATTTTATTGACTTGAGTGTGCAATATTCATTACGCTTACTAAACATCTACTTCTCACTCCAATCACGATCGACAATAATGGTAAACACTCAAATGTGAGAAGTGTGATGCCGTACGGACTGAATTATCCGGGCATGATCAGAGTTCTCAGCTTTATCCTACGATAATGAGCGCATGTATCGTGTTGTAACCTTACAAGACATTGAATATCAAATGGGGAAAACTAATAATGATGTTGTTCGTAAAGGGATGCAAACATGTGGTCCCGTGATGTAACGGTTAACACTCTGGACTTTTAATCCTGCGATCCGAGTTCAAATCTCGGCGGCGGTACCTTATTTTCTGAGTGACGCTGCTTTGCTTTTCTTTTCAGGATTTCCAGTCGGTGCGTCTAATGTGGTCTTCAGTATGGTCTTCGATAATGATAATACGACTAAAACTATATTTCTTTAACAAAAACTAATGCAAACTTCTTAAACATGAAGATACAATTTGTAATAGTGTGACATTTTACATTACATGTGGCAAATTAATCTCACCGCTGTTTGTACAACATTACATACATTCGGGTCCCGTAATATATTGGTAAGCACTCAGCCATCCTGTGATCCGAGTTTAAATCTCTGCGGGACCTCAATTACATATAATATATTGTTGTACTATTGTTTCATGACATTTTTGTTTCGTGTATACCTAATGCTATCTTTTTGACAGCATCAATACCTTACTAAATAGTTTTACAGCATTAATTTCAAGGTTCTGTCTTTAAAGGGACTTTTTCACAGATGTTGGTTGTTTTTTTTAATATGCTATTAAACGTCTTAACTTGCTAAATCAAAACATCTGGGCCCAGTTGCTCAAAACTTTAACGGCCGGTTAAGCTAACGGCCTGTTAACTTTAGATGCAAATAAAACTAATAATACAAGCATCTCGCTTATGAAGCATTTGACAATTATTTGAGCATATCAATTCATTCAAAATAAATGCAAATTTTAAAATTTAATTTACATCAAAAACCTCATCCAAAAGTTAACGACCGTTAGCTTAATTGTCCGTTAAAGTTTTGAGCAACTGGGCCCTGAAATAAAAAAAAAAGCTCAAGCATGTAACAAGAAAAGAAAAAGAAAACAAAAAAAAGTCACTTCCATCGGGGTACATTACCTCTCGACCATTGCGAGTTACAAACTAGGCGAGGTATTTTTTATTTTATGTTAGTTAATCACGCGTTTTCAACAATTTCAACGAAAACAATAGAAACCCTCCAAATTATTACATTTCGCGTTACAAGCGCTTTATGATTTTATCAAGTTCAACTAATGAACACTCATTAAACAAATGGTATTTACAGTATATATCTTGGTCAGTACTGTTATTTTGCTCCTTTATATGCCCTATTCTTTTATTTTTGGAAAAGTTTGAAAATTGTAAATTCGACATTCTGTGAACAGGTCCCTTTAAATAGTGTACGGAATAGGAAGTGAGGCAAATAAAGGTCATATTCATACATGTTAATTATATATTGTAATAAAATGTTTGATACAATCAACACCGTTGTCTACTTAAAAAGTATTGTCCGACAAAATTGACCGGGCGCTTAATTGTTTCCGTGATTTTTCATAGATTTCCGTCGTTGTACTCGCGTATGTATTGTAAACACTGTGCTCAGTAGATACTTTCTAGTCGATATCTACGCATATATTAATAATCTAGAACGGTAGCATTATGGCAGTGCTCGCTTACTGCTCATAGGTTACGACACAATGTTGTTCAAATCCAGATTTCAATCGATGTTTTCCAGGGCAATACCGTTATAAGGAAAATGTCGTCCTAACTGCCATTAATGTCCATTTTTTATGAGATGAAATAATTGCCTTTGCAAAATAAAACGAAAAAGGGAAATGCGTGCACATTTCCATGGTGCTACTTTGAAGGAAATAGAATTGTGAAACCTAAACAGCATTCGAATCCTCAAGCCCAAGATCCTGACGCTAGAGCCTTAACTTCTCGACTATTTCATTGTACGTTGATAATTACATGCTTGTCTAAAATATATTTGAGACGCGTCGTGGGAAAACCGGACTTAATGCATGTGCGTAAAGTGTCGTCCCGGATCAGCCTGTGCAGTCCGCACTGGTTGATCCGGGACGGCACTTTCCGCTTTTATGTTATTGTCTGTTTCAAGAAAGTCTCTTCTAAACATAAAATCAACTGTAGGCGGAAAGTGCCGTCCTGGATTAGCCTGTGCGGACTGCACAGGCTAATCCGGGACGACACTTTACGCACATGCATTAAGACCGGTTTTATCACGACGTGCCACAGTTAAATTCTCCTTTAGTATATTGATTTGTCACGAGCGATCGCTTGTATCTCCGATAAAAGGTTACGTAAACAAAGGGAAGTATACATGAGTGGCAGGTCAATGAAATCGGACTATACCTTATTGTATAAGTTAACTGTCATTATTACTGTTACATTTATGCAGTTGTTATGATTAAGTTGATCATTGTATTATCGCCCGGCTAGCTCAGTCGGTAGAGCATCAGACTTTTAATCGGTAACGATATCTGAGGGTCGTGGGTTCGAGTCCCACGTTGGGCGTTACTTTTTATTTTAAGTTATTAAAATGCTTAAGACAATATTTACAAACGGAATTATTGCGCGTTATGTTTGACCTTGCACCCATTCAATAGCGGTTACTTCATAAACAAATACCTCTATACTAAGACTGTTCACAAGCACAAGTTGGCTTTTTCAGCACATAATTGTATCCGATAAATGGGTGAAATATGGTACATATTTCTCCATGGCTTTAATACGTATGTGAATAAAACATGGACAAAGCTCGTATCATTGATACATGTACTACCAATCTAGATTTAGGACCTTTACGGAATTATAATAAGGTTACGTACCAAATCTAACGCCGAATATCGCAATGTGCGTTTCCTGAAGGTACTGGATCAACAAAGTATAACCGATATGCTGTTTTATTCTGTAAAATTGCTAAATAACACAATGCGCTTCGATTTGTGTGGGTTTCTCCAATATCTGCATACGGCAAGTACGGTGGCCGAGTGGTTAAGGCGTTTGACTTAAGTTCCAACGGACAAATGTCCGCATGGGTTCGAACCCCATCCATACCAAATATGTTTATAATACTATGATATAGAATTTTATGAATCGAAATTCGTGGCATTCTAAATACGAAAATATGTGAACAAGTCCCTTTAAAATCGTAACTGCTTGAGGGTAGGTGTATCACAATGTATGTATAATAAGTTGTGCGCGATTCCAATTGCGCCAGACATTTCCAGAATATCCGTGTATTATTGGGATTCTAAAACCGCTGGATTAAACTATATCTTTATTTGGATAATGTCACAGGTAACTGAGCGCAAAACAAGTATACTATTCTTATGTTACGTAGTATCTGGTCCCGTGCTGTAACGGTTAGCACTCAGGACTTTGAATTCTGCGATCCGAGTTCAAATCTCGGCGGAACCTCAGTATCACTATTGTGATACCATTTTTTTGGGATATTGTTTTCTGATTGTTTTCTCGTTTATTCATTAAATAATAAGAAAAATACGCATACATACGTATTGCTTGTGTTGCCGTAAAGTAATGGCCGCATTCTAGCCAATGAATGTTACAGTTACATATAGACATAGCTTAACAGCGATAAGTTAAGCATTGTGAACTTATGCGTTAACGAAATTGCCATTAAATGTTACATATAACTGTTAAAATGCTTTAGAAATATTAACAAAAAGACATTGCAACCTTTCGTATACAATTCATTTGTAAATTAAGGCGTTGGACTTAAGTTCAAATGGACGAATATCCGCGTGGGTTCGAAAACATCCTTACTAATGTGTTCGGGAAACTAATATATTATCGATAAAGAATCGAACGCCAAACAAATGTTTTTTTTCAATACACGGTTTCGAAAGCACGATTCAAACTCACATCTACAAAATCGCGGAAAGGCGGAAAGTGCCGTCCTGGATTAGCCTGTGCGGAGTAAACAGGCTAATCCGGGACGACACTTTACGCACATGAATTAAACCCGGTTTTCCCACGACACGCCTCGTATATAAACGCAGCAGGATCTTCAGCTAATTGTATAGAATGCAACCTTTTGATATACAATTTCCTTCAACGTAACAATGTAATTGCCGCCATTAGTTTAAAATCGTGTTTCGTTGTGTTCACTATGTAAACTAAATCGTGTTTCGTTGTGTTCACTATCTTAACTAAATCGTGTTTCGTTGTGTTCACTATCTTAACTAAATCGTGTTTCGTTGTGTTCACTATCTAAACTAAATCGTGTTTCGTTGTGTTCACTATCTTAACTAAATCGTGTTTCGTTGTGTTCACTATCTTAACTAAATCGTGTTTCGTTGTGTTCACTATCTAAACTAAATCGTGTTTCGTTGTGTTCACTATCTAAACTAAATCGTGTTTCGTTGTTTTCACTATCTAAACTAAATCGTGTTTCGTTGTGTTCACTATCTAAACTGTCTAACCTTTTAAAAGTGGTAATACTGTGCACAAGCAATAATTATACTTAATGCAAGTATCATGAAACGTTTTTTTTTCAAAAGAGTAATCAGCAAAGTGTAACAGTCGGTCGAAATTCTTAAACCGAAAGAAGTTCGATAGCGGAATGAATATACATGTTTAATCAAATGTTTTAAAAGACACTTACTTCCATTTGAACAAATGTTTTATTTCGCGAAAAGAACTATTAATGTGTTTTTTTTGGACTTAATATTTGCAATTAGATGTTTACAATAGATAGCAATACAAATGAGATGATAAACATAGTACGGGTGGGGTTCGAACCCATGCGGACATTCGTCCATCGGAACTTAAGTCCAACGCCTTAACCACTCGGCCACCGTACTTGTACTAAACAGTTATTGGAAATAAACCACCGATCGAAGCGCAGAATTTTTTTTTTCGCAATATTACAAAAGCTATATCGGCAAAAGACCGTTTCACAAATAAAATCATTACACTTCGATGTCACACGATTAACGGTATTTCGCAACAGAGCACGTGGTAATTTGTGATATTCCAGAAATGGATATCATCATTTAACAATAGCTGGGGCGGCGTTTAAACTTTTCAAAAGCTGGAAAGGTCTAACCAAACTGATCTAGTACTTGCATGAAACATAATGGTTAATACATATTCCATGTATCGCTGTGCATCATATGAGTAATATACAAACACATAAACATACACTTATCCAATGTATTTAAATGTTTATTAACATAATAACATACATGTTGGAAAGGGGCACTACATACATAATTATATGCTGATTTTTGTAGACATTATCAATTAATGCAACACTAAATGCGTACTTGTATGTGTATATACGTAGGCATGTGAAATTTTAAACTGTAATATGTCTGAGTACCACTTGGAGACACGCAGTCAATTATATGCTCTTTGTTGGGTACCAATCCCAAATAGATAGTGAACTAGAACTGATAATTTATTAAAAATGAAAGTAAATTCTTGGTTTTCGTATACAAATATAGATATTCGAGTTCCACGTTGGGCGTTACTTTTGATTGTAAGTTATTAAAACGCCTAAGACAATATTTCCAAACGGAGTTATTACGCGTTATGTTTGACCTTGCACCCATGCAATAGCGGTCACGTCACAGACAAAGACCTCTATACTAAGATGGTTCACAATCACATGTTGGCTTTTTCGGCACATACTAGTATCCGATAAATGGCTTTGTATGTGGTATGTGAATAAAACATGGGCATTGCTAGTATTGTTGATACTTCCAATTTAGATTTAGAACCTTTACGGAATTCTCATAAGGTCATAAGTCAAATCTAACGCCCAAAAAACTAACGCGCGTTGCCTGAAGGTACTGGATCAATAAAGTTGGATAAACAATAACTGCCAGAGGACAGCGCACTCGAAGGGAAGTAATTCACTCACTAATTTACAAGTCAGGTTCTTGCATGCAACAAACCGTCTGGTGATTATTTCTGGTAATTTATCTGACAATCTTTTCGATAGTATGCTCTGGACAATTATTTTACCTTTGACCTTAATTATTAAAATTGACATTTCAGCTACAGATCTGGTTATTGCAAACCACATGCCGTCTCAAAATGCTTTTCACTTCTGCCAAGTCATTTGAACATTTTTCCATGCCGGACAAAATTATACTTCGGTCAAAGTCAATGGCTTAAATTATTATATTTGACCTTTGACCTTTAAGTATGACTTTGACTTTTTGTACCAAACGACCTGGTTGTTGAACATTCTTACATGCCGAACATAACTATGCTTCGGACAGAGTCCATGTAATTAATTAATATATTTAACATTTGACCATTAATTGTGACTTTAACCTTGGAACTAGGGACCAGTCAACACACCGCCTCATTATAATTAACATTTCTGCCAAGGTATTTGAAAATCATCCTATGCTGGACAAAGTTATTGTCCAGACAGAATCCGAACAAATGTACACACATACATAAGTACATACGTTACGTACCCACGGACAGGGTAAACACTATATTACCCAATCATTGATGGCGGGGCTTGCAAACCTGAAATGACGTCACAAAAATCAACAAGATGACGTCATTATTCTGCGCGTGTTTGCTTTATGCCACAGTGTGGAAATGCAGCTAAGTTTTTCCCACGGGGTGTTATTTCGTCAATGCAAGCGTGATAATGGGATAAAACTACATTGCAAATCGTTGTTTGCGATTCGCAATTACAATATGTGATGCATGTTAAATACTAAAATGACCTATAGTAAGGTGCGCTTTGTACTTGAAGATGATAAGATACACAAATCGGAACTACGCGGTTACAATTTGTATATGTAATGTGTGTAAACTAAACATAGAAACTATCTAGGGTATCCAATCATATGTCCCATGTTTCACGTAATTCAGTTGGTATTACAGTTTATGATTTTCACGTCCATGTTAGATACAAAAGATTAAACATAAAAACTTCTATGCAAAATTATGAACCGGTTATCGACGGCCTAATCTTAGAAATCTTATCCTCACAGGACATGATATCATACAAACTAAAATCCAATGTTTCTGCACAGATTTAAGGATGTCAAAACTTACAACAAAACAAGACTTTTGAACAGTTAACAGTGTCATTCTTGAGAGTGATCTTTGGAATTTTTTGCAGCATACGGCTTGCAAACACAATAATTAATTATGTTGAGTTCATATGACCTTTTCATCTGACGTCAGAAATTGGGGCTTCTTACATAACCATTTTCACACGAATATTATAATGAGGCAAATGGTCACACTCACACATGGTTAGAGCGTTGTAAGTCGCCATTTATTCATTTCCACGAGTTTGATTTTAAGTACATGTATGTGCAAAGACACAAAGCCGTCCAAAGGCATTGATCATTATACAAATATGGACTTTTTAGCAGTGCAATATCATGTGATGGTGCACAGCAAAATCCATATTGAACGAGGCCATATTTAACGACAGTCTCGTTCAATATGAATTTTGCTGTGCATCATCACATGATATTGCACAGCTAAAACGTCCATACCTGTTTTATTATATGACTTATAAAATAAATGACAGCTGATGATGTTTTAAGAAAAAGAACAACACAATTTTATTTGTTTCTATCATAATATCAAAACAAAAATATATACTTCGGTTACTTCCCTTGTTTTAATTTTAAAGGGAGCTCACTGTTTCGCTGCAAGAGTATTACCGACTAACCCTTCGGGACTAACCTAACCCTTAACTATTTTTAGTTAATGTGCAATTTCGTCTGTTGTATGCACGGGTGAGGTAAAAACTGTGCAGTATCATGCATGATTTTCTTTTAAGAGTGTGTCGCTGAGCCAATCAAATAACGTTTATTTATAAGTCATATTATAAAAGGCATTGTTTAACTGGATAGAAATTTCATATAACTGGTTAATTATAAGTCTGTTATGGATGACATATGAGACAAATAGCTATCTCAACGCCCAACTAGCTCAGTCGGTAGATCATCAGACTTTTATCTGAAGGTCGTGGGCTCAGTCCCACGTTGGGCATGATTTTGAAATATAAATAATGTTCCACAACGCGTAAATGACATTCACAACGTCGTTACTTCGTTACATACACAAATACTCGAAATGTTACAGAAACATGTAACATGGTTGAAGTGTATTTTCAAGCGATATTTTTTATAAATACATCATTATTAAAAACACATATAGAAGAAGAATTTTAAAAGCCGCTTATAACAACAACAATAAAACTGTTTATTAAGCATCACAGATAAACTTGAGGTAGACATTTAAGTGTCTAATGTTAAAGATGATATCGATAATAAGTGAGCTATACAAACTGTGAGGTTGGTCGTAGATCATCATGATGGTGTAATATTATATAAATATTGCATTCTTTGAGGGCGATAGTACATTTTGTCAACCCGAGGAAATACTGTTGCCCAAGGCAAAGCCGCGGGCAACAGTATTGTTTGAGGATTGACAAATGCACTATCGCTCTCAAAGAATGAAATATTAATTTTATTACACCAAAACAAAGATTGTGTGGAAGAAATACACTATTCAATTGAAGTAGAAGAGAAGATGCAACAAACACACAACATACTACAAGTTATTTTCCGATTTGATAGCAAACCTTGCCATTTTGACACTGATGTTGTCTGCATGAACAATGCGCTTTTGTAACACGGAGTTAACTACTAAATGTTTAATAAGCGCCTTTTAACCCCGATCAAACTGCCTATCGACACGACGTCATAGCCGTTGTGTCTACACCGGTCTAATAGACCTGTGTATTCACGCTCTAAGCATTATGGATATGCGCTACATTCCAGCGTAGCTCGCAATGGTTGATTTATGCACCTATCAATATTTCCCCCCAGTGGGGTGGGACCGGCAGGCAGACCTAGGGGAATTTGACAAATGTTTTTTGGGGGGTCTAATTCCCCACTCTAGAGCCAAGCATATTTGTCTAAATCCTCTCAGTGGGAGATGCTATATATCTGTCAAATGGCCCGGGGCATATATTACCGGGTCTACATTCCGACCAAAGTCTATTTCCCCGGGACCCAGAATCATTCGGCATGTCAAATTCCTGCCTGTCGGGAATCGCCTGCAGTCTAATGTCCCCTATATGCCCGTCGCTCCCTCCCTGGAGGAAAACATTGCTAGGTGCATTAACATCGCATCGAGTTTAGATACCAGTAAATCAATATGTTTCCCTCCGTGTTACATTCAAAATATTGCCTTTTACGAGAGTTCCTCTTTTCTGCTATGAAAAGCATTTAGCAATGTTAGACATGCCTTTTGTGGTTATTTCTAATATCGTCTGTGTGTTTAGAATATTTTTTGTGCATTGCTTTGCACGCTAACTTGAAAGATGAGCTTTTGGGGTGTGTTTACTGTGCCATGGGGCTTTTGTCGAAATATGACTGTCGAAACCCTAGTTTCTACCGGTGTCTGCATTCAGGTGAGACGCATTTTCTTAGAAGTAAATGCCATATATTTTTATTGCAATTTTTGGAAGAGGAAAGATTCATCTTTAAACTGACAGCAAGCTTGCACAAACTAAAATCTTAAAGTTCGTCGTTTTATAATGGTACCCTATGGGAATTGGATTTACTGGCATCTAACCTTGAATTTTCAAACAAACGAAAGTGAAAGTAGCTTTTTATAATAAACACGCTAAACAGCGTTAAATACGAACTACTGGTATTTTATTTAACAGAAATGTATTCTACTATCAGTATTAACTTAATATTAGACTGATTAATGGTGTCAATAGTCATTTCATTTAACAACTTTCATACGCGGGATTACTTCATGCGTAAGCACATTTTGCCGTTTGGGGCGAAATAATGCGGTTAAGTAGGCCCTACAGAGGTTTGGCGTGTGACGTCATCCTCTGTGCATAGAATGCGTCATAGCGGTTGTTATCGCACTATAACAGTTCCAATAATTGACTGCTCGTTTGTATATGAACAAAAAAAGAAAACAGAAGGGTGAGGTATAATAATGTGGAATGCCGCTCCGATGTCGTGTGTACATGTACATATCAGCAACTACTGCGGTGGCCGAGTGGTTGAAGCGTTCTATTTAAGTTCCATTGGACGAATGTCGGCGCTGGCTCGAACAGTACCATGCCTATGTAAATTTTAAAATTAGCGTAACATAGGTTTATTTACATAATAAACGTACATTACTCGTATACTGTTTTTATTCATTTTAAACTAGTGCATACATCGGTTATGCATATCCAGTATTAATGGCTAGTGAAATTTCGATATTGGATTTGCAAAACCAGCAAGCATTTATTTTCAGCTTGAAGCTTAAATGGTAACTATTGAGACAGTTTTGGGCGCATGCGTAACCTACATCTCCTCTGAATCTGCTGGAGTAACCTCGATGGACCCTTACATAATTGTTCCTCATGTGGTCGTCGGCCAAAGTTGCTCAAATGGTCACGGTCTACTGCACACAATGATCAGCAAAATTAAAAAGACTTCATTTGAAAATTATTTAACTTTAACAAGTTTTCCCGATAATTCCACACGAATGTTCCTTTTATGGTTCTGTAACAAGATTACCCATATGGCTCCTGTCTGTTACACAGTATGACCTTAAAGCTAACAATATATATATTTGTTTGTCGTTCGTTCCTGCGTAATCGACGTCTCTTCTGAAACGACTAAGACAACTTTAACTTAACTTAACTTAAATGTTCTTTGGATTTCCCTCTGTTAACGATGCTCAAAGTTGCTCGGACCGCTGCACAAAATGGCCGCTAGAGCTATTCAGGGTTATTCCCTTTCTTCTTGGGGCTGTTGTTTGTGTGTATCACTTATTGGAGAGTTTTGGTTAATATTGAAGAAAAGACAGAAAGGGAAAGGCAAAAATTTGGTACGAAAACAAACTGGTACTACTTTTTCGATTGCTGTGTTTGCAGTTTAACTTTCATTGAGATGATTCGACAAAATGGTAACGTGATACAGTACATGATTGTGTATTTGATTCATACGAACGTAAAGTTGTTCTGAAAGATATGACGGTATTTGAATTAAATCACCATGACCTTTTAAATACATCTCCGACATAAATATCAGTGCGTTGTTGTGTTACACAATCATCTCTGACAAACAATACGTGACTTTTTTAATGCAAAAAGCTATGGTTTTCAAATCGTGTCGTTCAGTTCGGCAGCACGCAACGTATTCATTCCCAATATATTGACATCATTCTTTCATTTCCATTGAAATTGACAGTGTACATTTAAGAGCTCAAACAATCAATTAACGAGCCCACAGGGCGAGATTAAATAATTAACAAATTGAGGTCAAAGGGTGCTATAACTGTTTTATTAATCCAAATTTACCAATCACATCGCAACATTTTACAATGCCATGCTTAGCATGCGTGCCATTTCCAAATTTAGCGCTTTCGCAATGTATCCACTCAGTGTAATCGTTAGAGCATTAAGTAGCGTGCGTATAAATTACAACTAAATTTCAATAGACTGCACGCTACTTATTGCATGTTATGCTTGCATATAAGGGTCCGCACACCAGTTACCGATCTGATATCACAGTTATTGAATAGCGCAAAACAATGAAAACTCTGAAATATGGTATAATTTTATTTTATATAAATGCACAATACAATGGCTTCGTAATTAAATAATGTATATGAACTACATAAAGATATTTATTTTCAAAATAAATAACCATAAATTCTTGAAAAAATTAAATGCCAGTTTGGATAACTCACGACGTAGCGCCATCAAACAAACAGCTGCTATGGCCATCTTCGCTAATTGGCTTTGCAATTTATGATTCTATAAGATGCTCACAATATTGACGTCAAAATGTCCCAGGAATGTAACTGAAATTTATTAGCCTCTATTTACATCATCACCACCACCATCATCATCATCATCATCATTATCATCATCATCATCATCATTATCATCATCAGCATCGTCATCATCGTCATCATCATCAAGATACTCACACTTCGACGTCAAAATGTCCCAAACGCATTGAAATCGGTAACATAATAACGTTTTAGTAACTTTTTATCGTATAGGTATCTGCATGCGATAGCTGGTGATGCATCTGGAGTAAATCAGCATGAACATTGGTGTATATTCCGTACGTACCGAGCGTTGTCGAACACAGACATGATAAAATGCCTTTGATAAATAAGAAACAGTTTTCAGTCTTACAAACGTCATTAACGTTCATTAGAACTAATGCCAAATTAAGATGTATTGAATTATATTTTATGGACTGCGGCTTTAACCGAAATTAGCAAATATTTATTTATATTACCACCACCATCATCATCATCAACATTGCCGTCGTCATCGTCATTAATATATAAGTTATATATGGCTGTTCGGATAGCATATTTTACAAAGTTGTTCATACTGTAATGCTATAAATTTTTATAATACTGATTTAGTTTCAATAAATACCTGTATTTGTTTTTAATTTTTGCAATTATTTAATAATTATGTAGACTGTTCTTTATCAAGATGCTAATAAACGGTAACTATTATTGTTGAAGTATATTCACTGTATAAGCCAGCAGTCCAGAAACATGTTAATAAAATTAAACTTTCCATAAATCGTTTCTAATGGACATCTTACCGATCTAAATACAAAAAAACGCACTGAATTCGGTAAAATAAGAACGTTTTGGTAACTTTTAATCGTAAAATTATATGAACGCGATATCTGGTGATGTCTCTGAAGCAAATCGGCATATGCATAAGTGTATATTCCGTTCGTACCAAACTTTTCCAACATAGATATTATAAAATGCTTTTCGTAAATAACAAAACATTTTTAGTGGAATAAACGCCGTTAGCTTTCATTAGAACGTATGCCAATTTAAGATGTTCTGAATCATATTCTATGGACTGCGGTTTTAAAAACTCATTATCATATTTGTCTGCGTGATATTCGAAGCGAACAATATAGTTTGAAAATTCATAATGACAATATTTAATTAATTTATGACGACAATTAATGACACTAATTACATCGACCGCATTTTAGTTTATATCAATATATGATTTAAATTATTCTTTCGTGTGAATAAGATTATCGATAAAAACCGTCCACAATACAATATGAATGTGTTAATGCAAAACGTACCAGTTTAAACAGGTTATGCTGTATTTATTTTAAAGCTGTTCATTTATTAAAAAACTCTCATGAACATATAGATATGTGCTACAAAAAATATTATTTAGATATAAACAAAGCGAACTCCAGCTGCGACAGCAGGAGAGAACTCTTATCAGCAGGTGCACACATAAATACCTATATATTTAAAAGTTACACTGTTAATGTAAATTGTATCACATTTTGTCCTAATCATCAATGTTTAATCTCTTATGTAAAATATATGATATTTAAAAAAACCTTAAATATATATGCTACATTTACACAAGCCAAATACAATGATAAATGATTGTTGATGTCAAATTGGATTAAACGTGTCTACATTGTTTTTACTTTATCCTGATCATATACAAGTGATCAATTGCCAATACAACACACTGCAATACAAACATCAAGAAACAAGCACTTAACAAAATTATGATATAAACTGGCGTCATCTTGGAACGGTCAATCCAAGCATTGGGAATTGAAACCGGTAAAAAGGCACACTGAAACTTACACTTGTTCCAGGAATTATCAAAATACATGTAAATTTAAATAAAAACCCTCATAACTTTGTAATTAAAATTGTAATAGTTATAAAAATGAATAAATACTTAAGTTTAATCACAATTCAACTACTCAATGATGGAACATTAACAAGAGCAACAGAATAGCAACTTTCTGAGGCACGATGTAATAGAACTATTCATACCGCTTTGTCACAATTATGGGCTTTGGCCAGTGACCTTATATAATGACCATGAAGACATGTGTGAAGTTCTAATTGAATATCTGTAGAAGACATAGAGATATGAAGTTGTTGCACGCAAACATTAATCTGAATTTCTAAGCTCAAAAAGGGGATAATTCTATTAAATTGCAGGTCAAAGTTATGGATTTGGTCAGTAACCTCACATAATGACCCAAAAGACATGTGTAAGTTTCAATTGAATATGTGTAGTAGTTACAAAGCTATGCATTTGTTGCCGGCAAACCTTAACATGAGCATTACGGCGACGTCAACGCCGACGCCGGCGAACGAGTGAGTAGAGAGCTCGGACTATTCTAGGAATAGTCGTGCTAAAAACGATTATCAATTACATCTTTTATTGTTCAAGACATATGATCATATAGTGCAGATCATCGTCATGCATGTACAGAAATAAGCCGTAATACCTTGTCTGTCTTGTATGTTGCCAACCGTACGAACGCATCTTGTACCTACAAACCTGTAACCCCAATGTTTTCTAATATATTTCTTACGTATCTTTTATCAATTACAATATTTGACCACAAATCTGTATCATTCAAAGCAATTCAGTGTACATGCAAACTGTTAAATCAACAAGTTTTAAATAAATTTAGTAGATTGTGCTATTTAAATGACTAATCGACTTGAAACTCGTTTTCAATAACGATATAACGTAGCGATTAATTGTTGAAAGACAGTTGTAGTATCCTATCCTTAAGTAACTAGTGTTTAATCGATTTGTTTATGTTAAAAAAACGTTTCCAATCGGAAATAACAGAATGATTCAACCGTATACCGTTGTTGCTTTCGGGTGGATAGTGAATTGCCAGGGAGTTACAGGCAAAGGTACTTTAAACAGTTACTGCACGATTTTGTACGAAAATATGGAGATTATAATTACGTAAAACCATTCATTACTTCAGGGAGTAATTATATGTTTTCAATACAATTTCAATCAATTTTAAGAAATAAGCTTATGTTCAGAAAAAGCGTATTAAGAGGAAAAATTAAAAACTGCAATAATTGTTTACTGCGCAGTAAAAACAAATATGGCACATGTATAAATATTCAGCGTCTCGAACGAGTCAGACCGATTGCTTGCGCAAATCTTATTGTCTTAATTCAATGCTGAATGTATCCACTGCTATAGGATAAGCAACATATCATATCTTTTCATATTCCGACTTAGATAAATAAAATAGATATTTGTCGACGTTAACATTTTTTATGTTTCCTAAAAGTGTATTTTGTAGTTTGTAACACAAGAGACACGAGAGTGTTTCAATAAGCCATATGCTTTCGATGATGCAGTCGAGCTAAAATAAATAGGTTTAAACTAAAGAGACACGAACTAAACGTATGACAGTTACCCCTACAGGGTTTCCCGCAGGATTTCTCGAAGGATTGTTGGCATCACCCGACCCTTGCCCCGACCACATCTTTCTACTCACCCCCCCCCCTACCCCCCCCTTAATTTATTTATTAAACGAACAATAATGAATCTATACTTATTTTGGTAACTGCCCATATGTTATTTATTAAAGAGATATTACCCTTTAAAGTTGTCTACAAGTACACACCATTTACATAATATTTATCAAAAGATTTTGTTTCCATATTGCTTATAGTTTTACAGCATCTAGGTTATATCGTTGTGTAAGTTAAATTTTATATATTCAATCATAACAGCCTTAAGAATATTTGATTCCTATTATGCCTTCATTGCGTAATTTCATTGTGATTTTGACCGGTGATGTATCTTTAACTTACAATTGACCGGTGATGTATCTTCAACTTACAAGAAAACATGCATTAATTTTCTACTATATAAAAGTGTTTACTGGTAAGGAAATATTTTACTTACTAACAATAATAAAATGAACATTATATTTTAACTTACACGTATATTTAGAGATTATTCACCGGGCAAGCAGGGCCGGCATGTCAATTCGGCCCGGCATAGCAATATCGGCCCGAGAGATTCAGCTCCAGGGCCGATGTTGCGACGCCGGGCCGATATGACCTGCCGGCCCAGCTTGCCCGGTGTATAAACTTTTTATTACACGTGAGCTTCTACGATTTTTTTGCATTGTTTTTCTTTTGAAGACGCCATACTTTACTATGTATTTGGCCCAGCGGCAATAGTTATTTTAAACTATTTGTTAATGTCAGTCGTGAGTTAATTCCCCGTTTTGAAGTGAGATAACATATAGCATATTTATAATATTGAAATTGATAACATATTCAATCATTTAATTATAGAATCATTCAATAAACATGTTTTTATATGTATACTTGTATTGTTCCTTACGCTTAAGGACTATTGTTATAAACATTCAACTCTCATAAAATGCTCACGTTTTATTTAAACATGCACATTAAGCATATACAGTTTCTAAACAAATAATACAAATAATAAACACCAATTATCAAACTAGTACCTATCGGATAAATGTACATGACAATCAGATTACTACTAACCAAATTCGGCAAACAAAAGTTCGTCTAAACCTATTTAACAGTTATTTCAAGTGAATGGACACGGCGTTGTTGAACACACAATTGGCGAAGATAGAATTTGGGTTGATCTTGAGTCTGCCACTGGGGATGTGCTCAATGGGCAAGGTGATCACTTGCTCTTGTGGTTGCTGTTTGTAACGGTCAATAGCTGCAAGTGAGCTTTCAATTTCTTGCGACATGACAACCATTTCCTCGTCAGTGACAGATTGATCAAAGCTTTTCTTCGAGGTTGAGGCAGCTGGGGCATGTAGAATTGCTGACACGCGGATTTGTTTTTCTAGCGAAACGCTGTTGTAATAGTTCAGGGACAACAGGTTTTTATGCCCTGATTCTGAGCAACTTTATTTGGGGGGACATTTGCATTTAGCAATTCCGAAATGCAGGTCTTCCTTCCCGAATGGTTCGTATGCCTAGCACTGAGCCCCGCTTCTTCGCTCATTTTCTTGCAATTTCTCCAAGTGGATTTTCCCCATGCCACAATTTATAAACCAGGCCTTCCCCCCTTTTCGCTGGCTCACCGAAGAAGGGATTCGGTTGCAAGTAGAAACGGCTGTCTGGCTGGCGTGACTGCTCTGGCCTCCGGTCAGCGTTGTCCTTGTAGAGCTTCACAGGGCAGTTTGGATCACCTGCAAAAGTAAATAATATTAAAATATGATCCAATATTATCAATTTAAGTAAACAAGTAAACTGCGAAGGTTTTGTCTTGATAAATTCGCTTTTATTTTGCATCACAGTATGTTGAATAACATATCATGAAATATTACACAACTTGTATGAGAATTCTTAAAACTCAACAAAGTACATGTATAATAATAATAATAATAATAATAATAATAATAATTCACTGAAGCTACCTGGTTGCTCAAACAGTTTGGGCGCAAAGTCTCTCGAGTCCTTCGTTGCTCCATTCCGTGTTTTGGTAGCCCTCTCGTTGAACTCGACGTAGGATAGGCCGGTTGCTGTTACCGACAGCTTCACATCGCACCACAACATCGTCGTGTGTTCTTGCCTGCCTCGTAGACCATAATGGACAGTTTTGTTCCACCACAACGTGTTAATCATCGCCTTAGGAATTCCTGGATATGAGACAAAACAATGATTTAGTTTATTTGAATGTAACCCCGAGTGCACAGATTTGTAGTGGTTACATGTGCATGAGAGTGGTCTTCCATGCATGGTTGTTTACGTTTACCATACTGACGTAGGCTACTCGACAGTTTCCCTGGCGCAAATAGTTTGATTTTATAGAAATATCTTTATTAAACATTACAGAAAGCTTTCTTAATCAATTGAAATATTTATTTTTTATGTTAACATCAACAGCCGTGTGAATAATGTAAAGGTACCTTTATCTTTATGACATTTAGATCAAATGAATTATTTATAAAACGACTGTTCTGCTGTAAAAGGGTCTGATCGGCTCTTCTTGTTGCCAAGGCCATTTTGCTTAAGAAGCTTCTGCTTTGAACTTAGAACATCTCGGGAGTGCTTGAAGTCATTATCGGTGATTATGTTTTTGTTGTAGCTGGTATTTGATAGGTGTCGGTTGATTGATGATTGAAACGATTTAAGCGAATCTGGCTCGAATTCAGTTTTGTCCCTTTTTCTGACATTTAAGAAATATCTCGCTAATTCAATATCCAGTTGCCCAGGTTCCATCTCTTCAAAATCTTCAGACCTTCCTTGCTGTCTAAGCCATTCTCGGAATTTATTCACGTCACTTTTGGTCTTCCTTGATGTGTTCGGATTTGTCATGCTTTTAACAAACTCATGTGTGTTGTAATTAATTTCAATTTTACTGTCTAAATCTAACAATCGGTTAGAAAGAGACTCCAGTACTTTGTCGCCTCCAGTCGCCATCTTTCAAAGCGCCTGTGTTGCTTAATGACGTCGAAGATTTCATTGGAGATCACATGCGTTTATTCGTGATATGGATTTTCGGCCCGCGATATGGGTTTTCGGCCAGCGATATGGCACTTTCGGCCCGCCCCATATCAGGTCATGTGACCAGGCGTGTTCTTCAATATTTGTTACTATTTATAGTAACACATGTAGTAAATTCATTTACTTACAAGGGCATTATTTAATTATCCTTTCTATAATATATTTATTTACTTACTATATTAAGTAAAATATAAGAATATATTTTAAAAACATTTTCATATTTGAGTTTTCGCCCATTTTAAAAGTCATCAAGTATTTATTCCATGTCGAGTATATTTGGTTTGAAAACCAGTTATTAAATAACCAACGAAGTTATTGACACCTGCAAAAAAGCCTAAGTTATAATTCAATTAAATTACTATTCTTTTTTCATTACTATTTCATTTTGATTGCAATGCTATGAGGTTAATTGTTATTTACATTTATATGTATGGTAATTAATCCTTGCCCAAGTGTGAAGTTCTGCATGCCATTAAACCGCTTTAAACACCAAACGCTTTGCATTGCCCGTTTTAATCATTTTATGTTTAGTGTTGTGTTGTGTGTATTGTAATTTGTTGGCTATTTATGCAATTGGTCACTGGCTCAAAATATATTGATTAGGATGCTATTCAGTGTTTATCTCCTGCTGATGTTTCTTGGGTTGTTTTTTTTATCTGTAAAACATATATAACGTACAATACACGCCACGCGAAACCCGCAGAATTCGCGCTGTCGTGACGGGCCGACGATTAATATTCGCGTAGCGACGTCACGAGATTTCGCGACGAATATGTCAAGAAACTTTTTCGCGATTCCCGGCGATTTTACAGGTATATGTGCATCTGCTCTTTAAAAATCTGGAGTTGTACCGTTACACGGTCATTTTACAAATTTCTACCTAGTGTATCATACAGTGTATGTTAAATATTAAGATATCCATGATAGTAGGTTAATAAATAAACAACTTACTGATAAAAATGGCTATAATTTGACAGAATTGTTTGAAAAAAGATGACAACGCACATAGATACCACAAATTGTGACTAAATCACTTTATAAATAGTCGAGAAATTATGAAAAATAGAAATGCTGCATTAGAAGTGGGATTGTATATACGCTTTTGTAAGACAAAACTTAAAATTAGGACAATAAATATTATTATCGACAAAAAATGTAAACGAGTTAATAATTAATCTTAAAAGCAACGATTATCATAAATTTGCAAATGATCATTGTTTTGCACGATATTTTATAATGGTCATTCAAACATGGAGTTGTATTGAATGTGTTTTTTATATGCACATACCTCTCTATGAATGAATATATGTAAGGCATGGTTTCATTTAAAGACATATTATAAATTTCACGTATTTTTCGTGTTTAAACATTAAATCTGAATAAGGCACTTTTTATCCGTAAAACACACATCGTAAGTAAATTGGTAAATACAACAAATACTTTTATTTTTATTTAATTGTATACCAACTTTGATAATTGTTCATGTATACAATAATAAGTTAATTTCTTTTGAACATTTGTATATTCTTCAAGAAATGTCACATGGTGATTTGAAGGATTATGTTAATAATATATTTCAGATTTATACATACAAGTAACCGTTCCTCAAAGTTTTGTTTAAACGAATTAATTCACCGCTAAGTGAAATATTGCGTACAGGTGTTTAAGTTTACTATTTCTTTCTCGTCGCTAGTCGTCGCGGTACAAAATCATTCGCAAAGAAAGTTCGCGTGTTCGTCGCGAGATTTAGAGAAAATTCGTGACATCGCGAGCGAGAGCTCTGCGCTTCGCGATGAAATTGGTTCGTCGCATATTGCGTGTTTCGCGTGGCGCGTACTGTACTATGTACACGTTGTTATTAGACACGTTTGTATTGTAGCTTGCGCTGTTGATGGCCATTGCCCGTGGAATGGCTTCTGTAACCAGAACACCCGGTTAAGTGGATGCTTAGACGGCTTTCATTTAAACGGAGACGGGACATGTTTGGTATTAAAATTCGCACGTGTTAAAATATTTCACCAAATTAGTATTGATTTGTGACACTAAGCTTGACATGTACCAATAAAAATTATATATTGTATCTTGCACTTTTCCCGATAACCACAAGTTACTTGGGGCTGATTGTCATATTAAAGAACATCCTGGCGAACCTTACATACAGTAAACACACCTGGTTTTAGACTCATGTGGCGATGTTGATGATGTATATTAGTTTATTATTTTCAGCGTTTACTTTACATTTAATTTTGTAAAAGGCTACAATACCACTGGGCACGAGATGTGTACGTTTATAATCGTAAACAAAAAGTGCTTCAATGTCTCACAATCTCCGACTGTTAATAAAATGCATAACCGAAGATGAATAGCTCCTGTCGTGTATAACTTGAATGATTCACTGAAAAATAGGGATGGGACCGAATACTCGAATATTTGAATATTGGATAATATTTGAATATAAAAAAAACGAATACGAATATTCCATTTTCTCATTTATTTAAAGAACAAAATTTCTTTAAAAAATCATGTTTTTTTCCAGTTTGATTGCAAAGTTAACATGAATTCCAGTCGTAGTTCCTGCCTAGGAGGTGCGCGGGGTCAGTGTAACGTTTTTACAACACATGCTAAACATGTCCACTTAACGACAATTGATAATTGGCAGGGGGGCCACGTCTGTAGGAGGCGCGAATATGACGTATTGTATCCACAAATAACAAAACTGGGCCATGTTGTGATAACGGGTTCACAGTTTGCACAAGGCGTACAATGTTGTTTATTATCCTTATGTGACATCTATACGGTTAACTTGTTTACAGTAAACAAATCAAAATGAGTACTCTCTAAGCAAACCAATCAAAATGAATCCATTATCAGCCAATCAATTTCTTTAACAAAATTAGCATGATCTGTCAATCTTACTATACGTCACATGTACATTATTCTCCATTATATCAACACCGTATATTATACAAGAGTCTTTGTTATTAAACAATGCCACCATCACGTGCTTGGAAGTACTTTATGCGGTCATTAGACAAAACCCAGGCAACATGTAATCTGCACAGCAAATATAAGCTTCATGGGTCTGAGAAAAAAAAACGGAACGATTAACAAATTAATTAACAATAAATTTAACAATATATTACATTTCTTTATATTTGCCTAACACGCACAAAGTTATATCGCTCATGTACCACTGAAACAAGGTAAAA
This sequence comes from Congeria kusceri, assembly GCA_027627225.1. Lineage (NCBI taxonomy): Eukaryota > Metazoa > Mollusca > Bivalvia > Myida > Dreissenidae > Congeria > Congeria kusceri. The sequence continues at coordinate 99,475,718 of CM051024.1, forward strand.
CAACTACGTACACGTAGTATACATATTTCGGATAGGTAAATATTCGGACAGGGTGCCGTATTTAGTAGTATATAATAGTATTTACAAAACGAATATTCGAATATATTCGAATACCTAAAACGACTATTCGAATATTGATTTCAGTATTCGGTCCCATCCCTACTGAAAAAGTAAGATGCTTTGTCAATTGTTATGCTAAACTTGCATTTACAGACAGTGACGCGTGCAGTTCATCCCCCTGTTGGGAAGGCAAGTGTCTTAGCTCGCAGGACGGTTACTTCTGCAAGTGCTATGCTGGGTACGAAGGACCCACATGCAGCATAAGTATGTTAACGTGTATGATGTGAACATGCTTTAACATATCAAACATCAATCGTATACTGTTATTGCTGTTTCGTTGTTGTATTACAAGGATAGAAGCATTTTGCTGTACAGCTTCAATATAACTGTTACATGTGCGTAAAGCATGGCCGGAAATTTGAATTCAGCTAAAATGACCACATCCATTGTTAATGACATCAATGTAACGCATACCTTTAACAGGCTGAATAGTTTCGATATTATCGAAACTTTAATCACTGTCAATGCCAAATCAGAAAGTGTGACTTAAAGTTCCACATAAACATTAAATATTTATTATACAAAATGCAGTATGTCCTCTAATCAATTATGTTTCGTAGAGTATAGATTTACTAGCTGCCCTGTGTCCTGGATAAGGCTTATATGAGTCTTGAAAGAACTTAGTTAAAGCCAATACAATTATGCCGTACAAGAAAATTTAAATTTATCGTAACGTCGTAGATCTATTTGTTTGACATGTTACTCTCAACGTGACTGCAACATAAACATGGCTACAGAGTTCTGTAGACAGACTCAGAAGGATTACATAGCATATATACTGGAAATACGTGTGGTGTCACATTACGGTAGTTTTGAACAGAATCAAAGGTAAAAGTCTGCAGCCGGAACCGATACTGTTGATTTGAAAAAGTCCGATCACATATTTCAGATACCCGTTGCATCCCTATCGGTTACGTTGTATGATAGTATCAGTATTCCATTACTATTAATACAGCAAATGATCATTTCGTAGTTGTATTTTTATTTCGAAATAGAAATCAAATAACTGCCAATTTCTGTTTGTCAGCGGGACGATTGTCAGGCAATCTCTGTGCGAATGGGGCAGCGTGTGTCGACTAAGTGCAGGCGTATGTATGCCAATGCGTGCCGGGATTTACAGGCAGCTATTGTGAAACGAGTATGTGATACTAGAATTCTAATGAATGATGACTGTGTGTACTTCATGACTGCTGAAACATTGTTACGTTTACCTAATTTTGCGTAGAATGTTAACAACTTAAAGGTAAAACACAACAAAAGCGTAAGTTTACCTTATTTATATATATAAACCTTTTCGTAAGAGTAAAAGTTTCATTGTTTTTAATTCATCAAATGCTGAAAAAACAATAAGTATGTTGCTTAAAAATTATTGCTAAAGGATAGTGTCTTGCCACAGTCGAGCTTTATTTAAATCCAAATCACAATTGTCTGGTACGAGTTGTTAAAGGAATCTTTTATTTGCGGGTATTTGCTGTTGACAATATCAATGTTTCAATCAACGTAATTGTTTCTGTAAGATATATCCACTAGTGACTGTGTTGACAGTGGTTGTTTCAGCTATTACATAGTATGGTACGTATGCAACTGTTTTTTTTAGATATCAACGAATGTGCCAGTAGCCCCTGCAAAAACGGCGCCCAGTGTTTGGACGGACAGAATACACGTGCGTGTGTAAGGAAGGATGGTCAGGGACACTTTGTCAGACAAGTGAGCATTACCCATGAGGCGGTATGGAGGTGTTGACCTTTCGTTTTATACAATTTCACGTTCACAGAAAAGTTTCTTGGGTGACCCTTTACCAAATTTATTCCAATCAGTTGGGTTTGTCAAACAACATGGAAGCCACAGGCCGGGCAGTTTTCCTCATATAGTTATATTTACATTTTTGTAAACTGGTTATCCGAAACCCAGCTTTAATATACACATACGGTCATCATGGACCTCGTGTTTTTGTAAGATATCGAAACATGCGTAAGTAGCAACTGCAGAAACTGATTTGTTGACAAACTTTCTTATTTCTATATTCGATGGTACATACCTACCTCTTTGTTCAGATATCAATAAATGTGCTAGTAACCCCTGTAAGAACGGTGCCCATTGTTTGGACGGACAGAATGGATACACGTGCGTGTGCAAGGCAGGATGGACTGGGACACTTTGTCAGACAGGTGAGCATTACCCATGAGGCGGAATGGAGGTTTTGGCTTTTCGTCTTATACGAGTTAGTTTACACAGAAACATGTCTTGAGCGATCCTTCACCCAATTCTTTCCAACTATTTTGGTTTGTTTAATATCATGGCAACCAAGGGGCGGAGCATTTTTTATGGTTATATTGAAAACTTTGTAAATTGTTCATCCGAAAGGAAGCTATAATATACTCAGTTGAGCGATAAAGGGTCATCATGGAACTCCTGTTTATGTAAGATATCGAAGCATGTACCAGTAGCAACTGCAACAACCGTTTCGTTGACAAGGTTACTTATTTCTCTATTATGTGGTACATACGTAACTATTTATAAAGATATCAACGAATGTGCCAATAGCCCCTGCAAAAACGGAGCCCAGTGTTCTGATAGAGAGAACGGATACACGTGCGTCGGTGAGGCTGGATGGATAGGAACAATTTGTCAGACAGGTGAGCACTGCCTGAGAGGCGGAATGGAGGTTTTGACTTTTTTGTTTTATACGATTTCGATTTCACAGAAGCTTTTCTTGGCTTTGCACTAAAGCTAACAATAAGCTCTTGTTAAAAGTAGTGTCTGTATGCAATAGTATAAAGATACTCGATGTGTACTGGTTTACTTCAACCGTATTGCAGATATAAACGAATGCTCGTCCAATCCATGTCAGAACGGCGGCACGTGTCTGAACCAGCAAAACGCCTTCGAATGCCAGTGTACTGCCGGACACACGGGCGACACATGCAGAACAAATACGGGGTTTCGTAAACTGAGGCGCATATAGGATAACATCGCTTACGCACATTTGGATTATAAAAGCTAAGGCGTATCACAAAACATGTATAGTGAACATTTCCAGGTCTATGAGTTACAACATTAGTAATGCCAGTAGTAGTGGCAGTAGTGATAATAGTCGTAGCAATATTATGGTGGTGGTAGTTATAGTAGTTAAAGTGTTATTGGAAGAAACTATGCTGTTGTTATGGTTGTTGTTGATGGGTCAGCTATTGCTTTTTGCTACATTTCAACCACAACCAGCATCACAGGTGTGCTGGATGACTCGTGCGCGGAGCGGGAGAACAGTTGTTCCAACATCCTCCACAGTGAATGCAGCGGCACGACGTGCTTATGTCAGGCGGGCTACTACAAGACGGGGCCCAAAACTGCGATGGTGACAGTTTTGTATTGACTTCATACACAACATACGCAAATATGCATGGTTCATATACTCGTATATTTTAAATATTTAAAATAGACATTCATGTTTCATTCACATACATGAACTCAATACACATACATGTCTCACATATAACGTCCACATTGACACATATATAATAACATCACCATACATTGTCACATAAAAGTACATGTATATGTGTTACTCATGAATTTAGTAATATATAACATATTCATAAATGTATAACATTAACGTATATGAATAACGTGAAGATATGTGATGTACATATATATGTCGCAAATTAGTAGCTGGTTTTACAAGCATCCACTTTGATACTGGTCAATTCAGAAGTGTGGTTGTTAAATGTATTTTGTAGATTTATTTTTAATGCTGTTATTAAGACAAGATATTTCTGTGACGTCTGACCTTATTAACGAATGCAAAATCGCGTTTTATCTTATTCAGTCAGCACTGATAAACCGTATGTAAAGAGATTTAATGAAAACGTAAGATACATCTATCTAAGTCTATTAATCTGTTGAACTTATTTTCACATATATTGACGAGTGCGTATCGTCCCCCTGTCTGCATGGAGAGTGTCTTAACTTGCAGAACAGCTACAGCTGCAATTGCAACGCCGGGTATGAAGGACCCACTTGCAGCACAAGTAGGTTATCGAGTATGGCATGTATGCACATTGTTCTGGAAAACATTATCAACGTCTTTTCTTCTTCGTTTTGTTTCTTTTTTTCCCAAGGAAGGGTTTTTTCCACACTGCATGAACCATTCTCAATGTACCTGTAAGCAGTGACTGCTGCCTAATAAAGACATAGACTAAGCTTATTATTATTTAAGTTCACCTTAATACATAAACGCACGGTCAATGTCATGTTGGTGTCACATTTGAGACACACATATAATCTAGCGAACTTAAAAGAGTAGTAAGCATTAAAGCATTTTCTTAATACAAGTCGGTTTTAACTGATGGTATGTCTCTTTGCAGGTATATATTGTGTTGTGTATCACGTGTTTATTTATTATTGATGTCGTGCATTCTAGTACTATTATGTTGCAAATTGCATGTCTTCAGACCCCAACGATTGTGTTTCCATGCCCTGTGTTAATGCTGTCTCCTGCATTGATGGTGTAGCCGATTATACCTGCAACTGCGAAGTTGGCTATGAAGAGAAAAATTGTCAGAACGGTACGTAAATAGCAGATCTTTGCTAAGCGTTTCACAGTATAATTTATGACTTAAATGTTTAGAAAACGTTATGGTCATTAATAGTATTAGAGGTTAATATTAAATAAACAGCAAAATTCAACCACGTTAAGACTTATTGTGATAATATGTGAATACTTATCTAGTCCAATTTTGTCAGTGTTAGAATATATAAACTTTGGATTGCTTTTCAAACAGTAAAAGGCGTGTTTGATTTAGCTGCATGCTGCCACTTAAAATGTTTCTGGAACATTTTGCAGAAACAAAATTGTGTGAGTCCAACCCTTGCCGAAACGGTGGCGTCTGCATAGAAAGCATTGCTAAATTCACATGCATCTGTTTAGCCGGGTACACAGGAAACTTGTGTGAAAATGGTAGAAACTATATTCATATCGCTATATTTATAGCTATTTAACGGATATAATAATTCAAACAATATTAACGCTAACCGGAATGGATAATTTAATTATTGACGTTGTTTAAGATATTCGCATTGACAAAACATGTGGATGACAGTAGGCATTTGCTACCGCAGAGCATAGAGCTATAAATGATGTCATTAAACTTGCGATTGCTAGCTTCTAAAAGAAATTTGATTGAATAAAATTATGGAAAACACACTAACGTGAAATTTCTAAAATGAACGTGCTTGTTTATAAGATGGTTTTCTGACAAAGAATCCTTACAGATACTTTTTTAAGATAGATTTAAGAACAATGTCACAATAGTTAATTTTGGTTATGCTTCATTTGATTCGGCTTGCAGGCCTGTTATAACGACAGGATAGACACATTTATTTAATTAAAATGTAAGGTATTTCGGATATTACTTGGGTTTAATGTAAGACTCACAAACCATATTTGGCGATTTATGCATAAACATGTGTTATTAACTATATAACATATTATCATCTTTATAAAACAAAACTGAAGAAAAAAACAAATATTTAAAAAAAAATAAAACAGTAGAAAGAAAATACATAAGGTATAATTATTTTTCTAAAGAATAATCATCATGGCTACCAATAAATTATTTATTACTTAGTTGAAATGTACCGATTGCAGAAAGTCAACTCCAAAACAATCCACAGCGATATTAAATGTTTGACGAGATATTAGAAATGCCTTCGACGAAAATGAAACCGAAACTTAAACGGGGATTCCTACGCCGGAGGCTACACGTCAGTTGCGACACTTAGACAGTTAAAAGTAAAGTTTATATCCACGTTTAGTTGTAACTATAAGAATTGAATACTATTTGTGTTCAATTCATCGGAGTGTGAACTGTCGGGAAAATTACGCCTAATTTATGCATAAACGCCGTCGGCATTTATGCAAATTAGGCGTAATTTTCCCGACAGTTAATACACCGATGAAATGCTTAAATTTACTATTCAATTCTTAAATGAATGTGTGCAATGTGAAACTTTTCAAATAAATATTCTTTTTTTGGTGAGGGGGGTGATATAAAGCGTTTTGCTGCTCTTTGTCTTAAAATATATAAAACTGTTCCGTAATATTTTGACACTTTTGGTAGTGGATAATGTGTTATGTGCGGTAATTGTGCTATTTATTTGTGAAGATATATTAGCACATTATGTTTTTGAATAACCCTTGTAAAAAACTCAGTTATACCACACAAGCACGCGTAAGGCATTATTTAAAAATTAAACATTGTTTACCACATATTGACAGTTTTAAAGATATTGAAATGAAGGTGAATAGTTACTTTCCCTATTAAACTGCTTTATACATTTTAAAAATAGGCAACGTTAGTTAAACCCATATTCTGCGGCATTGATTTATTTTTGGTGACAGAGTTTAAAACAAATTGTGAGGATTAGAAAATCTTTTGGCGTCACAGCATCAGATCTTAAGCCGGGATCTGGTCCCTCGTTAGGTGTTAGTATTTTATTATATCGCATGTAAATGTTATTAATATGATTGCATTTACAAAATAAATTGAAATGGTCATGACTGTAAAACTTGAAACACAAAATAATAAGGTAAAACATATCGATCCTGCGGTATGATGAACTATTGTGAAACACCACTCTCGATAAAATGATTAATGGTTTATGCGTGTAAACGTTCAAGCAGCACGGTGTTCGAGTGATAAAGTCGTTAAAACTAAGATGTAACTGCTTACACCGGTGAATGTATGTAAATCATTTTCTTCTTATTTACATTCGTGAACTATATTTATTTTGCTTGTCTAAAACATGCACATTCCACTTTTCCGTTCCTAAATTACGGTTGACAAAAATCTGCGATGTTTAAAATGCATTTATATTTCTTGTAAACTAACTAAGAATGCATTATGTATGAGATTAAGACAACAACAATACATCTACCAGTAGGTATTCAAATATTGGATTCAAAACATGTACAAATATCTGGTCATTGGTGTTATTGTATGCAATTTCAGGTAAAAAGTTTTTATACTCTACCGGCTGAGCGAGCTGTGAATGATCAGAGCCATCATCTAAATCCTAACACGCTGATACGCATATGTCTTTTATGTCACCATATGTAACATTTAATACCATACTTGTCAAAATAATGCAATGTTGTTTGTACAGAGCAGTACACATATGGTCCCGTAGTGAATATTAATTATAAAAACTAAACTCAATTTCGTAGACAAAATGCATAAAATTCATACCCAAAAAAAAAGGTATAGTTCGCATTGGAGTTGCAGAAAATGTGGTCAAGTCATGTAAGAATCGAAATAATAGTCTCATTATCGTTGTTTATCGGCTAAAACAACTACGATTTGTCGTTATGATGCGGTATATTTAACAAATCGATAAACAGTTCTACATCGAAAAGTATTTCTTAAATCTTCGTGACTGAAATGAGTTATACATAAATCTTTTATGTTAAATGTACCGATCCATTTGGTATGATGAAATATTGCGAAATACCACTATCACTAACGAGATATCGTGTCTAGTTGTATGCAGTATAAACCAGTACGGTGGCCGAGTGGTTAAGGCGTTGGACTTAAGTTCCAATGGACGAATGTCCGCATGGGTTCGAACCCCATCCGTACTATTTATTTTTTAATGACGTACACGTCAATATAAATATAAATAATAAATATGAAACAGCTATTAATGGATTTTACATGCAATTTACATGTACATTATATCTAGTGCATAAATGCAGTATAAACCAGTACGGTGGCCGAATGGTAGAGGCGTTCGAGTTAAGTTCCAATGGATGTATGTCCGCATGGGTTCGAACCACATCCGTACTAATTGTTTTTAATGACGTACATGACAAGATAAATATAAATAATTAATATGAAACTGCTATTAATGGATTTTACATGTAATTTACATGTACATTATATATAGTGCAGAAATGACTTAAACTTGCAAATTCCACTTTAATTTTATATCTAAAACTCAGTATTAAATAAACTATGCATGCTGTAAGAGATAAAGAACAGCAACATAGCTGTTTGTACAACAACTCAACCATCTGGTCCCGTGGTGTAATGGTTAGCACTCAGGACTTTGAATCCTGCGATCCGAGTTCAAATCTCGGCGGGACCTCATTTTATGTGACGACGCCTTGGTTTTCATTTTAAGATTTCCAGTAGGAACATTTCAAATAAAGTTCTCATTAATATGTTAATTATATTTTTCATAAAATGTTTAATGCATTCGTCCACGTTTCTCCTTATAGACTAGATATATTTAATGTTGAAGTGAAGATATCATGAAAAATATACCTTATTTCTACCTAATTTTATAAATGTCATTGAATTATCATGCCGTTGTAATGATTAAGATCATAGCTCCGACATAGAAAACGCCCGGCTAGCTCAGTCCGTAGAGCATCAGACTTTTAACCGGTTGTGTTATCTGAGGGTCGTGGGTTCAAGTCCCACGTTGGGCGTTTTTAAGATATTAAAATGCTAAATAGGAAATATTTACAAGTGGAATAACTGACCGATCGATATTGGATTCATAACCACATCAGGTAAACCTCCGACAAACACCTTTCACGTTGTACGAATGTTTTAACAAGATATCTCCGTCAAACAATGAAATCCTGGCTTTAAAAAAGAAATAAACGTATCTTCGATAAAAGCTTGTCGATCGGCCATTCTATATATAGCGGTAACGTCACAATATCATACAGACCTCTGTAGGACCATATTTTTCACAAATCATATTTTTCACACATGTGAAAAATAGGATCTTATTTTTCACAGGTGTGAAAAATAGGATCTCATTCTTCACACATCGCAATCTCATTCTTCACATTTTCTGTGAGATTTGTGATCGATTCCATTTTTTGATATGCACTCAAATCATAGTCTCCACACATGAAAAAAAGTGTTAAAAATTTAAAAAAAGTGAATTTTTTAATCAGAATCCTATTTTTCACACTGTATGTGCCCCCCAAAAAACGGGGTGATTTACGGTTCGGTACAATATGCATGGTATGGTACGATATGGTACGGCACGGTACCAGACGGTAAAGTATGGTACGACTTGGTATGGTATGACATGGTATGGCGTGGTATGGCATGGCATGGCATGGCTTGTACGGTATGGATTTTAATGTTATGGTATGGAAATGTACGGTACGGTAGAGTACGGTACGGTGCCGTGCGGTACGGTACAGTAATGTACGGTAAGGTACGGTACGATACGGTAAGGAACGATATGGTACCGTACGATTAGATACAGGAAGTACGGTACGCTACGCTACTGTACTGTCCAAACGTACGTACTAACATGTGCGGAGGTTCTAATAAGATCATTATATTACCGTCCGTGTATACGTATATTCTAGTTCGGGCGGACACATGCATGGTAATTTTGGTTCTAATAATCCAAAATAGGACGTGTATTTGTACGTACGTTCAGATGCATGCATTGGTTAATATCCCAATAAAAAGATGTACGTTCGTATGAACGTACGCGAGTACATATTCATATCTATCTCCTAATTCGACCGTACAAACGTATTTACAAACGATTAAGCGCATGCACACATATGTAGCTCCTAAATACACGGTACATATGGTCACCGCATACTGCTGAAATAAAATTGGAATGCACAGTATACTTCGTGGCAAAAGTCGTTAAACAGGCCCGATATATGTGTACCGGTATTTAACTTCAAATATTTAGCAATCCATATACTCTATGATAAAACCACAAGATGCAAGGAACAAAATATATGATTTAGGCCACATATGAACGTTCAATTTTAGTAAAATAGTGCTCGCATGGTGAAGATCTCGGTCAGAAACAAGTACCTGTATTGAATGATATGCATAATTCGCATTTTTAACCTTAAGTTTCAATATAAAGTATATAGTTCCAAACGTATTTTTTCACCAAAAACACAGTGATAAGATCACAGTAACTTAAATGAGCTTCTATCACACGAATTATAGCCAAATTGGAAAAGAAATCTGAATATATATCTGAAACCTCACTTCCTGAATAAAAGACATGGACACTTTTTCACTTCGTCTATGACGAGGGACGAATTTCAGGAAAATGTGTTGCAAGAATATATAGTAGCGATATCCACTGTGTTCCGTAGAACTAACATTATTGTCATATAATGATGAAAACCCGGAGAAATTTAACATTTTCTTGCACTGCACTATGTTTTTTGTCCACAAGTGCGGTGTCCATCCATTCATTATGAAAGTAACGTAGTTGTATTACATCAGTATACGGTGACCATATACACCGTGAACTAGGGCTTAGTTTCTCATATTCATTATTGATGACAATACTGATGATGACGTTAAGTATAATGATAATAATGGTTATGAGGATAATAATTATGATGACGATGATGACGATGATGATAATGACGATGGTGACGATAATGACGATGATGGTGATGATGATGATGACGATGATGATGATATTAATGATGACGATGATGATGACGATGGTGATGATGATGATTACTGTATAATTATGCTCCAAATAATGATTTCATTGCTTGTCGCAATACAATTTCACCAGAAAATATGTGAAAAATGTGATCCGTACGCATACCCCCTTTTTGGCCAATCACATTCTTCACACTAACAAATGTGACAAATGAGATCCTATTCTTCACAGGCGTGTGAAAAATATGATTTGTGAAAAATATGATCCTACCGACCTCTATATTGAGACGATTCACACGCTAACCTATTCAGTTTGTTTATCTTTTTACAGGCATATTAATAATATTTTCCGTTATCCCGCACGTGTACAAATAAAACGGTTCTTGTTTTATGATCAAAATTAAGACTCTATACGGACTATTAACGAGGTTACATCTCAAACGTAACGCCCAACAATACAATGGGCGTTTGCCTACTGTTCTTTAGGCTTTTCAAGGGTTTGCCAAACAGTTTCATATCATCGCCATAAATTGTTATTAGTTTTCATTTACCGAATACATCACAAGATTTACTTAGTGCTGTTTGTGTTACATAGGTTAACGTTTAAACACGTGATATCCAAGTACAAGGATTGGATAAGATTTCGGAATATTGTTGTATCCGATCAACCGTTTACATTTTTTCTGTAAAACACCGCAATGCCCTTCGATTGTTGTGATTTGTTAAATGGTGTACGAGGCAAGTGCAGTGGCCGAGTGGTTAATGGATCGGACTTGAATTGCAATGGACGGGTGTCGGTTTGAACACCACCCGTACGTTGCAGTACATTACACCATAACAAATGTAAATCAATAATTTTATCGCTGATTAATTCATGTTAATTGTTTTGATTATATTGACTTGAGTGTGCAATATTCATTACGCTTACTTAAACATCAACTTCTCACTCCAATCACGATCGACAATAATGGTAAACACTCAAATGTGAGAAGTGTGATGCCGTACGGACTGAATTATCCGGGCATGATCAGAGTTCTCAGCTTTATCCTACGATAATGAGCACATGTATCGTGTTGTAACCTTACAAGACATTGAATATCAAATGGAGACAACTAATAATGATGTTGTTCGTAAAGGGATGCAAACATGTGGTCCCGATGTGTAACGGTTAACACTCTGGACTTTGAATCCTGCGATCCGTGTTCAAATCTCGGCGGTACCTTATTTTCTGAGTGACGTTGCTTTGCTTTTCTTTTCAGGATTTCCAGTCGGTGCGTCTAATGTGGTCTTCAGTATTGTCTTCGATAATGATAATACAACTAAAACTATATTTCTTTAACAAAAACTAATGCAAACTTCTTAAACATGAAAATACAATTTGTATTAGTGTGACATTTTATATTACATGTGGCAAATTAATCTCACCGCTGTTTGTACAACATTACATACATTCGGGTCCCGTAATATATTGGTAAGCACTCAGCCATCCTGTGATCCGAGTTTAAATCTCTGCGGGACCTCAATTACATATAATATATTGTTGTACTTTTGTTTCATTACATTTTTGTTTCGTGTATACCTAATGCTATCTTTTTGACAGCATCAATACCTTACTAAATAGTTTTACAGCATTAATTTCAAGGTTCTGTCTTTAAAGGGACTTGTTCACAGATGTTTTTTTTTTTTTTAATATGCTATTAAACGTCTTAACTTGCTAAATCAAAACATCTGGGCCCAGTTGCTCAAAACTTTAACGGCCGGTTAAGCTAACGGCCTGTTAACTTTAGATGCAAATAAAACTAATAATAAAAGCATCTCGCTTATGAAGCATTTGACAATTATTTGAGCATATCAATTCATTTAAAATAAATGCAAATTTTAAAATTTTAACATTTAATTTACATCAAACACCTCATCCAAAAGTTAACGACCGTTAGCTTAATTGTCCGTTAAAGTTTTGAGCAACTGGGCCCTGAAATAAAAAAAAGGTCAAGCATGTAACAAGAAAAGAAAAAGAAAACAAAAAAAAGTCACTTCCATCGGGGTACATTACCTCTCGACCATTGCGAGTTACAAACTAGGCGAGGTATTTTTTATTTTATGTTAGTTAATCACGCGTTTTCAACAATTTCAACGAAAACAATAGAAACCCTCCAAATTATTACATTTCGCGTTACAAACGCTTTATGATTTTATCAAGTTCAACTAATGAACACTCATTAAACAAATGGTATTTACAGTATATATCTTGGTCAGTACTGTTATTTTGCTCCTTTATATGCCCTATTCTTTTATTTTTGGAAAAGTTTGAAAATTGTAAATTCGACATTCTGTGAACAGGTCCCTTTAAATAGTGTACGGAATAGGAAGTGAGGCAAATAAAGGTCATATTCATACATGTTAATTATATATTGTAATAAAATGTTTGATACAATCAACACCGTTGTCTACTTAAAAAGTATTGTCCGACAAGATTGACCGGGCGCTTATTTGTTTCCGTGATTTTTCATAGATTTCCGTCGTTGTACTCGCGTATGTATTGTAAACACTGTGCTCAGTAGATACTTTCTAGTCGATATCTACGCATATATTAATAATCTGGAACGGTAGCATTATGGCAGAGTGCTCGCTTACTGCTCATAGGTTACGACACAATGTTGTTCAAATCCAGATTTCAATCGATGTTTTCCAGGGCAATACCGTTATAAGGAAAATGTCGTCCTAACTGCCATTAATGTCCATTTTTTATGAGATGAAATAATTGCCTTTGCAAAATAAAACGAAAAAGGGAAATGCGTGCACATTTCCATGGTGCTACTTTGAAGGAAATAGAATTGTGAAACCTAAACAGCATTCGAATCCTCAAGCCCAAGATCCTGACGCTAGAGCCTTAACTTCTCGACTATTTCATTGTACGTTGATAATTACATGCTTGTCTAAAATATATTTGAGACGCGTCGTGGGAAAACCGGACTTAATGCATGTGCGTAAAGTGTCGTCCCGGATCAGCCTGTGCAGTCCGCACTGGTTGATCCGGGACGGCACTTTCCGCTTTTATGTTATTGTCTGTTTCAAGAAAGTCTCTTCTAAACATAAAATCAACTGTAGGCGGAAAGTGCCGTCCTGGATTAGCCTGTGCGGACTGCACAGGCTAATCCGGGACGACACTTTACGCACATGCATTAAGACCGGTTTTATCACGACGTGCCACAGTTAAATTCTCCTTTAGTATATTGATTTGTCACGAGCGATCGCTTGTATCTCCGATAAAAGGTTACGTAAACAAAGGGAAGTATACATGAGTGGCAGGTCAATGAAATCGGACTATACCTTATTGTATAAGTTAACTGTCATTATTACTGTTACATTTATGCAGTTGTTATGATTAAGTTGATCATTGTATTATCGCCCGGCTAGCTCAGTCGGTAGAGCATCAGACTTTTAATCGGTAACGATATCTGAGGGTCGTGGGTTCGAGTCCCACGTTGGGCGTTACTTTTTATTTTAAGTTATTAAAATGCTTAAGACAATATTTACAAACGGAATTATTGCGCGTTATGTTTGACCTTGCACCCATTCAATAGCGGTTACTTCATAAACAAATACCTCTATACTAAGACTGTTCACAAGCACAAGTTGGCTTTTTCAGCACATAATTGTATCCGATAATTGGGTGAAATATGGTACATATTTCTCCATGGCTTTAATACGTATGTGAATAAAACATGGACAAAGCTCGTATCATTGATACATGTACTACCAATCTAGATTTAGGACCTTTACGGAATTATAATAAGGTTACGTACCAAATCTAACGCCGAATATCGCAATGTGCGTTTCCTGAAGGTACTGGATCAACAAAGTATAACCGATATGCTGTTTTATTCTGTAAAATTGCTAAATAACACAATGCGCTTCGATTTGTGTGGGTTTCTCCAATATCTGCATACGGCAAGTACGGTGGCCGAGTGGTTAAGGCGTTTGACTTAAGTTCCAACGGACAAATGTCCGCATGGGTTCGAACCCCATCCATACCAAATATGTTTATAATACTATGATATAGAATTTTATGAATCGAAATTCGTGGCATTCTAAATACGAAAATATGTGAACAAGTCCCTTTAAAATCGTAACTGCTTGAGGGTAGGTGTATCACAATGTATGTATAATAAGTTGTGCGCGATTCCAATTGCGCCAGACATTTCCAGAATATCCGTGTATTATTGGGATTCTAAAACCGCTGGATTAAACTATATCTTTATTTGGATAATGTCACAGGTAACTGAGCGCAAAACAAGTATACTATTCTTATGTTACGTAGTATCTGGTCCCGTGCTGTAACGGTTAGCACTCAGGACTTTGAATTCTGCGATCCGAGTTCAAATCTCGGCGGAACCTCAGTATCACTATTGTGATACCATTTTTTTGGGATATTGTTTTCTGATTGTTTTCTCGTTTATTCATTAAATAATAAGAAAAATACGCATACATACGTATTGCTTGTGTTGCCGTAAAGTAATGGCCGCATTCTAGCCAATGAATGTTACAGTTACATATAGACATAGCTTAACAGCGATAAGTTAAGCATTGTGAACTTATGCGTTAACGAAATTGCCATTAAATGTTACATATAACTGTTAAAATGCTTTAGAAATATTAACAAAAAGACATTGCAACCTTTCGTATACAATTCATTTGTAAATTAAGGCGTTGGACTTAAGTTCAAATGGACGAATATCCGCGTGGGTTCGAAAACATCCTTACTAATGTGTTCGGGAAACTAATATATTATCGATAAAGAATCGAACGCCAAACAAATGTTTTTTTTCAATACACGGTTTCGAAAGCACGATTCAAACTCACATCTACAAAATCGCGGAAAGGCGGAAAGTGCCGTCCTGGATTAGCCTGTGCGGAGTAAACAGGCTAATCCGGGACGACACTTTACGCACATGAATTAAACCCGGTTTTCCCACGACACGCCTCGTATATAAACGCAGCAGGATCTTCAGCTAATTGTATAGAATGCAACCTTTTGATATACAATTTCCTTCAACGTAACAATGTAATTGCCGCCATTAGTTTAAAATCGTGTTTCGTTGTGTTCACTATGTAAACTAAATCGTGTTTCGTTGTGTTCACTATCTTAACTAAATCGTGTTTCGTTGTGTTCACTATCTAAACTAAATCGTGTTTCGTTGTGTTCACTATCTTAACTAAATCGTGTTTCGTTGTGTTCACTATCTTAACTAAATCGTGTTTCGTTGTGTTCACTATCTAAACTAAATCGTGTTTCGTTGTGTTCACTATCTAAACTAAATCGTGTTTCGTTGTTTTCACTATCTAAACTAAATCGTGTTTCGTTGTGTTCACTATCTAAACTGTCTAACCTTTTAAAAGTGGTAATACTGTGCACAAGCAATAATTATACTTAATGCAAGTATCATGAAACGTTTTTTTTTCAAAAGAGTAATCAGCAAAGTGTAACAGTCGGTCGAAATTCTTAAACCGAAAGAAGTTCGATAGCGGAATGAATATACATGTTTAATCAAATGTTTTAAAAGACACTTACTTCCATTTGAACAAATGTTTTATTTCGCGAAAAGAACTATTAATGTGTTTTTTTTGGACTTAATATTTGCAATTAGATGTTTACAATAGATAGCAATACAAATGAGATGATAAACATAGTACGGGTGGGGTTCGAACCCATGCGGACATTCGTCCATCGGAACTTAAGTCCAACGCCTTAACCACTCGGCCACCGTACTTGTACTAAACAGTTATTGGAAATAAACCACCGATCGAAGCGCAGAATTTTTTTTTTCGCAATATTACAAAAGCTATATCGGCAAAAGACCGTTTCACAAATAAAATCATTACACTTCGATGTCACACGATTAACGGTATTTCGCAACAGAGCACGTGGTAATTTGTGATATTCCAGAAATGGATATCATCATTTAACAATAGCTGGGGCGGCGTTTAAACTTTTCAAAAGCTGGAAAGGTCTAACCAAACTGATCTAGTACTTGCATGAAACATAATGGTTAATACATATTCCATGTATCGCTGTGCATCATATGAGTAATATACAAACACATAAACATACACTTATCCAATGTATTTAAATGTTTATTAACATAATAACATACATGTTGGAAAGGGGCACTACATACATAATTATATGCTGATTTTTGTAGACATTATCAATTAATGCAACACTAAATGCGTACTTGTATGTGTATATACGTAGGCATGTGAAATTTTAAACTGTAATATGTCTGAGTACCACTTGGAGACACGCAGTCAATTATATGCTCTTTGTTGGGTACCAATCCCAAATAGATAGTGAACTAGAACTGATAATTTATTAAAAATGAAAGTAAATTCTTGGTTTTCGTATACAAATATAGATATTCGAGTTCCACGTTGGGCGTTACTTTTGATTGTAAGTTATTAAAACGCCTAAGACAATATTTCCAAACGGAGTTATTACGCGTTATGTTTGACCTTGCACCCATGCAATAGCGGTCACGTCACAGACAAAGACCTCTATACTAAGATGGTTCACAATCACATGTTGGCTTTTTCGGCACATACTAGTATCCGATAAATGGCTTTGTATGTGGTATGTGAATAAAACATGGGCATTGCTAGTATTGTTGATACTTCCAATTTAGATTTAGAACCTTTACGGAATTCTCATAAGGTCATAAGTCAAATCTAACGCCCAAAAAACTAACGCGCGTTGCCTGAAGGTACTGGATCAATAAAGTTGGATAAACAATAACTGCCAGAGGACAGCGCACTCGAAGGGAAGTAATTCACTCACTAATTTACAAGTCAGGTTCTTGCATGCAACAAACCGTCTGGTGATTATTTCTGGTAATTTATCTGACAATCTTTTCGATAGTATGCTCTGGACAATTATTTTACCTTTGACCTTAATTATTAAAATTGACATTTCAGCTACAGATCTGGTTATTGCAAACCACATGCCGTCTCAAAATGCTTTTCACTTCTGCCAAGTCATTTGAACATTTTTCCATGCCGGACAAAATTATACTTCGGTCAAAGTCAATGGCTTAAATTATTATATTTGACCTTTGACCTTTAAGTATGACTTTGACTTTTTGTACCAAACGACCTGGTTGTTGAACATTCTTACATGCCGAACATAACTATGCTTCGGACAGAGTCCATGTAATTAATTAATATATTTAACATTTGACCATTAATTGTGACTTTAACCTTGGAACTAGGGACCAGTCAACACACCGCCTCATTATGATTAACATTTCTGCCAAGGTATTTGAAAATCATCCTATGCTGGACAAAGTTATTGTCCAGACAGAATCCGAACAAATGTACACACATACATAAGTACATACGTTACGTACCCACGGACAGGGTAAACACTATATTACCCAATCATTGATGGCGGGGCTTGCAAACCTGAAATGACGTCACAAAATATCAACAAGATGACGTCATTATTCTGCGCGTGTTTGCTTTATGCCACAGTGTGGAAATGCAGCTAAGTTTTTCCCACGGGGTGTTATTTCGTCAATGCAAGCGTGATAATGGGATAAAACTACATTGCAAATCGTTGTTTGCGATTCGCAATTACAATATGTGATGCATGTTAAATACTAAAATGACCTATAGTAAGGTGCGCTTTGTACTTGAAGATGATAAGATACACAAATCGGAACTACGCGGTTACAATTTGTATATGTAATGTGTGTAAACTAAACATAGAAACTATCTAGGGTATCCAATCATATGTCCCATGTTTCACGTAATTCAGTTGGTATTACAGTTTATGATTTTCACGTCCATGTTAGATACAAAAGATTAAACATAAAAACTTCTATGCAAAATTATGAACCGGTTATCGACGGCCTAATCTTAGAAATCTTATCCTCACAGGACATGATATCATACAAACTAAAATCCAATGTTTCTGCACAGATTTAAGGATGTCAAAACTTACAACAAAACAAGACTTTTGAACAGTTAACAGTGTCATTCTTGAGAGTGATCTTTGGAATTTTTTGCAGCATACGGCTTGCAAACACAATAATTAATTATGTTGAGTTCATATGACCTTTTCATCTGACGTCAGAAATTGGGGCTTCTTACATAACCATTTTCACACGAATATTATAATGAGGCAAATGGTCACACTCACACATGGTTAGAGCGTTGTAAGTCGCCATTTATTCATTTCCACGAGTTTGATTTTAAGTACATGTATGTGCAAAGACACAAAGCCGTCCAAAGGCATTGATCATTATACAAATATGGACTTTTTAGCAGTGCAATATCATGTGATGGTGCACAGCAAAATCCATATTGAACGAGGCCATATTTAACGACAGTCTCGTTCAATATGAATTTTGCTGTGCATCATCACATGATATTGCACAGCTAAAACGTCCATACCTGTTTTATTATATGACTTATAAAATAAATGACAGCTGATGATGTTTTAAGAAAAAGAACAACACAATTTTATTTGTTTCTATCATAATATCAAAACAAAAATATATACTTCGGTTACTTCCCTTGTTTTAATTTTAAAGGGAGCTCACTGTTTCGCTGCAAGAGTATTACCGACTAACCCTTCGGGACTAACCTAACCCTTAACTATTTTTAGTTAATGTGCAATTTCGTCTGTTGTATGCACGGGTGAGGTAAAAACTGTGCAGTATCATGCATGATTTTCTTTTAAGAGTGTGTCGCTGAGCCAATCAAATAACGTTTATTTATAAGTCATATTATAAAAGGCATTGTTTAACTGGATAGAAATTTCATATAACTGGTTAATTATAAGTCTGTTATGGATGACATATGAGACAAATAGCTATCTCAACGCCCAACTAGCTCAGTCGGTAGATCATCAGACTTTTATCTGAAGGTCGTGGGCTCAGTCCCACGTTGGGCATGATTTTGAAATATAAATAATGTTCCACAACGCGTAAATGACATTCACAACGTCGTTACTTCGTTACATACACAAATACTCGAAATGTTACAGAAACATGTAACATGGTTGAAGTGTATTTTCAAGCGATATTTTTTATAAATACATCATTATTAAAAACACATATAGAAGAAGAATTTTAAAAGCCGCTTATAACAACAACAATAAAACTGTTTATTAAGCATCACAGATAAACTTGAGGTAGACATTTAAGTGTCTAATGTTAAAGATGATATCGATAATAAGTGAGCTATACAAACTGTGAGGTTGGTCGTAGATCATCATGATGGTGTAATATTATATAAATATTGCATTCTTTGAGGGCGATAGTACATTTTGTCAACCCGAGGAAATACTGTTGCCCAAGGCAAAGCCGCGGGCAACAGTATTGTTTGAGGATTGACAAATGCACTATCGCTCTCAAAGAATGAAATATTAATTTTATTACACCAAAACAAAGATTGTGTGGAAGAAATACACTATTCAATTGAAGTAGAAGACAAGATGCAACAAACACACAACATACTACAAGTTATTTTCCGATTTGATAGCAAACCTTGCCATTTTGACACTGATGTTGTCTGCATGAACAATGCGCTTTTGTAACACGGAGTTAACTACTAAATGTTTAATAAGCGCCTTTTAACCCCGATCAAACTGCCTATCGACACGACGTCATAGCCGTTGTGTCTACACCGGTCTAATAGACCTGTGTATTCACGCTCTAAGCATTATGGATATGCGCTACATTCCAGCGTAGCTCGCAATGGTTGATTTATGCACCTATCAATATTTCCCCCCAGTGGGGTGGGACCGGCAGGCAGACCTAGGGGAATTTGACAAATGTTTTTTGGGGGGTCTAATTCCCCACTCTAGAGCCAAGCATATTTGTCTAAATCCTCTCAGTGGGAGATGCTATATATCTGTCAAATGGCCCGGGGCATATATTACCGGGTCTACATTCCGACCAAAGTCTATTTCCCCGGGACCCAGAATCATTCGGCATGTCAAATTCCTGCCTGTCGGGAATCGCCTGCAGTCTAATGTCCCCTATATGCCCGTCGCTCCCTCCCTGGAGGAAAACATTGCTAGGTGCATTAACATCGCATCGAGTTTAGATACCAGTAAATCAATATGTTTCCCTCCGTGTTACATTCAAAATATTGCCTTTTACGAGAGTTCCTCTTTTCTGCTATGAAAAGCATTTAGCAATGTTAGACATGCATTTTGTGGTTATTTCTAATATCGTCTGTGTGTTTAGAATATTTTTTGTGCATTGCTTTGCACGCTAACTTGAAAGATGAGCTTTTGGGGTGTGTTTACTGTGCCATGGGGCTTTTGTCGAAATATGACTGTCGAAACCCTAGTTTCTACCGGTGTCTGCATTCAGGTGAGACGCATTTTCTTAGAAGTAAATGCCATATATTTTTATTGCAATTTTTGGAAGAGGAAAGATTCATCTTTAAACTGACAGCAAGCTTGCACAAACTAAAATCTTAAAGTTCGTCGTTTTATAATGGTACCCTATGGGAATTGGATTTACTGGCATCTAACCTTGAATTTTCAAACAAACGAAAGTGAAAGTAGCTTTTTATAATAAACACGCTAAACAGCGTTAAATACGAACTACTGGTATTTTATTTAACAGAAATGTATTCTACTATCAGTATTAACTTAATATTAGACTGATTAATGGTGTCAATAGTCATTTCATTTAACAACTTTCATACGCGGGATTACTTCATGCGTAAGCACATTTTGCCGTTTGGGGCGAAATAATGCGGTTAAGTAGGCCCTACAGAGGTTTGGCGTGTGACGTCATCCTCTGTGCATAGAATGCGTCATAGCGGTTGTTATCGCACTATAACAGTTCCAATAATTGACTGCTCGTTTGTATATGAACAAAAAAAGAAAACAGAAGGGTGAGGTATAATAATGTGGAATGCCGCTCCGATGTCGTGTGTACATGTACATATCAGCAACTACTGCGGTGGCCGAGTGGTTGAAGCGTTCTATTTAAGTTCCATTGGACGAATGTCGGCGCTGGCTCGAACAGTACCATGCCTATGTAAATTTTAAAATTAGCGTAACATAGGTTTATTTACATAATAAACGTACATTACTCGTATACTGTTTTTATTCATTTTAAACTAGTGCATACATCGGTTATGCATATCCAGTATTAATGGCTAGTGAAATTTCGATATTGGATTTGCAAAACCAGCAAGCATTTATTTTCAGCTTGAAGCTTAAATGGTAACTATTGAGACAGTTTTGGGCGCATGCGTAACCTACATCTCCTCTGAATCTGCTGGAGTAACCTCGATGGACCCTTACATAATTGTTCCTCATGTGGTCGTCGGCCAAAGTTGCTCAAATGGTCACGGTCTACTGCACACAATGATCAGCAAAATTAAAAAGACTTCATTTGAAAATTATTTAACTTTAACAAGTTTTCCCGATAATTCCACACGAATGTTCCTTTTATGGTTCTGTAACAAGATTACCCATATGGCTCCTGTCTGTTACACAGTATGACCTTAAAGCTAACAATATATATATTTGTTTGTCGTTCGTTCCTGCGTAATCGACGTCTCTTCTGAAACGACTAAGACAACTTTAACTTAACTTAACTTAAATGTTCTTTGGATTTCCCTCTGTTAACGATGCTCAAAGTTGCTCGGACCGCTGCACAAAATGGCCGCTAGAGCTATTCAGGGTTATTCCCTTTCTTCTTGGGGCTGTTGTTTGTGTGTATCACTTATTGGAGAGTTTTGGTTAATATTGAAGAAAAGACAGAAAGGGAAAGGCAAAAATTTGGTACGAAAACAAACTGGTACTACTTTTTCGATTGCTGTGTTTGCAGTTTAACTTTCATTGAGATGATTCGACAAAATGGTAACGTGATACAGTACATGATTGTGTATTTGATTCATACGAACGTAAAGTTGTTCTGAAAGATATGACGGTATTTGAATTAAATCACCATGACCTTTTAAATACATCTCCGACATAAATATCAGTGCGTTGTTGTGTTACACAATCATCTCTGACAAACAATACGTGACTTTTTTAATGCAAAAAGCTATGGTTTTCAAATCGTGTCGTTCAGTTCGGCAGCACGCAACGTATTCATTCCCAATATATTGACATCATTCTTTCATTTCCATTGAAATTGACAGTGTACATTTAAGAGCTCAAACAATCAATTAACGAGCCCACAGGGCGAGATTAAATAATTAACAAATTGAGGTCAAAGGGTGCTATAACTGTTTTATTAATCCAAATTTACCAATCACATCGCAACATTTTACAATGCCATGCTTAGCATGCGTGCCATTTCCAAATTTAGCGCTTTCGCAATGTATCCACTCAGTGTAATCGTTAGAGCATTAAGTAGCGTGCGTATAAATTACAACTAAATTTCAATAGACTGCACGCTACTTATTGCATGTTATGCTTGCATATAAGGGTCCGCACACCAGTTACCGATCTGATATCACAGTTATTGAATAGCGCAAAACAATGAAAACTCTGAAATATGGTATAATTTTATTTTATATAAATGCACAATACAATGGCTTCGTAATTAAATAATGTATATGAACTACATAAAGATATTTATTTTCAAAATAAATAACCATAAATTCTTGAAAAAATTAAATGCCAGTTTGGATAACTCACGACGTAGCGCCATCAAACAAACAGCTGCTATGGCCATCTTCGCTAATTGGCTTTGCAATTTATGATTCTATAAGATGCTCACAATATTGACGTCAAAATGTCCCAGGAATGTAACTGAAATTTATTAGCCTCTATTTACATCATCACCACCACCATCATCATCATCATCATTATCATCATCATCATCATCATTATCATCATCAGCATCGTCATCATCGTCATCATCATCAAGATACTCACACTTCGACGTCAAAATGTCCCAAACGCATTGAAATCGGTAACATAATAACGTTTTAGTAACTTTTTATCGTATAGGTATCTGCATGCGATAGCTGGTGATGCATCTGGAGTAAATCAGCATGAACATTGGTGTATATTCCGTACGTACCGAGCGTTGTCGAACACAGACATGATAAAATGCCTTTGATAAATAAGAAACAGTTTTCAGTCTTACAAACGTCATTAACGTTCATTAGAACTAATGCCAAATTAAGATGTATTGAATTATATTTTATGGACTGCGGCTTTAACCGAAATTAGCAAATATTTATTTATATTACCACCACCATCATCATCATCAACATTGCCGTCGTCATCGTCATTAATATATAAGTTATATATGGCTGTTCGGATAGCATATTTTACAAAGTTGTTCATACTGTAATGCTATAAATTTTTATAATACTGATTTAGTTTCAATAAATACCTGTATTTGTTTTTAATTTTTGCAATTATTTAATAATTATGTAGACTGTTCTTTATCAAGATGCTAATAAACAGTAACTATTATTGTTGAAGTATATTCACTGTATAAGCCAGCAGTCCAGAAACATGTTAATAAAATTAAACTTTCCATAAATCGTTTCTAATGGACATCTTACCGATCTAAATACAAAAAAACGCACTGAATTCGGTAAAATAAGAACGTTTTGGTAACTTTTAATCGTAAAATTATATGAACGCGATATCTGGTGATGTCTCTGAAGCAAATCGGCATATGCATAAGTGTATATTCCGTTCGTACCAAACTTTTCCAACATAGATATTATAAAATGCTTTTCGTAAATAACAAAACATTTTTAGTGGAATAAACGCCGTTAGCTTTCATTAGAACGTATGCCAATTTAAGATGTTCTGAATCATATTCTATGGACTGCGGTTTTAAAAACTCATTATCATATTTGTCTGCGTGATATTCGAAGCGAACAATATAGTTTGAAAATTCATAATGACAATATTTAATTAATTTATGACGACAATTAATGACACTAATTACATCGACCGCATTTTAGTTTATATCAATATATGATTTAAATTATTCTTTCGTGTGAATAAGATTATCGATAAAAACCGTCCACAATACAATATGAATGTGTTAATGCAAAACGTACCAGTTTAAACAGGTTATGCTGTATTTATTTTAAAGCTGTTCATTTATTAAAAAACTCTCATGAACATATAGATATGTGCTACAAAAAATATTATTTAGATATAAACAAAGCGAACTCCAGCTGCGACAGCAGGAGAGAACTCTTATCAGCAGGTGCACACATAAATACCTATATATTTAAAAGTTACATTGTTAATGTAAATTGTATCACATTTTGTCCTAATCATCAATGTTTAATCTCTTATGTAAAATATATGATATTTAAAAAAACCTTAAATATATATGCTACATTTACACAAGCCAAATACAATGATAAATGATTGTTGATGTCAAATTGGATTAAACGTGTCTACATTGTTTTTACTTTATCCTGATCATATACAAGTGATCAATTGCCAATACAACACACTGCAATACAAACATCAAGAAACAAGCACTTAACAAAATTATGATATAAACTGGCGTCATCTTGGAACGGTCAATCCAAGCATTGGGAATTGAAACCGGTAAAAAGGCACACTGAAACTTACACTTGTTCCAGGAATTATCAAAATACATGTAAATTTAAATAAAAACCCTCATAACTTTGTAATTAAAATTGTAATAGTTATAAAAATGAATAAATACTTAAGTTTAATCACAATTCAACTACTCAATGATGGAACATTAACAAGAGCAACAGAATAGCAACTTTCTGAGGCACGATGTAATAGAACTATTCATACCGCTTTGTCACAATTATGGGCTTTGGCCAGTGACCTTATATAATGACCATGAAGACATGTGTGAAGTTCTAATTGAATATCTGTAGAAGACATAGAGATATGAAGTTGTTGCACGCAAACATTAATCTGAATTTCTAAGCTCAAAAAGGGGATAATTCTATTAAATTGCAGGTCAAAGTTATGGATTTGGTCAGTAACCTCACATAATGACCCAAAAGACATGTGTAAGTTTCAATTGAATATGTGTAGTAGTTACAAAGCTATGCATTTGTTGCCGGCAAACCTTAACATGAGCATTACGGCGACGTCAACGCCGACGCCGGCGAACGAGTGAGTAGAGAGCTCGGACTATTCTAGGAATAGTCGTGCTAAAAACGATTATCAATTACATCTTTTATTGTTCAAGACATATGATCATATAGTGCAGATCATCGTCATGCATGTACAGAAATAAGCCGTAATACCTTGTCTGTCTTGTATGTTGCCAACCGTACGAACGCATCTTGTACCTACAAACCTGTAACCCCAATGTTTTCTAATATATTTCTTACGTATCTTTTATCAATTACAATATTTGACCACAAATCTGTATCATTCAAAGCAATTCAGTGTACATGCAAACTGTTAAATCAACAAGTTTTAAATAAATTTAGTAGATTGTGCTATTTAAATGACTAATCGACTTGAAACTCGTTTTCAATAACGATATAACGTAGCGATTAATTGTTGAAAGACAGTTGTAGTATCCTATCCTTAAGTAACTAGTGTTTAATCGATTTGTTTATGTTAAAAAAACGTTTCCAATCGGAAATAACAGAATGATTCAACCGTATACCGTTGTTGCTTTCGGGTGGATAGTGAATTGCCAGGGAGTTACAGGCAAAGGTACTTTAAACAGTTACTGCACGATTTTGTACGAAAATATGGAGATTATAATTACGTAAAACCATTCATTACTTCAGGGAGTAATTATATGTTTTCAATACAATTTCAATCAATTTTAAGAAATAAGCTTATGTTCAGAAAAAGCGTATTAAGAGGAAAAATTAAAAACTGCAATAATTGTTTACTGCGCAGTAAAAACAAATATGGCACATGTATAAATATTCAGCGTCTCGAACGAGTCAGACCGATTGCTTGCGCAAATCTTATTGTCTTAATTCAATGCTGAATGTATCCACTGCTATAGGATAAGCAACATATCATATCTTTTCATATTCCGACTTAGATAAATAAAATAGATATTTGTCGACGTTAACATTTTTTATGTTTCCTAAAAGTGTATTTTGTAGTTTGTAACACAAGAGACACGAGAGTGTTTCAATAAGCCATATGCTTTCGATGATGCAGTCGAGCTAAAATAAATAGGTTTAAACTAAAGAGACACGAACTAAACGTATGACAGTTACCCCTACAGGGTTTCCCGCAGGATTTCTCGAAGGATTGTTGGCATCACCCGACCCTTGCCCCGACCACATCTTTCTACTCACCCCCCCCCCCCTACCCCCCCCTTAATTTATTTATTAAACGAACAATAATGAATCTATACTTATTTTGGTAACTGCCCATATGTTATTTATTAAAGAGATATTACCCTTTAAAGTTGTCTACAAGTACACACCATTTACATAATATTTATCAAAAGATTTTGTTTCCATATTGCTTATAGTTTTACAGCATCTAGGTTATATCGTTGTGTAAGTTAAATTTTATATATTCAATCATAACAGCCTTAAGAATATTTGATTCCTATTATGCCTTCATTGCGTAATTTCATTGTGATTTTGACCGGTGATGTATCTTTAACTTACAATTGACCGGTGATGTATCTTTAACTTACAAGAAAACATGCATTAATTTTCTACTATATAAAAGTGTTTACTGGTAAGGAAATATTTTACTTACTAACAATAATAAAATGAACATTATATTTTAACTTACACGTATATTTAGAGATTATTCACCGGGCAAGCAGGGCCGGCATGTCAATTCGGCCCGGCATAGCAATATCGGCCCGAGAGATTCAGCTCCAGGGCCGATGTTGCGACGCCGGGCCGATATGACCTGCCGGCCCAGCTTGCCCGGTGTATAAACTTTTTATTACACGTGAGCTTCTACGATTTTTTTGCATTGTTTTTCTTTTGAAGACGCCATACTTTACTATGTATTTGGCCCAGCGGCAATAGTTATTTTAAACTATTTGTTAATGTCAGTCGTGAGTTAATTCCCCGTTTTGAAGTGAGATAACATATAGCATATTTATAATATTGAAATTGATAACATATTCAATCATTTAATTATAGAATCATTCAATAAACATGTTTTTATATGTATACTTGTATTGTTCCTTACGCTTAAGGACTATTGTTATAAACATTCAACTCTCATAAAATGCTCACGTTTTATTTAAACATGCACATTAAGCATATACAGTTTCTAAACAAATAATACAAATAATAAACACCAATTATCAAACTAGTACCTATCGGATAAATGTACATGACAATCAGATTACTACTAACCAAATTCGGCAAACAAAAGTTCGTCTAAACCTATTTAACAGTTATTTCAAGTGAATGGACACGGCGTTGTTGAACACACAATTGGCGAAGATAGAATTTGGGTTGATCTTGAGTCTGCCACTGGGGATGTGCTCAATGGGCAAGGTGATCACTTGCTCTTGTGGTTGCTGTTTGTAACGGTCAATAGCTGCAAGTGAGCTTTCAATTTCTTGCGACATGACAACCATTTCCTCGTCAGTGACAGATTGATCAAAGCTTTTCTTCGAGGTTGAGGCAGCTGGGGCATGTAGAATTGCTGACACGCGGATTTGTTTTTCTAGCGAAACGCTGTTGTAATAGTTCAGGGACAACAGGTTTTTATGCCCTGATTCTGAGCAACTTTATTTGGGGGGACATTTGCATTTAGCAATTCCGAAATGCAGGTCTTCCTTCCCGAATGGTTCGTATGCCTAGCACTGAGCCCCGCTTCTTCGCTCATTTTCTTGCAATTTCTCCAAGTGGATTTTCCCCATGCCACAATTTATAAACCAGGCCTTCCCCCCTTTTCGCTGGCTCACCGAAGAAGGGATTCGGTTGCAAGTAGAAACGGCTGTCTGGCTGGCGTGACTGCTCTGGCCTCCGGTCAGCGTTGTCCTTGTAGAGCTTCACAGGGCAGTTTGGATCACCTGCAAAAGTAAATAATATTAAAATATGATCCAATATTATCAATTTAAGTAAACAAGTAAACTGCGAAGGTTTTGTCTTGATAAATTCGCTTTTATTTTGCATCACAGTATGTTGAATAACATATCATGAAATATTACACAACTTGTATGAGAATTCTTAAAACTCAACAAAGTACATGTATAATAATAATTTTAATAATAATAATAATAATAATAATAATAATAATAATTCACTGAAGCTACCTGGTTGCTCAAACAGTTTGGGCGCAAAGTCTCTCGAGTCCTTCGTTGCTCCATTCCGTGTTTTGGTAGCCCTCTCGTTGAACTCGACGTAGGATAGGCCGGTTGCTGTTACCGACAGCTTCACATCGCACCACAACATCGTCGTGTGTTCTTGCCTGCCTCGTAGACCATAATGGACAGTTTTGTTCCACCACAACGTGTTAATCATCGCCTTAGGAATTCCTGGATATGAGACAAAACAATGATTTAGTTTATTTGAATGTAACCCCGAGTGCACAGATTTGTAGTGGTTACATGTGCATGAGAGTGGTCTTCCATGCATGGTTGTTTACGTTTACCATACTGACGTAGGCTACTCGACAGTTTCCCTGGCGCAAATAGTTTGATTTTATAGAAATATCTTTATTAAACATTACAGAAAGCTTTCTTAATCAATTGAAATATTTATTTTTTATGTTAACATCAACAGCCGTGTGAATAATGTAAAGGTACCTTTATCTTTATGACATTTAGATCAAATGAATTATTTATAAAACGACTGTTCTGCTGTAAAAGGGTCTGATCGGCTCTTCTTGTTGCCAAGGCCATTTTGCTTAAGAAGCTTCTGCTTTGAACTTAGAACATCTCGGGAGTGCTTGAAGTCATTATCGGTGATTATGTTTTTGTTGTAGCTGGTATTTGATAGGTGTCGGTTGATTGATGATTGAAACGATTTAAGCGAATCTGGCTCGAATTCAGTTTTGTCCCTTTTTCTGACATTTAAGAAATATCTCGCTAATTCAATATCCAGTTGCCCAGCTTCCATCTCTTCAAAATCTTCAGACCTTCCTTGCTGTCTAAGCCATTCTCGGAATTTATTCACGTCACTTTTGGTCTTCCTTGATGTGTTCGGATTTGTCATGCTTTTAACAAACTCATGTGTGTTGTAATTAATTTCAATTTTACTGTCTAAATCTAACAATCGGTTAGAAAGAGACTCCAGTACTTTGTCGCCTCCAGTCGCCATCTTTCAAAGCGCCTGTGTTGCTTAATGACGTCGAAGATTTCATTGGAGATCACATGCGTTTATTCGTGATATGGATTTTCGGCCCGCGATATGGGTTTTCGGCCAGCGATATGGCACTTTCGGCCCGCCCCATATCAGGTCATGTGACCAGGCGTGTTCTTCAATATTTGTTACTATTTATAGTAACACATGTAGTAAATTCATTTACTTACAAGGGCATTATTTAATTATCCTTTCTATAATATATTTATTTACTTACTATATTAAGTAAAATATAAGAATATATTTTAAAAACATTTTCATATTTGAGTTTTCGCCCATTTTAAAAGTCATCAAGTATTTATTCCATGTCGAGTATATTTGGTTTGAAAACCAGTTATTAAATAACCAACGAAGTTATTGACACCTGCAAAAAAGCCTAAGTTATAATTCAATTAAATTACTATTCTTTTTTCATTACTATTTCATTTTGATTGCAATGCTATGAGGTTAATTGTTATTTACATTTATATGTATGGTAATTAATCCTTGCCCAAGTGTGAAGTTCTGCATGCCATTAAACCGCTTTAAACACCAAACGCTTTGCATTGCCCGTTTTAATCATTTTATGTTTAGTGTTGTGTTGTGTGTATTGTAATTTGTTGGCTATTTATGCAATTGGTCACTGGCTCAAAATATATTGATTAGGATGCTATTCAGTGTTTATCTCCTGCTGATGTTTCTTGGGTTGTTTTTTTTATCTGTAAAACATATATAACGTACAATACACGCCACGCGAAACCCGCAGAATTCGCGCTGTCGTGACGGGCCGACGATTAATATTCGCGTAGCGACGTCACGAGATTTCGCGACGAATATGTCAAGAAACTTTTTCGCGATTCCCGGCGATTTTACAGGTATATGTGCATCTGCTCTTTAAAAATCTGGAGTTGTACCGTTACACGGTCATTTTACAAATTTCTACCTAGTGTATCATACAGTGTATGTTAAATATTAAGATATCCATGATAGTAGGTTAATAAATAAACAACTTACTGATAAAAATGGCTATAATTTGACAGAATTGTTTGAAAAAAGATGACAACGCACATAGATACCACAAATTGTGACTAAATCACTTTATAAATAGTCGAGAAATTATGAAAAATAGAAATGCTGCATTAGAAGTGGGATTGTATATACGCTTTTGTAAGACAAAACTTAAAATTAGGACAATAAATATTATTATCGACAAAAAATGTAAACGAGTTAATAATTAATCTTAAAAGCAACGATTATCATAAATTTGCAAATGATCATTGTTTTGCACGATATTTTATAATGGTCATTCAAACATGGAGTTGTATTGAATGTGTTTTTTATATGCACATACCTCTCTATGAATGAATATATGTAAGGCATGGTTTCATTTAAAGACATATTATAAATTTCACGTATTTTTCGTGTTTAAACATTAAATCTGAATAAGGCACTTTTTATCCGTAAAACACACATCGTAAGTAAATTGGTAAATACAACAAATACTTTTATTTTTATTTAATTGTATACCAACTTTGATAATTGTTCATGTATACAATAATAAGTTAATTTCTTTTGAACATTTGTATATTCTTCAAGAAATGTCACATGGTGATTTGAAGGATTATGTTAATAATATATTTCAGATTTATACATACAAGTAACCGTTCCTCAAAGTTTTGTTTAAACGAATTAATTCACCGCTAAGTGAAATATTGCGTACAGGTGTTTAAGTTTACTATTTCTTTCTCGTCGCTAGTCGTCGCGGTACAAAATCATTCGCAAAGAAAGTTCGCGTGTTCGTCGCGAGATTTAGAGAAAATTCGTGACATCGCGAGCGAGAGCTCTGCGCTTCGCGATGAAATTGGTTCGTCGCATATTGCGTGTTTCGCGTGGCGCGTACTGTACTATGTACACGTTGTTATTAGACACGTTTGTATTGTAGCTTGCGCTGTTGATGGCCATTGCCCGTGGAATGGCTTCTGTAACCAGAACACCCGGTTAAGTGGATGCTTAGACGGCTTTCATTTAAACGGAGACGGGACATGTTTGGTATTAAAATTCGCACGTGTTAAAATATTTCACCAAATTAGTATTGATTTGTGACACTAAGCTTGACATGTACCAATAAAAATTATATATTGTATCTTGCACTTTTCCCGATAACCACAAGTTACTTGGGGCTGATTGTCATATTAAAGAACATCCTGGCGAACCTTACATACAGTAAACACACCTGGTTTTAGACTCATGTGGCGATGTTGATGATGTATATTAGTTTATTATTTTCAGCGTTTACTTTACATTTAATTTTGTAAAAGGCTACAATACCACTGGGCACGAGATGTGTACGTTTATAATCGTAAACAAAAAGTGCTTCAATGTCTCACAATCTCCGACTGTTAATAAAATGCATAACCGAAGATGAATAGCTCCTGTCGTGTATAACTTGAATGATTCACTGAAAAATAGGGATGGGACCGAATACTCGAATATTTGAATATTGGATAATATTTGAATATAAAAAAAACGAATACGAATATTCCATTTTCTCATTTATTTAAAGAACAAAATTTCTTTAAAAAATCATGTTTTTTTCCAGTTTGATTGCAAAGTTAACATGAATTCCAGTCGTAGTTCCTGCCTAGGAGGTGCGCGGGGTCAGTGTAACGTTTTTACAACACATGCTAAACATGTCCACTTAACGACAATTGATAATTGGCAGGGGGGCCACGTCTGTAGGAGGCGCGAATATGACGTATTGTATCCACAAATAACAAAACTGGGCCATGTTGTGATAACGGGTTCACAGTTTGCACAAGGCGTACAATGTTGTTTATTATCCTTATGTGACATCTATACGGTTAACTTGTTTACAGTAAACAAATCAAAATGAGTACTCTCTAAGCAAACCAATCAAAATGAATCCATTATCAGCCAATCAATTTCTTTAACAAAATTAGCATGATCTGTCAATCTTACTATACGTCACATGTACATTATTCTCCATTATATCAACACCGTATATTATACAAGAGTCTTTGTTATTAAACAATGCCACCATCACGTGCTTGGAAGTACTTTATGCGGTCATTAGACAAAACCCAGGCAACATGTAATCTGCACAGCAAATATAAGCTTCATGGGTCTGAGAAAAAAAAACGGAACGATTAACAAATTAATTAACAATAAATTTAACAATATATTACATTTCTTTATATTTGCCTAACACGCACAAAGTTATATCGCTCATGTACCACTGAAACAAGGTAAAACAACTACGTACACGTAGTATACATATTTCGGATAGGTAAATATTCGGACAGGGTGCCGTATTTAGTAGTATATAATAGTATTTACAAAACGAATATTCGAATATATTCGAATACCTAAAACGACTATTCGAATATTGATTTCAGTATTCGGTCCCATCCCTACTGAAAAAGTAAGATGCTTTGTCAATTGTTATGCTAAACTTGCATTTACAGACAGTGACGCGTGCAGTTCATCCCCCTGTTGGGAAGGCAAGTGTCTTAGCTCGCAGGACGGTTACTTCTGCAAGTGCTATGCTGGGTACGAAGGACCCACATGCAGCATAAGTATGTTAACGTGTATGATGTGAACATGCTTTAACATATCAAACATCAATCGTATACTGTTATTGCTGTTTCGTTGTTGTATTACAAGGATAGAAGCATTTTGCTGTACAGCTTCAATATAACTGTTACATGTGCGTAAAGCATGGCCGGAAATTTGAATTCAGCTAAAATGACCACATCCATTGTTAATGACATCAATGTAACGCATACCTTTAACAGGCTGAATAGTTTCGATATTATCGAAACTTTAATCACTGTCAATGCCAAATCAGAAAGTGTGACTTAAAGTTCCACATAAACATTAAATATTTATTATACAAAATGCAGTATGTCCTCTAATCAATTATGTTTCGTAGAGTATAGATTTACTAGCTGCCCTGTGTCCTGGATAAGGCTTATATGAGTCTTGAAAGAACTTAGTTAAAGCCAATACAATTATGCCGTACAAGAAAATTTAAATTTATCGTAACGTCGTAGATCTATTTGTTTGACATGTTACTCTCAACGTGACTGCAACATAAACATGGCTACAGAGTTCTGTAGACAGACTCAGAAGGATTACATAGCATATATACTGGAAATACGTGTGGTGTCACATTACGGTAGTTTTGAACAGAATCAAAGGTAAAAGTCTGCAGCCGGAACCGATACTGTTGATTTGAAAAAGTCCGATCACATATTTCAGATACCCGTTGCATCCCTATCGGTTACGTTGTATGATAGTATCAGTATTCCATTACTATTAATACAGCAAATGATCATTTCGTAGTTGTATTTTTATTTCGAAATAGAAATAAAATAACTGCCAATTTCTGTTTGTCAGCGGGACGATTGTCAGGCAATCTCTGTGCGAATGGGGCAGCGTGTGTCGACTAAGTGCAGGCGTATGTATGCCAATGCGTGCCGGGATTTACAGGCAGCTATTGTGAAACGAGTATGTGATACTAGAATTCTAATGAATGATGACTGTGTGTACTTCATGACTGCTGAAACATTGTTACGTTTACCTAATTTTGCGTAGAATGTTAACAACTTAAAGGTAAAACACAACAAAAGCGTAAGTTTACCTTATTTATATATATAAACCTTTTCGTAAGAGTAAAAGTTTCATTGTTTTTAATTCATCAAATGCTGAAAAAACAATAAGTATGTTGCTTAAAAATTATTGCTAAAGGATAGTGTCTTGCCACAGTCGAGCTTTATTTAAATCCAAATCACAATTGTCTGGTACGAGTTGTTAAAGGAATCTTTTATTTGCGGGTATTTGCTGTTGACAATATCAATGTTTCAATCAACGTAATTGTTTCTGTAAGATATATCCACTAGTGACTGTGTTGACAGTGGTTGTTTCAGCTATTACATAGTATGGTACGTATGCAACTGTTTTTTTTAGATATCAACGAATGTGCCAGTAGCCCCTGCAAAAACGGCGCCCAGTGTTTGGACGGACAGAATACACGTGCGTGTGTAAGGAAGGATGGTCAGGGACACTTTGTCAGACAAGTGAGCATTACCCATGAGGCGGTATGGAGGTGTTGACCTTTCGTTTTATACAATTTCACGTTCACAGAAAAGTTTCTTGGGTGACCCTTTACCAAATTTATTCCAATCAGTTGGGTTTGTCAAACAACATGGAAGCCACAGGCCGGGCAGTTTTCCTCATATAGTTATATTTACATTTTTGTAAACTGGTTATCCGAAACCCAGCTTTAATATACACATACGGTCATCATGGACCTCGTGTTTTTGTAAGATATCGAAACATGCGTAAGTAGCAACTGCAGAAACTGATTTGTTGACAAACTTTCTTATTTCTATATTCGATGGTACATACCTACCTCTTTGTTCAGATATCAATAAATGTGCTAGTAACCCCTGTAAGAACGGTGCCCATTGTTTGGACGGACAGAATGGATACACGTGCGTGTGCAAGGCAGGATGGACTGGGACACTTTGTCAGACAGGTGAGCATTACCCATGAGGCGGAATGGAGGTTTTGGCTTTTCGTCTTATACGAGTTAGTTTACACAGAAACATGTCTTGAGCGATCCTTCACCCAATTCTTTCCAACTATTTTGGTTTGTTTAATATCATGGCAACCAAGGGGCGGAGCATTTTTTATGGTTATATTGAAAACTTTGTAAATTGTTCATCCGAAAGGAAGCTATAATATACTCAGTTGAGCGATAAAGGGTCATCATGGAACTCCTGTTTATGTAAGATATCGAAGCATGTACCAGTAGCAACTGCAACAACCGTTTCGTTGACAAGGTTACTTATTTCTCTATTATGTGGTACATACGTAACTATTTATAAAGATATCAACGAATGTGCCAATAGCCCCTGCAAAAACGGAGCCCAGTGTTCTGATAGAGAGAACGGATACACGTGCGTCGGTGAGGCTGGATGGATAGGAACAATTTGTCAGACAGGTGAGCACTGCCTGAGAGGCGGAATGGAGGTTTTGACTTTTTTGTTTTATACGATTTCGATTTCACAGAAGCTTTTCTTGGCTTTGCACTAAAGCTAACAATAAGCTCTTGTTAAAAGTAGTGTCTGTATGCAATAGTATAAAGATACTCGATGTGTACTGGTTTACTTCAACCGTATTGCAGATATAAACGAATGCTCGTCCAATCCATGTCAGAACGGCGGCACGTGTCTGAACCAGCAAAACGCCTTCGAATGCCAGTGTACTGCCGGACACACGGGCGACACATGCAGAACAAATACGGGGTTTCGTAAACTGAGGCGCATATAGGATAACATCGCTTACGCACATTTGGATTATAAAAGCTAAGGCGTATCACAAAACATGTATAGTGAACATTTCCAGGTCTATGAGTTACAACATTAGTAATGCCAGTAGTAGTGGCAGTAGTGATAATAGTCGTAGCAATATTATGGTGGTGGTAGTTATAGTAGTTAAAGTGTTATTAGAAGAAACTATGCTGTTGTTATGGTTGTTGTTGATGGGTCAGCTATTGCTTTTTGCTACATTTCAACCACAACCAGCATCACAGGTGTGCTGGATGACTCGTGCGCGGAGCGGGAGAACAGTTGTTCCAACATCCTCCACAGTGAATGCAGCGGCACGACGTGCTTATGTCAGGCGGGCTACTACAAGACGGGGCCCAAAACTGCGATGGTGACAGTTTTGTATTGACTTCATACACAACATACGCAAATATGCATGGTTCATATACTCGTATATTTTAAATATTTAAAATAGACATTCATGTTTCATTCACATACATGAACTCAATACACATACATGTCTCACATATAACGTCCACATTGACACATATATAATAACATAACCATTCATTGTCACATAAAAGTACATGTATATGTGTTACTCATGAATTTAGTAATATATAACATATTCATAAATGTATAACATTAACGTATATGAATAACGTGAAGATATGTGATGTACATATATATGTCGCAAATTAGTAGCTGGTTTTACAAGCATCCACTTTGATACTGGTCAATTCAGAAGTGTGGTTGTTAAATGTATTTTGTAGATTTATTTTTAATGCTGTTATTAAGACAAGATATTTCTGTGACGTCTGACCTTATTAACGAATGCAAAATCGCGTTTTATCTTATTCAGTCAGCACTGATAAACCGTATGTAAAGAGATTTAATGAAAACGTAAGATACATCTATCTAAGTCTATTAATCTGTTGAACTTATTTTCACAGATATTGACGAGTGCGTATCGTCCCCCTGTCTGCATGGAGAGTGTCTTAACTTGCAGAACAGCTACAGCTGCAATTGAATGAAGGACCCACTTGCAGCACAAGTAGGTTATCGAGTATGGCATGTATGCACATTGTTCTGGAAAACATTATCAACGTCTTTTCTTCTTCGTTTTGTTTCTTTTTTTCCCAAGGAAGGGTTTTTTCCACACTGCATGACCCATTCTCAATGTACCTGTAAGCAGTGACTGCTGCCTAATAAAGACATAGACTAAGCTTATTATTATTTAAGTTCACCTTAATACATAAACGCACGGTCAATGTCATGTTGGTGTCACATTTGAGACACACATATAATCTAGCGAACTTAAAAGAGTAGTAAGCATTAAAGCATTTTCTTAATACAAGTCGGTTTTAACTGATGGTATGTCTCTTTGCAGGTATATATTGTGTTGTGTATCACGTGTTTATTTATTATTGATGTCGTGCATTCTAGTACTATTATGTTGCAAATTGCATGTCTTCAGACCCCAACGATTGTGTTTCCATGCCCTGTGTTAATGCTGTCTCCTGCATTGATGGTGTAGCCGATTATACCTGCAACTGCGAAGTTGGCTATGAAGAGAAAAATTGTCAGAACGGTACGTAAATAGCAGATCTTTGCTAAGCGTTTCACAGTATAATTTATGACTTAAATGTTTAGAAAACGTTATGGTCATTAATAGTATTAGAGGTTAATATTAAATAAACAGCAAAATTCAACCACGTTAAGACTTATTGTGATAATATGTGAATACTTATCTAGTCCAATTTTGTCAGTGTTAGAATATATAAACTTTGGATTGCTTTTCAAACAGTAAAAGGCGTGTTTGATTTAGCTGCATGCTGCCACTTAAAATGTTTCTGGAACATTTTGCAGAAACAAAATTGTGTGAGTCCAACCCTTGCCGAAACGGTGGCGTCTGCATAGAAAGCATTGCTAAATTCACATGCATCTGTTTAGCCGGGTACACAGGAAACTTGTGTGTAAATGGTAGAAACTATATTCATATCGCTATATTTATAGCTATTTAACGGATATAATAATTCAAACAATATTAACGCTAACCGGAATGGATAATTTAATTATTGACGTTGTTTAAGATATTCGCATTGACAAAACATGTGGATGACAGTAGGCATTTGCTACCGCAGAGCATAGAGCTATAAATGTTGTCATTAAACTTGCGATTGCTAGCTTCTAAAAGAAATTTGATTGAATAAAATTATGGAAAACACACTAACGTGAAATTTCTAAAATGAACGTGCTTGTTTATAAGATGGTTTTCTGACAAAGTATCCTTACAGATACTTTTTTTTTTAAGATAGATTTAAGAACAATGTCACAATAGTTAATTTTGGTTATGCTTCATTTGATTCGGCTTGCAGGCCTGTTATAATGACAGGATAGACACATTTATTTAATTAAAATGTAAGGTATTTCGGATATTACTTGGGTTTAATGTACGACTCACAAACCATATTTGGCGATTTATGCATAAACATGTGTTATTAACTATATAACATATTATTATCTTTATAAAACAAAACTGAAGAAAAAAACAAATATTTAAAAAAAAATAAAACAGTAGAAAGAAAATACATAAGGTATATTTATTTTTCTAAAGAATAATCATCATGGCTACCAATAAATTATTTATTACTTAGTTGAAATGTACCGAATGCAGAAAGTCAACTCCAAAACAATCCACAGCGATATTAAATGTTTGACGAGATATTAGAAATGCCTTCGACGAAAATGAAACCGAAACTTAAACGGGGATTCCTACGCCGGAGGCTACACGTCAGTTGCGACACTTAGACAATTAAAAGTAAAGTTTATATCCACGTTTAGTTGTAACTATAAGAATTGAATACTATTTGTGTTCAATTCATCGGAGTGTGAACTGTCGGGAAAATTACGCCTAATTTATGCATAAACGCCGTCGGCATTTATGCAAATTAGGCGTAATTTTCCCGACAGTTAATACACCGATGAAATGCTTAAATTTACTATTCAATTCTTAAATGAATGTGTGCAATGTGAAACTTTTCAAATAAATATTTTTTTTGGGGGTAAGGGGGGTGATATAAAGCGTTTTGCTGCTCTTTGTCTTAAAATATATAAAACTGTTCCGTAATATTTTGACACTTTTGGTAGTGGATAATGTGTTATGTGCGGTAATTGTGCTATTTATTTGTGAAGATATATTAGCACATTATGTTTTTGAATAACCCTTGTAAAAAAACTCAGTTATACCACACAAGCATGCGTAAGGCATTATTTAAAAATTAAACATTGTTTACCACATATTGAGAGTTTTAAAGATATTGAAATGAAGGTGAATAGTTACTTTCCCTATTAAACTGCTTTATACATTTTAAAAATAGGCAACGTTAGTTAAACCCATATTCTGCGGCATTGATTTATTTTTGGTGACAGAGTTTAAAACAAATTGTGAGGATTAGAAAATCTTTTGGCGTCACAGCATCAGATCTTAAGCCGGGATCTGGTCCCTCGTTAGGTGTTAGTATTTTATTATATCGCATGTAAATGTTATTAATATGATTGCATTTACAAAATAAATTGAAATAGTCATGACTGTAAAACTTGAAACACAAAATAATAAGGTAAAACATATCGATCCTGCGTATGATGAACTATTGTGAAACACCACTCTCGATAAAATGATTAATGGTTTATGCGTGTAAACGTTCAAGCAGCACGGTGTTCGAGTGATAAAGTCGTTAAAACTAAGATGTAACTGCTTACACCGGTGAATGTATGTAAATCATTTTCTTCTTATTTACATTCGTGAACTATATTTATTTTGCTTGACTAAAACATGCACATTCCACTTTTCCGTTCCTAAATTACGGTTGACAAAAATCTGCGATGTTTAAAATGCATTTATATTTCTTGTAAACTAACTAAGAATGCATTATGTATGAGATTAAGACAACAACAATACATCTACCAGTATGTATTCAAATATTGGATTCAAAACATGTACAAATATCTGGTCATTGGTGTTATTGTATGCAATTTCAGGTAAAAAGTTTTTATACTCTACCGGCTGAGCGAGCTGTGAATGATCAGAGCCATCATCTAAATCCTAACACGCTGATACGCATATGTCTTTTATGTCACCATATGTAACATTTAATACCATACTTGTCAAAATAATGCAATGTTGTTTGTACAGAGCAGTACACATATGGTCCCGTAGTGAATATTAATTATAAAAACTAAACTCAATTTCGTAGACAAAATGCATAAAATTCATACCCCCCAAAAAATGTATAGTTCGCATTGGAGTTGCAGAAAATGTGGTCAAGTCATGTAAGAATCGAAATAATAGTCTCATTATCGTTGTTTATCGGCTAAAACAACTACGATTTGTCGTTATGATGCGGTATATTTAACAAATCGATAAACAGTTCTACATCGAAAAGTATTTCTTAAATCTTCGTGACTGAAATGAGTTATACATAAATCTTTTATGTTAAATGTACCGATCCATTTGGTATGATGAAATATTGCGAAATACCACTATCACTAACGAGATATCGTGTCTAGTTGTATGCAGTATAAACCAGTACGGTGGCCGAGTGGTTAAGGCGTTGGACTTAAGTTCCAATGGACGAATGTCCGCATGGGTTCGAACCCCATCCGTACTATTTATTTTTTAATGACGTACATGTCAATATAAATATAAATAATGAATATGAAACAGCTATTAATGGATTTTACATGCAATTTACATGTACATTATATCTAGTGCATAAATGCAGTATAAACCAGTACGGTGGCCGAATGGTAGAGGCGTTCGAGTTAAGTTCCAATGGATGTATGTCCGCATGGGTTCGAACCACATCCGTACTAATTGTTTTTAATGACGTACA
The DNA here is from genome assembly GCA_027627225.1 of Congeria kusceri. Classification (NCBI taxonomy): domain Eukaryota; kingdom Metazoa; phylum Mollusca; class Bivalvia; order Myida; family Dreissenidae; genus Congeria; species Congeria kusceri. The sequence continues at coordinate 99,516,794 of CM051024.1, forward strand.
TGACAAGATAAATATAAATAATAAATATGAAACTGCTATTAATGGATTTTACATGCAATTTACATGTACATTATATATAGTGCATAAATGACTTAAACTTGCAAATTCCACTTTAATTTTATATCTAAAACTCAGTATTAAATAAACTATGCATGCTGTAAGAGATAAAGATAACAGCAACATAGCTGTTTGTACAACAACTCAACCATCTGGTCCCGTGGTGTAATGGTTAGCACTCAGGACTTTGAATCCTGCGATCCGAGTTCAAATCTCGGCGGGACCTCATTTTATGTGACGTCGCCCTGGTTTTCATTTTAAGATTTCCATTAGGAACATTTCAAATAAAGTTCTCATTAAGATGTTAATTATATTTTTCATAAAATGTTTAATGCATTCGTCCACGTTTCTGCTTATAGACTAGATATATTTGATGCTGAAGTGAAGATATCATGAAAAATATACCTTATTTCTACTTAATTTTATAAATGTCATTGAATTGTCATGCCGTTGTAATGATTAAGATCATAGCTCCGACATAGAAAACGCCCGGCTAGCTCAGTCGGTAGAGCATCAGACTTTTAACCGGTTGTGTTATCTGAGGGTCGTGGGTTCAAGTCCCACGTTGGGCGTTTACTTTTAAGATATTAAAATGCTAAATATGAAATATTTACAAGTGGAATAATTGACCGATCGATATTGGATTCATAACCACATCAGGTAAACCTCCGACAAACAATTGTTCACGTTGTACGAATGTTTTAACAAGATATCTCCGTCAAACAATGAAATCCTGGCTTTAAAAAATAAATAAACGTATCTTCAATAAAAGCTTGTCGATCGGCCATTCTATATATAGCGGTAACGTCACAATATCATACAGACCTCTGTAGGACCATATTTTTCACAAATCATATTTTTCACACATGCTAAAAATAGGATCTTATTTTTCACACGTGTGAAAAATAGGATCTCATTCTTCACACATCGCAATCTCATTCTTCACATTTTCTGTGAGATTTGTGATCGAGTCCATTTTTTGATATGCACTCAAATCATATTCTCCACACATGAAAAAAAGTGTTCAAAATTTCAAAAAAGTGAATTTTTTAATCATAATCCTATTTTTCACACTGTATGTGCCCCCCCAAAAACGGGGTGATTTACGGTTCGGTACAGTATGCATAGTATGGTACGATATGGTACGGCACGGTACCAGACGGTAAAGTATGGTACGACTTGGGATGGTATGACATGGTATGGCGTGGTATGGCATGGCATGGCATGGCTTGTACGTATGGATTTTAATGTTATGGTATGGAAATGTACGGTACGGTACAGTACGGTACGGTGCCGTGCGGTACGGTACGGTAATGTACGGTAAGGTACGGTACGATACGGTAAGGAACGATATGGTACCGTACGATTAGATACAGGAAGTACGGTACGCTACGCTACTGTACTGTCCAAACGTACGTACTAACATGTGGGGAGGTTCTAATAAGATCATTATATTATCGTCCGTGTATACGTATATTCTAGTTCGGGCGAACATATGCTTGGTTATTTTGGTTCTAATAATCCAAAATAGGACGTGTATTTGTACGTACGTTCAGATGCATGCATTGGTTAATATCCCAATAAAAAGATGTACGTTCGTATGAACGTACGCGAGTACATATACATATCTATCTCCTAATTTCGACCGTACAAACGTATTGACAAACGATGAAGCGCATGCACACATATGTAGCTCCTAAATACACGGTACATATGGTCACCGTATACTGCTGAAATAAAATTGGAATGCACAGTATACTTCGTGGCAAAAGTCGTTAAACAGGCCCGATATATGTGTACCGGTATTTAAATTCAAATATTTAGCAATCCATATACTCTATGATAAAACCACACGGTGCAAGGAACAAAATATGATTTAGGCCACATATGAACGTTCAAGTTTAATAAAGTAGTGCTCGCATGGTGAAGATCTCGGTCAGAAACAAGTACCTGTATTGAATGATATGCATAATTCGCATTTTTAACCTTAATTTTCAATATAAAGTATATAGTTCCAAACGTATTTTTTCACCAAAAACACAGTGATAAGATCACAGTAACTTAAATGAGCTTCTATCACACGAATTATAGCCAAAATGGAAAAGAAATCTGAATATATATCTGAAAACTCACTTCATGAATAAAAGACATGGACACTTTTTCACTTCGTCTATGACGAGGGACGAATTTCAGGAAAATGTGTTGTAAGAATATATAGTAGCGATATCCACTGTGTTCCGTAGAACTAACATTATTGTCATATAATGATGAAAACCCGGAGAAATTAACATTTTCTTGCACTGCACTATGTTTTTTGTCCACAAGTATGCGGTGTCCATCCATTCATTATGAAAGTAACGTAGTTGTATTACATCAGTATACGGTGACCATATACACCGTGAACTAGGGCTTAGTTTCTCATATTCATTATTGATGACAATACTGATGATGACGTTAAGTATAATGATAATAATGGTTATGAGGAAAATAATTATGATGACGATGATGACGATGATGATGATGACGATGGTGACGATAGTGACGATGATGGTGATCATGATGATGACGATGATGATGTTATTAAATGATGACGATGATGATGACGATGGTGATGATGATGATTACTGTATAATTATGCTCCAAATAATGATTTCATTGCTTGTCGCGATACAATTTCACCATGAAATATGTGAAAAATGTGATCCGTACGCATACCCCCTTTTTGGCCAATCACATTCTTCACACTAACAAATGTGACAAATGAGATCCTATTCTTCACAGGCGTGTGAAAAATATGATTTGTGAAAAATATGATCCTACAGACCTCTATATTGAGACGATTCACACGCTAACCTATTCAGTTTGTTTATCTTTTTACGGGCATATTAATAATATTTTCCGTTATCCCGCACGGGTTCAAATAAAACGGTTCTTGTTTTATGATCAAAATTCAGACTCTATACGGACTATTAACGAGGTTACATGTCAAACGTAACGCCCAACAATACAATGGGCGTTTGCGTACTGTTCTATAGACTTTTCAAGGGTTTGCCAAACAGTTTCATATCATCGCCATAAATTGTTATTAGTTTTCATTTACCGAATACATGACAAGATTTACTTAGTGCTGTTTGTGTTAAATAGGTTAACGTTTAAACACGTGATATCCAAGTACAAGGATTGGATAAGATTTCGGATTATTGTTGTATCCGATCAACCGTTTACATTTTTTCTGTAAAACACCGCAATGCCCTTCGATTGTTGTGAGTTGTTAAATGGTGTACGAGGCAAGTGCAGTGGCCGAGTGGTTAATGGATCGGACTTGAATTGCAATGGACGGGTGTCGGTTTGAACACCACCCGTACGTTACAGTACATTACACCATAACAAATGTAAATCAATAATTTTATCGCTGATTAATTCATGTTAATTGTTTTGATTTTATTGACTTGAGTGTGCAATATTCATTACGCTTACTAAACATCTACTTCTCACTCCAATCACGATCGACAATAATGGTAAACACTCAAATGTGAGAAGTGTGATGCCGTACGGACTGAATTATCCGGGCATGATCAGAGTTCTCAGCTTTATCCTACGATAATGAGCGCATGTATCGTGTTGTAACCTTACAAGACATTGAATATCAAATGGGGAAAACTAATAATGATGTTGTTCGTAAAGGGATGCAAACATGTGGTCCCGTGATGTAACGGTTAACACTCTGGACTTTTAATCCTGCGATCCGAGTTCAAATCTCGGCGGCGGTACCTTATTTTCTGAGTGACGCTGCTTTGCTTTTCTTTTCAGGATTTCCAGTCGGTGCGTCTAATGTGGTCTTCAGTATGGTCTTCGATAATGATAATACGACTAAAACTATATTTCTTTAACAAAAACTAATGCAAACTTCTTAAACATGAAGATACAATTTGTAATAGTGTGACATTTTACATTACATGTGGCAAATTAATCTCACCGCTGTTTGTACAACATTACATACATTCGGGTCCCGTAATATATTGGTAAGCACTCAGCCATCCTGTGATCCGAGTTTAAATCTCTGCGGGACCTCAATTACATATAATATATTGTTGTACTATTGTTTCATGACATTTTTGTTTCGTGTATACCTAATGCTATCTTTTTGACAGCATCAATACCTTACTAAATAGTTTTACAGCATTAATTTCAAGGTTCTGTCTTTAAAGGGACTTTTTCACAGATGTTGGTTGTTTTTTTTAATATGCTATTAAACGTCTTAACTTGCTAAATCAAAACATCTGGGCCCAGTTGCTCAAAACTTTAACGGCCGGTTAAGCTAACGGCCTGTTAACTTTAGATGCAAATAAAACTAATAATACAAGCATCTCGCTTATGAAGCATTTGACAATTATTTGAGCATATCAATTCATTCAAAATAAATGCAAATTTTAAAATTTAATTTACATCAAAAACCTCATCCAAAAGTTAACGACCGTTAGCTTAATTGTCCGTTAAAGTTTTGAGCAACTGGGCCCTGAAATAAAAAAAAAGCTCAAGCATGTAACAAGAAAAGAAAAAGAAAACAAAAAAAAGTCACTTCCATCGGGGTACATTACCTCTCGACCATTGCGAGTTACAAACTAGGCGAGGTATTTTTTTATTTTATGTTAGTTAATCACGCGTTTTCAACAATTTCAACGAAAACAATAGAAACCCTCCAAATTATTACATTTCGCGTTACAAGCGCTTTATGATTTTATCAAGTTCAACTAATGAACACTCATTAAACAAATGGTATTTACAGTATATATCTTGGTCAGTACTGTTATTTTGCTCCTTTATATGCCCTATTCTTTTATTTTTGGAAAAGTTTGAAAATTGTAAATTCGACATTCTGTGAACAGGTCCCTTTAAATAGTGTACGGAATAGGAAGTGAGGCAAATAAAGGTCATATTCATACATGTTAATTATATATTGTAATAAAATGTTTGATACAATCAACACCGTTGTCTACTTAAAAAGTATTGTCCGACAAAATTGACCGGGCGCTTAATTGTTTCCGTGATTTTTCATAGATTTCCGTCGTTGTACTCGCGTATGTATTGTAAACACTGTGCTCAGTAGATACTTTCTAGTCGATATCTACGCATATATTAATAATCTAGAACGGTAGCATTATGGCAGAGTGCTCGCTTACTGCTCATAGGTTACGACACAATGTTGTTCAAATCCAGATTTCAATCGATGTTTTCCAGGGCAATACCGTTATAAGGAAAATGTCGTCCTAACTGCCATTAATGTCCATTTTTTATGAGATGAAATAATTGCCTTTGCAAAATAAAACGAAAAAGGGAAATGCGTGCACATTTCCATGGTGCTACTTTGAAGGAAATAGAATTGTGAAACCTAAACAGCATTCGAATCCTCAAGCCCAAGATCCTGACGCTAGAGCCTTAACTTCTCGACTATTTCATTGTACGTTGATAATTACATGCTTGTCTAAAATATATTTGAGACGCGTCGTGGGAAAACCGGACTTAATGCATGTGCGTAAAGTGTCGTCCCGGATCAGCCTGTGCAGTCCGCACTGGTTGATCCGGGACGGCACTTTCCGCTTTTATGTTATTGTCTGTTTCAAGAAAGTCTCTTCTAAACATAAAATCAACTGTAGGCGGAAAGTGCCGTCCTGGATTAGCCTGTGCGGACTGCACAGGCTAATCCGGGACGACACTTTACGCACATGCATTAAGACCGGTTTTCTCACGACGTGCCACAGTTAAATTCTCCTTTAGTATATTGATTTGTCACGAGCGATCGCTTGTATCTCCGATAAAAGGTTACGTAAACAAAGGGAAGTATACATGAGTGGCAGGTCAATGAAATCGGACTATACCTTATTGTATAAGTTAACTGTCATTATTACTGTTACATTTATGCAGTTGTTATGATTAAGTTGATCATTGTATTATCGCCCGGCTAGCTCAGTCGGTAGAGCATCAGACTTTTAATCGGTAACGATATCTGAGGGTCGTGGGTTCGAGTCCCACGTTGGGCGTTACTTTTTATTTTAAGTTATTAAAATGCTTAAGACAATATTTACAAACGGAATTATTGCGCGTTATGTTTGACCTTGCACCCATTCAATAGCGGTTACTTCATAAACAAATACCTCTATACTAAGACTGTTCACAAGCACAAGTTGGCTTTTTCAGCACATAATTGTATCCGATAAATGGGTGAAATATGGTACATATTTCTCCATGGCTTTAATACGTATGTGAATAAAACATGGACAAAGCTCGTATCATTGATACATGTACTACCAATCTAGATTTAGGACCTTTACGGAATTATAATAAGGTTACGTACCAAATCTAACGCCGAATATCGCAATGTGCGTTTCCTGAAGGTACTGGATCAACAAAGTATAACCGATATGCTGTTTTATTCTGTAAAATTGCTAAATAACACAATGCGCTTCGATTTGTGTGGGTTTCTCCAATATCTGCATACGGCAAGTACGGTGGCCGAGTGGTTAAGGCGTTTGACTTAAGTTCCAACGGACAAATGTCCGCATGGGTTCGAACCCCATCCATACCAAATATGTTTATAATACTATGATATAGAATTTTATGAATCGAAATTCGTGGCATTCTAAATACGAAAATATGTGAACAAGTCCCTTTAAAATCGTAACTGCTTGAGGGTAGGTGTATCACAATGTATGTATAATAAGTTGTGCGCGATTCCAATTGCGCCAGACATTTCCAGAATATCCGTGTATTATTGGGATTCTAAAACCGCTGGATTAAACTATATCTTTATTTGGATAATGTCACAGGTAACTGAGCGCAAAACAAGTATACTATTCTTATGTTACGTAGTATCTGGTCCCGTGCTGTAACGGTTAGCACTCAGGACTTTGAATTCTGCGATCCGAGTTCAAATCTCGGCGGAACCTCAGTATCACTATTGTGATACCATTTTTTTGGGATATTGTTTTCTGATTGTTTTCTCGTTTATTCATTAAATAATAAGAAAAATACGCATACATACGTATTGCTTGTGTTGCCGTAAAGTAATGGCCGCATTCTAGCCAATGAATGTTACAGTTACATATAGACATAGCTTAACAGCGATAAGTTAAGCATTGTGAACTTATGCGTTAACGAAATTGCCATTAAATGTTACATATAACTGTTAAAATGCTTTAGAAATATTAACAAAAAGACATTGCAACCTTTCGTATACAATTCATTTGTAAATTAAGGCGTTGGACTTAAGTTCAAATGGACGAATATCCGCGTGGGTTCGAAAACATCCTTACTAATGTGTTCGGGAAACTAATATATTATCGATAAAGAATCGAACGCCAAACAAATGTTTTTTTTCAATACACGGTTTCGAAAGCACGATTCAAACTCACATCTACAAAATCGCGGAAAGGCGGAAAGTGCCGTCCTGGATTAGCCTGTGCGGAGTAAACAGGCTAATCCGGGACGACACTTTACGCACATGAATTAAACCCGGTTTTCCCACGACACGCCTCGTATATAAACGCAGCAGGATCTTCAGCTAATTGTATAGAATGCAACCTTTTGATATACAATTTCCTTCAACGTAACAATGTAATTGCCGCCATTAGTTTAAAATCGTGTTTCGTTGTGTTCACTATGTAAACTAAATCGTGTTTCGTTGTGTTCACTATCTTAACTAAATCGTGTTTCGTTGTGTTCACTATCTAAACTAAATCGTGTTTCGTTGTGTTCACTATCTTAACTAAATCGTGTTTCGTTGTGTTCACTATCTTAACTAAATCGTGTTTCGTTGTGTTCACTATCTAAACTAAATCGTGTTTCGTTGTGTTCACTATCTAAACTAAATCGTGTTTCGTTGTTTTCACTATCTAAACTAAATCGTGTTTCGTTGTGTTCACTATCTAAACTGTCTAACCTTTTAAAAGTGGTAATACTGTGCACAAGCAATAATTATACTTAATGCAAGTATCATGAAACGTTTTTTTTTCAAAAGAGTAATCAGCAAAGTGTAACAGTCGGTCGAAATTCTTAAACCGAAAGAAGTTCGATAGCGGAATGAATATACATGTTTAATCAAATGTTTTAAAAGACACTTACTTCCATTTGAACAAATGTTTTATTTCGCGAAAAGAACTATTAATGTGGTTTTTTTGGACTTAATATTTGCAATTAGATGTTTACAATAGATAGCAATACAAATGAGATGATAAACATAGTACGGGTGGGGTTCGAACCCATGCGGACATTCGTCCATCGGAACTTAAGTCCAACGCCTTAACCACTCGGCCACCGTACTTGTACTAAACAGTTATTGGAAATAAACCACCGATCGAAGCGCAGAATTTTTTTTTTCGCAATATTACAAAAGCTATATCGGCAAAAGACCGTTTCACAAATAAAATCATTACACTTCGATGTCACACGATTAACGGTATTTCGCAACAGAGCACGTGGTAATTTGTGATATTCCAGAAATGGATATCATCATTTAACAATAGCTGGGGCGGCGTTTAAACTTTTCAAAAGCTGGAAAGGTCTAACCAAACTGATCTAGTACTTGCATGAAACATAATGGTTAATACATATTCCATGTATCGCTGTGCATCATATGAGTAATATACAAACACATAAACATACACTTATCCAATGTATTTAAATGTTTATTAACATAATAACATACATGTTGGAAAGGGGCACTACATACATAATTATATGCTGATTTTTGTAGACATTATCAATTAATGCAACACTAAATGCGTACTTGTATGTGTATATACGTAGGCATGTGAAATTTTAAACTGTAATATGTCTGAGTACCACTTGGAGACACGCAGTCAATTATATGCTCTTTGTTGGGTACCAATCCCAAATAGATAGTGAACTAGAACTGATAATTTATTAAAAATGAAAGTAAATTCTTGGTTTTCGTATACAAATATAGATATTCGAGTTCCACGTTGGGCGTTACTTTTGATTGTAAGTTATTAAAACGCCTAAGACAATATTTCCAAACGGAGTTATTACGCGTTATGTTTGACCTTGCACCCATGCAATAGCGGTCACGTCACAGACAAAGACCTCTATACTAAGATGGTTCACAATCACATGTTGGCTTTTTCGGCACATACTAGTATCCGATAAATGGCTTTGTATGTGGTATGTGAATAAAACATGGGCATTGCTAGTATTGTTGATACTTCCAATTTAGATTTAGAACCTTTACGGAATTCTCATAAGGTCATAAGTCAAATCTAACGCCCAAAAAACTAACGCGCGTTGCCTGAAGGTACTGGATCAATAAAGTTGGATAAACAATAACTGCCAGAGGACAGCGCACTCGAAGGGAAGTAATTCACTCACTAATTTACAAGTCAGGTTCTTGCATGCAACAAACCGTCTGGTGATTATTTCTGGTAATTTATCTGACAATCTTTTCGATAGTATGCTCTGGACAATTATTTTACCTTTGACCTTAATTATTAAAATTGACATTTCAGCTACAGATCTGGTTATTGCAAACCACATGCCGTCTCAAAATGCTTTTCACTTCTGCCAAGTCATTTGAACATTTTTCCATGCCGGACAAAATTATACTTCGGTCAAAGTCAATGGCTTAAATTATTATATTTGACCTTTGACCTTTAAGTATGACTTTGACTTTTTGTACCAAACGACCTGGTTGTTGAACATTCTTACATGCCGAACATAACTATGCTTCGGACAGAGTCCATGTAATTAATTAATATATTTAACATTTGACCATTAATTGTGACTTTAACCTTGGAACTAGGGACCAGTCAACACACCGCCTCATTATGATTAACATTTCTGCCAAGGTATTTGAAAATCATCCTATGCTGGACAAAGTTATTGTCCAGACAGAATCCGAACAAATGTACACACATACATAAGTACATACGTTACGTACCCACGGACAGGGTAAACACTATATTACCCAATCATTGATGGCGGGGCTTGCAAACCTGAAATGACGTCACAAAAATCAACAAGATGACGTCATTATTCTGCGCGTGTTTGCTTTATGCCACAGTGTGGAAATGCAGCTAAGTTTTTCCCACGGGGTGTTATTTCGTCAATGCAAGCGTGATAATGGGATAAAACTACATTGCAAATCGTTGTTTGCGATTCGCAATTACAATATGTGATGCATGTTAAATACTAAAATGACCTATAGTAAGGTGCGCTTTGTACTTGAAGATGATAAGATACACAAATCGGAACTACGCGGTTACAATTTGTATATGTAATGTGTGTAAACTAAACATAGAAACTATCTAGGGTATCCAATCATATGTCCCATGTTTCACGTAATTCAGTTGGTATTACAGTTTATGATTTTCACGTCCATGTTAGATACAAAAGATTAAACATAAAAACTTCGATGCAAAATTATGAACCGGTTATCGACGGCCTAATCTTAGAAATCTTATCCTCACAGGACATGATATCATACAAACTAAAATCCAATGTTTCTGCACAGATTTAAGGATGTCAAAACTTACAACAAAACAAGACTTTTGAACAGTTAACAGTGTCATTCTTGAGAGTGATCTTTGGAATTTTTTGCAGCATACGGCTTGCAAACACAATAATTAATTATGTTGAGTTCATATGACCTTTTCATCTGACGTCAGAAATTGGGGCTTCTTACATAACCATTTTCACACGAATATTATAATGAGGCAAATGGTCACACTCACACATGGTTAGAGCGTTGTAAGTCGCCATTTATTCATTTCCACGAGTTTGATTTTAAGTACATGTATGTGCAAAGACACAAAGCCGTCCAAAGGCATTGATCATTATACAAATATGGACTTTTTAGCAGTGCAATATCATGTGATGGTGCACAGCAAAATCCATATTGAACGAGGCCATATTTAACGACAGTCTCGTTCAATATGAATTTTGCGGTGCATCATCACATGATATTGCACAGCTAAAACGTCCATACCTGTTTTATTATATGACTTATAAAATAAATGACAGCTGATGATGTTTTAAGAAAAAGAACAACACAATTTTATTTGTTTCTATCATAATATCAAAACAAAAATATATACTTCGGTTACTTCCCTTGTTTTAATTTTAAAGGGAGCTCACTGTTTCGCTGCAAGAGTATTACCGACTAACCCTTCGGGACTAACCTAACCCTTAACTATTTTTAGTTAATGTGCAATTTCGTCTGTTGTATGCACGGGTGAGGTAAAAACTGTGCAGTATCATGCATGATTTTCTTTTAAGAGTGTGTCGCTGAGCCAATCAAATAACGTTTATTTATAAGTCATATTATAAAAGGCATTGTTTAACTGGATAGAAATTTCATATAACTGGTTAATTATAAGTCTGTTATGGATGACATATGAGACAAATAGCTATCTCAACGCCCAACTAGCTCAGTCGGTAGATCATCAGACTTTTATCTGAAGGTCGTGGGCTCAGTCCCACGTTGGGCATGATTTTGAAATATAAATAATGTTCCTCAACGCGTAAATGACAATCACAACGTCGTTACTTCGTTACATACACAAATACTCGAAATGTTACAGAAACATGTAACATGGTTGAAGTGTATTTTCAAGCGATATTTTTTATAAATACATCATTATTAAAAACACATATAGAAGAAGAATTTTAAAAGCCGCTTATAACAACAACAATAAAACTGTTTATTAAGCATCACAGATAAACTTGAGGTAGACATTTAAGTGTCTAATGTTAAAGATGATATCGATAATAAGTGAGCTATACAAACTGTGAGGTTGGTCGTAGATCATCATGATGGTGTAATATTATATAAATATTGCATTCTTTGAGGGCGATAGTACATTTTGTCAACCCGAGGAAATACTGTTGCCCAAGGCAAAGCCGCGGGCAACAGTATTGTTTGAGGATTGACAAATGCACTATCGCTCTCAAAGAATGAAATATTAATTTTATTACACCAAAACAAAGATTGTGTGGAAGAAATACACTATTCAATTGAAGTAGTAGAGAAGATGCAACAAACACACAACATACTACAAGTTATTTTCCGATTTGATAGCAAACCTTGCCATTTTGACACTGATGTTGTCTGCATGAACAATGCGCTTTTGTAACACGGAGTTAACTACTAAATGTTTAATAAGCGCCTTTTAACCCCGATCAAACTGCCTATCGACACGACGTCATAGCCGTTGTGTCTACACCGGTCTAATAGACCTGTGTATTCACGCTCTAAGCATTATGGATATGCGCTACATTCCAGCGTAGCTCGCAATGGTTGATTTATGCACCTATCAATATTTCCCCCCAGTGGGGTGGGACCGGCAGGCAGACCTAGGGGAATTTGACAAATGTTTTTTGGGGGGTCTAATTCCCCACTCTAGAGCCAAGCATATTTGTCTAAATCCTCTCAGTGGGAGATGCTATATATCTGTCAAATGGCCCGGGGCATATATTACCGGGTCTACATTCCGACCAAAGTCTATTTCCCCGGGACCCAGAATCATTCGGCATGTCAAATTCCTGCCTGTCGGGAATCGCCTGCAGTCTAATGTCCCCTATATGCCCGTCGCTCCCTCCCTGGAGGAAAACATTGCTAGGTGCATTAACATCGCATCGAGTTTAGATACCAGTAAATCAATATGTTTCCCTCCGTGTTACATTCAAAATATTGCCTTTTACGAGAGTTCCTCTTTTCTGCTATGAAAAGCATTTAGCAATGTTAGACATGCATTTTGTGGTTATTTCTAATATCGTCTGTGTGTTTAGAATATTTTTTGTGCATTGCTTTGCACGCTAACTTGAAAGATGAGCTTTTGGGGTGTGTTTACTGTGCCATGGGGCTTTTGTCGAAATATGACTGTCGAAACCCTAGTTTCTACCGGTGTCTGCATTCAGGTGAGACGCATTTTCTTAGAAGTAAATGCCATATATTTTTATTGCAATTTTTGGAAGAGGAAAGATTCATCTTTAAACTGACAGCAAGCTTGCACAAACTAAAATCTTAAAGTTCGTCGTTTTATAATGGTACCCTATGGGAATTGGATTTACTGGCATCTAACCTTGAATTTTCAAACAAACGAAAGTGAAAGTAGCTTTTTATAATAAACACGCTAAACAGCGTTAAATACGAACTACTGGTATTTTATTTAACAGAAATGTATTCTACTATCAGTATTAACTTAATATTAGACTGATTAATGGTGTCAATAGTCATTTCATTTAACAACTTTCATACGCGGGATTACTTCATGCGTAAGCACATTTTGCCGTTTGGGGCGAAATAATGCGGTTAAGTAGGCCCTACAGAGGTTTGGCGTGTGACGTCATCCTCTGTGCATAGAATGCGTCATAGCGGTTGTTATCGCACTATAACAGTTCCAATAATTGACTGCTCGTTTGTATATGAACAAAAAAAGAAAACAGAAGGGTGAGGTATAATAATGTGGAATGCCGCTCCGATGTCGTGTGTACATGTACATATCAGCAACTACTGCGGTGGCCGAGTGGTTGAAGCGTTCTATTTAAGTTCCATTGGACGAATGTCGGCGCTGGCTCGAACAGTACCATGCCTATGTAAATTTTAAAATTAGCGTAACATAGGTTTATTTACATAATAAACGTACATTACTCGTATACTGTTTTTATTCATTTTAAACTAGTGCATACATCGGTTATGCATATCCAGTATTAATGGCTAGTGAAATTTCGATATTGGATTTGCAAAACCAGCAAGCATTTATTTTCAGCTTGAAGCTTAAATGGTAACTATTGAGACAGTTTTGGGCGCATGCGTAACCTACATCTCCTCTGAATCTGCTGGAGTAACCTCGATGGACCCTTACATAATTGTTCCTCATGTGGTCGTCGGCCAAAGTTGCTCAAATGGTCACGGTCTACTGCACACAATGATCAGCAAAATTAAAAAGACTTCATTTGAAAATTATTTAACTTTAACAAGTTTTCCCGATAATTCCACACGAATGTTCCTTTTATGGTTCTGTAACAAGATTACCCATATGGCTCCTGTCTGTTACACAGTATGACCTTAAAGCTAACAATATATATATTTGTTTGTCGTTCGTTCCTGCGTAATCGACGTCTCTTCTGAAACGACTAAGACAACTTTAACTTAACTTAACTTAAATGTTCTTTGGATTTCCCTCTGTTAACGATGCTCAAAGTTGCTCGGACCGCTGCACAAAATGGCCGCTAGAGCTATTCAGGGTTATTCCCTTTCTTCTTGGGGCTGTTGTTTGTGTGTATCACTTATTGGAGAGTTTTGGTTAATATTGAAGAAAAGACAGAAAGGGAAAGGCAAAAATTTGGTACGAAAACAAACTGGTACTACTTTTTCGATTGCTGTGTTTGCAGTTTAACTTTCATTGAGATGATTCGACAAATGGTAACGTGATACAGTACATGATTGTGTATTTGATTCATACGAACGTAAAGTTGTTCTGAAAGATATGACGGTATTTGAATTAAATCACCATGACCTTTTAAATACATCTCCGACATAAATATCAGTGCGTTGTTGTGTTACACAATCATCTCTGACAAACAATACGTGACTTTTTTAATGCAAAAAGCTATGGTTTTCAAATCGTGTCGTTCAGTTCGGCAGCACGCAACGTATTCATTCCCAATATATTGACATCATTCTTTCATTTCCATTGAAATTGACAGTGTACATTTAAGAGCTCAAACAATCAATTAACGAGCCCACAGGGCGAGATTAAATAATTAACAAATTGAGGTCAAAGGGTGCTATAACTGTTTTATTAATCCAAATTTACCAATCACATCGCAACATTTTACAATGCCATGCTTAGCATGCGTGCCATTTCCAAATTTAGCGCTTTCGCAATGTATCCACTCAGTGTAATCGTTAGAGCATTAAGTAGCGTGCGTATAAATTACAACTAAATTTCAATAGACTGCACGCTACTTATTGCATGTTATGCTTGCATATAAGGGTCCGCACACCAGTTACCGATCTGATATCACAGTTATTGAATAGCGCAAAACAATGAAAACTCTGAAATATGGTATAATTTTATTTTATATAAATGCACAATACAATGGCTTCGTAATTAAATAATGTATATGAACTACATAAAGATATTTATTTTCAAAATAAATAACCATAAATTCTTGAAAAAATTAAATGCCAGTTTGGATAACTCACGACGTAGCGCCATCAAACAAACAGCTGCTATGGCCATCTTCGCTAATTGGCTTTGCAATTTATGATTCTATAAGATGCTCACAATATTGACGTCAAAATGTCCCAGGAATGTAACTGAAATTTATTAGCCTCTATTTACATCATCACCACCACCATCATCATCATCATCATTATCATCATCATCATCATCATTATCATCATCAGCATCGTCATCATCGTCATCATCATCAAGATACTCACACTTCGACGTCAAAATGTCCCAAACGCATTGAAATCGGTAACATAATAACGTTTTAGTAACTTTTTATCGTATAGGTATCTGCATGCGATAGCTGGTGATGCATCTGGAGTAAATCAGCATGAACATTGGTGTATATTCCGTACGTACCGAGCGTTGTCGAACACAGACATGATAAAATGCCTTTGATAAATAAGAAACAGTTTTCAGTCTTACAAACGTCATTAACGTTCATTAGAACTAATGCCAAATTAAGATGTATTGAATTATATTTTATGGACTGCGGCTTTAACCGAAATTAGCAAATATTTATTTATATTACCACCACCATCATCATCATCAACATTGCCGTCGTCATCGTCATTAATATATAAGTTATATATGGCTGTTCGGATAGCATATTTTACAAAGTTGTTCATACTGTAATGCTATAAATTTTTATAATACTGATTTAGTTTCAATAAATACCTGTATTTGTTTTTAATTTTTGCAATTATTTAATAATTATGTAGACTGTTCTTTATCAAGATGCTAATAAACGGTAACTATTATTGTTGAAGTATATTCACTGTATAAGCCAGCAGTCCAGAAACATGTTAATAAAATTAAACTTTCCATAAATCGTTTCTAATGGACATCTTACCGATCTAAATACAAAAAAACGCACTGAATTCGGTAAAATAAGAACGTTTTGGTAACTTTTAATCGTAAAATTATATGAACGCGATATCTGGTGATGTCTCTGAAGCAAATCGGCATATGCATAAGTGTATATTCCGTTCGTACCAAACTTTTCCAACATAGATATTATAAAATGCTTTTCGTAAATAACAAAACATTTTTAGTGGAATAAACGCCGTTAGCTTTCATTAGAACGTATGCCAATTTAAGATGTTCTGAATCATATTCTATGGACTGCGGTTTTAAAAACTCATTATCATATTTGTCTGCGTGATATTCGAAGCGAACAATATAGTTTGAAAATTCATAATGACAATATTTAATTAATTTATGACGACAATTAATGACACTAATTACATCGACCGCATTTTAGTTTATATCAATATATGATTTAAATTATTCTTTCGTGTGAATAAGATTATCGATAAAAACCGTCCACAATACAATATGAATGTGTTAATGCAAAACGTACCAGTTTAAACAGGTTATGCTGTATTTATTTTAAAGCTGTTCATTTATTAAAAAACTCTCATGAACATATAGATATGTGCTACAAAAAATATTATTTAGATATAAACAAAGCGAACTCCAGCTGCGACAGCAGGAGAGAACTCTTATCAGCAGGTGCACACATAAATACCTATATATTTAAAAGTTACATTGTTAATGTAAATTGTATCACATTTTGTCCTAATCATCAATGTTTAATCTCTTATGTAAAATATATGATATTTAAAAAAACCTTAAATATATATGCTACATTTACACAAGCCAAATACAATGATAAATGATTGTTGATGTCAAATTGGATTAAACGTGTCTACATTGTTTTTACTTTATCCTGATCATATACAAGTGATCAATTGCCAATACAACACACTGCAATACAAACATCAAGAAACAAGCACTTAACAAAATTATGATATAAACTGGCGTCATCTTGGAACGGTCAATCCAAGCATTGGGAATTGAAACCGGTAAAAAGGCACACTGAAACTTACACTTGTTCCAGGAATTATCAAAATACATGTAAATTTAAATAAAAACCCTCATAACTTTGTAATTAAAATTGTAATAGTTATAAAATGAATAAATACTTAAGTTTAATCACAATTCAACTACTCAATGATGGAACATTAACAATAGCAACAGAATAGCAACTTTCTGAGGCACGATGTAATAGAACTATTCATACCGCTTTGTCACAATTATGGGCTTTGGCCAGTGACCTTATATAATGACCATGAAGACATGTGTGAAGTTCTAATTGAATATCTGTAGAAGACATAGAGATATGAAGTTGTTGCACGCAAACATTAATCTGAATTTCTAAGCTCAAAAAGGGGATAATTCTATTAAATTGCAGGTCAAAGTTATGGATTTGGTCAGTAACCTCACATAATGACCCAAAAGACATGTGTAAGTTTCAATTGAATATGTGTAGTAGTTACAAAGCTATGCATTTGTTGCCGGCAAACCTTAACATGAGCATTACGGCGACGTCAACGCCGACGCCGGCGAACGAGTGAGTAGAGAGCTCGGACTATTCTAGGAATAGTCGTGCTAAAAACGATTATCAATTACATCTTTTATTGTTCAAGACATATGATCATATAGTGCAGATCATCGTCATGCATGTACAGAAATAAGCCGTAATACCTTGTCTGTCTTGTATGTTGCCAACCGTACGAACGCATCTTGTACCTACAAACCTGTAACCCCAATGTTTTCTAATATATTTCTTACGTATCTTTTATCAATTACAATATTTGACCACAAATCTGTATCATTCAAAGCAATTCAGTGTACATGCAAACTGTTAAATCAACAAGTTTTAAATAAATTTAGTAGATTGTGCTATTTAAATGACTAATCGACTTGAAACTCGTTTTCAATAACGATATAACGTAGCGATTAATTGTTGAAAGACAGTTGTAGTATCCTATCCTTAAGTAACTAGTGTTTAATCGATTTGTTTATGTTAAAAAAACGTTTCCAATCGGAAATAACAGAATGATTCAACCGTATACCGTTGTTGCTTTCGGGTGGATAGTGAATTGCCAGGGAGTTACAGGCAAAGGTACTTTAAACAGTTACTGCACGATTTTGTACGAAAATATGGAGATTATAATTACGTAAAACCATTCATTACTTCAGGGAGTAATTATATGTTTTCAATACAATTTCAATCAATTTTAAGAAATAAGCTTATGTTCAGAAAAAGCGTATTAAGAGGAAAAATTAAAAACTGCAATAATTGTTTACTGCGCAGTAAAAACAAATATGGCACATGTATAAATATTCAGCGTCTCGAACGAGTCAGACCGATTGCTTGCGCAAATCTTATTGTCTTAATTCAATGCTGAATGTATCCACTGCTATAGGATAAGCAACATATCATATCTTTTCATATTCCGACTTAGATAAATAAAATAGATATTTGTCGACGTTAACATTTTTTATGTTTCCTAAAAGTGTATTTTGTAGTTTGTAACACAAGAGACACGAGAGTGTTTCAATAAGCCATATGCTTTCGATGATGCAGTCGAGCTAAAATAAATAGGTTTAAACTAAAGAGACACGAACTAAACGTATGACAGTTACCCCTACAGGGTTTCCCGCAGGATTTCTCGAAGGATTGTTGGCATCACCCGACCCTTGCCCCGACCACATCTTTCTACTCACCCCCCCCCCTACCCCCCCCCCCTTAATTTATTTATTAAACGAACAATAATGAATCTATACTTATTTTGGTAACTGCCCATATGTTATTTATTAAAGAGATATTACCCTTTAAAGTTGTCTACAAGTACACACCATTTACATAATATTTATCAAAAGATTTTGTTTCCATATTGCTTATAGTTTTACAGCATCTAGGTTATATCGTTGTGTAAGTTAAATTTTATATATTCAATCATAACAGCCTTAAGAATATTTGATTCCTATTATGCCTTCATTGCGTAATTTCATTGTGATTTTGACCGGTGATGTATCTTTAACTTACAATTGACCGGTGATGTATCTTTAACTTACAAGAAAACATGCATTAATTTTCTACTATATAAAAGTGTTTACTGGTAAGGAAATATTTTACTTACTAACAATAATAAAATGAACATTATATTTTAACTTACACGTATATTTAGAGATTATTCACCGGGCAAGCAGGGCCGGCATGTCAATTCGGCCCGGCATAGCAATATCGGCCCGAGAGATTCAGCTCCAGGGCCGATGTTGCGACGCCGGGCCGATATGACCTGCCGGCCCAGCTTGCCCGGTGTATACACTTTTTATTACACGTGAGCTTCTACGATTTTTTTGCATTGTTTTTCTTTTGAAGACGCCATACTTTACTATGTATTTGGCCCAGCGGCAATAGTTATTTTAAACTATTTGTTAATGTCAGTCGTGAGTTAATTCCCCGTTTTGAAGTGAGATAACATATAGCATATTTATAATATTGAAATTGATAACATATTCAATCATTTAATTATAGAATCATTCAATAAACATGTTTTTATATGTATACTTGTATTGTTCCTTACGCTTAAGGACTATTGTTATAAACATTCAACTCTCATAAAATGCTCACGTTTTATTTAAACATGCACATTAAGCATATACAGTTTCTAAACAAATAATACAAATAATAAACACCAATTATCAAACTAGTACCTATCGGATAAATGTACATGACAATCAGATTACTACTAACCAAATTCGGCAAACAAAAGTTCGTCTAAACCTATTTAACAGTTATTTCAAGTGAATGGACACGGCGTTGTTGAACACACAATTGGCGAAGATAGAATTTGGGTTGATCTTGAGTCTGCCACTGGGGATGTGCTCAATGGGCAAGGTGATCACTTGCTCTTGTGGTTGCTGTTTGTAACGGTCAATAGCTGCAAGTGAGCTTTCAATTTCTTGCGACATGACAACCATTTCCTCGTCAGTGACAGATTGATCAAAGCTTTTCTTCGAGGTTGAGGCAGCTGGGGCATGTAGAATTGCTGACACGCGGATTTGTTTTTCTAGCGAAACGCTGTTGTAATAGTTCAGGGACAACAGGTTTTTATGCCCTGATTCTGAGCAACTTTATTTGGGGGGACATTTGCATTTAGCAATTCCGAAATGCAGGTCTTCCTTCCCGAATGGTTCGTATGCCTAGCACTGAGCCCCGCTTCTTCGCTCATTTTCTTGCAATTTCTCCAAGTGGATTTTCCCCATGCCACAATTTATAAACCAGGCCTTCCCCCCTTTTCGCTGGCTCACCGAAGAAGGGATTCGGTTGCAAGTAGAAACGGCTGTCTGGCTGGCGTGACTGCTCTGGCCTCCGGTCAGCGTTGTCCTTGTAGAGCTTCACAGGGCAGTTTGGATCACCTGCAAAAGTAAATAATATTAAAATATGATCCAATATTATCAATTTAAGTAAACAAGTAAACTGCGAAGGTTTTGTCTTGATAAATTCGCTTTTATTTTGCATCACAGTATGTTGAATAACATATCATGAAATATTACACAACTTGTATGAGAATTCTTAAAACTCAACAAAGTACATGTATAATAATAATTTTAATAATAATAATAATAATAATAATAATAATAATAATTCACTGAAGCTACCTGGTTGCTCAAACAGTTTGGGCGCAAAGTCTCTCGAGTCCTTCGTTGCTCCATTCCGTGTTTTGGTAGCCCTCTCGTTGAACTCGACGTAGGATAGGCCGGTTGCTGTTACCGACAGCTTCACATCGCACCACAACATCGTCGTGTGTTCTTGCCTGCCTCGTAGACCATAATGGACAGTTTTGTTCCACCACAACGTGTTAATCATCGCCTTAGGAATTCCTGGATATGAGACAAAACAATGATTTAGTTTATTTGAATGTAACCCCGAGTGCACAGATTTGTAGTGGTTACATGTGCATGAGAGTGGTCTTCCATGCATGGTTGTTTACGTTTACCATACTGACGTAGGCTACTCGACAGTTTCCCTGGCGCAAATAGTTTGATTTTATAGAAATATCTTTATTAAACATTACAGAAAGCTTTCTTAATCAATTGAAATATTTATTTTTTATGTTAACATCAACAGCCGTGTGAATAATGTAAAGGTACCTTTATCTTTATGACATTTAGATCAAATGAATTATTTATAAAACGACTGTTCTGCTGTAAAAGGGTCTGATCGGCTCTTCTTGTTGCCAAGGCCATTTTGCTTAAGAAGCTTCTGCTTTGAACTTAGAACATCTCGGGAGTGCTTGAAGTCATTATCGGTGATTATGTTTTTGTTGTAGCTGGTATTTGATAGGTGTCGGTTGATTGATGATTGAAACGATTTAAGCGAATCTGGCTCGAATTCAGTTTTGTCCCTTTTTCTGACATTTAAGAAATATCTCGCTAATTCAATATCCAGTTGCCCAGGTTCCATCTCTTCAAAATCTTCAGACCTTCCTTGCTGTCTAAGCCATTCTCGGAATTTATTCACGTCACTTTTGGTCTTCCTTGATGTGTTCGGATTTGTCATGCTTTTAACAAACTCATGTGTGTTGTAATTAATTTCAATTTTACTGTCTAAATCTAACAATCGGTTAGAAAGAGACTCCAGTACTTTGTCGCCTCCAGTCGCCATCTTTCAAAGCGCCTGTGTTGCTTAATGACGTCGAAGATTTCATTGGAGATCACATGCGTTTATTCGTGATATGGATTTTCGGCCCGCGATATGGGTTTTCGGCCAGCGATATGGCACTTTCGGCCCGCCCCATATCAGGTCATGTGACCAGGCGTGTTCTTCAATATTTGTTACTATTTATAGTAACACATGTAGTAAATTCATTTACTTACAAGGGCATTATTTAATTATCCTTTCTATAATATATTTATTTACTTACTATATTAAGTAAAATATAAGAATATATTTTAAAAACATTTTCATATTTGAGTTTTCGCCCATTTTAAAAGTCATCAAGTATTTATTCCATGTCGAGTATATTTGGTTTGAAAACCAGTTATTAAATAACCAACGAAGTTATTGACACCTGCAAAAAAGCCTAAGTTATAATTCAATTAAATTACTATTCTTTTTTCATTACTATTTCATTTTGATTGCAATGCTATGAGGTTAATTGTTATTTACATTTATATGTATGGTAATTAATCCTTGCCCAAGTGTGAAGTTCTGCATGCCATTAAACCGCTTTAAACACCAAACGCTTTGCATTGCCCGTTTTAATCATTTTATGTTTAGTGTTGTGTTGTGTGTATTGTAATTTGTTGGCTATTTATGCAATTGGTCACTGGCTCAAAATATATTGATTAGGATGCTATTCAGTGTTTATCTCCTGCTGATGTTTCTTGGGTTGTTTTTTTTATCTGTAAAACATATATAACGTACAATACACGCCACGCGAAACCCGCAGAATTCGCGCTGTCGTGACGGGCCGACGATTAATATTCGCGTAGCGACGTCACGAGATTTCGCGACGAATATGTCAAGAAACTTTTTCGCGATTCCCGGCGATTTTACAGGTATATGTGCATCTGCTCTTTAAAAATCTGGAGTTGTACCGTTACACGGTCATTTTACAAATTTCTACCTAGTGTATCATACAGTGTATGTTAAATATTAAGATATCCATGATAGTAGGTTAATAAATAAACAACTTACTGATAAAAATGGCTATAATTTGACAGAATTGTTTGAAAAAAGATGACAACGCACATAGATACCACAAATTGTGACTAAATCACTTTATAAATAGTCGAGAAATTATGAAAAATAGAAATGCTGCATTAGAAGTGGGATTGTATATACGCTTTTGTAAGACAAAACTTAAAATTAGGACAATAAATATTATTATCGACAAAAAATGTAAACGAGTTAATAATTAATCTTAAAAGCAACGATTATCATAAATTTGCAAATGATCATTGTTTTGCACGATATTTTATAATGGTCATTCAAACATGGAGTTGTATTGAATGTGTTTTTTATATGCACATACCTCTCTATGAATGAATATATGTAAGGCATGGTTTCATTTAAAGACATATTATAAATTTCACGTATTTTTCGTGTTTAAACATTAAATCTGAATAAGGCACTTTTTATCCGTAAAACACACATCGTAAGTAAATTGGTAAATACAACAAATACTTTTATTTTTATTTAATTGTATACCAACTTTGATAATTGTTCATGTATACAATAATAAGTTAATTTCTTTTGAACATTTGTATATTCTTCAAGAAATGTCACATGGTGATTTGAAGGATTATGTTAATAATATATTTCAGATTTATACATACAAGTAACCGTTCCTCAAAGTTTTGTTTAAACGAATTAATTCACCGCTAAGTGAAATATTGCGTACAGGTGTTTAAGTTTACTATTTCTTTCTCGTCGCTAGTCGTCGCGGTACAAAATCATTCGCAAAGAAAGTTCGCGTGTTCGTCGCGAGATTTAGAGAAAATTCGTGACATCGCGAGCGAGAGCTCTGCGCTTCGCGATGAAATTGGTTCGTCGCATATTGCGTGTTTCGCGTGGCGCGTACTGTACTATGTACACGTTGTTATTAGACACGTTTGTATTGTAGCTTGCGCTGTTGATGGCCATTGCCCGTGGAATGGCTTCTGTAACCAGAACACCCGGTTAAGTGGATGCTTAGACGGCTTTCATTTAAACGGAGACGGGACATGTTTGGTATTAAAATTCGCACGTGTTAAAATATTTCACCAAATTAGTATTGATTTGTGACACTAAGCTTGACATGTACCAATAAAAATTATATATTGTATCTTGCACTTTTCCCGATAACCACAAGTTACTTGGGGCTGATTGTCATATTAAAGAACATCCTGGCGAACCTTACATACAGTAAACACACCTGGTTTTAGACTCATGTGGCGATGTTGATGATGTATATTAGTTTATTATTTTCAGCGTTTACTTTACATTTAATTTTGTAAAAGGCTACAATACCACTGGGCACGAGATGTGTACGTTTATAATCGTAAACAAAAAGTGCTTCAATGTCTCACAATCTCCGACTGTTAATAAAATGCATAACCGAAGATGAATAGCTCCTGTCGTGTATAACTTGAATGATTCACTGAAAAATAGGGATGGGACCGAATACTCGAATATTTGAATATTGGATAATATTTGAATATAAAAAAAACGAATACGAATATTCCATTTTCTCATTTATTTAAAGAACAAAATTTCTTTAAAAAATCATGTTTTTTTCCAGTTTGATTGCAAAGTTAACATGAATTCCAGTCATAGTTCCTGCCTAGGAGGTGCGCGGGGTCAGTGTAACGTTTTTACAACACATGCTAAACATGTCCACTTAACGACAATTGATAATTGGCAGGGGGGCCACGTCTGTAGGAGGCGCGAATATGACGTATTGTATCCACAAATAACAAAACTGGGCCATGTTGTGATAACGGGTTCACAGTTTGCACAAGGCGTACAATGTTGTTTATTATCCTTATGTGACATCTATACGGTTAACTTGTTTACAGTAAACAAATCAAAATGAGTACTCTCTAAGCAAACCAATCAAAATGAATCCATTATCAGCCAATCAATTTCTTTAACAAAATTAGCATGATCTGTCAATCTTACTATACGTCACATGTACATTATTCTCCATTATATCAACACCGTATATTATACAAGAGTCTTTGTTATTAAACAATGCCACCATCACGTGCTTGGAAGTACTTTATGCGGTCATTAGACAAAACCCAGGCAACATGTAATCTGCACAGCAAATATAAGCTTCATGGGTCTGAGAAAAAAAAACGGAACGATTAACAAATTAATTAACAATAAATTTAACAATATATTACATTTCTTTATATTTGCCTAACACGCACAAAGTTATATCGCTCATGTACCACTGAAACAAGGTAAAACAACTACGTACACGTAGTATACATATTTCGGATAGGTAAATATTCGGACAGGGTGCCGTATTTAGTAGTATATAATAGTATTTACAAAACGAATATTCGAATATATTCGAATACCTAAAACGACTATTCGAATATTGATTTCAGTATTCGGTCCCATCCCTACTGAAAAAGTAAGATGCTTTGTCAATTGTTATGCTAAACTTGCATTTACAGACAGTGACGCGTGCAGTTCATCCCCCTGTTGGGAAGGCAAGTGTCTTAGCTCGCAGGACGGTTACTTCTGCAAGTGCTATGCTGGGTACGAAGGACCCACATGCAGCATAAGTATGTTAACGTGTATGATGTGAACATGCTTTAACATATCAAACATCAATCGTATACTGTTATTGCTGTTTCGTTGTTGTATTACAAGGATAGAAGCATTTTGCTGTACAGCTTCAATATAACTGTTACATGTGCGTAAAGCATGGCCGGAAATTTGAATTCAGCTAAAATGACCACATCCATTGTTAATGACATCAATGTAACGCATACCTTTAACAGGCTGAATAGTTTCGATATTATCGAAACTTTAATCACTGTCAATGCCAAATCAGAAAGTGTGACTTAAAGTTCCACATAAACATTAAATATTTATTATACAAAATGCAGTATGTCCTCTAATCAATTATGTTTCGTAGAGTATAGATTTACTAGCTGCCCTGTGTCCTGGATAAGGCTTATATGAGTCTTGAAAGAACTTAGTTAAAGCCAATACAATTATGCCGTACAAGAAAATTTAAATTTATCGTAACGTCGTAGATCTATTTGTTTGACATGTTACTCTCAACGTGACTGCAACATAAACATGGCTACAGAGTTCTGTAGACAGACTCAGAAGGATTACATAGCATATATACTGGAAATACGTGTGGTGTCACATTACGGTAGTTTTGAACAGAATCAAAGGTAAAAGTCTGCAGCCGGAACCGATACTGTTGATTTGAAAAAGTCCGATCACATATTTCAGATACCCGTTGCATCCCTATCGGTTACGTTGTATGATAGTATCAGTATTCCATTACTATTAATACAGCAAATGATCATTTCGTAGTTGTATTTTTATTTCGAAATAGAAATAAAATAACTGCCAATTTCTGTTTGTCAGCGGGACGATTGTCAGGCAATCTCTGTGCGAATGGGGCAGCGTGTGTCGACTAAGTGCAGGCGTATGTATGCCAATGCGTGCCGGGATTTACAGGCAGCTATTGTGAAACGAGTATGTGATACTAGAATTCTAATGAATGATGACTGTGTGTACTTCATGACTGCTGAAACATTGTTACGTTTACCTAATTTTGCGTAGAATGTTAACAACTTAAAGGTAAAACACAACAAAAGCGTAAGTTTACCTTATTTATATATATAAACCTTTTCGTAAGAGTAAAAGTTTCATTGTTTTTAATTCATCAAATGCTGAAAAAACAATAAGTATGTTGCTTAAAAATTATTGCTAAAGGATAGTGTCTTGCCACAGTCGAGCTTTATTTAAATCCAAATCACAATTGTCTGGTACGAGTTGTTAAAGGAATCTTTTATTTGCGGGTATTTGCTGTTGACAATATCAATGTTTCAATCAACGTAATTGTTTCTGTAAGATATATCCACTAGTGACTGTGTTGACAGTGGTTGTTTCAGCTATTACATAGTATGGTACGTATGCAACTGTTTTTTTTAGATATCAACGAATGTGCCAGTAGCCCCTGCAAAAACGGCGCCCAGTGTTTGGACGGACAGAATACACGTGCGTGTGTAAGGAAGGATGGTCAGGGACACTTTGTCAGACAAGTGAGCATTACCCATGAGGCGGTATGGAGGTGTTGACCTTTCGTTTTATACAATTTCACGTTCACAGAAAAGTTTCTTGGGTGACCCTTTACCAAATTTATTCCAATCAGTTGGGTTTGTCAAACAACATGGAAGCCACAGGCCGGGCAGTTTTCCTCATATAGTTATATTTACATTTTTGTAAACTGGTTATCCGAAACCCAGCTTTAATATACACATACGGTCATCATGGACCTCGTGTTTTTGTAAGATATCGAAACATGCGTAAGTAGCAACTGCAGAAACTGATTTGTTGACAAACTTTCTTATTTCTATATTCGATGGTACATACCTACCTCTTTGTTCAGATATCAATAAATGTGCTAGTAACCCCTGTAAGAACGGTGCCCATTGTTTGGACGGACAGAATGGATACACGTGCGTGTGCAAGGCAGGATGGACTGGGACACTTTGTCAGACAGGTGAGCATTACCCATGAGGCGGAATGGAGGTTTTGGCTTTTCGTCTTATACGAGTTAGTTTACACAGAAACATGTCTTGAGCGATCCTTCACCCAATTCTTTCCAACTATTTTGGTTTGTTTAATATCATGGCAACCAAGGGGCGGAGCATTTTTTATGGTTATATTGAAAACTTTGTAAATTGTTCATCCGAAAGGAAGCTATAATATACTCAGTTGAGCGATAAAGGGTCATCATGGAACTCCTGTTTATGTAAGATATCGAAGCATGTACCAGTAGCAACTGCAACAACCGTTTCGTTGACAAGGTTACTTATTTCTCTATTATGTGGTACATACGTAACTATTTATAAAGATATCAACGAATGTGCCAATAGCCCCTGCAAAAACGGAGCCCAGTGTTCTGATAGAGAGAACGGATACACGTGCGTCGGTGAGGCTGGATGGATAGGAACAATTTGTCAGACAGGTGAGCACTGCCTGAGAGGCGGAATGGAGGTTTTGACTTTTTTGTTTTATACGATTTCGATTTCACAGAAGCTTTTCTTGGCTTTGCACTAAAGCTAACAATAAGCTCTTGTTAAAAGTAGTGTCTGTATGCAATAGTATAAAGATACTCGATGTGTACTGGTTTACTTCAACCGTATTGCAGATATAAACGAATGCTCGTCCAATCCATGTCAGAACGGCGGCACGTGTCTGAACCAGCAAAACGCCTTCGAATGCCAGTGTACTGCCGGACACACGGGCGACACATGCAGAACAAATACGGGGTTTCGTAAACTGAGGCGCATATAGGATAACATCGCTTACGCACATTTGGATTATAAAAGCTAAGGCGTATCACAAAACATGTATAGTGAACATTTCCAGGTCTATGAGTTACAACATTAGTAATGCCAGTAGTAGTGGCAGTAGTGATAATAGTCGTAGCAATATTATGGTGGTGGTAGTTATAGTAGTTAAAGTGTTATTGGAAGAAACTATGCTGTTGTTATGGTTGTTGTTGATGGGTCAGCTATTGCTTTTTGCTACATTTCAACCACAACCAGCATCACAGGTGTGCTGGATGACTCGTGCGCGGAGCGGGAGAACAGTTGTTCCAACATCCTCCACAGTGAATGCAGCGGCACGACGTGCTTATGTCAGGCGGGCTACTACAAGACGGGGCCCAAAACTGCGATGGTGACAGTTTTGTATTGACTTCATACACAACAAATATGTTGTGGTTCATATACTCGTATATTTTAAATATTTAAAATAGACATTCATGTTTCATTCACATACATGAACTCAATACACATACATGTCTCACATATAACGTCCACATTGACACATATATAATAACATCACCATACATTGTCACATAAAAGTACATGTATATGTGTTACTCATGAATTTAGTAATATATAACATATTCATAAATGTATAACATTAACGTATATGAATAACGTGAAGATATGTGATGTACATATATATGTCGCAAATTAGTAGCTGGTTTTACAAGCATCCACTTTGATACTGGTCAATTCAGAAGTGTGGTTGTTAAATGTATTTTGTAGATTTATTTTTAATGCTGTTATTAAGACAAGATATTTCTGTGACGTCTGACCTTATTAACGAATGCAAAATCGCGTTTTATCTTATTCAGTCAGCACTGATAAACCGTATGTAAAGAGATTTAATGAAAACGTAAGATACATCTATCTAAGTCTATTAATCTGTTGAACTTATTTTCACAGATATTGACGAGTGCGTATCGTCCCCCTGTCTGCATGGAGAGTGTCTTAACTTGCAGAACAGCTACAGCTGCAATTGCAACGCCGGGTATGAAGGACCCACTTGCAGCACAAGTAGGTTATCGAGTATGGCATGTATGCACATTGTTCTGGAAAACATTATCAACGTCTTTTCTTCTTCGTTTTGATTCTTTTTTTCCCAAGGAAGGGTTTTTTCCACACTGCATGAACCATTCTCAATGTACCTGTAAGCAGTGACTGCTGCCTAATAAAGACATAGACTAAGCTTATTATTATTTAAGTTCACCTTAATACATAAACGCACGGTCAATGTCATGTTGGTGTCACATTTGAGACACACATATAATCTAGCGAACTTAAAAGAGTAGTAAGCATTAAAGCATTTTCTTAATACAAGTCGGTTTTAACTGATGGTATGTCTCTTTGCAGGTATATATTGTGTTGTGTATCACGTGTTTATTTATTATTGATGTCGTGCATTCTAGTACTATTATGTTGCAAATTGCATGTCTTCAGACCCCAACGATTGTGTTTCCATGCCCTGTGTTAATGCTGTCTCCTGCATTGATGGTGTAGCCGATTATACCTGCAACTGCGAAGTTGGCTATGAAGAGAAAAATTGTCAGAACGGTACGTAAATAGCAGATCTTTGCTAAGCGTTTCACAGTATAATTTATGACTTAAATGTTTAGAAAACGTTATGGTCATTAATAGTATTAGAGGTTAATATTAAATAAACAGCAAAATTCAACCACGTTAAGACTTATTGTGATAATATGTGAATACTTATCTAGTCCAATTTTGTCAGTGTTAGAATATATAAACTTTGGATTGCTTTTCAAACAGTAAAAGGCGTGTTTGATTTAGCTGCATGCTGCCACTTAAAATGTTTCTGGAACATTTTGCAGAAACAAAATTGTGTGAGTCCAACCCTTGCCGAAACGGTGGCGTCTGCATAGAAAGCATTGCTAAATTCACATGCATCTGTTTAGCCGGGTACACAGGAAACTTGTGTGAAAATGGTAGAAACTATATTCATATCGCTATATTTATAGCTATTTAACGGATATAATAATTCAAACAATATTAACGCTAACCGGAATGGATAATTTAATTATTGACGTTGTTTAAGATATTCGCATTGACAAAACATGTGGATGACAGTAGGCATTTGCTACCGCAGAGCATAGAGCTATAAATGATGTCATTAAACTTGCGATTGCTAGCTTCTAAAAGAAATTTGATTGAATAAAATTATGGAAAACACACTAACGTGAAATTTCTAAAATGAACGTGCTTGTTTATAAGATGGTTTTCTGACAAAGAATCCTTACAGATACTTTTTTTAAGATAGATTTAAGAACAATGTCACAATAGTTAATTTTGGTTATGCTTCATTTGATTCGGCTTGCAGGCCTGTTATAACGACAGGATAGACACATTTATTTAATTAAAATGTAAGGTATTTCGGATATTACTTGGGTTTAATGTAAGACTCACAAACCATATTTGGCGATTTATGCATAAACATGTGTTATTAACTATATAACATATTATCATCTTTATAAAACAAAACTGAAGAAAAAAACAAATATTTAAAAAAAAATAAAACAGTAGAAAGAAAATACATAAGGTATAATTATTTTTCTAAAGAATAATCATCATGGCTACCAATAAATTATTTATTACTTAGTTGAAATGTACCGATTGCAGAAAGTCAACTCCAAAACAATCCACAGCGATATTAAATGTTTGACGAGATATTAGAAATGCCTTCGACGAAAATGAAACCGAAACTTAAACGGGGATTCCTACGCCGGAGGCTACACGTCAGTTGCGACACTTAGACAGTTAAAAGTAAAGTTTATATCCACGTTTAGTTGTAACTATAAGAATTGAATACTATTTGTGTTCAATTCATCGGAGTGTGAACTGTCGGGAAAATTACGCCTAATTTATGCATAAACGCCGTCGGCATTTATGCAAATTAGGCGTAATTTTCCCGACAGTTAATACACCGATGAAATGCTTAAATTTACTATTCAATTCTTAAATGAATGTGTGCAATGTGAAACTTTTCAAATAAATATTCTTTTTTTGGTGAGGGGGGTGATATAAAGCGTTTTGCTGCTCTTTGTCTTAAAATATATAAAACTGTTCCGTAATATTTTGACACTTTTGGTAGTGGATAATGTGTTATGTGCGGTAATTGTGCTATTTATTTGTGAAGATATATTAGCACATTATGTTTTTGAATAACCCTTGTAAAAAACTCAGTTATACCACACAAGCACGCGTAAGGCATTATTTAAAAATTAAACATTGTTTACCACATATTGACAGTTTTAAAGATATTGAAATGAAGGTGAATAGTTACTTTCCCTATTAAACTGCTTTATACATTTTAAAAATAGGCAACGTTAGTTAAACCCATATTCTGCGGCATTGATTTATTTTTGGTGACAGAGTTTAAAACAAATTGTGAGGATTAGAAAATCTTTTGGCGTCACAGCATCAGATCTTAAGCCGGGATCTGGTCCCTCGTTAGGTGTTAGTATTTTATTATATCGCATGTAAATGTTATTAATATGATTGTATTTACAAAATAAATTGAAATAGTCATGACTGTAAAACTTGAAACACAAAATAATAAGGTAAAACATATCGATCCTGCGGTATGATGAACTATTGTGAAACACCACTCTCGATAAAATGATTAATGGTTTATGCGTGTAAACGTTCAAGCAGCACGGTGTTCGAGTGATAAAGTCGTTAAAACTAAGATGTAACTGCTTACACCGGTGAATGTATGTAAATCATTTTCTTCTTATTTACATTCGTGAACTATATTTATTTTGCTTGACTAAAACATGCACATTCCACTTTTCCGTTCCTAAATTACGGTTGACAAAAATCTGCGATGTTTAAAATGCATTTATATTTCTTGTAAACTAACTAAGAATGCATTATGTATGAGATTAAGACAACAACAATACATCTACCAGTAGGTATTCAAATATTGGATTCAAAACATGTACAAATATCTGGTCATTGGTGTTATTGTATGCAATTTCAGGTAAAAAGTTTTTATACTCTACCGGCTGAGCGAGCTGTGAATGATCAGAGCCATCATCTAAATCCTAACACGCTGATACGCATATGTCTTTTATGTCACCATATGTAACATTTAATACCATACTTGTCAAAATAATGCAATGTTGTTTGTACAGAGCAGTACACATATGGTCCCGTAGTGAATATTAATTATAAAAACTAAACTCAATTTCGTAGACAAAATGCATAAAATTCATACCCAAAAAAAAAGGTATAGTTCGCATTGGAGTTGCAGAAAATGTGGTCAAGTCATGTAAGAATCGAAATAATAGTCTCATTATCGTTGTTTATCGGCTAAAACAACTACGATTTGTCGTTATGATGCGGTATATTTAACAAATCGATAAACAGTTCTACATCGAAAAGTATTTCTTAAATCTTCGTGACTGAAATGAGTTATACATAAATCTTTTATGTTAAATGTACCGATCCATTTGGTATGATGAAATATTGCGAAATACCACTATCACTAACGAGATATCGTGTCTAGTTGTATGCAGTATAAACCAGTACGGTGGCCGAGTGGTTAAGGCGTTGGACTTAAGTTCCAATGGACGAATGTCCGCATGGGTTCGAACCCCATCCGTACTATTTATTTTTTAATGACGTACATGTCAATATAAATATAAATAATAAATATGAAACAGCTATTAATGGATTTTACATGCAATTTACATGTACATTATATCTAGTGCATAAATGCAGTATAAACCAGTACGGTGGCCGAATGGTAGAGGCGTTGGAGTTAAGTTCCAATGGATGTATGTCCGCATGGGTTCGAACCACATCCGTACTAATTGTTTTTAATGACGTACATGACAAGATAAATATAAATAATTAATATGAAACTGCTATTAATGGATTTTACATGTAATTTACATGTACATTATATATAGTGCAGAAATGACTTAAACTTGCAAATTCCACTTTAATTTTATATCTAAAACTCAGTATTAAATAAACTATGCATGCTGTAAGAGATAAAGAACAGCAACATAGCTGTTTGTACAACAACTCAACCATCTGGTCCCGTGGTGTAATGGTTAGTACTCAGGACTTTGAATCCTGCGATCCGAGTTCAAATCTCGGCGGGACCTCATTTTATGTGACGACGCCTTGGTTTTCATTTTAAGATTTCCAGTAGGAACATTTCAAATAAAGTTCTCATTAATATGTTAATTATATTTTTCATAAAATGTTTAATGCATTCGTCCACGTTTCTCCTTATAGACTAGATATATTTAATGTTGAAGTGAAGATATCATGAAAAATATACCTTATTTCTACCTAATTTTATAAATGTCATTGAATTATCATGCCGTTGTAATGATTAAGATCATAGCTCCGACATAGAAAACGCCCGGCTAGCTCAGTCCGTAGAGCATCAGACTTTTAACCGGTTGTGTTATCTGAGGGTCGTGGGTTCAAGTCCCACGTTGGGCGTTTTTAAGATATTAAAATGCTAAATAGGAAATATTTACAAGTGGAATAACTGACCGATCGATATTGGATTCATAACCACATCAGGTAAACCTCCGACAAACACCTTTCACGTTGTACGAATGTTTTAACAAGATATCTCCGTCAAACAATGAAATCCTGGCTTTAAAAAAGAAATAAACGTATCTTCGATAAAAGCTTGTCGATCGGCCATTCTATATATAGCGGTAACGTCACAATATCATACAGACCTCTGTAGGACCATATTTTTCACAAATCATATTTTTCACACATGTGAAAAATAGGATCTTATTTTTCACAGGTGTGAAAAATAGGATCTCATTCTTCACACATCGCAATCTCATTCTTCACATTTTCTGTGAGATTTGTGATCGATTCCATTTTTTGATATGCACTCAAATCATAGTCTCCACACATGAAAAAAAGTGTTAAAAATTTAAAAAAAGTGAATTTTTTAATCAGAATCCTATTTTTCACACTGTATGTGCCCCCCCAAAAACGGGGTGATTTACGGTTCGGTACAATATGCATGGTATGGTACGATATGGTACGGCACGGTACCAGACGGTAAAGTATGGTACGACTTGGTATGGTATGACATGGTATGGCGTGGTATGGCATGGCATGGCATGGCTTGTACGGTATGGATTTTAATGTTATGGTATGGAAATGTACGGTTCGGTAGAGTACGGTACGGTGCCGTGCGGTACGGTACAGTAATGTACGGTAAGGTACGGTACGATACGGTAAGGAACGATATGGTACCGTACGATTAGATACAGGAAGTACGGTACGCTACGCTACTGTACTGTCCAAACGTACGTACTAACATGTGCGGAGGTTCTAATAAGATCATTATATTACCGTCCGTGTATACGTATATTCTAGTTCGGGCGGACACATGCATGGTAATTTTGGTTCTAATAATCCAAAATAGGACGTGTATTTGTACGTACGTTCAGATGCATGCATTGGTTAATATCCCAATAAAAAGATGTACGTTCGTATGAACGTACGCGAGTACATATTCATATTTATCTCCTAATTCGACCGTACAAACGTATTTACAAACGATTAAGCGCATGCACACATATGTAGCTCCTAAATACACGGTACATATGGTCACCGCATACTGCTGAAATAAAATTGGAATGCACAGTATACTTCGTGGCAAAAGTCGTTAAACAGGCCCGATATATGTGTACCGGTATTTAACTTCAAATATTTAGCAATCAATATACTCTATGATAAAACCACAAGATGCAAGGAACAAAATATATGATTTAGGCCACATATGAACGTTCAATTTTAGTAAAATAGTGCTCGCATGGTGAAGATCTCGGTCAGAAACAAGTACCTGTATTGAATGATATGCATAATTCGCATTTTTAACCTTAAGTTTCAATATAAAGTATATAGTTCCAAACGTATTTTTTCACCAAAAACACAGTGATAAGATCACAGTAACTTAAATGAGCTTCTATCACACGAATTATAGCCAAATTGGAAAAGAAATCTGAATATATATCTGAAACCTCACTTCCTGAATAAAAGACATGGACACTTTTTCACTTCGTCTATGACGAGGGACGAATTTCAGGAAAATGTGTTGCAAGAATATATAGTAGCGATATCCACTGTGTTCCGTAGAACTAACATTATTGTCATATAATGATGAAAACCCGGAGAAATTTAACATTTTCTTGCACTGCACTATGTTTTTTGTCCACAAGTGCGGTGTCCATCCATTCATTATGAAAGTAACGTAGTTGTATTACATCAGTATACGGTGACCATATACACCGTGAACTAGGGCTTAGTTTCTCATATTCATTATTGATGACAATACTGATGATGACGTTAAGTATAATGATAATAATGGTTATGAGGATAATAATTATGATGACGATGATGACGATGATGATAATGACGATGGTGACGATAATGACGATGATGGTGATCATGATGATGACGATGATGATGATATTAATGATGACGATGATGATGACGATGATGATGTTATTAAATGATGACGATGATGATGACGATGGTGATGATGATGATTACTGTATAATTATGCTCCAAATAATGATTTCATTGCTTGTCGCCATACAATTTCACCAGAAAATATGTGAAAAATGTGATCCGTACGCATACCCCCTTTTTGGCCAATCACATTCTTCACACTAACAAATGTGACAAATGAGATCCTATTCTTCACAGGCGTGTGAAAAATATGATTTGTGAAAAATATGATCCTACCGACCTCTATATTGAGACGATTCACACGCTAACCTATTCAGTTTGTTTATCTTTTTACAGGCATATTAATAATATTTTCCGTTATCCCGCACGAGTACAAATAAAACGGTTCTTGTTTTATGATCAAAATTAAGACTCTATACGGACTATTAACGAGGTTACATCTCAAACGTAACGCCCAACAATACAATGGGCGTTTGCCTACTGTTCTTTAGGCTTTTCAAGGGTTTGCCAAACAGTTTCATATCATCGCCATAAATTGTTATTAGTTTTCATTTACCGAATACATCACAAGATTTACTTAGTGCTGTTTGTGTTACATAGGTTAACGTTTAAACACGTGATATCCAAGTACAAGGATTGGATAAGATTTCGGAATATTGTTGTATCCGATCAACCGTTTACATTTTTTCTGTAAAACACCGCAATGCCCTTCGATTGTTGTGATTTGTTAAATGGTGTACGAGGCAAGTGCAGTGGCCGAGTGGTTAATGGATCGGACTTGAATTGCAATGGACGGGTGTCGGTTTGAACACCACCCGTACGTTGCAGTACATTACACCATAACAAATGTAAATCAATAATTTTATCGCTGATTAATTCATGTTAATTGTTTTGATTATATTGACTTGAGTGTGCAATATTCATTACGCTTACTTAAACATCAACTTCTCACTCCAATCACGATCGACAATAATGGTAAACACTCAAATGTGAGAAGTGTGATGCCGTACGGACTGAATTATCCGGGCATGATCAGAGTTCTCAGCTTTATCCTACGATAATGAGCACATGTATCGTGTTGTAACCTTACAAGACATTGAATATCAAATGGAGACAACTAATAATGATGTTGTTCGTAAAGGGATGCAAACATGTGGTCCCGATGTGTAACGGTTAACACTCTGGACTTTGAATCCTGCGATCCGTGTTCAAATCTCGGCGGTACCTTATTTTCTGAGTGACGTTGCTTTGCTTTTCTTTTCAGGATTTCCAGTCGGTGCGTCTAATGTGGTCTTCAGTATTGTCTTCGATAATGATAATACAACTAAAACTATATTTCTTTAACAAAAACTAATGCAAACTTCTTAAACATGAAAATACAATTTGTATTAGTGTGACATTTTATATTACATGTGGCAAATTAATCTCACCGCTGTTTGTACAACATTACATACATTCGGGTCCCGTAATATATTGGTAAGCACTCAGCCATCCTGTGATCCGAGTTTAAATCTCTGCGGGACCTCAATTACATATAATATATTGTTGTACTTTTGTTTCATTACATTTTTGTTTCGTGTATACCTAATGCTATCTTTTTGACAGCATCAATACCTTACTAAATAGTTTTACAGCATTAATTTCAAGGTTCTGTCTTTAAAGGGACTTGTTCACAGATGTTGTTTTTTTTTTTAATATGCTATTAAACGTCTTAACTTGCTAAATCAAAACATCTGGGCCCAGTTGCTCAAAACTTTAACGGCCGGTTAAGCTAACGGCCTGTTAACTTTAGATGCAAATAAAACTAATAATAAAAGCATCTCGCTTATGAAGCATTTGACAATTATTTGAGCATATCAATTCATTTAAAATAAATGCAAATTTTAAAATTTTAACATTTAATTTACATCAAACACCTCATCCAAAAGTTAACGACCGTTAGCTTAATTGTCCGTTAAAGTTTTGAGCAACTGGGCCCTGAAATAAAAAAAAGCTCAAGCATGTAACAAGAAAAGAAAAAGAAAACAAAAAAAAGTCACTTCCATCGGGGTACATTACCTCTCGACCATTGCGAGTTACAAACTAGGCGAGGTATTTTTTATTTTATGTTAGTTAATCACGCGTTTTCAACAATTTCAACGAAAACAATAGAAACCCTCCAAATTATTACATTTCGCGTTACAAACGCTTTATGATTTTATCAAGTTCAACTAATGAACACTCATTAAACAAATGGTATTTACAGTATATATCTTGGTCAGTACTGTTATTTTGCTCCTTTATATGCCCTATTCTTTTATTTTTGGAAAAGTTTGAAAATTGTAAATTCGACATTCTGTGAACAGGTCCCTTTAAATAGTGTACGGAATAGGAAGTGAGGCAAATAAAGGTCATATTCATACATGTTAATTATATATTGTAATAAAATGTTTTATACAATCAACACCGTTGTCTACTTAAAAAGTATTGTCCGACAAGATTGACCGGGCGCTTAATTGTTTCCGTGATTTTTCATAGATTTCCGTCGTTGTACTCGCGTATGTATTGTAAACACTGTGCTCAGTAGATACTTTCTAGTCGATATCTACCCATATATTAATAATCTAGAACGGTAGCATTATGGCAGTGCTCGCTTACTGCTCATAGGTTATGACACAATGTTGTTCAAATCCAGATTTCAATCGATGTTTTCCAGGGCAATACCGTTATAAGGAAAATGTCGTCCTAACTGCCATTAATGTCCATTTTTTATGAGATGAAATAATTGCCTTTGCAAAATAAAACGAAAAAGGGAAATGCGTGCACATTTCCATGGTGCTACTTTGAAGGAAATAGAATTGTGAAACCTAAACAGCATTCGAATCCTCAAGCCCAAGATCCTGACGCTAGAGCCTTAACTTCTCGACTATTTCATTGTACGTTGATAATTACATGCTTGTCTAAAATATATTTGAGACGCGTCGTGGGAAAACCGGACTTAATGCATGTGCGTAAAGTGTCGTCCCGGATCAGCCTGTGCAGTCCGCACTGGTTGATCCGGGACGGCACTTTCCGCTTTTATGTTATTGTCTGTTTCAAGAAAGTCTCTTCTAAACATAAAATCAACTGTAGGCGGAAAGTGCCGTCCTGGATTAGCCTGTGCGGACTGCACAGGCTAATCCGGGACGACACTTTACGCACATGCATTAAGACCGGTTTTCTCACGACGTGCCACAGTTAAATTCTCCTTTAGTATATTGATTTGTCACGAGCGATCGCTTGTATCTCCGATAAAAGGTTACGTAAACAAAGGGAAGTATACATGAGTGGCAGGTCAATGAAATCGGACTATACCTTATTGTATAAGTTAACTGTCATTATTACTGTTACATTTATGCAGTTGTTATGATTAAGTTGATCATTGTATTATCGCCCGGCTAGCTCAGTCGGTAGAGCATCAGACTTTTAATCGGTAACGATATCTGAGGGTCGTGGGTTCGAGTCCCACGTTGGGCGTTACTTTTTATTTTAAGTTATTAAAATGCTTAAGACAATATTTACAAACGGAATTATTGCGCGTTATGTTTGACCTTGCACCCATTCAATAGCGGTTACTTCATAAACAAATACCTCTATACTAAGACTGTTCACAAGCACAAGTTGGCTTTTTCAGCACATAATTGTATCCGATAAATGGGTGAAATATGGTACATATTTCTCCATGGCTTTAATACGTATGTGAATAAAACATGGACAAAGCTCGTATCATTGATACATGTACTACCAATCTAGATTTAGGACCTTTACGGAATTATAATAAGGTTACGTACCAAATCTAACGCCGAATATCGCAATGTGCGTTTCCTGAAGGTACTGGATCAACAAAGTATAACCGATATGCTGTTTTATTCTGTAAAATTGCTAAATAACACAATGCGCTTCGATTTGTGTGGGTTTCTCCAATATCTGCATACGGCAAGTACGGTGGCCGAGTGGTTAAGGCGTTTGACTTAAGTTCCAACGGACAAATGTCCGCATGGGTTCGAACCCCATCCATACCAAATATGTTTATAATACTATGATATAGAATTTTATGAATCGAAATTCGTGGCATTCTAAATACGAAAATATGTGAACAAGTCCCTTTAAAATCGTAACTGCTTGAGGGTAGGTGTATCACAATGTATGTATAATAAGTTGTGGCGCGATTCCAATTGCGCCAGACATTTCCAGAATATCCGTGTATTATTGGGATTCTAAAACCGCTGGATTAAACTATATCTTTATTTGGATAATGTCACAGGTAACTGAGCGCAAAACAAGTATACTATTCTTATGTTACGTAGTATCTGGTCCCGTGCTGTAACGGTTAGCACTCAGGACTTTGAATTCTGCGATCCGAGTTCAAATCTCGGCGGAACCTCAGTATCACTATTGTGATACCATTTTTTTGGATATTGTTTTCTGATTGTTTTCTCGTTTATTCATTAAATAATAAGAAAAATACGCATACATACGTATTGCTTGTGTTGCCGTAAAGTAATGGCCGCATTCTAGCCAATGAATGTTACAGTTACATATAGACATAGCTTAACAGCGATAAGTTAAGCATTGTGAACTTATGCGTTAACGAAATTGCCATTAAATGTTACATATAACTGTTAAAATGCTTTAGAAATATTAACAAAAAGACATTGCAACCTTTCGTATACAATTCATTTGTAAATTAAGGCGGTTGGACTTAAGTTCAAATGGACGAATATCCGCGTGGGTTCGAAAACATCCTTACTAATGTGTTCGGGAAACTAATATATTATCGATAAAGAATCGAACGCCAAACAAATGTTTTTTTTCAATACACGGTTTCGAAAGCACGATTCAAACTCACATCTACAAAATCGCGGAAAGGCGGAAAGTGCCGTCCTGGATTAGCCTGTGCGGAGTAAACAGGCTAATCCGGGACGACACTTTACGCACATGAATTAAACCCGGTTTTCCCACGACACGCCTCGTATATAAACGCAGCAGGATCTTCAGCTAATTGTATAGAATGCAACCTTTTGATATACAATTTCCTTCAACGTAACAATGTAATTGCCGCCATTAGTTTTAAAATCGTGTTTCGTTGTGTTCACTATGTAAACTAAATCGTGTTTCGTTGTGTTCACTATCTTAACTAAATCGTGTTTCGTTGTGTTCACTATCTTAACTAAATCGTGTTTCGTTGTGTTCACTATCTTAACTAAATCGTGTTTCGTTGTGTTCACTATCTTAACTAAATCGTGTTTCGTTGTGTTCACTATCTAAACTAAATCGTGTTTCGTTGTGTTCACTATCTAAACTAAAATCGTGTTTCGTTGTTTTCACTATCTAAACTAAATCGTGTTTCGTTGTGTTCACTATCTAAACTGTCTAACCTTTTTAAAAGTGGTAATACTGTGCACAAGCAATAATTATACTTAATGCAAGTATCATGAAACGTTTTTTTTTCAAAAGAGTAATCGACAAAGTGTAACAGTCGGTCGAAATTCTTAAACCGAAAGAAGTTCGATAGCGGAATGAATATACATGTTTAATCAAATGTTTTAAAAGACACTTACTTCCATTTGAACAAATGTTTTATTTCGCGAAAAGAACTATTAATGTGTTTTTTTTGGACTTAATATTTGCAATTAGATGTTTACAATAGATAGCAATACAAATGAGATGATAAACATAGTACGGGTGGGGTTCGAACCCATGCGGACATTCGTCCATCGGAACTTAAGTCCAACGCCTTAACCACTCGGCCACCGTACTTGTACTAAACAGTTATTGGAAATAAACCACCGATCGAAGCGCAGAATTTTTTTTTTCGCAATATTACAAAAGCTATATATCGGCAAAAGACCGTAATTCACAATAAAATCATTACACTTCGATGTCACACGATTAACGGTATTTCGCAACAGAGCACGTGGTAATTTGTGATATTCCAGAAATGGATATCATCATTTAACAATAGCTGGGGCGGCGTTTAAACTTTTCAAAAGCTGGAAAGGTCTAACCAAACTGATCTAGTACTTGCATGAAAACATAATGGTTAATACATATTCCATGTATCGCTGTGCATCATATGAGTAATATACAAACACATAAACATACACTTATCCAATGTATTTAAATGTTTATTAACATAATAACATACATGTTGGAAAGGGGCACTACATACATAATTATATGCTGATTTTTGTAGACATTATCAATTAATGCAACACTAAATGCGTACTTGTATGTGTATATACGTAGGCATGTGAAATTTTAAACTGTAATATGTCTGAGTACCACTTGGAGACACGCAGTCAATTATATGCTCTTTGTTGGGTACCAATCCCAAATAGATAGTGAACTAGAACTGATAATTTATTATAAATGAAAGTAAATTCTTGGTTTTCGTATACAAATATAGATATTCGAGTTCCACGTTGGGCGTTACTTTTGATTGTAAGTTATTAAAACGCCTAAGACAATATTTCCAAACGGAGTTATTACGCGTTATGTTTGACCTTGCACCCATGCAATAGCGGTCACGTCACAGACAAAGACCTCTATACTAAGATGGTTCACAATCACATGTTGGCTTTTTCGGCACATACTAGTATCCGATAAATGGCTTTGTATGTGGTATGTGAATAAAACATGGGCATTGCTAGTATTGTTGATACTTCCAATTTAGATTTAGAACCTTTACGGAATTCTCATAAGGTCATAAGTCAAATCTAACGCCCAAAAAACTAACGCGCGTTGCCTGAAGGTACTGGATCAATAAAGTTGGATAAACAATAACTGCCAGAGGACAGCGCACTCGAAGGGAAGTAATTCACTCACTAATTTACAAGTCAGGTTCTTGCATGCAACAAACCGTCT
This sequence comes from Congeria kusceri, assembly GCA_027627225.1. NCBI lineage: Eukaryota > Metazoa > Mollusca > Bivalvia > Myida > Dreissenidae > Congeria > Congeria kusceri. Next base: position 99,559,408 of record CM051024.1, read on the forward strand.
GGTGATTATTTCTGGTAATTTATCTGACAATCTTTTCGATAGTGTGCTCTGGACAATTATTTTACCTTTGACCTTAATTATTAAAATTGACATTTCAGCTACAGATCTGGTTATTGCAAACCACATGCCGTCTCAAAATGCTTTTCACTTCTGCCAAGTCATTTGAACATTTTTCCATGCCGGACAAAATTATACTTCGGTCAAAGTCAATGGCTTAAATTATTATATTTGACCTTTGACCTTTAAGTATGACTTTGACTTTTTGTACCAAACGACCTGGTTGTTGAACATTCTTACATGCCGAACATAACTATGCTTCGGACAGAGTCCATGTAATTAATTAATATATTTAACATTTGACCATTAATTGTGACTTTAACCTTGGAACTAGGGACCAGTCAACACACCGCCTCATTATGATTAACATTTCTGCCAAGGTATTTGAAAATCATCCTATGCTGGACAAAGTTATTGTCCAGACAGAATCCGAACAAATGTACACACATACATAAGTACATACGTTACGTACCCACGGACAGGGTAAACACTATATTACCCAATCATTGATGGCGGGGCTTGCAAACCTGAAATGACGTCACAAAAATCAACAAGATGACGTCATTATTCTGCGCGTGTTTGCTTTATGCCACAGTGTGGAAATGCAGCTAAGTTTTTCCCACGGGGTGTTATTTCGTCAATGCAAGCGTGATAATGGGATAAAACTACATTGCAAATCGTTGTTTGCGATTCGCAATTACAATATGTGATGCATGTTAAATACTAAAATGACCTATAGTAAGGTGCGCTTTGTACTTGAAGATGATAAGATACACAAATCGGAACTACGCGGTTACAATTTGTATATGTAATGTGTGTAAACTAAACATATAAACTATCTAGGGTATCCAATCATATGTCCGATGTTTCACGTAATTCAGTTGGTATTACAGTTTATGATTTTCACGTCCATGTTAGATACAAAAGATTAAACATAAAAGCTTCTATGGAAAATTATGAACCGGTTATCGACGGCCTAATCTTATAAATCTTATCCTCACAGGACATGATATCATACAAACTAAAATCCAATGTTTTCTGCAAAGATTTAAGGATGTCAAAACTTACAACAAAACAAGACTTTTGAACAGTTAACAGTGTCATTCTTGAGAGTGATCTTTGGAATTTTTTGCAGCATACGGCTTGCAAACACAATAATTAATTATGTTGAGTTCATATGACCTTTTCATCTGACGTCAGAAATTGGGGCTTCTTACATAACCATTTTCACACGAATATTATAATGAGGCAAATGGTCACACTCACACATGGTTAGAGCGTTGTAAGTCGCCATTTATTCATTTCCACGAGTTTGATTTTAAGTACATGTATGTGCAAAGACACAAAGCCGTCCAAAGGCATTGATCATTATACAAATATGGACTTTTTAGCAGTGCAATATCATGTGATGGTGCACAGCAAAATCCATATTGAACGAGGCCATATTTAACGACAGTCTCGTTCAATATGAATTTTGCTGTGCATCATCACATGATATTGCACAGCTAAAACGTCCATACCTGTTTTATTATATGACTTATAAAATAAATGACAGCTGATGATGTTTTAAGAAAAAGAACAACACAATTTTATTTGTTTCTATCATAATATCAAAACAAAAATATATACTTCGGTTACTTCCCTTGTTTTAATTTTAAAGGGAGCTCACTGTTTCGCTGCAAGAGTATTACCGACTAACCCTTCGGGACTAACCTAACCCTTAACTATTTTTAGTTAATGTGCAATTTCGTCTGTTGTATGCACGGGTGAGGTAAAAACTGTGCAGTATCATGCATGATTTTCTTTTAAGAGTGTGTCGCTGAGCCAATCAAATAACGTTTATTTATAAGTCATATTATAAAAGGCATTGTTTAACTGGATAGAAATTTCATATAACTGGTTAATTATAAGTCTGTTATGGATGACATATGAGACAAATAGCTATCTCAACGCCCAACTAGCTCAGTCGGTAGATCATCAGACTTTTATCTGAAGGTCGTGGGCTCAGTCCCACGTTGGGCATGATTTTGAAATATAAATAATGTTCCACAACGCGTAAATGACATTCACAACGTCGTTACTTCGTTACATACACAAATACTCGAAATGTTACAGAAACATGTAACATGGTTGAAGTGTATTTTCAAGCGATATTTTTTATAAATACATCATTATTAAAAACACATATAGAAGAAGAATTTTAAAAGCCGCTTATAACAACAACAATAAAACTGTTTATTAAGCATCACAGATAAACTTGAGGTAGACATTTAAGTGTCTAATGTTAAAGATGATATCGATAATAAGTGAGCTATACAAACTGTGAGGTTGGTCGTAGATCATCATGATGGTGTAATATTATATAAATATTGCATTCTTTGAGGGCGATAGTACATTTTGTCAACCCGAGGAAATACTGTTGCCCAAGGCAAAGCCGCGGGCAACAGTATTGTTTGAGGATTGACAAATGCACTATCGCTCTCAAAGAATGAAATATTAATTTTATTACACCAAAACAAAGATTGTGTGGAAGAAATACACTATTCAATTGAAGTAGAAGAGAAGATGCAACAAACACACAACATACTACAAGTTATTTTCCGATTTGATAGCAAACCTTGCCATTTTGACACTGATGTTGTCTGCATGAACAATGCGCTTTTGTAACACGGAGTTAACTACTAAATGTTTAATAAGCGCCTTTTAACCCCGATCAAACTGCCTATCGACACGACGTCATAGCCGTTGTGTCTACACCGGTCTAATAGACCTGTGTATTCACGCTCTAAGCATTATGGATATGCGCTACATTCCAGCGTAGCTCGCAATGGTTGATTTATGCACCTATCAATATTTCCCCCCAGTGGGGTGGGACCGGCAGGCAGACCTAGGGGAATTTGACAAATGTTTTTTGGGGGGTCTAATTCCCCACTCTAGAGCCAAGCATATTTGTCTAAATCCTCTCAGTGGGAGATGCTATATATCTGTCAAATGGCCCGGGGCATATATTACCGGGTCTACATTCCGACCAAAGTCTATTTCCCCGGGACCCAGAATCATTCGGCATGTCAAATTCCTGCCTGTCGGGAATCGCCTGCAGTCTAATGTCCCCTATATGCCCGTCGCTCCCTCCCTGGAGGAAAACATTGCTAGGTGCATTAACATCGCATCGAGTTTAGATACCAGTAAATCAATATGTTTCCCTCCGTGTTACATTCAAAATATTGCCTTTTACGAGAGTTCCTCTTTTCTGCTATGAAAAGCATTTAGCAATGTTAGACATGCATTTTGTGGTTATTTCTAATATCGTCTGTGTGTTTAGAATATTTTTTGTGCATTGCTTTGCACGCTAACTTGAAAGATGAGCTTTTGGGGTGTGTTTACTGTGCCATGGGGCTTTTGTCGAAATATGACTGTCGAAACCCTAGTTTCTACCGGTGTCTGCATTCAGGTGAGACGCATTTTCTTAGAAGTAAATGCCATATATTTTTATTGCAATTTTTGGAAGAGGAAAGATTCATCTTTAAACTGACAGCAAGCTTGCACAAACTAAAATCTTAAAGTTCGTCGTTTTATAATGGTACCCTATGGGAATTGGATTTACTGGCATCTAACCTTGAATTTTCAAACAAACGAAAGTGAAAGTAGCTTTTTATAATAAACACGCTAAACAGCGTTAAATACGAACTACTGGTATTTTATTTAACAGAAATGTATTCTACTATCAGTATTAACTTAATATTAGACTGATTAATGGTGTCAATAGTCATTTCATTTAACAACTTTCATACGCGGGATTACTTCATGCGTAAGCACATTTTGCCGTTTGGGGCGAAATAATGCGGTTAAGTAGGCCCTACAGAGGTTTGGCGTGTGACGTCATCCTCTGTGCATAGAATGCGTCATAGCGGTTGTTATCGCACTATAACAGTTCCAATAATTGACTGCTCGTTTGTATATGAACAAAAAAAGAAAACAGAAGGGTGAGGTATAATAATGTGGAATGCCGCTCCGATGTCGTGTGTACATGTACATATCAGTAACTACTGCGGTGGCCGAGTGGTTGAAGCGTTCTATTTAAGTTCCATTGGACGAATGTCGGCGCTGGCTCGAACAGTACCATGCCTATGTAAATTTTAAAATTAGCGTAACATAGGTTTATTTACATAATAAACGTACATTACTCGTATACTGTTTTTATTCATTTTAAACTAGTGCATACATCGGTTATGCATATCCAGTATTAATGGCTAGTGAAATTTCGATATTGGATTTGCAAAACCAGCAAGCATTTATTTTCAGCTTGAAGCTTAAATGGTAACTATTGAGACAGTTTTGGGCGCATGCGTAACCTACATCTCCTCTGAATCTGCTGGAGTAACCTCGATGGACCCTTACATAATTGTTCCTCATGTGGTCGTCGGCCAAAGTTGCTCAAATGGTCACGGTCTACTGCACACAATGATCAGCAAAATTAAAAAGACTTCATTTGAAAATTATTTAACTTTAACAAGTTTTCCCGATAATTCCACACGAATGTTCCTTTTATGGTTCTGTAACAAGATTACCCATATGGCTCCTGTCTGTTACACAGTATGACCTTAAAGCTAACAATATATATATTTGTTTGTCGTTCGTTCCTGCGTAATCGACGTCTCTTCTGAAACGACTAAGACAACTTTAACTTAACTTAACTTAAATGTTCTTTGGATTTCCCTCTGTTAACGATGCTCAAAGTTGCTCGGACCGCTGCACAAAATGGCCGCTAGAGCTATTCAGGGTTATTCCCTTTCTTCTTGGGGCTGTTGTTTGTGTGTATCACTTATTGGAGAGTTTTGGTTAATATTGAAGAAAAGACAGAAAGGGAAAGGCAAAAATTTGGTACGAAAACAAACTGGTACTACTTTTTCGATTGCTGTGTTTGCAGTTTAACTTTCATTGAGATGATTCGACAAAATGGTAACGTGATACAGTACATGATTGTGTATTTGATTCATACGAACGTAAAGTTGTTCTGAAAGATATGACGGTATTTGAATTAAATCACCATGACCTTTTAAATACATCTCCGACATAAATATCAGTGCGTTGTTGTGTTACACAATCATCTCTGACAAACAATACGTGACTTTTTTAATGCAAAAAGCTATGGTTTTCAAATCGTGTCGTTCAGTTCGGCAGCACGCAACGTATTCATTCCCAATATATTGACATCATTCTTTCATTTCCATTGAAATTGACAGTGTACATTTAAGAGCTCAAACAATCAATTAACGAGCCCACAGGGCGAGATTAAATAATTAACAAATTGAGGTCAAAGGGTGCTATAACTGTTTTATTAATCCAAATTTACCAATCACATCGCAACATTTTACAATGCCATGCTTAGCATGCGTGCCATTTCCAAATTTAGCGCTTTCGCAATGTATCCACTCAGTGTAATCGTTAGAGCATTAAGTAGCGTGCGTATAAATTACAACTAAATTTCAATAGACTGCACGCTACTTATTGCATGTTATGCTTGCATATAAGGGTCCGCACACCAGTTACCGATCTGATATCACAGTTATTGAATAGCGCAAAACAATGAAAACTCTGAAATATGGTATAATTTTATTTTATATAAATGCACAATACAATGGCTTCGTAATTAAATAATGTATATGAACTACATAAAGATATTTATTTTCAAAATAAATAACCATAAATTCTTGAAAAAATTAAATGCCAGTTTGGATAACTCACGACGTAGCGCCATCAAACAAACAGCTGCTATGGCCATCTTCGCTAATTGGCTTTGCAATTTATGATTCTATAAGATGCTCACAATATTGACGTCAAAATGTCCCAGGAATGTAACTGAAATTTATTAGCCTCTATTTACATCATCACCACCACCATCATCATCATCATCATTATCATCATCATCATCATCATTATCATCATCAGCATCGTCATCATCGTCATCATCATCAAGATACTCACACTTCGACGTCAAAATGTCCCAAACGCATTGAAATCGGTAACATAATAACGTTTTAGTAACTTTTTATCGTATAGGTATCTGCATGCGATAGCTGGTGATGCATCTGGAGTAAATCAGCATGAACATTGGTGTATATTCCGTACGTACCGAGCGTTGTCGAACACAGACATGATAAAATGCCTTTGATAAATAAGAAACAGTTTTCAGTCTTACAAACGTCATTAACGTTCATTAGAACTAATGCCAAATTAAGATGTATTGAATTATATTTTATGGACTGCGGCTTTAACCGAAATTAGCAAATATTTATTTATATTACCACCACCATCATCATCATCAACATTGCCGTCGTCATCGTCATTAATATATAAGTTATATATGGCTGTTCGGATAGCATATTTTACAAAGTTGTTCATACTGTAATGCTATAAATTTTTATAATACTGATTTAGTTTCAATAAATACCTGTATTTGTTTTTAATTTTTGCAATTATTTAATAATTATGTAGACTGTTCTTTATCAAGATGCTAATAAACGGTAACTATTATTGTTGAAGTATATTCACTGTATAAGCCAGCAGTCCAGAAACATGTTAATAAAATTAAACTTTCCATAAATCGTTTCTAATGGACATCTTACCGATCTAAATACAAAAAAACGCACTGAATTCGGTAAAATAAGAACGTTTTGGTAACTTTTAATCGTAAAATTATATGAACGCGATATCTGGTGATGTCTCTGAAGCAAATCGGCATATGCATAAGTGTATATTCCGTTCGTACCAAACTTTTCCAACATAGATATTATAAAATGCTTTTCGTAAATAACAAAACATTTTTAGTGGAATAAACGCCGTTAGCTTTCATTAGAACGTATGCCAATTTAAGATGTTCTGAATCATATTCTATGGACTGCGGTTTTAAAAACTCATTATCATATTTGTCTGCGTGATATTCGAAGCGAACAATATAGTTTGAAAATTCATAATGACAATATTTAATTAATTTATGACGACAATTAATGACACTAATTACATCGACCGCATTTTAGTTTATATCAATATATGATTTAAATTATTCTTTCGTGTGAATAAGATTATCGATAAAAACCGTCCACAATACAATATGAATGTGTTAATGCAAAACGTACCAGTTTAAACAGGTTATGCTGTATTTATTTTAAAGCTGTTCATTTATTAAAAAACTCTCATGAACATATAGATATGTGCTACAAAAAATATTATTTAGATATAAACAAAGCGAACTCCAGCTGCGACAGCAGGAGAGAACTCTTATCAGCAGGTGCACACATAAATACCTATATATTTAAAAGTTACATTGTTAATGTAAATTGTATCACATTTTGTCCTAATCATCAATGTTTAATCTCTTATGTAAAATATATGATATTTAAAAAAACCTTAAATATATATGCTACATTTACACAAGCCAAATACAATGATAAATGATTGTTGATGTCAAATTGGATTAAACGTGTCTACATTGTTTTTACTTTATCCTGATCATATACAAGTGATCAATTGCCAATACAACACACTGCAATACAAACATCAAGAAACAAGCACTTAACAAAATTATGATATAAACTGGCGTCATCTTGGAACGGTCAATCCAAGCATTGGGAATTGAAACCGGTAAAAAGGCACACTGAAACTTACACTTGTTCCAGGAATTATCAAAATACATGTAAATTTAAATAAAAACCCTCATAACTTTGTAATTAAAATTGTAATAGTTATAAAAATGAATAAATACTTAAGTTTAATCACAATTCAACTACTCAATGATGGAACATTAACAAGAGCAACAGAATAGCAACTTTCTGAGGCACGATGTAATAGAACTATTCATACCGCTTTGTCACAATTATGGGCTTTGGCCAGTGACCTTATATAATGACCATGAAGACATGTGTGAAGTTCTAATTGAATATCTGTAGAAGACATAGAGATATGAAGTTGTTGCACGCAAACATTAATCTGAATTTCTAAGCTCAAAAAGGGGATAATTCTATTAAATTGCAGGTCAAAGTTATGGATTTGGTCAGTAACCTCACATAATGACCCAAAAGACATGTGTAAGTTTCAATTGAATATGTGTAGTAGTTACAAAGCTATGCATTTGTTGCCGGCAAACCTTAACATGAGCATTACGGCGACGTCAACGCCGACGCCGGCGAACGAGTGAGTAGAGAGCTCGGACTATTCTAGGAATAGTCGTGCTAAAAACGATTATCAATTACATCTTTTATTGTTCAAGACATATGATCATATAGTGCAGATCATCGTCATGCATGTACAGAAATAAGCCGTAATACCTTGTCTGTCTTGTATGTTGCCAACCGTACGAACGCATCTTGTACCTACAAACCTGTAACCCCAATGTTTTCTAATATATTTCTTACGTATCTTTTATCAATTACAATATTTGACCACAAATCTGTATCATTCAAAGCAATTCAGTGTACATGCAAACTGTTAAATCAACAAGTTTTAAATAAATTTAGTAGATTGTGCTATTTAAATGACTAATCGACTTGAAACTCGTTTTCAATAACGATATAACGTAGCGATTAATTGTTGAAAGACAGTTGTAGTATCCTATCCTTAAGTAACTAGTGTTTATTCGATTTGTTTATGTTAAAAAAACGTTTCCAATCGGAAATAACAGAATGATTCAACCGTATACCGTTGTTGCTTTCGGGTGGATAGTGAATTGCCAGGGAGTTACAGGCAAAGGTACTTTAAACAGTTACTGCACGATTTTGTACGAAAATATGGAGATTATAATTACGTAAAACCATTCATTACTTCAGGGAGTAATTATATGTTTTCAATACAATTTCAATCAATTTTAAGAAATAAGCTTATGTTCAGAAAAAGCGTATTAAGAGGAAAAATTAAAAACTGCAATAATTGTTTACTGCGCAGTAAAAACAAATATGGCACATGTATAAATATTCAGCGTCTCGAACGAGTCAGACCGATTGCTTGCGCAAATCTTATTGTCTTAATTCAATGCTGAATGTATCCACTGCTATAGGATAAGCAACATATCATATCTTTTCATATTCCGACTTAGATAAATAAAATAGATATTTGTCGACGTTAACATTTTTTATGTTTCCTAAAAGTGTATTTTGTAGTTTGTAACACAAGAGACACGAGAGTGTTTCAATAAGCCATATGCTTTCGATGATGCAGTCGAGCTAAAATAAATAGGTTTAAACTAAAGAGACACGAACTAAACGTATGACAGTTACCCCTACAGGGTTTCCCGCAGGATTTCTCGAAGGATTGTTGGCATCACCCGACCCTTGCCCCGACCACATCTTTCTACTCACCCCCCCCCCTACCCCCCCCTTAATTTATTTATTAAACGAACAATAATGAATCTATACTTATTTTGGTAACTGCCCATATGTTATTTATTAAAGAGATATTACCCTTTAAAGTTGTCTACAAGTACACACCATTTACATAATATTTATCAAAAGATTTTGTTTCCATATTGCTTATAGTTTTACAGCATCTAGGTTATATCGTTGTGTAAGTTAAATTTTATATATTCAATCATAACAGCCTTAAGAATATTTGATTCCTATTATGCCTTCATTGCGTAATTTCATTGTGATTTTGACCGGTGATGTATCTTTAACTTACAATTGACCGGTGATGTATCTTTAACTTACAAGAAAACATGCATTAATTTTCTACTATATAAAAGTGTTTACTGGTAAGGAAATATTTTACTTACTAACAATAATAAAATGAACATTATATTTTAACTTACACGTATATTTAGAGATTATTCACCGGGCAAGCAGGGCCGGCATGTCAATTCGGCCCGGCATAGCAATATCGGCCCGAGAGATTCAGCTCCAGGGCCGATGTTGCGACGCCGGGCCGATATGACCTGCCGGCCCAGCTTGCCCGGTGTATAAACTTTTTATTACACGTGAGCTTCTACGATTTTTTTGCATTGTTTTTCTTTTGAAGACGCCATACTTTACTATGTATTTGGCCCAGCGGCAATAGTTATTTTAAACTATTTGTTAATGTCAGTCGTGAGTTAATTCCCCGTTTTGAAGTGAGATAACATATAGCATATTTATAATATTGAAATTGATAACATATTCAATCATTTAATTATAGAATCATTCAATAAACATGTTTTTATATGTATACTTGTATTGTTCCTTACGCTTAAGGACTATTGTTATAAACATTCAACTCTCATAAAATGCTCACGTTTTATTTAAACATGCACATTAAGCATATACAGTTTCTAAACAAATAATACAAATAATAAACACCAATTATCAAACTAGTACCTATCGGATAAATGTACATGACAATCAGATTACTACTAACCAAATTCGGCAAACAAAAGTTCGTCTAAACCTATTTAACAGTTATTTCAAGTGAATGGACACGGCGTTGTTGAACACACAATTGGCGAAGATAGAATTTGGGTTGATCTTGAGTCTGCCACTGGGGATGTGCTCAATGGGCAAGGTGATCACTTGCTCTTGTGGTTGCTGTTTGTAACGGTCAATAGCTGCAAGTGAGCTTTCAATTTCTTGCGACATGACAACCATTTCCTCGTCAGTGACAGATTGATCAAAGCTTTTCTTCGAGGTTGAGGCAGCTGGGGCATGTAGAATTGCTGACACGCGGATTTGTTTTTCTAGCGAAACGCTGTTGTAATAGTTCAGGGACAACAGGTTTTTATGCCCTGATTCTGAGCAACTTTATTTGGGGGGACATTTGCATTTAGCAATTCCGAAATGCAGGTCTTCCTTCCCGAATGGTTCGTATGCCTAGCACTGAGCCCCGCTTCTTCGCTCATTTTCTTGCAATTTCTCCAAGTGGATTTTCCCCATGCCACAATTTATAAACCAGGCCTTCCCCCCTTTTCGCTGGCTCACCGAAGAAGGGATTCGGTTGCAAGTAGAAACGGCTGTCTGGCTGGCGTGACTGCTCTGGCCTCCGGTCAGCGTTGTCCTTGTAGAGCTTCACAGGGCAGTTTGGATCTCCTGCAAAAGTAAATAATATTAAAATATGATCCAATATTATCAATTTAAGTAAACAAGTAAACTGCGAAGGTTTTGTCTTGATAAATTCGCTTTTATTTTGCATCACAGTATGTTGAATAACATATCATGAAATATTACACAACTTGTATGAGAATTCTTAAAACTCAACAAAGTACATGTATAATAATAATTTTAATAATAATAATAATAATAATAATAATAATAATAATTCACTGAAGCTACCTGGTTGCTCAAACAGTTTGGGCGCAAAGTCTCTCGAGTCCTTCGTTGCTCCATTCCGTGTTTTGGTAGCCCTCTCGTTGAACTCGACGTAGGATAGGCCGGTTGCTGTTACCGACAGCTTCACATCGCACCACAACATCGTCGTGTGTTCTTGCCTGCCTCGTAGACCATAATGGACAGTTTTGTTCCACCACAACGTGTTAATCATCGCCTTAGGAATTCCTGGATATGAGACAAAACAATGATTTAGTTTATTTGAATGTAACCCCGAGTGCACAGATTTGTAGTGGTTACATGTGCATGAGAGTGGTCTTCCATGCATGGTTGTTTACGTTTACCATACTGACGTAGGCTACTCGACAGTTTCCCTGGCGCAAATAGTTTGATTTTATAGAAATATCTTTATTAAACATTACAGAAAGCTTTCTTAATCAATTGAAATATTTATTTTTTATGTTAACATCAACAGCCGTGTGAATAATGTAAAGGTACCTTTATCTTTATGACATTTAGATCAAATGAATTATTTATAAAACGACTGTTCTGCTGTAAAAGGGTCTGATCGGCTCTTCTTGTTGCCAAGGCCATTTTGCTTAAGAAGCTTCTGCTTTGAACTTAGAACATCTCGGGAGTGCTTGAAGTCATTATCGGTGATTATGTTTTTGTTGTAGCTGGTATTTGATAGGTGTCGGTTGATTGATGATTGAAACGATTTAAGCGAATCTGGCTCGAATTCAGTTTTGTCCCTTTTTCTGACATTTAAGAAATATCTCGCTAATTCAATATCCAGTTGCCCAGGTTCCATCTCTTCAAAATCTTCAGACCTTCCTTGCTGTCTAAGCCATTCTCGGAATTTATTCACGTCACTTTTGGTCTTCCTTGATGTGTTCGGATTTGTCATGCTTTTAACAAACTCATGTGTGTTGTAATTAATTTCAATTTTACTGTCTAAATCTAACAATCGGTTAGAAAGAGACTCCAGTACTTTGTCGCCTCCAGTCGCCATCTTTCAAAGCGCCTGTGTTGCTTAATGACGTCGAAGATTTCATTGGAGATCACATGCGTTTATTCGTGATATGGATTTTCGGCCCGCGATATGGGTTTTCGGCCAGCGATATGGCACTTTCGGCCCGCCCCATATCAGGTCATGTGACCAGGCGTGTTCTTCAATATTTGTTACTATTTATAGTAACACATGTAGTAAATTCATTTACTTACAAGGGCATTATTTAATTATCCTTTCTATAATATATTTATTTACTTACTATATTAAGTAAAATATAAGAATATATTTTAAAAACATTTTCATATTTGAGTTTTCGCCCATTTTAAAAGTCATCAAGTATTTATTCCATGTCGAGTATATTTGGTTTGAAAACCAGTTATTAAATAACCAACGAAGTTATTGACACCTGCAAAAAAGCCTAAGTTATAATTCAATTAAATTACTATTCTTTTTTCATTACTATTTCATTTTGATTGCAATGCTATGAGGTTAATTGTTATTTACATTTATATGTATGGTAATTAATCCTTGCCCAAGTGTGAAGTTCTGCATGCCATTAAACCGCTTTAAACACCAAACGCTTTGCATTGCCCGTTTTAATCATTTTATGTTTAGTGTTGTGTTGTGTGTATTGTAATTTGTTGGCTATTTATGCAATTGGTCACTGGCTCAAAATATATTGATTAGGATGCTATTCAGTGTTTATCTCCTGCTGATGTTTCTTGGGTTGTTCTTTTTATCTGTAAAACATATATAACGTACAATACACGCCACGCGAAACCCGCAGAATTCGCGCTGTCGTGACGGGCCGACGATTAATATTCGCGTAGCGACGTCACGAGATTTCGCGACGAATATGTCAAGAAACTTTTTCGCGATTCCCGGCGATTTTACAGGTATATGTGCATCTGCTCTTTAAAAATCTGGAGTTGTACCGTTACACGGTCATTTTACAAATTTCTACCTAGTGTATCATACAGTGTATGTTAAATATTAAGATATCCATGATAGTAGGTTAATAAATAAACAACTTACTGATAAAAATGGCTATAATTTGACAGAATTGTTTGAAAAAAGATGACAACGCACATAGATACCACAAATTGTGACTAAATCACTTTATAAATAGTCGAGAAATTATGAAAAATAGAAATGCTGCATTAGAAGTGGGATTGTATATACGCTTTTGTAAGACAAAACTTAAAATTAGGACAATAAATATTATTATCGACAAAAAATGTAAACGAGTTAATAATTAATCTTAAAAGCAACGATTATCATAAATTTGCAAATGATCATTGTTTTGCACGATATTTTATAATGGTCATTCAAACATGGAGTTGTATTGAATGTGTTTTTTATATGCACATACCTCTCTATGAATGAATATATGTAAGGCATGGTTTCATTTAAAGACATATTATAAATTTCACGTATTTTTCGTGTTTAAACATTAAATCTGAATAAGGCACTTTTTATCCGTAAAACACACATCGTAAGTAAATTGGTAAATACAACAAATACTTTTATTTTTATTTAATTGTATACCAACTTTGATAATTGTTCATGTATACAATAATAAGTTAATTTCTTTTGAACATTTGTATATTCTTCAAGAAATGTCACATGGTGATTTGAAGGATTATGTTAATAATATATTTCAGATTTATACATACAAGTAACCGTTCCTCAAAGTTTTGTTTAAACGAATTAATTCACCGCTAAGTGAAATATTGCGTACAGGTGTTTAAGTTTACTATTTCTTTCTCGTCGCTAGTCGTCGCGGTACAAAATCATTCGCAAAGAAAGTTCGCGTGTTCGTCGCGAGATTTAGAGAAAATTCGTGACATCGCGAGCGAGAGCTCTGCGCTTCGCGATGAAATTGGTTCGTCGCATATTGCGTGTTTCGCGTGGCGCGTACTGTACTATGTACACGTTGTTATTAGACACGTTTGTATTGTAGCTTGCGCTGTTGATGGCCATTGCCCGTGGAATGGCTTCTGTAACCAGAACACCCGGTTAAGTGGATGCTTAGACGGCTTTCATTTAAACGGAGACGGGACATGTTTGGTATTAAAATTCGCACGTGTTAAAATATTTCACCAAATTAGTATTGATTTGTGACACTAAGCTTGACATGTACCAATAAAAATTATATATTGTATCTTGCACTTTTCCCGATAACCACAAGTTACTTGGGGCTGATTGTCATATTAAAGAACATCCTGGCGAACCTTACATACAGTAAACACACCTGGTTTTAGACTCATGTGGCGATGTTGATGATGTATATTAGTTTATTATTTTCAGCGTTTACTTTACATTTAATTTTGTAAAAGGCTACAATACCACTGGGCACGAGATGTGTACGTTTATAATCGTAAACAAAAAGTGCTTCAATGTCTCACAATCTCCGACTGTTAATAAAATGCATAACCGAAGATGAATAGCTCCTGTCGTGTATAACTTGAATGATTCACTGAAAAATAGGGATGGGACCGAATACTCGAATATTTGAATATTGGATAATATTTGAATATAAAAAAAACGAATACGAATATTCCATTTTCTCATTTATTTAAAGAACAAAATTTCTTTAAAAAATCATGTTTTTTTCCAGTTTGATTGCAAAGTTAACATGAATTCCAGTCGTAGTTCCTGCCTAGGAGGTGCGCGGGGTCAGTGTAACGTTTTTACAACACATGCTAAACATGTCCACTTAACGACAATTGATAATTGGCAGGGGGGCCACGTCTGTAGGAGGCGCGAATATGACGTATTGTATCCACAAATAACAAAACTGGGCCATGTTGTGATAACGGGTTCACAGTTTGCACAAGGCGTACAATGTTGTTTATTATCCTTATGTGACATCTATACGGTTAACTTGTTTACAGTAAACAAATCAAAATGAGTACTCTCTAAGCAAACCAATCAAAATGAATCCATTATCAGCCAATCAATTTCTTTAACAAAATTAGCATGATCTGTCAATCTTACTATACGTCACATGTACATTATTCTCCATTATATCAACACCGTATATTATACAAGAGTCTTTGTTATTAAACAATGCCACCATCACGTGCTTGGAAGTACTTTATGCGGTCATTAGACAAAACCCAGGCAACATGTAATCTGCACAGCAAATATAAGCTTCATGGGTCTGAGAAAAAAAAACGGAACGATTAACAAATTAATTAACAATAAATTTAACAATATATTACATTTCTTTATATTTGCCTAACACGCACAAAGTTATATCGCTCATGTACCACTGAAACAAGGTAAAACAACTACGTACACGTAGTATACATATTTCGGATAGGTAAATATTCGGACAGGGTGCCGTATTTAGTAGTATATAATAGTATTTACAAAACGAATATTCGAATATATTCGAATACCTAAAACGACTATTCGAATATTGATTTCAGTATTCGGTCCCATCCCTACTGAAAAAGTAAGATGCTTTGTCAATTGTTATGCTAAACTTGCATTTACAGACAGTGACGCGTGCAGTTCATCCCCCTGTTGGGAAGGCAAGTGTCTTAGCTCGCAGGACGGTTACTTCTGCAAGTGCTATGCTGGGTACGAAGGACCCACATGCAGCATAAGTATGTTAACGTGTATGATGTGAACATGCTTTAACATATCAAACATCAATCGTATACTGTTATTGCTGTTTCGTTGTTGTATTACAAGGATAGAAGCATTTTGCTGTACAGCTTCAATATAACTGTTACATGTGCGTAAAGCATGGCCGGAAATTTGAATTCAGCTAAAATGACCACATCCATTGTTAATGACATCAATGTAACGCATACCTTTAACAGGCTGAATAGTTTCGATATTATCGAAACTTTAATCACTGTCAATGCCAAATCAGAAAGTGTGACTTAAAGTTCCACATAAACATTAAATATTTATTATACAAAATGCAGTATGTCCTCTAATCAATTATGTTTCGTAGAGTATAGATTTACTAGCTGCCCTGTGTCCTGGATAAGGCTTATATGAGTCTTGAAAGAACTTAGTTAAAGCCAATACAATTATGCCGTACAAGAAAATTTAAATTTATCGTAACGTCGTAGATCTATTTGTTTGACATGTTACTCTCAACGTGACTGCAACATAAACATGGCTACAGAGTTCTGTAGACAGACTCAGAAGGATTACATAGCATATATACTGGAAATACGTGTGGTGTCACATTACGGTAGTTTTGAACAGAATCAAAGGTAAAAGTCTGCAGCCGGAACCGATACTGTTGATTTGAAAAAGTCCGATCACATATTTCAGATACCCGTTGCATCCCTATCGGTTACGTTGTATGATAGTATCAGTATTCCATTACTATTAATACAGCAAATGATCATTTCGTAGTTGTATTTTTATTTCGAAATAGAAATAAAATAACTGCCAATTTCTGTTTGTCAGCGGGACGATTGTCAGGCAATCTCTGTGCGAATGGGGCAGCGTGTGTCGACTAAGTGCAGGCGTATGTATGCCAATGCGTGCCGGGATTTACAGGCAGCTATTGTGAAACGAGTATGTGATACTAGAATTCTAATGAATGATGACTGTGTGTACTTCATGACTGCTGAAACATTGTTACGTTTACCTAATTTTGCGTAGAATGTTAACAACTTAAAGGTAAAACACAACAAAAGCGTAAGTTTACCTTATTTATATATATAAACCTTTTCGTAAGAGTAAAAGTTTCATTGTTTTTAATTCATCAAATGCTGAAAAAACAATAAGTATGTTGCTTAAAAATTATTGCTAAAGGATAGTGTCTTGCCACAGTCGAGCTTTATTTAAGTCCAAATCACAATTGTCTGGTACGAGTTGTTAAAGGAATCTTTTATTTGCGGGTATTTGCTGTTGACAATATCAATGTTTCAATCAACGTAATTGTTTCTGTAAGATATATCCACTAGTGACTGTGTTGACAGTGGTTGTTTCAGCTATTACATAGTATGGTACGTATGCAACTGTTTTTTTTAGATATCAACGAATGTGCCAGTAGCCCCTGCAAAAACGGCGCCCAGTGTTTGGACGGACAGAATACACGTGCGTGTGTAAGGAAGGATGGTCAGGGACACTTTGTCAGACAAGTGAGCATTACCCATGAGGCGGTATGGAGGTGTTGACCTTTCGTTTTATACAATTTCACGTTCACAGAAAAGTTTCTTGGGTGACCCTTTACCAAATTTATTCCAATCAGTTGGGTTTGTCAAACAACATGGAAGCCACAGGCCGGGCAGTTTTCCTCATATAGTTATATTTACATTTTTGTAAACTGGTTATCCGAAACCCAGCTTTAATATACACATACGGTCATCATGGACCTCGTGTTTTTGTAAGATATCGAAACATGCGTAAGTAGCAACTGCAGAAACTGATTTGTTGACAAACTTTCTTATTTCTATATTCGATGGTACATACCTACCTCTTTGTTCAGATATCAATAAATGTGCTAGTAACCCCTGTAAGAACGGTGCCCATTGTTTGGACGGACAGAATGGATACACGTGCGTGTGCAAGGCAGGATGGACTGGGACACTTTGTCAGACAGGTGAGCATTACCCATGAGGCGGAATGGAGGTTTTGGCTTTTCGTCTTATACGAGTTAGTTTACACAGAAACATGTCTTGAGCGATCCTTCACCCAATTCTTTCCAACTATTTTGGTTTGTTTAATATCATGGCAACCAAGGGGCGGAGCATTTTTTATGGTTATATTGAAAACTTTGTAAATTGTTCATCCGAAAGGAAGCTATAATATACTCAGTTGAGCGATAAAGGGTCATCATGGAACTCCTGTTTATGTAAGATATCGAAGCATGTACCAGTAGCAACTGCAACAACCGTTTCGTTGACAAGGTTACTTATTTCTCTATTATGTGGTACATACGTAACTATTTATAAAGATATCAACGAATGTGCCAATAGCCCCTGCAAAAACGGAGCCCAGTGTTCTGATAGAGAGAACGGATACACGTGCGTCGGTGAGGCTGGATGGATAGGAACAATTTGTCAGACAGGTGAGCACTGCCTGAGAGGCGGAATGGAGGTTTTGACTTTTTTGTTTTATACGATTTCGATTTCACAGAAGCTTTTCTTGGCTTTGCACTAAAGCTAACAATAAGCTCTTGTTAAAAGTAGTGTCTGTATGCAATAGTATAAAGATACTCGATGTGTACTGGTTTACTTCAACCGTATTGCAGATATAAACGAATGCTCGTCCAATCCATGTCAGAACGGCGGCACGTGTCTGAACCAGCAAAACGCCTTCGAATGCCAGTGTACTGCCGGACACACGGGCGACACATGCAGAACAAATACGGGGTTTCGTAAACTGAGGCGCATATAGGATAACATCGCTTACGCACATTTGGATTATAAAAGCTAAGGCGTATCACAAAACATGTATAGTGAACATTTCCAGGTCTATGAGTTACAACATTAGTAATGCCAGTAGTAGTGGCAGTAGTGATAATAGTCGTAGCAATATTATGGTGGTGGTAGTTATAGTAGTTAAAGTGTTATTGGAAGAAACTATGCTGTTGTTATGGTTGTTGTTGATGGGTCAGCTATTGCTTTTTGCTACATTTCAACCACAACCAGCATCACAGGTGTGCTGGATGACTCGTGCGCGGAGCGGGAGAACAGTTGTTCCAACATCCTCCACAGTGAATGCAGCGGCACGACGTGCTTATGTCAGGCGGGCTACTACAAGACGGGGCCCAAAACTGCGATGGTGACAGTTTTGTATTGACTTCATACACAACATACGCAAATATGCATGGTTCATATACTCGTATATTTTAAATATTTAAAATAGACATTCATGTTTCATTCACATACATGAACTCAATACACATACATGTCTCACATATAACGTCCACATTGACACATATATAATAACATCACCATACATTGTCACATAAAAGTACATGTATATGTGTTACTCATGAATTTAGTAATATATAACATATTCATAAATGTATAACATTAACGTATATGAATAACGTGAAGATATGTGATGTACATATATATGTCGCAAATTAGTAGCTGGTTTTACAAGCATCCACTTTGATACTGGTCAATTCAGAAGTGTGGTTGTTAAATGTATTTTGTAGATTTATTTTTAATGCTGTTATTAAGACAAGATATTTCTGTGACGTCTGACCTTATTAACGAATGCAAAATCGCGTTTTATCTTATTCAGTCAGCACTGATAAACCGTATGTAAAGAGATTTAATGAAAACGTAAGATACATCTATCTAAGTCTATTAATCTGTTGAACTTATTTTCACAGATATTGACGAGTGCGTATCGTCCCCCTGTCTGCATGGAGAGTGTCTTAACTTGCAGAACAGCTACAGCTGCAATTGCAACGCCGGGTATGAAGGACCCACTTGCAGCACAAGTAGGTTATCGAGTATGGCATGTATGCACATTGTTCTGGAAAACATTATCAACGTCTTTTCTTCTTCGTTTTGTTTCTTTTTTTCCCAAGGAAGGGTTTTTTCCACACTGCATGAACCATTCTCAATGTACCTGTAAGCAGTGACTGCTGCCTAATAAAGACATAGACTAAGCTTATTATTATTTAAGTTCACCTTAATACATAAACGCACGGTCAATGTCATGTTGGTGTCACATTTGAGACACACATATAATCTAGCGAACTTAAAAGAGTAGTAAGCATTAAAGCATTTTCTTAATACAAGTCGGTTTTAACTGATGGTATGTCTCTTTGCAGGTATATATTGTGTTGTGTATCACGTGTTTATTTATTATTGATGTCGTGCATTCTAGTACTATTATGTTGCAAATTGCATGTCTTCAGACCCCAACGATTGTGTTTCCATGCCCTGTGTTAATGCTGTCTCCTGCATTGATGGTGTAGCCGATTATACCTGCAACTGCGAAGTTGGCTATGAAGAGAAAAATTGTCAGAACGGTACGTAAATAGCAGATCTTTGCTAAGCGTTTCACAGTATAATTTATGACTTAAATGTTTAGAAAACGTTATGGTCATTAATAGTATTAGAGGTTAATATTAAATAAACAGCAAAATTCAACCACGTTAAGACTTATTGTGATAATATGTGAATACTTATCTAGTCCAATTTTGTCAGTGTTAGAATATATAAACTTTGGATTGCTTTTCAAACAGTAAAAGGCGTGTTTGATTTAGCTGCATGCTGCCACTTAAAATGTTTCTGGAACATTTTGCAGAAACAAAATTGTGTGAGTCCAACCCTTGCCGAAACGGTGGCGTCTGCATAGAAAGCATTGCTAAATTCACATGCATCTGTTTAGCCGGGTACACAGGAAACTTGTGTGAAAATGGTAGAAACTATATTCATATCGCTATATTTATAGCTATTTAACGGATATAATAATTCAAACAATATTAACGCTAACCGGAATGGATAATTTAATTATTGACGTTGTTTAAGATATTCGCATTGACAAAACATGTGGATGACAGTAGGCATTTGCTACCGCAGAGCATAGAGCTATAAATGATGTCATTAAACTTGCGATTGCTAGCTTCTAAAAGAAATTTGATTGAATAAAATTATGGAAAACACACTAACGTGAAATTTCTAAAATGAACGTGCTTGTTTATAAGATGGTTTTCTGACAAAGAATCCTTACAGATACTTTTTTTAAGATAGATTTAAGAACAATGTCACAATAGTTAATTTTGGTTATGCTTCATTTGATTCGGCTTGCAGGCCTGTTATAACGACAGGATAGACACATTTATTTAATTAAAATGTAAGGTATTTCGGATATTACTTGGGTTTAATGTAAGACTCACAAACCATATTTGGCGATTTATGCATAAACATGTGTTATTAACTATATAACATATTATCATCTTTATAAAACAAAACTGAAGAAAAAAACAAATATTTAAAAAAAAATAAAACAGTAGAAAGAAAATACATAAGGTATAATTATTTTTCTAAAGAATAATCATCATGGCTACCAATAAATTATTTATTACTTAGTTGAAATGTACCGATTGCAGAAAGTCAACTCCAAAACAATCCACAGCGATATTAAATGTTTGACGAGATATTAGAAATGCCTTCGACGAAAATGAAACCGAAACTTAAACGGGGATTCCTACGCCGGAGGCTACACGTCAGTTGCGACACTTAGACAGTTAAAAGTAAAGTTTATATCCACGTTTAGTTGTAACTATAAGAATTGAATACTATTTGTGTTCAATTCATCGGAGTGTGAACTGTCGGGAAAATTACGCCTAATTTATGCATAAACGCCGTCGGCATTTATGCAAATTAGGCGTAATTTTCCCGACAGTTAATACACCGATGAAATGCTTAAATTTACTATTCAATTCTTAAATGAATGTGTGCAATGTGAAACTTTTCAAATAAATATTCTTTTTTTGGTGAGGGGGGTGATATAAAGCGTTTTCCTGCTCTTTGTCTTAAAATATATAAAACTGTTCCGTAATATTTTGACACTTTTGGTAGTGGATAATGTGTTATGTGCGGTAATTGTGCTATTTATTTGTGAAGATATATTAGCACATTATGTTTTTGAATAACCCTTGTAAAAAACTCAGTTATACCACACAAGCACGCGTAAGGCATTATTTAAAAATTAAACATTGTTTACCACATATTGACAGTTTTAAAGATATTGAAATGAAGGTGAATAGTTACTTTCCCTATTAAACTGCTTTATACATTTTAAAAATAGGCAACGTTAGTTAAACCCATATTCTGCGGCATTGATTTATTTTTGGTGACAGAGTTTAAAACAAATTGTGAGGATTAGAAAATCTTTTGGCGTCACAGCATCAGATCTTAAGCCGGGATCTGGTCCCTCGTTAGGTGTTAGTATTTTATTATATCGCATGTAAATGTTATTAATATGATTGCATTTACAAAATAAATTGAAATAGTCATGACTGTAAAACTTGAAACACAAAATAATAAGGTAAAACATATCGATCCTGCGGTATGATGAACTATTGTGAAACACCACTCTCGATAAAATGATTAATGGTTTATGCGTGTAAACGTTCAAGCAGCACGGTGTTCGAGTGATAAAGTCGTTAAAACTAAGATGTAACTGCTTACACCGGTGAATGTATGTAAATCATTTTCTTCTTATTTACATTCGTGAACTATATTTATTTTGCTTGACTAAAACATGCACATTCCACTTTTCCGTTCCTAAATTACGGTTGACAAAAATCTGCGATGTTTAAAATGCATTTATATTTCTTGTAAACTAACTAAGAATGCATTATGTATGAGATTAAGACAACAACAATACATCTACCAGTAGGTATTCAAATATTGGATTCAAAACATGTACAAATATCTGGTCATTGGTGTTATTGTATGCAATTTCAGGTAAAAAGTTTTTATACTCTACCGGCTGAGCGAGCTGTGAATGATCAGAGCCATCATCTAAATCCTAACACGCTGATACGCATATGTCTTTTATGTCACCATATGTAACATTTAATACCATACTTGTCAAAATAATGCAATGTTGTTTGTACAGAGCAGTACACATATGGTCCCGTAGTGAATATTAATTATAAAAACTAAACTCAATTTCGTAGACAAAATGCATAAAATTCATACCCAAAAAAAAAGGTATAGTTCGCATTGGAGTTGCAGAAAATGTGGTCAAGTCATGTAAGAATCGAAATAATAGTCTCATTATCGTTGTTTATCGGCTAAAACAACTACGATTTGTCGTTATGATGCGGTATATTTAACAAATCGATAAACAGTTCTACATCGAAAAGTATTTCTTAAATCTTCGTGACTGAAATGAGTTATACATAAATCTTTTATGTTAAATGTACCGAT
The DNA here is from genome assembly GCA_027627225.1 of Congeria kusceri. Taxonomy (NCBI): domain Eukaryota; kingdom Metazoa; phylum Mollusca; class Bivalvia; order Myida; family Dreissenidae; genus Congeria; species Congeria kusceri. The sequence goes on from CM051024.1 coordinate 99,582,648, forward strand.
CCATTTGGTATGATGAAATATTGCGAAATACCACTATCACTAACGAGATATCGTGTCTAGTTGTATGCAGTATAAACCAGTACGGTGGCCGAGTGGTTAAGGCGTTGGACTTAAGTTCCAATGGACGAATGTCCGCATGGGTTCGAACCCCATCCGTACTATTTATTTTTTAATGACGTACATGTCAATATAAATATAAATAATAAATATGAAACAGCTATTAATGGATTTTACATGCAATTTACATGTACATTATATCTAGTGCATAAATGCAGTATAAACCAGTACGGTGGCTGAATGGTAGAGGCGTTCGAGTTAAGTTCCAATGGACGTATGTCCGCATGGGTTCGAACCACATCCGTACTAATTGTTTTTAATGACGTACATGACAAGATAAATATAAATAATTAATATGAAACTGCTATTAATGGATTTTACATGTAATTTACATGTACATTATATATAGTGCAGAAATGACTTAAACTTGCAAATTCCACTTTAATTTTATATCTAAAACTCAGTATTAAATAAACTATGCATGCTGTAAGAGATAAAGAACAGCAACATAGCTGTTTGTACAACAACTCAACCATCTGGTCCCGTGGTGTAATGGTTAGCACTCAGGACTTTGAATCCTGCGATCCGAGTTCAAATCTCGGCGGGACCTCATTTTATGTGACGACGCCTTGGTTTTCATTTTAAGATTTCCAGTAGGAACATTTTCAAATAAAGTTCTCATTAATATGTTAATTATATTTTTCATAAAATGTTTAATGCATTCGTCCACGTTTCTCCTTATAGACTAGATATATTTAATGTTGAAGTGAAGATATCATGAAAAATATACCTTATTTCTACCTAATTTTATAAATGTCATTGAATTATCATGCCGTTGTAATGATTAAGATCATAGCTCCGACATAGAAAACGCCCGGCTAGCTCAGTCCGTAGAGCATCAGACTTTTAACCGGGTGTGTTATCTGAGGGTCGTGGGTTCAAGTCCCACGTTGGGCGTTTTTAAGATATTAAAATGCTAAATAGGAAATATTTACAAGTGGAATAATTGACCGATCGATATTGGATTCATAACCACATCAGGTAAACCTCCGACAAACACCTTTCACGTTGTACGAATGTTTTAACAAGATATCTCCGTCAAACAATGAAATCCTGGCTTTAAAAAAGAAATAAACGTATCTTCGATAAAAGCTTGTCGATCGGCCATTCTATATATAGCGGTAACGTCACAATATCATACAGACCTCTGTAGGACCATATTTTTCACAAATCATATTTTTAACACATGTGAAAAATAGGATCTTATTTTTCACAGGTGTGAAAAATAGGATCTCATTCTTCACACATCGCAATCTCATTCTTCACATTTTCTGTGAGATTTGTGATCGATTCCATTTTTTGATATGCACTCAAATCATAGTCTCCACACATGAAAAAAAGTGTTAAAAATTTTTAAAAAGTGAATTTTTTAATCAGAATCCTATTTTTCACACTGTATGTGCCCCCCAAAAAACGGGGTGATTTACGGTTCGGTACAATATGCATGGTATGGTACGATATGGTACGGCACGGTACCAGACGGTAAAGTATGGTACGACTTGGTATGGTATGACATGGTATGGCGTGGTATGGCATGGCATGGCATGGCTTGTACGGTATGGATTTTAATGTTATGGTATGGAAATGTACGGTACGGTAGAGTACGGTACGGTGCCGTGCGGTACGGTACGGTAATGTACGGTAAGGTACGGTACGATACGGTAAGGAACGATATGGTACCGTACGATTAGATACAGGAAGTACGGTATGCTACGCTACTGTACTGTCCAAACGTACGTACTAACATGTGGGGAGGTTCTAATAAGATCATTATATTACCGTCCGTGTATACGTATATTCTAGTTCGGGCGGACACATGCATGGTAATTTTGGTTCTAATAATCCAAAATAGGACGTGTATTTGTACGTACGTTCAGATGCATGCATTGGTTAATATCCCAATAAAAAGATGTACGTTCGTATGAACGTACGCGAGTACATATTCATATCTATCTCCTAATTCGACCGTACAAACGTATTTACAAACGATTAAGCGCATGCACACATATGTAGCTCCTAAATACACGGTGCATATGGTCACCGCATACTGCTGAAATAAAATTGGAATGCACAGTATACTTCGTGGCAAAAGTCGTTACACAGGCCCGATATATGTGTACCGGTATTTAAATTCAAATATTTAGCAATCCATATACTCATGATAAAACCACAAGATGCAAGGAACAAAATATGATTTAGGCCATATATGAACGTTCAATTTTAGCAAAATAGTGCTCGCATGGTGAAGATCTCGGTCAGAAACAAGTACCTGTATTCGCATTTTTAACCTTAAGTTTCAATATAAAGTATATAGTTTCAAACGTAACTTTTTCACCAAAGACACAGTGATAAGATCACAGTAACTTAAATGAGCTTCTATCACACGAATTATAGCCAAAATGGAAAAGAAATCTGAATATATATATCTGAAAACTCACTTCATGAATATAAGACATGGACATTTTTTCACCTCGTCTATGACGAGGGACGAATTTCAGGGAAATGCGTTGTAAGAATATATAGTAGCGATATCCACTGTGTTCCGTAGAACTAACATTATTGTCATATAATGATGAAAACCCGGAGAAATTCACATTTTCTTGCACTGCACTATGTTTTTTGTCCACAAGTATGCGGTGCCCATCCATTCATTATGAAACTAACGTAGTTGTATTACAGTAGTATACGGTGTCCATATACACCGTGAACTATGGCTTAGTTTCTCATATTTATTATTGATGACACTACTGATGATGACGTTAAGTATAATGATAATAATGGTTATGAGGAAAATAATTATGATGACGATGATGACGATGATGATAATGACGATGGTGACGATAATGACGATGATGGTGATGATGATGATGACGATGATGATGATATTAATGATGACGATGATGATGACGATGGTGATGATGATGATTACTGTATAATTATGCTCCAAATAATGATTTCATTGCTTGTCGCGATACAATTTTACCAGAAAATATGTGAAAAATGTGATCCGTACGCATACCCCCTTTTTGGCCAATCACATTCGTCACACTAACAAATGTGACAAATGAGATCCTATTCTTTACAGGCGTGTGAAAAATATGATTTGTGAAAAATATGATCCTACAGACCTCTATATTGAGACGATTCACACGCTAACCTATTCAGTTTGTTTATCTTTTTACAGGCATATTAATAATATTTTCCGTTATCCCGCACGTGTACAAATAAAACGGTTCTTGTTTTATTGATCAAAATTAAGACTCTATACGGACTATTAACGAGGTTACGTGTCAAACGTAACGCCCAACAATACAATGGGCGTTTGCGTACTGTTCTATAGACTTTTCAAGGGTTTGCCAAACAGTTTCATCTCATCGCCATAAATTGTTATTAGTTTTCATTTACCGAATAGATCACAAGATTTACTTAGTGCTGTTTGTGTTAAATAGGTTAACGTTTAAACACGTGATATCCAAGTACAAGGATTGGATTAGATTTCGGATTATTGTTGTATCCGATCAACCGTTTACATTTTTTCTGTAAAACACCGCATTGCCATTCGATTGTTGTGAGTTGTTAAATGGTGTACGAGGCAAGTGCAGTGGCCGAGTGGTTAATGGATCGGACTTGAATTGCAATGGACGGGTGTCGGTTTGAACACCACCCGTACGTTGCAGTACATTACACCATAACAAATGTAAATCAATAATTTTATCGTTGATTAATTCATGTTAATTGTTTTGATTTTATTGACTTGAGTGTGCAATATTCATTACGCTTACTTAAACATCTACTTCTCACTCCAATCACGATCGACAATAATGGTAAACACTCAAATGTGAGAAGTGTGATGCCGTACGGACTGAATTATCCGGGCATGATCAGAGTTCTCAACTTTATCCTACGATAATGAGCACATGTATCGTGTTGTAACCTTACAAGACATTGAATATCAAATGGGGAAAACTGATAATGATGTTGTTCGTAAGGGATGCAAACATGTGGTCCCGTGGTGTAATGGTTAACACTCTGGACTTTGAATCCTGCGATCCGTGTTCAAATCTCGGCGGTACCTTATTTTCTGAGTGACGTTGCTTTGCTTTTCTTTTCAGGATTTCCAGTCGGTGCGTCTAATGTGGTCTTCAGTATGGTCTTCGATAATGATAATACAACTAAAACTATATTTCTTTAACAAAAACTAATGCAAACTTCTTAAACATGAAAATACAATTTGTATTAGTGTGACATTTTATATTACATGTGGCAAATTAATCTCACCGCTGTTTTGTACAACATTACATACATTCGGGTCCCGTAATATATTGGTAAGCACTCAGCCATCCTGTGATCCGAGTTTAATCTCTGCGGGACCTGAATTACATATAATATATTGTTTGCTATTGTTTCATGACATTTTTGTTTCGTGTATACCTAATGCTATCTTTTTGACAGCATCAATACCTTACTATATAGTTTTACAGCATTAATTTCAAGGTTCTTTCTTTAAAGGGACTTGTTCACAGATGTTGGTATTTTTTAAATATGCTATTAAACGTCTTAACTTGCTAAATCAAAACATCTGGGCCCAGTTGCTCAAAACTTTAACGGCCGGTTAAGCTAACGGCCTGTTAACTTTAGATGCAAATAAAACTAATAATACAAGCATCTCGCTTATGAAGCATTTGAAAATTATTTGAGCATATCAATTCATTTAAAATAAATGCAAATTTTAAAAGTTTAACATTTAATTTACATCAAAAAGCTCATCAAAAAGTTAACGACCGTTAGCTTAATTGTCCGTTAAAGTTTTGAGCAACTGGGCCCTGAAATAAAAAAGCTCAAGCATGTAACAAGAAAAGAAAAATAAAACAAAAAAAAGTCACTTCCATCGGGGTACATTACCTCTCGACCATTCCGAGTTACAAACTAGGCGAGGTATTTTTATTTTATGTTAGTTACTCACGCGTTTTCAACAATTTTAACGAAAACAACAGAAACCCTCCAAATTATTACATTTCGCGTTACAAACGCTTTATGATTTTATCAAGTTCAACTAATGAACACTCATTAAACAAATGGTATTTACAGTATATATCTTGGTCAGTACTGTTATTTTGCTCCTTTATATGCCCTATTCTTTTATTTTTCGAATCTGTGACAAAAAGTTGAAAAAGTTTGAAAATTGTAAATTCGACATTCTGTGAACAGGTCCCTTTAAATAGTGTACGGAATAGGAAGTGATGCAAATAAAGGTCATATTCATACATGTTACTTATATATTGTAATAAAATGTTTGATACAATCAACACCGTTGTCTACTTAAAAAGTATTGTCCGACAAGATTGACCGGGCGCTTATTTGTTTCCGTGATTTTTCATAGATTTCCGTCCTTGTACTCGCGTATGTATTGTAAACACTGTGCTCATTAGATACTTTCTAGTCGATATCTACGCATATATTAATAATCTGGAATGGTAGCATTATGGCCGAGTGCTCGATTACTGTTCATAGGTTATGACACAATGTTGTTCAAATCCAGATTTCAATCCATGGTTTAGGGCAATACCGTTATAAGGAAAATGTCGTCCTAACTGCAATTAATGTCCATTTTTTCTGAGATGAAATAATTGCCTTTGTAAAATAAAACAAAAAAGGGAAATGCGTGCCAATTTCCATGGTGCTACTTTGAAGAAAATAGAATTGTGAAACCTAAACAGCATTCGAATCCTCAACCCCAAGATCCTGAAGCTAGAGCCTTAACTTCTCGATTATTTCATTCTACGTTGATAATTACATGCTTGTATAAAATATTTTAAAATTCTCCATTAGTAAATTGATTTGTCACGAGCGATCGCTTGTATCTCCGATAAAAGGTTACGTAAACAAAGGGAAGTATACATGAGTGGCAGGTCAATGAAATCGGACTATACCTTATTGTATAAGTTAACTGTCATTATTACTGTTACTTTTATGCAGTTGTTATGATTAAGTTGATCATTGTATCATCGCCTGGCTAGCTCAGTCGGTAGAGCATCAGACTTTTAATCGGTAACGATATCTGAGGGTCGTGGGTTCGAGTCCCACGTTGGGCGGTACTTTGTATTTTAAGTTATTAAAATGCTTAAGACAATATTTACAAACGGAATTATTGCGCGTTATGTTTGACCTTGCACCCATTCAATAGTGGTTACTTCATAAACAAATACCTCTATACTAAGACTGTTCACAAGCACAAGTTGGCTTTTTCGGCACATAATTGTATCCGATAAATGGGTGAATTATGGTACATATTTCTCCATGGCTTTAATACGTATGTGAATAAAACATGGACAAAGCTCGTATCATTGATACATGTACTTCCAATCTAGATTTAGGACCTTTACGGAATTATAATAAGGTAACGTACCAAATCTAACGCCGAATATCGCATTGTGCGTTTCCTGAAGGTACTGGATCAACAAAGTATAACCGATATGCTGTTTTATTCTGTAAAATTTCTAAATAACACAATGCGCTTCGATTTGTGTGGGTTTCTCCAATATCTGCATGTGGCGAGTATGGTGGCCGAGTGGTTAAGGCGTTTGACTTAAGTTCCAACGGACAAATGTCCGCATGGGTTCGAACCCCATCCATACCAAATATGTTTATAATACTATGATATAGAATTTTATGAATCGAAATTCGTGGCATTTTAAATACGAAAATATGTGAACAAGTCCCTTTAAAATCGTAACTGCTTGAGGGTAGGTGTATCACAATGTATGTATAATAAGTTGTGCGCGATTCTAATTGCGCCAGACATTTCCAGATTATCCGTGTATTATTGGGATTCTTAAACCGCTGGATTAAACTAGATCTTTATTGGGATAATGTCACAGGAGCTCAGAACAAGTATACTATTCTTATGTTACGTAGTATCTGGTCCCGTGGTGTAACGGTTAGCACTCAGGACTCTGAATCCTGCGATCCGAGTTCAAATCTCGGCGGAACCTCAGTATCACTCTTGCTATACCAATTTTTTTTTTTTTTCTGATTGTTTTCTCGTTTATTCATTCAATAATAAGAAAAATACGCATACATACGTATTGATTGTGTTGCCGTAAAGTAATGACCGCATTCTAGCCAATGAATGTTACAATTACATATAGACATAGCTTAACAGCGATAAGTTAAGCATTGTGAACTTATGCGTTAACGAAATTGGCGTTAAATGTTACATGTAACTGTTAAAATGCTTTAGAAATATTAACAAAAAGACATTGAAACCATTCGTATACAATTCATTTGTAAATTAAGGCGTTGGACTTAAGTTCAAATGGATGAATATCCGCGAGGGTTCGAAAATATCCTTACTAATGTGTTGGGTAAACTAATATATTATCGATAAAGAATCGAACGCCAAAAAATAATGTTTTTTTCTATGCACGGTTTCGAAAGCAGGATTCAAACTCACATCTACAAAATCGCACACCCCAATGGAAACTTTCCTACGCTAAACTAATATTTATCAATAGTGCGCATGCTATTAGCGGTATTTGATGTACATTTCCTTCATATCGATTTTGCTACTACTACCAATTTTCCCGCGCCCGCGAAAAGTGTCACGGTGACAACCTTTTTATAATAAAAAATATTTATACTGTTTCTTAAATAAAACGACACATCTTGTTTGAAGCAATCATTTCATAAATACTTCATAAAGTATAATTTAACTGTTGAAAATGTTATACTGTATTAGCCGTCGATATGCCCGTTTAAGTTATGGCTATACTTACCATACTAAACTTTGGCTAATACAGCATGTATTCGAATGCGACGTTTACTTTACACAACAACAACTACATACATAATTTAAAAATGTGTGCCTTATATTGGAAACAAGATCTGATGGTTTATGTGAAAAGTATTATTAGGTATAAAAATGGAAAATATCAGAAAAATATCACCAAAAGACTTTTATGGAAAATAGGCCCCTGCCGAGATTTGAACTCGGATCGCAGGATTCAGAGTCCTGAGTGCTAACCTTTACACCACGGGACCAGCTGTTTCAACAATAAAGTATCGATATACTTATAAATTCATATACTTAGTTATGCAACAAAAAGTGCACATATAAATTACAATGAACGTGTGGATAAGCTTTTGCAACTAAATGGACTATGCTTACGACAAGGCCAACGGAGGGGGGGGGGACAACATCAGTAAAAAAATATGAAATTGACCATACATTTACTATGCAGTGAACGTAGTAAACAATTTGGACTTCTTTTCCAAACGGAAAGTTAAAAAATAACAGTAAAGAACGACAACACTACTATGGGTAGATCCCAATCATACTCTTCGCAGTGTTTCCTCAACTATAGGATATTGCTGCCAGAAGAGGAGCAACAACTGTGATAACTTTGGATTGAAATACATTTACAACATTACTGGTTGAATCAATCATTATTTGTGCGTTTTTTTATTTAGTTTTGTATACGTTTGTATCGCCCGGCTAGCTCAGTCGGTAAAGCATCAGACGTTTAACTTGCAACGTTATTTGCCCCACGTTGGGCGTTACATTGTATTATAAACTTTGATGAGATTTAAGTTTATCTAAACCTTATGTATGTTGATTTATTGTCCATGTGTCTGCCAGTTTTGGTCATCACGAGGCCAGACGTATTATGATGCTACGCTTTTACATTCCGGGTATTGGCAAAAGGAATATATGAGATGTGTCTTTGGAAAACCGGGCTTAATGCATGTGCGTTAATTGTCATCCCCGATTAGCCTGTGCTAATCCGGGACGGCACTTTCCGCTTTAATGATAGTTTCTGTTTCAAGGAAGTCTCTTCTAAACATAAATCCACTGTAGGCGGAAAGTGCCGTCCTGGATTAGCCGGTGCGGACTGCACATAATGCAAGTATCGCGAAACGTTGTTTTGTTTTTCAAAAGAGTAATCAGCAAAGTGTAACCATCGGTCGAAATTCTTAAACCGAAAGAAGTTCGATAGCGGAATGAATACACATGTTTAATAAAAATGTTTTAAAGACACTTACTTCCATTTGAACAAATGTTTTTAGTTCGCGAAAAGAACTATTAAGGTTTGTTTGGACTTAATATTTGCAATTAGATGTTTACAATAGATAGCAATAAAAATGAGATGATAAACATAGTACGGGTGGGGTTCGAACCCATGCGGACATTCGTCCATTGGAACTTAAGTCCAACGCATTAACCACTCGGCCACTAAACAGTTATTGGGAATAAACCAGCGATCGAAGCGCAGAAAGTAATTTCGCAATATTACAAAAGCTATATCGGCAAAAGACCGTTTCACAAATAAAATCAATTCACCTGGATGTCACACGATTAACGGTATTTGGCAACAGAGCACGTGGTAATTTGTGATATTCCATAAATGGATATAAATCATTTAACAATAGCTGGGGAGTAGTTTAAACTTTTCAAAAGCTGGAAAGGTCTAACCAAACTGATCTAGTACTTGCATGAAACATAATGGTTAATACATATTCCATGTCTCGCTGTGCATCATATGAGTAATATACAAACACATAAACATACACTTATCCTGTGTATTTAAATGTTTATTAACATAATAACATACATGTTGGAAAGGGGCACTACATACATAATTATATGATGATTTTTGTAGACATTATCAATTAATGCAACACTAAATGCGTACTTGTATGTGTATATACGTAGGCATGTGAAATTTTAAACTGTAATATGTCTGAGTACCACTTGGAGACACGCAGTCAATTATATGTTCTTTGTTGGGTACCAATCCCAAATAGATAGTGAACTAGAACTGATAATTTATTAAAAATGAAAGTAAATTCTTGGTTTTCGTATACAAATATAGATATTCGAGTTCCACGTTGGGCGTTACTTTTGATTGTAAGTTATTAAAACGCCTAAGACAATAATGCCAAACGGAGTTATTACGCGTTATGTTTGACCTTGCACCCATGCAATAGCGGTCACGTCACAGACAAAGACCTCTATACTAAGATGGTTCACAATCACATGTTGGCTTTTTCGGCACATACTAGTATCCGATAAATGGCTTTGTATGTGGTATGTGAATAAAACATGGACATTGCTAGTATTGTTGATACTTCCAATTTAGATTTAGAACCTTTACGGAATTCTCATAAGGTTACAAGTCAAATCTAACGCCCAAAAAACTAACGCGCGTTGCCTGAAGGTACTGGATCAATAAAGTTGGATAAACAATAACTGTCCGAGGACAGCGCACTCGAGGGGAAGTAATTCACTCACTAATTTACAAGTCAGGTTCTTGCATGCAACACACCGTCTGGTGATTATTTCTGGTAATTTATCTGACAATCTTTTCGATAGTATGCTCTGGACAATTATTTTTTACCTTTGACCTTAATGATTAAAATTGACATTTCAGCTACAGATCTGGTTCTTGCACACCACATGCCGTCTCAAAATGGTTTTCACTTCTGCCAAGTCATTTGAACATTTTTCCATGCCGGACAAAATTATACTTCGTTCAAAGTCAATGGCTTAAATTATTATATTTGACCTTTGACCTTTAAGTATGACTTTGACCTTGTACCAACCGACCTGGTTATTGAAAATTCTTACATACCGGACATAACTATGCTTCGGACAGAGTCCATGTAATAATTCATATATTTAACATTTGACCATTAATTGTGACCTTAACCTTGTAACTAGGGACCAGTCTTTGCGCGCAACACACCGCCTCATTATGATTAACATTTCTGCCAAGGTATTTGAAAATCATCCTATGCTGGACAAAGTTATTGTCCAGACAGAATCCGAACAAATGTACACACATACATAAGTACATACGTTACGTACCCACGGACAGGGTAAACACTATATTACCCAATCATTGATGGCTGGGCTTACCAACCTGAAATGACGTCACAAAAATCAACAAGATGACGTCATTATTCTGCGCGTGTTTGCTTTATGCCACAGTGTGGAAATGCAGCTAAGTTTTTCCCACGGGGTGTTATTTCGTCAATTCAATCGTGATAATGGGATAAAACTACATTGCAAATCGTTTTTTGCGATTCGCAATTACAATATGTGATGAATGTTAAATACTAAAGTGACCTATAGTAAGGTGCGCTTTGTACTTGAAGATGATAAGATACACAAATCGGAACTACGCGGTTACAATTTGTATATGTAATGTGTGTAAACTAAACATAAAAACTATCTAGAGTATCCAATCATATGTCCGAAGTTTCACGTAATTCAGTTGGTATTACGTTGTATGATTTTCACGTCCATGTTAGATACAAAAGATTATACATAAAACTTCTTTGGACAATTATGAACCGGTTATTGACGGCCTAATCTTACCAATCTTATCCTCACAGGACATGATATCATACAAACTAAAATCCAATTTTTCTGCAAAGATTTAAGGATGTCAAAACGTACAACAAAACAAGACTTTTGAACAGTTAACAGTGTCATTCTTGAGACTGATCTTTGAAATTATTTGCAGCATACGGCTAGCAAATACAATAATTAATTAGGTTTAGTTGATATGACCTTTTCATCTGACGTCAGAAATGTGGGCTTCTTACATAACCATTTTCATACGAATATTATAATAAGACAAATGGTCACAGTCACACATTGTTAGAGCGTTGTAAGTCGCCATTTATTCATTTCCACGAGTTTGATTTTAAGTACATGTATGTGCTAAGTCACAAAGCCGTCCCAAGGCATTGATCATTATACAAATATGGAATTTTTAGCAGTGCAATATCATGTGATGGTGCACATCAAAATCCATATTGAACGAGGCAATATTGAACGACAGCCTCGTTCAATATCACTTTTACTGTACATCATCACATGATATTGCACAGCTAAAACGTCCATACATGTTGTATTATATGACTTATAAAATAAGTGACAGCTGATGACGTTTTAAGAAAAAGAACACACTTTTATTTGTTTCAATCATAATATCAAAACAAAAATATATAAATCGGTTACTTCCCTTGTTTTAATTTTAAAGGGAGATCACTGTTTCGCTGCAAGAGTATTAGTCTGACGTCAACCAATCCATGACCGTTTACTCATGGACATACAATATGGCGGACTAACGGTATGTCATACATAAAAACTTAGTTTTCTAAATTGTTTGCGTTCGTTGTGCAAGTCGTTGTAACCAAACGTTATAATTCATTTTAGTATATCGCGATCTTTTAGTGATTTAAATCATGTTAAATATATATCGATTAAATATACTGAATAACCTGTCTGAACATCCATACATATATTTCGGATATTCGGACGTCTTGTTTACTATTGAATAAAATACACCAGAAATTTAGTAATGCTTATTCATAGATCTTTCAATACACTGTTCTTTTATTTTAAATAACTAACAACAAATAATACATTTTAATCTTAGGTTAATAAAGACCATTATCCTTATTAAAAAAATATGAATTGGTCAAACAAACTAAAAATAAATAAATAAATAAATGATTAATTTATTGATATTAATAATTCATTTAAACTGTTATATGTTGCGCATGCGTGAAGATGGCGGTCGAAAATTTATCGGAATAAAAATACATCTAAAATATTGCAAAATTTATAGAAATAAAACGTGTGATGCAGAACGAAGTGTGTTAAATTGAACATTTGGATATATATTGATGACCAGGAAACGTAAACCTTCTAAAGATTCGCCGGATAACGGTCAATCAAGCTCAAACCGAAACACGAACAAAAGGAACAAAGGAAAAAAAATGGCGCAAAATGTCCAAGTGTCGCCAGTGGCGAATCAAACTGGACAAATACAGGCAAGTCAGGCAAGTCAGTTCTATAACAGTCCACAGCTAACCCAGATGTCTGGTAATCCGTATGCCTACCTAATGAATACACCCACTTTCTATGGGCACGGGTTTGTACCTCCGGCAACGCCATCGCCGCCGCCAAGCCATGACATTTTGGCATCAATTTTGGAAAGTCTAAATTCAGTAGACAAGAAACTGTCTCAACTTGACCAAATACAACAAACAGTGTCTGGCATAGTCTCTCGGATCGACAAAATGGAACAACGAATAAGCAATTTTGAGAGCCGAATTAAGGAAATAGAAAAATCGTGTGATTTTAGTGGCAATGTGATTGAAAATTTAACAAAAAAGCAGACTGAGTTTGACTCAATACTTAAATCCACGAACAATGTACAAAACCGAGAGGAGTCAGTGAACCTGAAAGAATCAAAATTACAAGCAGAAATAACGGACCTCAAGTGCAGGAGTATGCGGGAAAATGTGTTATTTTTCCAAATACCAGAGGAAAAAGACGAACAATGCGATCAAAAGATATTGGAATTCATTCAAACCAAACTTCACGTGCAAAACGCTCAATCCGAGATAAAGTTGCATAGGGCACATCGTATAGGTCGATATCAGCCGAATAAAGTGCGTCCCATTGTAGCGAAGTTCGCGTATTTCCCAGACAAGGAGAGGGTCCGCAAGGAGTCAAAGCAGCTGAAAGGTACCCCGTTCGGAATATCCGAACAGTATCCCAAGGAAGTGACGGATGTCCGGCGAAGACTTATCCCAATCATGAAAAAGGCAAGAGCCGAAGGCAAGGATGCGTTCCTTAAACTTGACAAACTATACATAAACAAACAAGTGTATGTGGAATAGGACGTTCGTGAGAGTGTCGTTAAAGTTGTCACATGGAATGTGGAAGGACTTACTACACGTAAATGCTCCGATAGTAAGTTTATATCTTTTCTGTACAATCACGATATAATATGTTTAACTGAAATAAAGACTCCACAATAGACCTAAAAGGTTACAGCAAACCTATTCATTCATACAGACGATTGCAAAACCGTAGAGCGAAGCGCTCGAGTGGTGGCATTGTGATTTATATTAAAAACTCTATCCGTAAAGGTGTAACTTTAGTAAAAAATGACATTGATTGCATTGTTTGGCTTAAATTAGATAAGCTATTTTTTAATATTGAATCTGATGTATATCTATGTGTTGTATACATTGCACCTGAAAATTCCCCTGCTCATTCTTTGTATACTTATGATATTTTTCAAACTATTGAATATGATATAAATTTGTATCAAACCAAAGGAAAGGTATTCGTAACTGGAGACACAAACTCGCGAACGGGTCATAAAGCAGATTACATCGAGAATGATAGGTATATAAGCGATACTGATTTTGATATTAACTCAGATATTGAAACCCCAATCCCACGCTCAACTTGTGACCCGGGTACGAATCGATTTGGTGACTACTTGTTAAATATATGCAAAGCTACCAATATTCGTATCGTGAATGGACGGTTACATAACGACCTTAATATAGGCAAGATAACGTGCTATACACATAATGGTGAAAGCTTAGTGGATTATTTATTAACTGCGCGTACCAATTTCAAGGATATTTCAGATTTTACCGTTAACAATTTCACGGAATTCTCCAATCATGCGCCGCTGACATTTGATCTCCGCACGAATAGCGCTACTTCAAAAAGTATAAGTAATCCGATTGTTTATTTTAAATGGAAACCTGAGAACAAATGCGACTTTGTATATGATGTATCATGCGATGTACATAATCTGGAACAAACGCTATTATCGCAAATTGATTCACACTGTGACCCTGATATCCTAGTGGGAGAATTTTCAAACTATTTAAATTCAAAAGGAGAAAAATATTTTAAGCATATTATAAAACCGCAAAATAAAGGATTTATAGCTCCTGATAAAAATAAACAGAGATGGTTTAATGAAGAGTGTAAAAACAAACAAACTCAATTTATAAGAGCTTTATATGAGTATAATCTAAATAAAAATGGACATACACGAGAACAAATGATTGCTATGAAAAAGGATTACAAATATACATGTAGGAAAACGAAATTAAAATACAACAATGATCAAAGCAAGAAAATGAATAATATGAGACGGAAATCACCCCGTGAATTTTGGAAAAAAATCAAACGTAAACCAACAGCACAAAACTCAAATACGATACCGGTAAATGAATTTCATGATTATTTCAGTAGATTAGCGGATGAAGGTGACGTTAATATAAATTCGTTTGATGCCGAAACTTTCTTACATGAATTTGATAATAGGCAAAACACAGAAACTTCATACCCCGAACTAGATAATCCTATATCCACGGAAGAAATAATAAAGGCAACAAAACGGTTGAAAAACAATAAAGCGCATGCGCATGACAATATTATATATGAATACTTTACAGAAACAATACATGTCATCGCCAAGCCATTAGAAATATTATTTAATTACATACTTGATAAAAAGCGTTTTCCACGCAGCTGGTCATCCGGAGTTATCATACCAATACATAAACGTGGGGACATTTCAGACCCAAATAATTATCGAGGGATTACATTAATAAGTTGTTTTGCAAAACTGTTTACAAGTATATTAAATGAACGTCTTAAACAATGGGCAGAAACAAATGACATTCTAACGGATGCACAATTCGGCTTTAAACCAAACTGTAGCACAGTCGATGCAATATTTATTCTTAATGCACTGATAGAAAGGCAGTTGCAGAATAAAGATAAACTATATTGTTGCTATATTGACTACCGGAAGGCATATGACGTCATCAATCGCGGTCAATTATGGAGTAAAATTATCATAACCCTTATTCGATCCATGTACGAAGAAGTTAAATTACAGGTTAAACACATGGGTAATTTATCAGACATATTCAGTAGTAACGTTGGTATATTTCAGGGGGAGATAACCTCGCCCATATTGTTCTCGCTGTTTATTAATGACATCGAATTCGATTTGCAAAATGGAATAAACGCTGGCATTACGCTAGATCAAATATCGATCTACCTATTATTATTCGCTGACGACGCGGTTTTATTTTCTGAAACCCAGGAGGGCTTACAAGAATCATTAAACAATTTAGAAACCTACTGTGATAAGTGGAATTTAACAGTTAACATTGAAAAAACCAAGGTCATGGTATTCCGAAAGGGAGGGGCAATTAGTAAAACATTAAAATGGACATATAAAGGTCAAGAATTAGAAATTGTGAACAATTTTAATTACCTTGGAATTGTCATGTCAAGTGGTGGATCATTTGAGCCCGCAACAAATACTCTATATGGCAAAGCAATGAAAGCGATGCATTCTTTGTTCACCCTAACAAAAGACATGAGCGTACCTATAAATATCATGTTCAATTTATTTAACGCATATGTATTATCAATTTTAAACTATAACTGCGAGGTTTGGGGATTTATCAAAGCGGAAAACATTGAACGCGTTCATCGTAAATTTTGTAAAAGACTATTAAATGTAAAAATGTCAACAAATTCATTATCGTTATATGCCGAAATTGGTCGATTCCCCCTGTATATAGACAGATATGTCAGGATCGTTAAATATTTTTTTAAATTATACACTTTAAAACAGGGAAATTGTATTCTTAAACAAATTGCGTTATTACAGAGATTAGAAATTGAATGCAAAAATAACACAAACAATTGGACATCGAAAGTACGGGACATTCTTAACCAAACCGGTTTTGCCGATGTATGGCTATTCCCTGAATCAGTGAACACAGATCAATTTATCCCGTTACTTAAAAACAGATTACGAGACCAGTACATCACTAGCTGGAATGTCAGTGTCACATCATCTAGCTCAATGATTCTATATAAGGAACTAAAACCAGTATTCGAAAGATCATCGTATCTTGATATTGTTGAAAATATCAAACATAGGAATATTATTTCTAAATTACGTTTGTCGTCTCACAAATTATTTATAGAAACGGGTAGACACCATAACATTGTCCGAGATCAACGCAAATGTGTGTTATGCAACCTAAATGACATCGAGGATGAATATCACTTTGTTCTTAAATGCTCTTATTATGCTGATGTCAGGAATACATTAATTCCAAAGTATTATAGATCCCGGCCAAATATGTACAAGTTTATCGAACTAATAAATAGTTCAAACAAAATATTGTTAAGAAAACTAGCTATTTTTTGTATAAAATGCTTTAAAATACGAGAAAATGTCATATATATGTAGTATAAAATATTTATATTTTTTCACAAAGAAAACATGTACAAATAATGTAATATTGTTGAAAGTGTTAAAATACGTGTGACATTATGTAGTCACTATGTATTAACCTCATCCATGTGACATTCTCACGAAAACATGTTTATTTCGTGTCTATTTAAATTGATTTATCTTCGAAATGATGTATGTTTTGTATTTACTTCAAACGCATGTTGTTATTGTATATGTGTGTTAATGACGATGAGCTTTATATGCTTAAGTCGAAAAATAAACTATTCTTTATTCTTTATTTATATTTTTTCAGTGTGCAGTTTCCACTCCAAGGCATCAGTACAACAGTTAGAAGATAGAAAGAACAGAAACAAAGCCTCAACATGTGTGATACTGTTCTCTTTCAACTTCACAAGACAAGAAAGTTCATAAACAGAAATTTCGATGTTCATCTGTGTGATTACTGTGGTGTCTAGTGGATTTATCAAGAGATTATAAAATGGCGAACATAAAAAACAACTTTCTACAATAAGAATTTTATATGAGATAGTTTTAAAATGTGAATATTAACAGTGTGTATCAAACAAAGCAATAATAAGGACATCTTACAAACTTTGCAACATACCCCAAGCATGTGTTGTCCTTTTGAAAGGTGAAAGTATTCTTTGTTTCAAATGATAATTTAATTACTTTTATCGGTAGATTTAGAAAACATTGAGCAATTAAATTTAAATATGTTCAATTATGTAGTACTGATTTGTTTGATGGGTGTGCATTGCCTGAGTCTTCACTGCATCAAATTATTTAGTCGGATCAAAAGCATAATCGGTTCAAAAGCTCACACGAGCTTATGTTGTATTGTTGCTATCTTGCCGACTCAAAATAAATAGTATCTTATCTTTTTTCAGTGAATATTTTAATGTAGATATTCTACTTTAGGAACATGCCCATTATTCGTATACAGTTGAAATGGTTGATTTTCAAATATACGTAAATAATACTTCACATATATACATTTATTGTGAAAGTTAACATGTTCAGTCATTAAAATATTTTGTATGCAATAAATTGACAATTGTATTCCAATTAAGAACATGTACAGCACTTATGTAGCATTGTGTCATTATTAACCAGACATATATATGTAGATGTTTTAGTTTAGAAAAGACATACTAATCTATGTGTGAATTAACTGTGATATTATCTGTTTGATTTGAAATTATAAATCAAATAAATGTTTAAAAAGTGTAATTAAAATGTGTTAATTATATGTATGCCCTAAGAGTATTACTTATAACCTGGCATAAGTCTTATACATAAAATGATTTAGTCAATATTTCCAGTTATATCACTGCAATAAGAGTGACATGTACAGTGTTTCAGCTACAAGTTTCTAGGCATTTTCATTAATTGTATTAATTTATTTCAATTTCATTTCTCTGTAAGGCATGCCTACTTGTCCACCTTCTTAATCATAATCAGTTTATGATTTGTTATTTAACACTGGTAATAATGAAACATAAATATAAAAAAACACTTGTGCAGAAGAACTTTTTTTTTTAAATATTTAACAGTCTATTTCAAGATCCTTTGAATTCCCAGTTCAGTTGCACACAAAATGAATCCAGCAATTTCTAAATGAATCAGCAACCTGAAATAAATGCAAAAACAAGAATTATACAATACGTTCTACTAGCATCAACTACTGCTAACTATATGTACATTGTTATTGTATTTTCAAATGTAATAAATCTGATGCAATACACATTTACTTTTGCTGTATGACTTTTTACTTTAACACAAACTTAATATACAGTAACGTGATTGGTCTTTGGCGCATTATTAGAAATCAAATTAACTACCAATACGCATTACTGCTTACACTGAATTAGTTCCTGAACACTTATCCGATTATCCGAAATAGACATCAAGTTAAGTTGGGTGAGCTTTTTAACGAAACTACAATTTATACTGCAATAGCAAGCATGCATATAAACAGATAAGACAAAGGTTGAATGAAAGGCGGAACGACATTACAACGACGTGTAAAGAAGGACTTAATTTTCAAGATCGTTTAAAATTGCCTACAGAAAATAACGTATCTCAGCTATATTGATTTAACCGGTGTTACCATAGGAGATTTGGGTGATGCCAGACCTTTACCACGAAGTAAGTAAAGATCTGGTACCAGAATACAAGAGTATTACCGACTAACCCTTCGGGACTAACCTAACCCTTCGGGACATTACGTATTTTAACGATCCTCGGCAAAATTCGCACTTTGGTTGGGATTCCAAATAAACTATTATTAGTTACTGTGAAATATCGTCTGTTGTATGCACGGGTGAGGTAAAAACTGTGCAATATCATGCATGATTTTCTTTCAAGGGTGTGTCGCTGAGCCAATCAAATAACGTTTATTTATAAGTCATATTATAAAAGGCATTGTTTAACTGGATAGACATGTCATATAACTGGTTAATTACAAGTCTGTTATGGATGACATATGAGACAAATAGCTATCTCAACGCCCAACTAGCTCAGTCGGTAGATCATCTGACTTTTATCTGAAGGTCGTGGGCTCGAGACCCACGTTGGGCGTGATTTTGAAATATAAATAATGTTCCACAACGCGTACATGACATTATCA
The DNA here is from genome assembly GCA_027627225.1 of Congeria kusceri. Lineage (NCBI taxonomy): Eukaryota > Metazoa > Mollusca > Bivalvia > Myida > Dreissenidae > Congeria > Congeria kusceri. The sequence goes on from CM051024.1 coordinate 99,602,514, forward strand.
ACGTCGTTACTTCGTTACATACACAAATACTCGAAATATTACAGAAACATGTTACATGGTTGAGGTGTATTTTCAAGCGATATTTTTTTATAAATACATAATTATTACAACACATATAGAAGATTAATTTTAAAAACCTCTTAGAACAACAACAATAAAACTGTTTATGAAGCATCACAGATAAAGTTGAGGTAGACATTTAAGTGTCTAAGGTTAAAGATGATATCGATAATAAGTGAGCTATACAAACTGTGAAGTTGGTCGTAGATCATCATGATGATGTACTTGTATATAAATATTGCATTCTTTAAGGGCGATAGTGCATTTTGTTAACCCAGGAAATACTTTTGCCCAAGGCAAAGCCGCGGGCAACAGTATTGTTGAGGATTGACAAAATGCACTATCGCCCTCAAAGAATGAAATATTAATTTTATTATACCAAAACAAAGATTTTGTGGAAGAAATACACTTTATTCAATTTAAGTAGAAGAAAAGATACAACAAACACACAACATTATACAAGTTCATTTTCCGATTCGGTAGCAAACCTTTCCATTTTGACACTGATGTCGTCTGCATAAACAATGCGCTATTTTTGTAACACGGAGTGATTTACTAAATGTTTAATAAGCGCCTATTAACCCCGATCGAACTGGCTATCGACACGACGTCATATCCGTTGTGTATACACCGGTCTAATAGACCTGTGTACTCACGCTCTAAGCATTATGGATATGCGCTACATTCCAGCGTAGCTCGCAATGGTTGATTTATGCACCTATCAATATTTCCCCCCAGTGGGGTGGGACCGGCAGGCAGACCTAGGGGAATTTGACAAATGTTTTTGGGGGGGTCTAATTCCCCACTCTAGAGCCAAGCATATTTGTCTAAATCCCCTCAGTGGGAGATGCTATATATCTACCAAATGGCTCGGGGCATATATTACCGGGTCTACATTCCGACCAAAGTCTATTTCCCCGGGACCCAGAATCATTCGGCATGTCAAATTCCTGCCTGTCGGGATCGCTTGCAGTCTAATGTCCCCTATATGCCCGCCGCTCCCTCTCTGGAAGAAAACATTGATAGGTGCATTAACATCGCATTGAGTTTAGATACCAGTAAATCAATGTGTTTTCCTCCGCCGTGTTACATTCGAAATATTGCTTTTTACGAGAGTTCCTTTTTTTCTGCTATGAAAAGCAGTTAACAATGTTAGACATGCCTTTTGTGGTTATTTCTAATATCGTCTGTGTGGTTTTTGTGCATTGCTTTGCACGCTAACTTGAAAGATGAGCTTTTGGGGTGTTTTTACTGTGGCATGGGGCTTTTGTCGAAATATAACTGTCGAAACCCTAGTTTCTACCGGTGTCTGCATTCAGGTGAGACGCATTTTCTTAGAAGTAACATGCCATATATTTTTAATGCAATTTTTGGAAGAGGAAAGATTCATCTTTAAACTGACAGCAAGCTTGCACAAATTAAAATCTTAAAGTTCGCCGTTTTATAATGGTACACTATGGGAATTGGATTTACTGGCATCTAACCTTCAATTTTCACACAAACGAAAGTGAAAGTAGCTGTTTATAATTAACACGCTAAACAGCGTTAAATACGAACTACTGGTATTTTATTTATTTATTTTTTTTATTTTATTTTTTTTTTTTTTTTATTTTTTTTTGTTCGGGACAGTCGGTACAGCAAGACGTGTTTTATCTGTGGGAGTTTAAATGTGATTTAATAGTTATATTCACATCGGACATATATAAAACATGGACAGCATGTTGTGATTGATATTTAAAAGTGTTGGCTTGTGTTAGAGTTTGGACATATTACTTTGGAGGAGAGGTATTTGCGAACATTTTTTTCCATATAGACATTGTATATATGCACAATAGATATTTATAGTGCGCAGTGACCGTGACGAAGTAGTTTCACAAGTAAGCATTGGTCAGCGTGGTCAGTAGAGCGGAGCATACCGTGTTCAGTCGATAGATAAATCGCTATTGTGACTATATTGCAATGGGTGTCGACATTACGCAATATTGTATACGAATAGGAGGTTTTACACAGCCGTGTTCACGTGCACCACAATATTGTAACGGCGAACAGTATAACCCGTGCACTCATGGCACCACTTCAGATCACTCATATGTCTACTATTTGTTTTAGGGCTGTCCGTTTATGTAAAGAGCCTTTTGTTTACCAGAGACTGTGTACTAAATTTTGTTGACAGTAATGCTCACACTTATTTGTCTGCGCATTATGTACATTGTACAAATGCTATGAATGTATACGGCGAAACTGCTTACTACTCGTGTTTATACCGAGGCTTCCATCGACGACTACTATTATTAGCAAGCGATGTGGAAGAAAACCCCGGTCCTACCAATGGTCCTACACATGGCGAAAATACAAGCAGACCACATTCACCCCCACCATCTGTTTTTTACCCTGGCCCTTACATGAACCCAGATACACAGTATATCGTTAATGCAATCGCAGCATATAACAAACAGACTAACGATAGTATCGCTGAAGTAGGCGCCGAAATTCAGGCTGTGCGACAAGATATTCAACGTGTTCGACAAGAACTAAACAATATCAATAGTAAAATCAACAATATCGAAGTAACACAACAATCAATGGGTAAACATATTAAATCCCTTCAAATGAAATTCGATGACATAGATAACTAGCATCAAAACCTCCGAACCGAGTTCGAGGAAGCAGCGCACATGTTTGACAGGGACAATTCGGAGATGTGTGAAATTACAAAGCGTTTAGAAAATCTAGAAAGTGCTGAAATAATAAATAGTCTCCGTATTTTGGGCCTTACTGATGATGAACATGAAACAATCAACCAAACAAGGGTGAAATTTGTTTCTGGTGTATATAATGTTGCCTATCCGAATGATTCCTTTCGAGACGACACCATTATGGATATTAGAAGAATAGGCAAATACAGTTTGAACACTCCCCGGATGGTTCGGGTGAAATTTAAGTCATTTGATACCAAGGCGGAATTGTTTAAGATACGCGATCGTCTGCGTGTCAAAGGCATTCGAATATCTAGCGAAGTTACTCAGTATCAACGCTCGAAAGTCAGAGATTTGCATCAGCGTGGTATAAATGCTTACTTCAAGAACGGTATTCTCTATCAAAGGCAAAATTCTGTGGAAAATAGATTAACTTTACAAGCTAGACGAAGGGTTCAAAGGAGCGAAATTAGCACAAATGCACAACAAGCCACAGTTGCCAGCAACACCGGCGACACGCCTGCACATGTGGACAAGGATTGTGGCCAAGTCCCGCTATGTTCACATATTTCTATATTGTCATGGAATGTTGCAGGACTGAGATCCAAATTTGTTGATCCATTATTTCTTACATATCTATTGCAATTTGATATTTTAGTATTGCTAGAAACATGGGAAAAATATGACGATATAATTAAACAGACTAGCGAATTATCAAATTATATGTGGTTTTGTTATATATAAGCAAAACCTGCTGGCTCTTATAGAAAATGATGCACTATCGTTCACATTTGAAAATACAAATGAGTCAATAGATGACATTGTAAAAAAAGTCGTTGCTGTTTTAATCAATTGTAGTAATCATTTAATTAGTAAACGAAGGCGATGTGTACATCATGCTAAAAATATCTACATGTTTTGACCGAGAATGTAAGAATGATAAAACTGAAGTAAATAAGGCTCTGCGGACATTTCGACGTGATAACAGTATCATTAATTTAAATGATTACCTGTCAATCAAAAAGGCGTATCGAAATATATGTAATACGAAGCGCTATGAATGTAAAATAAACGTTATCAAAGATCTATCTAACTCAGTTGGTAATCAGAAAGTGTTTTGGGGCAAAATTAAAAGGCTTCACAGCAAAGAGACAGATAAAACAAATATATCATGTGAATACTGGTATGATCATTTTAATTCACTTTTTAATGTACATAATACAAATGTAGCACAAGATGCCACAAATTATTTTAATGATCATGATGACAGAGAAACTGCTTTTATTGATGAATGCCAGGATGAACTCTTTAATGCTCTTATTTCAGATAATGAAATTCTAGAAGCGGTCAAATGTATACATCCAACGAAGGCTGGTTCTGGTGTGCTATTAGCGAAACATTTTATACACAGTATTGAGCTAATTCTTCCATTCGTAAAAGTAATTTTGAACAGGATTTTTAGCACAGGCTACTTCCCTGAAAAATGGGCTTGTTCTATAATGGTACCGTTACATAAAAAGGGGCCTACAGATAACCCTGACAATTACAGAGGTATTACACTTATAGATATTTTCAGTAAAATATACATTTATATTTTGAATCAAAGGCTTACATTTTACATTGAGACATATGGACGATTAACAGAGTCACAGGCATGATTTAGGCAGGGTTATTCGACAATAGATAATGCATTTGTTTTATACTCAATAATTAATAAATAATTATGTAGAAAGGAATAAATGTAGACAATCAATAAATTTAATAAAGCAATGAGCTCACGTGACGAAAAAGTTATAAGAACTATTGCCATGTATATCTATTACACTTTCGAAAGACGAAAAGTTATGTTAACTTCACTACAATTATGTGTTGCTGTACCACCATATTAGTCTACGATTATATGTGTATTTTAATGTGTTTATGCATGTGTGTATAAATATGCAAGGGCCGGTGGCCATAAAGCAAATAAACCAATTGAATTGAATTATTTAACAGAAATGTATTCTACTATCAGTATTAACTTAATATGAGACTGATTAATGGTATCAATAGTCATTTCATGAAACAACTTTCATACGCGGGATTACTTCATGCGTAAGCACATTTCTCCGTTTGGGGCGAAATAATGCGGTTAAGTAGGCCCTACAGAGGTTTGGCGTGTGACGTCATCCTCTGTGTATAGAATGCGTCATAGCGGGTGGTATCGCACTATGATAGTTCCAATAATTGACTGCTCGTTTTTATTTGAACAAAAACAGAAAACATAAGGGTGATGTATAATAATGTGGAATGCCGCTCCGATGTCGTGTGTACGTGTACATATTATCAACTACTAAGGTGGCCGAGTGGTTGAAGTGTTCTATTTAAGTTCCATTGGACGAATGTCGGCGCGGGTTCAAACAGTACCATACCTATCTAAATTTTAAAATAAGCGTAACATAGGTTTGTTTACATACTAAACGTACATTACTCGTATATTGTTTTTATTCATTTTAAAATAGTGCATACATCGGTTATGCATATTTAGTATTAATGGCTTGTGAAATTTCGATATTGAATTTGCAAAACCAGCAAGTCAGTTATTTTCAGCTTGAAGCTTAAATGGTAACCATTGAGACAGTTTTGGGCGCATGCGTAACCTACATCTCCTCTGAATCTGCTGGAGTAACCTCGATGGACCCTGACATAATTGTTCCTTATGTGGTCGTCGGCCAAAGTTTCTCAAATGGTCACGGTCTACTGCACAAAATGATCAGCAAATAAAAAAGACTTCATTTAAAAATTATTTAACTTTAACTAGTTTTCCCGATGATTCCACACGAATGGCTCCTGTCTGTTACACAGCATGGCCTTAAAGCTAACAATATCGATATTTGTTTGTCGTTCGTGCCTGCGTAAACGACCTCTCCTCTGAAACGACTAAGACAACTTTAACTTAACTTTACTTATATGTGCTTTGGATTTCCCTCTGTTAACGATGCTCAAAGTTGCTCGGACTGCTGCGCAATAGGCCGCTAGAGCTATTCAGGGTTATTCCATTTCTTCTTGGGGCTGTTGTTTGCGTGTATCACTTATTGGAGAGTGTTGGTTAATATTGAAGAAAAGACAGAAAGGGAAAGGCAAAAAATTGGTACGAAAACAAACTGGTATCACTTTTTCGATTGTTGTGTTTGCAGTTAAACTTTAATTGAGATGATTCGGCAAAATGGTAACGTGATTGTGTATTTGATTCACATGAACGTTAAATTGTTCTGAAAGATATGACGGTATTTGAATTAGATCACCATGACCTTTTAAATACATCTCCGACATAAATATCAGTGCGTTGCTATGTTACAAAATCATCTCCGACGGATAATACGTGACTTTCTTAATGCAAAAAGCTATGGTTTTCAAATCGTGTCGTTCAGTTCGGCAGCACGCAACGTATTCATTCCCAATATATTGACATCATTCTATCATTTCCATTGAAATTGACAGTGTACATTTAAGAGCTCAAACAATCAATTAACGAGCCCGCGGGGCGAGATTAAGTAATTAGCAAATTGAGGTCAAAGGGTGCTACAAGTGTTTTATTAAACCAAATTTACCAATCACATCGCAACATTCTACAATGCCGATCCCAATGGGCAGTTCCTAGACGTCACGTGATGTCTGACATGCTTAGCATGCGTGCCATTTACAAATTCAGTGTAATCGTTAAGTGTATTAAGTAGCGTGCGTATAAATTACAACTAAATTTCAATAGACTGCACGCTACTTATTGCATGTTAAGCTTGCATATAAGGCTCCGCCCACCAGTTACCGATCTGATATCACAGTTATTGAATACCGCAAAACAATGAAAACTCTGAAATATGGTATAATTTTATTTTATATAAATGCACAATACAATGGCTTCGTAATTAAATAATGTATATGAACTACATAAAGAGATTTATTTTCAAAATAAATAACCATAAATTCTTGAAAAAAAAAATTTGCCAGTTTGGATAACTCACGACGTAGCGCCATCAAACAAATAGCTACTATGGCCATCTTCGCTTATTGGCTTTGCAATTTATGATTCTATAAATTCTATGACGTCAAAATATCCCAGGAATTAAACTGAAATTTATTAACCTCTATTTACATCATTACCACCACCATCATCATCATCATCATCATTATCATCATCAGTATCATCATCATCATCATCATCAAGATAACTTTTTATCGTATAGTTATCTGTTTGGGATAGCTGGTAATGCCTCTGGAGTAAATCGGCATGAACATTGGTGTATATTCCGTACGTACCAAGCGTTTTCGAACACAGGCATGCTAAAATGGCTTTGATAAATAAGAAACAGTTTTCAGTGTTACAAACGTCATTAACGTTCATTAGAACTAATGCCAAATTAAGATGTATTGAATTATATTTTATGGACTGCGGCTTTAACCGAAATTAGCTTACATTTATTTATATTACCACCACCATCATCATCCTCAATATTGCCGTCGTCATCGTCATGAATATATAAGTTAAATATGGCTGTTCAGATAGCATATTTTACAAAGTTGTTCATACTGTAATGCGAACTTATACATTTTTATAATACTGATTTAGTTTCAATAAATACATGTATTTTTTTAATTTTTGCAATTATTGAATAATTATGAAGACTTGTTCTTTGTCAAGTTGCTAATAAACGGCAACTATTATTGTTGAAGTGTATTCACTGTTTAAGCCAGCAGTCCAGAAACATGTTAATAAAATAAAACTTCGCAGAAATCGTTTCTAATGCACATCTTACCGATCTAAATACAAAAAAACACGCATTGAAATCGGTAAACTAAGAACGTTTTGGTAACTTTTTATCGTAAAATTATATGTACGCGATAGCTGGTAATGTCTCTGAAGCAAATCGGCATATGCATAAGTGTATATTCCGTTCGGTACCAAACGTTTTCGAACATAGACATTATAAAATGCCTTTCATAAATAAGAAACAGTTTTCAGTGGAATAAACGCCGTTAGCTTTCATTAAAACTTATGCCAATTTAAGATGTTCTGAATTATATTCTATTGACTGTGGTTTTAAAAACTCTTATTCATATTTGTCTGCGTGATATTCAAAGCGAACAATATAGTTTGAAAATTCATAATGACAAAGTCATCTATTTAATTAATTTATGACAACAATTAATGACACTAGTTAGATCCACCGCATTTTAGTTTATATCAATACATGATTTAAATTATTCTTTCGAGTGAATAAGATTATCGAGAAAAACCGTCCACAATACAATATGAATGTGTTAATGCAAAACGTACCAGTTTAAACAGGTTATGCTGTATTTATTTTAAAGCTGTTCATTTATTAAAAAACTCTCATGAACATATAGATATGTGTTACATCAAATATTAGTTGGATATAAACAAAGCGAAACTCCAGCTGCGACAGCAGGAGAGAACTCTTATCAGTTTCACACATAAATACCTATATATTTAAAAGTTACATTGTTAATGTAAATTGTATCACATGTTGTCCAAATCATTAATGTTTAATCTCTTATGTAAAATATATGATATTTAAAAAAAAACTAAAATACATATACTACATTTACACAAGCCAAATACAATGATACATGATTGTCGATGTCAAATTGGATTAAACGTGTCTACATTGTTTTTACTTTATCCTGATCATATACAAGTGACCAATTGCCAATACAACACACTGCAATACAAACATCAAGAAACAAGCACTTAACAAATTATGATATAAACTGGTGTCATCTTAGAACGGTCAATCCAAGCATTGGGAATTGAAATTGTAATAGTTATAAAAATGAATAACTACTTAAGTTTAATCACAATTCAATTACTCAATGATGGAACGTTAACAAGAGCAACAGAATAGCAACTTTCCGAGGCACGATGTAATAGAACAACAGGAGCTGTCTCAGGGCAGCTCTCGACTATTCATACCGCTTTGTCACAATTATGGGCTTTGGCCAGTGACCTTATATAATGACCATGAAGACATGTGTGAAGTTCTAATTGAATATCTGTAGAAGACATAGAGATATGAAGTTGTTGCACGCAAACATTAATCTGAATTTCTAAGCTCAAAAAGGGGATAATTCTATTAAATTGCAGGTCAAAGTTATGGGGTTTGGTCAGTAACCTCACATAATGACCCAAAAGACATGTGTAAGTTTCAATTGAATATGTGTAGTAGTTACAAAGCTATGCATTTGTTGCCGGCAAACGTTAACATGAGCATTACGGCGACGTCAACGCCGACGCCGGCGAACGAGTGAGTAGAGAGCTCGGACTATTCTAGGAATAGTCGTGCTAAAAACGATTATCAGTTACATCTTTTCTTGTTCAAGACATATGATCATATAGTGCAGATCATCGTCATGCATGTACAGAAATAAGCCGTAATACCTTGTCTGTCTTGTATGTTGCCAACCGTACGAACGCATCTTGTACCTACAAACCTGTAACCCCAATGTTTTCTAATATATTTCTTACGTATCTTTTATCAATTACAATATTTGACCACAAATCTCTGTGTCATTCAAAGCAATTCAGTGTACGTGCAAACTGTTAAATCAACAAGTTTTAAATACATTTAGTAGATTGTGCTATTTACATGACTAATCGACTTGAAACTCGTTTTCAATAACAATATAACGTAGCGATTAATTGTTGAAAGACAGTTGTAGTATTCTTAAGTAACTAGTGTTTAATCGATTTGTTTATGTCAAAAAAAAGTTTCCAATCGGAAATAACAGAATGATTCAACCGTATACCGTTGTTGCTTTCGTGTGGATAGTGTATTGCCAGGGAGTTACAGGCAAAGGTACTTTAAACAGTGACTGCACGATTTTGTACGAAAATATGGAGATTATAATTACGTAAAACCATCCATTTATTCAGGGAGTAATTATATGTTTGCAAATAAAATTTCAATCAATTTTAAGAAATAAGCTTATGTTCAGAAAAAAGCGTATTAAGAGAAAAAATTAAAAACTGCAATAATTGTTTACTGCGCAGTAAAAACAAATATGGCACATGTATAAATATTCAGCGTCTCGAACGAGTCAGACCGATTGCTTGCGCAAATCTTAATGTCTTAATTCAATGCTGAATGTATCCACTGCTATAGGATAAGCAACATATCATATCTTTTCATATTCCGACTTAGATAAATAAAATAGATATTTGTCGACGTTAAAATTTTTTTATGTTTCCTAAAAGTGTATTTTGTAGTTTGTAACACAAGAGACACGAGAGTGTTTCAATAAGCCATAGGCTTTCGATGATGCAGTCGAGCTAAAATAAATAGGTTGAAACTAAAGAGACACGAACTAAACGTATGACAGTTACCCCTTCAGGGTTTCCCGCAGGATTTCTCGAAGGCTTGTTGGCATCACCCGACCCTTGCCCCGACCACATCTTTCTACTCACCCCCCCCTACCCCCCCTTAATTTATTTATTAAACGAACAATAATGGATCTATACCTATTTTGGTAACTGTCCATATGTTATTTATTAAAGAGATATTACCCTTTAAAGTTGTCTACAAGTACACACCATGTACATAATATTTATCAAAAGATTTTGTTTCCATACTGCTTATAGTTTTACAGTATCTAGGTTGTATCGTTGTGTAAGTTAAATTTTATATATTCAATCATAACAGCCTTAAGAATATTTGATTCCTAGTATGCCTTCATTGCGTAATTTCATTGTGATTTTGACCGGTGATGTATCTTTAAGTTACAAGAAAACATGCATTAATTTTCTACTATATAAAAGTGTTTACTGGTAAGGAAATATTTTACTTACTTACAATAATAAAATGAACATTATATTTTAACTTACACGTACATTTAGAGATTATTCACCGGGCAAGCAGGGCCGGCATGTCATATCGGCCCGGCATAGCAATATCGGCCCGAGAGATTCAGCTCCAGGGCCGATGTTGCGACGCCGGGCCGATATGACCTTGTGTATAAACTTTTTATTACACGTGAGCTTCTACGATTTTTTTGCATTGTTTTTCTTTTGAAGCCGCCAAACTTTTCTATGTATTTGGCCCAGCGGCAATAGTTATTTTAAACTATTTGTTAATGTCAGTCGTGAGTTAATTCCCCGTTTTGAAGTGAGATAACATATAGCATATTTATAATATTGAAATTGATAACATATTCAATCATGTAATTATAGAATCATTCAATAAACATGTTTTTATATGTATACTTGTATTGTTCGTTACGCTTAAGGACTATTGTTATAAACATTCAACTCTCATAAAATGTTCACGTTTTATTTGAACATGCACTAAAATGTTCAAGTTTTATTTAAACATGCACATTAAGCATATACAGTTTCTAAACAAATAAAACAAATAATAAACACCAATTATCAAACTAGTACCTATAGGATGAATGTACATGACAATCAGATTACTACTAACCAAATTCGGCAAACAAAATTTCGTCGAAACCTATTTAACAGTTATTTAAAGTGAATGGACACGGCGTTGTTGAACACACAATTGGCGAAGATAGAATTTGGGTTGATCTTGAGTCTGCCACTGGGGATGTGCTCAATGGGCAAGGTGATCACTTGCTCTTGTGGTTGCTGTTTGTAACGGTCAATAGCTGCAAGTGAGCTTTACATTTCTTGCGACATGACAACCATTTCCTCGTCAGTGACAGATTGATCAAAGCTTTTCTTCGAGGTTGAGGCAGCTGGGGCATTTAGAATTGCTGACACGCGGATTTGTTTTTCTAGCGAAACGCTGTTGTAATAGTTCAGGGACAAAAGGTTTTTATGCCCTGATTCTGAGCAACTTTATTTGGGGGGACGTTTGCATTTAGCAATTCCGAAATGCAGGTCTTCCTTCCCGAATGGTTCGTTTGCCTAGCACTGAGCCCCGCTCTTTCGCTCATTGTTTTGCAATTTCTCCAAGTGGATTTTCCCCATGCCACAATTTATAAACCAGGCCTTCCCCCCTTTTCGCTGGCTCACCGAAGAAGGGATTCGGTTGCAAGTAGAAACGGCTGTCCGAATGGCGTGACTGCTCTGGCCCCCGATCAGCGTAGTGCTTGTAGAGCTTCACAGGGCAGTTTGGATCACCAGCAAAAGTAAATAATATTCAAATATGATCCAATATTATCAATTTAAGTAAACAAGTAAACTGCGAAGGTACTGTCTTGATAAATTCGCTTTTATTTTGCATCAGAGTATGTTGAATACCATATCATGAAATATTACACAACTTGTATGAGAATTCTTAAAACTCGACAAAGTACATCTATAATAATAATTTTAATAATAATAATAATAATAATAATAATTCACTGAAGCTACCTGGTTGCTCAAACATTGTGGGCGCAAAGTCTCTCGAGTCCATCGTTGCTCCATTCCGTATTTTGGTAGCCCTCTCGTTGAACTCGACGTAGGATAGGCCGGTTGCTGTTACCGACAGCTTCACATCGCCCCACAACATCGTCGTGTGTTCTTGCCTGTCTCGTAGACCATAATGGACAGTTTTGGTCCACAACAACGTGTTAATCATCTCCTTAGGAATTCCTGGATATGAGATAAAACAATGATTTAGTTTATTTGAATGTAACCCCGAGTGCACAGTTTTGTAGTGGTTACATGCGCATGAGAGTGGTCTCCCATGCCGGTTGTTTACGTTTACCATAGTGACGTAGGCTACTCGACAGTTTCCCTGGCGCAAATAGTTTGATTTTATAGAAATATCTTTATTAAACATTACAGAAAGCTTTCTTAATAAATTGAAATATTTATTTTCTTGTGTAAACATCAACAGCTGTGTGAATAATGTAATGGTACCTTTATCTTTATGACATTTAGATCAAATGAATTATTTATAAAACGACAAGCTTACCTTGTCCTAGAATGGATTTTTCGCAGATAATTTTCTGCTCTTCTGCTGTAAAAGGGTATGATCAGCGCTTCTTGTTGCCAAGGCCATTTTGCTTAAGAAGCTTCTGCTTTGAACTTAGAACATCTCGGGAGTGCTTGAAGTCATTATCGGTGATTATGATTTTGTTGTAGCTGGTATTTGATAGGTGTCGGTTGATTGATGATTGAAACGTTTAAGAGAATCTGGCTCGAATTCAGTTTTGTCCCTTTTTCTGACATTTAAGAAATATCTCGCTAATTCAATATCCAGTTGTCCAGGTTCCATCTCTTCAAAATCTTCAGACCTTCCTTGCTGTCTATGCCATTCTCGGAGTTTATTCACGTCACTTTTGGTCTTCCTTGATGTGTTCAGATTTGTCATGCTTTTAACAAACTCATGTGTGTTGTAATTAATTTCAATTTTACTGTCTAAACCTAACAATCGGTAAGAAAGAGACTCCAGTACTTTGTCGCCTCCAGTCGCCATCTTTCAAAGCGCCTGTGTTGCTTAATGACGTCGAAGATTTCATTGGAGATCACATGCGTTTATTCGTGATATGGATTTTCGGCCCGGGATATGGATTTTCGGCCAGCGATAGGGCACTTTCGGCCCGCCCCATATCAGTTCATGTGACCAGGCGTGTTCTTCAATATGTGTTACTATTTATAGTAACACATGTAATAAATTCATTTACTTACAATGGCATTATTTAATTATCGTTTCTATAATATATTTATTTACTTACTTTATTAAGTAAAATATAAGAATATATTTTAAAAACGTTTTCATATTTGAGTTTTCGCCCATTTTAAAAGTCATCAAGTATTTATTCCATGTCGAGTATATTTGGTTTGAAAACCAGTTATTAAATAACCAATGAAGTCACCTGCAAAAAAGCCTAAATTATAATTCAATTAAATTACTAATCTTTGTTCATTACTATTTCATTTTGATTGCAATGCTATGAGGTTAATTGTTATTTACATTTATATTTATTGTGATTAATTCTAGCCCAGGTGTGAGGTTCTGCATGCCATTAAACCGCTTTAAACACCAAACGCTTTGCATTGCCCGTTTTAATCATTTTATGTTTAGTGTTGTGTTGTGTGTATTGTAATTTGTTGGCTATTTATGCAATTGGTCACTTGCTCAAAATAAATTGAGTGTTTATCTCCTGCTGATGTTTCTTGTAGGTTTTTTTTATCTGTAAAGCATATATAACGTACAGTACGCGCCACGCGAAACCCGCAGAATTCGCGCTGTCGTGACGGGCCGACGATTAATATTCGCGAAGCGACGTCACGAGATTTCGCGACGAATATGTCAAGAAACTTTTTCGCGATTCGCGGCGATTTTACAGGTATATGTGCATCTGCTCTTTAAAAATCTGGAGTTGTACCGTTACACGGTCTTTTTACATATTTGTACCTAGTGTATCGTACAATGTATGTTAAATATTAAGATATCCATGATAGTAGGTTAATAAATAAACAACTTACTAATCAAATAGAAGGCTATAATTTGACAGAATTGTTTGAAAAAAAGATGACAACGCACATAGATACCACACATTTTGACTAAATCACTTTATAAATAGTCGAGAAATTATGAAAAATAGAAAAGCTGCATTAGAAGTGGGATTGTATATACGTTTTTTAAGACAAAACTTAAAATTAGGACAATAAACATTATTATCGACAAAAAATGTAAACGAGTTAATAATTAATCTTAAAAGCAACGATCATCATAAATTTGCAAATGATCATTGTTTTGCACGATATTTTATAATGATCATTCAAACATGGAGTTGTATTGAATGTGTTTTTATATGCACGTACCTCTCTATGAATGAATATATGTAAGGCATGGCTTCATTTAAAGACATATTATAAATTTCACGTATTTCTCGTGTTGAAACATTGAATCTGAATAAGGCACTTTTTATCCGTAAAACACACATCGTAAGTAAATTGGTAAATACAACAAATGCTGTTATTTGTATTTAATTTTATACCAACTTTGATGATTGTTCATGTATACAATAATAAGTTAATTTCTTTTGAACATTTGTATATTCTTCAAGAAATGTCACATGGTGAATTGAAGGATTATGTTAATAATATATTTCAGATTTATATATATAAGTAACCCATTCCTCAAAGTTTTGTTTAAACGAATTAATTCACCGCTAAGTGAAATATTGCGTACAGGTGTTTAAGTTTACTATTTCTTTCTCGTCGCTATTCGGCGCGATACAAAATCATTCGCAAAGAAAGTTCGCGAACACGCGCGAATTTTCGTCGCGAGATTTAGAGAAAATTCGTGACATCGCGAGCGAGAGCTCTGCGCTTCGCGATGAAATTGGTTCGTCGCATATTGCGAACTTTGCGGGTTTCGCGTGGCGTGTACTGTACTATTATTATTACCATATTAAAAAACATCCTGGCGAACCTTACATACAGTAAACACACCTGGTTTTAGACTCATTTGGCGATGTTGATGATGTATACTTGTTTATTGTTTTCAGCGTTTACTTTACTTTTAATTTTGTAAAAGGCTGCAATACCACTGGGCACGAGATGTGTACGTTTATAATCGTAAAAGTGCTGCAATGTCACGCAATCTCCGACTGTTAATAAAATGCATAACCGAAGATGAATAGCTCCTGCCGTGTATAACTTGAATGATTCACTGAAAAAGTGAGATGCATCGTCAATTCTTATGCTAAAGTTGTTTCTACAGACAGTGACGCGTGCATTTCATCCCCCTGTTGGGAAGGCAAGTGTCTTAGCTCGCAGGACGGTTACTTCTACAAGTGTTATGCTGGGTACGAAGGACCCACATGCAGCATAAGTATGTTAACGTCTATGATATGAACATGCTTTAACATATCAAACATCAATCGTATACTGTTATTGATGTTTCGTTGTTGTATTACAAGGATAGAAGCATTTTGCTGTACAGCTTCAATATAACTGTTACATGTGCGTCAAGCATGGCCGGAAATTTGAATTGAGCTAAAATGACCGCCTCCATTGTTCATGACATCAATGTAACGCATACCTTTAACAGGCTGAATAGTTCCGATATTATCGAAACTTTAATCACTGTCAATGCCAAATCATGAAGTGTGACATAAGTTCCACACAAACATAAATTATTAATCATACAAATGCAGTATGTCCTCTAATCAGTTATGTTTTGTAGAGTATAGATTTACTAGCTGCACTGTGTCCTGGACATGCGTCAGTAGCAACTGCAGAAACTGTTTTGTTGACAAGCTTTCTTATTTCTATATTCGATGGTACATACCTACCTCTTTGTTCAGATATCAATGAATGTGCTAGTAACCCCTGTAAGAACGGTGCCCAGTGTTTGGACGGACAGAATGGATACACGTGCGTGTGCACGGCAGAATGGACTGGGACACTTTGTCAGACAGGTGAGCATTACCCATGAGGCAGAATGGAGGTTTTGGCTTTTCGTCTTATACGATTTAGTTTACACAGAAACATGTCCTGAGTGATCCTTCACCCAATTCTTTCCAACTATTTTGGTTTGTTAAATATCATGGCAACCAGGGGGCGGAGCATTTTTTTATGGTTATATTGAAAACTTTGTAAATTGTTCATCCGAAAGCAAGCTATAATATACCAGGGACCTATAAGCAAAGGGATGCGAAACTTTAATAATCCGAAGAGCAAACTAACGCGCCATCTCGCGTGACAACGAGACTTCCTGCGAGAGCGCAATTTTTGCACAGTCGCCATGTTAACAGTGCGAGAAGCAAACACGAATCGAAATCAGATCAACGCTACAGCAATTAAAGCAAGTTTGTCACAAATAAGAATATTACACACACAGGTTTGTTGATTTTGCGTCTTCTTTTTAAAGGTGTTTTGTTTAATTTACCAAACAATTGCGACCGTAATTACAAAAATACAACAGTGGGTCACTGAGTGTGTGGGGTATCTTCATTCATGACGCCAAATGAACATGTTTTATAGGTCGTAGTTCAAAGAAATGTATTGATATAAAAATATATCATTATACTTCTTATTAAAAATGAGGTTTTGACACCATTAAATATTTAGAGTGTTAAAGTTTCGATGAGAGTTCACTCTAAAAAACGCATTTTCATTTCAGAATGCCTGGGCCCTTTAAGTTCAATTTTTATTTTAATGACTAGTTAAGTAATAAGTACATACGCATTAAGTTGTCATTTGGATATGGGTTCATTTTGAGTATGGGTCAATGGTATTGTTAGTTTAGATTTGTAGTGCACATTTTATATGCATTATTTTGAAGATATTAGCCTTTTTGATAAATTGAGGATGCAGAAAAATTCCACCCTTATTACATGCCGGGATTCTTTTCGTAAGGCTGAAGCATTACAACAAGACATTTAGACCTTTTTTCAAATGTAAAACATTAATGCATTTTGTGGTGCACATTTTATGTGCATTATTGTAAAACACTAGCCTTTTTGTTACGTCAAATATACAGATAAAATACTTCCTTTTAACTGCGTTTTTTTTAACCCAATACCGATTTGTACATGCCAAGGCTCTTTCCATAAGACTCGGGCATTACAAGCTCAATCTTAAACATTTTGACCTTTTTACAAATGTAACAAATTATGCATTGTGTGGTACACATTTTGTGTGCATGTTTTGAAAATACAAGGCTTTTTGTTAGGTTAAAGTTGAAGGAAAATTTCACCCTTTTATAAGTATACTGCTTTATTCAGATTTGCACATGCCGAGGCGTTTTTCATAAGGCTCGGGCATTACAAGCTCTACCTTTAACATTTTGACATTTGTACAAATGTAACAATTGATGCATTGTGTAGTACACATTTTACTTGTATTCGGTTAAAACACAATACTTTTTGTTTGGTAAAAGATGATAGAGAACTTCTTTGTTTTTTAATTTACCACATAATTCCAATTCCAGATGCCTAGGCTCTTTTCATAAGGCTAAGGCATTATAAACTCTACCTTAAACATTTTGACCTTTTTACAAATATAACAAATTGATGCATTGTGTGGTATTCATTTTATGCGCATTCTGTTAAAACACAAGGCTTTTTGTTGGTCAAAGATGATGGGGAATTTCTGTTGTTGTTTTTTAAAATTTACGACATCATTCCAATTTACACATGCCTAGGCTATTTTCATAAGGCTCAAACATTATAAACTCAACCTTAAACATGTTGACCTGTTTATAAATGTAACAAATTGATGCATTGTGTGGTACACAATCATTTTATGTGCATTAAAACAAAAGGCTTTTTGTTAGGTCAAAGATGATGGATAATTCTTTCTTTTTTAAACCTACCACATTATTCCAATTTACACATGCCGAGGCTGTTTTCCTAAGGCTCAAACATTTTAAACTCTACCTTAAACATGTTGACCTTTTTACAAATGATACACACCAATGCATTGTGTGGAACACATTTTATGTGCATTTATTAAAAGAATTAGGCTTTTTGTTAGGTCGGAGATGAAGGAAGATTTTACTCATTTTACTGGGTTTTTTTACTACCAAATTCTGTGTTTTATACAGCCGAGGCTCTTCATAAGGCTAAAGCATTTCAAGCACTGCCTTAAACCATTTGGATTTTTTTATAAATGTAGCAGACTGATAGCATATGATGGTGCACATTTTATGTACATTAATTGAAAACACTGACATTTTAGTTAAATTAAAAATGAAAATTGTTTTCACTTGTGATGTTTTTCTTGTCTGTTAATGCCTGCTTAGAAGTTATTTTTATAGAACTCAAACAGTACAGGTTTTGCCATGTCTGACTTGTTTTCAAATATTTTCAATAAGGTTTTGTGGTATTGACAATCAGGCAACTGGTTACTGTATTCATAAATGCATCAACAATTGGAATAAAATGAACACAAGTTACTTGATACACATTTATTTGTAGAACTGTTGGTGAATATATTTATTTTGAAAACCTCCCAAAATAAGTTGCAACATAACAAGATGTACATTGTGTAATATTTGTTATTATGATTTACCTAAGATTTGTAATGTTATGTACAAACATTATAATATTAATATTGGTCAGTAAATGTTTCATGTGCATGTAACCCAAGTTTTAAAACTGACTTACATGCAGTTTGCCTAACAACAGGCCAGACAAATTGGGTTAGGGAAGTTAGAACTGCTGTTACAGATTGCTACCTGTCTCTAAAATACAATGCTTAATAAGTAAATATGAATTATAAGTATTACATTTAATAATACACAAGTAACATGTATAGATCACTGCTTTCACTATGCGACATTGATTAATATGAGTACTGAAAAAACTAGTATGATAAGGTCCTTATTAAGCAACAAGTGTTTAATTTGCATAATATTTAACATTGTTTGCTGGTGTGTTATTGTCCGTATTGTTTATAACCTATCTCACTTACTGAACATAACTTTCAAGGAACATGCTTATTTTTTAATTAAAAGTTTGTAACAATGTTCCAAATCGCATGAGAAAGAACCATGTTATTTGTTTTTCAGGATGCCTTGAAAGAGCAAAAAAAGGGTCCCTTGCGGTGAAACGGAAGTACCACTACCGAAAGTCAGACTCCTGGAAGGAAGCAAGTCATGGTGGCAATGAAACATGTTTACTTGAAGAATTTTTTTTACATCTACAACTGATTCTGCATGCCAAACAGAGGACCAAAGTCAGAGTAAAACAGTGCAGACAGACAGTGGTCATGAAGATCATAGCTATGCTATCCAGTCTGATACTTCACAAGAGTCTGATTCCTCACTCGAGACGTACCATGAACCAGTACATTTATTTGGATATCAAATTTACTGTTGATGTGTTGCTTTAAAATGTTGATATGTAGCTTTCAAAGAAATTATTGATAAGGACTCGAGTATTGTTCTTAAATAAATTAGTCGGTGGAATTTTCGTAGGCTTCATATATATTATTATCTACTGATTCACTAACAAAAGTTGAACTTTCTATAGCTTAGTTGTTGAAATAATGAATAGTAAAAAATATTCAGAAAATAATAACTACACTAACTTTATTTAAATATTTTACAAACAGAACTTCCAGTTATTTTAAATATCAATTTAAAGTATTGTCTTCAGAGAACAAAATGTATATAAGAAAGTAAAATAGTATGTACTAGAAGATCGGCTAAATGTATGTCAAATTCTAGAGTTATATATTTCTCCCCAGCATTGTACTTTGTATAATCTTTTTGTCATGGACCACAAATAAGGTGAATACCATTTATGTACACTAATTTGAAAATGTATTTTGACACATTTTAAGAAATCTTGCTGTATGTTAGCAATGATTAGAAGATTCAAACCTGTATTACTATAAATGTTGTATACATAAGTCAATTATCAATTACAATTATCACTTTGTAGATTTGACAAGATATGTGTAGTTTTAAAATTGTATGCTTGTATCTTATTCATTGATGCATGTATCTTTGCGTTTTATAATCCAAAATCTATTTTTGATCAAGTGATGGTATACGAATATGTAAAAGTACTATATATTGTTAATGATTTCAATATTTTGAAAAGAATAGTATCGCTACAACATATTTTGTTTTACTTTCACTCATGTATATTTAATGCTGACCCACTTTAAATGTTTTTATATATGTATAGTTGATTGATTGAAGTAAACAAATACATAATAATAATAAAATAATAATAATAATAAATTATGAAACTATTTAATCTTGTTTTATTACTTGTTTATACCCAGAAAATATGCAAACATTAACAGGTTGCTTCACATCGCCTTACCTCTCAGGTTCTGATGATGTTTGTTCAAAACATGACCACGAAATCAGGACACACTTTTGTATTCGGCTTCACAAATTGGACAGATATAGAACACTGGTTTCGAACTAGCTTGGGATTTATCCTTTGCCTCATCATCAGTATAATCGCCTAGTACCAAATTTTTTTTTTTTTTTTTTTTTTATTCCAAATTTATTAATTTTCATAGACATATTTGTTATACTTGAACATACAAAAACACCATTTATAAACCTTGTACATAAGTATGTCTAGAAAAAATAAAGATGTTTTAATGTTTTGTCAGGGAGGTCAATTGAAAAGGTGTATATGAAGAAAAGGGGAAAAAAAAAAATCTATCAAATATAAGTAGGGTGTTTGAAAATAAAAGTTTTGTTTGTTTAACTCTACCAGTGGAAAAAAAAAATAATAAAAAAGTGTATTTGGAAAAAAAACAATTATTTCACAAAAGTGACTGGACAGTGACCAGAAGTTATAAATAAATGAAAAGCTGGTTAAAAAATTTGTTAGGATGTTTGGATGGGGCTTTCACGTTCATCAGATGCCTCCATAAAACATCTCCAGCGTAATTGATGTATTTGGCTCTTATTAGTTGACTTTGCTATAATTTCTTCAATTTTGAGGCGATGATTTAGGACATTTTGAAAACTGGCTATTTGAGGCACACGTTTTTCAAGTTTACTTTTGAAAAAATAGTACTTAGCTAACATAACTATAAAATTTATACAGAATGAATCATTTTTGTTTACTGTTACGCAGTTACAAAAGGACATAGTGGTAAAAGTTAGTTCTATGTTTTCTTCAATTCTAAGTTTTTCTTGTATATACTGCTTTACATCAGTCCAAAATATTTGGGCCCATTGGCATTCCCAGAACAAATGTAAATTTGATTCTGGGTACATAGAGCAAAAGTCACATAGATTTGAGGGTGTTAAATTGCATTTGTATAAGTATATATTGTTGGGGATGATCTGCATTAAATATTTGTATTGGAAATACCTAATTTTAGTATCAATTGATAACTTTAGTGGTTGGCTGAAAATAGTCTTGGGGTCTAGAGATTCCAAATCTAATACTGTTTTCCATTTGCTCATTTGTTTGAATTCAATGGGTTTTTCTCTTTTTAACAGTAATTTGCAAATTAGTTTACACACTTTTGTAGAATCTTTTAGTTTATTTAACATATTATCGGGGGTTGTATAGTCTATATTATTTTGCTGTAGTGTTTGTTTCAATTCAGACGGAATGCTACAGATTAAACTATTATATTTCAGAAAGTCCCCTTGTTCTATATTATATAGGTGTTGTATGTCGGAAAAGGAGTAAAATTGCTTTACTCTGTAGTCAAATAAATGTTCTAGAAATAGAACCCCTTTGTTAAACCAGGATTTGTAAAATAGTGTTTTGTTTTTATTTTTTGTAGACGAGTTGTTCCAAATAATTTGTTTAGACACTGTCACGTTTACTTCGTTATAGGTTCCACAGAGCCATCCATGTATTACATTCTTTAGGAATTCCGATTTTATTTTTAAATCCTTCACTTCAGATGGCTTAGGGTTTGATTTAAAAATTAAGTTTCCACCAACGCTTGTAAGCATGTTTGTGTATATTTGAATTATTTTTGAATCTTGTTGGAAGATAAAACGTTTAACCCAACTTGCTTTGAGAGATTTTAAAAAACAGTCTATGTCTAACATTTTAAGTCCCCCCTCTGTGTAATCTTGAACAATACGTTTTCTAGATACTTTGTCTGGTTTGTCGTCCCAAAGAAATTTGAAGCTTGTATGCGTGATTTGTTTCATAATATGTTCAGGAGGATTCGGCAGGACCGTAAATGGGTATACCAACTTTGGTATTGCAAAACTTTTAAGGACTGTTATTTTCCCTATTGGAGTCAAGTTCCATCTTTTCCATTTATGCAAACAATTCTCAAATTCCTGTACTTTTGCTGGAACGTTTAACTGAATTATTTCATTTGGATTGTTGCTAAACGTTATACCCAGTGCTGATGCGTGTTGAGAGTTCCAAATAAATTTTTTATGTTTGCAGTATTGTGTTTCACTGTGTTTAAATGCGCCTAGTTTTAAAACTTTGCATTTGTTTTTATTAAGTGTTAAACCTGATATTAATGCAAACTGTTCAATTGCATGTATTAGTGTTTCAAATGATTTTTGTGTGCCATCTAACATAAAGGATGCGTCATCAGCGAACATCGATTGTTTTACTTCCACATTATGTATATTTATACCTTTAATATTTGGATCTGACTCGATTTTTATTGATAACAATTCTATACAAATAATAAATAGGTAAGGAGACAGAGGGCATCCCTGACGAACTCCTCTATGGATATTAAAAAAATCAATAAAATGACCATTATTTGTTACACATGACATTGCGTTTTGATAAAACAGTTTAACCCAATTTATAATATATTGACTAAAACCAAAATGTTCAAGACATTTGAACATAAACTCGTGGTCCAGACTATCAAAGGCTTTATTGAAGTCTGAGAAAAATATTAGACCAGATTCGTTTGTGTCATTGATTTTTTCAATGATTTCCTGGATAATACGGACATTTTCGCCGATGTATCTTCCTTTTATGAACCCTGTTTGATTTGTACTGATAATTTTATTTAAGTGTGGCTTTATACGGTTTGCTATTGTTTTGGATGCTATTTTGTAGTCTACATTAAGTAAAGAGACAGGTCTCCAGTTTTCAATTATAAGAGTATCCTTTCCTTGTTTTGGTATTAGCGTGATGATACTTTGTTTTTGGAGCTCTGTTAATTTGTTGTTATCAAGGGAGTAATTTAGAGATTTGATTAAATGATCTTTTATTTCATTCCAAAATATTTTATAAAATTCCACTGAAATGCCGTCAGATCCGGGACTTTTATTATTTTGCATTTCTTTTAATGATAGGGAGCATTCTCTTTCAGATATATGTCTGCTTTCATTGACATCTGAGTTTACTTTGTGCTGTATGTTATTAAAGAAATGTTCGCTTTGGTTTATGTCAATATTTGCGTTTTTCTGATACAAATGTTCGTAAAAGTTCTTTAAATGTTTAAGTATATCTTTTCCGTCGTTAATTACATTATGATCTTGTGTTTTGAGTTGTTGAATTGTTTTAGCCTCAGATCGTTTTTTCTCAAGATTGGAAAAGTAATTTGTATTTTTTTCTGAACCTTCTATCCATTTTGCTTTAGCTCTTAATAATATTCCTGCTATATTGTATTCAACTAATTCGTTCATTTCATTTTTAGCATTTTTTAGATTTTCTTCTGTTATTATATCGTTTGGATTAAGCACGAGTTCCTTTTCTAATTTATATATTTTATTTTTAAGTTCCATTTCTTGCTTTTGTTTCGTTTTATTTTTTTGGCTAGAATATTTTATTGTAACATCTCGAATGTTGCCTTTTATAATTTCCCATATTGTATTTGGGTTGGCTTCACTGTTTATTCGAGCAATTTCATTGATCGATGTTTTTATAAGTCTTTGGTATTCTGCGTCAAGTAGATATGAGTTGTTGATTTTGAAATATCCTGGACCCCGCTTGTCACTTGATAATTCAAGTTGAAGTGATACGATTGCATGGTCGGATTTAAACCCCGCTGTAATTTTACATGATGTTATGTAATTTGTTAAATTTGAAGAAGTTAGGAAGTAATCAAGCCTGCAAAATATAGGCGGTTTCGTGTTTGAATGCCAGGTAAATATTTTTTGATTTGGGTGTAAAATTCGCCAAACATCGCATAGATCATAATTTTCTAATATTTCATTTATCTTTTTGTTACAATTTTTGTTAGTATCATTCCTACCGTTAAGTTTATCTAGTTTGTAGTTGATAACAGTGTTAAAGTCTCCTCCAATTATGATCGAGTGCTCATTGTATGTTTGTATATAGCCGTCTAAGATGTTAAAAAAGTCTACATTATCCGTGTTCATACCATATATATTTATAATAATTATTAATTTTTCCTTTATTTCTATTTCTAAAAGTTGAAGTCTACCTTCAATAACCTCAATATAATTTTTAACTTTATAATCCAAATTTTGATTAGAATTGATAAAAATGCCAACACCTAAAGAGTTTGAGCTGTTACCACTTAAAAACATGTCTCCACCCCATTGATTAGACCATGCAACTGTATCAATAGGTTTTTTACAGTGTATTTCCTGCAACAAACATATTGTGAACTTGTTCTCCTTAAGCCATTGAAATATCTGGCACCGCTTCGCTGATGACGCTAAACTTTTAGTGTTAAAAGTACAGATGTTAATTGGCATAGAGTATATAAAATTTAATTATGATTTGTGTCCTTAAACTAGTTACAATATTATGTTTAAATCGAGCCAATTCAGAATGCCTTTTTGAGCCCCATCCATATCTTAGATAAAAAGAATGCCCTAATCATTAACAGGGTAATGGGTGGTAGGACATTTGCCTAATATCTTTAGGTATTCAAGTCATTACACAATGTACAGTGCAGCTAGAACAGAAATACAAAGCTACAAATAGTTCACATACATTTTCTATATAAAACTGGAGTATCTGTATAGAAAGGACTAGCCAAAATTGGTGTGTGTGTGTGTGTGTGTGTGTGTGTGTGTGTGTGTGTGTGTGTGTGTGTGTGTGTGTGTGTGTGTGTGTGTGTGTGTGTGTGTGTGTGTGCGTGCGTGCGTGCGTGCGTGCGTGCGTGCGTGCGTGCGTGCGTGCGTGCGTGCGTGCGTGCGTGCGTGCGTGCGTGCGTGCGTGCGTGCGTGCGTGCGTGCGTGCGTGCGTGCGTGCGTGCGTGCGTGCGTGCGTGCGTGCGTGCGTGCGTGTTTGTGCGTGCGTACGTGCGTGCGTGCCGACAGTTTAATCAGTCTACGCAATTATACGAAGCATGTAAGGCTACCTACAAGTGACTATTAAAATATAGAAATGAAATAGATACACATACAAGTGTATACATTTGTTCACGCGCTACATAATTGTGCTCGTCTATAAACATATTCTATTTTTAACAATTTCACAAATTTAAACAACTTTTCATAGGTTAAGTTTTGATTAGCTTTGATTGTGTAAAATATACATTTGTTCACATAATAGTATTAGAAACAATGTGCAAACACACGTGTGAACATTTTTTTCTCAACTGAGAACTACAGTTTAATATCTATCATTAGTGTTAATATATATTTAATGTTTTAGTTCTTTTTTTTTTAATCTTTCAGAAAGTCCTATGCATAAACAACACAGACAAAAGGCCTAGTGTTATAAAAATATGATGGCCCACACTTGCAGTATTAATATGCAGGTAAAAACGTAAATAGGGCCTTTTTATATAGAATGTACAAATACTTCTGTTAGTCGACATAATGAAATACACATTTTAAAGACTTTTTAATCACGTGCGTTAAAAACATAAACAAAAAAAAAAACAGCATTCATTATTCATTCTGGATTCAAAACCGGAGCCTTGCAGAACATACACTAAAAATATCAATGTAACTTTAATATTTGTACACTGTTTGAAGTTAGTATATACATTACAGTTAAAGCTGCAGGTCTCAAATATAACCGTTGCTTTAACCAAAAAGTTTCAGTATTTTGTACAAGTTAATATGAAATTAAGTATGTGTTTGAAAGAATTATAAGAACAGGTCTTTATTTCCTTAACGAAAAACATAACAACATTCTATTGTAAAAGTAGCGAATCTTCAAGAGCTAAACAATACAAACGCACTCTGTAAGACTCATATGTGTAACAGTTATATATACGTGTACTTGATTGAACTTTTTGGGTAGAATGTACATGTACTTAAATGTTTCTAAGCAATCCCCCTATATCGATAAACCTAACTCCCGGCTAGATTAATCTAAGGGGTTGCATTCTAAAAATGTTCCATTTCTAGTCAATCTAGGGTCGAAAACCGAAAAACCTAGATATCTTGTTTCGGAATTAATATTAACAAATATTTTATATTAAATCGCTCCTATATGACCATGTTTGAACGATAGAAAGCAATAAAAATAACCGCGTACTTTATATGTTTACAAAGTACACAGGTAACTATATGCTTTTGCATTAATTTACATAGAGTTTAACTTATTGTTGACGACTTTTGAAATTTAACTAAGTAAACTATGGTACATAATCTATGCATTTCTTTCAACCATACTTTAAGCTATCAATTCAACAAATTAATATATACCGATTTACACGTTTTTAATTATAAACTTTTTTTTTCAATAAGAAATATACATTATTATCGCCGTATATCAGTAGTATGTTTATAGTTCTACAAAAAAACATTAAGTTAAGATTCTAAGTCAGATTTTGTGTAAAAAAATGCACTGCAGTGCGCTTAACGTCCGCAAAATTTAATCGATCATAGACAGTAAGGTATTTAATATTCGTTAGGCCAATGTTAATCCGCTTACATCCAAGCAGTGTTTACACTAGAACGTTCTCGGTCTATGCATAATGGTCGTGGATTTCGTGGCAGTCCATCGACGTTAAACTATACTGTATGAAAAAGTAAGAGCTCCATAGGCACTGTCGAGCGACTGTTTTCAGAGTTAAGTGCTTGGCCAAGGCAGTTCTAGCCAGTACTGGAATTGGTCTTGTGTAACTTTGTGGACCATTTCGTTCACGTCACGGTAGAAAATGTTGCCATCCCGTGTCCATGTCGACGTTACCATGTCCTTTTGCTTTTTTCTCACACATGCAAAAACTTGTGCATTCAACTTTGTGAGGTGGTCGTTGACGTAAATAGGATCTTTCTGTTTTCTTAGTTTTTTGGCGTTGCGCATAATAGTTGTCTTTCTCATTCTCGAGATCATTTTTACTATAATCGGTCTGTTCTTCTTAGAGTTGAAAGGTCCGGTTCTATGTGCGATGTCAATATCTGCGTGACACAGTTTAATGTCCGGAATATGACGGTTGAGTGTTTCGAGTACTTTGTCTGCTGTTTCTGTTGCTGTTTCGTTTTCTTTATCACTTATGCCTTCGATTTTAATGTTACTGCGTTTACTGTATTGTTCTATGTCGTTGAATTTGTACTCGCTTGCCCTTTCTTGTGATTTCAGGCTCTTTCTTAGCTTTTCATTGTCATCTTCTCGATCTTTCAGCTTTTTTTTAACTTCTTCAATTTCTCTTGAAAGTTTAATGTTCTCTTCCGTTTTTTCAAAGAGTTCTCCTTCTAAATGTTCTACCCTTAATGTGATAGACCCTAGTAATTCTTCTTTCAGCTGATTCACAATGCCTTTTACTAGATCTCTCACTTCATAGCTGTCTTTTGTCAGGACATTACTTAACTTTTTGTTGATTTCTTTGAGTTCAATCATTATTTTGTCATCACTTTGTTCATCTTGGTCTGGTTTCTGTTTCTTTTTCCTTTGTTTTACATTTGGCGTTACGTTCAAACTAGTGTCTGCCTCGCTTACGCTACTAAAGCTCCCTACTTCCCTATTTCGTTTATCCCCTGCCTTAGGGTCCTTGCCCACAGTTGTACTTTTCCCGTCTTTTGCTGCCTGCACAGGCGTATGCTCCGTACCAGTAGACGACATATTTGTTTTACTGCACTTTTTAATACTAAACCAGTTCTTTTTTGAGAAGTATACTTTTACTTTTTTGTGTGGGAGGTTTGGTACATTGTGTACTGCCTTTCTTATATTATGCTATGTACAAAAACAATATGGCGGCGCCCATACCACGCCTATTGAAACTTGTTCATTGTTTTAAACACATTATTTCGTGAAATAAATAAAGTTTAACATAGGTTTTCCGTTACCGGAGTTTCGCGGACTCACTTAACTCCCTTTTGTTTTATCCCAGCTTTTTGTTATAAGAATTTAAATCCATTTAAATCACTCGCCACTTTTTCGCGTCTTGGTTACAAACATTTATACCCTGTACCAAATCTTAATCGATGTCATCATCCCACGAAAGAAAATCTTTATGTTTTGAAGACATTTTTAGAAAAGTGCATGATTATTTTTTTCCCTAGACAGTCCAACAGAATATACAAATGGGAAACAGACCTCAAGGGTGAATACCAGGACTTTAAAATGTGTTGAGGTGTTTGCATTTAAGCAGGGACCCGATAATGTCCCTGGCTTAAGCAATTAATGGGCAACACTTTAATTAAAATAAAGGTCGTCTGAACATAAACATACGTGTGAAAAACCTGGTCCTGAAAAAAACTATTTGTCAATTAACATATATAGATTAATGGACCAATTATTGATTGAAATTGGGTGACACAACATAACACATGAACAAACAAGTAACCTTTCAATAATTAATTATTTTTATAATAAAACAGAACATACATAAACCATCTGAAATAACAATAAGGAAATAACAGCTAGCGAAATCGTTCGTGATCGCTATCATTTAAACGCATTATCGATGCAATAATCGTCCAATTGATTAAGATCAACAATATCTCGCGCACCTGTTTTTTGGCGCGTGATGTCACGAGATATCACGAGGTTGCGCATCCCTTTGTTTTTATAGGTCCCTGAATATATTCAGGTGAGTGTTAAAGGGTCATCATGGACCTCCTGTTTATGTAAGATATCGAAGCATGTGCCAGTAGCAACTACAACAACCGTTTCGTTGACAAGGTTCCTTATTCCTCTTTTATATGGTACATACGTAACTATTTATAAAGATATCAACGAATGTGCCAGTAGCCCCTGCAAAAATGGAGCCCAGTGTTCTGATGGAGAGAACGGATACACGTGCGTCTGTGAGGCTGGATGGATAGGAACACTTTGTCAGATAGGTGATCACTGCCTGACAGGCGGAATGGAGGTTTTGACTTTTTGTTTTATACGATTTCGATTTCACAGAAGCTTTTCTTGGCTTTGCACTAAAGCTAACAATAAGCACTTGTTAAAAGTAGTGTCGGTATGCAATAGTATAAAGATACTCGATGTGTACTGGTTTACTTCAACCCTATTGCAGATATAAACGAATGCTCGTCCAATCCATGTCAGAACGGCGGCACGTGTCTGAACCAGCAGAACGCCAGTGTACTGCCGGACACACGGGCGACACATGCAGAACAAGTACGGGGTTTCGTAAACAGAGGCGCAAATAGAATAACAACACTTACGCGCATTTGGATTATAAAAGCTAAGGTGTATCACAAAACATGTATAGAAAACATTTCCAGGTCTATGAGTTTCAACATTAGTAATGCCAGTAGTAGTGGCAGTAGTGATAGCAGTCGTAGCAATAATATGGTGGTGGTAGTTATAGTAGTTAAAGTGTTATTAGAAGAAAACTATGCTGTTGTTATGGTTGTTGTTTATGGGTCAGCTATTGCTTTTTGTTACATTTAACCACAACCACCATCACAGTTGTGCTGGATGACTCGTGCGCGGAGCGGGAGACCATCTGTTTCAACATCCTCCACGGTGAATGTAGCGGCACGACGTGCGTGTGTCAGGCGGGCTACTACAAGACGGGGCCCGAGACATGCAGCCCCGTCAGTAAGTCACTTATAAGTCAATAGCTGAAACAGTCGAGTCCCGTCATATAGTCAGTGTACAATTAAACCCAGGTGTAAATGTATACTTAGAGAGTACGTAACCAATAACTATTTTTCTATGACAGGCTGTGGAACCATTGCTGCGCCGGAACACGGCTCCGTTGACCACACGGAGGGCATCGTGTACCTGAACAAGGCATACTTCTCGTGCGAGACCGGCTACTTTCGAACCGGAAACGCCTTTGTCACGTGCCAGAACGACCAAACGTGGAGCGGCCTGGCTTCAAACTGCGAAGGTGACAGTTTTGTATTGACTTCGTACACAACATACGCAAATATGCATGGTTCGTATACTCGTATATTTTAAATATTAATAATACACATTCATTTTTCATTCACATAGATGAACTCAATAAACATACATGTCTCACATATAACCGTCCACATATATAACACATATATAATAACATAACCATACATTGTATAAAAATACATGTATATGTGTTACTTATGAATTAGTAATATATAACATATTCATACATGTGTTGCCGATGGTAGCGTTATCGGGTTCTTTCGACAACAACAACGAAGTCAGGATACAGTTCCGAGGAAATGTCGTCCGCGACATTATAAAATTCAAACATCGCTTCCAAGCAAGGTTTGATATAGTTCACGATTGTAGTGTTGTGATAACACAACAAAGAATAAATCAGCAAACATCACTCATTGTTCACATATGTTTATTTTAAATATGTTATCAAACGTATTTAAACGACAATGATACATGTACATGAAGCAGATAATAAAACAATTTATATTTAAAACTCTTAATATACTATTATAGGTACAGCCACAGGTATTAGCACTGCATATTTACTCGTCTCTTCATCAATGTTACTATAATAAAATTTTCACCATGAAACAAATAATTTAAAAAGAATGTCCAAGTACATAGTAACAATTATTACAGCTGAAATTCTCCGGTTGATAACCACGCAGGCCTACGGATCTTTCGTTGACTACGGCGCAACGGCGGATGCCTAGACTTCCGCTTGGGGCGTCGTGGTTCTGGATCCAATTCCGGCGTGTGACTGTCCGAACTGGCGGATTCTGGCCGCTCATCGACATCTGTGGGGGACTCGTCGGAAACTTCAGGGGAAGAATCGCGCTCCACTTCCTGAATAGGAAGGAAAGAACAGGGTAGAAGATGATTCCGGTGGACAGTTTTAATTCCATCGTCACCGCTCTCTTTCCTTATGCGATATACGGGAAAACTGCAATCAGGCTGTTCTACAACTACGTAAATGTCTGATGTCCATATATCACTTAGCTTGTGTTTTCCCTTTATTCCGTAATTCCGAAGTAGACACCGGTCTCCCGGAAGTAGCTTAGCCTCAAGGACCCTGATGTCGTATCGTTGTTTGGCCTTACCAGCTTTCTCTACAGCACATCGGTTGGCAAACTTATAAGCGTCACCCAAATGTTGTTCCAGTTTCCGCATATATTCCGATGGCGAGGCGCCACTAATACGTTGGCGGAGAATTCCCAAAACTGCGTCAATAGCTAGTCGCGGTGTTCTGCCAAACATGAGGTGGTACGGTGCATATCCCGTAACCTCACATTTGGTCACGTTATATGCTTGCACTAACGCTGGAATTGCTATTTTCCAGTCAGATTTTCGTTCAGACTCTAATGTGCGCAGCATTTTAATTTGGTTAAAGCGCTCGCACTGGCCATTACCCTGGGGGTGATATGGCGTTGTGCGCGTACGTTTGACACCAGCGATCTTGCATAGTCTCTGTATAACCTTAGCGAGAAAGTTCTGGCCTCGATCGCTATGAATTTATCCGGGAAACCCGTAGTGGACGAAAAATTGTTCGAATAATATTTTTGCGGTGGTACGAGCGGTCTGATTCTTGGCAGGAAAAGCTTGCGCGTAGCGCGTAAAGTGGTCGGTAATAACGAGCACGTTTTCATAACCCCCTTTTGAAACTTCCAGAGATAAATAGTCAATGCAAATGAGTTCCATAGGGTAGCATGACTCAATATTGACTAGACCTGCTGCTAAGGGCGGTGAGCTTTTGCTGCGCAGACACCTTCCGCACCTACTTACCCACAGCGCAACGTCCGCAGCCATACCCGGCCAATAAAACCGCTCTTTAAACAGAGAAATGGTTCTATCACGCCCCTGGTGTCCTAAATCATCGTGCAATGCACGGAATATTTCTCGGCGTGCTGACTCAGGCAGAACAATTTGATCACTGCTATCTCCTTTGGACGCACTGCGATAAAACAAAACACCCTTTGACATGTACAAGTGTTTAAAATTTTGTAAATACTTTTTACTGTTGCTGACTGCATTTTGTATTCAGCCATTTCGGGGAATTGTCCTCGTTCAACAATTGTTTTTACGCGTGAAATGGTTGTATCCGCATTTTGACCGTACGCCCAGTCATGCATGTTGAAAGTCTGACACTTTGTTTGATCATATGTAGTTTGTGTTTGTTCAACTGCAATCGGTGAATAATCAACGACGTGAGACGCGAGAATAGCATTTACTACATTACTACTCACAGAAACTGTATTGCTTTGATTTACATCAGTATCATCATGCTGTTGCCTTGATAACACATCGGCGTCAATGTTTGATTTACCGCTTCTGTATTTGATACAGAAGTTGTAATTTGCAAGTGCGGCTTCCCATCGAAGACCACACGCATCCAGTTTAGCGGTAGTTTTTAAGTATGTGAGCGGATTATTGTCCGTAAGAACCTCAAAGGGAACTCCATATATGTAATCGTGGAATTTCTCCGTTACTGCCCACTTGAGTGCGAGAAATTCTAGTTTACTTGAATGGTAATTCTTTTCCGAGGGTTTCAAACTTCTACTCGCATATGCAATAATCCGTTGGGTCCCGTCGCCCGTTGGGCGCCAGTGTTGCCGATGGTAGCGTTATCGGGTTCTTTCGACAACAACAGCGAAGTCAGGATACATTTTCTATAAATGGATTATATTTACGATGAAATATCATAAATATACAATGTTAACTTCTCGAATCAAATGTAACGAATCACCTTTTAAACAATTACAACACTATTTCAAGACAATGTGTTCCGACGATAAGATAATTAACTAAAAATATTATAACAAAACAAATACAAAATACAAACGACATATATCAATAGAAAAATATATATAATGTTATAGTTACCTATAAATGGATTATATTTACGATGAAATATCATAAATATACAATGTTAACTTCTCGAATCAAATGTAACGAATGACATTTGACCAAGAAGTTCATGTACTAAGATACAGTTGAGTGAATGTCATGCGTGAATTGTCAATTAAAGTATTATTATGTTAGTAAAAACAGTTCAACTTTCTACTCTACGTATCGACTACTAATCAAAATACTAATCCCTATCTAAATTTACAGTTAACTAAAGTCTACATTGCCCAATTTATGAATGACAATTATGATTAACATAAAATTATGATATAAATAATTAAAAACACATTTCCAATTACTCAATAAATATATTTATTTTATAAATATATTTAATACATTATTATACACCTACAACACATGTATAACATTAACATATATTAACAACGTGAAAATATGTGATGTACATGTATGTGTCGCAAATTAGTAGCTGGTTTTACAAGCATCCACTTTGATACTGGTCAATTTTGAAGTGTGGTTGTTAAATGTATTTTGTATATTTATTTTTAATGCTATTATTAAGACAAGATTTTTTCTGTGAAGTCTGATCTTATTAACGAATGCAAAATCGCGTTTTATCTCATTCAGTCGGCACTGATATACCGTATGTAAAGAGATTAAATCAAAACGTTAGATACATCTATCTAAGTCTATTAATCGGTTGAACTTATTTTCTCAGATATTGACGAGTGCGTATCGTCCCCCTGTCTGCATGGAGAGTGTCTTAACTTGCAGAACAGCTACAGCTGCAATTGCAACGCCGGGTATGAAGGACCCACTTGCAGCACAAGTAGGTTATCGAGTATGGCATGTATGCACATTGTTCTGGAAAACATTATCAACGTCTTTTCTTCTTCGTTTTGTTTCTTTTTTTCCCAAGGAAGGGTTTTTTCCACACTGCATGACCCATTCTCAATGTACCTGTAAGCAGTGACTGCTGCATAATAAAGACATAGACTAAGCGTATTATTATTTAAGTTCACCTTAATACATAAACGCACGGTCAATGTCATGTTGGTGTCACATTTGAGACACACATATAATCTAGCGAACTTAAAAGAGTAGTAAGAATGAAAGCGTTTTCTTAATACAAGTCGGTTTTAACTGATGGTATGTCTCTTTGCAGGTATATATTGTGTTGTGTATCACGTGTTTATTTATTATTGATGTCGTGCATTCTAGTACTATTATGTTGCAAATTGCATGTCTTCAGACCCCAACGATTGTGTTTCCATGCCCTGTGTTAATGCTGTCTTCTGCATTGATGGTGTAGCCGATTATACCTGCAACTGCGAAGTTGGCTATGAAGGGAAAAATTGTCAGAACGGTACGTAAATAGCAGATCTTTGCTAAGCGTTTCACAGTATAATGTATGACTTAAATGTTTAGAAAACGTTATGGTCATTAATAGTATTAGAGGTTAATTTTAAATAAACAGCAAAATTCAACCACGTTAAGACTTATTGTGATAATATGTGAATACTTATCTAGTCCAATTTTGTCAGTGTTAGAATATATAAACTTTGGATTGCTTTTCAAACAGCAAAACGCGTGTTTGATTTAGCTGCATGCTGCCACTTAAAATGTTTCTGGAACATTTTGCAGAAACAAAATTGTGTGAGTCCAACCCTTGCCGAAACGGTGGCGTCTGCATAGAAAGCATTGCTAAATTCACATGCATCTGTTTAGCCGGGTACACAGGAAACTTGTGTGAAAATGGTAGAAACTATATTCATATCGCTATATTTATAGCTATTTAACGGATATAATAATTCAAACAATATTAACGCTAACCGGAATGGATAATTTAATTATTGACGTTGTTTAAGATATTCGCATTGACAAAACATGTGGATGACAGTAGGCATTTGCTACCGCAGAGCATAGAGCTATAAATGTTGTCATTAAACTTGCGATTGCTAGCTTCTAAAAGAAATTTTATTGAATAAAATTATGGAAAAACACACTAACGTGAAATTTCTAAAATGAACGTGCTTGTTTATAAGATGGTTTTCTGACTAAGTATCCTTACAGATACTTTTTTTAAGATAGATTTAAGAACAATGTCACAATAGTTAATTTTGGTTATGCTTCATTTGATTCGGCTTGCAGGCCTGTTATAATGACAGGATAGACAAATTTATTTACTTAAAATGTAAGGTATTTCGGATATTACTTGGGTTTAATGTACGACTCACAAACCATATTTGGCGATTTATGCATAAACATGTGTTATTAACTATATAACATATTATTATCTTTATAAAACAAAACTGAAGAAAAAAACAAATATTAAAAAAAAAAAAAAAACAGTAGAAAGAAAATACATAAGGTATAATTATTTTTCTAAAGAATAATCATCATGGGTACCAATAAATTATTTATTACTTAGTTGAAATGTACCGAATGCAGAAAGTCAACTCCAAAACAATCCACAGCGATATTAAATGTTTGACGAGATATTAGAAATGCCTTCCACGAAAATGAAACCGAAACTTAAACGGGGATTCCTACGCCGGAGGCTACACGTCAGTTGCGACACTTAGACAGTTAAAAGTAAAGTTTATATCCACGTTTAGTTGTAACTATAAGAATTGAATACTATTTGTGTTCATTTCATCGGAGTGTGAACTGTCGGGAAAATTACGCCTAATTTATGCATAAACGCCGTCGGCATTTATGCAAATTAGGCGTAATTTTCCCGACAGTTAATACACCGATGAAATGCTTAAATTTACTATTAAATTCTTAAATGAATGTGTGCAATGGGAAACTTTTCAAATAAATAAATTTTTTTGGTGAGGGGGGTGATATAAAGCGTTTTGCTGCTCTTTGTCTTAAAATATATAAAACTGTTCCGTAACATTTTGACACTTTTGGTAGTGGATATTGTGTTATGTGCGGTAATTGTGCTATAATTGTGCTATTTATTTGTGAAGATATATTAGCATATTATGTTTTTGAATAATCCTTGTAAAAAAAATCAGTTATACCACACAAGCACGCGTAAGGCATTATTTAAAAATTAAACATTGTTTACCACATATTGAGAGTTTTAAAGCTATTGAAATGAACGTGAATAGTTACTTTCCCTATTAAACTGCTTTATACATTTTAAAAATAGTCAACGTTAGTTAAACCCATATTCTGCGGCATTGATTTATTTTTGGAGACAGGGTTTAAAACAAATTGTGGAGGATTAGAAAATCTTTTGGCGTCACAGCATCAGATCTTAAGCCGGGATCTAGTCCCTCGTTAGGTGTTAGTATTTTATTATATCGCATGTAAATGTTATTAATATGATTGCATTTACAAAATAAATTGAAATAGTCATGACTGTAAAACTTGAAACACAAAATAATAAGGTAAAACATATCGATCCTGCGGTATGATGAAATATTGTGAAACACCACTCTCGATAAAATGATTAATGGTTTATGCGTGTAAACGTTTAAGCAGCACGGTGTTCGAGTGATAAAGTCGTTAAAACTAAGATGTAACTGCTTACACCGGTGTATGTATGTAAATTATTTTCTTCATATTATCACCATATGTAACATTTAATACCATACTTGTCAAAATAATGCAATGTTGTTTGTACAGAGCAGTACACATATGGTCCCGTAGTGAATATTAATTATAAAAACTAAACTCTATTTCGTAGACAAAATGCATAAAATTCATATTCAGAAAAAAAAAACTGTGAAATATAGTTCGCATTGGAGTTGCAGAAAATGTGGTCAAGTCATGTAAGAATCGAAATAATAGTCTCATTATCATTGTTTATCGGCTAAAACAACAACGATTTGTCGTTATGATGCGGTATATTTAACAAATCGTTGTTTATAAGCCGATAAATAGCTCTAAATCGAAAAGTATTTCTTAAATCTTCGTGACTGAAATGAGCTATACATAAATCTTTTTATGTTAAATGTACCGATCCATTTTGGTTTGATGAAATATTGCGAAATACCACTATCACTAACGAGATATCGTGTCTAGTTGTATGCAGTATAAACCAGTACGGTGGCCGAGTGGTTAAGGCGTTGGACTTAAGTTCCAATGGACGAATGTCCGCATGGGTTCGAACCCCATCCGTACTATTTATTTTTTAATGACGTACATGTCAAGATAAATGTAAATAATAAATATGAAATAGCTATTAATGGATTTTACATGGAATTTACATGTACATTATATATAGTGCATAAATGCTGTATAAACCAGTACGGTGGCCGAATGGTAGAGGCGTTGGAGTTAAGTTCCAATGGACGTATGTCCGCATGGGTTCGAACCACATCCGTACTAATTGTTTTTAATGACGTACATGACAAGATAAATATAAATAATAAATATGAAACTGCTATTAATGGATTTTACATGTAATTTACATGTACATTATATACAGTGCATAAATGACTTAAACTTGCAAATTCCACTTTAATTTTATATCTAAAACTCAGTATTAAATAAACTATGCATGCTGTAAGAGATAAAGATAACAGCAACATAGCTGTTTGTACAACAATTCAACCATCTGGTCCCGTGGTGTAATGGTTAGCACTCAGGACTTTGAATCCTGCGATCCGAGTTCAAATCTCGGCGGGACCACATTTTATGTGACGTCGCCTTGGTTTTCATTTTAAGATTTCCAGTAGGAACATTTAAATAAAGTTCCCAGTAAGATGTTAATTATATTTTTAATAAAATGTATAAAATGCATTTATACATCTTTACAACTAAATATTGTAACTAACTAAGTATGCATTGTGTAGGAGATAAAGACAAAAAAAAATACTTCTACCGGCAGGTATTAAAATATTAGATTCAAAACATTTACAAATATCTGGCCATTTATGTTATGGTATGCAATTACAGGTAAAAAGATATCAGCTCTACCGGCTGAGCGAGCTGTGAATGATCACAGCTGTCATCTACATCCTAACACGCTGATACGCACATATGTATTTTATGTCACCATATGTAACATTTAATATCATGCTTGGCAAAATAATGCAATGTTGTTTGTACAGAGCAGTACACATCTGGACCCGTGGACCCGTGGTGCATATTAATTATACAAATTAAACTGAATTTCGCAGACAAAATGCATAAAATTCATATTCAGAAAAAAATAGTTCCGAAACTGTAAAATATAGTTCGCATCGGAGTTGCAGAAAATGTGGTCAAGTCTTGTAAGAATCGAAATAATATTCTCATTATCGTTGTTTATCGGCTAAAACAACGATTTGTCGTTATGATGCGGTATATTTAATCACTTGGGCTAACGCCGTCGTGGTATACTTCCTACGCATCAGAACTAAAAATCGTTGTTTATAAGCCGATAAACAGTTCTAAATCGAAAAGTATTTCTTAAATCTTTGTGACTGAAGTGAGTTATACATAAATCTTTTATGATAAATGTACCGATCCATTTTGGTGTGATGAAATATTGCGAAATACCACTATCACTAACGAGATATCGTGTCTAGTTGTATGCAGTATAAACCAGTACGGTGGCCGAGTGGTTATGGCGTTGGACTTAAGTTCCAATGGACGAATGTCCGCATGGGTTCGAACCCCATCCGTACTATTTATTTTTTAATGACGTACATGTCAAGATAAATATAAATAATAAATATGAAACAACTATTAATGGATTTTACATGCAATTTACATGTACATTATATATAGTGCATAAATGCAGTATAAACCAGTACGGTGGCCGAATGGTAGAGGCGTTCGAGTTAAGTTCCAATGGATGTATGTCCGCATGGGTTCGAACCACATCCGTACTAATTGTTTTTAATGACGTATATTACACGATAAATATAAATAATAAATATGAAACTGCTATTAATGGATTTTACATGTAATTTACATGTACATTATATACAGTGCATAAATGACTTAAACTTGCAAATTCCACTTTAATTTTATATCTAAAACTCAGTATTAAATAAACTATGCATGCTGTAAGAGATAAAGATAACAGCAACATAGCTGCTTGTACAACAATTCAACCATCTGGTCCCGTGGTGTAATGGTTAGCACTCAGGACTTTGAATCCTGCGATCCGAGTTCAAATCTCGGCGGGACCTTTTTTTATGTGACGTCGCCTTGGTTTACATTTTAAGATTTCCAGTAGGAACATTTCAAATAAAGTTCTCATTAAGATGTTAATTATATTTTTCATAAAATGTTTAATGCCTTCGTCCACGTTTCTCCTTATAGACTAGATATATTTGATGTTGAAGTGTAGATATCATGAAAAATATACCTTATTTCTACCTAATTTTATAAATGTCATTGAATTATCATGCCGTTGTAATGATTAAGATCATAGCTCCGACATAGAAAACGCCCGGCCTGCTCAGTCGGTAGAGCATCAGACTTTTAACCGGTTGTGTTATCTGAGGGTCGTGGGTTCAAGTCCCACGTTGGGCGTTTACTTTTAAGATATTAAAATGCTAAATAGGAAATGTTTACAAGTGGAATAATTGACCGATCGATATTGGATTCATAACCACATCAGGTAAACCTCCGACAAACACTTTTCACGTTGTACGAATGTTTTAACAATATATCTCCGTCAAACATTAAAATCCTGGCTTTAAAAAATAAATAAACGTATCTTCAATAAAAGCTTGTCGATCGGCCATTCTATATATAGCGGTAACGTCACAATATCATACAGACCTCTGTAGGACCAGATTTTTCACAAATCATATTTTTCACACATGTGACAAATAGGATCATATTTTTCACAGGTTTGAAAAATAGGATCTCATTCTTCACACATCGCAATCTCATTCTTCACATTTTCTGTGAGATTTGTGATCGAGTCCATTTTTTGATATGCACTCAAATCATATTCTCCACACATGAAAAAAAGTGTTCAAAATTTCAAAAAAGTGAATTTTTTAATCATAATCCTATTTTTTACACTGTATGTGCCCCCCAAAAAACGGGGTGATTTACGGTTCGGTACAGTATGCATGGTATGGTACGATATGGTACGGCACTGTACCAGACGGTAAAGTATGGTACGACTTGGTATGGTATGACATGGTATGGCGTGGTATGGCATGGCATGGCATGGCTTGTACGGTATGGATTTAATGTTATGGTATGGAAATGTACGGTACGGTACAGTACGGTACGGTGCCGTGCGGTACGGTACGGTAATGTACGGTAAGGTACGGTACGATACGGTAAGGAACGATATGGTACCGTACGATTAGCTACAGGAAGTACGGTACGCTACGCTACTGTACTGTCCAAACGTACGTACTAACATGTGGGGAGGTTCTAATAAGATCATATTATCGTCCGTGTATACGTATATTCTAGTTCGGGCGGACATATGCATGGTTATTTTGGTTCTAATAATCCAAAATAGGACGTGTATTTGTACGTAGGTTCAGATGCATGCATTGGTTAATATCCCAATAAAAAGATGTACGTTCGTATGAACGTACGCGAGTGCATATACATATCTATCTCCTAATTCGACCGTACAAACGTATTTACAAACGATTAAGCGCATGCACACATATGTAGCTCCTAAATACACGGTGCATATGGTCACCGCATACTGCTGAAATAAAATTGGAATGCACAGTATACTTCGTGGCAAAAGTCGTTAAACAGGCCCGATATATGTGTACCGGTATTTAAATTCAAATATTTAGCAATCCATATACTCTATGATAAAACCACAAGATGCAAGGAACAAAATATGATTTAGGCCACATATGAACGTTCAATTGTAGTAAAATAGTGCTCGCATGGTAAAGATCTCGGTCAGAAACAAGTACCTGTATTGAATGATATGCATAATTCGCATTTTTAACCTTAAGTTTCAATATAAAGTATATAGTTCCAAACGTATTTTTTCACCAAAAATACAGTGATAAGATCACAGTAACTTAAATGAGCTTCTATCACACGAATTATAGCCCAAATGGAAAAGAAATCTGATTATATATCTGAAAACTCACTTCATGAATAAAAGACATGGACACGTTTTCACTTCGTCTATGACGGGGGACGAACTTCAGGAAAATGTGTTGCAAGAATATATAGTAGCGATATCCACAGTGTTCCGTAGAACTAAAATTATTGTCATATAATCATGAAAACCCGAAGAAATTTAACATTTTCTTGCACTGCACTATGTTTTTTGTCCACAAGTATGCGGTGTCCATCCATTCATTATGAAAGTAACGTAGTTGTATGACATCAGTATACGGTGACCATATACACCGTGAACAAGGGCTTAGTATCTCATATTCATTATTGATGACAATACTGATGATGACGTTAAGTATAATGACAATAATGGTTATGAGGGAAATGATTATGATGACGATGATGACGATGGTGATAATGACGATGGTGACGATAATGACGATGATGGTGATGATGATGATGACGATGATGACGATGATGATGGTGATGATGACGATGATGATGATGATGATGGTGATGATGATGATGATGATGATGACGATGATGATGATATTAATGATGACGATGATGATGACGATGGTGATGATGATGATTACTGTATAAGTATGCTCCAAATAATGATTTCATTGCTTGTCGCGATACAATTTCACCAGAAAATATGTGAAAAATATGATCCGTACGCATACCCCCTTTTTGGCCAATCACATTCTTCACACTAACAAATGTGACAAATGAGATCCTATTCTTCACAGGCGTGTGAAAAATATGATTTGTGAAAAATATGATCCTACAGACCTCTATATTGAGACGATTCACACGCTAACCTATTCAGTTTGTTTATCTTTTTACATTCATATTAATAATATTTTCTGTTATCCTGCACGTGTACAAATAAAACGGTTCTTGTTTTATTGATCAAAATTAAGACTCTATACGGACTATTAACGAGGTTACGTGTCAAACGTAACGCCCAACAATACAATGGGCGTTTGCGTACTGTTCTATAGACTTTTCAAGGGTTTGCCAAACAGTTTCATATCATCGCCATAAATTGTTATTAGTTTTCATTTACCGAATACATCACAAGATTTACTTAGTGCTGTTTGTGTTAAATAGGTTAACGTTTAAACACGTGATACCCAAGTACAAGGATTGAATAAGATTTCGGATTATTGTTGTATCAAATCAACCGTTTACATTTTTTCTGTAAAACACCGCAATGCCCTTCGATTGTTGTGAGTTGTTAAATGGTGTACGAGGCAAGTGCAGTGGCCGAGTGGTTAATGGATCGGACTTGAATTGCAATGGACGGGTGTCGGTTTGAACACCACCCGTACGTTGCAGTACATTACACCATAACAAATGTAAATCAATAATTTTATCGCTGATTAATTCATGTTAATTATTTTGATTTTATTGACTTGAGTGTGCAATATTCATTACGCTTACCTAAACATCTACTTCTCACTCCAATCACGATCGACAATAATGGTAAACACTCAAATGTGAGAAGTGTGATGCCGTACGGACTGAATTATCCGGGCATGATCAGAGTTCTCAGCTTTATCCTACGATAATGAGCACAAGTATCTTGTTGTAACCTTACAAGACATTGAATATCAAATGGGGAAAACTAACAATGATGTTGTTCGTAAAGGGATGCAAACATGTGGTCCCGTGGTGTAACGGTTAGCACTCTGGACTTTGAATCCTGCGATCCGTGTTCAAATCTCGGCGGTACCTTATTTTCTGAGTGACATTGCTTTGCTTTTCTTTTCAGGATTTCCAGTCGGTGCGTCTAATGTGGTCTTCAGTATTGTCTTCGATAATGATAATACAACTAAAACTATATTTCTTTAACAAAAACTAATGCAAACTTCTTAAACATGAAAATACAATTTGTATTAGTGTGACATTTTATATTACATGTGGCAAATTAATCTCACCGCTGTTTGTACAACATTACATACATTCGGGTCCCGTAATATATTGGTAAGCACTCAGCCATCCTGTGATCCGAGTTTAAATCTCTGCGGGACCTCAATTACATATAATATATTGTTGTACTATTGTTTCATGACATTTTTGTTTCGTGTATACCTAATGCTATCTTTTTGACAGCATCAATACCTTACTATATAGTTTTACAGCATTAATTTCAAGGTTCTGTCTTTAAAGGGACTTGTTCACAGATGTTGGTATTTTTTTTAAAAATATGCTATTAAACGTCTTAACTTGCTAAATCAAAACATCTGGGCCCAGTTGCTCAAAACTTTAACGGCCGGTTAAGCTAACGGCCTGTTAACTTTAGATGCAAATAAAACTAATAATACAAACATCTCGCTTATGAAGCATTTGACAATTATTTGAGCATATCAATTAATTTAAAATAAATGCAAATTTTAAAATTTTAACATTTAATTTACATCAAAAACCTCATCCAAAAGTTAACGACCGTTAGCTTAATTGTCCGTTAAAGTTTTGAGCAACTGGGCTCTGAAACAAAAAAAAGCTCAAGCATGTAACAAGAAAAGAAAAATAAAACAAAAAAAGTCACTTCCATCGGGGTACATTACCTCTCGACCATGGCGAGTAACAAACTAGGCGAGGTATTTTTTATTCTATGTTAGTTAATCACGCGTTTTCAACAATTTCAACGAAAACAATAGAAACCCTCCAAATTATTACATTTCGCGTTACAAACGCTTTATGATTTTATCAAGTTCAACTAATGAACACTCATTAAACAAATGGTATTTACAGTATATATCTTGG
Organism: Congeria kusceri; assembly: GCA_027627225.1. NCBI lineage: Eukaryota > Metazoa > Mollusca > Bivalvia > Myida > Dreissenidae > Congeria > Congeria kusceri. The sequence goes on from CM051024.1 coordinate 99,646,508, forward strand.
TCAGTACTGTTATTTTGCTCCTTTATATGCCCTATTCTTTTATTTTTGGAAAAGTTTGAAAATTGTAAATTCGACATTCTGTGAACAGGTCCCTTTAAATAGTGTACGGAATAGGAAATGATGCAAATAAAGGGGTCATATTCATACATGTTAATTATATATTGTAATAAAATGTTTGATACAATCAACACCGTTGTCTACTTAAAAAGTATTGTCCGACAAGATTGACCGGGCGCTTATTTGATTCCGTGGTTGTTCATAGATTTCCGTCGCTGTACTCGCGTATGTATTGTAAACACTGTGCTCATTAGATAATTTCTAGTCGATATCTACGCATATATTAATAATCTGGAACGGTAGCATTATGGCCGAGTGCTCGCTTACTGTTCATAGGTTATGACACAATGTTGTTCAAATCCAGATTTCAGTCGATGTTTTCCAGCGCAATACCGTTATAAGGAAAATGTCGTCCTAACTGCCATTAATGTCCATTTTTTTCTGAGATGAAATAATTGCCTTTGTAAAATAAAACGAAAAAGGGAAATGCGTGCACATTTCCATGGTGCTACTTTGAAGGAAATAGAATTGTGAAACCTAAACAGCATTCGAATCCTCAAGCCCAAGATCCTGACGCTAGAGCCTTAACTTCTCTACTATTTCATTGTACGTTGATAATTACATGCTTGTATAAAATATATTTGAGACGCGTCGTGGGAAAACCGGACTTAATGCATGTGCGTAAAATGTCGTCCCGGATCAGCCAGTGCAGTCCGCACTGGTTGATCCGGGACGGCACTTTCCGCTTTTATGTTATTTTCTGTTTCAAGAAAGTCTCTTCTAAACATAAGTCAACTGTAGGCGGAAAGTGCCGTCCTGGATTAGCCTGTGCGGACTGCACAGGCTAATCCGGGACGACACTTTACGCACATGCATTAAGACCGGTTTTCTCACGACGTGCCACATTTAAATTCTCCTTTAGTATATTGATTTGTCACGAGCGATCGCTTGTATCTCCGATAAAAGGTTACGTAAACAAAGGGAAGTATACATGAGTGGCAGGTCAATGAAATCGGACTATACCTTATTGTATAAGTTAACTGTCATTATTACTGTTACATTTATGCAGTTGTTATGATTAAGTTGATCATTGTATTATCGCCCGGCTAGCTCAGTCGGTAGAGCATCCGACTTTTAATCGGTAACGATATCTGAGGGTCGTGGGTTCGTGTCCCACGTTGGGCGTTACTTTTTATTTTAAGTTATTAAAATGCTTAAGACAATATTTACAAACGGAATTATTGCGCGTTATGTGTTTGACCTTGCACCCATTCAATAGCGGTTACTTCATAAACAAATACCTCTATACTAAGACTGTTCACAAGCACAAGTTGGCTTTTTCAGCACATAATTGTATCCGATAAATGGGTGAAATATGGTACATATTTCTCCATGGCTTTAATACGTATGTGAATAAAACATGGACAAAGCTCGTATCATTGATACATGTACTACCAATCTATATTTAGGACCTTTACGGAATTATAATAAGGTTACGTACCAAATCTAACGCCGAATATCGCAATGTGCGTTTCCTGAAGGTACTGGATCAACAAAGTATAACCGATATGCTGTTTTATTCTGTAAAATTGCTAAATAACACAATGCGCTTCGATTTGTGTGGGTTTCTCCAATATCTGCATACGGCAAGTACGGTGGCCGAGTGGTTAAGGCGTTTGACTTAAGTTCCAACGGACAAATGTCCGCATGGGTTCGAACCCCATCCATACCAAATATGTTTATAATACTATGATATAGAATTTTATGAATCGAAATTCGTGGCATTTTAAATACGAAAATATGTGAACAAGTCCCTTTAAAATCGTAACTGCTTGAGGGTAGGTGTATCACAATGTATGTATAATAAGTTGTGCGCGATTCCAATTGCGCCAGACATTTCCAGAATATCCGTGTATTATTGGGATTCTAAAACCGCTGGATTAAACTATAACTTTATTTGGATAATGTCACAGGTAACTGAGCGCAAAACAAGTATACTATTCTTATGTTACGCAGTATCTGGTCCCGAGGTGTAACGGTTAGCACTCAGGACTTTGAATTCTGCGATCCGAGTTCAAATCTCGGCGGAACCTCAGTATCACTATTGTGTTACCATTTTTTTGGGATATTGGTTTTTGATCGTTTTCTCGTTTATTCATTAAATAATAAGAAAAATACGCATACATACGTATTGATTGTGTTGCTGTAAAGTAATGGCCGCATTCTAGCCAATGAATGTTACAGTTACATATAGACATAGCTTAACAGCGATAAGTTAAGCATTGTGAACTTATGCGTTAACGAAACTGGCATTAAATGTTACATATAACTTTTAAAATGCTTTAGAAATATTAACAAAAAGACATTGCAACCTTTCGTATACAATTCATTTATAAATTAAGGCGTTGGACTTAAGTTCAAATGGACGAATATCCGCGTGGGTTCGAAAACATCCTTACTAATGTGTTCGGAAAACTAATATATTATCGATAAAGAATCGAACGCCAAAAAAATGTTTTTTTTCTATACACGGTTTCGAAAGCAAGATTCAAACTTACATCTACAAAATCGCGGAAAGGCGGAAAGTGCCGTCCTGGATTAGCCTGTGCGCAGTACACAGGCTAATCCGGGACGACACTTTACGCGCATGAATTCAACCCGGTTTTCCCACGACACGCCTCGTATATAAACGCAGCAGGATCTTCAGCTAATTGTATAGAATGCAACCTTTTGATATACCATTTCCTTTAACGTAACAATGTAATTGCCGCCATTAGTTTAAAATCGTGTTTCGTTGTGTTCACTATCTAAACTAAATCGTGTTTCGTTGTGTTCACTATCTTAAATAAATCGTGTTTCGTTGTGTTCACTATCTAAACTAAATCGTGTTTCGTTGTGTTCACTATCTTAAATAAATCGTGTTTCGTTGTGTTCACTATCTTAACTAAATCGTGTTTCGTTGTGTTCACTATCTAAACTAAATCGTGTTTCGTTGTGTTCACTATCTAAACTAAATCGTGTTTCGTTGTGTTCATTATCTAAACTAAATCGTGTTTCGTTGTGTTCACTATCTAAACTAAATCGTGTTTCGTTGTGTTCACTATCTAAACTAAATCGTGTTTGGTTGTGTTCACTATCTAAACTGTCTAACCTTTTAAAAGTGGTAATACTGTGCTATACTTATACTTAATGCAAGTATCATGAAACGTTTTTTTTTCAAAATAGTAATCAGCAAAGTGTAACAGTCGGTCGAAATTCTTAAACCGAAAGAAGTTCGATAGCGGAATGAATATACATGTTTAATCAAATGTTTTAAAAGACACTTACTTCCATTTGAACAAATGTTTTATTTCGCGAAAAGAACTATTAATGTTTTTTTTTTGGACTTAATATTGGCAATTAGATGTTTACAATAGATAGCAATACAAATGAGATGATAAACATAGTACGGGTGGGGTTCGAACCCATGCGGACATTCGTCCATCGGAACTTAAGTCCAACGCCTTAACCACTCGGCCACCGTACTTGCACTAAACAGTTATTGGAAATAAACCACCGATCGAAGCGCAGAAAGTTTTTTTTTTCGCAATATTACAAAAGCTATATCGGCAAAAGACCGTTTCACAAATAAAATCATTACACTTCGATATCACACGATTAACGGTATTTCGCAACAGAGCACGTGGTAATTTGTGATATTCCAGAAATGGATATCATCACTTAACAATAGCTGGGGAGTAGTTTAAACTTTTCAAAAGCTGGAAAGGTCTAACCAAACTGATCTAGTACTTGCATGAAACATAATGGTTAATACATATTCCATATATCGCTGTGCATCATATGAGTAATATACAAACACATAAACATACACTTATCCTGTGTATTTAAATGTTTATTAACATAATAACATACATGTTGGAAAGGGGCACTACATACATAATTATATGCTGATTTGTTTAGACATTGTCAATTAATGCAACACTAAATGCGTACTTTTATGTGTATATACGTAGGCATGTGAAATTTTAAACTGTAATATGTCTGAGTACCACTTAGAGACACGCAGTCAATTATATGCTCCTTGTTGGGTACCAATCCCAAATAGATGGTGAACTAGAACTGATAATGTAAAAATGAAAGTAAATTCTTGGTTTTCGTTTACAAATATATATATATATATTATATTACAGAATTATATAAATATAAATATATCACTAGAGATTCAACGGGACGTTCTACATGACCACTTATTCTCTCTATATACTGCCATTGTCGATTGTCAGCTATTTATAGGCGTTTTTTACTTTCTTTTCCGATTGCAGTAAATGCATTATAATTTGCATATTGAGTTATTTTTCTTGTTAATAAAGCTGACATTCGCAAGTTCAACACCATTGTCTTTAAATTAAGTGCACATTATTATAACATAATGCTGGTCATTTAAGCTCCTCAGACAATCATAAGCTACAGGTCAATGCAACATTCTGAATCCAAGTGCACTATAAAGTGCTTAATAGAATCACACACTTTAATAACAATTATACTATACATACGTCGACAATATTAATTTCAAATAATTATATTATTTAAAAAACGTTTCGTAAGTTAATACGTAGCTTTATGCATGCATATGGACACAGAACCGCAGAGAAGTTGCAACAGATGAGACAAAACAAATGACATTAAATGCAAGATTGTATGGAATGTATGGATGAAAATATCAATTTATATAGTTTGTGGTTTCTAGACAATGTTGGAAAAATATGTTATGAATTACTTAGTTTGTTTGACAAACTTGGCATACACCTTTAAACAACTGAACATAAACCGATATATGTAAATAAAATATTTATGTAATGTAATGTAAAGGATGATGGCACTTTATTTGCATAGAAAATTATATATCTCAATGCAAACGTACGCTATTTAGCTTCATTACTATTTTAACGAACCCGTATTTATGTTATAAAATTCAATAACAATAACCAAGCACATATGCGTAGTAAAACAACAACCAACTAAAAATGATAACACATGAATACTTCCCAAAACAATTGTTTGTTGAAAAGAAAAACAAAATTCATAACTGTTGAATTAGGCTGCACGTTATCAGGTTTTCAAATGTGATGTCTTTGCACGCAATGCAGTCTCATTAACTGCGTTTCCCCGAGGTGAACTTTGGCGCGACGAATCGCTATCACTGTCTTTACTCTCGAACATCAACTTCATGTTAAGCACGCCAATCTTAACGTTTGTCAAATGCTCATAATCTTTCGCTGCTGTGTTATTACTCCTAACTACACTTGGTTTTCCAGCGATTGGACTTTTATTTGGTTTGTCTTTTACGTTTGTTTTAGTAGTTGGTATCGCTTTTGTTTGTGGCACTTTATTTTCATCCTTCTCAGCGTGTGTTTTGGGGGATTTGTCAGGTTTGTCTAAGGAAGAGTCCACTACCAAACGTTTAGCAGGACTCTTGGTGATTTCATCTTTCTTTTTCACAGACAGTTTACTTTTCAGCTCATTTAAATCTACACCATTCGCTTTGCTTGAACTCACACTGCTTTCCTTCACATTAGAAGTTATTCGATTAACATACATATGTTTCGTGTCTGTAGACAACTCGCTCGTTCTGGATACCGGAGCAAGGTATCCTTGAGAATCCTGCCGCATGTATTTTTTGCCATCGTCTGCTTCCATTTGATGTTTTGCATCAACATCTTCATAAATCGCACCTGGTTCATCTACAAGTTTATCACTTTTATCCACTTCATCTGTATCAGCATAGTCATATTCCGTTGGATTCCCATTTATTTGAATTTCTCCAACACCAGAACCGGAATGTCTCGGCAAATTATTCCCAATAACAGGGTACAAGGAATGTTTTGATTCACTGGCATAATCATAACCAAATTCTGTACCTTCTCCATTGTCGATTATTGCATTACTTATGTCATTTACTGGTTTTGACAAAAGGGGGTTAGGAGTTAAAACAGTTGGGGTATTAGGTCTTAAATTTGGTGAATGTCCTGGTGAAGGTGGTTCTCTTTTCGGTGGATCAGGTATCCGCTTTTCAGTACCCATTGTAAAGTGAACTTTCTTGTCGTCCTCAACTGAATCAAAAGTGAATTCTATATACTGATCACCAATATGAACTGCACTTAGTTCACGTTCAATTTCTGTTTGTTTAGTTTCACCTTGACTATCACCAGTGGATTTGGAGTTAACTTCGCCTGAAGGTTTCAAGTCAAACGTGTCTTGGTGATTTGTATGCGAGTACACGTGGTTTCTGTCAGCGATTGGCAAAGAAATTTCTACCGTTTTAAAAGTTTTAATATGGTCATACGAACCAGTTGAGACATTGCTTACTCTTGGTTCTGAAGACACTTTCAATTGATTGTCGGGAGACTTTATAAACAACGCCACGAATCTACTGGTTTGCTGTCTTATTTTAGCGAAAGTCCCCGATGATGTTGGTGCCTTTTGTGGCAAAATTGTTGCTTGTACAAAAGGATGGTTGCCTCCAGTGTTTTGATATGTATGTCCGCTGCCAGTTGGACTGTCTGAATAATCGTTAGCTCGGGGTCGCGTTGATGGCTCAGTCCCACTTGTGACACGGTTTTGGTAGTTCTGGTTTTCTACTGGAGACATGTCAGGAACGAATCCGATCTCTGCGTATTCCTCGCTATGTGACTTGTTACTCATGTTTGTAACAGCTCCTCCTGGAGTTCCCCTTCGCAGTTTTATAACCTTCACAGGGCAACCGCGCCTGTTCATAAGAAGCAAAACAGCTATGTATAAATACTTACTATTGAAATTAACTGCAATGTAAATATGCAGTTTCTTTTGCACCAGGATTTACTATGCAATACACATAATTAAATTTGAGTTTAAAATGAAAATATATAACTGTACATTCAAGTTACTCTGAACGTCAAAAAAATTAATAAAACATTTCACTTTTAAACGGACTATACATGTTACTAGTTGTCTGCTTTTGGTATGTTGCAGTCATGTATTGTGATAGAAAGTTAATATTGAAATAATTGATTGAATTTATTTAGACATGTGAGATGTAAATAAACAAGTTAAAATTTAATTATTGATTATACCTCTTGTATACAAGGATGTAGAATATAACACCAGCGATGAGCAGCAAAACAACGGCTGCTGCAATGACTCCACCCACAATGGCACCACTGGACGATCCATCATCTAAAGCTGCGATTTATATAACATTAATACCTTGATACAATATAGGGGTTTTAAATCATATAAGGTTTGAGTTTTTATGCAATGTTTGACTACTATTTAAAGTAGAGCTATTACTAAAGGTGATTAATACCCCCACATACCGCTTTGACACACATTTAGAGTTTTGACACAGATGTAGAGCTTTGAAAACATGGCAACATGACCTGCATAAAAGTAAGAATGTGATTGAAATGCAATTTGAAGAGTACAAGCGGAGAAGATGCACACATATCTGACCTTGAATTGTTATCTTGACCTTTGACTGATAAGCATGAGACATGTACATGACACATTGTCTAGTCATGTGGAGTAACAATTTGAAGTAATATTAAAATCTGTCTAGGCATTTAGAAGCTAGGAGAGGAACTAATGCAAATATTTTACCTCTGACCTTAATTTGTGATCTTGATCTTTGACTTACAAGCATGGGTCATGTACGCGACACATCATCTGGTTATGAGAAATAACTATTTGAAGTTATATTAAAATCCTACTAGTTATTATGAAGTTATGGCGCGGAAATGAAATACAAGTATTTGACTGTTCATCTTGAATTGTGTCCTTGGCCTTTGATAGACAAGCATGTGTCATATGCGCGACACATCGTCTGGTCGAGGGGAATAATAATATGAAGTTATATTATAATCCTTCCATTGATTACGAAGTTATAAAGCGGAAACGAAATGAAAGTATTTTACGCGTGTTTGACATTTGACCTTGAATTGTGACCTTGACTCTGAAGGACAAGCATGGGTCATGTACGCGATACATCGTCTGGTCATGGGAAATAATTATCTGAAGTTATATTAAAATCCTTCCAGGCATAAAGGAGTTATGCAGCGGAAACTAAAAACAAGTATTGACCTTGAATAGGAGCCTTGACCGTTGATGGACAAGCATAATTCATGTGCGCTATACATCGTCTGGTCATAGGGAATAATAAGCTGAAGTTATATTTAAATCCTTCCATGCATACACAAGTTATGGAGCGGAAACGAAATACAAATATTTTACCTGTATTTGACATTTGACCTTGAATTTTGACCTTGACCTTTTACGGATAAGCATGGGTCATGCACGCGACACATCGCTTGATTATGGGGAATAATTATCTGAAGTTATATTAAAATCCTTCGATGCATTAAGAGATTATGGAGCGGAAAGAAAATACAAGTATTCGACTTTAAACTGACCTTGACCTTTGCCAGACACAGGTGGGTCATGTACCCGACACATCGCCTGGTCATGGGGAATAATAATCTAAAGTTATATTAAAAATCCTTCCATGCATTACGAAGTTATGGAGCGGAAACAAAATACAAATATTTTACCAGTATTTGACATTTGACCTTGAATTGCGACATTGACCTTTGAAGGACAAGCATGGGTAATATACGCGACACATCGTCTGGCTATTGGGAATAATTATCTGAAGTTATTTTAAAATCCTTCCAGGCGACGTTATGGAGCAGAAACGAAATACAAGTAACTATTTGACATTTGACCTTGAATTGTGACCTTGACCTTTGATGGACAAGCATGGGTCATGTACGCGCCAAATGTCTGTTTACGGGGAGTAATAATTTAAAGTTATATTAAAATCCTTGCGGGCATTACGACGTTATGGAGCGGAAACGAAATATGGGATGTACCAATGTACCAACGTACAAACCAACACGCGTGATTCCAATATAGCCCCCACTAATAACAGTTTATCATACCTCCGTTTTAATTAGCAATTATAAAAGCCAATAATGGGTTTCAATTAACTCGGTTTCAGCAAATTGTGTAAGGTTTCTGCACATTGCATATCGTCCCTTGAAAGTCAAAAGGTGTCATCAGAATATGTGCAAAAAGGGATGCTAGTCCCTTCTAGCTTGCATTGGACAAGAATTGACATCGTTAAAATGAATGGTCAATTCCAAGAACCATACATAGTACATATCCAAGACTACCTCCTGTTATTGTAGAATTTGGTAACTGTGTACTTGGTTGTGTAGTGGCCGTTGGATCAGTGGTGACTTTAGTTGTTGTTGTTAACGTTGGATCAAACCCACTTCTTTTGCACTCTACGTAGACTTTTGCGTTATTTAGCGCTGGAAAGTAGACGAATGAAATGTACAATCATATGTACCGACTCAAACGTATCTTGATTGATGAAAGCAAATGTTGGCGTACACATATCACTTTAAGATTTGCATGAAAAAATCTACCAATATATCATTTGTTTTCATTTGCTATTAATCGCGAACATTGCAAAATAAAACGGCAATAAATACATATGAGGACGGATTTTTATACAGATACAACTACTAGTTCAGATGTAGCTGCCACACTGGTTCTATTGTGGAAAATTATTCGATATACATACCTTGAACTAAAATCCAAACAAACACTGGCGAATCATCAGTCCCTAGTCGATACAAATCATTCAACTCTAAACGCAAGTCCCAAACGTTTGTATCGAGATCAGTCTGGTTCACAAAATTTAAATAATCATCTGCATCATTGTCACACTTTTTCGGCAATTTTATCTGAGGATCACTGTTAAGCCATGCCGATGAGCAATCGGTGTTTAACGCTTCTGTGTGAGCCTTTGCCATCCGGATGTCGACGAAGTTTACGCTCAATTTCTGGTTGGAGGACACGTTACATGAGCAATGCGAGGGCGCAGTAAATTTTGAGGTATTCTGGTCAAATATAATGTGGACTGATTCACTGCTAGTGGAGGGTTGATCGCAAAAGTTAATTACTTCTGAAAAAAGGAAATATCATTTATTTTAGATATCTATACTGTTAAAACACCCAAAAAGCATGCGCGTGAGTTTTGAAATCGGTGTAAGTTTAGCTAAATTTATGCATCACATAATTAACTATCGTTCAATGTGTTTTACCGCTGATTTATGACAGCAAAGAAACACGTGGAGTGTAGCAGTACTAGTAACATTAAAACGCATTCTGATTATTATGAATAAATACATAGTACTGTATTAATCGCCAAGCATTTTATGCTTTTATACGCATTGGTTATCTGTCGTTTTGTTAATTTCCAAATGTTATGGGGACGTTGGACATAATACATTGAACAAACAATTGGATTTTAATGATAACCCGGATCACCGTCCGATACTAAGATTTGCTGTAAGGACCGTTGAGTATTGGTAGATAAGGCAAATGTGAATAATTTATGAGATGCCTTGGCGAAAGTCTGGCCAGTCATGCGAAGTCGAACACAACAAGTTTCTTTTAACTGAACACATATAAAATGACTTATATAATAAGTATTTATTGTTAAACATATCGCATATATTCATAAATGTTTTACTAAAAGCTTTACAAACGGTCACTTATCTGTGTATGAGAGTATTAAAACGTGTGTTTACTTATATAAGTTTGTACATGGGCCTCATTTATTAATAAAGGAAAAACCCTTACCGCTAATACAGGAGTAAGAAATGGTGGCGTATGTAGACACATTATGAAGGCCATTACAGTTTATGTTGCTCTGTCTGCTTGCTAAGGTTTTACAACTGGACTTTCCGGAGCATTGTCGGTAAAGGTCATACGAATTGTATGGTGTGTAGTTGGCAAGACAGTCGCCTTCTTTGTAGGCGCAACATCCAGACCCTGGCCTGAATTGACGGAAATAGTAGTTTAATTTTGTTTATTGCTATATGGATTGCTATATAGATGCTTGCTTTTTGTATTTTAAACAGCATAGTATTATTAATACACGTAAGAAATCAATTATTTAGCCGTGTATCACAGAAAAGATCGTAGGCAATACTAGTACAAGTCAACAAACGTATTCGAACAAGAAATTTGATGGAACGTATTGTTCGAGTGGTTTAGCCTACTCCGGTATACAATTGTACGTAGTGAAAAGGTAAAATGGTATTTATTCACTTGATTTTACAAAGTATTCTTTCGTTGTTGTTGTTGATGTTGTTTGACAAAATATTTCTTACAAATCATTATTTCATAGTGTAAAACGTATACATTTAAAATAGTAAGATAACTGTCTTTCGCTTTAACAAATAATTTTCGATTAATCGATGTTTATCGGCCAACAAACAACGATTTGGAGTTCTTAAGAGTAGGAATTATGCGTTAGCCCGAGTTGTTTAACAGCAACGCATAAAAAAGACAAATAGTTGTTAATTGGCCGATAAACAATGACAATGCGAACATTATTTCGATTCTAACATGATTTGACATATATTTTTGCAATTGTAAATGGAACCACTTTTTACTATGCTCAGATTCGGGACTTCATTTTGCGTTATTTATGGGTAGTTTAACAACGATAATTTTGTTCTTTGTCTATAGAAGAATTATCGATTATCATGTTAGAATTATAATAACATCAGGCGGTGTATTTAAATGTTAGATTTAAATGGGTTCTTACGTTAGACATTGGTTCTTGTTGAATTTAAATGGGATCTTACGTTAGTCATTGGTTCTTGTTGGATTTAAATGGGATCTTACGTTAGACATTGGTTCTTGATGGATTTACATGACCCAACTTTCACCCCATAATTCTGGTCCCTTATGTAGATTCTGGCACTGTTTGAACACTTGTCCAGTGTCAAGGTATTACACGGACTCCCATCGGTACCAAAGCACGCGCTGGCGTTGTGCGTATCCTGGGAGATGACGTCATCCAGCGGGACCAATGCGAGTAGAAACACTGCAATATAGCAATTTAAGGACTCGTTGCATTTTAGATCAATCATAACACAATTACAAAATGAGAGTACAATAAAGAAATACCAGTACTAGTAATGTTCGATTTTTGAGTTGATAATCATTAAATAAACCATGAGTTTGAGTTCTGATGGGTATGAATTTAACCACGGGGATGTTAGCCGAGTGGTTTAATATACGCGCGTCAGACCGCATAATTGTTGTTCATTTACAGATAAAGAACGATAATTTAAAGCGAAAATTATTTCGATTATAACATGATCTGACTACATAATATAATTATACTGCAATTACAAGGCGAACTATATTTTACAGTTTCGGAACTACTTTTCGAGTTGTTTATTAGCAGTTTTACAATGGTATTGTTTCTTCTTTGTCTATAGAAAACTCTGCGCGTGTCATGTTAGAATTAGTTTGTACTATTAATAGAATTGAGCATATACAGTAAAAATTATACAGAGATTTAACTTAGGCACCCCAAAAAATAGTCTCGTTTCTGGTATCCCGACCGGCCCTTTACTTGTGCTGCCGACCCTTCATATTTTTGGTCCAAAAATAATTTATTTATTTCCGCCGATAAATATTCTTATTCATGTTACCAAACAAGATTTTAATTGGCTATCGCGTTTCATAAACCTGATAATGATTCACTGTTGCACATGATACACATTTTACCAATTTATGTCCATGTTTTTATTGTTATTTTCTGGAATATTGAACTAAATTCACTTTCATAAAAAACGTAATCAATGTAAATTTCAGATACGCATACATAATTACCCTGTGCTCAAAACACATATTAATCCAAATTGAATGCAAATATTCATGTTACTATTCAATAAGTTTTATGCCGTAACACAATCTCCATGTTAATTCCAATACATGTATATTTCGTCACTCCCATTTAAATCTACAATATCCCGATGCAACAAAACAACTGTCTATTTTTTCACACATTCAACATGTCCTCTGAACGCTTATTCATTAATAATCTATCGACACTGCTTGCATTGTTCAGGTAAAATAGTATTGATTGATGCTTTTTTCACTAACCATGTGTTAATCGTGTTACACGCTTAGTGCTAAAACTGCTAGACAATGGCCCCAGCTCATCAGTCACATCAAAGACTTTTTGAAGTCAAACCGACACCGTTGTTAGGGTTGTTGCTAACGGCTTGCAGATTTTAAAGACCTGGTTAATTATTGACGTTGCGCTTTCACTCTTCTCAGGTGTAACAAGTTTTATCAATGACTGTGTTTTTAACTGATTTAACGGATTTTAGTCTTTATTCAAATTGGAAATACGATTGCAAGGTAATAAGGATGCAATGTTTCGTTAATAAAAAATAAGAATTAAATATGAAATAAAATATCACTAAATTTTTCAACAAAAATACATGACTGAAAAATACTGTTACCGTGTACAACGCGCACCGAATTTTCATATGAATTTTAGGGTAAAAATGTGCGCGTAATACATGAAGTAACATACTCCACGATACTCATCTGAATAGAATCATATATGGAACACACACATCATAAAAGAAAAAATCCCTACCTAACAACCCTTTTTTGTTGGGGGCAGGAGACCAGAAACGGAACTCCTTTCTTTGGCCTTAGATACAGAATAAGTATTCAGTAATAATAATAGACACTATGACAAACTGCTTAGAGTGCTTTCCCTGCTTCGCTTCGTTTACAATCTCTTCGCAGAGATTTAACTCTGTCCGAGCATTGCTCGTTTAAATCTCTGCCGGTGTAACATTAAATTTTGACCCCGTTGAAAATTGACCCCATGGCTACTTTTTCAACGGATGACTGATCAATTTTCAACGTTTAAAACTGACCCTGCCCGTTCTGTAATGACCCATCCACGCGTGAAAATTCGACCCGGTTTGAAAACTGATCAACTATAGACAGGTCATATCTCCACTGATGACAATAATCTTATGCAATTTGCCTATTAACATACAGACCAAAGAATAACAATTCTGTATTTTTCAGGACTGTAAGCAATAATTAACGTTTAGTTATTCCTTTGAGTGCGCTACTAGCTAATAACGATAATTACTTGCCAATTCAAGGGCCATACCTCTGCAGATACAGGTCAGAAGTAAAACGTAAAACCCAGCTACACATTTTTAAGATGCTTATTAACGTCTAAATGTAAAATCAGTGACTATAATTTATGTGTAATGAATAGACAAGATGTCTGAAAACTTATTAACTACAGTATGCCGTAGAGCATTGTATGCTGATGATTAGCTTTCATTATAGAATGCTAAAATAAATATAGAACTTCGCACTGGTGTTGTTATTAAGTCATTTGACTATTATACATATTTGTATAGACAAAACCGAAACAAAACTATAACACACTAATATATCATGGTGTCAACTACCACCCCTACCACTTCCACTACTACGACTACTACTGATACTACTACTACTACTGCTACTACTACTAATACTTGTGTCTCATACGTGACTCATGCTTGTCTGTCAAAGGTCAAGGTCACTGCAATTGCAAAACTAGTTCTCCGACAAGAACACAGTCAACTAGTTTGGCTGAAGTCGTGGTTAAAACAGTCAAACGCATCATTGTCAAGGAAAAAGAAGACAAGAGTAATTGCATTTCAAGTTTAGAAATACTCCACTGCAAGGCCTCGGATATTCACATTCACAACTGTTGCAAGGTAGACATAATCATTTCAGTTAAAACTGAGAAACGCATACATAGGACAATCAATACATGCGAAAAGCAAAGTTGGTAAAACATGGTTGCCTGCAAATATTATTCCCATACACAATGACAGATCATGTAACAGTCAAACACCGGATGGATCTATATACCACATAAATCGACAATAATCATGACAACAAACAACTTAATTTTACAGACATTCAGAAATGTGCCCCTTATGTCACCTCGGAATAAATGAGTTCACCAGAGCCTAGCAAAATACCAGAACAACAAAAATTTAATTCACCAAAGAAAAACAATTTTGCAGCCTATCCATGAGAATACAGAATTGGTGAAGTTCAGGTTTAAACAATATATAGAAGGCTTGTCGAGCCGAATAAATGGTTTTCAGTAGATGGGTAAAGTAATGGGTAAAGTGATCAGCTGTAAACAACAATTTTTTCATGTGTGTAATCTCGACAAGTTGCGCAGAATGAGTTTCTTTTGAAACATGATATACATGAAGCGTGACACTGCTGATAACTTTATCATTGTTTCAGTGTGGATTGTTGTAACTGAATTGAATGCGTTTATTTGGTAAATGTGTGTGATTATTATTCCATTATTGTTTTTATAAATGATAATACTTTATTTATATTAGAATATATGTAGACATGCGTTATTATTAATGGACGTATTATTCCTATTTCCATTTGTCATAATTATATATTTCATATATATTTTATGTTAGTACATTTTCTTTCTTCTAAAAATAAGGATATGTTCCATTATTCAGATTCCAATTTAATGAAACAAATATACGAGTATATAATTTACATCCCCAAATGCTAATACATAAAGACTCCATCAAATCATTTTCGTTCGTTAAAAAACATCGGCGCCAGGGACGGGGTCGTTTTTAGCTCGACTATTCGAAGAATAGGTGAGCTATCCTACAACTCCGGCGTCGGCGTCCGCGTCCACGTCTCAATTTGTTAAAGTTTTTATTCAAAAGTCTTGTAACTTCAAAACTACATAAGTTATTCACTTAAAACTTGGAATATACCTTTGACATCAACTCCAGTGTCAGGGGCAACATTCCCCATAACTCTGTTTTGTATTTTGACAGAGTTATACCCCTTTTTCACTGAGATTTTCTGGTTAAAGTTTATATTCAAAAGTTTTGTAACTTCAAAACTAAATACGTTATTCACTTGAAACTTGGAATCAACTCCAGTGTCAGGGGCAACATTCCCCATAACTCTGTAATTTGACAGAGTTTTGCCTGTTTTTCACTTAGATTTTCTGAATAAAGTTTATTTTCAAAAGTTTTATAACTTCAAATCTACATAAGTTATTCACTTGAAACTTGGAACTAAACTTTGTCATCAACTCCAGTATCAAGGGCAACATTCCCTATAACTCTGTTTTGTATTTTGACAGAGTGATGTCCCTTTTTCACATAGATTTTCTGGTTAAAGTTTATATTCAAAAGTTTTGTAACTTCAATACTACACAAGCTATTCACTTGAAACTTGGAACTAACCTTTTTCATCAACTCCAGTAACAGGGTGATCATTCCCCATAACTCTATTTGTATTTTGACAGAGTTATGCCCCCCTTTTCACTTAGATTTTCTGTTTAAAGTTGATATTCAAAAGTTTGGTAACTTCAAAACTACACAAGTTATTCACTTAAAACTTGGAACTAAACTTTGTCATCAACTCCAGTATCAAGGGCAATATTCCCTATAACTCTGTTTTGTATTTTGACAGAGTTATGCCCCTTTTTCACATAGATTTTCTCGTTAAAGTTTATATTCAAAAGTTTTGTTATTTCAAAAGTACATAAGTTATTCATTTGAAACTTGGAACTAACCTTTGTCATCAACTCCAGTATCAGGGTGAACATTCCCCATAACTCTATTTTGTATTTTGACAGAGTTAGCCCACTTTTTACATAGACTCTGTTGTTAAAGTTTTTGTTCCAAACATTTATAAACTATTCAAGGCTTCACTTAAAAGCTATGTATTTTAACAAATGTATGTCCCTTCTACTATCCAAAATATGTACCAACTGAAATACTTTGATTAGTCGAGCGCGCTGTCCTCTGACAGCTCATGTTTCTAATATGGTTATATTGAAAACTTTGAAAATCGTCTTATCTCGAACCGCATGCTGGCTTTCGAAAACATTTCATAGAAATGTTCCTTGGGTGACTCTTTACCAATTCCTTTAAATTATTTTGATTTGTGGGGCAGTTTTCCTAATAAACTATTTGAAAACTTTGAAAATCTTCTTGTCGGGAACCATGGACGGATTCGAAATAGTTTCACAAAAATGTTCCTACTATGTTCCTTAAAAATGTTCTGATCCGCTAACAACTTTGCTGTCAGTGGAACTTCGTTAACTGTCATTGTCAACGTTTAATTCAAACGTCTAAACAACATGTACCGGTACCTATCAAGGCCCTTATTCTAGTTAAAGTAAGAATTTCATTGAATGCAGGGGGTGTCAACGGAGCGACAGCTGGATGTAGTTTAGAATAGTTTAATATACCGGGTAGTATTAAAGAGGGTATAGAAATAACTACACAATCCTTAACATCGGCAGTTTTAAACAAATATATAGGAATAATAAATGAATAAATAAATAATGCATTTGTATTTGTACTGTTTTGTTGAGTGACACAAACTAATTAAATTTGAATACACCTATTAATCCAAAATATTGATACATGAATTCATTTCTTTGCAATAATAAGATGTTTAAAAAGTTAAATGCATAGTTGTAGCACTTAATTTATATAAATAAATATGATGATGAAGGAACATGTCACATGTATTTTATTTTTTTCACAAATGTAAGATGCACGAATATTATCATCATTGCATAATTCTAGCGTTTAATATTTAAAAAAGCCCTTACATTTAAGATATATTAAAAATATAAAAGTTTGTTTTCGGTATCTGAAGCTGTTTTCGGTATCTGAAGCTGTTTTCGGTATCTAACAATACCCCTGTCTTGCTAGAGTTTGGCTCTTTGCAGCCCGACCCGTCTCGATTTTATTGTGATTTTTAATAGTGAGATTGTTTTAAGTGAGCATGAAAGCGTGATTTAAAAGGAAGCGTGAGACTTGATAGATATTGAACACGCTATTACGCTTTAACAAGACATTATGATTTATTAAACTCGGTTGAGGGACCCATTGTGGCCTTCTTGTTTCCATTTTTGCAGTTTGTCATTATGTGTGTTCACTTAAGCAAAGTATTAAAATGTGCATCGTGGCGGCTCTTTTTAATAGTGTATCATGTTTATTAGATGTTACACAAAATTTAAAAAATATGAAAATCTACGTGTTAGAATTTACATGTAATCCATGATCTAAAAGTTGCGAGTTAACACTAAGGAGATGTTTTAGTTATGTGTCATTATTTTGGGATTATATGCACAAAATACTACTTTATACTATATTTGAAAATTATTGTCCTTATATTCCGTAGCTGTATTATGATTTAACACTATGTAGTCGGAGTTTGATTATGAGTGTTTTTAAGAAATTGTTAAAAGTCATTCGTTCCAACAAACATGTATCTGTTTATAGTCAAATCATGTGATACCCTAAACATGTTTGCCTTTAAATGAATGATCATCTGTTGTACTATGGCACGGTTAATGTACCAGTGTCAGATTGAATTTCAAAGCGTGACATTGCTTTTTTATGACTCCACTTGCCACATCATGTTGAAGAAAATAATATGGGCGCATCACAACATCACAAGAGTCACGTTCCTATTGCGACGAGCAATTTCCATTGTTTACGGCTGAATCAAAATGTCATTTTGAATTTTGAAATTGATTACATTTTACATGATGTGTTGTTTGTGTTTTTTTATTCTGTGTATACCACTGTGATAGCAAGATTCAAACATATTTTTGAATGAATTCCTTATATGCAATAGTTGTAATAAAAGTATTTCAACTGTTAAATGTTGATTGCTCAATTTATTGTTACTGTCATAATTTCAAATAACATATTTATTATATTTGTGTCAGTACTACTATAACTACTACTTACTACAACAACAACAACTACTACTACTACTACTACTGCTGCTGCTGCTGCTGCTATTGCTACTACTAATACTGCTGCTACTGCTACTACTCCTGCTGCTGCTGCTGCTGCTACTACTGCTACTGCTACTACTCCTGCTGCTGCTACTACTGCTACTGCTACTACTCCTGCTGCTGCCACTACTGCTACTGCTACTGCTACTACTGCTACTACTCCTGCTGCTGCTACTACTGCTACTACTCCTGCTGCTGCTGCTTCTGCTACTGCTACTGCTACTGCTACTACTGCTACTGCTGCTTCTGCTACTGCTACTACTGCTACTGCTACTACTATTACTACATCTGCCAAGGTAGCTCTTTCCTACACGGGCCCCCATTGTGTTGTGCAACTCATTAGATATACAGCATAATCTGGCAATGTTCCCTATTCCATTAGTTAAGATTTTTTTTAAATATTTGATCCAGACGGTGATCCAGATTATAAAAATCTAATCATTTGTTAATAGGACAGGTACATGTCCAGCCTTCCAATAAAATTACACACTGGTCATTAACATTTTGCTAACTAACAAACAGACAAACATAAAATGTAATGACGAACATGATGATGATGACAATGACGACTACGACGACGATGATGAAGAAGAAGAAAAAGAAGAAGATGATGATGATGTTATAATCATCATGAAGATGATAATCATGGTGATGATGATGCTCATGATGCAAATGATGACAATGATGATTGTGATAATAATCATGGTGATGGTGATAATGATGATGATGAATGATGATGATAATGAGAATGACGCCGATGATAATGAGGACGATGATGCTGATGATAATAATAACGATAATGATGATGATAATGATGAAGATGATGATGATGATGATGATAAAAAAATATTTAACCAGCCGGTTTTGGTCGAAATGCATTTTTATGCTTGATTTACGTGTCTACCTGATGTTAAATCTTTTCACTCGAGCGAGGAAATTAATGCAACAGGCAATAACATGTATACATCACTTTTTGTATCACGCTTTCGTCTGAAACTAATATGAAAAGAACCTGGATTCAGTTCAAAATATACTTCCTGATCGAATGTTTGCGTCATAAAAAATACTTTTAACTGACAATGTGAGGTTTTGAAATACCTGGTTATTTGAATCAAAACAGTAACGAAACATATGCATGGATATAAAATATCCTGTTTCTGTATCACAGCTGAACATTTATATTAATTATTAACGAGAATGAAGATGTTTCTATGAGACATATGCATATTATACATGATGCCTTTGACAATTTTGGCTTGCGAAATAAGCGAAATAATCACTAAACACGCTGCACACATTCTTTACTTACTTGTATTTATTAAAACTTAGAGTTTTTAATATTTAATTAAATTTTTATATTAGAAAATCCTTGAAATGATATGAGTACAGCAGAGATGAAAATGTGCTTGTTAATGTCCTTATATATTTTATTTAAATAATGTAATCGTTTGGAAGATATACTTGTACATCATTAGACGCTGAGGATTAGGCCAAACAAAAATAATTGTTGGTTTCTGC
Source organism: Congeria kusceri (assembly GCA_027627225.1). Classification (NCBI taxonomy): domain Eukaryota; kingdom Metazoa; phylum Mollusca; class Bivalvia; order Myida; family Dreissenidae; genus Congeria; species Congeria kusceri. The sequence goes on from CM051024.1 coordinate 99,666,852, forward strand.
TAACATCTCCAAAAACAATCTAGAGGGAGTGGGGTGGGGGGAGGTAAAATAAAAAAAATTTTTCTTCGCGGAAGATTTATTAGGTATATTGTACCGCATGTCAATGAAAACTGTACCTTAGTCATAGAAAAATACATTTAATTTAATTCGTATGAAATTTACTTTTTCAAAATATGGATTACAGAAAAGCTTCATACAAGCGAAAACAGCATTTTTTGACCGAGTCAGAAAATGTTAATGATCGATAGGAAAAAAATGTTAAGGGTCGGTGGAAAAAAGTGGGGGTCGGGTAAGCGGAGACAAACAACTTTAAAATTACGCCCTATTAGGAATCGTTGAAAAATTGGAACGCTCTACCTTGTAAGTTAATGATCAGGACATCAAACCAATACATTTTAATGTATATATTGGAAATTTAATAAACTTCATCAATGCAAACATGTTCAATGGTTTATGAAGCAATGACAATGATGATATATTGAAAACGAAGACGCCTTCATTTTTGTTTGAAAGGGGGTAACCGTTCAAGTGGATAACAACTTAATAAGCCCAATAAATAATAGCCTCAAATACTCGAACGCACTTATACAAACAAATCGGATGATTACTGCCGATGTTTGCTTAACTATCGGTGGGGGCAGAGTTCATTGGTTCTTTCCAAAATGTGACTGTGGGACATATAAAAATGGTAATACTTAACAAATACTTTTCTATTCATCGTTATTTATCGGCCAATAAACAGCGATTTGGAGTTTTAGTGCGTATGAATTAAACCACGAGGGCGTTAGCCCGGGTTGTTTAATAGCCACTCATCAGAACGACAGAGAGTTGTGTATTGGCCGATAAACAACGATAATGCGAAAATTATTTCGATTCTAACATGATTGTACTAACAACGATACTTTTATTCTTTGTCTATAGCGAGTATCATATTAGAACTTATTTTCAAACAGGATTTGCGGTTCGGATGACTCACAAATAGTCACGTAGAGTATGTTACGAAATGGTTTATCTATAGAGTGTTAGGGACACCCTGAACCAAGATCTTAGGCGAAGGTTTAAACGTTTTCATGCCGATCAGATAAACATATTGTTATATCATTATAACACATAGCATATCCAGTGATTATGATAAATGTCCGTTTTTCGTTTAAAAAAGTTTTTATTAAAATATATAAAACGCAACAACAAATGCGAACAAATAAAATATGCATGTGAAGTATAACAAGTGTTAACACGGTCGCGGTGGCGTAGTGGATATGATGTCCGCCTAGCGATTCCCAATCTGGGAGCGTTCTCAAGATCTCCCCTAAAGACACCAAGTACTGGTTTTACCCAGGAAACGGACTCTGGAGTGTTTCAATAAGCCTTTGGCTTTCAATGCAATCGACCTAAAATAAATAGTTTTAAACTTAAACTAAAAAGTATTAAACTGGGGTCCCAAATGTTAAATTATTCTAACAATAAATAATAATTAATATTAAGGAGTCTACTTTTTAATCCCGGTGCTAGTGAACGTGCTTCGTTTAAAAACATGATTTTTACCACGTTCTTATTCGTTCTGTTTATTTAATTTAAAGATAGAACAGTCATCAATATTTGTGTTTGATCAATGATAACATTGTTTGCTTTCCTACAAAGTCAAAGTTCAGGCGCAGACTGGCTTTCGAAAACAATATATTAGCCCTGTCATACTGTTTATGGTGTATGTTTTTCGAATACATCGTAGCTGTAATTTAAACTTTTCTGTACATAGGATTCACGACTAATAAAGCTTGTAACAACTGTAAATCCCGTCGTTGGGAAAGTTACAATTTAGAGCAAACAAATTGCATGCGCCATATGAAAGTCTTAATATTTCATCCAAATTCAATGTTAAACGTTTTAACCAACGGGACCCAGAACATAAAGTTTAGCCCATAAACATTATGCTTAATATGATTAATCAATTAATCACGGTTAATCGGTAACTGTATCATGTAAAATACGTTCGGAAGATCGGCGGAGCAAAATTCTCATCGTATTATAATGAATGGCAAAACTGGTTTTGTCAGATCATGTGAAAATCAAAATATTTTGGAGTCGGTTCTTACGCATCAGAACTCCAATACGTTGTTAATTAGCCAACAAACAACAATAAATCGAGCATTATAGCTTAACACTGAAAGTCAAAGCGGCATTTCGAAAATTAGTACCAAACCAGATCACTTACTACGCATATAGAACAAGTATCGATGTGTCACGTAACACAAGATAATTCTTGAAACTATATGGCTTTTGTTGTTAAGGTATTTGCGTGACTACGTAAACCTGATACATGATAAACTAACGCCATTATTTACACACATGAATATTTGTTAAGAAAGATTAATGGCTGTGGTATAAATAGGAAATGTGTAACATGTAACTGGAAAGCAGTGCTATTAGCATGTACGTTTAAACATGGACATAATAATTTTTTTCACCACTTCCACCACCATCACTTCTACTACTACTACTAATACTACTACTACTACTACCACTCTTTCTACTACTACTACTACTACTACTACTACTACTACTACTACTACTACTACTACTGCTACTACTATTACTACTACTACTACTACTTCTACTATAACTACCATCTGTACTACTACCATCTTTACTACTACCAATACTACCACCATCACTACTACTACTACTACTTCTACCACTATCACTATTATTGCTACTGCTTTCGCTACCACTGACATTACTTTTACTACTACTATCACAACCATCACTACCACTATAATAATAATAATAATAATAATAATAACCGTAATTATCAAGGTGATGATGATGATAATGATCGATGTTGATGATGATAATGATCGATGTTGATGATGATAATGGTAATGAGGATGAGGATGATGATGATGATAATAATGATGATGATGATGGTGATAATCATCCACAAAACATTATAAAAATCATTGATTTTATTTGGTTTACTGACTGTTTAAGTAATAATATAAGGTTAGTTTAGAAAAAAATCCAAATATACACATACCTGTTAGTAAATCCATTAAATTTTAAACCCACGTAAAACAATGTCTTAAGCTTGATATCTAGTTCAACAATTAACTGAGACTTCACAAACCCTCAAATGCCAGCTGTAATAAAACCATCCATTATTGACGCCAGCTTGGGTATTTTATAACTGAAATATACACCCCTACATCTACCCAACCCCGTTTATTTCCATTCGATCTAAGCTTGTGAATAGCGCGCCCGGCTGAACCGGGTCATATGTTAAGTAGATATTCGTACATGTGCAATACATTTCAGTGGGGCAAATGTGATGTAGCGTTAGGTTTCACAGTAACTATTGCGGTCAGAAAAAAATACAAGTAAACTAATTATTTCATTTGGTCGAATAAGTATTGTAAATTCGAGTTAGCGAGAAAGAGTAGCCTCCCTTAATAATTATACAATATTGTTAAAATTAGTTACTTTAGGTCGTTCGTTTCGTTTAATATTCTTTTCATCAGCTTCACATTATAACACGCATGTGAATGGATTGATGGAACATACTGTAAGTAACTGCATACTGGCGTGTTAAATTATATATTTAAATTGCATTGGCATTTTTAATATGGAAGGGGTATGCATTCATTATCATATGAACGCAATGCCTTATCACTGGCGTAGTAATATCTGTATGTCCTATGTTTATGCAAATTATATTTCGACAAGAATATGTACATGCACTAAGATGTCTTATACTGTTGAATCATACTCTTTCTTTGCATTTATTGTTGCCGTTTGATTAAATGTTTTTATAATTAATATACATGAACATTTCGTTCCAGTTTTTCTTCTACAAAAATCAAGTTGACATTTTTCACTTTTGCTTGATAGTATTCTATCATGCAAGGTATACAAGTGTTATTATTAAACAAAGCCATTTCGCTAGCAAGTAATATGTACATGTTATGGTATTTCAGGTAAACATTACTTTTCTTAGAAGCGACCACAGAACATCTCCATGACGTAACATCGTTTCAGGAAGGTAGCTTTTAAATGGATACAATTTCACATTGATGTGTCTCTTTGCTAGATGCATTTAGATCGTCTAATTTATTGTGCATTTATATCACAGTTAATAATGATGAATGTTTAACATGTACAATAATAACAAAATATATTTTGAGATTTATATTAAAATGTTATCCTTTCTCATACAAGTTATGCCCAGGCAAAGACAAGAGCTTAGATACGCCCGTGTGGATGCTATTGATCGATGACCTAGCTTACGTCATTTGTGGATTGTTTTGCAATTTTCTTGCCGAGAGAAAATTTGGATGTGTGGATTTAAAGCATTTAAAAGCATGTAAGTCGCCATCGGTTGTGTTTATAATAAAACAGGATTATCCAGGATCTGTTTAAATATCAGCCTAGGAATTGTGTGATTTTAAAGTGTCAGAACTCAACTGTGTTATAGAAGTATTCACGATGTGGGTTTACTGTCTTGCTAACAAAGCACCTGTTATTTTATATTAATCTTTCTAAAGAATTAATAATGTTTCGTGCTTGTTGGCTATACCGGCCGAAATAGCAGTTCTTCTTGATGTCATATGTATTTTTGCATTTGTTTAAGTTACTTTTTTAGTTTTGTAGCGATATGATTTATGCAAGGAAAATAAAAATGTTAATACTCATAATATTTACATTTAATTTTATTTGTGGCAGAAAATTGAATGTTAAATAAGGAAAAAATGACATTTTTGTAGGGAACTATTTTATTAATCGTAGTTTGCATTCTATTTTGTGTAGTTCTGTTACAAGGGGCGGTACTTCGCTGTTCCGATAAGAAAACTGCTGTGCGTGACATTTCTCTTAGAATGGCAGTAAAAACATGTTAAACAAAAATAAATATAAAGGAATGCTATGAAATCATCCCAAATATAATGTAAATATATTTATACAACAGGCTGGTCCGGGACGACACTTTACGCACATGCATTAAGTACTGTTTTCCCACGACTTGCCTCATTTAGTTATACAACATAAGGATGCATATATACACAGTTAATAAAGAGAACACTACTTTTTTGTTCAGGCAATTTGCTTATTGTTTTTTGGATCATGTTTACTTGACCACTGGGTTTTTAGGATCATGTTTACTTGACCCCTGGGTTTTTAGGATCATGTTTACTTGACCACTGGGTTTTTAGGATCATGTTTACTTGACCACTGGGTTTTTAGGATCATGTTTTCTTGACCACTGGATTTTTAGGATCATGTTTACTTGACCACTGGGTTTTTAGGATCATGTTTACTTGACCACTGGGTTTTTAGGATCATGTTTACTTGACCACTGGATATTTAGGATCATGTTTACTTGACCACTGGGTTTTTAGGATCATGTTTACTTGACCACTGGGTTTTTAGGATCATGTTTACTTGACCACTGGATTTTTAGGATCATGTTTACTTGACCACTGGGTTTTTAGGATCATGTTTACTTGACCACTGGGTTTTTAGGATCATGTTTACTTGACCACTGGATATTTAGGATCATGTTTACTTGACCACTGGGTTTTTAGGATCATGTTTACTTGACCACTGGGTTTTTAGGATCATGTTTACTTGACCACTAGGTTTTTAGGATCATGTTTACTTGACCACTGGGTTTTAAACAATAATCAAGTATAACCATTGATTATTCTTACATGATACTTGCTAATTTTTCTATAGATAAAGAACAAAATTATCTTTGTTAAAATACCAAATAAAAACGCAAAAAGAAGTTCCGATTCTGAGCGGAGCTTAATAAAAAGTTGTTTTAATTACATTTGCAAAATATATATATCAAATCATGTTAGAATCGAAATAATTTTCGCATTATCGTTGTTAATCGGCCAATAAACAACTCTTTGTTGGTCCGATGTATGGCTATTAAACAACTCGGGCTAACGTCCATTGGCTTAATTCCTACGCATCAGAATTCTAATCAATGATAAAGCGATTATAATTGTTTAAATATTACTGTAATCGAAATTGTAAGATTTGTTTGTGATTTTGTCATTTCTATATAATGTTCACTAGCAAACACTAAAACGCAGACCTCTGCCAATGCAATTCATTCCCACATTTGTTGTGCTTCTGTTAAGTTTCGGCGCCGAAAAAACTGTTTCCATGGGTAGCCGAAACGCGACTCGATTGTCGAATCAAACGCATGTATGTTTATTGAACTTTTATTGAAAAAAAAACAGTCAAGACGTTTACAACTCATGGCTTCTTCATTCATCACTTTGGCTATTTCTTGCCAACTATTTTTTTCGGGGACGCATGGTCTTGATATTCCGTCAAGGAGGAGTTATAAGGACTTTTATGACTCCTCATATGTTTGCACAATGAACTTGATATTGATTGCAATTTACATGTGGTCTATGTGGTCTGTTGTTGTTGATTGACTAGGAAATCGAGGAGATGGCGTCATTTTTTCATCTGTATGTCTTTGTCTGCGCCGACATGCAAGAAAAAGTGCTTCACGAAGCACATTTCTTCGGCGCCGACAATATTCAGCGCCGAAAATCGCGTCAAAGGAATCGTCATCATGTTATATAGACAGAAGCGATTTATTTTTTATCGGCGCGTGTTCGGTGCCGAATGTAGCCGTGTCGAAATTGCGCATGTTTTCCGCTTCATGGAAACCGGCCTTAATGCATAATACAATGTGCCCGCAAAATATACTTAGCAATGTAATCGAATTGTGGCATGTTATTCGGTTTGAATGATACGGTTTAATAGTAAGCATGAATTTTATATTGCATGTGTAAAATTATGCTCTTTAAATCGATACTCGTTATATAAAAATCTGATAAAAAGTCATGTTTTTAAGATATAGAGGTTAAGAAATGGATACTTTTTTGGAATTCGTTCTCTGTGATTTTTATTTTTTACACCTGTTATGATTTTGTTTTGTGTTTTACCATAACTATGGAATTGATTCAGAAATAATGTTAGCTTTTAATTGAAAGATGCTTGAAGTTACACTGACTTAATTTGTGTTAAAATATTAAATATAAGTATTGAAAAACAATAAAATGTATAAGTGGATACTTTCTTTCTTTTGTTGAGTATAGTAAATAGTCATTTAAAAAATTCCTGGCTCTCGAAGAAGACTCAGATAACTACCACAATACATGTATACTCATTTTTCTATTCGCCCATTCCAAACCTTCACAGGAAAATGTCATGCAAATTATTCATACCAAAAAAGATTAAAGTATATTTTATAGCAAAACGACGCCGATAAGAACTTGATCTCTGAGATAAATACTATTGCTTACATGTAATAGAAAATATCATCTTATCATACAATGCACAAAGATTTGATTGATAAACCGATTTATTACTTAAATAAGAATAACAACATATGTTTTTTTAAATGTCATTCACAACAAACTTAGAGATCATTGCTTACTAACTTAACACCTCATTACTATGTAATCAATATTTTATAATTATTATTTTGCACTTTTTATTATACTATTAGGAAAACGCCAAGTACGCTCATACTGTATATGCCTAACCATTGCACTGAAACGGCCAAACGAACCTTCTTGTGTCGCGTGACAATATTGCCCCGGCATAAAATCAGAATGCGATAACTGTAGTGTTACTTTTTAGGAACTTCATCGCGGTTATTTCCCTTTCGGCAGTTGCCAATTGCCATATAGAAGCTCTTAGACTAGTAAAGCGAAGACATCCACAAAGGCATCCGAGGTTCCCTATCTGCACATTATTAAGATTCCTTTATAAAGGAAGATCAATACCAAAATCTAATCATTTTTCCCTTGGTCTATTTCCAAACTTTCCAGAAAATTGTATACGAATCTGTTTAAAGCATTTTGTATAAAAATTATGTACATGTAACTAACAACCAACCAACACCTCTAAAAAGTAACTTCTTGATTAAATATTGTTGCTAGCATCTTATAAAATATACACTTTAATCATTACAACGCAATGCCCTGATCCATAAAATAACAAATCGACTTACTACTTTATTAAGAATGAAACCGCGGTGTATTGACTAGTTTTTGAAATGCCATTAATTAATTACTAAATGAAACACTCCAATGTGTTGAAGACATTATTATAATACTAATTATAATTGAGGCGTGTCGTGGGAAAACCGGGCTTAATGCATGTGCGTAAAGTGTCGTCCCGGATTAGCCTGTGCAGTCCGCACACGCTAATCCAGGACGACTCTTTCCGAATACAGCGGAATTATGTTAAGAAGAGACTTCCTTGAAACAGAAAATATAATAAAAGCGGAAAGTGCCGTCCTGGATTAGCCTATGAGGACTGCGCAGGCGATTCCGGGACGACACTTGACGCACATGCATTAAGCCCAGTTTTCCCACAACACGTCTCAATTTATTTCTGTTTAAACTCATAGCAAAACAGCGTATATTTACGCTGTATAAGGTTAAACATTGCGCTTAAATGACCAAACCAACTTCTTGTATTTCTGAATACATTGGTCCGACATAAGATGCGACAGCGATAAACATAATGTTGAATGTTATCGATTGTATATAGAGTATCTTCCTTTCGGCAGTTGCATATTGCAGAATACAAAAAGCCCCGTTCCATATGTGATTTTGTGATCCGGTGTCACGGCACCAAACGCTCCTGCGTGGCACCTGCCAGTGGCTCGGAGAAAGCTTGCATGAGCCTTTCCGCTTTCGTTTTCTTGGCAGCAACAGCGACGTAATATTCTCCGTTTTGAAAAACTTAAGTACACAATTCTGACCAATTATTTCTTGGATATTGTTGAACACACACAGTTTTATCTTTAAAGTTAAATAAACTTCTAGGGTTGCATTAGCATCTTCTGTAAATGGTAAAACACCTGGTAGTTAACAAGTGTATGTAATTCGATTCATGTGGCAATGCATAATTTAGTACCTTCCTGAATGCGCGGGTTGATACCAGAAAGCGAACAGTTATACTCCTTACACGTTGCAGTTTGAATTACTCACAGTGTCCGTCTATTTACCACTGGTAAAACCCAACGTAATTTTCAATGAAAGTATTCGGATTAAAAAAAATTCATGTGAAATGACACCTATATTTTAGGCATGAGTCACATTCGCGGTGTATTATGTTGTTATTTACAAAAATGAGGTAATCATCACAAGATTGCAATGTTAAAAGTATAGGAGCAAGTTGACTTGTCCTAGAGTGTTCACGACTCATTGTCAATAACTCTACGAGTTTAGGTTTATTCATTATATTCAGAGTGTATAATAACATAAGATAAACAATTAGATTTTAAAAGAAGCAAAATAGTGCAATACTGTATTGTGCTTTGTATAATAATTTCAATGGAAACGAAAACAAACCCAACTATGAGCTGGAAAAAATGTATTAGATAAGAAAATATATTCAACATTCTATTGTTGACAAACGGAAACCAAACAGTGGCAGGGTTCAGCACCCTGCAATTTCATCCGGAATCTTTCACTACCTATAACAGAAGCTTTTTGTGTACAGTCACACGAACAATACAGACATGCATGCACATATACCTTTATTGCACAAAATCTTAAAAGACCCTATGTGTAACAATGAAGTAAAGCCTTAAACTGCTTTCGGTTTGAAAAATATTACGTGTTAGTATTAGCATAATTGTAGAAAACTGTATTTACTATTTATTTACTATTTATTGTATCCCCTAACATCTACCCGTAAATTAATGGCCCTATGAAATCTTATACATTATACATTACGACATATTCTTCACTGTTTTCTGAATAAGTGCAATTATTACATTTCGTTTAATATAAAGGTTATAGCGTGATACAAAAAGCAAATCCGTCATTTTCAAATTCGTTCGTTTAAATATGATTACAATACAATATCATTAAGGGGCCTTTAAAGCACAATGAGAAGCCAATATCAAATCATAAAGTTGCTTGGACGTGTCATGGAAATGTGCGATCAAACGTAATAAAACAACTATGTAAGAGCATATGTACACAGTAAAAATATACGCATTAGCTTTTGATTGTAAAACCGCCAAAATATAAATAATTTATATATGTAAAGAGAAACGAAAACACCAATGACAAACATGTCAATATTACAATACTTTAATTAAAGAGAATATGGTAACTAAAAGGTCCTCAGTTGGGTAATGACGGATCTGAAATTCTGAATATAATATTGGCATATAATAAATGCATATATTATGTTAAATGGGTTTACGCATTCTGAAAAAAAATCAAGATACAAAGTTGCGGTAAAAAGTAACAGGAAACTTGTTGGTTGATCGATATGTGCAAACAAAATACACAACAATCACACGGCGAGACTACTGATTAAAGGTAAGTTTCAAAATTGATATGCAACCATGTTAATTCTGGTTTATATATTTATATCGTGTTTATAAAGCCCAGAACAAATATCGCGTATTCAGTTGTATTGGTTAGTTGTTCATAAATCGGCGCATTTATGCACACATTTATTCACATGGTTAAGCTTCATATTGTATTATATCAAAATCTTGAAAGTGACGCACGCAGACGATATTGCTACTAAACTTCACAATATATACTTAAGTATTGTCATAAAGATCAGGGCATCACATACCCAATGCCCAAAGATTGACGGCGGAGCCAACATAATACACATAAGGCTAAACAAATTAATGAGTTGTTTCTCAGGCACTTTTTCCCAAAAATAAGGAGGGAGGGCGCTTTTTAAAGTTTTTTCTTCCTCCTATTCTTTTCTATTGACACTATGTAATGGATTTTTAAAATAAGTAAATAAGTACAGATTTAAAGATAATTTTAAACGCCGGGGTCCACTTCTCTGATTTTGCGGTGGTAAAGCAATTAAGAATAGGAAAAGAGAGTGGGCTGAACTTATCAGACAGTGATTGGTGATACAAGCAGTCAGTTTGTAAACAGAGACACATCTTTGAACATGAGATCATTGACAACTATGCAACTTTCTTCTCCTGCCATCTATCAGATGAGAAACAGGGCTTAAACACTACACTGAGACAGTAGCTTTCATCGGGCTGTGTAAAGTGCATGACCTTTTTGTGGGTGGGATTATCTTTTACAGGAAAATATAAACTTTCCAGCAAACAACAAAATATTTTATTTGAATATAAACAAAGCCAAACTCCAGTTGCGACAGCAGTAACGAACTCTTATTAGAAGCCCGAGTACTTTTATTTATGTAAAGTGACTAATTGCCCAAAAAATTACACAGCACATCACAAAGACACATTACAAACAAAAAACACACATGAATAAAAATGGGGTCACCGCCTTGGACAATGCAAGCAATGGGGGTTTAAACCGGTTACGTGTGCACGAACCCCACGCTTGGCCCAGAATTATTCACAAAACATGTAAGTGTAAATAAAAATAACCTCATAGCATTTCAAATTAAACAGCAAGAAACGAGAATACTATTCAATTTAATTACCAATTAATTACTCAATGGCTAGTAGCAGAATTGCAACATTTTGGGGCACGATGAAATGAAACAAAAAACAAAAGTATCAACTACACCTTGTCTTTTAATAAAAAGCATTAAAGACGTAGCATCATATAGTTCAATTTCAGTTCATCGTCATGCAATTTCAGGAAGAAGCCGTAATGTTGGGTGTAAAAAGCCAGATTACACAGCTTTGTTGTATATGTTTATTTTAAACATGTATTTTATATATGTTTAAAATACATATATTTTATTTTGAAAACAAGGGTAAATGGTGTTTACAGCATTCATTTTTGATATGCCACAAGCTTATTTGTTAATTTACTTATGTGCCAAAGTTCACAGAAAAATAATCATTAAAACCAGAGAAAATAGATGTGTTTTCATCCTTCTGCTTCTGACAGACCAGTGTTTAACTGAAGAGTAGGCATTTTTTAAACCTCAATCCCTTTTATACTGTTATCCCGGTGTCTAAGTATATATAACAACATAAGCATTTTTTTAAAATAAATTCTAAATATAAATTTATTAATCACAAACGGTCGTTTATGCAAGCTGACGTAAAAAGACAATAAATTTGAATGTTCATAATTAACATACGTGCCTTCAAATTGGTATACCATCAGCATTAAAGTACTTCCATTTATATAATTTAACTTTTCGTAATTTATATTTTTATAACTGTCAAAAATAGGAATTATTTTTGCAATAAATCAATAATTTTTGGAATGGAAAATCTGCACTTGTCAATGCAGCTGGCATTTTCGTTTGTTTCCGTAGGACTTATATTGACACAAATTTTCTTTAAAATAATATGGAATGCTATTAAACAAGCAAAAAGCATCTACGAAACAAAAGTTTAAATCAACAAATAGACGATATTTATAAAGGTTTCCAATCGAAATTGACCATTTTTTGCAAACATTTACACAGTGTTTCACAACTTGTGTATATCCGATTTATATAATTAAATTGGACAGGAAGAAATTTAATGGAAATACCGAAATCTCCACCGGGTTACTCTTTTTTAGCTATGTTAAAATACTGAATCGTTTAATTTTAAGCCGCTGTCATATATGTATACATTGTATTTTTAGTAATAGTTCTTATGAACGTTTATGGCGTTTAATCGTCCAAAATCCGTTTCTTATTTACGAAAGGCATAGTTCAAAAGCACTTGGTACGAACGCACTATACTATAATATACATGCTTGTTTACTCCAGAATCACCAGTTATCGCACACATCAAATAGACCATAGCAACACCAAAATGTTAATAATTCACAGATTTCAATGCGTAGTTTTTATATTTTGTTCGGTAACATGCCCTTTAGAAACACTTCTGCAAAGTTTAATTTTTATTAACATATTTCTGGACTGCTCCTTTAAAACCCGGGCGCGATCGTCAAAAAATAGTTAAAAACAATTGTTTGTCATTAAATAAAATTTGTGCCGGGCCGTAAAAAAACGTTGCGGCGCTGCCTGAGAATCAAATCATTATTTTTTTTTAGCCTAATACGATTGAACTTTAAAATTCACACAATAAAGTTCTGGTTGTCCCATGTTTTCAACAAGGAACAATCAATTCATTTTATTTTCGGATGCATTCAAGTTCATTTCGTTACAATAACATCATTAACTCAAGCGAATTATCGTTCGCATTTCAATCATTAGCTTAATATATATGTTTTCTGTCCACAGACTCGTCCACAATGCGAGTTATCCGTGCCACTGGTCGCATTGCAAATCTCCGGATACAGGTATATGTGTGTTGTCCACATTTTTATACACCGTTCCTGATACTGGTGTAAGATAGTTTTCAAATATGTCTTCTTCGTTTTTCGGTACGGCGTTCTTGTCCATTTGATTTTGCGCATCAACGTTCATCATTGCGGCACGAAGATTATCAAAGCTTTTACTGTCTGTGCATGGCTTTGGTGTTCCAATGTACATATTCGCTTGTTCTCTTTTTGGTAAGTCCGGTCTTTGTGCTTCATAGCGTACATGTAATCGAATATTCCGATCTTCATAAACAGAATAATCGGAGTTTTCAAATGCTATATAACCGTCCTCGTATGGAACAATTTTTAAATTCTGTTGATTTGTTTTCGGAGCAGTTGTATTTAATACACACTCGACAGGAACATGACCGATCTCATCATATACTTTCTTTTCATGTTTTGGAGATTCAGGACTCCCAATAGCAGTTGATTCTGTAGCACTTTCTGTTGGTGGTGTCGTAGGTTTCGCTTGAAATCTTCGCCTAAAAAATAAAAAGGAATTGCGTAATGCAAAACTGGCTAAATACATTCGCGTAGAAATGCGTAGGCTTGGAATGCTCTACTAATATTAATATTTACTTGGCAAATTCACAAACTTACATTTATTCTCGCTTAAGTATTTTGATTTCGACAAATAATAATAAAATTATTACAAAATATATATTTACCGTCTGATTCTTCGAATGAAGACAATTAGTCCAGCAAACAGCCCAAAAGCGGCTACCGCGGAAAAGACGCCAACAATTACGATTAGTATAGGAGGTCCTCCATCAAGAGCTATAATTAAAGAACAAACAAGCAACCAACATTAAACGCATGGTTAAATACATACAGATTTTTGAGAACACGCATTACTTTTACTGGATATCGATTGTAATAATGATTGTATTTCAAATAAATTCATGAATGGTGTTGACATGTTTACCTCCTGTACGTTCTGTATTATTCAACACTTTTATACCTCCCAAGTATGTTGTACTTGTTGGGGTTGGGGTTGATTGTGGGGTTGGTGTTGGATGTATGGTTGGTGTTTGTTGTAGGGTTGGTGTTGGATGTAGGGTTGGAGTTGGATGTGGGGTTGAAGTTGGTTGTGGGGCTGGTGCTGGTGTTGATGATGGTTGTCGTGTTGTTGTAGTGGGTGCGTCTGTTTCTGCTATAGTTTGTGTTGTTGATGTTAATGTTGTTAGTATTGATGGGACGGCAGTTGGTGGTGGGGTACGTGTTGTTGTAGTTGACTCATCATAGGCAGTGTTTGTACACCTTATGTTGACGTTGGCGTTGTTGCGTGCTAGAAATAATCGTTACATAATGGTCAGAAATATAGATAGCATAGGTAAATACATTACTACATAATCTACATGTTCGGCGATTGATGAAACAAAATGCTTGAGATTCGCATCTGTTTGTTTTTTAATATTTCAAACAACAAATGCGCAAACTATTTAGTGCATGCAGCGTTCAATAGAGAAAATCTAAGTAATTTTTAATTGATTATTCAAAGTAAAGCATTATGTTTTATTTACAAATATCAAACATAATCATGTCGCCTATCGAAAAATTTACCTTTAACCAGAATCCAAACAGACATCGGTGAATCGTCTACGCCCGATTTGAATAGGTCGTTTATATCTAAACGTAAGTTCGGAACGCCAGTGTCAATAGTAAGCTGATGCACAAAATTAAGGAACTCATCTACGTTACTGACACAATCTTGAGGCATTTGTATCCGTGTATCACTAGTAAGCCTTGCAGACGAGCAATTCGTATTATAAGTTTCTGTGTAGATTTTTTCCATGCGGATGTCGACGAACGTTACGTCTAAATTCTCAGTGGATGTCAGATTACATGAGCAATACGAGTGTTCTTTTATTGGCAAGCTTTGTTTGTCCAATATGATGTGGGCCGATTTCTTGCTGGAGTTTGCGTGGTTGCAAAAGTTGACAACATCTGAAACTAATACCATTGTCGCTTATTTTAAATCTATAATTAATGACAGTTTTACAGCAATACATATCTCGTTCTGTATTTCTTAATATAAATATGTAAAGGTCAGGGTTAGTATTTGCCTGTACTTATAGTAAATCTAATGCTTCGATATATGCACAACCATAAACCACTTAACAGTTAAGACTAAAGACACAAGAAACCATTGAACAAAATATATGTTGTTTACTCTTTTACATACATGTGGTCAATTAGACGTTTATTTAATGAAAATATTATCGGCCTTTGGTACGGTACGTTAACATTCTTTGAATGGCCAGATCGATTTAATGAATTAATGCTCTCCGCGACGGGGCATGTGGAAACAATTAAATACATGTTAATAAATATTACACCCTATTTTAACCTATTATTGTAACTAAGCCGTACAAACAGCGAAACCTTCCACATATCCTTAGGTGATACTATTTAGTTTAGAATCCATAACTCAATTTTAATTCACAACGTATGACAGTTTTGTAATTTATAATAAAGAAATCTCTTACCGCTGATACAGGTGTATGCAATGGCGGCATACGTAGAGTACGTAGCAGTTCCATAGACGCCGTTACATTGTATGCTATTTCTTGCTGCTTGCGGTTCACACTGTGTTTTTCCGGAGCATTCTCGATTAAGGCCATACGCATTGTGTAATGAGTAGCCTTCAAGACATTCACCTTCCGTGTAGGAGCAGCAACCAGAGCCAGTCCTAAAAATATGGGTTCTGTTTGTTATGTAAGTAGTGATAGCGTAGAAAGTTGTTATCTAATTATCTGTATGTCATGGTTATGTTGCCGTTTTCCGAATAATGAATCACATTATGCATAATAAATTCCTAATAATCGACGTATAAAAAACCCATGGCGTACATGTATGTTATGCACTACCAACCTTTGAATTTAATTTTTGTTAATTTCGACTTTTTGTTGAAAAATAAATAGCCATGTTTGTGCTGCTGCTCCCATGTTTTAAAAGTTATTAAGTTATGCATCCAGACGGAAGCATTTAGGATCGGTCCATTCTTCAAAGTATCTCATGCAAATCCTTCCATAACGTTCATGACGTTTTGCGTAAAATTCCGAACTAATAAACGAACAAACACAAAGAAAGAAAAAAAGAGAGAAAGAAAGAAAGAAAAAAGAAAGAAATGTACTAACGTCAAGGTTATTCGCGTTCTTACCTAAAGCATTTGCCCATGTCGGTACTGTTATCACACGTCGCAGTTTTCAACCCATATTTTTTGTTAGTTAACCAGATTTTTTCAGTCGATGTACACTTATCCAGTTTCAAGAAATCGCACATGGTTCCTGTACCAAAGCACGCTGTGACGTTGTATGTCGCCTGGGCGATGACGTCATTCGACGTGAGCAATGCCAAAATTAACACTGCAATATTGAATTTGAATACTGGAAATTATATGCAGTCTGAATGCAGCTGGTACACAAATGTAATACTAAAGTATCAGATGGATAATAGTTCATTACCAACTAAGGATGTACTTTACAAGTTCTTATTTTACCTGTTTGAAGCCACATTCTTATCACTTATTGGCCGATTTCACATGTAACATATACGCTGTTTTTAGTTTTAAAGACATGTGTAAGTTTGGATTGATTATCAATTGCTGTTAAAAGTAACGTTTCACATCCCGTTCTACAGTTTGGATTATATGCACACAATGTACAAACACTTTTTTGAGTACACCATAAATTCAGGATCTGGTTGGCACTTACTGAAGTTATGCTTTTTTGAGTACACCATAAATTCAGGATCTGGTTGGCACTTACTGAAGTTATGGGATAGTAACCTTTATTCCCCTCAACTTTTACTCGCATGTGTTGCTAGCATAAAATGGACAACCAGACAAGTAATTGGTGGGGCAATATTTGAATGAGAGTGCAGTGACGTCATCTCACAAACACGTAAAGCCGATGAGGATCATGTCTATTCGAATACCGGTACATATTTTTGCCATTTAAAAGAATGGTTTCTAAGAATCAATAAGAGCTTCACTGTAGATCGTTTCCCATTTTTATGAGCGAAATGAAAATATTTCATAATTCTGCTGTAGGTTATATATAACTGTTTTCGATTTATTATATATTAAGAAAGTACATTAATGTTCTCGTCGGTAGTGCAAACAGCATACAAAGCATCCACGACAATACACCTATAATTATTGGCTAACGATAGTCTGGGTAATAAATCTACTTTCTTACTGGTTCACGCCCATTATAAGACTTTCGAATCTGTCATTGGCTACATGGTTTATAACTGAAAATATGATATGTAAAGAGGTAAAAAAACAACAACAGATCATTAATTGCATTAGTATCATTAAACGCGATCACGTTTGCTTGAAGAACTTTGATTTTTAACATTAATTTTTCACTATTTTCGGAACTATACTCGTATACTCGTATATTGCGATACTTTACCGTAGTGTTTGTGCAGGGAAAAATACGAAATTGATACTATATTACGCGACTGCTTTTTGTATATAGAATGGTGGTAATGCACCAAAACTGATTCATCAAATATACTCTATTCTAACATGATGCTCGTTTATTTTTCTACACACAAAGAACAAAATTATCGTTGTTAAACAACCCAATAAACAACGCAAAAGGAAGTTCTGATTCTGAGCAGAGCATAGTAAAAAGTAGTTCCAATTACAATTACAAAATTTGTTGACAAATCATGTTAGAATCGAAATAATTTTCGCATTATCGTTGTTTATCGGCCAATAAACAACTCTTTCTTGTTCTGATGCGAGGCTATTAAACAATTCGGGCTAACGCCCTGGTGGTTTAATTCCTACGCATCAGAACTCCAAACGCATTATTTAAAGGGACTCGTTCACAGATTGGCAAATTGACAATTTTCAACTGTTTGTCATAGATATATATATACATGAATATAAAAACAAGCAAAATAACCTTAATGACAGAAATATATTGGAAATATAGTGTCGTTTATGAAAAATCATCAGTTGAAATGAATAAAATTATAAAGCGTTTGTAATGCTTTCATCTGTATTTTGGAAAACAAGTGTCTTACTTCCATAGCCTATAAAATTCACTACAATAAAGGGCTGTCGGAATACCCGAGTGGTTAGAGTGCCCGATATATTTTAGAGTCCGGCGGACGTAGTTCGAGTCCCTGCGCAGGCAAATAATTTTATTTATTTTTTTTTTTCTTTACATAATTTTTGTTTTTGGTCAGTCCAACTTGTTTTTAGTGTTTGCAGTTAAGACATTAAATTACATTTTTCAAACATACGAACATCTGTGATCAAATCCCTTTAAACCTTATCATGTTTGGTGGATGTTTTAAGTCAGTAAACCGCTGGCTTTTGCAAACTGTGTGCATTATTTAAAATGTAATAGAATGAAGACATTTTCTTCAGTTGTTGTATAATAACTATTCAATGCTCCAACGACTTACCTTCCAATTTATCGTTATTTGAATGTACTAGATTAACTGCGACACAGTTTACGGACCAACTTGAGTTTAAAGGGACAGATTCACAGTTTGGGGTTTGTACATTTCTTTATAAATATAATTTTTAAACAGGAAATTTGTAGAATGTATTGCAACATTTTGTCTGTTATGATTTTTAGGTTGTAAAACATAATTATGTTGATATTTATTATGCATTTTGTGTAACAAATACATAGGTATATCTACAAGGTAGCAACTATTTCTCGAAAAATAATATGTATTTGTCAAAAGTTTACCTTTGCAAAAGCAATGTGTTTTTCAAGCCTTGAAATATGAACAATACATGTGTTATAGAACAGGAAAAAGTCAGTTTTAGAAAAAAGTATTTCTCTCAGCCCAAAACTGTGAAACCGCCCCTTTAAAACTTACTGTGTTATGCATGGCGCTTTTGAATAAGCTTATTTCATATCTGGGGAGCGGAAGATGTACACTTCGTGAAATCAATACGCCTTCATGTATTTATTTCTATTTAAGTAACCACTTCTTGAATATCTTACATATTATGACTTAGTTGACGTGGTGGGTTTACAAAACACGATTAGTGCAATTCATTAAACTTATCAAAACAAAGACAACCACAATAAACAAACTATTTAAAAAAAAAATACTTAATTAATTGAGTAATTAAGAGTTAATTTGTTAATAACATTAATGTCCATTGTTAAAAATTATACCAAAACACTAGTTGTTGTGGAGTTTATTTTGTCCAATTAAATGTCGCTGTATGTTCAATTAGACATTCTCATATGAATTCTTGATTACATGAAACGCTCAACACGTGTTGGCACATTCTTGTGTGTAAAATAACAATTCACTGAATGGTATATTTGTAACTTTAATTTGCCTGTTGGTTAAAATGTTCAAAAGTTAAAGCTATCAATATAGTAACAATACCAATTAGAGTGTACGTAATTATTAAGCATCATACACGAATATTTAAATTAAGTAACTGGCAGTTGACTGTTAAAATAATGAGCAATCAAAGGCCATTTTTGTTTTTGTCTGGTAATAACCAGTTATACTGCATGTGATACTTGCAATTCAGAAAAAAGGTTTTAAACGTTCGTACCTGTTAGAAGTTCCATTATATGAACGTTTCTATTCCTCAGCTCTGCTTACGTTCAAATATGCCAATTCAATACGGATATTTTGTACTTTCAGGGTGTATTTATAATCAATAGTGCTTGTCTTTAAATCTTAAGACTGACAAAGTGAAAGATATCGCTCTTATGCAACCCGGAACAAAGTGTGTTAGTAGCTCAATTAAACGCACCTTAATCCGGTTTAGTATAGAATGCTTAGCCGCCTTTAACTGGCTTACCTATACAATCGTTATAAATACTACGCGGAAATAAATCTTTACAATTATATTGGGTTATTTTGAATTCTACTATGTTGTTTCGAATTAAAGAACATAGAACAATCTATATCCACATGAATACACCGGCTCATATCACATCCCTGGGAATGGAAGACAGTATTTTTGGCAAATATTTGTAAATTCGTCAACCTTTATTCGTTGATCTCTTAGAACACTCAATGCATATGGACGGACGGACGGATGGACAGACAGACAGATTGACAAACAGACTGTTGGATAGATGGATAGACAGATAAAGAGACCGACATACGGTCGGACGGACAGACGGACGGACAGACGGACGGACGAACGGACAGACGGACGCATAGACAGAGAGACATACAGACGGAGGAACAGACGGACTGACCCAAAAAGGAATGCGCCGTGACAAATATTTTGCAGTATTCTTGAATGAATATTTTGTTTCCATTTTCTCTCACAATGATCTTCCAAATTTCTAATAATGTACACAACGTAATAAAATCACCAATGACACGCTCACGCGCACTTTAACATTCACATAACTGTATAAATTTGCAACACTGTTAGATACAAGTTTAATGCACAATAAGAAGGTTATTTAATCATATTAGTTAAACAAGTTATTAGTATTAACAAAATAAAAGTTGTATAACAAAGGGGCATAGTTCGTAAGTTATATCTTGTATGCAGACTAGTGCCTATGTACAATTGAACGGGCGCCGAGACAATCTCGTGACAACCCGGAAGTACTGGGTTTCTCATCTTACTTCGTGCGTTTTCCTATCATTTAAACGCATTTTAAATACCATAGATACGCAGTTACATTTAAATAAAATTTTAACAAAACTTAGCAAACGTACAAACAAAGGTAGAATATTAAAAATTGCTTACCCTGTCTCGAAAACATTAACCAAAAATGATTTACAACATTTGTATGCATGCAATGAACTAGCTGAATAAAGTTCATCGGATACTGAAACTGCATTACACAACTAGATATAGCGCTATCATTTAATAATCGTACTGTGGCAACTAATCTAGTGATACTGGTGATTGAACTATGTTGCTTTCGCTTAGGTAGTTATATTGTTGGTGCCGTTGGTTGGTTTGTATGTTATATTTATTTGTTTGTAAGCAACGGTTTTGCCAAATATTTTCTGTGAAGGTTGAAAATGGGCCTGCCAACTATGCCGGTATTCGGTGTAATGGTAATGTGTTATGACGGTTCTATATTACTGATAATTTTAAGATAATTCTATAGATTTTAGTACAAAAATAGGAATGTGCGAAGTGTCTTTGGTCGGTTTATCCACTGTAAAGTAAGTGGATATATGTAGTTTAGAATGTCATTGAATTAAGACGATTATTTATTACGTGTATGATTATTGGTGAATGCTCTAACGATCTCCAATATTGGCTTCTTGTTAATGGGATTATATGTAAATCACGATTGTGTATTATGTAATCAATTTCTACAAAGTTTGTACTTCGCTAAATCGTAGAGACGCAACACAAAATTGTGTTATTAATATCGACAATATGTCGTGTTTATGTGGAAGTATGAATATGTATCGATGATTATGCGGTGCGCTGTCAAAGTTGGTGAACAAAAGGAATTAGCACCAATTATTCATGTAAACATGAATATTCCATAACGTTAATTTGCATACCGGGTATATGTGTTTGCAAGATTCAATTTTAGTAACATTATTTAACATTGGTATATCTCGATGGGTTGTATCCATTAAACATACTTATACTGCTGAACAATCTAATTACCTAGTATGTAATAAGTACGTACTTTGTAATTGTGTAGTTATAAAGTATTCTTAAGTTGTTTATATTTATGTCTAATTCATATTGACATTATAAAACTTAAACAAAATACCAACTTTACATCTCAACATCTTTATCCGAAAGTCGCCTGGAATTCAAACTAACTTAAAATATAGGTCTTAAGTTCAAGTGCTATTTAAATCATAATAAAAAAACCATACTGATCCTGTTTGCGTGTAAAGAACCGTACACGAATGATTAATTATTACATGTTAAGACACATTCAAGCACAAATAGTTAAGAAAAGACGTGTCGATATATTTGCAATGTGTGGCAAAATGTCGATTCTTTGTCAAAAACACTCGTCCTACATCAAGGTCAACAAACAGAAATTAGTGTAAAATGCTACTTTGTGGATAATAGAAACACTTGGGCGTAACTAAAACTGCAAAGTTCAAGTAGCCGTACATAGTTTGTTGTTATTTAAATAAGTCGACTCGCGTTTTTTATTAAACTATCTGCCAAATAGTATTAAGTATGCATTTCTACATGACTACATGATCTATTCAGGTCAAGACTGCTGATGCATTCATCGATAATGCCATATTGATTCTTTTTTTTCCCCCGTTAAATCATCCAAAAGTGCTCCTTCAGTTGTTTGGATTATGTCCATTGTATATTTTAAGCTGTGAATAGGCGTGTTTAAATGTTTAAACGTATTAATTGCTATTAACACTCGCACAAATAAATAAATAAAAAAAAACCTTCGTATCATTTAACGCATAATTTAGTACCTTACTGAAAGAGCGTAATGACACAAGGAAGTGTACAATTATAGCTTTTACCCCGTGACGTCCTTTGTTCAACCAGCAAAATGCTGTGTCACCTTGAGTGAAGGTTTTCGGCAGTGAACCAAGAGATACCGGTACATCAACTAAGTCACGTTCATGCTTTAACTTTTAGTCTGATTTGTTAGTCATAATAAATAAATACATTTGTACGCGTGTATAACTATATCTGATTTAAGTTATTGGAGTATGTTGTTAAAAAATCGATTTTAGTAACTTGTATCCCTTGTGTATCGACATAGATCTAATTCAAATATAAACAGTAGGATTTCTGTGATAAATGTAAACATGTTTTATCTCGGATTTTTTATTCTGTACTCTATTTTAAAACAACATGTATGCAAATTATTTCACATACAAATATGCTGAAATGGTGCAAATACAAATCCACATTTAAAGACAATTAAAAAATACTTGTAAATATTAATAAACCAATAGTGTAAATGCCCGTTAGAGTTGATTTAACAACAACATGCCAATAGTTGACATGAGTAATGAAAATTGAAATGTACAATGTTCAGTTGTGTGAGAAACGCTCACAAAATGCGGTCTTTTTCAAACGGTTTTTACAACATACAATACATAATTGTTCTGGGTTTTACAATAGAATAAACATGTAAAAGTAGAACTGCATGCAATCTTATCGATAATGTTAGTTTCAATGGTTTAACGTGTGATAAGACATAAACAGAAGACTCTGTCTTATATTGTAGCGCATTCTGCGTGTTTAATAATATGCTCATTGCCGCCAAATAATACAGTACAATCATCTCTGTGCAAGTTCCACAATACATATATATTCATTGCGAAAAGCGGGACATAACGTACCCAAACGATAGTGAAGATTGAAGCATACCAATACAAATACACAGATGGCATAAAGGAAGAA
This sequence comes from Congeria kusceri, assembly GCA_027627225.1. Taxonomy (NCBI): domain Eukaryota; kingdom Metazoa; phylum Mollusca; class Bivalvia; order Myida; family Dreissenidae; genus Congeria; species Congeria kusceri. The sequence goes on from CM051024.1 coordinate 99,690,471, forward strand.
AGGACAAACCGTGCTTCAGCATTAGAATATCAACAGCATATTGTATTCTTCAAGTTCGTATTAATAGTAACAGAGTTGATTGTCAAGTGATTAATTATTAATACTGGCTGATCAATGTTTCCTGTGAATATCTGCTGTTTAAGTCTTTTCAGGTTGTGTTATTTAATGATTTGGCAGTCATTTATTTCATTGGTATTGTAAAGATGATAACTCAAATTTATTTTAAAAATCTGGCCTGTGTTTTACCCTAACGTAATATATAATTCACATTCATCTTGATATGTTACGTTGTAAAGTATAAATATCAGTCTTACTCAAAGCATTTGTCTTCAGTGGCGTCACATGACTCAATCTTCGACCCATATTTCATATCTGATAAATAGATAAGTCCATCATCTTTACACTCGTCCAGTGTCAGTATATCGCAATAATTCTCCAGACCAAAGCAGGCTGTGACGTTGTGCGTGGTCTGGCCGATGACGTCATGCCTGGTAACATATGCCTAAATGTATACTGCAATATTGAATTTAAATATTGGAAATGCAACTGTAACTTGAGTTGCCTTCAATAAATTCGTTCTAGCATTACACACGTATTAGTATACATATACTGGTGCCTGGTGAAGTCTTTGAATTTTGCAACTTTTCAAGATACATTTACCTATTCTTGTCATAAAATAGTATGTTAACAAAATCGACGCTCAGTTTTGCAAACAACAATTTCAAGTTGCACTATGACCAAATGATTTGTTATTAAGCATGTAAAAATATTATTATTATTGGCTCGTTAGTCACTCAGTATTACAGCCATTTAATTGGCGGTAAATGGATCCCCAATGGAAAATTCCATAACATTTCGATAATTGGTCCAAGTGATATGATAGCAATGTTACTTGCATTTATTATTCCGCTTTCACAACTATTTTCCTAAGAAGTGAATCACATAATTTCCCAAAGATTAACTTTTGATTACTGACTTAATTGAAAATTATATCAGGGCTAGAATATAATCGTGGCTTCAATTAGAATATGCACTGTAAAATAAATCATTTTTTAAACCTTGACACTATTAATCGTTACATCGATATGCATTTGTCAGTATTTTTACGTGCGTGGTCTTGATATGAGACCTCTTTTAAAACCATCAAAAGCTACATTGTCATAATTGTGTTGTTTTTTTTAAATTTCTCTATACGGATTTCCGACTGTTACACCGATATTCTTTGCTCAAATAGTTAACTTCTTTCTACTACAGACAATGAATTGTTAATGAAAGCTCACTTTTGATGTCATTACTTGTACTTAAACGTAACCAAATAAAAAAAAGCAATTTATTCCAATTCAAAGTATTATAAATAGTTAATATTTTCATAAGTCCGCACTTGCTAAATACGTTGAAGGCTTCCTTTTACAAATGTTTGTCACAGGATGTGACTGCAGTCCCCTACAAACATTTTAATTCGGTTTAAGGTATTTATTTCAAATATTTAATGTACGTGTAAATTTGGTCCTGATGGGCAGCTTTGATCGCTGGCACAACCACAACTTGTTTTTGATGTTTGTTGAAAAACACGATTTTGATTTTATTTTAAGGACGATTGTGTTATAAGGTTATGTTTATTCTTTAATATTTCATCGTCTTTAATATTTCAAATAGTCCCTCATTTGAATCATATTAAAATTACTGAGCAACTGATAAACAAAAGGCGTTATGAATAATTTAATTGAATATGAAAAGAATGTGGTTCACTTAACCTCAATCACAAGAACTAATTATGAAAAGTATGCGTTGCTAATATGTATTCAATAAAATATTATGTACTAACTGCAAATTGCAATTAACATGACTTAGTGTATGCGTACAAAAATATATTTTTGTAAAACCTGTAGTTCAAACACCCATTTTCTTAGGGATATATTTTCATAATCAAAACTCTGACTTCAGAGTATTTACACTACTACATGTTTATTTCATTATAGAAGTCTAACATAACGTACATAAAATACAGACATACATTTGTTTAATTGCCAGAAATTATAAAGAATAGAAACGATTTATTGTATTATTAGATTACGTTTGCTATACATAATACATAGATACATTTATGACATTGGCATATCATACAAAAAAAGTTATGCCTAAAACGCTAAGTAGAAAATCACTTTTGCATAAACAAGCAAACTAGGTTTAACTTACATAAATACTGAAACAAATACATATAATGCTATTTAAAGCGAATGGAGATAAATGCTTAAAATAGCAATTACTCGTTTGATTATTTGTCATAAAACGCGTAACGCATATTTTAACTGCTAAGACAGGGTTTGAAGTTACATTCCATAAGACGAACAGAAGTTAGAGACCATACGTTTTGAGCACTGGGCCCATATTCGCCAACCCATTCTTATACTTAAGAATAAAGAATAGACTTAGACTCAAAAGTACTTGTCCATTTGCAATAATTGTTTATGTACCTATGTTGTTAATGTCATGAAAGATTATTATAAATAAAGAACGCTAAATAGGCGATGGTGTATTCCAAGTATAATTCTAAATTACAACGTTCCTACGATAGATTGGTTTTACGAATATTCTTTATTCTTACGTCTTAAGTTTAATAATGGGTTGGCGAATGGGCCCTGGTTAAAGCTCTGTTGTACAACAGATACACGTATACACATATACAATCTCTGAAATATAGTTCGTATTAGATATTAAACTAGAAGAAACTCGAGGAACACAGATATCCACCGAGTAAAGCAACAATACTTAGCAATGAAATATTACATTAATAACTTCCCGACGTATCCCAATAATAAAGAATTATTTCGAATGTCAAAAAGGCTATCCAACATCAATCATGTGTTCATATTTAAACTTCCCAGAAACGTACATGCACATTAAAACCTTTGCGTACAATTGCTTACTAACAAAGGTTCAAACTGACAAACCGATAACAAACAAAGAAGCAGACAAAAATAAAACCGCCTTAGTTTCCGTCTCTTGAAATGTAAATGTTAATAAGTTCATTGCGTATTTGTGACTTTCAATGCATTTATATTATATAACATCGACTACCGTGCTACGTACACTCGATATTCCAACAATTCATGATCTTGGTTTTAAATCTTAGACAAATGCATTACCTGACATATAAGAGATGGAACAAAGAAATGCAGAACATTTTAAATAATTATACCAAAGTAAGATGTGCAATCAGTATTAAGCATTTATTTTCATTGAAGCGAACATTCAACTTCATGCTTAGTACTCTTTTGACAAGAGCCTATACGCATTCTAATCTATGTTAGAATCTTCATCTTAAATTTAGATTTACAGTTTGTATATATTTGTTGTTTACCCGTTGCATGAAATAGTTACACCTTCTGGCGTTCACATTGTTTCATCTCACCTTTGTTTTCATTTGTATTTGTAGCCTTTATGCAGTTTTTGAAAGTTTAGGCATGCGCTATCACCATTTGCTTTTGATTTAGTTCATTCACATTGATTTACTAAGCACGGCAGCATTTATGTAACGCGACTTATCAGTGCATTCTTTCGCATTCGAACCCCCATTTCCATCTGCAGAGATAGCTTTCTTCTTCTCAGACATATCCATATTTTCAGACAAAGGTTTAAGATAGCCATGCAATTCTTGCACTTCGACCTTGGGTTCATTCGCTTTATTCATTTGGGTATGTGCACCAATCTCTTTCTTGCCAGCACTACAACCACCTTCATTATTCTTTTGTGTGTATGGTTTGGACAAATCGCTTTCTGACGATGGTTCCAGATAGTCTTCCAGATTATTCCCTTCAGCTTTCTGTTTGTTGGCATTGGCGGTTTGAATTTGAGTATCAGACTTTTTCTTACCACAACGAATATCTTCTTCTTCTTTTTCATCGTTTTTGTACGGCTTAGTAATGTCCATTGCTGACAATGGTTCCAAATAGTCGTCCAATTCTCCCCGATCGTCTGTCGGTCCATTGACTTTGTGCTGTTGAATTTGAGCATACCCATCTGTCTTAGCAGCACGGTCATCTACATTGGTTTCTTGTCTGCGGGATCTTTGAATGTACACGTCTGACAATGGTTCAACATAGTCGTCCAGTTCTTCAGCTTTTGCAGGCAATCCTTTGTATTTGTCCGATGGTTTTTGTGCTCCCACCACTTTTTGAACGGCACGAAGTTCGCCAACAGGTTCCTTGTTTATGCAGGACTTTGGTGTGTTAACGAGTAAATTTTGTTGTGATTGTTTTACCAAATGTGGTTCTCTGTTTGGTAGAGAAGGCCTTTGTGCTTCACTCGGTAGAGGAAAACGATCTCTCAAGCCGTCATTAGCTGAATTACTGGAATTAAGGAATTCTATATAGTCATTACCAATATCAAGTATTCCCAGGACCGATTCCTTCTGTTTCTTTTCATCTAGGCGGGAAGGTCCTCCTGGTATTGGTTTATCACTCGGATTATTTTCCCGCACATTCTTTTTAACTGCCCGATTATCGTACGTGTGTGCAGATGGACTGTCAGAGAAAACCTGAGGGATAACTTCATAGTCATCCTTGTCCGTTCCTTCGTTCGGAGTTTCAGGTATCGCGTTCGCCCGTTTTCCGCGCCTGTTAAGACGGAAAAAAATAAATAATTCCACAATCACATTCAAACTTGTTTGTAAGAACGATTTGATATAATAAAAGTTTAATTATAGAAATTACTAATGCAATCTTGTAATTTGCTTGAAATTGGTTTCCAACTATTACGGGAGCCTGGCGTTTCTGTTTTCTCAGCTATGCCGCTTGCGTTATTACATGCAATTTGTAAGTATACTAAATCATATAAATTAACATACCTTTTAAACACTATAATACAGCGATTACCAACACAATGACCACAGCTGCAACGATCCCAACAATAACGACAATGCTGGGAGTTCCTTCATCAGCAGCGAATATAAAAACACAATAGATACATGGAGGTTATAAGTTCATATTATGTGAGTGGTTTTGATATTTACGACTGTATTTATTTGACTTAATGTGGTACTTAAATGTGTGAGTTATGTAAAGCAATACATAAATGTTCAGTTAAAATAACGTCATTGAAGTACTCAGTATATAGTAATGTATGTTGTATAATTAAAAACTCTATTACCTGCAACATTTTCTGCGTGAGGTAAACTTTCTGTACTTCGCAAAGTGGTTCCCGTTGTGTATGAAGTTGAACCAGGAATTGGTGTTATACTTGTTGTTGTATTTGATGGTGTGCTTAAAGGTTTACTTGTTGTACTAATTGCTGTATCGTTGTTTGTGTCTGTTGTAGTTGTTATTTGTTGGGATTGTGTTGTCTGTGATGTAGTATTAGTTGTTGAAGTGTATGAAGTTGAACCAGGAATTGGTGTTGTACTTGTTGTTGTATTTGATGGTGTGCTTAAAGGTTTACTTGTTGTACTAATTGCTGTATCGTTGTTTGTGTCTGTTGTAGTTGTTATTTGTTGGGATTGTGTTGTCGTTGATGTAGTATTAGTTGTTGAAATCAAGTCATACGTAGTTCTTGAGCACGTTATGTTGACGTTGGCGTTGTTGCGTGCTTGAAAATAAATATATAAATGACAAACAGCACGGATACAACGAAGATGGTAACAATACATTGTTACATGTATATATACATTTGACAAAGACCTTGGGTATTATAAAAAAGTAACTTTCATTTTTAAACAAAATATGCGCAACATAAACATGTAGTTTATCGCATTTCAGAATATTTTAAAGGAAAAAAGGCTGCTGAAAACAGTTCCAGATATTGCAAAAGAACGATTATTTATATAACATCAACTTATTAATGTCATTTTGTAGACATCTTACCAGTCGAATTGCTTACCATGAACCAAAATCCAAACATATATCGGTGTGTCGTCTGAGTCTGATTTGAAGAGGTCTCTTAACTCTAAACGCAAATTACGAGCAGTAGTGTCGACTGTTCGTTGATAGACAAAATTGACATGGTCGTCGGACTTATTGTCACACACATTAATGTTTTGTATCTGTGCAGAACTTGCCAGCCATGCTGAGGAGCAGTCTGTCTTTGGTGTTGCTGTGTAATTCTTTGCCATCCGGATGTCAACGTAAGTAACAACCAAATTCTCACTGGATTCCAGATTACACGAGCACAACGAATGTTCGTGTAATGTCCAGACTTGTTTGTCAAAGATAATGTGGGCTGATTCCTTGCTGGAGAAAGCGTGATCGCAAAAGTACACCACTTCTGAAACTAAAACCTCACATAGTTAAGTTTTGCGCATTCAAACTATGTAGTACAGTCTCAATAAATACTTTAGTTTTCGTTCATTGCAAGTGATTCCTTGGTGACGAAAAATATTTGTTTAACAAGGTACTGGCAGTTATTTGTATTTGGATTTTAAATGGACTTACAAACTATGGACCTTATTATAATGCATATTCAAGAAATGACGTGAACCTATTTACCAGTGTTACCATTTTGCATAGATATGTACACTTTAAGTTAGTGTGTCAGTTTGTTTCGAACCAAAAAGTAACTCTTCCCTTCAGTGTACATTTCTTACCACTTATACAGGAGTACGAAATCTTTGCATACGTAGACCATTCCAAGTGCGGGTAACAGTTTAAGTATCCGGCTGCTGGTGTTTTACAGTTGGGTTTTCCGGAGCAATGTCGATGTAAGTCATACGCATTGTGTTGTGAGTAGTCGCGCAGACAGTCACTTTCCGTATAGGTGCAACATCCTGAACCAGCCCTAAATATTTGGCGTAAAAAGACCCGTGAGATGATAATATTTCCTAAAGACTTGATGCACTATTATCGTTAAACAACATGATTGTTTCAACGAACTAAATATTTTATACATGAAATGCATAATAATTATATCGTCAAAAGTGTGTACTATGTTTTACTAGTATTTCAAACAATACATGTACAGCAAACATAAAAAATAGGGTGGTGAATTGTAATTCGGTGTGTACGGCTGAGTCAGTAATCAATGAAACACCTAAATGTCACGAAATCGAACATAACAAATTACATATATTGTAATCAAGTGTACTACGTGTGGATAAAAGTAGTTGACAACATAAAGCGTGTTAACAACGAATTACTGCGTGAATTGTAAGGTTATCAATACTACGATCATTGTTCTGCACGATTAAACATTATTGTCAATTAAATATTACACCATGTCATAGTCTTATTCTCTTTTCATCTCATTTATATGTGTTATTAGTATTAATATATTATTCTTACATGAAACACTTGTCTACGCTTGTATCGCATGACCCATTCTTCGATCCATACTTCTGATCTGATAAATATATCAGTTCATTGTCCGTACACTTGTCCAGCTTCAGTATATCGCAAACGGTCTCCAAACCATAACACGCGACGGCGTTGTGCATGGTCTGAGCGATGGCTTCATCGCAGGTAAGTAATGCCAAAATGAATACTGAAATATTGAATTAAATATTGAACACAAATATAGACTTGTAAATTACATAACACCTAATAGCATATGAAACAGAAATATAAAAATTGTTCATTGTTCATGGACCCTCAATCTCAAGCTGTACTGTGCTATTAAATGCAATCGGCCATACACAAATGCATCACATTTCTAGGCAAAAAAATATGTATTACATACACCGCTATTCACTAAGTATTAACTACATGTATCTGCAACTTCTACTGCGTGTAACTAGTCATTTTTCTGTCGGTATGATGAACGACTAAAATATATTAATAATGTTTATAATGAAACTAACAATAGTGTATGCAAATAACATATACCATAGTAATAGCACATAGAACCCACGTTGATGATAACCATGATAGTACATAAAGAACCACTTCTGTTGCGATTACATGCGAATTGTTTATTGTTCCATTCAATAATGGTGCAATTCACACCGTTTGAGAAATGGCGAGAGATAAATTAGCATGCACGCTAATAATATCATCCTATGTGTCATGGGTTTATCCAATATTTATTTTTATTATTCGTTATTGTATTCGTAATACAAGCTTTGCAGATAGATTTCGAGGATATTGACAGTGCATATATAAGCTTACACGTCTTTTTCGTATAAAACAACTAGGGCTATTAACGTGCAATAGTTGTGGGACAATTATACAATTTAAATTTAATTATTGACACAATTAAGTACTCAAAATAGTATAAAAAAAAAAGGAAATTCTATTGAAACATGCATCGTACCTTAAACAGGGGCGATTATACATATTAACTGTTATTATTGACGCATTTAATTACTCCCGGTGTACTCAAAGAAGTAAATAGAACTTCTATTGAAATATGCAGCTATCCTTGAACTTCTGCGCAATTTGCAATTATATTTGGCTGGATAGTGCGTACTTTATTTAGATACATTGTTCATATTCATTTCCAGGTTGGCAAAGCATTTAGAAAAAAAACTGTTATTTGTATGGTGCCGCCTTTAGCATATTTAAGTGTGTCGTTATTTATCGTAGTTGAGAACTGCAATATATAAAAAAAATTGGCTTCATTTAGATTAAGATGTTCGATTTTTACCGAAATGCTTATACTTTTTGTAAATGATTTATTGTTACCAAGTTAACTTACGTCTATGTACGAAACAAAAGAAGGTGATAACAGGAAAACATATGTCTTTAAGAAATAATTTGCATCAATAATATTCGACAATTTACATCATTTTATTTACATTTCTTTATATGTATTTTAGTTTGCACAAGCAGAGATTTTTTATTACCGGCGAATGCTAAACAGAAACGAATTCGGCAAAAATACCGAACGTTGTGTGAAGACATATGCTATTGAAATATTTAAGAAAAACGAAGGAGATTAGCTTAACCTTTCCCTTTCTGGTGACGAGTAACAGCGTTGGCTTTTGCAAGTAGAAATGTAAATATATTCGCACAATGGCCAAACAGATGCTTCAATAACGTGCCAAACGTGCCAAACTATTTTTGTAAGTTTATAAATGTCCTTATTTTTATGCATGGAAATATGTTTGATTTAAACGTTACGATCTTTTACCCACGTTGATATTGATTACATTTCATGGCCTCTTCAACGATTCACCAATAACTGAAATTACCAATCCTTCGTAGTTTAGGCATAATCACGACCGAACTTCGTAAAGAATAACATTTTAAGTGTGGTATAAATTAAGTGGTATCAAGCGTTTTCTTAGTTACATTTTCACCAATTGTTTGTCAAACTTAAGCGCAATTGTTGGTAGTTAATTGTGCAATTATGTTGCTATCACACTGCAATTTGTTTTGTAGACGTGAGTTTGTGCGTGTTCTAAATATTTATACTGTAACAAAATCAACCAAACAAAACTGAAGTGTGCAACATGGATTGTATCATATTCATAAATGTGTAGTTACGTCTTCCAGACGAGTATACAAACTATACGTTTCCATAATAGTTTTCTCCTGTTTATATATGTCAATGATTTGGTATTCGGTGTGTTACTGACGTTTGAAATGCATGCAATGGAAATAAACTATTAGAATAAACACACTTTGTGTATAGAACTAAACTATTAGAATCAACACATTGTGTGTATGTCATATCACAAAAACGCACTTGGCAAATACAATTACGCCCTCGGTGGAACATTGAATAAACCACGTTAGTATAATGGCATATTTTCATATTTCTTTTCAGTTATGCTCTTTGCAGATTAATTTATGTACTCATGCGCGACATTGATAAACGTTGTAAAGCGTAGACAAGTTCTTATAAAGACGATAGTTTATACGTGACTTCAGATCGTATTGGATATTGGATAGATTTCTTAACAATTTCATTAAATGTAATATTTTATCGTTACTCGGAAAATATATTTGGGATAAATAGGACAAATAATAACATGTGTCTGCATGTCTACAAAATATCGCGGATATGAAAACGGAATGAAAGGAAGAAAGTATTTTTCTGAAATATGTAATTAGTATATACTGTATATGTATTAAAGAAATAATAGTTTCTACCATAGTTTGTTGTCAAATAACCATTGGTAAGGAGAATAGATCTAGATGATTAGGAATTAAATCATGAGTGCAAAACACGAATGACATGATAACACGCATACATGTATATCACCGTTTATACCACAAATTATCATAGCAAAATCTTTGTTCAATTCTGTCAGGATGCTCGTCTTTTATGTGTTAAGCCATCAAGTGAGAACTATATTTTATCGATACACCGCCCATCTTCCCGCAACGTACATTCACACGCGCGTTTCAGTGACGTCTACTTACAATACAAGATGATGTCATCTGCATTCATAAAAATTGAGTGAGTGATGTTATCTTCTTTGATAAATATCAACAAATCAACATGTCGTCATATTTATTGATACAATGAAAATCTTATGTTCCTATGTTAGTGAAATATATACTGTTCTTGTAACTTTGATTATAAAAGATGTTTTAAAATAGGTGGTTTAGTTTCATTATAATGTAGCTTACATTATAGAGAAATTATTCTCAAGATATTAGGCTCCGCCTTATAAATAAGTTTTTGCAGAGCTATATACACGTGATTTCTTTCATTGTCTATGGAAAACTAATAGCATGTCGTATTAGAATCAGTTAAAATCACGTCATTATATGACTACTTTAATAAAACCTCCAGCCGCATTCTAAATATAGATCTGCAAATCACATTTTCATAACGCATCTTATATTAAAAGTAATAAAACCTTATTTTACTATAAATTAACTCGTTTTTAATTATAAACTATAATAACTGTGTACCGCTTTTTGGAAATATGAAATAGTTAACATGGGTTTGCGCCATTGATCAAACTACGGTAGTCACGTTTACTTAATAAAATGTTATGTATAAAATATTTTATCATCGACAATGCAATAAATATTAACTCTAGCGTATTATTTCTTAAAAATAAATAAATTATCATGTTTCTGTATATCTTCCTAATTTATTATTTTTACAGATTTTTCGTCTAAATTAAATTAAACGCGGTTTAACGTGCACATACCTGTTAAAATCCCCATTATCTGTATATGTCGACTCTATCTCTGCAAACTTGAATTATTTAAAAGGAACCGGTTCTCTGTCATGCCACTTCAGCACTTCGATTATTTGCTACATGTAAACGACTTGCCCGACGACGGGCTTTGAAATACTGAATATGTATGCGCACCAGGGTCATTCATTTCTACCACCCGGCTGCAATGGAACTTTAAATCGATACAAAGTTGGAGAGGGTTGTTCAAAAATAAATTAAAATATGTGTATAGCGCTCTGTTTAATTAGCGAATAACAATAAAACATATACATCAACGATTAACAATCATTCATTAATAATATTTCCAAATTTCATTCAGTTGTGATTAAGTGTGTAAAAATAATGTTCAATGGTGCACGGCGGATGTTGAGCGTCGACGTCGATGACGTCATGATGTCGGTAGAAGCGTTATTTGTTCTCGAAACACTCTCCGTTGTGCTGTATACATCGCCGATGACGGTCGATACACTGGTAAAATACATTTCTGTACCACATCTTTTCAAACTGGGATGTTATTTTTGCACTGGCAGTGTTGAGTCCATGTAAACTTTAAACGTATGACCTTTTAGTTGATACTTGATAGCAGGGACAACCCCTAAGTCAAACGGAGCTAAGTCCGGAGAGAATGGGGGGTGGGAAAGTCTGTGAAAGCAGAGAACACCAATTTCGAGTGTAGCTGCTTCTGCCGTGTGCGGTGAAGCGTTGTCCTGATGCAACAGAAACTGTTCAAGTGGCACGTCAGCATGTTTCTTGCGAAGGGCGTTCAATAAGTCAGATACAATGTTTAATAAGGGAATATGAATAAGATATGTTTTATATTTAAGCCATATAACTTACTCAAATTATAATTGGACTTCAATTAAAGACAATCAAAATCATATACAATGTGAAGATGTTTCCTGAAATTAAATCTGATACGTTGTGGTTTAACGCACACTTATTGCGGTTTTGAGAACTGTTTATCTTTTCTAATATTTGGTGGAACAAAACATAAAACTATTAATTGAATAATGTTTGCATTGATAGTATTGTTCCTGTGGATTTCGTGCTGCAGAATCATTCCCTTCCTGTCACAGAACATCATTAAGGTGTGTTTCGCGCGTGATTTGCTAACACGAGCCTTCTCCGGTGGTGGCGAACCTGGGCGCTTCCACACCGCTGACTGACTCTTCGTTTCAGGGTCGTAAAACCACAACCAGGTCTCGTCTGTTGTAATGATTCTATCTAGGAACGCATCCCGTTCTCTATGGAAGCGTCTGAGGAATGATCGCGACTCTCTCACTCTGCGCTCCTTTTCAACATCTTCTAGAAGACGGGGAACCCACCGTGCGTGCACCTAAAATATTTGATAACATTAATGTTAATAATAATAATAATAATAATAATAATAATAATCGTTATTATCATTATTATAATAATTAAAAAAATAATGACTATAAATGATGCACAGATTTCCCGTTTTGTAAAACCTTAAAGTTTCGTTAGGAATTGTTTCTTTATCAATAACATATATGTTTATTTTAGCGTGAAAGGTTGTAAACACACATAAATGATACTTTAAACATCTTCAGCTGAACTGTTAAAACATTGTAGACAGCTCCAACGATGATTCCAAACATCTCGAACAATGTCCGCATTGTAAGGCGCCGGTCTTTATCCAGAGTGTCCCGTATTGACGTCACGGTCGAATCCTTGATCGACGTTTTTCTTCCCCGACTGTCATTATCTTTTAGCGAATCCTGACCATTCGCAAACCGTTTGTACCATTTAAACACCAATGCACGACTCACTGTACTTTGACAAAATTTAATTACGGCACGAGTTTTCAAACGCTCCAATGACGACATTTGAGTGATGTCAGCAACGATACCCACAATGATTAAACGTTGTTTAATCACGATCAGAACGTTCAAATGACGTCAAAATTGCACAGCACGCCATCAATACGTAGCGTCATACTTACGCGGAAAATCATGTTGATCGGTGTTATATTAATAGCATTAACCGCAGGTCATGCTTTATAATTAGCAAGTATTTTCGGACTGCGCCACCTATAGGTAACCATAGTTACAAAATGGATCTGTAACGTTCGTACGATGTAGATATATTCATCAAAATATTCCGGTTGCTTTCTACTGAAAATGCGAACTCCATCGATGTTTTATACATGCATGTTCCCATATAGTTTTATAGCAAAAGTCTACGTTATTTTTGAACAAACCTCGTATCAAGCAGAACAACCCGGATCAAGATATAGATATAATCCCAATAAATCTATGGTAGGTTTTGTTCGTTGTGAACTTGTAAAGATTTGTAAGGACCTAGTGTTTACGTCAAAAGCTGCATTTATTCAATGACATATAATCAGAATGTAAGAATGTGATTTGTTAGTGGGTAAAAATCCCAGAAAGGCGTATGTGGTATGCGCAATAATCTTCTTTATTAAGTTCGTTCTTTTCATATGTATTGTAGCAGGAAACATTAAAATACTTTATGACTTGAGTAGTGCTAAATATTCAAAATTCAAACATCGAAGACAATTTTAAAGGCTGTATGACGACGTGTTCGTATCATAAATTTAACTTTTAGCGTTTAAGTCTGATTGCTTCTCGGTTATGCAAGGGCAGATACATAGGATCTGACACGAGTTGTCATTTCATACCATAATTTATTAAACGAGTTCAGGAATTGTGTTAGTAAGCGAGCCTTTTGGCAAGCTTACTAACAAATTTCCAGGGCGAGTTTAATAAAAAATATAGAATGAAATGACAACGAGCGTCCGATGTTTTTTATCACATAATTTTTAACGAAAACAAAAGATGTTGATAACTCCTAAAAGTTGTGTACTGACGTGACGTCATTTCATGTTGACGACGTCTTTTCACCAAAATAACGTCATGCGATTGGTCAGTCATAGAATATGCAGCCAATGAAAACGCTCAAAATATTTTTAACGAAAACAAAACCTTATTATTTTACCAAAAGATGTTGATAACTCCTAAAAGTTGTGTACTGACAACTGTACTGCGTCCATGAAAGCTATGGATCGTGTGCAGGACACACTTTCAATGATATGTTTAAGTCTACAGTTTCATTTGAATACAATGTAGTATCTATTGACTACTTTCCGCTTTTATGGTATTTTCTGTGTCAAGGAAGTCTCTTCTGATTATAAGTCCACTGTAGGCGGAATGCACAGGCTAACCCGGGACGACACTTTACGCACATGCATTAAGCCCGGATTTCCTACGACATGCCTCATTTTTGTAATTCGAATTGTATAAATAATTAAATTCACAAACCGGCCATTGTGCATTTATGTAGATTTCAATAATTCGTATTTTATTAATCATTAAAAGCTACATGTACGTACACTATAATAGGTCCATATATTGTATCACAGATAAGTATGCTGAAACAGAGACATGGCACCCTGCCAGTACCAACATCAAGAGAAGTCTTAATCCAATAAAAAGGTGTATTCAAGAATATTGATTAATACTATTGCATTCAAGATATGGCATTGACTACAACATAACGGAGACGGTTCAATTTCAAACATAAAAATTATGACACTTGGTAGGTATTGAGCACACAAATATAACAAAGGTCGCTGAATTCGAACAATATAGGGGCGCATAATAATGCGTGAGTGCAAAATGATCCAGTTACATTCAGCTCACATTGAATTACCTTGCTATACTCTGATGTATCGGTTAACGTAATTAGACCTGTAATGGTTTAAAACTGTCTTAAAGGTTATCAGACCGTTATGACAACGCGGAAGTCTTAAATCGCTCGTGTTACATTGTGAAATTTGTGCATGTCATTTGGCGTGCAAACATTTAAAGAATGACTACTGTGCTGATAGTGATAATCATAACGTAAAAAACAGCATTGGTTTTATGGAAGTCATTTTTTTTTTAAATAAATTATAATAAATGTCAAGAAAAACATATATTCAGAAATGTAATTTAAGAAAAAACATTTAAATCTAAAATATTTACTGCGCAGTAAAATATTAAAGTACATGTATAAACAAAGACTCACCAAGTTAGACCGCATTTCTAAATGTCTTCATTCAAAAGCGCATGTAGCCGTTGGTATACAGAAAACAATGTTGTTGTTGTTGTTTGATTGTTTGTTGTTGGTTGTTTTTTGTTGTGTTTTTGGATAATTTAAATTCATGCCATCAACCACCAATTTTGTCGTTGAGACATAAAACAATTCCACCAAATGCACTTGCACATGCTCTTATGATTAATTATACAAGGGTTTTAGTTCCGCATTTCGTATATCGGTTTGACCAATATGTAACCCATGTGCTTCATTTTCTGTATCCGAAATGAACACAATAAAGTCATAAAAATCACCAGCAATGTGGACCATAGTCAACAACTGAAAAGAATTAACTTGATATATTTAAAACTCAAACGTTTTCTGTTGTTATGCCTTCTGTTAGTGCAAATCTGTACATTAATTTCGAATCTTGTTAATCTTTCATTCTGACAAACATTTTGGTCGGAACCCATCAAGTACGAACTATGCATATTTCATTTTACGAAACAATTACACGGATAAAATTGTCTTGAAATTGAAATTTCAAATCAGTCTACATAATTTTTTTGTGATTAGTCCCACAATATAGGTTTTGTAATAACGACAATTGGAGAAATATATATCCGTAAGGGTGATCAACATCTTCTATTTTTGATTGTTGCACGGTCCGACGACCTGTTTCATGCGCAGAATGATGCGCACAAATACTAGTCTATATTTGTGAATTGATGCCACTGTCGTGGGCTACATTCGCAACTAAACAAATCCGGAATGGTTTAAATTCTAGTTGATTCTAATAGTGTCACGTAAGTTAGTTATATTAATATATTTATTTATATGTATCAGACATTGATATAATGCAATGTGCGTTAAAATAAAAACAATTGTGGAAAATATTTGTTCAGAATGTAATCACACGCTACGATTATGTAAAGTATGTATGATCTAGGTAATATTTATTAAGAAGTAAGGCAATAAAACAGTTATTCCTTACGCATTTGGGAACAGTTTTAACGGTTGCCCCTCGGTGTAAAGGAACAAAATAAAACACCATGATTAAAGTATTTTATTGCATTTTCATATTGCTTTATTGTAAGACCTCGGGCTATAAAATTGCTTTCGAGCTACTCATTTTGCTAAGAAACTGGCCTGAATGGGCTTCTGCTCTTTAAATACAAATACAGGCATTTAATAGAAGGCCTCAGATTTAACAGAAACTTGAAAATATCTCATAAAAACGCACAACCAGTTACACAAATGTTTAATACCAATGTACTGTGTAAATGGGTGTATACTTTTCCTTACACTTTTGTGTCTGAGCAACTTTTAATTTCAGATAATTGCTTCTTTTTTATTTAAGAATAATATTTTGTAAATAGGTTCTTGTTTTGTTTCTGTATATATTTTCATGTTCATTATTCTTCGCTATTAGTTTGTATATTATATAGTATTAAATCTGTTTTAACAGTTTAACAAGTTGTCAAGATAAAATTATTTAAAGACTACTAATGCTACAAAAACCACAGCAAGAGTTACGATTTTTCGAAAAGAAGTTTTAATTATAAGACAATACAGACTAAATAAAACCAAAACACGTAAAGACGATGTTGTGACATAGAAATGTGCAGTAAGGCAAACAATAATAATGAAATTAGATATTAACACATTCAAACTAAACAGTATTTGTAGTTTAATAACGAAATACACATCTAATAAACATAAAAACAAGATAAATCGTTAAACAGTAAAGTACAGGAATCTTATTCATATAAAAATATTCTTATAGAAATTAACTGTAAATATGCACGGAAGTAATGGAATTTAAAAAGGAAATACAGCACAAAAATAATCCACAATCCACACTTTGTTAGATCGTGTATAAATTAGAAACAAAGTATGGTCGCTTTTTATTTATTCTTACCGGTTATGTAATACACGCATAACCAGTTGTTTTTCATAATATTAACGTTATACTTTATTATTTAAACTGTATATACACTACACTATTTATTCTACTAAACATTATTTGTTATGTGTTAATTATTACACATTTATCTCGTATTTTATTATTATTAATTTGAAAAGCTATGTCCTTTTATTTATCATGCGAGCTCAGATGCATTTGTTATTTTAAGATTACTAGTATTAAGGCAATACTGGGTCTTTATTATAAAAGCTATTTTTAAAGATAGATTGTGTATTTATTATAATGTCGAGAGATGCATTATTGTATTGTATCTCTACGTACGACAGATATCCAGGGATTCTCATGACACTTCATCACACACACAGTGTCAAAACAAGATAATGTAGCAGAAATTAATAATTTAACAATTCAAAGCTATAACAGCAATTGCCGATTTCAGTGTCGACATACATGCATATACAATTCTAAAAATGATATCATTAAATATATGCTTATTAAGTCTGCCGTGTAAAGCTGCACAGCTTTCGTCAGACGTTCTAATTAAAGACCTATGCATAATATGTTTAATTAGCATCAATAATTTATATATTTTATTCATGGAATTATTATTACATGTTCTGATTCATATCTACTTTTACTAGAGCTGCACCGATTTAGCATTGACTCGATTCAATTCGATTTCGATTACAAATATCATTTAGTTGATATTTCGGTTCGATTCATATTTCCTTCATACAGGCTTGATTTTACGTTTTCACGAGTCATGACTTGCAATATAAGAAAGATTTGTATTTATTATTATTAATTGCATTGCATTGATTAATGTGAACGTTTGTGTCATATATATCAATATAAATTATAACAGTGAAATATAGTAATAATGTTTCAGATAATACTAGTTCATTGTTTAGAGCAATCATGATGTCACGATATAATTATAATTGGCCGCGGCCGATTTTTCGATAATCATAGAGTCCGATCGCGCGACGTCAACGACCACGAATGGCGTATTTAGTATAAATTAAACGGTTATATCCGAAAATGCAAATACTGAATTTTAACGAAAGTTTGTAGTTAAATTGATTAAATATATAAACGATCTATAGCCTATGCATCTTTTAGTTTGAGAAAAAGAATCACTGAACAAAATTGAACAGATCGGAAACTTTTACTGTACCTCAATTTCAATCCATTGCTTCCAACAATAAAAATCCAACAATACTGTAAGCACTTCAATTCCATTGTCTTGTATCCATAAGCCTTAATTTTTAACAATCTTAACAATCATGATATTAATTTAATGTGAACCATTCTGAGCAGAAATACGATTTACGAAATCGCAATGACTGGTCAGAACGTTTGATTTTATTCGATTCAAAGTCTCAAAATATATTATTTATCCAACTGACACATTCATCATTCAGAATTCGTCCACGCATGACTTATTAAACTAATAGTAATGGATTTTACTAAAAATAAAAGCAAACACGACATAAATCGTTGTCACAACAAAACTGAAAGTCCAGCGAAAACTGGTTTGTTTCGTCACTGTTTCTCTGTTTATAAATTACGTCATTCGTTAGACTTGCGTCAAGTATTGCGTCATTAGTTGAATGTTAAATAAAAGTACGGAAAGTTTGTATGGTGTTTTTGTTAACATTTTGTGTAATAAAAAAAGTAACATGATTCTTGTGAAAAAATTAACACTGCAATTCAAAAATGCAATCCAATTATCCAATTCAAATGTGTTTGTATGAGCAAACCCTATAGCAGGGGCGTAGCTTGGTTAAAATAAGTGTGTATGTCGAAAGCTGGGGGGGGGGGCGGGGTCTGTTGGCATGCCCCCACCCTAGATTTGTTTGTGTCTGAGGTGCCTATCGGTGTATATTTAGAAGAAATTAATATTATTACAATTTACTTAAATTAATGTATCAAGAAATTGACAGCTAATGAACATTGTTTTTTTTTTGTAACTAAATACACTATTTGATGGCTATTATCACTAAAATCCGCACTGCATAAACCGGAGTGCCTATCGAGTATTGTGTTTGATGTTTTATTTGTTTTCTGCATTAACATTGATTGTGATTAATTAACTGATTTTATTGCATTTTGGAATTTTTGTTTCGACATTATATGGAATAGTGTAGGCCGCGGCCAACACGGCCTGTAGGAATCTACGCCCCTGTATAGTGCTTTATAACGTCAATTCGTACGTTTAACTACTAGCCGGCATAGTTTGAATAATAATAATAATAATAATAAATTCCATAAAGCTGTGTATATGCTAGAACACTAACATACGTTTATGCAAGTAATTAATTTTTAGAACCAGCATATTTCAAACTTGTGCCTTCAACCTTAACAGTGAGTTAGCAGAAATATGTTGAACTTAGATCTAAAGGCGATCTGATGCTTACGGATAACGCTTTATGTAAAACATACATGCATATTGTTCTCTGTTGTTATATTTAAATATTGCTAAAATTCTCCTTATGCTTACCATTTGATTCAAACATTTGTTAAGGCAAGCTGACTCATAATTCGCTTGAAAAACAATTTCGGTACACACAAATATTAATAGTTTTTGCTAGTTGTTTATTAATGTTTTATCCAATTGTCCATCGTTAGACATTCGTCAGGTTTTGTAACATAAGACCTGTTATGTGTTGACATTTGAGCCCGAAGAAAATGACATTGAAAATAGGAGTCCGAAGAAAATGACAGTGAACATAGCATATAATTATTTCCTTAGCAAAATGCGCCTCTTATAGTCTTATAGTTTCGCGAAATTATCAATCAATATGAAATAGATAAGACCACTAAATTATGGTAGAATATAAATTTTTTACTCCCCAAAAACTCAAGTTTAAAGTCAAACATAGACGCGAAACGGAATTAAATGGTAACACTACGTGTTTGAATGGTCTTTAACTGTATATATATATCTATTACCTATCACGAACAGTGGACGTACTTGTTAAATGCCAAAATTACAATACACATTTAAATTACATATAGATCTACACTACACTAATAAGTGCCTTAATTCTGTACCATTTGCAATAGTAATTTGTTGGCACTCACCAATATATGGTTACTGCTTATTTTGTACAGTTCCGCAATGCAAATGTATATGCTAAATTGAGCGCTTTTGTCTACATGGGTACAAATACGAACTGCAATATTGCATTGTGGACTTGATTTTCAGCTAAGCTTTTTTACAACTGTGCAAAGTATTAGCATCCTATGTAAGTATATGATTTGTTATTGTTTAATCATACTCAGTATAGCAGTCATGAGCTTGGCTGAATTTAGTTAAGCTTTGACGTTAATCAAAGATCATTGTAATTATGTTGGTTTGTTTGTTTGTTTTTCACAGTTTTTAACAGTATTTCAGTCATATCACGTTGGTCAGTATACCTACTCACACTTTTCCTGGGCAAGCTTAGCCGATCCAAAGGGTTTACCAGTACAAAGCGCACATACCTATGCCAGTAACTGACAACTGCCCTACTTGAATCAGAGGTAGGGGGGAATGGCCGTAAAAATAATTTCATGACCAATCCCCACACAAGTCATTGTAATTCTACTCCGTCTGAAGCGAATGAAGCGAATTATTCAGGAAGCATTGTTTGCACAGTTGAACTGCTACACAATCATGGTCAAACTGAGTTCTCAGCAATACGTAAAGCGATTAAATAGTTTTAATATATACATGCACATATTTAAGAAGTTGTAAGCAGTACAAATATAAATGGCGTCATTGCTCGAAGTTTGCAGGACATAACTGTTTTACTTGATAATATTCGTCGACTTGTAATAACTCGCCTGCGACAAATAATGTACACATTTTTTCAAAGCTTATCATTCTCTGTGGGGATTTATTTAGTCCATTTTACAGTTACTATATTTGGTCCAAAGAGGAAGTATGCCGTCGTAGTAGTAATTACAGAATAGACGGTATATAAATTTAACTTATCATGTTCCATTCACAACTGTTTTCATTTGTTAATGGCATTGTTGACGTGCAATAATACTATTATTACTATACAATGCATTTTGTGACCGTACTAATCGGTGTGTTCTTAATATGAAACCTGTAACAAAACCTACCCCCCCCCCCCCCCCACACACACACAAATGAATTGTCATTAATGTGTTCTTTTGTTCTTTATTAACCGCTGTAAGGAATCCAAAATGATATACAGAGCTAGCTGATATAATATGTTGTATTTGTTCTTTCCTATTTATATCGGTCAATGAATTGATGTTAGTGGGATTTTTAGGTTTAACAAAAACAATGTTACTCTAAGACAGTAGACTAGTGAAATAAATATTCGATCATTCACCGAAATCAACAAGTTTTCTGTTTATTTTATGCTTTTGTACAACAAATAAATAAAATCGTGCGAGATAAGCTGTAACATCACACGTTTGTGTATTCTAACGTCATAGTAATGACGTGATAAATGATTCCAAAATTGTTCATCATAAGTATGGTGGGAAAAAAAGTGTTGTCGTTAAATTATTATTTTTTGGAATTTTATCATGTGTTTTCAGTAAACAAATGTATGTAAATACTGTACATGTATACACATTTGGTAAGGGAGGTAAACCGCTACTGGTAGATCGATGCGATTGATAGAAAAATAGTGCGTTTTATGTTATATTTTCACTGCAGTGAAAATATAAACTTTTATATTTTCACTGGTCCAACAGTCAACAAAAATTATTTGACCAATAAAATTCTTTATTTCACTGGAAAGCATAAACAAATGTTTAACATTTGCAGTTTGTAAATATATACGACGTACCACAATACAATATTTGTTATGCTGTTTTGTTTTTAGTAATACGCTGAATAGAATTTTTTCTTTTTTAAACATGGCACAGCTCTATTTTCCCGATCGACCAGTTATTTTCTCTTTAAGAAAAAGTACAGACCACTGAGGGCTGTTCAACGTTTGCGGTCTGACTGGGAGGTAACTATAATGCGAAGATGTCCGAAGTGGTATGTGATAGTTTTTATATTATATCTTACATTTTTAGTATAGAAATCTTATGATAAAATGATACTAAATCACAAGCATAACAAATGCACTAAACATTTATTTATTTCGTGCTGAAATAGAATATATACAACATATTTTAAAAGACAAACGCCATTCTGACAGTTTGAACAAAAATTTCGCTGTGTAATTTACTACCGTAACGCAGAACTGTTGCTACACAAGAACTGAGCGGGCACCCACGCAAAATAGTGCCAGCTGGCTCCGGGCGCTATACTATTTAGTCGGCCCGCTAAAATAGTATTTTGAAATTAACCTAAATAACGGACCGTTGACTTTTATATACGCGAAAAAGACACATATGTCTGTATATATATACAAAAAATGTCTACACGATCCTTTTTTGACGCTTTAAATAAACAGCCGGTGTAAAAATACATCAAAATATCAATATACATGACGTGTGTAATTTCCCTAAAATATGTTTGTACATAATTAACATAGTATATTAAATATATTCAAAATCATTATAATGTTTCTATTGGCTAAATGACAAAAATGTATCTATATTCTTCCAAAAACAAACCAAAATACATTTTTATAACGTCCAGTAAGTGTCGAATGACAAAAGATGTTATAGTGGCATCATGTATACGATATGCGACAAGAATGAAATTGGTCAAATTATTAATAAGTCAATGTATGCGAATTATCAGTGCAGATTTTGCAGTGAATATGACCTCTGGTAGAGCAATCTTTAAATAGTATGATAAAAGTATTTATCATTTTCCTGCATGCATTACTTATTTCAACTAAAAAAAGTTTAAAGTGCACGTACCAGTTAGAAGCTCCATTTTCTGAACTCTTTTCCACACTTTTCACTCAAAATTTATCAGAAGAAGCTCTCTTCAATGTAACAGAGGCCTGAAGGTTTTTTTCACTAGTAAATATATTTTCAACTACTATCAATATTTATCGACGCCGCGTTTTCAAATACTGCTACTTTATGCGCACGCAGGTCTATTATTTCTACCCCGTGGCGTTGGAACTTGAAATCGAATACATTTGGAGACAATAAAGTAACCCGGAACAAATAATAATTTCACTAAATCTACGTAGGTATTGGTCAGTGTGAATTTGTAAAGATTTGTTATGTGGTAATGCTTAAGTCAATTAATACTATGCTACGGTCCATTACGTTTACATTTGTTGGATAATTATAAAAATGTTATAATTATTTAATTGCAAATGCATACTTTTAGATAGTTTATTGCGAACAGGAAACAAAAGATATACAAACTTAATAATCATGTAACTTCAAATACATATACGAGGGTTGTTCGGGAAGTTCGTGTAATTTACATCTGTTCTTGTTCATTTTAAAGATAATATAATAAACTCTACTCTCAAAGAAACTTCATTTATATGTTATCATCATCTCAAAATTACTAAGAAATACACTGATAAATAAAAAAAGTTACAAAACTTCAAATACAGTCACTATATGCCACTCGGCGCATGCAGTCAGTCAATACGACGTCAGAGGCTCGGCAAGCGTCGTTTAGATCAAGCATTTGATGCACATAATCTCCGCCAACCGCAACGCAATTCTAGTCTCTGTAAATCCACTTGTTGTTTGTCTGTGTGTACGAGTTTCCATCCATGTTTGACTCAATTAGCCTGGCTTCCAACGTCAGATCACTGATCGTTTCAAACCATTGGTCGCGGAGGATAACGCGGAGGATTCGGGGACCGTTATGAAATCCACATGTGCACACAGTGCAATGCATCAGGATAGTTTATGTCATTTATATATCAGAGGTGAATTAATATCTTTTGAATATTTGCACGTTTTAATCATTTTAATTGTTTCTACTGGCGCTTTTGTAAGTCAAGAACATAATCCGATGACGCTCAATAATCCAATATCTCCAGTTGACGTCATGACGTGGCAACTGTTGCCCAGGCAGACCAATAAACAACTTTTTATTTCAGTGACAGATGATGGAAACAACTTTTTGTGTTACCAAAATATGGTTTGCTTGTTTAAACCAAAACAAACCTCACATTTCGTCGAATACCTTTTATTGAAAATGTCATCATTTTGACGTGCGCCGGATGGTTTATATAGCGTTGCTAAGGATACCGTTTTACGACAATCGATACGATTGATCGTTGTTTACTAGTATATGCTTAGTTTCTATTATTTACGAGTTGCCACTATTAAAATTTCATCATATTCGGTCCAGTAATGAAAAAACTAATTATGAATTACACAAACTTCCCGAACAACCCTCGTATATAATTTATTACGATGAGGAAACCAAAGCTTTAAAAATTTAATAATCATTCAACTGCAAATATATATTAATATATATTTTATTACGACCAGGAAACAAAAGCTCTAAAAACTTAATACTCATTCAGTTGCAACCAGGCAATCATCCTTCATTGTTACAAAATATGTTCAGAAGTTTAACTGTGATTTTGTGCACATTTTCACACGTTTTGAATTCTGGTTATTCCGATGTCGATCTATTAAAATGATTATATTTTCAGTTTATTGCATTAACTCTAACAATTGAGTCACGTTTATTTATAATTATGTTCCTGTACGTTACACTTCTTGATAAAAAAAAATCATACATTCATGCTGCAAGTCGTACTTTTATCATATTCCGTAACAGTTTGTATAGCGGAATATAAGGTATGAAACTTAGCTAAATATCGCTTTATTTTGATCTCATTGTTTTTGAGAATATCACTAAAAGTACGTTACATTTTTCATTCATAGTAATACTGCAGATTTGATCGCCGCCGGGATTTCAAACTTCGCAACCGATTTCTAAAAGGAGGGGACGCGATGCAGCCGATTTCGGGGAGGTTAGTTCAAGCGTTGCAACCGATTTCGGGCAGCTTGGGTTTGGCGATGTGGCCGATTTCGAGAAAGTGGGGGTCAGACTGAGCGGTCGCTTTCGGGTGTGTGTGTGTGGGGGGGGGGGGGGGGGGAACTAAGGTGTCTGATTGGAACGATCTCGAGGGGGGGGGGGTTGAGCCGATTTTTGTCGCGGGGGTGTCGGGGATACCGACATGCCTTCAAGAAATCCTGCGGGAAACCCTGAGTATATTTATTCTTGTCCGGACAATAACTTTGTCCAGCATTGGAAGATTTTCAAATAACTTGGCAGAAATGTTAAGCATGATGAGACGGGGTGTTGCGCGCAAGAACCATGTGCAAGGTCAAGTTCACACTTTAAGGTCAAAGATCAAATATAAGAATTTAAGCCATAGACCCTGTCCGGAGCATAATTTTGTCCAGCATGGTAAGAATTTCAAATAACTTGGCACAGGTAGTAAGCATGGTGAGATGGTGTGTCGCGCACAAGAACCCGGTCCCTAGGTCCAAGGTCAAGGTCACACTTAAAGGTCAAAGGTCAAATTTAAGAATTTAAGCCATAGACCCTGTTCGGAGCATATCTTTGTCAGCATGAATGGAATTTCAAATAACTGCACAAATGTTACGCATGGTGAGATGGTGTGTCGTGAACAAGAACCAAGTTCCAAGGTCCACGGTCAAGGTCACACTTAAAGGTCAAAGGTCAAGATATGTATAAATGTTAAGATTCTTGTCCAGGCAATAACTTTGTCCAGCATTGAAGGATTTTCAAATAACTTAGTAGAAGTTATAACCATTATAAAACGGTGTGTCGCGCGCAAGAACAAGTCCAATGTAAAGGTCGCACTTAAAGGTCAAATGTCAAATATATGAATTAATACCATGGATCCTGTCCGGAGCATTATTATTTTGTACAGCATGAAAGAATTTTCAAATTACTTGACATTAATTGATAAGCATTATGAGATGGCATATGTGTGCAACAACCAGGTCCTTTGGACCAAGGTCAAGGTCACACTTAAAGGTCAAAGGTCGAATATAGAAGTTTAAGCCACTGTATTTGGCCGAAGTATAGCTTTGTCTGGCATGAAAGAAATTTCAAATTAATTGGCAAAAGTGATAAGCATTACGACACGGCATGTGGCGTGCAAGAATGAGGTGTGTAGCTGAAAGGTCAAGGTCAGTAATCAAGTCAAAGGTTAAATAATTGTCCAGAGCATAATATTGTCATGCATGCAGGGATTGTTTGATAAATTGGCAGAAATGATCACCATAACCAGATGGTGTATCGCGTGCAAGAATCTGACTTGTGAAGTTATTGAATTACTTCCCTTTATTGATGACCGTGCAAAGCATAATTAAAAAATGATAAAAGGCATTTTGTTGATTATTAACAGAATGAGTTAAGATTGCAATAGTAAGTGCAGCATACAAGAATCATAACTCATAATTGCCCAAAAATTTTAATTACTATTTTACTAATTTTATTTTATTGATTTTTAGCTCACCTGAGCACGAAGTGCTCAAGGGTGAGCTATTGTGGCCAGCCTGTGTCCGGCGTCCGGCGTCCGTCGTCAACATTTGACTTCAAACGACTTCTTATCTGAAACCACTTGACGGATTTTAATCGAACTTGGCAGGAATGTTCCTGGGATGGTCCTTTACCAAATTCCTTTAATTTAATAGAATATATTGAAAACTCTGGATTCCATGGCAACCAAAAGCTTACAAACTGGAAAATTTTAAAAATCTTCTTGTCAGAAACCACTGGCTGGATTTGAAAATAGTTTTCACAGAAATGCTCCTTGGGTGACTCTCTACTAAATTCCTTCAAATCATTTTGATTCGTTAAAACACATGGCCGCCTGGGGGCGGGGCAGAATTCCTTATATGGCTATATTGAAAACTTAAAAACAAATCTTCTTGATTGAGACCACTGGCTAGATTTCAAAATAATTTCACAGAAATGTTCCTTGGGTGACCCTTTATCTACCAGGGGGCGGGGCAGTTTTCCTTATATGGCTATCTTCTATTTTGAAACCACTGGCTGGATTTCAAACAAATTTCACAGAATACATGTTTCTTGGGTGAACCTCTACCGAATTCTTTGAAATCATTTTGATTTGTTAAAACAGACATGGCCTCAAGGAGGCGACAGTTTTCATAATATGGCTATTTGAAAAAAATCGTCTTGTCGAAAACCACTGGCATCAAAATTATTCAACATAAATTTTCCTTGGGTGACCCTCTACCAAATTCCTGGACATCATTTTGACTCGTTAAAAATAATGGCCGCCAGGGGGCGGGACAGTGTTCCTTATTTGGCTATATTGAAATCTTGAAGAGCTTGATAACCGGCGATTGATATCAGAGCTCCATATAAGCTTTTGTACTGGGGGTAATTGTACGCTCACTTCTGAAAATTTGGGGGTAAATGTACACTCTCTCAATAAATTATGGGGGTAATGTACTCTATATAGATATTAGGTGGGCGTCAATTTACCTCCAGTGTTACTTTAAATAGCAATATGTGGCTGAGCAAAAAACGTTTTATCGCTGACAAGTTTACATGTCAACACATTGAGATCTGATGGCCTGCCAAAGCTTCCCTCAGCTTCAGTCTTCCAGTCACTGAAAACAATAAACATAAGTTGCACGAGACTACCATCATATCATGTCATTTTGTTTAATGAACTTTCCATTTATAATTAAATAATTGAGGGGCGTCGTGGGAAACCCGGTCTTAATGCATGTCCGGTAAGTGTCGTCCCGGATTAGCCTGTGCAGTCCGCACAGGTTAATCCAGGACGGCACTTTCCGCCGACAGAGAAGTTATGTTTAGAAGAGACTTCCTTGAAACTGAAAATACCATAAAAGGGCGAGTCAGGACGGCCCGAGTCGTTGACGGACCAAATCATGTGGGCCCAGTTCTTGACGGCCCACTTATATAGATATGAAAGCAATGTAGAATGCAATTGTGAATGAATTAAAAAGTTAATCTTAAAGACAGTGTAATTATGTGATTAATGGAAAGCTATTTATTTTGTGTCGCATAGTGCACTTGATAGTCATACGCCATTGTGTAAGGATAGAAAAAACAATATATTTGTTTATTTTATTACATTTTCATGAAAGTGATAACAAGCTGCAGAGAGATTGAAATCATAGAAACCACCGCACGCATGGTCCTACGTACGTCCCTGACACAATGTTTTAAATAACGGCACTCAATGAACACCAACAACAACCCGTATTTGTGTTGCAAAAGATATAAAAACTATGTGTATATATGTTATTATGGTTTTCAAGAATCGTTTTGATAGAAATGGTTCCTAGATCAGATTCAACACAAGCACACGGGGTTAAAGCTGCAGTTTTCATCCAGGGTTTTACAAGTGAATAAATTCTACAAGCAATTTGGATGATACTAAAAGAACGTGTTTTATGCATAAAAACATTATATAAGTTAACTAAATAATAGACTGAAATAAATAAAAACAATCCTAACAAGAGTATCTAAAATATTTTTGGATTGCAAGATGATATCGGATAATAAGCTACATACATGTTAGTTATGAATTGTGTCATTAATTCACGGCACTTTAATGTGTCAACACTAAGCACACTCTTTAAATTCTACGTTTGTCATTTGCACAGTACCACGTTTCCACGGTCTTTTCAATGTCAAGGTACTGGCCATTCCTATGGATCATCAGGAGCGGATGAACTGTGTCGACCCCTTATCGGTTCCTTATGTCCGTTTTGGTCAGGCTGACGTCGGAGAAAACACGTTCTACTTCCGCTGTGCTGACCGGCACAGCAGCAGCGACCGCGCACAGCTTTTCTATGTTCTGAAAACAGTCGCCGGTAGGCCCGGATAATTCATGGACGTTAGCACCGGACAGCGTATCTTTGAGGTCCTGCCACTCCTCGGCTGTCTTGTCTAGATCGAGTCCAAAATGCTCTGCCAGAGCATTAACCTCGTCGTTCCCGTAGAAGACGCTCGTGTCGGCCATGTTGAAGACGCCCATGCTGTCGATGATATCGCTGCATTCTAGCCGCCGTTGGATATTTTCTATGACGTTGTCAAAAAATGCCGATCTGGCGTTGTTGATGTTTTCTACCTTGTGTTCAGTCGCTTCAATGCCGTTGTCTGCCAATACTTGAGCTGCCTTTTTCATGCTGAGTCCGTCGGTGGTCTTCGAACGCGTCAACGCGGTGATAGTGCAGTCCATCTTGGGTTTGACAACGGATAGGTCCACGTCATTCTGCTCGGATACCAATGTCAGTCTCGCGATTGGAACCAGATTATCACACAGGAACTGATTGATTGTGACCACCTCGTAGGTTTTCAACTTCTTCACAAGACCCAAGGCAGTAGGACCTGAACCCAACCGGACGTTGTCTGTAGAGGCGTTTTCTAAGTTCACGATACTTGCCTGATACGAGTCTCTGATAGAGGTGACGGCATCAAGGTGAGATAACCAGCGGGTGTGGGCGGCTGGCTTCATCGTCTTCTTTGCGCAGTCGTCGAGTTACGCCTGTACTTTTGCAAGCGGCGAGGTCCTGTTCCCTGACGAGTGGTAATACTGATCTGTGTAAGCAGATCGTCGACGTCCCTCATGGCACGGATGGACTCGAAGCTTCCTTTTGCTGCTAAGGCCAGTCGGTGGTTGTGGCAGTGTACCGTCACTATATCGGGTTTGACTTCTTTCAGTCGCGTGGTCACACCAGTCTTCTTGCCCACCATGGTTGCGCACCCGTCGGAACCGTTCGCCATTATGTTCTGTCTGCAAGCTCGTCAATTATCTTCATAGTGGCGTTGAAGATCGTCTCTGCCTTGCCAATGTTGATTTTAGTTGAACTCCAACTCCAATGTGTTTTCCGACCATGACACTGGCTCCGTCTGTTGCTAAAGAAACTCATTTTCCCATATTTATTCATAATGAAAGCAGGTGAGTTGACAAGTTTTCAACAAAAGTATGGGCCCGTTCGTCTGGTATTTCAATGTTAGCAAGAAATGATGTATTGGCTTCACCCGCATAAACATATCTCACACAAATTGATAATCGTTTACAAACAGTGATATAAGTACTTTCATCGATGTGCAAAGCACTGGGAATTTATTAGTGTGTCAACAAGTTTTTGTCGGATATTCCTGGAAATGATACCAGCAATTTCTGTGATTGTGGTCCAACTCAGGTTTTTGTAGGGAATGTTTACACCATTAATTCGTTGCATGTCTAAAAGTGTATTCACTTTATCCAGGGGTATGTCATTGTTCATGCATGTGTATATTGACCTGAATAAGTATATGTTTATGTCCGGAACTGGGCATTGACCATCATCATTATCAGTTTCTGATATATCTAATAACAATACACATTCAGATTTTCTACATAAATCTGCATGCACAGCTGCTTGATGATCTTTGTTGGCATAATGTCGATCAAGAGCAGATTTCTAAATATTTCGACACCCTACACTACCCCATAGACTGTCGTTTTTATATTTCATGCAAAAAGAACATTTCAAAATATCGTTGTCTTGACAAGTTAACCACGGGTACATTTTTTCCAGGCATCAAGTGTTTTTGTTTCGCATGCAACATGCTTTTATTTACATTTCAAAATTTTCGTTATGATTGTATCTAAAATACCGCTACAAATTCATTGGCATATTTACGTGTTGATCCCGTATCCGTTTGATGTTCAGTTTGTTTCTTGAAGAAAAAGACGTCTATCTTTCTCTGTGCCATTTCCCCGACGTTAGCAGACGCCTGATTAAACCTGCAGTGCAATATAGTATGGTTCTGCGATTACCTTATGATAATGTGCGCTTGTACTTATGCACGCTTACTCTGACTATTCAACCACCTAATATCAACCAGACGTCAGACTTAAATATTTTCACTATAAGCGCCTAGACAACATCGATGCAAGCATGTCTAATTGACGGATATTGCTGCGGGCTGTTTTGGGATTTGACGATTTGTACGCGTACATTGGAAAAATCGTACGTAAATGTACACCCACATTTCATTTTCTGTGCGTAAATGTTCACCCGAATTCTAAATTTCTGTGCATATCTTCCGATTTTTTGCGCGTAATTTACGCGTGTACGCGCCTTATCTGGAACTCTGTTTATAATTATAATTTGCATAAAACTGTCATATTAATTGTATACAAATAGCTTTTTTTTTTAGTTTCAAATTTCATTGATTACTGGAATACCTCACTCATATACGCCGATGGCTTAAACTGTTTTACTCAATGTACATATGCTACCCGGATTTTACTTTCGGAAGTATCAATTTACTAACATTATTATTCATGAAAAAGAAAAAAAAAATCAATAAAAGCACCGGCCCATCAGTTTATTTTAATAAAGCTCCGTTTGGGTTTTATTCATTCCAAAGGGTCAGCATCACTTTTTTAGGTTAACCATGTCTTTGTTCGCATGTCAATGCATTTGTTTATGATCGGGTGTCTCTGGTATGAGTCTGTCACAATAAGCAGCGTATAAGTACGTTGTTTTTTCATACAGTAGAAATGGACTTGAAAGGCAACTGTCGTCTTTGTTATCAGGTATTCCTGGCATATAACACTTGTTTTGTTACGTAAGAGATCCGACATACATTTTACTTGTAGCATTATCATGCATATCCATTAGATACCGATCCTGTTAAAGGGAATCCAAGATAATATCCACAGCTGAAAGAACAATTAGCAACTGACACTGTTAAAGAGAATCTAAGATACTATCCATAGATGAAAGAACAATTAGCAACTTATACTGTTAAAGGGAATCCAATATACTATCCACATCTAGAGAACCATTAGCAACTTGTACTGTTAAAGGGCATCCAATATACTATCCAGAGCTGAAAGAACCACTAGCAACTTAAACTGTTAAAGGGAATCCAATATACTATCCATAGCTAAAAGAACAATCAGCAACTTATACTGTTAAAGGGCATTCAATATGCTATCCACAGCTGAAAGAACAATTAGCAATTTATACTGTTAAAGGGCATCCAATATATTATCCACAGCTGAAAGAACAATTAGCAACTTATACTGTTAAAGGGAATCCAATATACTATCCACAGCTGAAAGAACCATTAGCAACTTATACTGTTAAAGGGAATCCAATATACTATCCATAGATGAAAGAACAATTAGCAACTTATACTGTTAAAGGGAATCCAATATACTATCCACATCTAGAGAACCATTAGCAACTTGTACTGTTAAAGGGCATCCAATATACTATCCAGAGCTGAAAGAACCACTAGCAACTTAAACTGTTAAAGGGAATCCAATATACTATCCATAGCTAAAAGAACAATCAGCAACTTATACTGTTAAAGGGCATTCAATATGCTATCCACAGCTGAAAGAACAATTAGCAATTTATACTGTTAAAGGGCATCCAATATATTATCCACAGCTGAAAGAACAATTAGCAACTTATACTGTTAAAGGGAATCCAGTATACTATCCACAGCTGAAAGAACCATTAGCAACTTATACTGTTAAAGGGAATCCAATAGACTATCCACAGCTGAAAGAACCATTAGCAACTTATACTGTTCAAGGGAATCCAATATACTATCCACAGCTAAAAGAACAATCAGCAACTTATACTGTTAAAGGGCATCCAATATACTATCCACAGCTGAAAGAACACTCAGCAACTTGTACTGTTAAAGGGAATCCAATATACCATCCACAGCTGAAAGAACCATTAGCAACTTATACTGTTAAAGGAAATCAAAGATACTATCTACCGCTGAAAGAACAATTAGCAACTTATACTGTTAAATGGAATCCAATATACTATCCACAGCTGAAAGAACCATTAGCAACTTGTACTGTTCAAGGGAATCCAATATACTATCCACAGCTAAAGAACAATAAGCAACTTATACTGTTAAATGGAATCCAATATACTATCCACAGCTGAAATAACCATTAGCAACTTTTACTGTTAAAGGGAATCCAATATACTATCCACAGGTAAAGAACAATTAGCAACTTATACTGTTAAAAGGGAATCCAATATACTATCCACAGCTGAAAGAACAATTAGCAACTTATACTGTTAAAAGGAATCCAATATACTATCCACAGCTGAAAGAACTATTTGCAACTTATGCTGTTAAAGGGAATCCAATATACTATCCACAGCTAAAGAACAATAAGTAACTTTTACTGTTAAATGGAATCCAATATACTATCCACAGCTAAAGAACAATTAGCAACGTATGCTGTTAAATGGAATCAAAGATACTATCCACATCTGAAAGAACAATTAGCAACTTATGCTGTTAAATGGAATCAAAGATACTATCCACAGCTGAAATAACAATTAACAACTTATACTGTTAAATGGAATCAAAGATACTATCCACAGCTAAAGAACAATTAGCAACTTATGCTGTTAAATGGGATCCAGGATACTATCCACAGCTGAAAGAACAATTAGCAACTTATACTGTTAAAGGGAATCCAAGATACTATCTACAGCTGAAAGAATAAACCCCATGTGAATAGACAATTTGGAAACAAATAAACATACTTAAAAGACATTACCTTTCAAACATTGCCATACAACTTGCACATAAATGTATAAATGAGATATACAGCAGAAAGGGATAAAAGTTATATACCTGAACTTCTAACAACATCCTTTTTAACTAGACCTTTTTATTGCGTTTTTTAATGACAAGTTGATCTCAAATATTGCACCTCTCCATCATGCACACTTTCCATACATGTATGATCAAATCTAACGATTCAATGATCATTTATCGTTTCTTGTGCTTTCGGGTGTTTAAACAAATGATTGCACGAGGAAATCGCCTTATGTGCAGAAATTCGATGCTTATTATTATTTAAAACATTGCTGTGACGTCATCCTATTGTTCTCAGTGTACAGTAAGTTTAATATAAGACGGATAGCCGTCCAATATCTGGCGTGTTTTGGTAAGATATTGGAGTGTAGTCGGTTAATAATGGACAGCACGTTCTAGCTTAGGTTTTTTGAAAACACAGTGTCGCAAGCAGACGATGTTGGTTATGGCGCCTATTTTAGCACTGATACAATACTAATATCTTTAAGGTAAAAAATGCACATAGTTTAAGCATGAAAAAAGATAAATGTCAATAAAATAACTATAATTTGCGACATAACCCAATTCAAAATAAATCATTTAAGACGAATATCTATCAAAATTATATTTTGTGAGAGGTTTAACGTCATATTATCCATTCAGTTATTATGTAGGTGATATACATTAGTGACTGCGTCAATATGTACCAAAACACACCAAATATTCAAATGATTGCCATCACATACTAGTATTATGTATATTCGACATCCAAAACACATGGCGGTATTATTTTGTAGAAACTGCGTTTTATAAAATGGTACTACATTGTATGCTACACATTTTTGCAAATGCTCCCAATCAAATACGTTCACTTAATTTGCCAAACACTTGGAAGAGTGGCTGGAGACAATTCATGCGTTGAAAAAAGGCATATATCTGGTGCATTGCCATTACGTACGTCGGTCATATACAATTGTATATCATTTGAAACGTATGCCTTTAACATTAAATAATAATATTATATCAATGCTAAATTAGGCGTAAGAATCAAAATTGTCTCCTTGCGACTTTTAGAAAACCTAAGCTAGCACGTGCTGTCCATTATTAAGCGACGACACTCCAATATCTTACCAAAACACGCTAAATATTGGACGGCTACTCGTCTAATATTAAAATTATGGTACACTGAGTACAAGGGGGTGACGTCACAGTAATGTTTTAATTATTTTCAATTATTATGAAATTATCTGCCGTTGGAGAATACATGTATCGTTTATAATATATAAGTAATATGTTCCAAAAAAACGCGTAGTTTGCAAGAGTTAAAAACTTACAGATTTGGAAGCTACTACCAATTCTACTACTACTACTACCACTACTTCTACCACTACGTCTACTATTACGTCCACTACTACTACTACTACTATTATTATTATGATCTACTACTACTACTACTACTACTACTACTACTACTACTACAACTACTACTACTACTACTACTATTACTTCTACTATTCCACTACTACTACTACTACTTCTAATACTACTACTACCATTACTACTACTACTACTACTACTACTTCTACTACTACTACTACTACTACTACTACTACTACTACTACTACTACTACTACTACTACTACTACTACTACTACTACTACTACTACTATTACTACTACTACTACATCTACTACTACTATTACTACTACTACTACTACTACTATAACTATTACTGCTACTATTACGTCTACTTCTTCGACATCTTCTACTACTTACTAATACTACTTCGGCAGATACAGGTACAAACAGAGCAAGAATTACTATTTACTATAGACAAAATATACCCAATACTGTGAAGGTTGTTGTGTCACAGAAATATGCGATTATGAAACAATAATAACAATAACGATCAACACATTCAAACTAAATATTATTTGTAGTTTAAAAATGACATAAACATCTAATGAAAATAATCATAAAAACACGGGTTATCGTTGGATAATAAATTATCTCTTATTCCTATGTAAGTGTGTTCTTTAAAGTTTAAACAGCCATTCATGTAAAGAATTTAAAACGGACTAACAGCACACCAAAATATCGACATTACACCATTTGTTAAAACGCATCACGGACTGTTAAACTTGAACTCAGGTCGTTTTTTTTTGGCTTGCTTGCTGACATTTTTAGTACAATGATTGCTTTTCAGAACACCAACGCTATCTTAATGTATTATTTTGACTTCGTATACACATTAATACCACTTTTCGCTCTACTGGCAAATTGTTAATTATTTATATCGTATTTGTTACGATTTAAAAAGGTTACACCCATTTAAATATCGTGTTAGTTGAAACGCATATGCCTTTAGAGGACAATTTTATATAATCAATAATCAGTGATCAATTTCAATGGTATTTTAATATCGAGTATGTATTTATTTATACGCAGAAATATGTAATACAGTATTGCATCGACTTCTACGTACAACTCATATCCAGGGATTCGCATGACACATAAATAAACTTGTTGTACATTTCATGCTATTAGACACATAATGTCACAATTCAAAAATACAAGGCGTGTTGCTGTCTTAGTGTCGACGTACACGCAAATACACTTTTACTAATGTTAACACTTACTCTATGCTCATTAAGCCTGACATTTAATGCTGCACAAATTGTTTGTGATTTAAATCGAAGTTGAAGACGTTTTAACTCAGTGCCTAATTAGCATCGCATGATGTATTATACTTTTCTGATAATGGACTGTTATTACATGTTCTTATTCATAACTACCTTCATATCTATGACCATACTATGGACACCACGACCATTTATCATATCTGCCTTACACTCTAGCAATGTACTTCTGCGGTTCTTCCTGTCGTTTTCCTTTGCATGACGTGAATCGCCAGAGCTTTCTTCGCATTAGCATCGCTTTTATGATCATCAGACCTGTGATTTCCATGGGCCGACATGTTCCTCTTTATTGGCAAGTGTATAAGGTAGTTGTGAAGTGCATCGCTCTCTCTTCCGATCGGGTGCCTCTGTACATTAGGTTGTGAGCATCAACATCTATCTTGACAGCACGACGGTAATCTAAATTGTTATCATTTGGGTTGTGAACGTTTCGCATGCAGTTGTCTTCTTGTTGGTAGAACAGGTCGCTGTTTCTCACATATAGAAGGAAATAAAATTGTCGTGTTTTCAGAATCCGATTTACCGTGTGTGACCAAATTTATATAACTAGCACTTAAACGAACTACACGCACATGCGCTCTTGTAATCGGTTGCTAAGAACATGCGGGTAAAATGGTGGATCTGTGCACGGTCATCCGTATTTATGCATTTGTCTGAAGTTTTACGACTTCTCCACGTGTTAAGACATAA
Organism: Congeria kusceri; assembly: GCA_027627225.1. NCBI lineage: Eukaryota > Metazoa > Mollusca > Bivalvia > Myida > Dreissenidae > Congeria > Congeria kusceri. The sequence continues at coordinate 99,727,439 of CM051024.1, forward strand.
AAGGCTTATGTGTAAAATATTAGCATATAGTTCTTCGTCACTATTGTGTACAGTTAAAAATCCAACAATTTCTATGAATGTGAAATCCGAATTCAAAATACATGTACATAACGATTGTTTATTTGAAATACGTAATGATGTGTTTCATTTATATATGTCAGAAATATAAAATAAAATCGAAATACAGACCTTTAAGTATAAGAATATTTATGCAAACAGTTACTGCGACTGTCGCCACCACAACGGCCGCAGCTGCAACTACACCAACATAAACGACAGTTCTGGACGGCCGACCTTCATGAAAAGAAACACGCACGCAAAGTTAGTATCTTTAAATCTAATGAAATTATTTTATTTCAAGTAATGTGACTTTTGTTTTCAAGTTAAGTTAGTTAATGCAATAAGTTCAATACAAATAACGATACAACAAAGAGTAATATTAAAAATATAAATATGAATGCTTTATTACAATTTTGTGCTGAATTAAGAGGTATTGCTGTTAAAGAGATGGTGGTTGTGGTAGTCCTTGAATCCTCCCTGGATGTGGAACCTGTTGATGTACTTGTTTTATTGGTTGTTGTACTTGTTTCTGTACTTATCTGTTCTGTTGTTGGTGTTGAAGAGATGGCGGATGTGGTAGTCGTTGAATCCTCAATGGATGTGGAGCCTGTTGATGTACTTGTTTTATTTGTTGTTGTACTTGTTTCTGTACTTATCTGTTCTGTTGTTGGTGTTGAAGAGATGGCGGTTGTGGTAGTCGTTGAATCCTCCCTGGATGTGGAACCTGTTGATGTACTTGTTTTACTTGTTGTTGTACTTGTTTCTGTACTTATCTGTTCTGTTGTTGCTGTTGAAGAGATGGTGGTTGTGGTAGTCCTTGAATCCTCAATGGATGTGGAACCTGTTGATGTACTTGTTTTACTTGTTGTTGTAATTGTTTCTGTACTTATCTGTTCTGTTGTTGCTGTTGAAGAGGTGGTGGTTGTGGTAGTCGTTGAATCCTTCCATGATATGGAACCTGTTGATGTACTTGTTTTACTTGTTGTTGTACTTGTTTCTGTACTTATCTGTTTTGTTGTTGCTGTTGAAGAGGTGGTGGTTGTGGTAGTCGTTGAATCTTTCCAGGATATGGAACCTGTTGATGTACATGTTTTCTTTATTGTTATACCGGTTTTGGTACTTATTGGTTCTTTTGCTGTTGTAGCTGTTGTTGTTGTAGTTGTTGACGTTGGGTCATCAAATGGAGTTAATCTGCACGGTACATCGACGTTTGCGTTGTTGCGTGCTTGAAAATAATGTATACATGGATACCTCGCACAACTATAACAGGTTATTAAACATGCGAGAGATATGAGCAAGTCAATGAAATAAGGTGAAACATAATTACGCGCAGATACATGTACCTGTATATACTTGGCATATATCTCGTTTTCGCATTCGTTTAGGCAAAGAAGGATTCAGGAAAGGGTTTGCGCCTACACAATTAATCAATGAATTAACAATTATTTAATTCTAAGTTGAAGCGTTGCATTTAATTAAAAAACAATCACTGTAATAAGAACCATTTGTCGACATGTATCAATCAAATATTAACCTTGAACCAAAACCCATACATATACCGGCGAATCGTCTGGTCCCGATTTGAAGAGGTGTTGTAACTCTAAATGCAAGTTACGAACAGTAGTGTCGACTGAACGTTGATGCACAAAATTGAATAGTCGTCTTATTACTGTCACAATCTTTTGTATTTGTGGATCACTCGCCAGCAATGCTCAGGAGCAGTATGTCTTGGATGTTGCTGTTTTAGTCTTTGCCATCCGGATGTCAACGTAAGTAACAATCAAACTATTACTAGATGCCAGACAACTGGAGCAGCTTCAGTGTTCGCTTATTGACCTGACTTGCTTGTCAAAAATAATGCGGGCAGATTCCTTGCTGGAGAAAGCGTGATCGCAAAAGTTTACCACTTCTGAAACTAAGATATCAAGTCGTTATTTAAGTACTCGTTTTGCAGTCTGTATTTTTTTCAAACCATTTTTCGTGCCCACAAATATTATATAAATATTGACTTCCTTGAGGGTGACACTGCGTCTTGTCAACCCGAGGCAACACTTCCGACCAAGGCTTTAGCCGAGGTCGACAGAGTTTGTCGAGGGTTGACGAGACGCACTGTCACCCTCAAAGAAGTCAATATTTATTTTATTATACCGAACAAAAGCTAAATCCCTAATCATTTGCGTACCGGGCGACATAGCGGTAGCGGGCGACATTGCCGGGCGACATATCAAATGGTTGCCCGCTGCAGTTTATATGTATTATATAGAGAAATAATCAAGTGAGGTATAATAAAATATACTAGTTATTTTCCATGTGATGCAATGCAATTAATATCTAGTTGATAAAAGTACTTAGTAACAACAATCTTGGTAGTGCCTTTTATTTGCATTTTAAATTACAGTTCACGTTAACACGATACTATATTTTTGTTGTAATGATGTATCTTCTTCTTCTTCTTGTCGATCACTCAGATGGACACGCCGGCTCTCTGCGCAAAGGTCGCCGTGCGCCGCAGGTCCTCCAGACTGCCATAGAGCTTCCCTTGCATCGTGGTCTCCTCCGCCCAGATCTGGCGCCTGAGGCCATTGTGTAGTGGGCAGGACTGCAGCAAGTGTTCTGTTGTCATGCTATCTGTCTGACAGGGGCACTGGTCTGACTGGCCAAATCTGAACTTGGTGAAAAGGTGGTGGTTCATACGGTTGTGGCCTGTCCGCAGCCTGAATATGAGGACCTGCTCAGATCTTGAGAGCAGGTGGTATGGGTCATTTCGGTTGTATCGTGGGTGCTGTTGTAGCCACTTGGTGTGTTGCTTTGCCTTGATGATGGTCTTGGCTTCTTTGAAGGTGGTTGACCTGTCATTCTGTTCTTTTGTGGTGCCCTCCTTTGCCAGAGTGTCTGCGGCTTCATTGCCTAGTATGTTGCAGTGAGAGGGGACCCATTGCAGCACGACCGTGTGGGCTCTGCACAGGGAGGTCAAGGCAGATGACAGGTCGTTCAGTTCTTTGTCTCTGGCAGTGTCTAGGGCCTGCAGGACTGACTTTGCGTCGCTGAAGAACACAACGTTGTTGGAGGAGAGTGGACTGTGCTCAATGTGGACTGCACCTGTCTTGAGCGCTACTGCTTCAGCCTTGAAGTTGGTGGAGTAGAGGCCAGTAGCGAGGGAGATGTGTTGTTCTCTACCTCCTGGATACCTGATGTAGATTCCGGCACCACCACTTCTGACAGCCTGGTCAGCAGACCCATCAGTGTAGACATGAGTCCAGTTGTGTTGTGGGTATGAGTTGTTGATGTGTTCCATGGAGATGGACTTCTTTTCAGCATCGCTCTGGGAGTCTTTCTTGCCAATGCCAGGAATACTGCTGTGTATCTGGGGTCTTTCAGCATCGCTCCAGCCTGGGTTTTCAAGGTACGGGGGGATATCTTTGGGTTCTTGATCCAGGATATCTTGGCATTTCCTTTCCAAAACCCTCGTCTGGTGGAAGAAGCTCCCTCTCTTCAGTCTTCCTTTTGTTGGTTGGCACAGTCTGTCTTTCATGGGATGATTTGGCAGTCTTTTGAACTTTGCTGCCTGGGTGAGGAGTTTGGTGTCCCTTCTGTCTTCTATGGGCTCAAGACCCGTGATGGTTTCCAGCTCTTGAATAGGGGTTGACCGCATGGCGCCAGTGATGATTCTGGCCGCCTGGTTCTGCACCTTGCTGACTCTGTCAAAGTTTGACTTGCTTGCTGTGCCCCATGCCGTCACCCCATACCCAAGGACTGGTCTAACGCTGCCCATGTACATCTTCTTGAGGATTGCTGCATCTGCCCCCCATGTTGTGCCGGTTAGCTTTTTCATGAGTGCTAACCGCAGTTTGGCTTCGACTTTCTCTGTCTGCTGTTTCCAAGTGAGTCGCCTGTCGAAGGTCACGCCAAGATACGTGGGGGTGTTGTCAGCTTGCAGCGTCTGTCCGCAGAGCTTGAGGTTGGCCTTCACTTCTTTTGGGGAGAGGCTAAAGATCGTGTAAGTGGTCTTCCTGTAGTTGATGGTGATGAGCCACTTCTTTGTCCAGTCCTCAAGAACTTTCAGCGCCTCTTGCATCCGGTAGTTTGCGGTTGTGATGTGTTCTTCTGAGCACCAGAGTGCAAGATCGTCCGCATAGATGGCCCCATGGACATTTCGAGGGAGGTCCTTGACGATGTCGTTGATGAAGACTAGGAACAAGGTGGGGCTGAGGACTCCGCCTTGCGGGACTCCGTCTTTCAGTGTCTTCTTCCGGCTGTACTGTCCACTTACATGGACTCTTGCTTTCCTGCTGTTCAAGTACTGGCAGATCCATTGGAACATACAACCGGCCACACCACTTTTCTGGAGCTTCAGCTTCAGCCCTTCCTTCCAGACCTTATCGAAGGCTTTCTCCATGTCAATCCAGATCGTCAGGGTGTTTTTCTTGTCCTGGAAGCCATCTTCAATCTTCTGGGCGATATACGTCACCTGGTCCTCAGTCGAACGATTTTGCCTGAATCCTGCCTGCTCTGGGGAAATAGTGTTGTTCTTCTCCAAATGCCAAGTGAGCCTGGTGTTGATTAGCCGTTCCATGAGTTTGCCCACACAGCTGGTGAGACTGATGGGTCTGTAGCTGTCCACCTTTGCTCGGTCTTTGCCCTTCTTGTGGATGGGGACCATATCAGCCTCTCGCCAGATTTGTGGAACATGGCCAGTCTTCCAGCTGTTGTTGAAGATTTTCAGTAACTGTGTTTTTGCCCTTGTGCCTAAATGTAGAAGCATCTCATTGGTTATTTTGTCTGGCCCTGGGGATTTTCTTTCTTGCAAGGCTTTCATGGCGTCTGCTAGTTCACGATGGTTGAACGGCTTGTTCATGTGTTCCTCTGGCTGATACTCCTTGGAGGTTCTTCTCTCCTCCTGTACCTGGGCCTTTCTTTCTTCAGGTACAGTGATGTTGCTGACTTCCTCATAATTATCTATAAAAAGGTTGGCAGCTTCTCTCCCTGTCAGCAACTCTTGGCCTTGTGAGATGGTAATTGGCTCTGCCCTTGTGTCTTCACCATTCATCGCTTTGGTCAGCTTCCACAGCTTGTTTCCGTCCCTATCTAAGTTTAGCTTCTCGGTTTTTTCTCTCCAGCTAGATCTTGCTGCTTGAAGGTAGGCTCTTCTGTACTTGGCAGTGGCTGCTTTCAGGGCGATGTTGTTGTCAACAGAGGGATTCTCCTCTACTTCCTGTCTGCTGCTGCTGACTTGGTCCTCAAGTTCTTGAAGCTCTTCCGTCCAGTAGGGCCTGTAGTTCTTACGTGCGCCCCGTGGGATTGTCTCGGAAGCCGCTTTCAGAATGGCCTGATTGAAGTTCCTGGTGACTCGGTTGATGTTAAGGTCGTCTGTTTTTAGGCCCCTGGTGTAGAGGTCTGTGAGGCTTGCAAACATGTTCCAGTCTGCCTTCTTGTAGTTCCACCTTGGGAACGTTGTTGAGTTCTGTGGTCTGTACTGCAGGTTGATGGCCAGCTTTACTGGTCTGTGGTCGCTGCCTCCTAACTGGCTCAGTACCCCTCTGGTGGTCTTCTTGGAGAGATCATCAGTTGCAAAGGCGAGATCTGGGGTAGAAGTTGACAGCCACCTGCGTGAGAAGAAGGTGGGTGGGTCTTCTGGATCATTCAGCAGAACCATTTGGGTATCAATCTGCCAGTCCTCCACTTCCTCTCCTCTTCTGTCCGTCTCTTCATAGCCCCAACAGGTTGAGTGGCTGTTGAAGTCTCCAACAACCAAGCAGTTCTCAGTGGGTAGGTTTTCCAGGTACTGCAGGGAAAGTTCTTTGTCTTGGGGGCAGTACAGATTGTATATTGTAATTACAGACCTGTCCATTGTGATATTGACTCCTTGGATTTCAGCTTGTTGGTTAGTGACTACTTTAATTTCTTGTGCTGGGATATTGTTCTTGATGAGCATCAGCACTCCTCCTTTGTGTCTTCCTTCTCTGTCTAGCCTGAAGGTTTGGTATCCTCTGATGGTGAACCGGTGGTTTGAATTCAGGTGGGTTTCTTGGATACAGGCTACATCAATATTGTCGGCGTGCAGTCTTTCAGTGAAAGGAAGCTTTTTGTTGTGTATTCCCTCCGCATTCCATTGAAGGATGTTCAGCGGTCGAGGGGTCTCTTGAGTGCTTGGTGTTCTTTCTTGGCCAGCCGCATTTACCCTCCGCCTCCGGAGCCTGGCTCCTCGCAGCGGGACGGGGTGACCTCCGGTAGCTTGGGTTGGACCCCTTCGAGGCATGGGGTCCGGCACTCTACCAGCCCGGGGGGACTCCACAGGCAGAGCACCATCACGCAAAGATCCATTGTTGTCCATCATTGGAGTGGAAAGCGTTGCACTGTCGTTATGCGCACTCTGGCCCAGTGCATCCGTCTTCAGCAGTGGTTTATTCTCCGACTTTTCCTTGTCGTAGGAGACTTGCCTGCCATGGCTGTAGAGCATCTCCTGCCCTTGGTTTTTCTGTCTGAGTGATCCTTCTCATACCCCTTAGCCTCGAGGAGAGGTGACTGATATTCGTCTGTCCTCTACCCTTCGACCTGTCCAGCTTGGGAAGCCCTGCCAGGAGTTTACACTCCCGCTGGCGTAGCTCGCCGGGTCATCGAGGCACTCAAACCACCACACCACGTTAAGGAATCAGCCATGTGGTAGGTAATGATGTATTAGGAATACAATATTTATTACCATAGTTCATTACATACATGTACATATAACCACTTCTTTGCATACATATAACCATTGGAATATTTTATTGTGTCATTTCACACGATTATTCGTGATCAATTACGACGGTGATATACATATCTTATCCACATATTCAAGAGTACGAAATCGTTGCATAATTAGAATATTCTATGTGACCATAGCAGTTGGATTCTGGGGCTGCTGATGTTTCACATTTGGATTTTCCGGAGCATTTTATGTATGTCGAACGCATTGCTTTGTGAGTAGTCGCAAGAGCAGCATCCTAAATCAGCCCTGAATATAATATGTAAATGTAAAAAGGACCATAAATTGTAATTATTTTCTAAATACTTCATGCACGTAAACGTACAATGATTTTTTTTAATAAGCAAGTTGGAATTAAAGTACATGTATCAACAAAAATATAGTTTTAATATTATAAAGCATATCACAAACATGTGCTTAGCGATACGTATATAGCCGTTTTCTGTGTATTGCTGAGACAATCACCAAAATAACAAACGACATAAAATTATGCAATACGGTTACTTCAGATAATTATATATATTTAATAAGTGTTGTTAATTGCCATTGTCAAACTGTATGGAAAATAGAACACATGTGAACATATATTGCAGTATATTGTTCAATTCTACGAACTAATAAACAACAATACGAACTTAAAGGGACTTGTTCAGATATTGTATGTATGTTTGATAAGAAATCCATTAAATGTCTTCACTGCAACAACTATTAAACAACTATAAATTAAAAAAGATTATCTTCCGCCTGGGCTCGATGTTCGGGATATAAAAAAAAATGACGCTCAAACCACTTATTATCGAAAAACGACACTATATTACCTATACATTTCTTTGTCAGAGATGTTATTGTGCTTGCTTATATATGGGATTTATGACCAAAAAAATGTGAAAATTCTCCATTTGCCTATCTTAGAAAAGGTTCCTTTAACGCTATCATTAAAACACGTATTGATGAAATTGAGAATCCAAATATAATTAGGGTATAATGGTTTCGAAGCAAATGCATCTGTACGTAAGTTATGTTAACTCAGCAATGTTTCATGAACGTGGATACTATTCCTTTAAATGCGTCTATTGTACCAAAATAGCTAATCTGTAATCGAAAATGTAATGGCTGCAATCAAATTCTGATTCAAATTTTTATTGTTAGCATTTATCGTGATTAAACACATTTGATTGTTCAATATAACTATCATTGTTACATAAAGCAATTGTTTTCACTGCCATCGCATGACCCATTCTTCGATCCGTGTTTCATGTCTGATAAATAGATCAGTTCGCTGTCTGTACACTCATTCAATTTCAATGTACCGCAGTAATTCTCCAAACCAAAACACGAGACGACGTTGTGCTTGGCCTGGTCGGTGACGCCGCAGATAAGAATTACCAAAAATGAACACTGCAATATTGCATAAAAATATATCGTAACCGATATGTTATATTACCAAATAACAAATTAACACCAGTGACCGAAACTCGAAATGCGTTATTGTACATTAACACAACGTGATAAGTTGTTTGCTTTTATGCATGTACTGTGAATAGTTCTTGCCATAGTTTGAGGTCCGGTTTCCGTATAAAAGTTTAAATCTTCGCATTGACCCATCTAAGGCGGTAACCCCAATTTTATTCGTGTTGTTTGTGTCGTGTTGTATTGTACTGGCTGTTAGTCACTTGCCTTCAATTAAGGACCCTGCTATGTTTTGAAGAGTTATCTTCTGCTGATGTGTTGTGTTGTATCGTACTGGCTGTTAGTCACTTGCCTTCAATTAAGGACCCTGCTATGTTTAGAAGAGTTATCTTCTGCTGATGTGTTGTGTTGTATCGTACTGGCTGTTAGTCACTTGCCTTCAATTAAGGACCCTGCTATGTCACTTGCCTTCAATTAAGGACCCTGCTATGTCACTTGCCTTCAATTAAGGACCCTGCTATGTTTTGAAGAGTTATCTTATGCTGACTCAGCTGGAGTTTTACGTTGTTTATCTTTACTAGTAGAACGTATGCATTCTGTTTACTTATCGAGCATTTAGTTACTTAACTACCACATAGAACAAGTGCCATTTAATGTAGTAGCACTTGCTTTAGCAAAGTTAGTTCGTAAACCTAGCAGAAGTAAATATAAAGATAGAGCTAGATAATTTCAAGATTAGGTATTCTGAAACCACTTAAGCGCCTTTTTATAGTATTTTCTTTGCATTATGTGCTTTCATACTGTATACACTACGAACAATATGTACTAGTATCATAACCCTATTCCTGTGTTAGCCCTTCACTTATGTTCGTATTTATCAACTTCATTATGTTATGGTCTTGTTGACAGATTTTCGTTTCGTTAAAGACAAAACCTTTGCCTTTATGCAAAGAACAGAATGAACACACTTAATGATTTGCAAAATTTACTAAAATTAAATGCCACCTGCTTTTCGCGAAACATACAAGAAATAAACTATACCAAATGTATGCTTTTTTACAACAGAGTCATTAAAATGCAGTAATCCATGTCGAATGTGCCCCAATGCTTGAAATAGTTACACTATATTTACCTCGCCTAGCCTCACGCACATCAAGTGTCGTGTACATTAGTTTAAAATTAAAAAATTAAATTACGATAGCGTTATTAAACATGCGCGTATGTAGGCGACACGTTTGGTCTTGACGTTTCAAATAAAATTGATCAACACGCGGAAGCAATCAACAAATATATTTAGCAAGTACAAGGGAAGATGTCACGTTTAGACAAACTCCTCAACGCGTAGCCATGCATTTCTGCAATTAAAGTGAACATTTTGCAACGGAAAAATGTGATCTGATGGACAAGCCGTATGGAAAACAGACGGTTTACAAATGCCTTGCTTATATATGGAACAAGACATTTGAGGAGGGCAACGAGAGCCCGAAAGAACGAGAATAAATGAAAACGTCAACAGGGTATCTGATTCGATTGATGAGGACCGACGTTCAAGATGTTTGTGTGTAAAATCTCTCTTTATTAGACTGTGGAATGTATAGTGATAGATTTAAGTATGCGACGTGTTTGCAAAGGTGGGTGCCGAGACTCCTCTTGGTAGACGAACCGGCAGTCTGATCTCCGAGTCTCAGCGATTTCTTAGACGTTGGCGTCGCCGTGTTGATGACTTTGTCCGGTGATTAATCACGACGAATGAAACATTGCTCGTTTTTTGACTCCAAAACATAAATATTGTCGAGCCGGTAGAAACGAACCTAGTCACTTCCCGCGAAGAAACCATAGTTTTAGGACAGCAAGAAAATACACGTTTATTGTGTTTTTCGACATGGATGGTGTTGTCCTCTGTCATGCTGCACCGAATGTTGCATGCTACTCAAATGTAACCACTAGTTTTACAGTAATAACTAACACAGTCAAAGGGTAATATGCTTGTTATAATCAAATATAAATTAGGCGTGTTGTTGGAAACCCGAGCTGAATGCATGTGCGTATAGTATCGTCATGGACGATAAATGAAACCATAGAAGCATCAGCAGGAGATAATCCCTTATTAACATCTTCAAGTCCTTTATTTTAGGCACTTGACAGATGTTCTATAGAATGCAGGACAATACACACAACACAACACAAAACATAAAATAATTAAAACTGGGGTCACCGCCGTGGAACGGTCAATGCAAACACTGAGTGTTTAAACCGGTTTAAAGGCATGCCGAGCCTCACTGCCTGATCCGAATTTATCTTATCATTAGCGTTAATTATTTATCCAGCTGGATAAATTAACATCATAACAAGTAATATAAGACTTGTATGACGTTGGTCAAATTATATAATATATACTTAATACGACATTTCATAACTGATTATACAAATAAAAATACCTTGTGTTCGTGTATCATAAAATGGTATTATTCAAATGTAATATTTTAAATATCGCGTATTCCGAATTTACAAGTGCATTTCAAACTGAATATGATTTTATATGCACCTACATGTTAATAGTGTCATAATCTGCATTTTTATTCTAAGAATATTTAAACAAAGCTTTATTTCGATTATTAACGTCCGTGTAACACTGGCATTTTGCAAATGTCTGTCAATCCAGTATGTACTTTAAAAAAAAAAGAACATTTTTTGCGCAAGGCCCATTATTTCGGCCTCAGTACAATGGAACTTTTAATCCAGTGGAAGAAATCGAATAAGATTAACACAAAAGAAAAATACTTATCAAAGAGCAGGCTATTGTTTAGGTGTAAAGTCTCTTTTGTTTAGGTCAATGATTTCCTTAACGAGTCAATAATCAAAACGCTGACAGTGTAGAAAGGCTGTTGGCGACAAAAGAAACTAAAATCATGTGAATGATGAGTGTGTTTTTGCTAAAAAGGAAAACATTTGTTTGAATTAAGTTCAATTTCCCACTTTTAAACTTGTAATATGACTTCTTATTCAATAGTATACGACATCATAACAAACATTAATTGGTAAGTAACGAACACATATTTTTCAAGCTGCTTATCTAATGCACATGGATTTAAATAGATGTCAGTAAACAATAAAATCTGCAACAAGCCATGTAGAATAACAGATTAAGTGTGGTAGTTAGAAGCATCTATTGTTAGTGATTCGTAGCCTCCTGAATCAAAAGTAGGTCATAAGATGCCTGCTCTCGATTTTCCATACTACAGTATAAAATTCATGCATTGCAGTAATATGTTGACAAAATACTCAGAATAAGAATCGGTAACAAAAAATAACACTTTCGCAACGAGTAAAAAATAACTGATGTAGCGCATTAATTTAGTGGTCGTATTCCAGGACACCCAGTGAATTGACTTTTTAAAAACTGTAATTGCAAAAAATTACATCATATACACATTATAATACACATGGCATAAATTATGTTTTAGGTTTCGATTTACTGATTCGTAGCCTGCACAAAAAGAAGTAGTTTTCCGCGATATCTGTTTTGGAAATTACCCTCTCAAAAGACATAATCAAAACGCTGACAGCGTAGAAAGACTGTTGGCGACAAAAGAAACTAAGAGCATGTAAATAATGAGCGCATTTTTGCTAAAAAGAAACATTTGTTTGAATAATGATCAATGTACCACCTTTAAACTTTTTAGTTTGGCTTCTTATTCAATAGTATTCGACATCTTAATAAAAACTAATTTGTAAGTAACAAAAAAATATTTGTTTCGAGCTAATTATCTTATGCAAACGGAATTATTTACATGCCAGTTAAAAGGTCAATCTGCAGGGCCAGAATAAACGATAAAGCGTAGTAGTTAGGTGCACCGATTGTTAGTGCTTCTTAGCCAAAGATCTATAAATAAACATGTTTATTTATAGATCTTTGTTCGAAGCCTACTGAGTCAAAGCAGGTGCACCGATTGTTAGTGCTTCTTAGCCAAAGATCTATAAATAAACATGTTTATTTATAGATCTTTGTTCGAAGCCTACTGAGTCAAAATAGATCATACGACGAAAGCTCTCGATTGTCCATAGTACAGATTAAAATTAATAAATTACAGTAATGTGTTGTCAAAATATTCAGAATGAGCATTGGTAGCAATAAAAAACGAATTATAAATAACCGTTGTAGCGCATTAATTTGGTGGCCTTATTCCAGGACACTCCGGTAAATATTTCGGTTACATACAAGTACATAGCAAAAGTAGGGATGTCATTAGTTTAAAGTTATTTTGTTTTAAATTGACCTTTTTACAAACTGTAATTGTAATAAATCACATGATATACACATTATAATACATATTACATACATTATCTTAAATAATTAAAATGTAAGAAAACGAGTGTGAAATTTCGCTGTTTTGAAGAAGGACCCATTCTGGTTTCGATTTACTGACTAATAGCCTGAAAAGAAAAGAAGTAGTTTTCCGCGATACCTGTTTTCGAAATTCCCCTCTCAGTTGACCGTTGGCTTCCGCCAACAGTCTAAAAATGAAATTTGAACGTCCCAATTACATTCAGTGGTAATTTACCATTTGTTTGAAACTCAGATAAGATCATAAGATTTTACTACATGTAGAATTACAGTTGTTGTCCTTTTTAGTTGTTCTTAGAACAGCTATATGTACCGCTTTTGAAATCCGATGGTTGGAATCACTATGATTTTAACGCATTTATTGTTACGCGAAAGTAAAAAACGCCGTTTTGAATATTATAAACGTTTCCCAAATGCATCCATCGTTTTGATGAAGAATGTAATAAGATCATAATATATTTAAAACAAACTCAAAATAGTCGGGTAATTCACAGCTTTCAGAGTAGGTAAACATTTTGAGAAAATCGCGGATGAACGTAGTACAATATGCAGCGTTCTAAGTCATTGATAAATGGTTTACTTGAGTCACGAGCCAAGTAGATGCATGGACATTTTATAATACTAACAGATTCATCTCGCCTATTGTCGATGCAAGTTTACGTGTGGCATATTTAAAAATGTATAACTTTTGTATTTACATTGAATTAAAACGAACAAAACGGGTCACGAAGCGGGCCGAGAAGAAACATAGACATTCTTATCCTAACCTTTTCGTCTTGTCATTGCCGACTCATTTTAAGGTTATTTTTAGAGTGGGGCATGATTATTTTATTACTTGTTGTAGTATTCACTTGGTCGTAATAATAATAATAATAACAAGAGATGTTTGTAAAACATGTATGCCCCCCCCCGACTTGCAGCCAAGTTGTGAATATGTGCAATTGTTAAGAAATTTTTTTAATATGCAATCCCGAGCGAGGTCTTGATATATGGTATCTATGTATGGAGTTGCATTAAAGTATCTCGATGCGTTCTCAAGTTATTGAGCGGAAACCGTTTTTCTATTTTTAGTAACGGTGACCTTGACCTTGATCCCACCCATATGCAATCCTAAGCGAGGTCTTAATATAAGGTATCTATGTATGAAGTTTCATTAAAATATCTCGATGCGTTCTCAAGTTATTGAGCTGAAACCGTTTTTCTATTTTTAGCAACGGTGACCTTGACCTTTGACCTGTTGACATCAATATGTACAGCGTTCTTTCTTTTCTCTCAAGTAACCAGCGTACCAACTTTCATGATCGTAGGTCAAAGCGTTCTCAAGATATCGTGCGGAAAGAAATGGTCTACCGTTTTTCTATTTTTAGTAACGGTGACATTGACCTTGACCCCACCCACCCCATATGCAATCCCAAGCGAGGTCTCGTAGTAAGGTATCTATGTATGAAGTTTCATTAAAATATCTCAATGCGTTCTAATATCCAAAACAAAACTGTAGACAGATTTTCGTTTAGACACAATCTCAATAATTCTTTCGAATCTGTTCAGTTTAATTTAAACTTGTGTTGCTATAAACATTTTAAAATAGTGAGTTTTGCCCAATGTTACGCAATAGGAAGAACTGCAGTGCCTTCAGTGCTTCGATTTACTTCCGTAAACAACCTGTATAGGGAAATGCCTCTCCAATCGTATAGATTAATAATATATCACTTTAATGCAATCCATAAGAGTTTGAATTTTGCAAACAATAATCGTACTTTCAAAGCTATTTTAGGTAATACACTTTGCATAGGCTAGTTAATGCTCAACAAAACTAAGATGCTTATTTATGTCATTATTTACTCCATTGCTATTTAAACAAATGGGTTTTACTCATTGAAATCCAAACAGTAGAGTTACTACACATGTGCTCCACTAAAATATATTAGTCTATTAAATTTTACGTCAGTGTGTTACATGGTGTACAGTAGTAGGACATTTAGGTTACGTTACTTGTCCAATTACGGGTTCAAAACAATCACTCTGATACAACGTTAATTTATTGTTCAGTCCAGTCCTTTACAGATCAGTGAGTGATTGTCGTCTATTACTTATTAGTAATTAATACTCTTAGCTTCTTAAAGTTATTGTGCTTTAAATGTTATCAGAGTGTGTCAAAGTTACAATGAACGACTGTGGTGTCTCTCATGTTACCTCATGATACATAACCTACCAGCTGGCGTGAACTTGTTTAAGGTAACTTTTCAGGTCCGTCAAAGGGGCACTATTAAGGTGTAGCAAATTTAACTAAACAATTGAAAAATTATTGAGAGATAACAAAAACACTAAATAATCATTATTTGCAAATTGTTTATACATATTTCCATAAAATGAATGCTATTGTAACCGTTTTAATTCAGTATATTGTTTCATTGTTACATTTCAGCAACACACTACCAAACTAGCAGAAGGTCGTCGTGGTTTATGTAAAATATCGTGTAGCTTATCGAAAGTTAACGATCAATAGTCGGATTTTATCCGCGTCGCACCGATATTCGTCATGTAAATATGGCTTGTGTGTGTACAGTTTTACTTGGAGGATCAATGTTTTTGTTAACATTTACCAGCAATGTCATTAAATCATCTCCAGTTTGACGCTTCTATATTATCCGCTGACTAGATCTGATGACTTCGCATTAGAGGTCACGTTCAGATTAACTTTTTAGGAGCCAATCAAACTGTTGCCTTCAAAATCTTGCGGTATAACTTCATATATCAACCACAAATACTATGCACGAAATTAATGTGAACTTTGGATGTTTACTCGCCTAAGGTGCCACTATATCCATTGCTATCCTCGTGAAAATTAACTGTAAATGATTTATACCCGAGGATCAGCTGGAAATGCATTACTTTTCAAAAACCGTGGCCAAACATTGCTGTGCACTAGGCAGTTTCATTGGTCGCAGCAGGGCTGATGTTTTATTGTTCGAAAGGTCATTTGAACGTGACCTGTTATGCGATGTCTTCGGATCTTTACAATGTTAGGATTTGATTTTAATGAGATTGCATTTACCAGCAAACCAAATGTTTCTGGTGAAGGTTGTATGCCAACTTAAACATGTCACACGATAGACGATAATTTTTTTTCGCTCTGAATGTGACTAATTTTACATTTATGAGGCTTTAAGTGATTATATTTGATGTTCAGTATCAAGAAAAATTTAGAAAAAATGTCAAATTCGAGATCTGTATTGTTGAAAATCATGTTACATTATAACCGATTTGGATCATCCAATGTGTTAATTATTGTTTAACTATATATAAGTTTTGTCATCTTGTAAAATTTGTTAGAAGATTTCGTGTAATAAACAAGCTAATGTTTATAATTAATAGCAAATGATAGGCACATGTAATTACACGTGAGAACAAGAAGACCAAGTGAAATATCCACAGATGAAAGTAATAGCAGTTCATGTTTTCGTTTTTTAAGCCAAAGGGTTCGTATCTATACCTCAACCATAATCCTTTTTGAATCATCCAGCGACACCTAGATGATCATTGTATCACATGACAAAATAAACAATAAAACCCTTCTACTGCAAAATGATGCTAATTTATTCCGTTATCAACATCTTACTGATCGCCATAATCGTTATATATCCACGCAAAGAATAGTCAACAACTCTATTTGGTTGTATTTGTCAATGCGTATGACAAAAACACCAGACACCAGCAGTAACAGATTGACTATCAGAAACTATTCTCACCCGATGATATTGACTTTCTACAAACATGAGGTGAATTAAAGGTATAATAAGAAGGCATTTAAATGTAAACGGGAATGTATTTAACGCACATTTACCTTGATTGCTAGGACCAGAAGCTTAGAAAAAACTATTTTTTTTAAAGTAACATTAATGGGCAAAAATTAGTAATTTTGATTTATATTATTGAAAATATGTTCGGGCCCATTTACGCTGATGCAATCCTTTTGCAGATATAATAAATGGACAGAGTGCATTGTGCGTTGCCTTTGTATGTTATAATCATGTGACCAAAGTCACGTGCATGAGTTGGGACTACTTTTCGAGCCAACTAAAGAGCTGAATGGAATGTAGACGATGTGCAAGAGATTGTAGCAGCAACGGAACTCGTATAAACAGCCAAAGATATACATGAAAGTAGCTTCAACAAAATTGCACTGAGATAAATAGTTCAAATATTTCGACCGCACACAACACCAGTTAATGCCTAATATCGTTATTATTTTCATTGGCAATCTCAAATTCGACTAACATTACTAGCAGCAAGCAACCATTATTACCTACTTATACGCATGATCATTAAGAGTTTTTAACAGATTCCACTTTTTTACAACAAGCTCCTCCCAACAGGCAACATTCTGTGATGTTTCATGGTTTTGTTTCGTTATGTTGCCCTCATCATTATTCAAGGGGGAGCTGCCTGCGCAGAACCTTGCGCAATGTTAGCCTTCTTTATGTTTCAAGTAGGACCCAGGTTAATTGTTGTTCTGTTATGTAGTTGTGAGTCACAACTATAGTTATATTCGTTATCATGGAATATAAAACAATTAAATGTTGTTTTTTATTTATTATTAGAAGTAGGTAACACAACAGATATGTCATTGTCATTGGGGAACAATGAAATTGTTTTCCTTCAGTATCGAGGGCAACATTATGAACTGTTGCCCTCAACCTAACGGCCTTGGGGCACAGTTCATTAGTTGCTCCCTCTACTTCAGGAAAGCAATTTGACTGTTCTTAAATGACATTGAAATATCTGTATATTATTAAACGTTCTGTTGTAAGGTCACATTTAATTACTGTTTTGATACATCTTTGTATGACTGATATTGACTAAATTTATCTATCTTTCAACATGATACCTTTCGTGAATGAGAAAAAAAAGAAATGACAAAGTTTACATACACCTAATATAATTTAATTCAGGGAAGTGACAAAGTACCAAACACCAAGCGAAACAATTCAAAAACAGAATAAGCGAATGCTAAACGCTCTGTACACCAAGTATTTCGTGTGGTTATATAATTATAATGTTCAGCGTATGTGGTAATTCTCCCTATGTTGTAATGTTGACGTATGTTTGCAGTCTTAGCGTTTCAAACAATAACCCAGACATTCATATTTTACGAAATATGCAGTCACTATCAACCATCTACTGAGACTTTGCTACATTGACTATTAATGTGATAAGTAGGCGGCAGAAAGATTTAAGTCAAAATTGTTTATGCCACCACCATATAAATAACTGACACAGTTTAAATAAGAATAACGCAATTCAGTTAGGTGAAGCATGTCCAAAATATTCGGAATACTTCTCTGCTATGCTCTTTCAACATTCGAAACTCTAGGTACTAAATATTCTGTTCGTATTTTCTATTTACCAAATGTGACATTTTGTCGCACGTGTTCATCAGTGACAAGATTATGTGTCGACAAGCACAATTACTTTCAATTTGATTAACATATTTTTCGTTCACTGTTCACAGAGATGACTGCAATCGCCAACGTTATTTCTCATATTCACTGAATTGAGGTACATTCACAGGTTTGATGTTACCGAACACATCACATTTGAATGTGGACATTGGTGTGAGATACCCATATGAATCTTGCTGTTTGGTATTCAAATCAAATTCTGTGTTCACGTGACGTTGACTGTTTGAACCAACATTTGCGTAAACAACACCGTTGCCTGATGTATCGCTTTTATCAATAACAGCATAATCACTTTCTAGGCGTTCCGTATTTGAGTCAGTGTTTTTAACTCGAGAAACAGATTGTGATAGTACTTTTGATGGCGGTGCTTCCCCTTCAGCTTCGGAATTATAATCTGAATGCGTAGAAATATGAAGTTTTGTCTCTTCATCAACTGATTCAAAAGTGAACTCTACATATTGGTCAGCAGAATGAACTGCGTTCAGTTCCCTATACGCATTCTTATCTTTTATGTGTTGTTCATTGGCGACCACAGTGCATGGGATAGGGTTTTCCTCAATCTTCAGTTTCGATACGAGTTCCGTGTTTGTCGTTTTGTTTGAATGTAGATGGTTTCCCTCAGGAATCGGGGACGATATGTCGAATTTGTTAATTCTTTTATTTGCTTCGATTGAATTTTTGGAAACGTCTCTAGATGTTTTTTGTGAAGGCACTTGAAATCTGTTGCATGAATGCGTTTTAAATAAAGCAGCAAACCTCTTTTTTGGTTGCGTGAGCTTTGCTAAGGTACTTACTGACTTCAATTGGTTCTGAGGTACCGCTGTTGCCTTTTCAGTATGAAGCTTTCCCAATACGTATTGGCTTGTACGTTTAGTGAACAAAGAATTTTCCGAATACAGGTTTTCACTGTGCCTCTTGTTCGGCCCAATCCAAGTGTTACCGGAATGTTGGATAGTAGTATTTTGTACAGTAGAAATGTCTGCGTCGCAATCGATTTCATCATATTCAACAGAACTCGATACGTTACTGTGTGACACGCTATTTGTGAAGGCAACAGATCCAACATGTTTTCTTCTTAGTACTTTCCAACACTTGGGACAGCGACCGCGCCTGTTGAAAAAAAAATAAAACGCTCAATCGATAGTTAAATTATGAACAAAAAAAAACAAAAACCGACAACAAAATTGACACATACGTTTTGGGGTTAATCCTGACATTGCATACAAGGAAACACATAAAAAGCATAATAGTTTACTAGTGGGTTTATTGAGACTCTATTACTTGATCAATATAATTATTGTTCACTTAAGAATTAATACATACCTCGTGTATAGTAAAAGATAGGAAACAACTCCTGCAATCAGAATCAGTACAACTGCCACAGCAACAACCAATCCAATAATAGCAGCATCGACGGAGACCTCCGGAGTTGCTGAAATTATGTGATACAAAAACTTGGAATTATTTGTAGTTCACTATAGATGATACAACCAGTTTGGTGCGAGTGTCATGTTCAATACGATAATTAAATACAATGTAATGTTGCTTTTAATGGGATACAGCATTGTGAAGCATTATGGTAATGTTGAAACGTGTCGTTTAAAAATGTGTAGTAGTTTACACGTTTGACCGAAACCAAATATAAAATTTAGATTACAAATACAATTATACATATGTATTAAACTTTACAGCTTTTGCAACAAATATTAAAAACTCCTCCAAATATGTCATGTAAAGATTAATTTCCATTCTTCGCTTGCTAGTTATTTCGCATATTCTACCGCGTGTTCGTTTCTGTTAGTTTAAACATATTTATTTCTTTTGTACAATTTGCAATTACACAAATACATTCACATTTCTTTTGTACAATTGGCAAATATATAAACACATTCACAATACAATAAAGATAAGAAAAGGATTGAAACGAAATTATTAAATTCTGATATGGTTTCTCTTCTTGAGATAGTTTTTACACATATAAATGGCAAGGTTTTATAGAACTAACGACAAACATTTATGCCAGACAAAAAAAAGACCTTATACTTATGCTATATTTTAGAAAAAAAAAATATTAAAGGAGAAAAACAAACAAGAAGTGGAGGATTTGGTGATGCGCGGATTATGTAAACAGCTGACAACGGAATCAGAGTCGGATTGTTAAGAAAATCGTCGGGATTCGCTTATATACTCTTGGACGTAAAAAAGTATAGTGGAATTTTCATTATCGTCTAGGTTTGTATTGCCAAATAAAAATTACATTGAGATCTACGTTGCAACTTATTCTAGAACTATTGTTAATTAATTTAACTCGCATTGTGTTAAAATATGGGCACATAAAAAAAAGAAGTGATACTTTGATTCAATATCACCACAGGAACACAGTGGAGAAGCAACGTCATTTTTTGCATGAAGATGTTCATTTATCGGGCTTGATTTGGTTTTTAATCGCGTGTGAAGTATTTGTAGATAACGCTTACGGACATAGCAGAACGAAGGAATCTTTACTAAGTTTCTGTTAAGCTTGTATTTAAAGTTATTCAATGAGTCGCTATTTTTTACTTCTTGTGGTAAATTATAGTAAGTACAGGTAAAAACGATTTATAATAAAGAATTCATCTAGTTTCTGATATTCGGAGATCATTAGCGTTTCGAAGATTATACCGATAAATAGAACAAATATGTTGAGGTACCAGATCCGTTAAATACTGCGGTGTTAGTAAATTTAGCATTTTGTAAAATACTTTAAGCTGATGTTTATTGCGTCGATCTTGCAGAGATTCCCAATTAAGTTCTTTGTGTAATTCTGATAGGGAAACTAATGTTGTTGATCCACATGCAATTCGTGTCACTTCGTTTAAATTTTGTCCAATTCGTGCTTTTATGCCTGGGTACAATTATCCTAACTAGGTTAACAGTTAAACCGGACATAACCGTGTACGATGTTGGATACTTTTTATTAATTCGCACACGTATGATTGACGTTCTTAAAATCCGTAAGCTTAATATTAACAAATACTGCAGTACTTCGTGGCGTGAGGTCGGTGGTTCTTAAAGTATATTCAGAGGACAATGTTCGTAAGCATTTCACCTCAACATAGTCTGCATAGTTTTGTGCTGAAAATAAAGTTTAGTAATGAAATTAGCAACCATTGCAATGTAAAAACAGCATATTGTAATAAACTTTTAGAAGCAAAACATTTTTAATTTTAACGCTGACTGCTTAATAAGATATGCGTTAACATTAGTTAAAATGCGATTTTAATACCTTTGATTACTGATTCCAATTACTAATTATAAGTGCGGACGATTCTTAATGTGCAAACAAATAATGCAACGATCTTTATATAAATATCATTATGATATGTTGTTTTAAATGGTTTCTTAAATGTTCGGTTAAACATTTCACCTGTAATAGCAATCCACACAAGTTCTGGTGCGTCGTCATAACCAAGTTTGTACAGGTCCATCAACTTTAAAACTAGGCTACGGGTGTTCGTGTGGACGTCCTGTTCATAGACAAAGTTGGAGGATTTGTCTAAAGCATTATCACAGATGGGTGGTATTTCTATTGATGGATCACTTTCAAGGTATGCCGAAGAACAATTTGTCCGATCCGTCTCCGTGTGACCGTATGCCATCCGAATGTCAACATAGTTGACAACAAGAGGTTCTCCTGATGTAAGGCTGCAAACACAATTTGACGGCTCCATAAATGTCGACGTCTGTTTTTCAAACATTATGTGAACTGCCTCCCGTTTCGTCAAAGATTGATTGCACATACGAATTTCGTCTGAAAATGTTAAAAACAATTCGCTAGTTAGAACAAGAACAAACACTTGAGAACAGTTCCCTTGCATCCGTCTTAAATGTAAGTTGTGCTTTTTTCTGTATAGGAAATTATTTGTTTCATATTTTATCATTATACATAAACAAGTAATGTTTGTCAAACGGTTAGGTTCCTTCTAGATAAAAAGCAATATTAAAAAGAAATATCAATTGTGGTGTAGATCGCTTGAAAAACGTTGGACATAGAGAGTGGAAACTGTTCAAAAGGCCAATTTTAGATAAATTAAGGACCTTAACTGCACAATGTCTGGGTAATTTGCCTGGTTGTCGAACTTGGCAGAAATATTATCATACAAACATGTTCATGAAGTTTGGTGAAGATCGGATAGAAAACTGATAGACTTAGAAAGCTGAAACGGCTAAAAAGGCCAAATTTAGATAATTCAAGGGCCATAATCCCACAATTCCTGGAACTATATTGGCTGATTCTCGAACTTGGCCGGGATATTATGCCCAAAAACATTTTCATAAAGTCTGGTGAAGATCGGATGTAAACTGTTGGACTTAGACGTCAGAAACGAAAATGGTCTACCGACAGATAGACCGACCGACCGACATTAGCAAACCAATATACCCTGCCATCTTCGAATGGGGCATAATATTCCATTAAAGCTAAGCACTTAGGATTCTTACAATAACTTAATATGCATAAACAATTGGCGGCAATAATATAAATAATAAATATATATTAGCAATAATACGCCAAAAGAACCCTTACAAACATATAATAATTTACCCGATTAAATTAATTCAGGATTTGTAACAGCTGAATGTTTTTATTGGCGGCATAATAATGCATGCATTCGTTACCTTTAATGCACTCATATGAAATTGTTGCATATGTTGAAACTTCGGTTTTCCCGTTGCAGTTTACATTGGCGCGTCCACTGATAGTAGCACAGCTGGCTTTTGCGGAGCATTGCCGATGAAAGTTGTAGGAATGAAGTGGCGTGTAACCGGCCAAACAGTCGCCTTCTCTATACGCGCAACATCCAGCACCAGGCCTAAAATATAACCCAACCGAACAAACTGATCAATATCTTTTGCTAAATCAGAACAATGTGCAAAAGTTTGCAAACAACAAGGTCAAGTATGACCTCAAATTGAGCTCAATTATTTCTCTCATCAAAACAAGTATATATTGTTACAAGTGTTCATTTATACCAACATTATGCAAAATATGCACGTGTTTACGACAAGCTTTTTTTAGTAAATGTATTGACGATATTTGTGGTTTCTTTGTTAATTGTAATTTCCTAATTTAAAATATACAAATAAGTTACATTTAATGTTATTTCTTGGTATATTATTTTGCCGTAAAATTACATTCGACATTATCATACCTAAGACAGCTTTCATTTTTGGAACTTTCATCGCAAGACCCGACAGTCACTCCATAGCTTTGGCCAATGATGTGGATTTTCCGATTTCTTGTACATTGGTTCATAAACAAGGTATTGCACGTGCTCCAATCGCTACCAAAGCACGCACTTGCGTTGTATGTAGCGTCAGAGATGACGTAATCAGTCATTATCGAAATCAAAACGATTACTGCAATAAGTGTTTAATCTTGTATACAAGCAGTACATATAATGTGTGGAAGGATGTTAACATATTACATGTGAAATAGTGTTATGTTTAAATCAATAACACACAAACATGTACTGAGATGAAGAACTGCACAGTTGCAACCGTTTAATAATGAACCTTTGGGCTTCTGTTCTGGAAAACAAGCATTAAGAAAGATATGCTCGTTAATGCATCGAAAGCAATTTTAAGCAAGTGTGAGGGATATTTGCCACTGAAAACACACTAAAATACTGCAGTTAAAGCACAATATCGATCAAATTTAATAAACAAGGACATAAATTTGGCTTTTCAACAGGACATAAAAGTCGCATTGTCAATGAAAACAAAAGTTTCGGTTTATAATCGACAATTAACTTCTGAATTGATAAACCATAATTTGATTTTCAGCACGTCATATTTAAAAGAAATTAAAGTCTCTGATCTGAAGGCAGTTATTTCAGGTTGGTGAATACATTATCTAAATGCCAACATAGAGTTCAAATTATTTCGTCAATCTTAAATAATACCATAATGATACAATTCTGATACTGTTTTGGTAAATTCTAAATGAGTTTATTTTGTGTTTGATATATTTGTATATGTATTCGAAATGCGATGAACTCTTTGTTTCAAATGGACTACAGTTTTAAATCAAGTCACTTATTAATGATATTGTTTATTTAAATATGTCATGTAATCTATGGTCACAGCTAATTTGCTTAGTGCCTTCTGTAAAATATAAACAGTTTAGATAGCGTATTAAACTAGTCACAACGTTTAATTCAATAACCAGTTAAGCTTTTAGCAGAAAAACAAAGCAAATTGATTTCTTTTCAAAATTTCTACGCCACATTATCGACAGAAATCAGTTAATCAAAGCGTTTGTTCGTATTTCAAATTTTTTTATTTCTTCACAATTACGCATATTGGATGTTAGTTATAAGACTTCCGACCTTCATTATTGAACTGCATTTTAGATTAAACACTGAAATAAGTTTAATATAAAATGTTCAACGAGTCCGTGAAAATTGATCACATCGTCCGTTAAAATGTGTTCACACAATTATCATGATAAAATAATTGAGACTAAATACCCGCCAGAATTCTATAAGCATGTACCTTTTAGTGTATCCATTTATTCCTCGACCGTACATATGTCCTAACAAATCGTTATTAGTACAATGTAGAAACAGAATTGTATTAGTTTCTTCCGCGCCAAAGCTGCATTATGTTACGACCGGAGAATGTCCCAGCAACCCTACCTAATTAACTGTTAGAAACCCATCGAAAGTTGGGACAAATATTAAGTCGTAGCTGCAATTTGCAACTAATTATTTGTACTGGAATATCTTTATTTTAATTTTGGTGTGGTCGTGTGTTGTAGGGGAAAGTATTTAGAGGAGACCCCACCTGACCGGTATGGTGAAACACAGAATCGCGGAGAATTTGAAGAAGGAGAGTATGGTAGTGAAACATTGGTGTTATGTCAACTAACGATTACGTGTACTAACGATTACGAGTACACTCCGTAATATTTTGTTGTTTTAATTGTCCATTATTTGTTGAAATAACAATCAAACATACTAATAATTGGAATCACAAGTTTGCATTTTTTTTATCAACGAAACAAGTTATTTTAAGTTAGCAGTGGTATTCCGCAAAATACGCCACTACAAAAGTTAATCTGTGACATAGGCTTGATTTTTTTTATAATATCCGTATGTATATTTAGTCTTGGTAATACCTTTGTAAAATTAAACTAAAAATGGTTAGAGTGTTTGTATTTTGTGATCCATACCACAATATATGTCTTTCCTTATACGATTTGTTGTTATTGTGAAATAAACTTATCCAGCCGCAGTGTACAAACCTATTGTTATATACTGTGTTGTTTGGGTCATATCATATTTATTTGTTCCTTAAAGCCACATACTCCAAATTATGTAAAACGTACCATAAAAATAAAATTCAATTTTAGTGTGTACAAAGATAACACAAGTAACCAAACAAAACTGTTCTTCGTTGGTATATTGTTAATGACAACGAAAAGTCTACCAATGTTCCGTATTGTATATGCAATTATTTTAAAACTTACATTGTGTCGACCTTGCATGTAAGCAGAATGTGCTCGTGTTGTTTTCATATCTTATACTATTGGAATGTCTTCAGGTATTACACAGTTAAGCTATAGTTTAAAATAAATTCAATAAAAATCGAACATTTGCCTTGCGTTTCATAGTTAGACCATACAAATTTGATTTTATGTTTAGCGTCCCCATGATTTTTCTAAACCTACCAACCAGGCAGGAAAAAACAAACAACAATTCGATTGAAAAAAAAAACATGTTTTTTTTACAACTTACATGTATTCATGGCAGAGGTGCAAGCTAATGCAACTGTTTACTTGCAAAACTGTTATTTATAATTTTCACATTGAGAACCTACTGTAATACAGTATTTTAGCTGTGTACATTGATTAGCTGCATGCTCTGTTTTACAAATATTAGTAAAAACACATTAACGTCCTTTTTTGTCTTTTTTTTCCAAACTTGTATTCGCTTTCCAACTCGCTTTTTCATGTTGTCAAAATATTTTTGTTTAATTCAGGCATCCGAAAACCTTACAACCCGAGGACAATAAACATAGAATCTTATTTAAATATTTACAAACCTCATGTACGGATTATGTTTATAACGAATAAAGTGTTATAAATTAAAATTAAAATCGTGGAAGCTATGTATTTGCAAATACATTTTCTCTCTCAGAATAACTCGAATGATAAATATCTCCACTCAAAAATAGTTTAGAGATTACACGGACACATTATATACAAATTTGCAATGCGACTGTAAGTTTGTATGCCAACTGTGCACATATTGATGAAACCATATTGACCACACAAAGTTATTTAAAGCAATTTCCTATACTGATAATGTTGTTGTACCTGCTGATATAATTCATTTTGTAGGTAAGAACAGTAACACAAACTTTGACATAATTTTGTTACTGACCACTGACTGGAAGAATGAAGCGCCAACAACGATAATATTTAGTGATAAAACTAAAAATATGTTGGTGAAGTCATAAACATAATAAATGATTGTTTGCTCACAATACAATAAGACAAAACGGGGGTCAATCAAATATTTCCGGGGTAATACTAGATATTATCCATGTCTTTATCAAAGTGTTTAGCCTATATTTAACATTAAGCCTTAACATGTATTCAATTTTGTTTCATAGTTATTAAAAGAACATAAGTGTTCATTGTACTAAATTAGATGCATTTTTACGAAACCTACAGGAGACGCATTAAATTTACTTATAAAATTACATAATATTCTTAGAACGTATGGATGCCATACCAGTAAAAATGATAATATAAATGTCATGTGAATACTATATTGTAATGCTGCGGCGCTTTTTAATTGTACATTCCATCATCGCGTTTGTTTGATTCTGATGTAACAAACTCGTTTCAAATCATGGCTAAACAAATTGGAACTGTCATCACGTCATTTCAATGTATCATAATAAAAGTATATCATCCAATAACCTTGTATTTCCCAATAAATGATGTCAATATATTATTATTATTATTATTATTATTATCATTATTATTATTATCATCATCATTAGTAGTAGTAGTAGTAGTAGTAGTAGTAGTAGTAGTAGTAGTAGTAGTAGTAGTGGTAGTGGTAGTAGTAGTAGTAGTAGTAGTAGTAGTAGTAGTAGTAGTAGTAATAGTAGTAGTAGTAGTAGTAGTAGTAGTAGTAGTGGTAGTGGTAGTAGTAGTAGTAGTAGTAGTAGTAGTAGTAGTAGTAGTAGTAGTAGTAATAGTAGTAGTAGTAGTAGTAGTAGTAGTAGTAGTAGTAGTAATAGTAGTACTAGCTTCCAAATCTGTAAGTTTACTTCCCCATTGGTACTCTTCAGTTACTACTGCCACCACGAGTTAATCTGAAGAACAAATATATATAAATAAAAGACGTAAATATAGCAACGCAAAGATCCAACGTTGTCCATGCTTTTATCATGTGCTTTATTTCACGCAGTGTTTGCTTATGGTCACGTGGAACTTCATTCCGGCAGGGATTTAAAAATAAGCTATGCTCGGACACAGTTAAATCTCTGCGCGGAGGTTGTAACTCTTGGTAGCAGTGGTAACTGGACAGTACCAATGGGGAAGTAACCGCTGCGGGTAGTTTGTGATATCGGGATAAACCATTAATCTAGTACATGGTCACGTCTCAATGCGCACTGTTTATCTATGGTTGTCAATGTTTATTTCGCTGAAAGAAAAACGTCGTTTAATCTATCGCTCTGAATTTGTAAAAGCGTCACAACGAGTAACATGGTTTTATGCATTTTGTGTTCTATGTACAAATAAACATTTACTGCCTAATTTGGGTTTGAAGATTTTAAGTAATTGTGCTTCTAAAATTTGGGTTTATCAATACCACAGCTAACAGTTTGCCATTATATGTGTTATATCGGAATTGGTTGAAAGTATTTGAACGCAACAAGACTGCAAGTCGAAGTGGAGAGAGTTAGTTATATTCAGTTGTATCAAAGCTTTAATTTTATAGATTAAAATTATTCTTTCTGAAAAGAAATGCATTTAGTTGACAATATATGTATATGTGAAATTTGTATATAACTGTTGGCAGATACATGTAATTGTAAGAATAATAAGAAATATATTGTACGCGTTCTGAAAAACAAAGGTTAATATTGAATGTCGTGGTTGTAGTGGTTACTTTTATTGTTTATATTTTAACGTCAGAAATGTAAATATGTTGCATATGTATTCTTACCAAACCATATTGCGCAAATGGTTAGACCCATTTGTCATATGTTCATACAACGCACACAAACTGGATTCGATTCCAACTCTGAAATCGTTTTCTTAAAAGATGTCAAAACGTAGCATAATATGATGTGTACTCATTTGTTTAATGTTTCGTCATTGTAATTCGCATTTCCGATAAATAACATTGCTATTGGAGATCACTTTTTGCAGAAATAGTCCCTTTAATCCCACTGATGGGATTAAACTATTACACATCATGTCACGATCGTAGTGACAGCATTTCGAAACTAAATGGTAACAAAAGTAACTTACTTATGACTCGTTGGTCCTCATTGTCACTTGCAATTCACAATTTAAAAGTCACATTTATAATTTTGCCTCACATGTCTGATGTTTGTTAAGGATATTAGCCAAACTTAGTATGTAAATTGATGTGGTTTAAACGGTCTTTCTGCATTGACAGTCATAACTGAATAATTAACAATTTAAAAGAATCTAATTACATGTAATTGAAATCGCAATTACCATAGTTTGCAACACGTCAATCCTACAAATATCTCCCAAACAGTTTTGGATTTTTTACGTCGTTTAATATATCATTTTAGAATAAGAATAGAATGAGAAAAGAATAACCCAATATGTTTGGATCTAATACGAATGTCAATGTAATAAATACAAATATCAATATTAATTGCAGATAACTCTATACGTTGTTATTGGTATCGTGAATTTGCTCGTCGTTCTCGCCATCGCTGCACTGTCAATATGGTTTTGTTGCAAACGTCGACATCTTCGGCGGCGTAATGAACAATTAGCATATTATTCCGGTAGATTAGCATGCCTAAACTCGTCTGAATTGGCAACAGCAGTTCATTATGTGGCACCTACTTCTAAAGATGTGTTTGCAAGAAGAGAAAGGCCATTAGGGCTATTTATAGATTAATGATTGAATTCATGGAAATCATTGCATGACAAAAGCAACTCAACACGGACATCCGTTTGAATACCTATATTTATAACAGTCGACCTACTAAGCGATTTGAATTGTTTAAGCATGGAACGCAGTCCGGAAGAAAATATAACCAGACCTTCTGGTTATAAGGTTCCAATATCTATACATGGATCCATGGAACCAAAGCTTCTAGTCCACGATAACGAAATGGATATATTTGTGGAACTTGCACAATTATGTGATGAATGGCATTTATTTGGAGACAGTATAAAAGTAAGACGAATTCTTTAGATGCATGTGTTACATTAAGGTTATTTGTCACTTTGCTAGGATTTCGCATTTTCGCTATGTTAAATGTTAGTTTCAAAGGCTAGCTCAATGACTTACATCAGCTGGCGTTTTTGTTTTAACTATATATGATAACACAGTCATTGAGGTTGTTTGTAGTTAATGTAATTTGTATGGTGTATTTTATGTCATTTGGCTTTAAAAAGTTTAACTGCAGAAACTTCGGTTTACAATAGTGTTACTCTTGTAACATCCATGATATACGCATTTCATGTAATCCCATCAAATGCAATTCTTAAGATGTAGGTCATATAAAACGATATATCAGAAGTTACAAACAAAAGGTATTGCAAAAACTTAAACAAAACGACCACTTCTTGAAAAAAAAACGCGTTAATAATGTTTTAAACTTAAACTAAATTTTATTAGACACTTATGTTTAATAAAGTTTACTATAATTTAATGAAAGCTTATACTTCAGATTGAAGGTAAAGTATTTTGTCTTTCAAGTTTACTTTCCGTAAACTGAACCCAACCTAAAAGATAGTAAATTTTTGAATTAAATAGAAGGCAAACTTAGAGGCAGGACTTGCTTTGAATTGACACATTATCTAAAAAAAAAACGCATGCTTTTTGTACTGAGAATTCACAATTTTCAAGATTCAAGATTCAAAATTATTTCCAAAATATCCAGAAGGCCAATGGCCATGGAATAACAGTAACGCGATGTGTTCTAGGTTCTGCCGTTTGAAAGTGTTTGGCATGGTCTTCAGCCACACTGCACGTTTGGGATTATGTCGAGGAGTAAAACCGTGTCTGAACTTATCTGCGAGTTCCATGCTTACCAGGCAGGCGAGGACAACAGGAGTGCCAAGCTCACGATTGCAGAAACTGTACAAGCGGTACAAGCGGTATAATATGTATGTATACTATATTACAGTTTACAACGGCAATATGACTGAAGTTTTACAGCAATTATAATGAGCAGCGGATTTATATACATACACCCATGAACACGTATATGGTTCTCGTTACTTTTTAGCCCAGTTCACGGCTTACCCCTTCGAGGATCAATCCGCATTATTTTGCTGGATCCGCTAAACAACATGGCAACCGAGGCGGGAGACCGGAGGGACCTTGCATCAGAGATGGGATGTGACCTGCCGAGAATAAGGTGGCTTGAATTGCAGCATAGTCCAACACGTTTGTTGCTGAAGGCGTGGCTGCAGGAGAAGAAACAACTGTCCCAATTACAGCAACTGCTTTCGAATATTAACAGACCCGGTGCGGCAAAGAAGGTGGTAAAGATGTTAGAAGCACTAGAACAAGCAGAATAGAGTATTAGTTAGTGTGTTTGTTTTTCTCACGCCGTTGATACAGATTTAAGAGTTTTCTTTTTTAACAGAAATGGCAAATCTACAGCTAAGGTTTATTTATTATTGTCGTGGAAAAGCTTTAGCATATAATAAAGAAATAATAGGTTAGCACACACGCTTCTGCACATTATGTTGTGCAGCAGTATCCGAATACAAGTTATATTCTTATGTTTGATAAAAAATACCACTCGGACGTACACGTTTTATTTTTAAATGTAACGCCTTCTGATTAAATTGGTGTGTAACGTTCAACTCTGCAGATTACAAACTTACCACAGGTATACAATGAAATAAAGAAATAAGAAATAATCAGTAGGTGTTGAATGTATTTCCTTGAGTTTGTACTGTTTGTGTGTATTCAGATCTACAATAAGCTTTCTATACCTTTAGTTCACAAATATGTTACATAAAGATAAATAATTTATACTACGCAATATATGCAATCAAAGTAAACGCTACATGTACATAATGACCAACGATAAGGCTATATTAAAATCAAGTCATTACCAGAACCGTAATATTAAACGATGGTACTTTTGTGTTTGTATACAATTACTTGCGTTGTTCTTCAACTATGGGTAAATACGCTCTACTTCCTATTTGAAATCTAACTTCCGTATAAATGCTTGAAGAAATACTGGGAGTTTAAACTTTAAAATACATGAACATTTCACAAATGTTTACGCATAGGTCATAGACAGGTTGTATTACAGTGACACAGTGTTGAAACATTTGGTGGTTAATTTTAGGGTATTTTGTGGGGAAAGCGTATTTAATTATGCTGGGAGTAGTTCTGACTGCATTTAAACCACGATAATTACGCTGCTTTTGTTATGTTTGATAATAACAATATGATTGACTGATTAGTATGCATGCAGTTTTTGTGGACTCGGACATTTTGTCATTCGATGCCTCAACATTATTGCCCTGTCGTCATAATTTAAAATAAGTTAGTACGAATCATTACTGACTTTCGTTCAATCATTCATATTTAAAATTTCAGGTCAATTAAAAATATAACTTGTGTTGTTTTTTTTATTCATGTTGCTCTGTTTACATGAACGACATTTTAGTTTTCTTTATTTTTATTGTCTTGTTTGCAAATATGGTTAAGTGTTAAACCATGCAGAATAAATAAATGTATGGTTAAGTGTTTCGTCATATGTATGATGTGTTTAATACAATATGAACATTAGCAATTAAGAATAGTAATATACTACCACAGCGCAATCCGCAATCAGGTTAGTACAAACCGATACAAAACCTTAACATATCTTTCTCATTTTCGTTTTTGAAGTTTGATATTTTTCAAGGGCGTCCCACGAATAGTTTTGTTACTATATGTGGTTGATTGAAATGTAGGTCGAATACTTTATGATTATTTAGCATTTAACCACACTGATGCATGAACGGTGATGATTGCAGTTTCGACGGATGACTGAAGATTTCACAGGAAGCCGTGGAGGTTTCCATGTGTACAATTGCCATGTTATTGGTCATCTCACTATTTAGTATAGCTAAGCTAACCTCATTGTTAAGAATAAACACTTGATCAAGATATATTTCATTCTAAACAGACTGTTGGCTGATCAAAACTTGAAAGCACTTATCGCTATTACTTTTTTGACTCTGCAGGCTATGAAGCAATTTACAAACGCAACCCCGAGGTTTCCTCTATAAAATAGAAGGCACATACGGCGTTTCATTTGTCGAATTTTTCACTCAAAACTCAAACTTGCTATATTTCTGCATACCCCTTCTTAACGTAAGGTAATAATTGTTTTGCACAATGAATTACTTTATTTTTTTCAGTGTTATCGCCAACTGAAAAAAAGTTTTTAAAAAAGCAAACAAAAAATCACACAAATACATATACATGTATTTCAATAACACATAAAATGTCATAAAAGATGAAGTCGGTACTATAAATTTAGTTCTAGATGATGATATTACTCATCTCCATCTTGTGTATGCATATCATTATCATCATTATCCATTACCTATATCAATGTAGGATGACACTCAAATATACCAGTAGTTTAGGAAAATGGAAGCCACCCTAATAACTTGAAATGCTAGAATCTGGTTTTGCGACCATAAAATATGAGTTTGCATTGTTGATATTGCACGTTACAGAGATATGTAAAACACTGTTTGCTATTACATTATTTACTATGCGCCGATGCTTAAAAAGCAGCGGAGAGGAATATACTTGACATCGACTGGTCCCTAATTGCAGGCAATCATTTAAATAAGCATTTTAATCATTACATATATTCGTGGAAAATCAGCATCCCTTTCAAATAAACTCATAATAATTTCATGTTATAAAAAATACTGTATGATAATATGTCTTGAAATCTTGTGAACAAGCAGGATTGTAGCTGTTGCATGTTGTTACTCCATTTCATCGTACCTTAGAAAGATGCAATTACATTGGTCTTGAAAACGTTATAAAACATTGACTAATTAAATGGTAACTAAGTAAATGAATATTTTATTATATAACTGTTTAAATTTGAATGGTAATGCTTCCGGGTTATTTGTTTAGTTACAAGTATGTGTCTTGTGATTATTTCTGAGCCAAGTGTGAGAAGTGTGAGGTTCCGCATGCCTTTACACCAATTTAACCCCCCCTCCCCCCCCCCCCTCAAGGCCTTGCATTGACCGTTCCAAGACGTTAACACCAGTTTTAATCATTTTATGGATTGCACTGTGTTGTCAATTGGTATCTTGCCTAAAAATTGGATCAGATGATAATAAGGGTTTCTTAAAAAAACTTCTTAAAATTGTGAAACTACATAATTGTAATTTCGGAAAACGTAATTCAATTTTTGAAGATTTTGACATATACGTTCCAATCAAAGTTCACAATATATGTGTCTGTATCATGCAAATGTTCAAAATAATAGGGGCTTTTTTAATGAAGACTATAATTTGACTTATTTCAGCTTAATCTAAGAATAACTTAAGATCTTTAAAAATATGGACCCTAGCATATCACTAACAATTCCAAATAGTCTCACATTATGGATGATGTCTTAAGTATAGCCAAGGTAGCAAATACAGTGGTAGCAGTCATATAAAGCACTTAATGATATTATCGTTTTTAATCATGATCCCAGTGTTCTGTACACCCCTTCACAGTTTATCGGATGCGTATCTCGTATCGGTTCAATATCAATATTGCTATCGTTATCTCATTTTTTATATCTGTTCGGGTATTATTTTTTTATCACAATATACTATTGCTCTTATTATTCTAATCCAAAATATATATGTTTTCATAAGTTTAAGTTTGTGATACATATTTTTTGTAATCAGTTTAAACCACTGTATCGCAGATGCAACGTGTATGCTTTAATTGCAATATTCCATTTGAACTAAATGGTTCATAAATAATTTAGCAAGCAAATGCTTGACGTAGTGATATAAAGTGCATGAACATAATTGAAATTGAACACGCGGTTAATCCGTACAATGTTCTCTAGCTGAAACAACCTACATAACAATGGCTCTTGATCTTTAGTATGCCTGGATTTTTTTACTTAGTTTGCGTAATTCTCGTACTAGCTGTAACGGTATCTAAATCAGATATGTCGCAATTATTCTTGTTCCGCACCTGAACCGCGCTTATTTTATGGAAACTACTAAAATTGTGTGATATGGCTCAGGTAATAAGACACGTACGTTTCACAATATATTAAAACCAGTGAATGTAATATTACCTATAAATAATATATACTGACTATAAAAAACGTAATGATAATACACAATGCCTGAAGCGAGTATTTTCTTCAAATAACTTAGGCTATACAAATTTGAGTGTATGTTTAGCGTCCCCATTATTTTTTGAAACCTACCAACCAGGCATGAAAAAACAAACAATCAGTCAATAAAAAACATTTTTCTTTCACAACTTATCAATGGCAGTGGTACAAGCTAAAGCAAATGCTTATCTGCAAAACTTTTACATTACCTCTTCATATTGGGGACCTACTTTAACACAGTATTTTAACTGTGTAAATGGACTAGTTGCACAATTTTATTTTTTTAATATTGGTAAAAACACCTAAACGTCATTTTTTGTCAATTTTTTTATGCTTTCCAACTTAATTTTTCACATTGTCAAAATTGTGTTTTTTTTTCGTTCAGGCATCCAAAAACCTACCAGACCGAGGACGCTAAACATAGAATCAAATTGGTATAACCTATGACGTGATTTGTGATTCTGCATTATAACTGGTATTTCTGCAACGTCAATTTAATGTTTTATTAATTTTCGTTGTCCACAATAGCTCTTGAAATCAGACAGTATGTAGACAATATATTTGTTGGCTTGCAACATTTATCCTGTATGATTTGATGTACAAACCAAGCAAGTAAAATGGTATTTTTATTATATGCTATACAGGTATGTGTTAGTGTTCACTTCAGGAAAGTTTCGTACTCCTGATATTGTGAATAAACGTTTAACATGGACATACGCTTCGTTTAATCATTCACATTAAAGATAGAAGGCATTGACTCATTTGGAAATTGCAATCATTTTATAAATGCTGTTATCGGGGTTAATTCCGTTCAATGTGAAATTGTTATGATACTGTTGCAATTTATAGTTTTTTGTTGGTTCGTAGTTACTTTACATGTATCCATGAACACACTCAGTAGAACACACGTAAACTTAACAAACGAATATATGTCATTCATGATAATAAATATAATTATTCGGACTCACATAAGACACACCATCCAAGGTAAACGTTTCAAATTTTTAATTTGTGGATCCAAAGACATATTTGACATATAATAAAATGAATGACGCCTTTAAATGGCGAGATCTGCAAAGGCTACACACAACTCTTTTGTTCCAGAAAGCACACTTCATGCCTGACAAACAATGCCGTAAGTAAATAATCACCATGCAATGCGACTTGTGTTCAAATGACGCTCTGACAGTATCTGGTCACAAAGTCACGTAGTTCATGTTCCGAGGCGTTGACCCCAGTTTGAATCATTTTCTGTTTCGTGTTGTGTTGTGTGTATTGCACTATGTTGTATAGGCGAATGGTCGATTGTCTCAAATAAAGGAGGATGTTAATAAGGGTTTCTCTCCTGCTGATGTTTCCGGGGTTTTAGTGATCTTATTTTGTTTGACCTTGATGTAAACATGCTGCACGATGAAGTTGCGTGATCAACTATCCAATATTAATTAAATTTAATCTGCTAATAATAAGGCTTTTAAAATAGTTAATAACTGTTTCCCTGTAGGAAAAATACTTAATATAATGTATGTGCTGATATGTTTCTTCATTCTAATATAATGGCGGGAATCCATATACTCTGTTAGTACTTACTTTCTTACAATTTATGTAATGTGCAGGAATACATGTATGGCAATAACGAGCGTGTTTATATACTGCAAGGGAAAATGAGCGAGCTACGGCAAATAGTGCGCGCGAAGTCGTATACGTTGTAATATGACTCTACAATTTGTCAGCTTCGAAAAATGGTCCCATACAGTTTAACAACATCGGCACGTAATGGACATGTACTTGAAATTAAAAATGTAGTCTACTTTTCCTTAAGATGTCAACTATAAACGATTTCTCTTATAGCAGTACACTGACAATGACTGGATTTGAAAATAAAACAATTTCCAACATTGTTTTCAGATATGCCAAAAATAAAAGAATTTTTTTAATAAAGAAGCCAAAGGAAATTACTGGCTCTCACATATATTGGAAATGGGTCGTGTATGAATACAAACCAATTAAAATTGACCTACCAATAAAGCATTTGTAACGCGTTTGTCGATATTTTTAAACACATGTATCACTAAAACCCTGGTCACACATAGTCATAAACAGGTTGTTGGAGCTTGGCGGCTGGTTGTCGATGGTCGCCGACTGGTCTTCAGACCCATTTTGGTCGCAGATGGTCTTCGATGTTGCATCGAAGACCGTTTGCCGACCAAGCAGGTCGTGAGAAGGTTTTCGTTGGTTTTTATTTAGTCGGCGAATAAATCGCAGACTGGTCTGCAACGATCGACGACTAGTCGCATACCAAGTGTGACTAGTCGCAGACCAAGTGTGACTAGTCGCAGACCAAGTGTGACTAGTCGCAGACCAAGAGTGACTTGTTTCTGACCAATTTGTGATCGCCGACTGATAAGCGATTGATCGCCGACTGATTGCCGACTGCTCGGCGATTAGTCGGAGACCATCTTACGACCGCTCGCCGTGTTACCTTCGTCTCCAAAACACATTTAAAAATGAACGCACAATTTTACAATCATTCTTTTAAACGTGACAAGAAACGTAGTTATAATTTAAAAGTGCCTTTTCAAATAAAGGAATGGGCATGGATATTGCCGGATATGGAAAGTGTACTTGATAGTTTACCTTAACATTAAAATGTGCTGCCGGGCATAGTAGAAAATAATAATAAACAAATTATAATTGAATAAGATAATCAACATAACAACGCGAATAAATTCAGTTTCTTAATTTTTCACAAGGCATAGATTAAAATATAGCCCAATGTCATATATATAGGCAAACGTTTTTTTTGAACAATGAGAAAAATCACAGAACTGAATTAAATATCGAATAATCCTAATTCCGCCCACCGAGAATCGACAACCAGTCGCCAACCAATCGCCAACTGATCGCCAACTAGTCGCCAGCCAGTCGTTGATGGTTGTTGGTGGTCGGAAGACGATTGCCGACTTATCGTACGACCGGTCGCCGACCAGTCTTAGATCAATCGCCAACCAGTCTCCGACTAAAATTCAATTGCTTTTTCTGGATTTCGGTCGCCAGAGGTTGTCGTTGGTCGCCGCAAATTTTAGTTTTCGGTGGTCGGTAATCGGTCGGCGACCTATGTGTGACCTATGCAGCGCTAAAAATAAGCACAATGAATGTTTATCCGAATGGCATGGTGGAAAGCGTGACGTGCGTTTGATCATGAGGTAGTAGTTTATGGCTCCAATCAAGATCCTAGACAGAAAACATTAGTTTAGTTCAGATAGTTTTTTGCAGTTTTTCATATATTTTATGTAAGAAAATACGAACATCTGTGAACATCTGTGAATAAGAACATTAGACAGAGAGAGAAACATTAATCGAAAAGAAACTTTTCAACAACTCCGTCAGAATCTCTATCGCTTCGTTTTAACATTAAATGGGTGCATTGAGCTAGCTAAAACGACACCCAGTTAACAACATGTGTGTATTACAGCAACAGACATTAACGTTGCGGTAATTGCTTCAATGAGAATAGGTGGAGTACATTTACTTAGACAACATGTTACCTTGCGAAAGTGATCCGACATTAATTTTAGCTGAGTTTGTCATTAAATCTTCAGGCAAATTCAACAATATGTATATCAGAAACATAACACTCCAGGTGGATAAATTGATTAACGATGGATTTATCAAACAAGATGCCGGTAATCAACTTCACGTGCATATTTGAATAATATGTATAGGTGTTTCGATAAACAATATGTCCACATGAGAGGAGCGTGAGCAGTATAATGATAGTTTACACAAGTAGATTTAACAATAGGACCTATCAACACTATTGGATAATGTCCTATGACATTTTGTCTATTTTGTTGCTATTGGTGATAGCCTCTTCAATGCTATTGTGCGACAATGCATTTGTTTATTTTCACACCACGACCTATTAACGATAAAAATAAGATCATACCACTTAATAACTCACGTAACGAACTTATATTTTCTATACACTGCCTTTACAAAAGTAATTTTTTGTTGTGTTACTCTATACTTTTTGTTTACAGCGTGGCGTCTTAACAGAAACGGTTCGCAGAAGCCGGCTGAACTTGCAATATTTCAGTAGAAAGATTTGATATCAATAATGAATAAATAAACAAATATATTCAAGTGCTGAAGATAAGATTTATTTCATGATGGGAATTTAATGAAACGGCGAGCTAGCTGAGCGCTTGCTCTGTCAACTCGCCAACAGCATATTGACACTGAAGTACTTGGATCGAGCTAGAAAGAGTCAGGTTTAATACTTCACACTGTGTAAATAATAGTAATCAAACGGTTGTTTGTCATATATTCATCAATCACATTCATTAAACAAAGGATTTTAAGTACGTGTAAACATCACCATTGAACGTTTCCTGTGACTGTCTTTTGGCCATTGGTTTACACCAATTTCCATTTCAATATCATTTAGACTATAATAGAACGATAGTCTAATCTTCCTTTGAAAAACAATTACTGTTTTATTAAAATGTGTTATCGAATACATATTTCAGCTAAAGTGTCCCTTATCTCACAGTGTTTTATATTATGTCTGTATATATTTCATCTGAAAGCATTTTAAACATTTGACTGGGTTTCTTTATTTAGTTGTTTGAAACTTTAAAATGGTGGCCTATTTAGCTGTTTATAAATGAACACTAAAACCAAGTTCAGACAGTATCATATTCATTGCAGCTTAACATACTCCTGGCCCTGTGTTCACAAAGAAAGTTTAACCTGATTCTCAGGTTCAAGATGAGCTTGAGCCAGATATTTTAGTATCAGGCTCAAAAATGGCGTTTACTAAAAACCATTATAAAATTTAATTTGGGGTTATATATATACTATACACATTTATGAGCTCCTATCAGCGTAATTTGGTACCTGATATAAAGATTGTAATCAAATTCTTACAAAATTTATGTTATTTTATATAGGAGAAAATTTATTTTGCTATTAAAATATCTTTTAAATTCCGCACAATTGAGTTAGATGTTCAAGATCAGCTAAGACTGAACTTGATCCTGCAGTTAATCCTTTTAGAACAGGAGGCAAGAAGCACATTATCAATACCAATATAACATTGAATTACAACATGAATATACGTGTGAAGCAGAAACAATACTAATATACTAATTATATAATATAACATCAGCTGCCTGAGTAAGTGAATAATAACATCCATCTTAACATCGGTATCCAAGGTATTATCAACAGGCAACTGCCGAAACTTTCCGAACATTTGTTGGTAATTCAGTATATTTCAAATATTCATATTTCTAGCGAAAGCCAGCAACAAACGCTATATTCCGTACTCACAAAGTAATTTCTGTAAGAAATCAAGTATTCTTTATGTTATTTGTAGATATGAAACCATTTTTAAAGGTTATTTAAAACGATAGGTTTTGTGCCGATTTTAAGGATTTTGAATCAGAAATTGTCGAATACGAATTTTTTTTTTAAGATCATGATACCTTAAACAGTTTGCTATCAAGATACAAAGGACCATCCATGGATATTTAGATAATTTCTTTGAGCTGCTTTACGACACCTCTGTTCCCTGATATTTTGACATAATTGAACGTTTTAGTTACACATTGTTTAGTTGCTTCTTAAAATCTTCATTCCACCAGTTTAATTTCGATGTGTAACAAGACGGCGACGTGTAACAAGCCATCGACGATGCGACAACGCGTCATATTAATTTTTATTTTATGCAGATCTCGCACTTTGTAAAACGTGGACACACGAAACGCACAGCGATAATTGTCGTCCAAATCTCGCATCGTTGCATCGTTGCGGAAAATTATCGCAAAAATTTCGCATCGTTGCACCGTGTGCTAGACCGCGACGACGCGAGAATTAGGCGATAGTTATCGCTGCGTACAATTTCATAGACAAGTCCAAATTTCGTACACGTCTATAAGCTTTCTCAGAGCGAGATCTGCGGAAAATAAAAGTTAAAATATCGCATCGTCGCATCTTTGAGGTCAAACACAAGGCGAAATTAAACTGGCGGAATCATTATTCTGTAGAAAATAACAATTACATGCCAATAAATAATACGTTAATTTTAGGACAAGGATTGATAAAGAAGCGTCGGCTCTCATGGATCTCAGTATCTATGAACTAATTCTAATCGAATACAGATCACTTTGGTTCTATTTCATGTGTTTGATTGCGATAATTAATTCAGAGTCCGAGTATATACATATATAGGAAATAAGTAGCATTTCATTCGTTTTCTCATCAAATCTTTTCAGACATATTAAATGTTTCCTTTGAAGTTGAATCGCTAGCATAAAAGGTATTTTCAAGCAGTTTTACGAATACAACGAATCACTGTTGCATATACATTGTTGTCCTAGTTCCAAACGCACTACTTTTGATTGCACTGCAATTACTTTTCGATTTACTTTAATATGTTTAAACAATGCGTGCATATGCACGATAAGGAAATCATAGAGGTTCACTATTGATATTCGTGGCGCATTCTGACGCTACAATCCACATACTATCGTAATAGATTCTATACAATCTGTAATTCATTAGGACAATTTTATTGAAATAGCTACCATGGCTATCAGCGAATCAAAACGTCGCAAAGCCACAGTGTATTGTTGTATTGGAAAGCGAGACAAACGCTTACTATAAGAGCTGATGTCGCGAAAAAGCTGACAATGCTGGACCGCATATTCCGATGGTGTCTACGACACTATAAATTACACGAGGTGATTAATACTGGATTAACATTGAATCGTTAAATCAATTAATGACGTATATAATGTGATTTTACGCGTATTTAAATATTGTTGAATTGATAAATATGATTTGGAATACGATTATCAAAATTTAAGTTTGTGGACTCATCGAAAAGTCGGTGCTCGAACAGTTTCGTTCAAAGGACATATCCATGAAAGTAAACGGCACTCCGTACCAAACCAGGTGGGAAAAGACACGAGCATGGAGCATTGCAAACGTTCGACGTTGCCATGACTGTTTTCCGTGACTTTCGTCGTATAGTAATTAACCATATTTAAATTTGTGTAAATAAAATATGGAAGACAAATATCCTAATGCGTTTATTGTCATCGTTGGATGCATGCTCTGTTTGGAAACAATAGCCGGCATTGGGTTGAATACATATATGACACAACGTTGGTGGACAGAGAAGCGAATAGGTCCGCAGACAAACAAGACTGGTCAAAATTTTATCACTAGTTTAAAGGTGATTGACGCCCTGATATGTCTACTAGTTATTCCGGCGACATTTCTAGTTTTACTAACGGACAACAATCAAAACATAGGGTTTTGCTTCGCCAAAGAATGCCTAGTTGTGTTTGCATCTTCTGGTAGCTCCTTCGCTGTTCTGCTTATAAGCGTCGACAGGTACCACGCGGTAGTTAAGCCAACAGAGCACGTGATGACAATGTCGCGCGTTTGTAAGTGTAAGATAACACTTGTCACTATTGGCATCGTAGGTCTTACTCTTCCGGCATTCAGCTTGATCCTGGGAGATTATTCGTATGATTCTACACACAATAATAGTATATTTCCATGCAGGACAGTTGTGTGGATGTTTAAACCGTTTTATATATACGAGGCGTACTATATAATCTGGTTTATAATTGCTGTGATAACTGTTTTTCTGTGCTATAGATCCGTCCTACGAGTGGTTAGACAACGAATTATTGCAAGGAAAACAATAGTTGTCAGCATTACGAGTAACTCGGCAGACAACGCCGGCATCGGTTCAAGATTTCGCAAGAAAGAATTCAAAGCCACACGTGTTGCCTTTGCGATTGTGATGTCCTTTCTTATTTGTTGGGGACCGCATATAGTGGTTACCATTATTCAGATCTGCAATCCTGCTAGTATTACAATTGATATGCTTCAAACGTTCAGTCTAGTAATAGCCTTCCTGACACCCGTCATTCATCCTCTGATTTACACTCACGAACTCTCAAAGCGAAATACAAACAGGCACGTTGGAAATAGTAGCACAGTTCTCCAGCCATTACGAAGAAGCTTGAAAGTTTCTCCGGAGCAAACTGTTGCTTCAAGTACTTGTAGTCCTAAAGACAGAGTCGCTGTGTTGGGTACTGACAATGTTATAGGATTAAAAAGTATGTTAACATGATACTCGCTAATTTTTCTTTCAAAGAACAAAATTATCGTTGTTAAACTTCCCAATAAACAACGCAAAAAGAAGTCCCGATTCTATGCGGAGCTTGGTAAAAAGTAGTTCCAATAACAATTGTAAAATCATATTGTCAAATCAAGTTAGAATCAAAATATTTTTCACATTTAATTTATCGTAGTTTATTGTCCAATAAACAACTCTTTGATGTTCTGATGCGTGGCTATTAAACAACTTGTTCTAATACCCTCGTGGTTTAATTCCTGCGCATCATAACTCCAAATCGGTGTATATTGACCGATAACAACGATAAATCGAACATTATTTATTTATTAACATATGACATTGTACATTTAATTCGTACTCTGTAATATTCAATCGACTCATATTACAACAGAGTCCACGTGTGCATTAAAGGACCTATGTCGGCGAAAAATTGACATATTACAATGTAAATGATATTATATAATAGAAATGCGCTTTATAAAGATATTTGCATAAAATAAAATAAAAACAGAATATAATACACAATTAGATATTTGAATAAAACAAAACAGCAAAAAGTATTACAAATTAAAACCCAAAGCAGTGATCGAACTCACGACTAAAGAGTCATACGAAGAAAAGGCCAGTAGACAGCGCTTTAACCAACTGCTCTAACATGATTGGTAAGAAGTAGAGTGTAAACTCTGATTATAGAAAATACTCACAATTATGACGTCAAAATATAAACATGAAACGGGCCAAACAAGCAAGATCCATATTATAAATTGATTTTTATCTCAGAATGCGTGCACTCTTTTTTCATTATATACACCCTGTTTTAACCATGATTATATGTCAGTATTAATATCATAATTCATAATTTCAGAATTTTGAGGAATTGCCTCCCCCCCCCCTCGCCCTTGAGGCCCTTTGACATAGTCCCTTTAAAGTCATTTCTGCGCGTAATTTCTTATGCTATCTTTGATGCATAATACAAAGGTAAATATGTAATGAAAATACAAAGACAACATATTCCTATGTTCCCAATTAAATCTACAAAATTGTACGGTTCAATGCAATAAAGTGTACCAAGAATAGTGGGTTACAATGGCAGTTTTAAACGCTTTTAGATCATAAAACTGAAGCAACATCGAAATAAAATTAAAAGAAATCCTTTTAAAAAACAAAACACGTTTGCTAAGCCATGCAAATTATACTATTTAGCGTTTATTGCAAATTCAGCATGGGCACTGACAGAACCAGTTAAACTGGTATACTTTCCTAGACTCTTTTAAAACAATCCTTGCGAAATAAGTATGGCTTAACCATTTATTGTTAGTGATTAACTTGTATAACGGATCAAGCTTTGGACTCTCTCCTCTATTCTCTTTGTGGTTTAGTGCATCGTTATATTCAGAACTTTGGCTTTGATGCCATTGAATTATATTGGCCATTAAGTTTTTAATGTGAGGCCAAACGTAGACCACTCAAGACTTGAAAGGAATGTGCGATGGCCTGTGTTATTGACGTGAAATCCTTGTGCATAAAATGCAATTATCGACCACCGGACTCAGGCAAGAAAATAATGAAAGCATATGACCTAACTTAAAACTAACTTTCCATGTTCACAAACGTCATATGTTTAGTAAAACTATACTGAACCAAAAAAGAAAGTACATGCCAAATTGTTACGGTTACGTAAGAGATGTACATACATAAATACATGTGGCTATTGTAAAACGTTCTACTTTGCACAATCGACCATCTAATCTCAGCGGATTCATTAGACAAACGTACACAACAAACAGAAGATTTCAGTCAAATCTATTGAAACGTTAAACTTTATCTACATTCACATTCAAACTTAGCGAAACTTGTAGGTTCAGTATTGAATAACGGAGCACATCAAAGCATAATGTATCGAGCAGATTGTTACTACGTGTGTACGTGTGCTACG
This sequence comes from Congeria kusceri, assembly GCA_027627225.1. Taxonomy (NCBI): domain Eukaryota; kingdom Metazoa; phylum Mollusca; class Bivalvia; order Myida; family Dreissenidae; genus Congeria; species Congeria kusceri. The sequence continues at coordinate 99,772,166 of CM051024.1, forward strand.
TTTAGTGAATTAACTCCAGTGCAAAAGCATTGCATAGTGAAATCTAGCTTCATATGAATGTAAATATTTGTATTTGTTAAATAAAGAAGAAAGCTCTGAACATTAACTTAGTGATAGATGTGTTTGTTATATATTTTTCTACGGTTTTAACACAAATAAATAATAAAATCCTACAATCGCATGCATTATTGTCCAAAAATATTACACTTGTGAAACTACAACTACATCAGCAGGAGAGAACCTTTATTAACATCATACAGTCCAAGTGACCAAAATCCCATACAACACCACCAAAATCCCATACAACACCATATGCCTGTAATGAATGTATAAGCAATAGGAAAACACAAAACACAAAGAGGATTAGAACTGAGATCACCGCCTTGGAACGGCCGAACGTAACGCATACAGTATTGGAACCAATTTTAAGACACGCCATACTTCTCCCCGGAACATTTATCCACCAGTTATCATACGTACCTTTTAATGCAGTAAACATTTTAATGACCCATTTAAGAATGCTTGCGTATAGTCAGTATCAACTTGTAACATAATTATGTGATCAAACGTTTAGTTTTGATATGTAAACATTGCTGAAGAATGTTTACTATATAGTGCACGCATGAAATTGATCGCTTTGAAAATCAAAATTATGTCTTGTAAGATGTATGCACATAACTGCCTCATATGAAATGAATGAGTTCGTCAATCTCTAAAAAAAATATCACAGTTTTGCCTAATTGTTCCAATATCGGTGTTAAGTTTACTCAGAACATTTTTGAAAATATTAATCAATAGTATTTACTACTTAAGAAAACCATATCAACGATAAGGACCTCACGACGATAATTTCTTTAAAACATCTTAAATTAAAATATTTAAACTAACATATAATAACAGTTAAAATAAGGTATATATAATGCGAAAAAATTTCGCATTCTGAGATAAAATCATTTAATCATCTGAATCGTGTTTGTTTGGCCCTCTTTATGTTTACATGTTGACGTCAGTATTGTAAGTATTTTGTATAACCATAGTTTGCCCCTTTCTTTACAAAGTAGATTAGCGCAGCTGATTAAAGCGCTGCCTACTGTCATATCTTCGAATGGCTCCTAAGTCCTGAGTTCCATACCTGCTTTAGGTTTTAATTTTTACAAACATTTGTTGCTGAATTGTTTAACAAATATCTCATTATGTATACTATTATTTATTCTTTATTTAATGTGCAAGTCTTAGTACAACGCATTTCTATCATCGCATATCATTTATAGTGCAATAGGAAACCAATTATTCGTTGACATAGTCCCTTTCATGTGAGTGTTTAGTAAAATGTTAATTTAAAAAAAAGAAATGAATACATTCCTTTTATTGAATGTACTGTAAAAGCAACTTTGAATTTGGCTGAATATATGAATAATGAACTTGTGTTTAATAATTGTGAAATCACATCACGCATGATTGAATGGAACGTTCGATAGTGATATTTACACTGATTATTAAGTAATTGATTAATGGCTGTAATTCTTGCCTTAAAGTGTCCGCAAAGAAAAATCCTAATTTACGTATTGTTTATTCTCAGTCCGCATTAATGTAATTTTAGTATATATTTTTGTTCTGATAAGCAAACAGCTTTCAATCAAATTAATCAAAATACATGCAGGTATGTATGTCAAACAATCTTGGAGTCTGGTCACCGTGAATTCAAATAACACTGACCTGAGCTTTTTATTACTGTGAAGTGTCTGACAATTTTGTTAGTAGATATATAGTTGAACATAATTTGTAGATATCAGTAAATATATACGCATAAATCAATATATAAGGCGCGTCGTGGGGAAACCAGTCTTAATGCATGTGCGTAAAGTGTCGTCACGGATTAGCCTGTGCAGTGGATTTATGTTTAGAAGAGACTTCATTGAAACAGAAAATACCATAAAAGCGGAAAGTGCCGTCCTGGATAAGCCTGTGCGGACTGCTATTCGGCATTCCCGCATTCCAACGAGGTTACTGTTGTTAGATTTACTTTCCGTGTGCGTGCGTAAGTAGTTCTGTGTCTTCATTCTGAAGTTCAGTATATTGCAAAGTTACAATAAATACATTAAAATATTTCAAAAGTAATTAACCTTATATAATCTGAATTTAGACCGATTAATATCAATAAGGCATCCATTAAAAACTAGCACACATTAAGATTTTATATTATTTGAGATGGGTAGATATGATCTTTTATATTATTTTATATTTTTATATTATTTGAGACGGGTAGATATGATTTTTTAAGCACGTTAAGCATGATTAAATATTTGTACGTATAAAGTAATAAGTGCACCTGAACATAATGCATTAGTGTTAGATATAAGTTTAATGTTAGAAAAATCATAAATATCTCCTTAAAATATAGGTGGGCTAAACAAGTTATGTCTGTATTAATTTCATTAGATTTCTTCCATGTTATCGCAGGGATTAAGAGTTTGTTCATATTTTGTTGCACTTTTCAACACTGGATTTATGTTAAATTTATTATGCGTGTTAGTGGCTTGTTTAACAATTCATCAAGAGGCTTATTTTTTATTACAGTTTACTTCAGTTTAGTTAAGTTTAAAGCTACTTATTAACCTCGATTGCATCGAAAGTCTAAGACACTCTCGCGATCGTTTCCTGGGTAGAACCATTACTTGGTGTATTTGGGGGAGATCTTGAGAACGCTCCAAGAGTGGGGATCGAACCCGGGCCATCCCGATCGCTAGGTGGACGCCTTATCCACTACGTCACCGCGACTTCAGTTTGAATATCAGTTTGATCTTTCTTGTACAATTGTCGAAAAATTAAAAAATGAGCTCTGAGAAAGCTAAGGTTATCATATGATCAACTTAACATCGAAACCGGTTGATTGAATGACACAGAATGAGATAGCCAGGATCATTTTATGCCAGCATATAGCAAGTACATGTATTATTGATTCGCCTTTTATTGTCAATAAGATTTTAATAGTAGCGACAAAACAGTTAAAAATACACATTGGCAGTTATTTTCACTTTTTAGAATCAGCCATTGTTATATCAGGTTGCCTAGGTTTTTGGACCGCGTATTCACGTGATCAGTGGGTGGAGTAGTCGCCCTCCAGGCGTCATTTCAATTAAGAAATCACCATTAAAAGGCCAATACATTTCCTTGTTATTTTTATCTAATCTCTAGACTGATGTGTATGTGAAATAGCATATAAAAACAGGCTAAAATACAATGAAATAATCGGCAGAACGCCGGCAGACTACCATCGGGACCAGTGAAGGCATGTGCACTATGCCGAGTTTTCTTCCATCTGTTCACTCCGGTCGATGCGTATCAATCGAGTTTAATGTGGTCTCGGCATAAATTCGATTAAGCATATATACGTATATAGCAAAATTGCAATGCCAGTAGTTACAGAAATACCTGTACTAGTTTTGTAAAATCAGTACAAACCGCAGTTTTAGTGTGATCTCATTTTCAATATGTTTTACCTCCTGTACATATAATTATTACTATAATACATGTATGTGGAGTGGCTTTTTTGGTCATCGTTATAGCAACACTCAACCACTCATATTAAAAGCATCATTCAAAATCAAAGGAAATTATAATGTAATAGTGTTTTAAAACTTCGCTTGATTGGGCGGGCGATTGTTCCTTCTACAATGTTACTATACTTGTGCACACCTAAAACAATCTAGTGATTATTAACCCTCACATTCGAAATGACTTCAGCAACTTAGAAAAAATATATTTGAGTTTGCTTCACATAAATAAACAGCCAAAAATCCAGAAATAAACCCCAAAAAACCCAACAGACTTTCTACCCTGATTATTTCTAACAACTCTCTACATTGTTCTCTTTTATGAGAAGCTTTAAAGGCCAAAAGCCCCGAATGCCTTTTGATCCCACTGTTTATACGAACAGATAATGAATCAAATGAACAATAGTTCCACCAAATCAAACTGCTCAACTGGTTGCACTGTTATTGTTGCGCGGTGCAGCAACATGTTCTGCACAGGCTCAACAACAATTAAAAGCCACGACTTGAACCAACTAAGCCACAACATCAACCAACTAAGCCACAACATCAACAAACTAAGCTACAACATCAACCAACTAAGCCACAACATCAACCAACTAAGACAGACCATGAACCAACTAAGCCACAACATGAACTAACTAAGCCATTACATGAACACAGTAAGCCACAATATGAACCAACTAAGTCACAAAATGAACAAACTAAGTCACAGCATAAACCAACTAAGTCACAACATGAACAAACTAAGCCACAACATAAACCAAGTAAGTCACAACATGAACCAACTAAGTCACAGAATGAACCAACTAAGTCACAACATGAACCAAGTGAGTCACAACATGAACAAACTATGTCACAACATGAACCAACTAAGTCACAATATGAACCAACTAAGCCACAACAAGAACCAAGTAAGCCTAAACATGAACCAACTAAGTAACAACATTAACAAACTAAGTAACAAAATGAACCAACTAAGTCACAAACATCAACCAACCTAGCCACAACATGAACCAACTAAGGCACAAAATGAACCAACTAAGTTACAACATGAACCAATTAAGTCACAGAATGAACCAATTAAGTCACATCATGAACCAAGTAAGCCACAACATGAACAAACTATGTCACAACATGAACCAACTAAGTCACAAGATGAACAAACTAAGCCACAACATGAAGCAACCAAGTCACAACATGAACCAACTAAACCACAACATCAGCCAACTAATCCACAACATGAACCAACTAAGCCACAACATGAACCAACTAAGTCACTACATGAACCAATTAAGTCACAACATGAACCAATTAAATCACAACATGAACCAAGTAAGCCACAACATGAACCAACTATGTCACAACATAAACCAATTAAGTCACAACATAAACCAATTAGGTCACAACATGAACCAAGGAAGCCACAACTTGAGCCAACTAAGCCACAACATGAACCAACTAAGCCACAACATGAACAAATTAAGCCACAACATGAACCAACTAAGTCACAACATGAACCAACTAAGTCACAACATGAACCAACTAAGCCGCAACATCATCCAACTAAGCCACAACATGAATCATCTAAGTCACAACATGAACCAAATAAGTCACAACATGAACCAGCTAAGCGACAACATGAGCCAACTAAGTCAAAACATGAACCATCGAAGCCACAACATGAACCAACTTAGCCACAACATGAACCAACTAAGCCACAACATGAACCAAGTAAGCCACAACATGAACCAACGCAATAGCACAAATGGTCAAAGACTGAGCATTCTAAAATCAGAACAAACATATATACTAAAAATTACATCAATAGTTCTAATTCGCATTCGCATTTGCTTTCGTGGTTCGCGGTTCGCTTTTGACTATGCAATTGTCAGTTTCTAACGTTCAAATTTGTTAATAATTTTAATATAATAATAGCAAGTGTGCAGCACATCATTTGATAATTACTTCAGACATGAAACTTTCACAAAATTGGATATAGCGCAATTATGATTTTTTATTAAAAAAAAAAACATAACAAAGATCCTTGAGCTATTGGATCCAAGGATATTAAGACAATTATTTTTAATTTATTATTTCTCCTAGACTGTATGTAATTGATACGTGTCGTTATATACTATATTTTTGTTACGCACCTGTTCCGGTGTTATGACATATGTAATACTAACCATATTAATGTGTTTTGAAAATCCGACATCATGTGATTATTTCTCAACATTAGAATATTCAAACGCAGATATAATTTACACAATATTAAAGTCTCTTCTTGCAGTGTATCACCTCTCAGTAAAGATGTATATCATCGCCACACATTACAATTAGATCGAGTTTGTCGTTTGCTTCCTAAAATATATAGGAGTAACAAGAAACTACAGACATGTTGACGTGAAAGAATATGGTGTTTATGAAGAAACCACACGATTATCAAAATATAAATCACAAACATTGTAGTTCGTGTAAACCACATATGCTGTATAAAGTATCGCAAGTACAAGCTGAACCAATGCTGGTTTTAATACATGACACCAGTAATAAGATTACATCTTAATAATGCAACTTAACGTGAATGAACAAACAAATGTTATCAACATTAATCTGTAATTAATAAGAATCAACATTTCGTCATGTGCAATAACAAGTTACCAGCAAAACGTGTCATTGCCGTGATGGTGTTTGTAATATTGTAGAAACCGGGTAAAGGTACGGCCATGCACGCTCCGACCTCATTCAATTGCGATAAACGAGATCATAAAAGAATACAAGAATGTACGAGATCAGAAAATGATATAAGAATGTTCCGTAGACTATGTGCAAGTTCCCAGCAAATCGTGCAGTTAAGGCTCATGTCATTGCTCCACGGTGTTTGTACATGTAATATTGTTATTATCAGAGAAGAGAAGATCATGCACGCGCACAAATCTCCAACGAAAAACGACGTCATAAAAACAATATAGTCAACAACCGTCTAACATGAGGTTTCAGAAGAGCAATGGATATTGTACCGTGATATATAGACAATAAGCATTGCACATACATTTATATTATGGTATGGAATAGTATGTTTCTACATGAGTTACTTAGAGACACACCCTAACCTTGTACATTTTACATTTATATTCAATATTCTGTATTATATTTGGAAGATAAATTCAAGTCGGCGGTCGCAAATAATATCTAAAAATACTGAATGAAAATCCATGGTTTGTTACAGTAAATGACATACTGGCGACGTCAAATAAATCTGCATTTCTTGGCATGGTCACGGCAATACATCTTGATATCAACCAATCGGGAAACCAGACGAAATATGTTATGCAGGTTTTGACGAAAGTTATACTTTTGTATTTAAATTACAACTGAAGCAACTACATTCAAACATGCATCACACGCGAGAAATGATATGTATTCATTAGAGATAGACGTACGCATCATTTAATCTATCAAACAGTGTTCGCCCAGTTAAACGTGGAGTGCATTGCTCCCGTAACTGTTCTGTTTGTTCAATCCGCACGCGAACGCGTCTTGAGGTTCTTTTGTGTAAGCTTTTTGATATTTTCTTTGTAGTATATTTACTTTAAACCATATTTACAGGACAAAAAACAACCAGAATATCCCTAAAACTGATGGATGCTCCTCAATAAGGCGCCATAGTTCAGTGCTTTACTTATTGGTGTTTTGATTTTGTGCCATCGAACGATTTCAGTTTAGAAAATTGAACAGTATGTGTTTGAAAACAATGACACGCTGATAATAAACAATTTAACATGCAAAACAATAACAAGTCAATTGCGCGACAATATCTCACTAACAATAACTGGCCATAAGCTAATTATGACATACTATTGATGTAAACAGCAACATATTGAAATTATAAGATAAAATTATTGAAATTATAAGATAAAATTATTGAAATTATAAGATAAAATTATTGAAATTATAAGATAAAATCGTCCCTTGAGAGCCAGAAGATGTCTTTAACATTTGAGCAAAGAAGGTTGTTTGTACATACACCTTCTGGTTTTGAGGGGACGATATGTGCAAAGAAGGTTGTTTGTGCATACACCTTCTGGTTTTCAGGGGACGATATGTGCAAAGTTGTTCAGAATATGGTATACAAGTTTTAGTTATGTAATATGGCCTTTTACACAACGTATTACGGCTTCTTCCTGAGATGCTCGACGATGATCTGTGATTTGTACTATATTATGCTAGGTCTTGAAATCTTGTCAACAAGAAAGGATTTAGCTGATAATTGTATTTACATAATTTCATCGTGCCTCAGAAAGTTGCAATAATGTTGCTCTGGTGAATATTAAACCATTGAGTAATTAAATTGTAATTAAAGTGAATTAATATTCTCTGTTACACCTATTTGAAATTGCAATGCTATGAGGTTAAAGTTTATTTACAAGAGCGTGTTTTGTGATTAATTCTGGACTAAGTGTGAGGTTCGGCATGCCTTTAAACCGGTTTAAACCCCAAATGCTTTGCATTGACCGTGCCAAGGCGGCGACCCCAATTTGAATCATTTTTATGTTTTGTGTTGTGTTGTATGCATTGTCCTGTATTGTATAGGCAACTGGTCACTTGCCTCAAAAAAGGACCAGCGGATGGTAATAAGGGTTTCTCTCCTGATGACGTCTCTGGAGATTTCATTATTCCATATTTAATACAAGTTTTAACTGGTTTGTAACTTTATTCCAGACGAATGAAACATATAATTTAAATGGGAAAGGAAAACTGGCCCTAAAATTTGAAACACTGCATTACTAAATATTTCTGGATACTACAGAAAAGATGAATTTAAAACAAAACTCTGGTAGCATGCATTAAATGTAACCATTACTTGACAGGCTTCGTGAGTTATGTCACTTTAATAGCTACTAGTAAAGTCTAATTAACTACATGAATGTAAACTATTTCCAAAGCATATTTACAAATACGATTTGAAGTCATAATGTCATAGTCTTGATTCAGCAACACCTTTTAATCTTTCAGACCGAGAGGATCAAATTGGTTTTAACACGCTGCAGGATAAGACATACCCGTTTGACAAAGTTGTACCTTCTAAAAGACAAGAAGCACCTTAGTGTATACCTTGCGACGAACATTTTAGTGTGAAACATGTGCTTATTGATCGCACTGACCTCGGTGATATTCGCAATAGATATTTCCAAGTAAATTCCTTAAAAGAACTTTTCCAAACAGTGCCATATTATACATTAATCCAGCACTTGAACGAGATTAACACTTTTAACAAAATTTAGTTCACTTAGTGACATTTCTATATAGAAATCAGCATACGTAAACTGCATGATATGACCATAATGTGTTGAGATGCCGTAAACCCCAAATAAACAAACAAACAAATCATAATGTATTGCTTAAACCTGTAAGGAGAAGTAAAATGTGTTCATGACATATAAATACAAATGGATTCTATTTGTCTCCAAATATAAAGTTTAAATGGTATGAACGTATGAATACAAGTGGCTGTATGGTCACCGTTAATGTTGTTCCATTCGCATACATACAAGAGAGATTGTTTTCATCTAATCTGTGTCTGGATAATAGTTATATATGATCATAGCTAAATTTTATATTGATCTGGAAAACTTTCTGGTGCTCGCTTCTGCGTAAAATTACTGAGGTACTATATTAATTCTGCTTTTATGTCAGTAAACACGCGTATCAGTGACAATTGTGACAATGAACATATGTTAAATGAAAATGATCTCATTGTCTGACATATCACCTTGAAAATCCAGTTTGAATACCAGTATTTCATTTTTATATCCACTGTGTTACCCAACGATACGTTTGTCAGGAATACTTGTATAGCAATAATAAACTATTGTCAAAGGTGTTTAATTACATTCATTAAATTGTCAACATCAAATGCCTGTAGATAATTATGGCAAAAGGCACGGCATAAAATTCAGATAACTGTAGCTATCATGCCTTAGAATCCTATTACATGTATGGTAAGAGTAGTATAGTAAAACATTATCTATATCAGCTAGACAGGGAACAAAAACTTGATAAAAACACCATAAATTGCTAATCATGTAGTCACGCCATGAGGCAAAGCCAATGACTTAAACGCTAAATTATATAACAATGTTAATAAAATAACTACATCATAAAAAACTGTTTAGCACTACTTTCCTCTTCAAAAAGGTCATATGTTCATTTTATTTACTATTCAGAACATCATTCAGATGATCAAGTACCTGCTTCGATGGTTCGCATGTATAATTTCAATAGCAAATATTCGCAAATGGAGCGTTCGTTTGTTTGCGAACGATCATTTTTACATTAATTTCGTATTTTGTTGTTGTTATATTTGCAGTCAGGATTCACATTGCATTTTCGATATAATTGTTGATGTATTCGAACATTACATTTAGTTGAGAAACAAATTATTACTAAACTGATTTACTGCAAATATGAAATACACTAAACGCCGAGTTTTTCTGTATCGAAATCTCAAGCACTTGTGCCTTTAACCTTTTGTATTTGCACCCTGTTCTCAAACACATATTCGCATTGAATACAAGTATATTGCTGCTGGTTTATGATGTGTATTAACGTGATTCTGGTACTTCAGTTTGGTTTCTTGGATATTTCCAAGTCAACACAAATTTTAAAATATTGCACAACAAATTAACAATATACGTAAAAGCTGACGGTGGTATGGTTATTGAGAACCATTCATGTTCATTAATACATGAAATTAAGTAATCTTAATTAAGGTATGTTTATTTGAGAACCATTCATGTTCATTAATACATGAAATTAAGTATTCTTAATTAATTTAACATGGAGGTAAATACGAAAACCACCTTGTAATGTCGCTGCATGTTTTATTCATACACACGTGTTGTCAATAAACATCATCTTGTTTGTTGATCGCATTACATCGTGTTCGATATCCCTGGAGTAATAATGACACTTTTGATAACAATTAAAGATAAATAATTTTCGCGCGTACCATTAGATCATAAACATGAAAACCTCTCTATGAAAGCATTATCTCAACATCAATGTATTCAACACTTGCTGTAAACCAGGCGAACCAAAAATTGGTTTGATTATGACAATACATCAATGTCAACAAAATACCTGTGTTGTAATATATTTCGAGTTTAAAAAATCGAATGCTTCTCCCCCCCCCCCCCCCCTCGCCTTCTCAAACTGTCTATGTAAAAACTGTCTAGTTTTAAAAATAATTAAACTCAAGAGACATCACCAAGAGTGAAACCCTTATCAATATCCGCTGGTCTTCTATTTGAGGCAAGTGACCAATTGCCTATGCAATGTAGGACAATACGCACAACACAACACAACACATAAAAATGATTAAAACTAGGCTCACCGCTTTAGAGTGGTCAAACAACAAACGTTTAGTTTTTAACAGCATAATTATGACGTCTGAGTGAATAATAATCATTGGCGAAGATCGGAACTATTACTGTGAATCGCCGTGGAAAACGGGACGCCCTAGGAAAATGGATGTGTATCTTAAAGTGATTGACAAATAACTGTATAATGATTTCCTGCAAAACGTATTACATTCCATACATGTTCACATGATTTCTACATAAAATAATGTTATTCGTTAATCATCTTTATAAATCTTGTTCTTTCTGTTATTAAATGTTGTTTTACATTTATCGGATATAAAAATAATAGTGTTTTACATATTTGTAATCGTGATAAAATGACTGATATCTAAAGTAATTATTCCAAGGAATATACAATTTAGTAAGTCAGAAAATATCATGCTTCCATCGCATATAGTGTGTGGTACATGGTAGTTTATTTCCAACTCATTTACGTGGAATTGCATCACAGATTGGTTGCGATTTTACATGGCGTTTAATCATTATTTTCTCACGTTTAAATGTGTTAATTAATTATTGACCAAGCAAGTATGCAGCACATCCTTTGATCTTTATAACAAGCATGAAATGAAACTTGAATTGCATTTGCGTTAATCTGATGTATGTTCTCTTGATAACAGAAACACACATAACCAGGAGTTCATGCTTTAGTATTTAATGGCATTAAGAACGATATTGCTTATTCTCCGATTTCTCATAAACGTGCGGACTTGCCACGTGCGTTGCAAAATAATTATTGTAACGCACATGAGTCGCTGTTAATGCATATGTAATATTAACCATTATTTATAAGCAGTGCATATATAAAATATACGCCATACACATGTTCAAAAGCATGGTGTTTCAAATACAAATGATAATGTCGACTTATGTTCAACTAAGGTGTGAATAGCTTCATAAAGTTTATAAATATGGGGCCTGACCTCAAAGTATGTGTTATCACAATAACAATTTTAGACACAGATATGCATTAATATCATTCATCCTGAGTTACACATTAAACGTTCGTTTCTCCAAGTGTATTCATGTTTCAGAAACAGTTTATGTTATTGTAACATATCATGACTAAATCAAGTTTGCATCTGCTTCCATATAGTATGCAGCAATCACAAAATATCACATACATTGCCAAAAGTTGACATGCAAAATATATAAATATATGGTAAAGAAAATTATTACTAACGAATCAATTATTTATAAAATAAACTATTTAGTTCATGTACCAGTAAACCACTGCATGTTGCTCTATATACCACAACTTAGAATTGAACCAATGTTTATTTTAATACATGTCATCTCAAATACTAGTACTTCTTAATTATGTAACTTAACATAAAAAACTGTCTTCGGGTTTAATCTGGAACACCTAAGAAACGATTGGTTGCCATGTGAAATAACGAGCTTCCAGCACAACGTGCAGGTGAGAATCGTGTCATTACCGCAATGTTGTAAACCTGTAATATTGTAGTCACCAGACAAAATAAAGACTATGCACGCATACCAAATATTTGTAATGAAACAAATGAGACCATAAAATAATACAAACAGCATTCGTTTACATAAAGGTTGCGTAGACAAAGGGTCATTGTACAGTTACGAATAGTTAATAAGGGAAAATATGCAATAAAAACGTATTGTTCGGAATATTATGTGTATATAATTATGGATAAATTCAAAAACATACGCAAAACATTATATTACATTATTATTGCCACTAATAACATTGTGTATTTAGTAGGAACGATACCTTTGATTCAACAGGTTTTGGAAAGTTTGTTTTAATCTGCGACTTACATAACAAAGTCAGTATAATATACCATTATTACTTTAATAAGAAATATAATACCCAACATATCAATGTTGTAACAATTATATTTAAAACATGTCTACTGTGCTTATAGTACCTGCATAATTTAAAGTAACAACAGCCCATCGGTAGTAACATAAACAAATGCTTGTTGTCAATACATATTTACTTCCGATTGACCTTTTGTACTCTAACACCAATATAGTGATGTTTTATCTTTTGAAACAATGGCTTTTTGTTGAATGTTTAAAGACAAATTTATTTGCAATACAACTGAAATTGTTTGAAAAAAAAACATTTTGAAAATAAATTTAAGCTTTTCAATGCAAATACTTTCTAAAAATACTGTATGAGAATTCATATCATGTTATAGTCACTGACATGCTGAGGACGTGACTTGCATTTTTTATCGTTTATTACATTTACTGTCGTAGATTCTGAAATGAGCCAATCATGATAAAAAAAAAAAAAAAAAATTATGTGTTTTCACTAAACCTATTCTTGCGTGTGTTATTTACAAATGTACACATTGAAACGTCTTTTGCAAGCGAGAAAATTGGGTTTCTAATGACTCACTGTATTTAAGACATTCAAATTCTTCGGAGAAAGTAGAAACACACTTAAGTGTGCAATGCATTGGTTTCGTGGTAATTACATTTATTTTAATGCGAAGCGATATGTGCATGAGAATGTGTCTTCATGTGGTTTATGCGTAAGCTATTTTATATTTCCGTGTGGTTTATTTATTGTTTCACACCATACGTTCAGAAAAAAATTACAATGACGGACATCATAATAAAACAACAATTGATAATATGTAATCATTCGTTTAAAAATAGTTTAAGTCGAATTCGTTTACATTACCAGCATCTGTATGTATTATGCAATGTAGTACAGTGCAATGTTGACCGGTATTTGGAACATGTAGCCTTGAATGACATGTAATAAATATAAATGTGAAACTTCAGTTGCATCAGCTGGAAACAACTCTTATGAACATCACCAGTTCCATTACTGAAGGCTAGTTACCAGTTGCCGATACAGTACTATAGATTATGATTAGGGTCTTTAATATCTTAGACAGCATTATGCTCATAGAAACGAGCATCATGCTCGTAAGGTGGAGCATCATACTAGTACTAATGAGCATGATGCTCAATGACGAGCATCATGCTCGTAGGATCGAACATGATGCTCAATAAACGAGCATGATGCTCGACCTAAAGAGCATGATGCTCGTTCATTGAGCATCATGCTCGTTTATTGAGCAAGCATGATGCTCGTAAGATTGAGCATGATGCCCAATAAACGAGCATGATGCTCGATTTTAGGAGAATGATGCTCGTTCATTGAGCATCATGCTCGCTAGTATTAGGCCGTACGAAGAGGGTCTTTATTGCCTAACCCAGCATGATGCTCCAAAAACTAGCGTCACGCTCGAATTGGCGAGCATGATGCTCGATCTTATGAGCATGATGCTCGGCCGAAAGAGCAGGATGCTCGTTCATTTAGCATGATGCTCGATCTTGCCAGCATGATGCTCGTTTCTATGAGCATGATGCTGTCTACGATATTAAAGACCCTAATCGTACTCTATACAATACAGCACATAACTAAAACACGTTACAATGATCTAATGAAATGTATGATAATCAATGTCTTTGAGTATTATTTGCATGTGCGTGTTAATTAGGTTTTATTCTTAAATAGATTTGTTCTAAAATAATGAGCAGTGTACAATGATGGCCGCTAAGTTGCGTGACAACATCTCTCTGACGAACTTTAGTTATTACACGCTAGTTAAACATGTTATTGTAAGCTGATGTAATCAAGCTATACATTGAAAGTATACGCTCAATTCTGCAGCATTGCGGAGGATACGACGACGGTTAGAAAACTAGTTTGACGTAGTATACGCTCAATTCTGCAGCGTTGCGGAGGATACGGCGGTTAGAAAACTAGTTTGACGTAGTATACGCTCAATTCTGCAGCGTTGCGGAGGATACGACGGCAGTTAGAAAACTAGTTTGACGTAGTTTATAACTTAGTTATCAAGAATTTCACAGACATATAGGATCTGACACGAGTTGTCATGTTTTACCATATTTTATCAACGAGTTCAGGAATTTGGTTAGTAAGCGAGCCTGGACGAGTTTAATAAAACATGGTATGAAATGACAACGGGTGTCAGATCTGTTTTATCACATGCTTTTAAACGAAATAAAACCCTTCTACATTTACCAAAACAGTATATAAATCCTCAAAGTTGTTTATTGACGTGACGTAATTTTATGTAATCGACGTCATTTCACCAAAAAAACGTCATGCTATTGGTCAGTCAAAGAATATGTAGCCAATGAAAACACTCAAAATGTTATCTTACACGTGTAAGATAGAAATATTCGTAATGGTTGTATTACATGAGAAACAAAGTATAGTATGTGATAGATTTGTATCGTATTCACACAAGCATATTGCAATGGTGTCTTCAATTTACCAAACGAGTATTAGTCTGGTGTTATACAGAGACACGTGAAAGCACACAAATTAAACAAATGATTGTTTTATATATTTTTGACACAAATTAAAGAGTGTATGATGGAATCATTAGTAAAGTCTATCAAACATGTATACAGACCTACAGCTAAATAAATATTTAGATATTTTAGATCGACATGTCGCATATGCAAATAATGTAGCACATTTTCTGACCAAATGCATTGATAAATCAGGAAATACCTGGGTATAATATATTTAAATGGTCCATAATCTATATGAGTAATAAAGCAAAATGGCGCAGCAATAACTAATGACTGAACATACATTGTAAAGTATTATAGTAATGTGTGACTGAAGTGTTCCAATTGAGATTTTGTATTAAAGCCATCAGCGTTTATGTTGTTCCGTAGACTCCATCAGTCCATTAAATAAAGCGATAATGTTATTATCAATCATGCAGACTATTATATTAAATCAGAATAACTATGTTGAAATGGTGTTTTAATTTCTGTGCTGATTGCTTATAGCTTTTCAGTCAGTAGACACACGTGTATAGACTACAGCTGTGTCAAAGTATTTGAATAACAATGACCTAAATGTCTGCCTGACAAGGTAAAATCAGTTTGAACATGATTTTTGTGGCATTTTCATATGAACGGTGTTCTTAACTCCATTGGAAGTAATTGCAACGGGCTTAAGACGCTGAGTCTGTTCAACACTGTTATAGACACACTATCATCTACATTCTACATGATTGTGTTACACTGCAAGGTTTACTGAAAATAGCATTTTATTTTTATGTTACAGAAATTATACACGAAATTGCAAACGGATAACATATGGATATTCACACACGTGCAGAATACTAGTATTCATATTTTCATTCACGTTGAAAGCGAATTCCTTAATTGCAATGTTTATATCCAGGTGAGAATCATATACAACGTGTTACCCAACTGATGTCATGTTTATATTTATATCATTTATGTAAGATATTCAAATGATCTCGTTAAATTAATTAACTTATACACAACAAATGAATAGTTAATTATTGCAATGTCAAACCATGTTCTTGGTTAATATGAGTTAAATGATGTTCACAGCTTAATATACATGTATATGTCCACAGAAAACAGCATGACTAATGTTTAGTAGTAGAATGTTTAATTGCAAATATACTACACACATTGCTTTGAATGTAAAACTACAAATTTGCTGAATATATGCATATTTAACTTGTTGTTTATCAAGCGTGTAATAAGCATCAGTCATATTTCAAAGAAACGTTATGTCATGACAATCAAATGGATTATTTAATAATTGTTTAATGGCTATAATTCTTGACGTAAAGTGTTTGCAAATATGAATCAGTTTGATTTCGCAATTAAATACGATTTACAGCTAGTTTATTGTTTATTCTCAGTTGGTGTATGTTTGGTGAGTTCACTGTTGATCGAATACTCTGTGATTTGGTTACATGTGACAACACTATGGAATCGTGTCGCTTGCACTATCGACAAGCTCATTAAAATCATCTCCAGTCTGACGCTACTATATTAGCCGCTGACTGGATCTGATTACTTCTCATTAGGGGTCACGTTCAGATTATCTTTTTAGGAGCCAATCAGACCGCTGCAAAATCTTGCGGTATAACTTCATTTAGACCACAGCTTTCGCCAGCCGACCAATCAGAGGCAAGAAAAAGTGTTGTATAAATCCCACACACTAGCAGTCGGGTGTTGGTATATATAACTCCGATTTCCTCGTGCGCAAGTAGCGGTGTAAAGGCCAAATAAACTCAGTTTTGAGTTGAATGTATACTGTTCGGTGTAGTACTAGTAGTAGTAGTTGCTGTTGTAGTAGTAGTAGTAGTAGTAGTAGTAGTAGTGGTAGTGTAGTAGTAGTAGTTGTTATTGTTGTTCATGTTGTTGTTGTTTACGTTGTTGTTGTTCATGTTGTTGTTGTTTTTCGTGTTGTTGTTGTTCGTGTTGTTGTTCGTGTTGTTGTTGTTTGTTTTGTTTTTCGAGTTGTTGCTGTTTGTGTTGTTTTTCGTGTTGTTGTTGTTTGTGTTGTTGTTCGTGTTGTTGTTGATCATGTTGTTTCTGGTGTTTTTGTTGCTCGTG
This sequence comes from Congeria kusceri, assembly GCA_027627225.1. Lineage (NCBI taxonomy): Eukaryota > Metazoa > Mollusca > Bivalvia > Myida > Dreissenidae > Congeria > Congeria kusceri. The sequence goes on from CM051024.1 coordinate 99,789,573, forward strand.
TTTTTGTTGTAGTTAGTGTTGTTGTTCGTGTTGTTGTTGTGCATGTTGCTTTTGTGTTGTTATTGTTGTAGTTATTGTTGTTGCTGTTCGTGCTGTTGTTGTTCTCGTTGTTTTTCGGGTTGTTGTATTAGTGGGGTAGCAATTGTGGAGGATGTGGTGGTATTTTAAGTGCTATTTGTGGTTGATGTAGTTGCTGTTGTTGTAATTAGTATGATTGATTTTAATTATTTGGCGTCAAATAGCGTGTTTATTTCTTAAATATGAATTTTGTCTAAAATGCTAGAACATTGCTAGTCAAAATGGCGATGAATTAAGTTGTTTGCTCGTGCATAGCGAGCTTTTTTTCTGGCAAGAACAATTATCATTGTCTTTTGCATGTACGAAGGTCGCCGGTATATGTTTTCTAACACGGTAAACCAAACATTTATTATCTGTGGTCTAAGTCGGATGGACCCGCTCGTAGCAGCTGTATACGAAATGTATATACAGCCGCTACTCGGGGTCTATCCTATACATATAAACCACAAATACTATACACGAAATTAATGTGAACTTTGGTTGTTTACTCGCCTAAGGTACCACTATTCCATTGTTATCCCCCCCAAACAAACTGTAAATGATTTATTCCCGAGGATCAGCTGGAAATGCATCACTTTTCAAAAAGCCGTGGCCAAACATTGCTGTGCAAAAGGCAATTTCATTGGGCGCAACAGGGCTGATGTCTTATTGTTCGGAAGGTCATTTGAACGTGACCTGTTATACGATGTTTTCAGATCCTAACAATGTAAGGATTTGATTGTAATGATATTGCACTATCGATAGATGAATTGGGAGAGCAAACGCATGTTTTTGTCGTGTTTGTGTTCATCCAGCAGACGGGTACCTATGCATTATTATAATGGATAAAAAGTGCCGTGGTACAAATCAGCTCCACATGAAAGTATCGCAGTAAAAACTTACTATTTTTCACCAAGCAAAGTGTGAAATCAAATTGAGATATATACATCAATTTCTATTCAGGTGTAATCCTTGTACATAAACTGCAATCATTTACCATCAGAACACAGGCAATCAATAATTAAAGCATACATAATGATGTCAAACACTAACGTAAAATGTCAACACACAAAATATGTTCATTGAAACTAGAATGACGGAGCATGAACAGAACATAATATAGCGTATATTAATTCTAAATGTACACTGTATCGTTCAAAATACGAGCCAAATAAATGTACTTGCAGCACAATGCGAAATTGAAGATGTATATTGTTTCTGTCATATTCAGAAAATGTTCACATTAAGTGTATATATTTACTTATTTAAATCTCAGTTCAAGTACAGTTTACAGTAGATAGTCAACTTCATATGAATCTTAGAATTTGTACTTGTTTTCAACAGCAATAAGTTCTTAGCATAACGTTGGAGATAGTAGTGACTGTGTATATACTTTTCAACGATTGTACCACAACTCACACATAGCATCACACACGTTGTCCTAATGCCTTATGTATAGAATGCTTGCTTGTCTGTCTGTGTCAATTTTTAGCACATGATAAGGGTGTCCTAGTTTTGATATATTAATAGGCTGAACTAGAAACTTTGAATGATGTCAAGATACCAGCGAACAGACGTGGCTTCGATAATTTCAGAGCCCGTATTCACCGACCCATACTTAGACTCAAGAAAACATAACGGTTTGTTTGCGAATATGCTTGATACAAATGTTGTTAATCTCTTAATAAATCGTTCTAAATAAAAAATGATGTTATTTGAGTGGGTGAATACCGTGTAAGATTCTAATTAACAGCGTTTTTAGGACAAAACAGTTTCAAAAATATTCTTTATTTTTAGTCTTAAATCTAAGAATGGGTTGGTGAGGACAGAGCGGACACCCTCAGTGTTATTAAATAAGTTAAGGCAGTATGTACTTTATGTAAAATTGCAAATAACAGTTTCTGGTCCAAGACATTTTAATTCAGCAATCAAAAGCTCCATTTAAAATATATTTTCTATAAAGAAGTTTTATTTCAAAATGAAAAAAAGTGATTATTTCTTAACTACACAATTGTTTCAAGGAATATAGCGTTCGTGGCTGGCATTTGCTGAAAGTATTGATATTGGAAGTAGACTGAATAACCAATTAATGTTCGAATAGAATTTTCCTGCAGTTGCCTGTTGATTATAACTAAACGCATAGAAGTAGACTGAATAACCAATTGATGTCCGAATAGAATTGTCCTGCCTGTTGATTATAACTAAACGCATAGAAGTAGACTGAATAACCAATTGATGTCCGAATAGAATTGTCCTGCCTGTTGATTATAACTAAACGCGTAGAAGTATACTGAATAACCAATTAATGTTCGAATAGAATTTTCCTGCAGTTGCCTGTTGATTATAACTAAACGCATAGATGTAGACTGAATAACCAATTAATGTTCGAATAGAATATTCATGCAGTTGCCTGTTGATTATAACTAAACGCATAGAAGTAGACTGAATAACCAATTAATGTTCGAATATAATTTTCCTGCAGTTGCCTGTTGATTATAACTAAACGCAAACAGGTGTTTAGATGTTAATATTCACTTACATCAGCAGCTGCAATTTCATTATGTAACTATTATTATTTTGTAAAAGCACCACTTATCGTAATGTTATAATTGCATGTTTAAGTACTAGCGAATGAGCATGCAACAATATTTATTTAACAGGTCCATGAAGTTGGCTAGGTAATGAGTATTGGGTATTGGGTATTCAATATCTTGCCAGCCTCCAATACCCAGCTCGGTATTGGGTATTCAAAATCTACCGAATATCGAGCCAGGGCTGAATACGTACCTGGGTATTGGGTATTCGCGAAATACATGATGGCAAATATCTAGCCAGCCTCATATACCGAGCTCGGTATTGGATATTCAAAATATACCGAATATCGAGCCAGGGATGAATACGTAGCTGGGTACTGGGTATTCGCGAAATACATGGCGAATATCTAGCCAGCCTCCAATACCCAGCTCGGTATTGGGTATTCAAAATATACCGAATATCGAGCCAGGGATGAATACCTAGCTGGGTATTGGGTATTCGCGAAATACATTATGGCGAATATCTAGTCAGCCTCCAATACCCAGCTCGGTATTCGGTATTCAAAATATACCGAATATCGAGCCATGGATGAATACCTGGCTGGGTATTGGGGATTCGCGAAATACATGATGGCGAATATCTAGCCAGCACCCAATACCAAGCTCGGAATTCGGTACTCAAAATATACCGAATTTCGAGCCAGGGATGAATACCTACCTGGGTATTGGGTATTCGCGAAATACATGATACCGGATATCTAGCCAGCACCCAATACCCAGCTCGGTATTGGGGATTCAAAATATATCGAATATCGAGCCATGGATGAATACTTAGCTGGGTATTGGGTATTCGCGAAATACATGATGGCGAATTTCTAGCCAGCCTCCAATACCCAGCTCGGTATTGGGTATTCAAAACATACCGAATACCAAACCAGGGATGAATACCTAGCTGGGTATTTGTTATTAGAGAACATTCGCGATAGCGTACATCCAGACAGACTCCAATACCCAGCTCGGCACTGTGTATTCAAAACATACCGAATACCAACCAGGGATGGATACCTATTTGGGTATTCGCGCAATGATTGCGAATATCTAGCCAGCCTCCAATACCCAGCTGGGTATTGGGTATTCAAAATCTACCGAATATCGAGCAAGGGATGAATAGCTAGCTGTGTATTGGGTATTCGCGAAATACATGATGGCGAATATCTAGCCAGCCTCCAATACCCGGCTCGGGATGAATACCCAGCTTGATATTGGGTATTCGAGAAAATTCAACATAGCTTACATCCAGACAGACCTTAATACCCAGCTCGGTATTGGTGGTTCAAAATATACCGAATATCGAGCCAGGGATGAATACCTAGCAGGGTATTGGGTATTCGCGAAATACATGATGGCGAATATCTAGCCAGCACCCAATACCCAGCTCGGTATTGGGTATTCAAAACATACCGAATATCGAGCCAGGGATGAATACCTATCTAGGTATTGGTCATTCGAGAAAATTCACGAAAGCGTACATCCAGACAGACTCCAATACCCAACTCGGCATTTTGTGTATTCAAAACATACCGAATATCGAGCCAGGGATGAATACCTAGCTAGGTATTGTGTATTCAAGAAATACATGATGGCTAATATCTAGCCAGCCTCCAATATCCAGCTCGGTATTGGGGATTCAAAATATACCGAATATTTAGCCAGTGATGAATACATAGCTGTGTATTGGGTATTTGCAAAATACATGATAGAGTTCATCTAGACACACTCCAAAACCCAAATTACCCAGTTCGGTATTCGCCATGATAACTATTATCCAGGCAGCCTCTAATAGCCAGTTTGGTATTAGGTATTCGAACAACATGAGTAGCAAATATCTAGCCAGGGATGAGTACCAACTGGGTATTATGTATTTGCTAAATGCGTGATCGAGAACATTGAGCAATATCGATATCGGTATTATTATTCAATTCATAGCGTGTATCGAGGTAAACATAAATACCCCGCTTGGTACTTTTAAATATCTGATAGTACTTAAACCGCTGTAAAATACATCTCCTTGCATCCCAGAATCTATAATTGCATTGGGGAGGGGTCCATGGACATGCCTGGATGCTGTGTAAGCTATTTTGGCTGTTAGTGGGGAGACAATTCGCCACGCGAAAACGCTCGTTTGACAACCCACCGGCACGAACACGCGGTAACCCAGTGATTTGTCGCCTTTTCGCGCCGCCCCATTATAGTACAAATCAGCTTCCATAGGGTGCACATTTTTAAAGCAGACCTTAAATCGCTATTGTTCTCGTACGTTATAACAATTTTTAACATACAGGGGTTTATATTGCTGATTGTATCGCTGCTACAGTATTCGCGCGCCAAAAAACCCGAATACTCAGCTGCGTGTAGTTAAATTTGTACATAGAATAAAACAAATTCAGCCTGCATGTCGATTTCATAGCTAGCTATATATATTTACAATACGCATTTAATAGTGAAATTCACAGACCTTTCCTGTTCGTATAAGCTGCTTTTAGAACATTTTGTGCCAATCAAACACTGCAGAACTTCATGCTACAAACCCGCGGGTATCTTTTTCACGCTATCATGAGCTGCTTCTCTGGACATTGCAAGACATTTGATAAATAAACAAACTTTCCGGCTTTAAATGTGTCTGCATGTAGTTTCTTTTTCAACAAGATTGACGTCACGTCTGATGTATTATATGCTTTTGAGTGTTGCCAAACTACCAAAACAAATGAGCAAATTCCTGACTAGCATATATCTTAAAGTCTGTGTCCATTTAAGAACAAACTCTTCTGTGATCCGTGCTACTTAAGCCGGTATTGCTTTGCAATTTTACTATTGCGACAATCTATTTCAAGATAATGTATCAAATTTTATCGCTCATGAGCCGACGCAAAACATTGGCTGGATTGGACAACTAACATCAGGATTATTTCCTTCAAGTTTAAGGACAAAATATCAGCGTTCGGAATAAGAAGGTTGGAATAATGCGTACGAAAAGGGGTTTAGATGACACCATAAATATTTACGGAGAGACAAGGGGCATTCTCGATACTGGTAACTTTCAAAAGAAACATCATGATTTATAAATAGTATAGTATATAGTATATTAAAAAGTATATTGTTTAGTAACTAGTATACAGGAAAAAGTTGTACTTTACAAAATACAAATGCGCATTTACAGATACATGAATATACTTCTAAACTGCTGTATCAAGTTTGAACGCATAGAGTTATGGTCATAAATAACGTTTTTGGTAGTGTCCTTATTAAACTTACACTTGTCTTATATTACATTGTATAACTATAAAGGACAATACACAATGATTGATATTTTCCGTTGAAACTCCGTCATATCAACTGGAAAACTTCATCATGCAAGTTCCAAATTTAATATGATAATCTAACACGAACTAACTAACTACTACATTAGACACATAGTCGGTATTTTATTTTAGTTATTTTATGCGAACAATCGGCTTTAATGCATTTGTGGTCATGAGCACGTTTGTGATATCTCATGGATTTAAAGTTATGGGAAACTCTATGATATGTGAATGCTGTGAGAATGGAGTAAATAGAACAATACATTTAAAAATCATAGAACTTTTTAATCCTTGTTATTCAATCAATTAACGAAATGGAAATGTATGCGATCTTATGATAATATTGTATAACATATTTTTGTAAGCATGTACATAATTATGTAATTCCTCTTTTTGAACATGATTATTTTAATCATGTTTAACATTCGTCATAAGGAAAATATGTTTCTTGATACGAGCTGACTGGTTTGGTCTTCGTGGGAAAATTGCTTTAATTAACACACATTTACCACTTATTATTGTCAAGACATCGATTCTCTTTGTAAAACGTTTAGTAAACATACATCATCTGGCGTAGCTCAAGCGTTAGTACAGTATTCTTGTCAAAAAAGGTTCGTTTTATACTGTTTTAAATGCATTTTGTCCATCCTTAATATTGCTTATACTGACATACATGTTTTATTTATTTTACTCATATGAGTTGCCACGGTACGTACAAATTAAGCAATGTATGTACGATCTAACAGCTGATATATCAATTGACATAAATTAAAACAACTCGAAAAAAATAGTTATCATATACTTTGATTTAAAATGGAAAAAAGAAACAAGTGTTGTAAAAAGCATACATTTGTACCTCGTTTATAACAAACTACTTTCGGCTGAACAGCCGGAGATTCAAAACAGGGGCGAGTTCGTGTAAACGTTGACTCGATAGATCTTTTAGGTTACATGAGACTACGTAACAATGCAAAAGTCGGCACTCGCATGCACTTATAATTTATAATTTCGTTTGCAACAATTACATTATTATCCAAAAATAATGTAACACAACAATTGGAATAGTGCTTCTAATGTAATATCAAACATAACAAGGATATCAATAAAATGATGGATGCACCCCAAAGAGCTTTGCCAAGTAATGGGAATGCAATCAGAAGAGCGGAAATTAAAATAACTTAAAATAACTAGCGCTGCAGGGCGAAATATGCTGCAACTGGAATTGCCAAAAGAGCGATGAATATACCCCTACAATAAGGCATTGTCACAAAATTATGGCATCCATTTAAAAGAAGAAAAGCACCGCGAATACCCAATACCCAGATAGGTATTCAGCCCTGGCTCGATATTCGGTATATTTTGAATACCCAATACCAAGCTGGGTATTGGGTGCTGGCTAGATATTCGCCAACATGTATTTCACGAATACCCAATACGTTGCTAGGCATTCATCAGTGGCTCGATATTCGGTATATTTTGAATCCCCAATACCGAGCTGAGTATTGCGTGCTGGCTAGATATTCGCCATCAAGTATTTAGCGAATACCCAATACCCAGCTAGGTATTCATCCCTGGCTCGATATTCGGTATATTTTGATTCCCCATTACCGAACTGGGTATTGGAGGCCGGCTAGCTATTCACTATCATGTATTTCGCGAATACCCAATACCCAGCTAGGTATTCTGCCCGGGTTCGATATTCTGTATATTTTGAATGCCCAATACCGAGCTGGATATTGGGTGCTGGCTAGATATTCGCATAATGTACTTCGCGAATACCCAGTACCCAGGTAAGTATTCATCCCTGGCCCGATATTCGTTATATTTTGAATCCACAAGAAAGGTATTGGAGGCTGGCTAGCTATTCATCATCATGTATTTCGCGAATACCCAATACCCAGCTAGGCATTCTGCCCGGGTTCGATATTCGGTATATTTTGAATGCCCAATACCGAGCTGGCTAGATATTCGCATAATGTACTTCGCGAACCCCAATATCCAGGTGGGTATTCACCCCTGGCTCGATATTCGTTATATTTTGAATCCCCAATACGGAGCTAGGTATTGGGTGATGGCTAGATATTCTCATAATGTATTTCGCGAATACCAAATGCCCAGCTAGGTGTTCATCACTGGTTCGATATTCGTTATATTTTGAATCCCCAATACCGAGCTGGGTATAGGGTGCTGGCTAGATATTCGCATCATGTACTTCGCGAATACCCAATACCCAGCTAGGTATTCATCCATGGCTCGGTATTCGGTGTATTTTGAATGCCCAATACCGAGCTGGGTATTGGGTGTTGGCTAGATATTTGCATCATGTATTTCGCGAATACCCAATACCCAGCAAGGTATTCATCCCTGGCTTGATATTCGGTATATTGTGAATCCCCAATACCGAGCTGGGTATTGGAGGCTGGCTAGATATTCACCATCATGTATGACGCGAATACCCAATACCCAGCTAGGTATTCATCCCTGGCTCGATATTCGGTATATTTTGAAACCCCAACACCGAGCTGGGTATTGGAGGCTGGCTAGCTATTCACCATCATGTATTTCGCGAATACCCAATACCCAGCTAGGCATTCAGCCCTGGCTCGATATTCGGTATATTTTGAATGCCCAATACCGAGCTGGGTATTGGGTGCTGGCTAGATATTTGCATTATGTATTTCGCGAATACCCAGTACCCAGCTAGGTATTCATCCCAGGCTCAATATTCGTTATATTTTAAATGCCCAATACCGAGCTGGGTATTGGAGGCTGGCTAGATATTCGCCATCACGTATTCGCGAACACCCAATACCCAGCTAGGTATTCATCCCTGGCTCGATATTTGGCATATTTTGAATACCGAATACCGAGCTGGGTATTGGGTGCTGGCTAAATATTCGCATCATGTATTTCGCGAAAACCCAATATCCAGCTAGGTATTCATCCCTGCCTCGATATTCGTTATATTTTGAAACCCCAATACCGAGCTGGGTATTGGAGGCTGGCTAGATATTCGCCATCATGTATTTCGCGGATATCCAATACCCAGCTCGGTATTCATCCCTGGCTCGATATTTAGCATATTTTGAAAACCGAATACCGAGCTGGGTATTGGGTGCTGGCTAGATATTCGCCATCATGTATTTCGCGAAAACCCAATACCCAGCTAGGTATTCATCCCTGCCTCGATATTCGTTATATTTTGAAACCCCAATACCGGGCTGGGTATTGGAGGCTGGCTAGATATTCGCCATCATGTATATCGCGAATACCCAATACCCAGCTAGGTATTCATCCCTGGCTCGATATTCGTTATATTTTGAATCCCCAATACCGAGCTGGGCATTGGGTACTGGCTAGATATTCGCATCATATATTTTGCGAATACCCAATACCCAGCTAGGTATTCATCCATGGCTCGATATTCGGTGTGTTTTGAATCCCCAATACCGAGCTGGGTATTGGAGGCTGGCTAGATATTCGCATCATGCATTTCGCAAATACGCAATACCCAGCTAGGTATTCATCCATGGCTCGATATTGGTGTATTTTGAATCCCCAATACCGAGCTGGGTATTGGAGGCTGGCTAGATATTTAATACCCAATACCCATTACCTAGCTAACTTCATGCACCTTTATTTAACTATGTTTTAACATTGTACTTTGTATTATTACCTTTTTTCATTTTGTTTAATTTAACAAATGATTAATATTTGTATTATATTCTAGATAATATTCTTCAAATACACAATTCTTGTTTAACAACAAGCAGTTACAGGAAACGTCAATAGCGATGTTTACACGTACTATAAAACATTTGTTTAATGGCTCTGATTAATGATATCTATAATATTTGCAAGTTGAACCAATTGATTTTGCAATTAAATACCGGGCTCTAATAATTGAATGTTTATTTGCACAGCGTGTCTGTTGATTGGAGTGCTTATCAAATCCAATGGATTTGTTACTATAGGTCAATATGCTGCGGGACACGCGTTTGTTCGATGGCGATAAAACACAATAACAAGCGTCCTTACCTAAGCGTGTGGTACATATATGTCCAGGTGTGTGTGCGCGCGTGTGTGTGTGTGTGTGGTGTGGTGCACCGGGATTCTCTCTCATATCGTAATCGCCCCAAGAAGACTAGTTAGTTGGGTTACGGGGGAAAGCGCAACATACAGGAGAAGCCCCGTTCCAGAGGCGACCCTTGGGCTTTTATTGTCCCGGTGTGAAGCACCTCGGTTTAGGGTCTAATGCGAAAGACTAGTTAATAGGTTAGGGTGTAGCGGGACTAGAATCTACGACCCCTCGGTTGTGAAGCAAGTGCGTTATCATGCACTAGACCAAGATCCGTTACAACTACTGTAGTACATTTAATAAGCACTTGAATGTCGCAGTAGTATAATGAATATTGTATTCGCCTTGGATGGATGCTTTCGAATGATTCTTTCTCCAAAAAAAAAACAAACAAGTAGTTCGTCTAACCGGGAAACAGACTCAAAAGCTAGCGTCTTCAGAGGCATCTGACTTTTAGCACTAACGAGCTTAAAAGAATGGCTTTAAACTAAGTAATGTTGTGAAACGTGCCGGTATAGTACGGTGTGGACCGGTGAGTACGGGTTTTATGTAATCTGCGGGTCTTACACAGAGAGTTCCGAATCAGCTTCCGTCCAAGCAAGACGTGCGTTTACTAGAGGCGTGAGTCCATATTCCTCTGAATCTCCAATTTATATTTAATGTCTGACTTTGTAGAATTCAATAAGTTATTTAATGGCAACGAGGATGAGATTGGTTAAAGGATTACTATTAAACAGGTATTTAAATTATATTCCAATTTGTCCAAACGACTTCCTGTCTGAGTTCTTTGAATTAAAGGGGGCAAAATTGACAGCATCAATATAATTTTATGTTGCTTGGTGTAAATTTAATTGGGGAATCACAAAGATAGTCTTATCAGGACCTATACATTATGTTAACAAATAATTTATCCAGTTTGGTCAACATATTAATTTGGCGGGAGTCGTCTGCACACGCATCGCAGACAGAGGCCAGTTTAACAGCTTTCTATGAGGTCATCTAGATCCATAATAAGATTATACTAAAGTTAACGCCCACTTCCCCACCCTATTGGTAATTTGAAGAGTCTTGTCGTCACACAAATTCACCACCAAGAAGAAAGAAGAGAATTGCTGCAAAAAAAAAGTACTCTTGAATAAAATTCAATTATAATTGACAGTTATTATTTTCAACAGCTGTGCACAAAGTAAACTTCAATATGAAAATCAATATTAAGAAGGCTACAGCAGAAGAATTGAATATTCCGGGCATAGGGCAAACACTTGCCAACTTATGCGAACCAATGAGGCCAGTGAAGACGGCCAGGCACCAGAAGCCAACCGTCCGACAATATGCCATCATTAATGTCACTCAAGACGGAACAGGTTCGCAGGAAGTCAAGGTCAAAGTCCCCAGCAGCTGGCTCACCGGTACCGTCAGGAAAGCAATAGGATCGCCACTGTCCCAAGTCTAGTGCTTGTAGCTCAGACGGTGGGTCCAGTTTCTGTGCAAACAGCCAACAGACGAGAGGTGACCACAAACTGACAAGAACACGGTCTAAAACACCACAGAAATTGAAGGCATTGGACACCAGAAGAAATCGGTCTTCTACATTGAAATCATCTGATGCAGCTTCTAAGTCACCTTCTCCAAAAAGACGGTCATTCAAGAGCCAAAAGAAACACAGACAAGCTGACAGTTCATCTGCGTCGTCTTCCAGGTCAAGGTCTTATAGATCTGATCGAACGTCTAGAAGACGCCGTAGCCAGTCAGATGCATCTTCAAGCTCAGTGACCTGATCGAAGGTCCTGGAGATGCAACAGCCGGAAGCACCAGTCGTCCCCCAAGTCAAGGTCGTGTTCTCGGGATTGCCATTACATAGACAAGGGCAGGAAATCTACTAGTGGCGTAAGTCCCTGTCCCTCAGACTCTCAAATTAATATGTAAGGTCTGTCTTTGTGGAATTCAATAATAACTTTAGTACCATCACGCACCAAAATGTAACATTCAACCACTTGAATACATCCAGAGATTTCGGTTAGTGTCGAATAAGGATAACATTACATAGCAAGACTTACACATATAAACTTATATTTATTAAACACATACTATTTAATTAGTCATTATCTGCCATGGCGTGAACATTAGCGAAAGCAAACGTGCAAAATAACTTGGAAAAAAATGAATATCAAAAAGGCAAACTAGATTTTCACTTTTAAGCATTTATATAATACACTCACTTCCTTCCCTACTTAAAGCAGTGTTGAAGTGTATATGGTAAGTACTAAATGGTATTAATTCTTTTTTGATAAACTTGCTTCATTTTCTGATTACATACTGCATACAGTAAAACTTGCGAGTGTCGATACATATCAAAATTAAAACGAGTAAAAACTAATGTTGCCATCTCCGTTTCTGCCATTGATAAATGAAATGAAGCAATATGGCTGATTTTAACATTTATGCTTATAACAAAAGCACATTTTGAATATAAATCAATTATACGTGATGTTTACGATCATCATCTTGTTTGCAAATACATCGGTATTCATTATCTTTACCCGTAGTGGTGTTTTAGTGCGAATTGTTTCATATCGTGTTCAATTCCCGTAGATGTTTAATGACACAATCAGCGGCCATTAATGCTGGATCACGTTCTCATTACCATTAGTCCATAAAAAGTGAAGCCTCGCTATTCACATCGAAAACATTATTGTAACATTAATGTGTGTTTGTGTAATAAATTCACGTTGTTAACTGGGTCCAATTTCAGCTAGTTCAATGTGTAAATGCAATGTCAAGACAAAGTTAAATCCAAATAATAGGGTCTCTGACGCAGTTATTGCGTAAGTTGAGTAATTGCTACTAGAAACATGTGCATGTATTGTTTATATTAATTAGTGAAAGTCGTGGACCGTGTATTTGACTCGTGTAATGATTGAAAAATAAAAAGTTCAACTGTCAGCGTAATGTATGCCTTTCATACAAACTCATATGATGCAAAGTGTTGGTCTTATCCATATCATTTGTAACAACATTAGCGGAGCAAGTATAAATATTTACTAAATGAACATGTATTCATTGATGTTTCCGTTTTTATTAATTTCCTTCAATGTGTTCCTACATCTTTCATTATAATTATTTAATGCATATTATTATCTAATATATTTATATATTTGTCGTCGTGAAAAATACCCATTTCTATGGTATTTACTGCATCGAATAATTATATATAATTTTAAAGTCAGAAATTATGTATTTTCACATCGTTTATAATAGTTCCTTCTGATTTTAGTTTTTCATCGTAGATTGATTGTGACTTAATGAGCATGCAGTTTCCAATTGTTCACGTTCCCAAGTCATTTAACAACCGAATACACCTTTGCCTATCAGCAGCTCCAGAGCCAGATAAATTGGAGTGTTACACAAGTAGGCTATGTATAAAGGGGTTATCTGCTGTAAATCACTATAACTGATGCATAGTTACTTGTATGTATGTATACCACATATACTTGTACTGTGGTATAAAATTTATTAAATTGAGTATATATTGTATTTATTTCTCCAACACAGGAATTAGATTGAAAAAAAAAATTTCATCTTGTAACACCCAGAGGTAAAACAGCAGATTTAAGCAGCAATTTGTTAATTTTAACTGATTTGCCCTGGTATCACAACAACAAGAAAGATAAAGCCTCCCAACACTTTCCAGTAATAAGCTGTTATCGGATTAGAGGTGCTGAACTGTGTATTCCTCCTGTGTATTGGGTTACAGGCTAAGCCGGGATACTCCGTGAACGGCTTTATAGATGAGCTTTTTAAACGCCGAGATACCTTGGCAGAGGCTCGATAAGAGTTAATGTTTAGTGCATGTAGGAAATTAATACTGAACAGTGAACATATTGTAATGCAGAATTGTGCCATATTGTCTCTTGATAAAACAATTCACGTAACTATGGTTCTTGTGCGTTTAGATCCAATGAACCTAAGGATTCTATAGCTTATTAAAATGTTCTGATTTCTATTAACAGTATGCAATTGAAACGCAGCGTGATTATTTTTGTAACGCACCTGAGCGTATTGCGTATGTAATACTAACCATTGTTTAGATGCAGTGTAAGTATGGAGCATTGGGAATATATGTAACGATTTAATTAATGTTCTAACATAACCATGTTTGTTCCTGTAAGCCACTGCATGCTAAAGTGTCACACTTAGAATGTTGATTGTAAAACATGTAGCCCACTATATGAGTACTTCATAATTGCACAACATAGCATGAAAGAACAAACAAAAACATAATATCTTCGAGTTTAATCTGGAATTAATGAGAATCATCTGGTCGCCATATAATGTCTCAGTTTTTGACATGCTGACGACATCAAATGAAACTGCATTTCGTTTCGTGTATCGAAATAGTCGATTTCATAAACTAATCATGATGCACGACGAACAACGTTGTGTGTGGTTGTACAGCAGCTATGCCTGCGTATAATGATTTGATGCACGACGAAAAAAAAGCTGTGTGCGCTATTCCAGCAGCTATCCTTGCGCATAACGATTACAAATGAAGTAACTACATAACAAAGTTTGTCACTCGCGAAAAGGGTGGAAACGGAAGCACGCGTCATTTAATCTAAGCCACTCAAATTACTGACAAAGTGTTCGCCAACTCTGTTTACTGTGTTTCGTTGTGATATGTGTATGGGGACTCGTCTTTAATTGAGCTAGCGTTCTTTATGCGTTAGCTTTTTTATATTGCCCTTATGGTTTGTTATAATGCGGTTAAATACAATATTTTATGGGGATAAACACAAACGAATCCCACACACGACAACCTGATAAAAATGCCATTAATAATATCCATTCATTCGATTAAACATATTTTAGTTATTTTCGCGCGCATTCGTGGGATAATACAGTGCTTCAAAGCTTGGTATATTTACTTTGTGGCATCAAAATACATTTAACACGCTGTGTCATGAATGTGTATCGTGTGTGCTTGATTTTAGGTTCTTGTTATTAGGTAATTCACATGACGTTTTTGGAAACAATTTCACAAATATTAATTCACCAGACAATACAATAGCAAGTGACGATGATATGTTTGAAGTATATGCGAAAACTAGCTGACATGCTAGATGACATGCTATTGGTGTAAACAGGCAACACATTGTAATTTCTGCTGAGGAAACGATAGCGAGGTACAAGTTTGAACCAGTTACTTTCTTCATTCTAGAACAACACGCATCAATTGGACATATTTGCAATGTATTCGCTGGAAAATAGAACTGGTTCTAAAAGTTTTTTTCGATAAACAATTACCATCATTAGAAAACCGCGCTGTACACGTGCACATTTCAGTTATGGTGTTCGTAAATTAATGTGCTCTCTTATAACATGTTATTTAGAAAATAAAAGATAACAAAAAATTGACTACTTCTGAATATTTCTGGGTACTACAAAAATGAGTTATACAAAACAAACCAGAACCCCAGTAACGTGCATAAAACGTAAACCATTATTTTAAAAGCATTGTCAATTATTTAACTTCGCCAAAATGAAAACTTGAGAACTACAGGGAATGTAAAAGCATTTAAACACATATCTGCAAATGTGATTTGAAGCCTTAATGCTATTTGAATGAACCATGATAGACCATTAGTAGTCGTCAAGAGATTTACAGTCGTATAACTCTATCAGTGTTCAAAGATATCAAAGGAACAGGTCGAAGATGGGTGATATTCACAAATGTAAACAAGAGGTCAAATGGCCCTAAAGCGCTCACCTGAGTATGAAGATCTGGGTCTTGCGGTTTCAAAGATGTTTTAAGTCATTTTGCTCTTCAAGTCTATATAATATAGGACTAATTAATATAGGAATAATGAAACTCCAAAGACATCATCAGGAGAGAAACCCTTATTGCCATCCGCTGGCACTTTATTTGACTCGCAAGTGACCATTTGCCTATACAATATATAAACCATGTGACCCCCGGGGCATGGCCAGTTATGACCCCATGGGCATAATTTGAACAAACTTTGTATAGGTCTACTAGAGGATGTCACATATCAAATATAAAAGCTCCTAGCTTTGCGGTTTCAGAGAAGAAGATTTTCAAAGTTTTCACTTTTTAAATCTAATTTAGGTGACCACTTATGCAGCAGATCGGAACGATTTGAACAAATTTTGAAAGAGGGTCACCCAATAATCATTACTGTGAATTTGGTTAAAATCTGCCAAGAGGTTCAGGGGGAGAAGTTTTTTGAATGACAATGCTGACGCTTGACGCACGACGGACAAAAGGCGAGCACGTTGTGCTCAGGTGAGCTAATAAAAAGAATATTTTCCTAACAAAACATAGGAAAATGCAGTAAGAGTCGGGTGCAAAAGCCAATATAATTATTTCAATAGCCCAGTAATCCCGACCCATAAAGTAGGAATACAGGTTAATGACACATCAATGAAAATGGACTTAAATGGTCACCAAATGACTGTTGATTGAATATTTACAATGAGGTATATTTGTGAATAAAATTTTCCAAAATGATATTTAGTTTTAATGACGACACCATTAAAGGTCGTTCCATACGCATTGATTCCATTAGTCCACTAAACGGAGCGGAAGTGTTTATAGTTAATTTGCACCTGGGGAAACGTTGTGACAAAGTGTTTGCTTTATGTCAATGGAAGCACGTGTATAACTTACAGCAATTTCAATTTATGAATTGACATGAACTAAATGCATGACAAAGCATATAAAGCCATGTACTTGATAGTGCTTGCCACGATTCAAATGTGTCTCATATTCTGAAATATGTTTGAGGTATTTGAACCGAACTGAAACGCTACAGAGCATTTTTAAATGGCGTATGTCACAACACAAAGTTAAGAGTAAAAGCTGAGTATTCTCGGCAGGACAGTGTCACTAAGTGAACAAAACCAGCCTTACAGCAACACTTCTGCGTAACAATGTTGCGTTACGATCCAATATGTGCTTATAATACAAACGGGTGAATGTAAGTATGTCAGGAGGATGACGTACATAATATGTGCTTATAATACAAACGGGTGAATGTAAGTATGTCAGGAGGATGACGTACATAATATGTGCTTATAATACAAACGGGTGAATGTAAGTATGTCAGGAGGATGACGGACATGGGCTCCTCAAAAGTAAGTTTTGGTAGAATGTCAAAAGGCCATCGTTTTAAGGTTCCTCAAATGATTGCATCAAGACTACGTTACGAAGCGAGATTTACAGCTACATTATCGAACGTCTTCAACGGAACCGAGCCGCTAAGCTAGTTTTCATGACACCGTCTAATATTCATGTATCCAGTAAGTTGTGTCACGAAGCCAGGTTTAATAGGCACTTTCTAATGTATTCTGGGCTTTGTCATCAAAAATAGTTCACGTAGTAGATCTAAAATATGTATTGTATTTATCAGGACCATGTCAATAACCAGGAATGTACTATATGATGCCATTATTATTATTATTATTTTGAAATGTTGTTGTGGTTATCATTGAACAGTTAAGCAAGTAAATTGTAATGTAACTGATTATTTTATTACTATTTAATTTGAATTGCTATGCTATTAGGTTCATTTTTATTTACAATTTATGTTTATTGTGATCCATTTAGAGCCAAGTGTGAGGTTCGGCATGCTTTTTAATCGGTTAAAAGTCCAAATGCTTTAAATTGAAAGTTCCTACACGGTGACCCAAGTTTTGGTCATATTTATGTTTGTTTGTCTGTCTGGATTTTGTTGTGTGTTGTGCGTATAGTGCTGTGTTGTTAAGGAAATGTGTCACTTGCTTCTAACAAAGGAAAAAGGATGCCTGTAAGAATTTCTCTCCTGTTGATACACCTGGAGATACACACATTTTACATTTTGAGACACATTATATAATGCATTATGCATGTTGATAAAACACAACAGGTAATGCGTTCAAAAACGCTGCCAAGAAAAACGCTTTACAGAGGAACCGTCGAATATGATAAACGGGACTGTGCCACTCAGAAAAGTTGCAAGTGTCATTATCGGAGCAGATTTCACTCTCGCGCAGTCAGGTTTAATAATGGAAAAGCAAATATGTTCAGCGGCCATATCCACAAAGCTCCTAAGGAAAATCTAAACTTAAGTCAAATTTAAGTGAAATATTCAACTATAATTCTCCATGTGAAAATCAATATTTTATATTTGAAATATGGTAAAATGAGAAGTATCTGTTGATTCTTTACATGATTATGACCATTTAAGACAAAATTAGCTTGAAAATAACCAGCCATAGGCTTAAGGAATTTAATGATTTGAAGAAATTTCCTAAAGTTTTCACTAAGGAGCTTTGTGGATATCAGCCCAGAATTGCCCAGAATTGCCTTAAGCAAATCCAGGTATACAATCACCATTAGTGCATTTACGAGGACTGCATCATACATAACCTTAACAGAGACATTATCAAATATGAACCACTAGAATGAGACAAAGAGTCAGGTTTACAGTTGTGATTCATATCCAATGTAGAAAATTAAACACTTTTATATTTTGTACTTCTACAAATTGAACAACATATTGTTAAATTAGTATTTTATTGCTAAGCAGTGTTAAAATGCTTTACATATAAATTAGAAATATTCAACAGATAAAATTGCTTAAGTGATTGCTAGTAGTGTATAAAACACAGCGTTAATAAAAAAAACGTGCATGTTACTACTTATACACATGAGAAAATATAGAAAGATATCATGAACATACTAAACGCATACAAACAAAGTTACAAATGGTAACCAGCACAATTTCAGCTAATGACGATAGAACCTTCTATTTCAAAAGCATGTTAACAATAATAACAATTTATGTCCTCACACTGAATTTCTTCTGATGAAATGTTTAACTGACAAACGTCATGTACCATTAAAAACGTATTCAAAAGAAGTCAGAACTTGATCTACACATATACATGTATATAACATTTAAACAGCTAGCTTACAAATTAATTTGGGGTAACAACCCTATGCACATACAATAGCCAATCAAAACGCAGTAAATGTTAAAAGATACAAATACAAATACATAATTAATGTTTGTATAAATATAATATCACAATGATTGATAAAGCCAATTAAGACTAATAAATAACTGACATACCCATAAAATAATTCAGGAACATTTATGCTAGAGACACCTACAACACATTAATCATTAACAATAAAATGCAAAATCTATTTAAAATGCAGTGTACCACAATCTTTAAATTATTGAAACAAAGTTTGAAATAGCATATGCTTTCTAGCACAGTATTTAAACTGTTTACTAGAATATTGTGTTTGAATTGCATTAGCTTGAAAGGTAATGTGTATGTTGTTCTTCTTCTTAAGTCTGTACCTTGTGTTTTCACCAATCTAACAAGTCATGTACACAGAATGTAAATGGTATCTAAAATAATATGAGTGTAAGATGTCATATGTTGGTGTATAGATCACAGGCCCAGTAGTGGTGTACAAGATGTGATATGTTAGTGTATAGATCACATGCCTAGTATTGGTGTACAAGATGTCACATGTTGGTGTATAGATCACATGCCTAGTATTGATGTACAAGATGTTATATGTTGGTGTATAGATCACATGCCTAGTATTGGTATACAAGATGTCATATGTTGGTGTATAGATCACATGCCTAGTATTGGTATACAAGATGTCATATGTTGGT
The DNA here is from genome assembly GCA_027627225.1 of Congeria kusceri. Taxonomy (NCBI): domain Eukaryota; kingdom Metazoa; phylum Mollusca; class Bivalvia; order Myida; family Dreissenidae; genus Congeria; species Congeria kusceri. The sequence continues at coordinate 99,809,299 of CM051024.1, forward strand.
GTATAGATCACATGCCTAGTATTGGTGTACAAGATATCATATGTTGGTGTATAGATCACATGCCTAGTATTGGTGTACAAGATATCATATGTTGGTGTATAGATCACATGCCTAGTATTGGTATACAAGATATCATATGTTGGTGTATAGATCACACGCCTAGTATTGGTGTACAAGATATCATATGTTGGTGTATAGATCACATGCCTAGTATTGGTGTACAAGATATCATATGTTGGTGTATAGATCACATGCCTAGTATTGGTATACAAGATGTTATATGTTGGTGTATAGATCACATGCCTAGTATTGGTGTACAAGATGTCATATGTTGGTGTATAGATCACATGCCTAGTATTGGTGTACAAGATGTCATATGTTGGTGTATAGATCACAGGCCTAGTATTGGTGTATAAAATGTTATATGTTGGTGTATAGATCACTGGCTTATTATTGGTGTACAAGATGTCATATGTTGGTGTATAGATCACATGCCTAGTATTGGTGTATAAAATGTTATATGTTGGTGTATAGATCACATCCCTAGTATTGGTGTACAAGATGTCATATGTTGGTGTATAGATCACATGCCTAGTATTGGTGTACAAGATGTCATATGTTGGTGTATAGATCACATGCCTAGTATTGGTGTACAAGATGTCATATGTTGGTGTATAGATCACATGCCTAGTATTGGTGTACAAGATATCATATGTTGGTGTATAGATCACACGCCTAGTATTGGTGTACAAGATGTCATATGTTGGTGTATAGATCACATGCCTAGTATTGGTGTACAAGATGTCATATGTTGGTGTATAGATCACATGCCTAGTATTGGTATACAAGATGTTATATGTTGGTGTATAGATCACAGGCCTAGTATTGGTGTACAAGATGTCACATGTTGGTGTATAGATCACATGCCTAGTATTGGTGTACAAGATATCATATGTTGGTGTATAGATCACACGCCTAGTATTGGTGTACAAGATGTCATATGTTGGTGTATAGATCACACGCCTAGTATTGGTGTACAAGATGTCACATGTTGGTGTATAGATCACATGCCTAGTATTGGTGTACAAGATATCATATGTTGGTGTATAGATCACACGCCTAGTATTGGTGTACAAGATGTCATATGTTGGTGTATAGATCACACGCCTAGTATTGGTGTACAAGATGTCATATGTTGGTGTATAGATCACATGCCTAGTATTGGTGTACAAGATGTCATATGTTGGTGTATAGATCACAGGCCCAGTATTGGTGTCCAAGATATCATACATTGGTGTATAGATCACATGCCTAGTATTGGTGTACAAGATGTCGTATGTTGGTGTATAGATCACACGCCTAGTATTGGTACACAAGATGTCATATGTTGGTGTATAGATCTCACACCTAGTATTGGTATACAAGATGTCATATGTTGGTGTATAGATCACATGCCTAGTATTGGTGTACAAGATGTCACATGTTGGTGTATAGATCACATGCCTAGTATTGGTGTACAAGATGTCACATGTTGGTGTATAGATCACATGCCTAGTATTGGTGTACAAGATGTCACATGTTGGTGTATAGATCACATGCCTAGTATTGGTGCACAAGATGTCACATGTTGGTGTATAGATCACATGCTTATTATTGGTGTACAAGATGTCACATGTTGGTGTATAGATCACATGCCTAGTATTGGTATACAAGATATCATATGTTGGTGTATAGATCACAGGCCTAGTATTGGTGTACAAGATATCATATGTTGGTGTATAGATCACATGCCTAGTATTGGTGTACAAGATATCATATGTTGGTGTATAGATCACATGCCTAGTATTGGTGTACAAGATATCATATGTTGGTGTATAGATCACACGCCTAGTATTGGTGTACAAGATGTCATATGTTAGTGTATAGATCACACACCTAGTATTGGTGTACAAGATATCATATGTTGGTGTATAGATCACATGCCTAGTATTGGTGTACAAGATGTCATATGTTGGTGTATAGATCACACGCCTAGTATTGGTGTACAAGATATCATATGTTGGTGTATAGATCACACACCTAGTATTGGTGTACAAGATGTCATATGTTAGTGTATAGATCACTGGCCTAGTATTGGTGTACAAGATGTCATATGTTGGTGTATAGATCACACGCCTAGTATTGGTGTACAAGATGTCATATGTTGGTGTATAGATCACATGCCTAGTATTGGTGTACAAGATGTCATATGTTGGTGTATAGATCACAGGCCCAGTATTGGTGTCCAAGATATCATACATTGGTGTATAGATCACATGCCTAGTATTGGTGTACAAGATGTCATATGTTGGTGTATAGATCACATGCCTAGTATTGGTATACAAGATGTCATATGTTGGTGTATAGATCTCACACCTAGTATTGGTATACAAGATGTCATATGTTGGTGTATAGATCACATGCCTAGTATTGGTGTACAAGATGTCACATGTTGGTGTATAGATCACTGGCCTAGTTTTGGTGTACAAGATGTTATATGTTGGTGTATAGATCACTGGCTTATTATTGGTGTACAAGATGTCATATGTTGGTGTATAGATCACATGCCTAGTATTGGTGTACAAGATGTCACATGTTGGTGTATAGATCACTGGCCTAGTTTTGGTGTACAAGATGTTATATGTTGGTGTATAGATCACTGGCTTATTATTGGTGTACTAGATGTCATATGTTGGTGTATAGATCACATGCCTAGTATTGGTGTACAAGATGTCATATGTTGGTGTATAGATCACTGGCCTAGTTTTGGTGTACAAGATGTCATACATTGGTGTATACATCACAGGCCTAGTATTGGTGTACAAGATGTCATATGTTGGTGTATAGATCACAGGCCCAGTATTGGTGTCCAAGATATCATATGTTGGTGTATAGATCACACGCCTAGTATTGGTATACAAGATGTCATATGTTGGTGTATAGATCACACGCCTAGTATTGGTGTACAAGATGTCATATGTTGGTGTATAGATCACACGCCTTGTATTGATGTACAAGATGTCATATGTTGTTGTATAGCTCACTATTGCTGTCCAAGATGTAATATGTTGGTGTATAGATCACAGGCCTAGAATTAGTGTACAAGATGTCATATGTTGGTGTATAAATCACACGCCTAGTATTGGTGTCCAAGATGTGATATGTTGGTGTATAGATCACAGGCCCAGTATTGGTGTACAAGATGTCATATGTTGGTGTATAGATCTCACACCTAGTATTGGTGTACAACATGTCATATGTTGGTGTATAGATCACTGGCGTAGTATTGGTGTACAAGATGTCTTATGTTGGTGTATAGATCACACGCCTAGTATTGGTGTACAAGATGTCATATGTTGGTGTATAGATCACATGCCTAGTTTTGGTGTAAAATATGTCATATGTTGGTGTATAGATCACAGGCCTAGTTTTGGTGTAAAAGATGTCATATGTTGGTGTATACATCACATGCCTAGTTTTGGTGTAAAAGATGTTATATGTTGGTGTATAGATCACACGCCTAGTTTTGGTGTAAAAAATGTCATATGTTGGAGTATAGATCACAGGCCTAGTTTTGGTGTGAAAGAACATGTTTATGGAAAACTGTGAATATTGCACTCCGACTTTCAACTATTGATTTTGTAACAACTACTAAGGAAGCTGAAAACTCATAATATCAGTACATAAAACAAAGTTAAAACACTGGCTCTTACTACTTCATTAAATGCTAAATAATTGTAGTAACTTGTTTAAAAACTTTACTACATCCATACAAATAGTAGAGATCAGTGTCTAAATATTTACTTTACTTTAACAATAAACAATATATATGCATAGTAGAGAACAACTATACAATAACTTACAAAATTTTTTGTCTTTCACCAATTGAAGTGTATATTAAAATTGCTTGATACCAAATATTGGTGCTATTATTATGATTAATTCTAGACAATGCTAGATGACAAAACATAAAAAGTGACAAGTAGTAGCAAATCACAGTAATACAAGAAATAATAGAAAGTAGTAGGCCAATAAATAAGATATTGACAGGATGATGGTACTAAGCCTTTGTTAAATGTATATGGGTAATATCGCTTTATTCTTCATTTCAATAGAATATTTCACACAAAATTAGCATGAACATAAAAAGCTGAACAATAAGGTGAACTTCAAATGACAAGGCTATAGCCAGAATATGACATACATAAAACTTATGATCAAAACCTGGTTCTGACTATAAATAAGGAGTAATGTAAAATCCTACTATAGTTCATCCCTTGAAAACCAGAAGGGGTCATTAACATATGTGCAAAAGGAGCTTTCAGTATACAATTTGCCCTTTAATCTACTTTAAGTAGATTATTTCCAATAAAATCATAATATATTGGTATTACTTATGTATTATATGTAATGTATGTTTCCAGCAATATTCAAGTAATTGTAATAAAAACCCATTAACACCCAATCTGAATGCTCATAAAGTTAAGGTGACAAATTACAATGTTGCCATTTATACAAACCTTCATGTGGAAATGTAAAAAGCTGAACATTTAGTAAGGAAGAATGAAGATATTACGTTGTTTCATATTCTGTATTTCCATCATTTCGGAAAGCATTCAGTAAATATAACATTATACATAATATTGCAGATGGTTTTTAGGTTGGATTTTCATACTTCAATAAATCTTGACACTTTTTTCTATGTCACATACAGTAATGTCTGGTACTTCATTCTAATTGATTTATTTTGGATCAACAATGCAACACTGCTTTTCAGTGTGTCCAAAACTACAACTGGAGCACAGCTTTGCTTGGACCATATTTTGGTCGGCAATTCCTCCACACAGCAAACACTTACGTAACGATGGCTGAATATGTACAGAATGGAACTGACAAAAGAACGCCTGCTTGATATTTTGCGGAACCCCGACAGTCTGGTTACCGCAGACGACACACATGGACTGGTTTGTGAATAATCGAGACGGATGGAACACAGATCGTTGCAGTTTGCAGAAGGTACAGATCACCGCTGGTTGCACACCTTTAATGACTGGGTCAGCCAGCATGTGGCATCGCATAGGCTGAAAAACATAACATGTAATTCATTGCTAGGAACTATGAGGGGCAATCCAAATGGGTGTAAACAAGTGCGGTACTTGTATAATTTTTTATTAACTGAAGCTTTTATTATAGTATTCAGCCATATTATCCACAACCAAATGTATTAAAAGGATATTGTTTATTATCTGCATTCGATTTAAATCCATGTATTAAAGATTATTCTGTATGCAAGACTTACATAATGTTAAATACACCTATACTAATAAATCCATGTGGATTTTAAAATGAAGGCATAAAATATATTTTGCAATAAATATATGTTCACAGTGGCATCTCTTTAAAGAGTGTTTAAGCCAATTAAAAAGTATATAAAAAGTAAAGCAAAAATATTTCTACTAATTAGACTAATATTTGAAGCATACATTTATCTATTATGCGTAACAAAAATTATGTTTGTTTCAGGTTACATACCCCCAAAAATTAGGGTAGGAAGATCAGCATTTATTTTATTTATATTTTTTTTGGTAAATGGTCAACTTGAAGGTTCTTCTAAAACTGAATAAATATTCAAAAACATATCAGTAATATCCTTATTATTGTTTATAAGTGGATGCTGTCAAAACAAAATACTTATTTATCCAAAAATGTATTTAATTATTGAAAAGTGTAAATAAAACAAAAAATATATCTGACAAACCCAATAAAATGTTCTAGGGTTGGGGCCTTTTTTATGGTAGGTCGGGTAACCTGAAACAAACTTCTTTTATTTTTACGCCTTACCATTGTGGTTGCGTTAACAAAATGATGTTCTTTTTTATTAACATTGTATCAAAAATAACTTCAATGTGTTTTTTTACAATGCTAATATCACGACAGAACATTTAACTTTCCAAAAGAAATGTTTACAACATATGTTTTTATTCCTAAAATAAATTTAATATTTGTTTCAGAAAAAAATATAAACAATTAGACTCTCATCAGCACTATTTTTGCAATAGCTTTATACAGCTAAATATAACTTCTAATTGCTTATGTCATAACCATCATTGCTTAACCATGATGGAAAATGTCATCAGAAAAAAGTTGCTCAAATATTGTCATGAAAAAGGTGGAAAATCAATATAACAATAGGTATATACAAGTCTGTAAATACTCTGTAATTGCAGTATGGAAGTTAAAACACTGTTATTTAAAGCTGATTAATGGTTTGGACAGTATGAACATTAAAAGCTTGGTAGAGGAAATTACAAATAACCTTTCGCAATGGAATATCATTTTTCACATTTAATAATGGGATAGGATTTATGAAGACGATTATGGAACGGTACGCAGTGCAAGCTATATTTTGTGTGTTTGTTTTTTTTGCAACAATTACACAAGAGATTCATGATGTGGCTCACCTGAACATAATAATTAATGTGCAGATAGGGAATGAGATTAAACAAAACTATGAAGAAGCTTTAACTTAATCATATTCTTATTCTCAACAGTTACCCAATCAAATCAAAGCCCATGTTGCAAGCATTTTTATTGGTCAATATTTTTAAGTTCAAACACAGTTTGAGAACTTTTATTATTCAGAAGGCCAAAGCCAGAAAGGATGAGTACTACCTAAAACTGGTATGCAGAAAGAGGATTTTAATATTATAGTATTTAAGGTAAAGTAACTAGGTCCTGGGAAGGTATTTATAAAGAATCTTAGTTGAAAATTAAGAAAAAATCTTAAAATTCTCAAATTTTAATTATTGGATTTTCTGAAAAAGTAATGCATTTCTGGAAGTTTTTGACACATAATTTGCAATATAATAAAGTGTATTAATATCAAGCATTAGTCATGCAAATGTTCCAAGGCATAGTGTTTTAACAACAAATTCTAATTTTGACTTATGTTCAACTTAAGTTAAGAATAGCTTAAGAATCTTTATAAATATGGGCCCTGGGCTCTTATTCAAAAAGCTTCTTAGGAAAAATTAAAACTCCATAAAATTCTTTACGCCTGTACCTGGTTCAATGTATAAATGTGGCGCGTTGTGAGAAAACCGGTCTTAATGCATGTGCGTAAAGTGTCATCCCGGAATTAGCCTGTGCAGTCCGCACAGGCTAATCCAGGACGGCACTTTCCGCTTTTACGGTAGTTTCTAGGAGGTCTCTTCTAAACATAAATCCACTGTAGGCAGAAAGTGCCATCCCAGATGAGCCTGTGCGGACTGCACAGGCTAATCCGGGACGACACTTATGCACATGCATTAAGTCCGGTTTTCTCACGACGCGCCTCAAATCTTTTATATCAAAAAGTTAGAACTTATTTCTTCGATATTTAGTATTTTATCGTTTTATGGACATAAATCATTGGATTTCACAAACAAAAAATGATCTGATATTTTCACTAAGGTACGACTAAAGTTAAGATTTATTTTAGGAGCTTTGTAAATACCAGCATGTACCAGCAGCCATGTGTTAGCAAACCATTTTAACAAGAAGGAATGTGGTAGAAAATAGACCGATAAAATAATCAGGAAAATCGTTTTCTAATCTGATCAGTGGATTCTGACACGATTTCCAAAGTTTTCAGTATATTTGAATAAAAACGATATGTCATGCCCTGTGAACATTTTTTTATAAAAGAACCAGGATCGGACGGCCATGTGGAATTTGGTCACCCAATAAATATTTCTGTCTATTTATTGGGTCATTTTATATCATTCACTATGGAAGATGGCTATTAAATCATTTTGTTCATGCAAAGTAATAAGAAGACTTTTTGTTCAACAAACGGATACAGAATGCACATACACTCTCTCCTTGGAGAAGTCCACTTGCGACTATGTCATTATTATTCTGCTAGGCACTCATGACAATATGTTTGAGACATGAGTTTTTAGCTTAAACAACACTATCCAATCAGGAGTTTTATTCACACAGCATCTTTAATACGTAATTTCTTAAACATTATCACGTCAGTGAAAAACTTGAATGATTTGTATTTTTTTACGAAATAAACACGTGTTTGCTGTTGGTATTCCTCAAATAACTTTTGTATAATTATGTCTTTTAAAAATGTAACTTAATACTGCACTGTTTATATACAGATTTATACAGTTAAGGAAGTGTGCAGATTTAAAGATAAGGATAAAATTTAACTTAAAGCAGCAGTCCATAAATATGTTAATAAAATAAAACTATGCAGAAATCATTTCTAATGGACATTTTACTGATCAAAATACAAAAAAAACGCATTGAAATCGGTAAAATAATAACAATTTAGTAACTTTTTATGGTGTAGTTTCTGTATGTGATAGATGGTGATGCCTCTGGAGGATATCGGCATGTACATTAGTGTATATTCTGTTCGTACCAAGCATTTTCAAACAATGACATTATTAAATGCATTTCTTAAATAAGAAACAGTTTTCAGAAGAATCAACGGCCTTAATGTTCATTAGAACTAATGCTAATTTAAGATGCATTGAATTATATTCTATGGACTGCAGCTTTAAGATACTTTGTGAATACCACCCCTGCTTATAATAATAGAGTACATATTAACAAACCAGCTTACTTTAAAGTAATCACTCCTTTGAAAAGATGGCAACTGGCCTCCTTCTTTGGTGTTCCTCAGAAAATTAATGAGCCTACAAAAATATTAAAATGGGAAACAAATGATTAGATCCAATAAAAAGTGCATTTGTTAGGGTAGAAAAGTACAATGTACAGAAAGTTCAAAAGACACCTTGACATACATAAAATGAATATTTCCATGCATTTCAATCCAATTTGTAGACGATTTTTCATATTTTTTTACACAATTTTATTTTTTAAAGGAACATTTAGCAACAAGCAGTAACATAAACCTGTAAAATACAAAAGCATTCCAGAAACAACATGCATGGTAATGATTATCGAATGATTATCAATTCGAATGCATACAATTATTGAAGGGACATTTTATTACATACCTATACATAATCTGACTAATATACTGGTGTATTTTCGGTATAAAATACAATTGGCCAGATAGAATTCCCGTACTTCACACTGTGAAATAATTTTCCGTATTCAACGGCAGGAAAAACCGGACTACTTTTACGTTTGTTGAGTATCGTACATTTCTGTAACATTCCGAGCGACATTGGGAAACGCCCCGTTCTATTTATAGACAGGATTACGCCATTACATGTAGATTTCAATGATGTCATTGATGTAAATGACATGTATTCATGTGCATTCTTTAGTACTGTTTGTTATCATTTTGTTTGGTTTGATGCAGTATCTTGTGGTGTTTTGATTGTAAGGAGGTATATAATAAATGGAATACTACATGACTGTGGTGTTCCGGCGGATTGTATCGCTCTCGTTGATTGTGTAAAGCTGTATTCCACTCGCCCTACGGACTCGTGGAATACAGCGTTACACAATCAACTCGAGCGATACAATCCACCGGAATACCACAGTCATGTTATATTCCCTAGATATATAAACAAGCGAAAAAAACACGACTGACAAATAAAGATATTGGAAATATAGTGTCATTTATAGCCAACACAGGTAAATTTAACCAGTCATTTTTATTTAAATTTGATTTAACAAGAATACAATCACTTTGGTTAGAGATGGAAATTATGTAACTTATACCTATGGTTTAATTTTGCGGCCACAAAATGATGTGGTAGACTAAACATCTTCAATTCTACATTGTCGCTCCACAATTCTATGTAATCCGAGAAAAGTTTGTTGTACTTCCCAACACAGTTCTTGCCTTGTACTAGCTTATCATATACAACCTGGAAAAAGAACACCAATAAATGGTTTAAGAGTGGCATTTGAGAAAAACATACTACATGGCAACAATTTTGTAATACTCATCTATGTGTTTTAGTAAGAATCCATACAGCAAACTCTCTTGACATATTTTTCAAATTTATTTGTAAACCATGAAAGTACTTTCTTTGTACATAAACAACTTACTATTTTTCAAGTAAATCAATAAAATTATTTGCAAAAGTAAACAAGAACCCAGTCTTTGCAATAACCATGAGACAAATTAATATCTATCAGGTAAGTTTAAATTATATAAATAAAAGCTGTAATTATCTCCTGAAATGATATAAATATCATAATAGTCATTTTTTTTATGACAACATTACCATAACAAGCATCATCATTATACCTGAGGTAATATCTAAATCTTTTTTTTATTTCCTTCAGACAAGTAAAACGTAGCTCTTAACAATTTGAAATTCCACATTTTATGCCAGAATGGGCAAGAACTTTCAAATAAGATAGCCAATATGCTCACCTAAGTTTAATGATTCATAGGTGTTTGTACAAATTTAACAGCCTGTTCAGAGATGTTTAAAAGAAATTGTTGGGAGTTTTGTAGAGTCACCCAAGGAACATTTATTTGAAATTATTTCAAAAACCAAAGAAGAAATTGTTTAAAGTTTTCATTATGGCCATATAAGGAAAACTGCCCTGCCACCTGGCGCCAATGTTACAGTTATATCAGAACAATTTGAACAAATTTGGAAGGGTCACCCAAAGAACATTTCTGTGAAACTGTTTTGAAATCCAGCAAGTTTTTCTGAGAAGAATTTCTGTTAATTTCTTATTACTTTTTAGGAGTATTCGATACAATCCAATGCATTGAAGGAATTTGGTACAATTAATTAACTGTGAGCAGCTGACGCCGGACAGAAACTGACCACAATACCTCACACTTGAGCACTTCGTGCTCAGGAGAGCTAAAAATAATACAGACTAAGAACCTGTTTCATCATGCTATGAACGAACATGATAAGATCATTGTAGTCAGCAATATGCAGGTACGCCTGCAGACATCTCCGCAGAGAGGCCCAGGTGAGCGGGGCCAGGGGCTCGTGGGCCTCGATATTACCCAGCATTCTCTGCAAATCGAGGGCCGTCAGCAAGCCGATACTGCAGCAGATGATTCCTAGAGCCTGCGAGGGAAGAAAAAAATCACATTTGTTTAATTTCCAGTAGCACATACAGGGATTCCACTGACTGAGCATTTTCCTCAGCCAAATTTACTTTCTCGAAATCATGTAGATACGGAAAAATTTGTAGAACTGCTGCTGTATAAATATATTGTAGCCCAAAACAATTTCTAAAGTCAAATATTACAAGTTGTAACAAATGGCTAAATTGGCAAATGGCAGTAGGTCCCAGACTTTGTTAATGAAAAGCAATTACAAATGTACACAGTTGTTGTTAGTAAAGAGGTAAAAAGCATGGCATGAAAAAAACTTCCATCTCAAGATGATTGTAAAACAGATTTTCACCCTAACAAGCACACTTCTCATCGTATAAAATTCCTTTCAATACATTTGTTCCATTTTAACAAGATTCTTGTCAATGAGCCTGTTGCAGATGTGTATGGTGAGAGCAAAGATCGACAACTCTGCTAGGATATTGATAAAATATATGAGGCTCATCGTTGGAAAACCGGTCTTATTGCATGTACGTAAAGTGTCATCCCGGATTAGCCTGTGCAGTCCGCACAGACCAATCTGGGACAGCACTTTCTGCCTAAAATGGATTAATGTTTGGAAGAGACTTCCTTGAAACACAAAATACCATAAAAGCGGATAGTGCCATCCCGGATTAGCCTGTGTGGACTGCACATGCATTAAGACCGGTTTTCTCACGACGCGCCTAATATGTTGCAATAACTGTACCATTTCCATACAGCCAGTGTCATCTTCAGCAATAAGCCTGTCAACTATTGCATCTATTGTTCCTTCTACAGATGTCGTGATGGTTTTAACATGATTCGTCAGTGTCCTGAAGTCACCGTAGATACGAAGCTCTTCACAAACGAGGTACAACCACAGAGGGCTCTCAGAACACTTTGACTCAATTATCATCTGCAACTGACCAGGGTCGAGTTTCTTGAATAGATAGAGAATAATTTAAATTTTACACTGTATAACAAAAGAATGAAGTTTGAATTTTATCCAAGGCATAATTTATCAAAGTATTTTCAAAATCTTATTTTTTTCTCTGTCTGATTAAACCCATGTTATTCAATTTGGTAATTTTTTTAAAAAAGTAATTTTTAATATATTTTTTATGTATAAATGTATGAAGGACCCTTATTGACTATGGGGAAGTTGTGAAACAAAACTTAGTACATGGTGTTAATATTTTGTAGACACATGGATAGGTAAACAAACATCACACCCTATAGAGGGTGAAAGATCATATTGGCAACCCAGGAATGGTTATGTCAACTGAGCAATTATTATTTCAGAGTTGACAAGGTTCTGGGTTGACAATATGTTGTATGACCCTCTATCAGGGCTTGCATTAACGGAAGTTTGGGATTAATTTACTCCCAGTTTTTGTCACAGGACTTCCAAAATTGTAGCTGTGAAAGTATCAAAAAGTCAAAACGAATGCTTAAGACCAAAATCCAACATTTGGAAGGTTCAGGACTTTCAAAATTATCACCTAAGTTCAAGCCAAGATTATATTTCAAAGCTTACAATAGGTCTGAAAAAAAACATGACTGAGGTAAAATAATATCTCTAACAAGAGGGCCACGATGGCCCTATGTTGCTCACCTGATATCTATGTATGAAGTTTTATTAAAATATCTTAATAGGTTTTCAAGTTACGGAGCGAAAACAGTTTTTCTGTTTTTAGTAACAGTGACCTTGACCTTGACCCCACCCACCACATATGTAAAGCAAGGTCTCGATATAAGGTATCTACGTTTGAAATTTCATTAAAATATCTCAATGCGTGCTTAAGTTATTGAGCGTAAACCGTTTTTCTACTTTTAATAACAGTGATTTTGACCCCACCCTCCCCATAAGCAAATCTAAGTGAGGTCTCGATATAAGATATGTGCATTAAGTTTCATTAAAATATCGCAATGCTTTCTCAAATTATTGAGCAGAAAACGTTTTTTTCTATTTTCAGTAACGGTAGCCTTGACCCCACCCACCCCATATGCAATCTCAAGCAATGTCTCGATATAAGGTACTTAGGTATTAAGTTTCATTAAAATAACTCAATGCATTCTCAAAATCTTTAGCGGAAACCATTTTTCTATATTTAATAACAATGACCTTGACCCCACCCACTCCATATGCAATCCCAATTGGGGTCTCAATATCATGTATTTATGTATTAAGTTTCATTAAAATATCTCAATGGGTTCTCAAGATATTGAGCGGAAACCATTTTTCTATTTTTAGTAACAGTGATCTTGACTTGACCCCTCCCACCCCATATGCAGGGGCATCACTTGAACAATCTTTGTAGAGGACCACTATACAATGTTACATACCAAATATGAAACCTCTGGGCCTTGCGGTTTCAGAGGAGAAGATTTTTAAAGTCATTTTGCTATTCAAGTCTATATAAACCATGTAACTCTCGGGGTGTGGCCAGTTTTTGCCCAAGGGGCATCATTTGAAAAATCTTCGTAGAGGACCACTATACAATGTTACATACCAAATATGAAAACTCTAGGCCTTGCAATTTCAGAGAAGAAGATTTTTTAAGTCATTTTGCTATTTAAGTCTATATAAACCATGTGAGCCACGGGGTGTGGCCAGTTTTGACCCAAGGGGCATAATTGGAACAATCTTTGTAGAGGACCACTATACAATGTTACATACCAAATATGAAAACTCTGGGCCTTGCAGTTTCAGAGTATTCGATTTTTAAAATCATTTTGCTATTCAAGTCTATATAAACCATGTGACCCCCGGGGTGTGGCCAGTTTTCACCCGATGGGCATCTTTTGAACAATCTTTGTAGAGGACCACTATACAATGTTACATACCAAATATGAAACCTCTGGGCCTTGCTGTTTCAGAGGAGAAGATTTGTAAAGTCATTTTCTTATTCAAGTCTATATAAACCATGTGACCCCCGGGGTGTGGCCAGTTTTGACCCAAGGGGCATCATTTAAACAATCTTTGTTGAGGACCACTATACAATGTTACATACCAAATATGAAACCTCTTTTTGCAGTTTCAGAGAAACAGATTTTTAAAGTCATTTTGCTATTTAAGTCTATATAAACCAGGGATAGGCAGTTTTGACCCCAGGGGCATCACTTGAACAATCTTTGTAGAGGACCACTATTCAATGTTACATACCAAATATGAAACCTCTGGGCCTTGCGGTTTCAGAGGAGAAGATTTTTAAAGTCATTTCGCTATTTAAGTCTATTTAAACCATGTGACCCACAGGGTGTGGCCAGTTTTGACCCCAGGGGCATCATTTAAACAATCTTTGTAGAGGACCACTATACAATGTTACATACCAAATATGAAACCTCTGGGCCTTGCGGTTTCAGAGGAGAAGATTTTAAAAGTCATTTTGCTATTCAAGTCTATATAAACAATGTGACCCCCGGGGTGTAACCAGTTTTGACCCCAGGAGCATCATTTGAACAATCTTTCTAGAGGAACACTATGCAATGTTACACACTAAATATGAAACCTCTAGGCCTTACGGTTTCAGAGAAGACGATTTTTAAAATCATTTGGCTAAACAAGTCTATATAAACCGTGTGACCCCCGGGGCATGGCCAGTTTTCACCCCAGGGGCATAACTTGAAAAATCTTTGTAGAGGACCACTAGAGGACGTCACATATCACATATGAAAGCTCCAGGCCTTGTGGTTTCAGAGAAGAAGATTTTTAAAGTTTTCAGTTTTTTAATCTATTTGTAGCTCTACATATGCAGCGGACCGGAATGATTTGAACAATTTTGAAAGAGGGTCAGCCAAGGATCATTCCTGTGAAGTTTGATCAAAATCTGTCCAGCCGTTTAGGAGGAGATGTTCTTTGAATGAAAATGCTGACGCACGACACACGACGGACGACAGACAAAAGGTGATCCTAAAAGCTCACCATGAGCACGTTGTGCTCAGGTGAGCTAAAAAGGGTAGTAAATATGCTGTGAAAGTTGTAATGTATAAATTAAGACACGCAATACTGTCAAAACTTCAAAATATTATGCACAAAACTTCCAAATCAAAGCAAACTTTCAGGTTTCAAAAGTTAATGAAAGCCCTGCTCTATGAGTTGTGATATTTATGTTATTATACTGAAAAAAATGACAACAAATAACTTATTATATACTCGCTGAGTGGTAGATTTTTGTATGCAATGCCCTCCTTTGATTTATGGTAAACACTTTGTTCTTTTTAAGCACCATGCGAGGGTGACATTATACTGTCGCATAAGACATTACAAATTGTTTGGTGATGTGTATATGGAAATTTAACATGGGCTTGTCAAGTGAGGTATAATAATATACCTTATTAAACCGTGACAGGAAAGACGTGACAATCAACTTGGCGTCTGCTTTTGTCAGTGATTCCAGGCGCAGATGGAGATGAGAATGCTCCCGTACCCTCGACAGCGTTGGAAGGTCATCACCTGCACTGACAACAGCGTGTACGTTCATCGGGAAGTGAGGGGGTAACCATGACAAGTGGTAGAGGAGACGTGCTATGGTTTGCTGCAAAAAATGTCACATTTGCACTACAAATGAACTGTTAAAAGATCGGTAAACAAACAAATTTCTAAAAAACATTCACAGACGACAAAAAAAATAAAGAAAATAAAACATAAAACAGCAAAATAGAGTTCCTTAATAAATGTATAATCTTCAATAAATACTAATATTTTTATAACAAAACATGCTTTCAAAAAAAGGAATATTTCACTAGACTGACATTTTGGAAAACTCTGTTTCACATGTATTTTATAAAAAGTACACTCTGTTGTAAAATTATCACACTGATTTAAGCCTTATTTAGCATTTTTATTTTAGCACTTAATAGACCTTTCCAGGATTTGCCACTAACATTTTAAACTCCCCCCGCCAGCTATTGTTAACCGATTCATTCCCATTCATCAATATTATAAATATATTACAAGTTAACCACATGCTCTTTTGGGTAAAAGACTTTAAGAGGTTAAGCCTTAATCACATGCTATCCAAGTACAATGCTTGGATAAAAATGCAGATTAATTTGCATATGATTGACTTTTGTGGAAACATCAATGATCACCCTGCTATAAAAATGTCTGCATGGTGCCAACTGGAATTAAAATCAAAAGTACTACTGTTCTACTAACATACTTACCACCTCCAAGGCGTCTATAACAATAACCACTTTCTGTGTTACATTTGTCATCATGGCTATCAGCAGATCCCTGACTCTCGTCTCCAAATCCTGGTCAGAACAGTTTTGCGAAAGATCCTGAAGAGTTTCTAAAAAACAAAACAATGCCTGGAAGGGTTTGTTTGTTTTTAGTTGCATTTTAATGTTGCTATTTTGTTGTTGTGCTTTTTTTTATAAAAGTAGAATAATTGCTGAACATTCCATGGTGAAAACAAATATTATATCAAACATATGGAATACAATCTAGTATATCCATCAAGGATTACTAGGGCTGCAACAATACGGCAAAACCTGATTTGCAATATATTGCAAGACCGCAAACCCGTATTGCAATATATTGCAATATATTGTTAATTTGTAACAGAATCATTAAAAACAAAATGCTTTTTCTTCACATAATTGAGTTCGTAACTTCTTAATTATGTGTATACAATAGACTTTTGGGACATGAACAGTGCATGTACGACACAATGTTATAATAAAAGTACAACTTAAACAAGTCATTGGTGTTTAATACAAACTGGAAAAACAAATACACAATATGGCTCATATTTTACTGCTTATTTTTCTTAAGAAATATAAGCATGTCTACTTTTTCAATTAAATCGAATTCGGCATCCTTGTCGTCTGCCATTTTGTGAACTTAATAAAAACAATAAGAAAGACAACAAACTGCTGACAAGAAAAATAACTACCTAAAAGAGACTTGGAGCACGTTTAAAAGCTGGTCAATTAAGATACAACAAAGAACGATTTTTTTGCAGCCCTCGTTTATCATTTCAGCCGTGAATTATTAATTTTTTTATCATATTTTTCATCTCATACATTAAATGCATTTTTTTTTGTAAAACATTATTATGTACCAACACAGATACTTAAGGCTCCCATCTAATGCCACGACTCTATATAATAGACTTTTAAAATGCTATTTTTTACGTAACATTTGTTTTTTTTACTGAACACAGATTAGTGTGTTTACTTGGATTTTGTTATTTAGGATGGATTTTTTGGACACAAACTGGATGGATTTTGATGACAATAACCGTACCGCGATATATCAGTATGGCGAAAATCGTATTGCGGTACAATATGTCAAACACATACTGCGATATATATCAATATACCGGTATATTGTTGCAGCCCTAAGGATTACAAAACCATGTCGGAAGAATAAATTGCTATAACCCACCAAATATTCTACAATTTTTCTTTTTGTCAACTTCAACCAAACGGTAATTATTTCCTATTTACACTTACAAAAATGTCGGGGCTCACTCAACCATTCCCCACATGAGCCATTGGCTACACATTTCAACATTGGGCAAAAAGAAACTTATGTTTGGCTTCAACTTTTACTACATTAAATCCCTGTAAAAAAAAACACCAGAATAAGAAGAAATTGAATGGAGTTCAGTAAATTTGGCTAAGAGATTTGAGGCTTGTCGTAAGAACCCGGGCTTAATGCATCTGCGTAAAGTGTTGTTCTGGATCAGCCTGTGCAGTCCATACAGGCTAAACGGGGATGACACTATGCCTTTATGGTATTTTCTGTTTCAAGGAAGTCTCTTTTCAACATAAATTAACTGTAGGCGGAAAGTGCCGTCCCCGATCAGCCTGTGCAGACTGCACAGACTGATTTGAGAACGATAATTTACGCACATGCATTAAGCCCGAGTTTCCGAGGACACACCTCATTTGTATTCAGGGGGAGTCCTAAATGTACATTAGAGATGCTTCCATAGATTACCTTCTGAATAATCCTCAGAAAGAAAAGCTATAAGTCTCTGCAGGAGCAGGGAGACTTCATGGCCCTCTTGTGTACTGCCTCGGAAATGGTAAAATACACGGTAGCCTGCCTAATAAGAAAAAAAACATTCGTAAAACCTCATAAACATGATTTTAAGATTTAACTGACAATGTTTTTAGCTATTCTGAAAGTCTGAACTTCATTGTTGATAGAAGATTTGTATTAAAAACATATGTATTCAGTAAACAGTGACTGTCTAAGGCTGACCAATGTAGACATTGTTAAATAGCGACCCGTCAACTGAATTAACCTGTAAAGTTTTTTCCATTAACATTTAAAACTCCTAGCCAGATATAGGTTTTCAGGTAGCATGACTAGTAAAATCCGAGTGCAATGATTCAATTCAATTATAAACTAGAGCTTGTTTTTGAAACAAACGTATGTCTCCTCGCTAAGAACCATCATAACTCTGCCCAAAATTCACCAACCAAGACCTGCCGAAAAGATATGCACAACCACACTTGATACTGATCAATCCTGTGATGTTTTGGTGAATTCCAGCCAGTGGTTACGGAAAACAAGCACAGACAAGGGCCATAACTCTGCCCAAAATCTGCAGATCCTTACGTTCGTACGATATGCACAACTAGACTTGGTAATGATGAATCCTATGAAGTTTCATCCAAATCCGGCCAGGGGTTACAGAGAACAAGCACAGACAAGGTCTCTTCGGTATAAAACTACACCCACCCGAAATCCGCCGACCACGACATGCAGACAATATGCACAACTGCACGTGGTACAGATCAAACTTGTAAAGTCTGTCAAATTCCAGCCAGTGGTTATGGAAATCAAGCGCAGACAAGGTTTCAAAGGGCTATAACTCCGCCCAAAATCTGCTGACCACAACTGCCAAGGATATGCGCAACTAGACTTCGTACTTATCAATCCTTTTTTAAAAAGTTGCATCCAAATCCGGCCAGGGGTTACAGAGGACAAGCACAGACAAGGTCTTTTAGGTGGATAACTCAGCCTGAACATCTGCTGACCTTGACTTGCGACGATTTGCACAAACAGACTTGGTACTATAGTTTTGTCAAAATCTTACCATGGGTTACGGAGAACAAGTGCAGAAAAACTTTTTTTCACCAGTCCAGACATACATTTATCCAACCATAGAGACAGACAGACATACATACATCTTTCCAGCACAAAATCAATAAGACTCACTACCCACTATGTGAGACGAGACATAATGAATATGCAAATGATAAAAATACCTACAGTCAATCTAAGACCGAAAACTTTTTTAATAATCTGTTTTATTTGAAGAAAGAATTACTGAACAGTATTACTTCAGTAAGAAATAAGTATTATTGCCTACTTTACTACATACATGATTTTTGTTAAGCATTTTAAACTGTTTACCACTTTGTTGAAACCAACTCCTCAAAACAGGAAACATTTTGTGATGTTTCACGGTTTGGTTTTGTTATATTGCCCTCATCATTATTCAATGGGGAGCTACCTGTGCAGAATGTTACGCAATGTAACTTTATAGTAACACTGCCTGCTACTTATCGTTACAAGCAGGACCCAGGTTTATGATTGTTATTTTTTGTGGTTGCGAGTCACAACTATCATTATATTAGTTTTCATGGAAAATAAAACAATTAAATGCTGTTGTTTTTTTAATTATTATTATAAGTAGGTAATAAAAGATATTTCATTGTCATTTGGGAACACAATCTGTTTTCCTTCAGTATTGGGGGCAACATTTGAACTGTTGCCCTCGGCATTACGGCCTCGGTGCAACAGTCAAAGTTGCCTCCTCTACTTCAGGAAAACAATTTGACTGCCCCCAAATGCCAATGAAATATCTTTATAATATTACATAGACATTCTACACTAAACAAGAAACTTCCTAACTCAGTTGCTAAACATACTTTATTTAACATTAATACATATTATTACAATAGATATGCATTAAAGCAGAAATTAAATCACCTTGATTGCTTTATCAGCTACATATGCCAGCAGAGTTGTCTTCCCATAGCCTGGTTGCCCTTGGATACACAGAAGGTCGTTGTGAATGGGAACCAGGTCACGCCAGAAATCTGCACTTCCTGTTGCACAATGCAAGAATTATATTAAACCAATTGTAAGCAAAAATAAAATAATCATGTTTATTTTAACATCCTACATAAACTGTAATTTAAGACATACAGTTAAACAATATTGTTTAGTAGAAAATAATAGGCATTACACATTATATGGGGATATGATTTCTTCTGTTCTATTTAAAATACCTGTTTTGCTATTAATATCTCTTCATAAAGTAAAACTGAGCAAGCTGAGATATTTTAAATCACAACTGATACCCATAACAGTTCCCGAGTTAATCCAGATAAACACAATGTAAATACTGAACAGTAACAGACTTACTTGCAAATGGTGTGCCAACCTCTGCAACAACAAAACAAAATACATTACAATGTACAAAACAATTACATTTGGTGCAACTAGAGCTATCACTACAGGTGATTAATACCTCCACTACTGCTTAAACACAGAAAATGGCCTACAATTTTTACATTGGCCATTGACAGATACGCATGGGACAAATCATCTAGTCATAGAGAATAGTAAACTGCAGTGATATAAAATCCTTCCAGGCATTTAAAAGTTATGAAGCAGAAACGAACTATACATGTGTCCATAGGACACAGATGCCCCCACATTCCGCTGGTTGTCACAAAACTCGCTGATGTCGGAAAATATACACCAAAATACCCAGGTGCACAAGTTCACATGTTGATGAATATTTTTACAAACTTTGATCAGTCTCGCTGTTATACTTTTTGAGTTACATGTGACACAAATCCAAAAATGTCATTTTTTGCTAAAAAAAGGGCCATAACTCCACTGATGTCTGAAAAAAACTGCATTAAAATACCCACGTGCACAAGTTCACATGCTGATTAATATGTATATAAATTTCATCACTCTAGCAGTAATACTTTTTGAGTTACGCAGGCAACAAGTCAAACAAGAGCTGTCAGAGGACAGCGCGCTCGACTATTCAAGTATTTCAGTTGGTACATATTTTGGATAGTGGAAGGGGTATAAATTTGTTAAAATACAAAACTTTTAAGTAAAGCCTTGTATAGTTTATACTTTGTTGGAACAACAACTTTAACCACAAATTCTATGTAAAAAGTGTGCATAACTCTGTCAAAATACAAAACAGAGTTATGGGTAATGTTGCCCCTGATAATAGAGTTGATGACAAAGGCTAGTTCCATGGTTCAACTGAATAACTTATGTAGTTTTGAAGTTACAAAACTTTTGAATATTAACTTTAATCAGAAAATCTATGTGAAAGAGGGGCATAACTATGTCAAAATACAAAAGAGTTATGGGGAATGTTGCCCCTGATACTGGAGTTGATGACAAAGGTTAGTTCCAAGTTTAACGTGAATAACTTATGTAGTTTTGAAGTCACAAAACTTTTGCATATAAACTTTAACCAGAAAATCTAAGTGAAAAAGGGGCATAACTCTGTCAAAATACAAAACAGAGTTATGGGGAATGTTGCCCCTGATACTGGAGTGGATGACAATGGCATATTCCAAGTTTCAAGAGAATAACAGAGAAGTTACAAGACTTTTGAATAAAAACTTCAACCAATTCAGACATGGACGCCGATGCAGATGCCGGGGGTAGTAGGAAAGCTCACCTATCCTTCGAATAGTCGAGCTCACCTATTCTTCGAAAAGTTGAGCTAAAAATGTCATTTTTTGCTAAAAAAGGGCAATAACTCTGCTGATTTCAGAAAAAAAATCCACCAAAACTACCCAGGTGCACAAGCCCCGATGACGATGAATATGCTTATAAAGTTTCATCACTCTAGCAATTATATTTTTTGAGTAAATCTATATGCCCCCACTTAAGAGGGGGGGGGGGGCATATAGATTTACTCAAAAAGTATAACTGCTAAATATGGATGCACATATGGATGGACGGATGGACCAACATGTCTGAATTCTATATAGCACCCATCTACACAAAGTGAGGGTATAATGACATTCATATTGTGCTTCTCTTTAAACATGTATTGTTTTTAGTTTACCATGTGATTTAGATGAGTATCTGTACCTCCTCTACTTACCTCCCTTTGCCAACTGTGAAGAGTCTCCTTCAATGAATGACCATACCATCTGTGCTTCCTGTTGCCTTCCAACCAATGAGTTCTTAGCATCTTCCAGAAACTTCTTCTGATTGGCTGTAAATAATAACCAATGAATTTTTAGCATCTTCAAGAAACTCCTTCTGATGGGCTGTAAAGATTACAAATGACATAATTATATGTAAAAGTTGTTTGATTGGTTGTAAATATTAAGTAAAGATTTCCTACAATAGCTTTGTGAGTAATATCCATGCACAGTATGCTGGGTCATTGGTATATACCACAATACCAGCTATTTTTGTGTGTGCCAAATATAAGCTGTTTCCCTTACCCCAAAAAACTACTATTTTTCCCAAAATATATTTGTTTTTATCTTAATTTATTTAGTGATTTTCCCCTAAAAGGTGTTGTTTCATCAGATGAAACAGAGCGACACTGTTTCTCTTACCTGTTACCCTATCCCACAAGCTGAAACAGCCCAATTATAACAATACCAATACTAGTCTAAGAATTGCATTGTCTTTTATCCTATTACTACAGCCAAATTGATCGGATAACAACCTATCTTATAATCTGTAGCTTTATCTGATCACTACTTTAAGCACACGTTTATTAAATCGGTATTTTTAGAACGCTATGTATTTAAATGTGACGTCTTACTATCCTGAATAATGTCCATTTTTGCATATTTTTTTCACAAACAAAGGACAATAATTCTGGTATTTCTAGTCCAATCTTGCTTATATTCGATTTCACTTTTAATCTTATGGTCATAGATAAACTGTGCACGATTGGTGAAGATTGGATGAAAAATGAAGTCTCTATCTCGTATAATGTCCATTTTTGCATATTTTTTTCACAAACAAAGGGCAATAACTCTGGTGTTTCTGGTCCGATCTTGTTTATATTCGACTTCAACTGTAATCTCATGGTAATAAACAAACTGTGCAAGATTGGTGAAGATTGTATGAAAAATGTCTCTCTCTATCCTGAATAATGTCCATTTTGTATATTTTTTTAATAAACAAAGGGCAATAACTCTGATGTTTGAAATACGATCTGGCCCATTTATGGCTTCTGCTGAGATCTGATGGTCATACACAAACTGTGAAAGTTTGATTAAGATTGGATGGAAAATAAAGTCCGTACATTGGAAAAAGGCACTTTTGCACTTTTTTTGCATGAAAAAGTGGCAATAACTCTGGTGTTACTGGTGTGAATCTGACCCAATAACAATCCCGTCCGAGACTTTATGGTCTTACACAAACGGTGCAAGTTAGGTCAAGTTTGAATAAAAAATGTAGTCTTTATCGCGATAACGGTCCAAATTGTTGACGGCACATGGACAACGGACGATAGATGACGCCCGAGAGGTCCCCTATACCAATAGCTCACCGAGCACTTTGTGCTCAGGTGAGCTAAAAAATAAAAAATAAAAATTCTGACATATTTTCATCCCATTTATGTGATTTATGAGCATAGAGTAAAACGATAAATAGAATATTACATGTAGGTGAGTGTTGGATAAAGATGAAGTTTATCATGCTTGGCACAAAGCATATGAGCACTCAGAAAGCCTCGGGCTCATCTGTTTCTAAGCCTCGCATGGTAAACTTCATTTTTATCCAACACTCACCTAATAATTCTCCATATATAATTTTTCAAGGAATTCAACAATACTCAATTGTTTCCAAATTTTAAGATTTTGGCGCCATTTTTCCCAACTAAATGGGCAGAGGCACTAAGGATTTTTTCTAAAAGAGAAATCACTGAACGTGATCACTAACCATCTTCTGCCAGCACCCTGGAATGATGGGCAGGGACTGCGTCTCGCCCGGGAAACAACCTTTCTGCTGCACATTTCATGGACTGTAGCACCTGCTCTGCAAATTTCTCCAGTCCCACAATGTTAGGCTAGAACAAAAACAGGCTGCAGGCTGTCAACCAAGTTTCCAAGAAAATTTAGAAACAAGAGGGTTACGATGGCTCAAAGGGCTCACCTGAGTACTGGCAAAGATGAAAGCCTTACTGTTGTGAAAGGCTTGTGGGGGTGTACGCCATAATTGCCTTTAACAATTTGTCTAGATGATTTACTCTCATACATAATACAAGTTAGGACCTGGATATATTTTCTCTACCCTGGTATCCAACTTTGCGAAGGCAATTTCGGAGGAATAGTGTTAATGCTGCAGTTCTGAAAGATAATGGCGACCGCTGTGCAAAGGTCATGTTATGCTTGCTTTCAAAGAGTAGAGTGTATTACCATTTACCCGTCCTATATTGAAATTCGCTTGAGATTTTATGGTCCTAGACAAATGGTGCAAGTTCGGTCCAGACTGGTTGAAAATGAAGTCCCCGTCTTGCAAAAAATTAATTTATGCATTAATTTTCACAATTAAAGGGATATAACTGCTGTGTTTGTGGCCTGTCTCATTTGCTGCTTGTGTTGAGATCTTATGGCCATACAAAACATGTGGAAGTTTTATCAAGATTGAATGAAAATTGAAAACTCGATGCACTAAAAAGCTAACTTTTGCATTTTTTTCACTAACAAAGGGGCCATAGCTCCGATGTTTGTTGCCCAATCTGAGCGATTGTTGGCTTCTGTTGCAGAGGTATGATCACATAAAACTGTGGAAATTTGGACAAGATTGGAAGAAAAATAAAGTCTCTATGAACAAATGTTGGAATTTTGATCCACATAAAGGGGCCATAACTCCGGTGTCTGTAGCCTAACCTTATCCTTTTTTGGCACCTGCTAAAATATTTTGGTCACACACAAACTGTGCATGTTTGGTCAAGATTGGAAAAAAAAGAAGTCTTAATCAAGGTAAAATGGCAATTTTTGCCTATTTTTCAACAAAAAAGGGGGCATAACTTGTTTGCAGCCCAATCAGGCCCAATGTTGACTTCTACTGTGATCTTTTGATAATACACAAATCGTGGAAGTTTGGTCAAGATTGGTAGAAAAATGAAATCTCTATGAACGAAAAAATGGCAATTTTTGCATTTTTTCCCACAAACAAGGGGCCATAACTCTAAGGCCCATTATCAATACCAAGCGAGATTTAATGGTCATACACAAACTGTGCAAGTTAGGTCAAGATTGAATAAAAAATGTAGTCTTTATCGCGATAATGGTCGCAATTGTTGACGGCATACGGACGACGGACGACAGAGAGGTCCCCTATACCAATAGCTCACCAAGCACTTCGTTCTCAGGTAAGCTAAAAATACAGGAATATTATCACCAACAATTTAGGACTTTCTGTCAATTCTTTCGAGAAAATATAGGAATTTTATAGTAAAAATTTAATATAAAACTTCATTATAAGGATGATATGGGATCATATTCTGTCCTGATAAGTCTTACAGTTTGTGTTTTAATGAAAAAAACATTTGCTAAACATATTCATGGTAATCAATTTGCAACTGAGACATGCATGCCATGGCCTAAAAATAATTTAATTTGAGTATTTTCGATTGATGCGAATGAAGCAAGCGAGAAAAAAATCAAAAGGTATAGGTTCATGATATACTGTTCACAGACCAATTTCAGACGCATGAATGCTCAAATTTATCAAATAATTTTTAAAATATAGGAAAATATAGGAAATATAGGAGGCTTTTCAAAATATAGGATTTCTTAGCAAAATATAGGAAAATATAGGAATATAGGAATTGGTTGACAGCCTGAGTCTGGTGCCATTAACACGTATTATCTGCAGCTTTAAATCAATGATTTCAATGCATGTGTTTCAGACAGGTCTGCTAAAATATACTCATTCTATTGAGTTGATTCATTTCATGTATAATATTCAAGATTCCATGAAATATTACAAATAGATAAATAGCAGATGTTGGTTCACATTGTATTTTGACATCACAAATGACAGTTAGAATAAACAAGACACTATGTTTGATAAACACATATGCCCCCGGTTAGTGCTGGATAGCCCATTTGAATTATTCTTAGTACAAATTAGGTCAAGGTCAAAGTACGGTTGGGTGATACGGGTAAATTGGAAATGGTCATAAGCAACAACTATGTAAGTATCCAACTGATGTAGTAAGCGGTGCTGGTGCTAGACGAAACCGTAAAATCTAGTTATCCAAGAAATAGCGCATTTGAATGTGCAAATTAGTTCAAGGTCAAGGTCAAAGTGAGGTTGGGTGATATGGGTGGATAAGGAATGGTCATAAGCAACAACTGTGTAAGTATCCAAGTGTTGTAGTAAGCGGTGTTCGTGCTAGACGAAACGGTAAAATCTACTTTACCTTGTCACGGGCAGACGGACGGACAGGACAACCACTATATGCCTCCTGCATCAAGATGCCGGAGGCATAAAAATATAATGAACTAAAATGTAGTTTAAAGTAGCATAGTATGGTTTGTTGCAACTACTATAGTATAGTTTATTGTAAATAGTGGAGTATAGAATATTGTAACTAAACATGCAAGAAATATTAAATCGAATTATCTATCAACCATTATAAATGTTCAATCTTCAAACAACACAACAATAGGTGCCTGTTCATTTTTCGATACTGTGAATTATCTGCTAACAACTTGCCCACTCACAATGTCTTTGCCATGTTTTTTCACCATACCATCAACCCGACAGTCATATTCAAACACTTGATCGGGAAATCTCGACTTTAACATTGTCTTCAGTTTCTGAAAAAAAAAACACATGTTTTAGAGCTATTCATATATTTGAATTACCAATGACAGCAGAGCCTTACCAAATAATGAATCATCAAAGACAGGTTCTCAACCTAGGACATGGAAACTTTTTAATCAAACAAATCTTCATCTAAAGTCTTAAATAAAACACCAGCATAAATACCTTAAAATAAAAGCTATGAGATGAACCTAGGAGAAGGAACTTTAAAGTGTTGAGGTTGAAATAAAAAGAAATAATGTAATGTGTTTAAGAATGGAATTGTGGGGCCTACCTTCATGTGTTGTACGTCCAGGGCATCTGTACTTGTATAGCGTGACAGCATATTGTCCGGTATGTGTTCAAGGATTGAGTCCGTCCTGAGCATGAACAGCGCATTCTGGTTCTTCATTCTGAAACAAGAAAGTAATGTTCAACCTTTGAAACAAATACTGCACCACAGTATGTCACTGATTTAGATTAATACTTTCGTTTTCTTCATATATTTATTTTAGTTGTAATTATATTTACCTCTACAACAAAAACAGACTGAAAGACAAGTTTTAGTTGTTTCCTACACTATATAAGATACGCATAATAATCCTCACAAATTTTTACCTTTTGTAGCAAAACAATTCATTAAAGTTTACTAACAAAGGAGAATATACACATTTAATAATGCTTTTCTATAAAAAAAAACTTGCCATAAAATTCCCTATCCGAAGGGCCCCGCCACCTTTCCCACAAGGGTGAAAAAAAGTGCTAGAATGTTTAAGTCATGGCCAAGGCCCTGAGACTAAAAAATATCTTAAATTTAGTTCTTAACCAGTAGCAAAGAAATTTCATGTGTAACAACTGAATTATTGATCAAGAATGTTAACTATAGTTTAATAAGACTCAATTTCAGATTAAGAACATCCGTAGCTATGTGGCTTGACCCAATGACAATGAACATTCTGAAGCTTCAGAAGTCATAATCTTAAACGACCAACCAACGAACATCCAAGCTAATATGTAACAAGCATTCTCATTGGTCAATATTTTAAGACTAAGTTTGAGATCTAGCATTTTCCTAGTCATGGGCCCTGGTGTCACACAAAATATGATGCCAACCCACCTGCATGCATCATGCATGATTTCAATGAATGTAACGGAAGTCCTCAATACCCACCAGATATGGTACCAACCCACCTGCATGCACCATGCATGATTTCCATGACTGTAACGGAAGTCCTCAATACCCACCAGATATGGTACCAACCCACCTGCATGCACCATGCACTATTTCCATGAATGTAATGGAAGTGAATGATACCCACAAGATATGGTACCAACCCACCTGCATGCACCATGCACTATTTCCATAAATGTAATGGAAGTGAATTATACCCACAAGATATGGTACCAACCCACCTGCATGTGCCATGCATGATTTCCATGAATGTAATGGCAGTGAATAATACCCACAAGATACGGTAACAACCCACCTGCATGCGCCATGCATGATTTCCATAAATGTAATGGAAGTCTCTCATACCCACAAGATATGGTACCAACCCACCTGTATGCACCATGCATGATTTCCATAAATGTAATGGAAGTCTCTCATACCCACAAGATATGGTACCAACCCACCTGCATGCACCATGCATGATTTCCATGAATGTCATCCAAGTCCCTGATTCCCACAAGATATGGTACCAACCCACCTGCATGCACCATACATGATTTCCATGAATGTCATCGAAGTCCGTGATACCCACAAGATACGGTACCAACCCACCTGTATGCACCATGCATGATTTCCATGAATGTCATCGAAGTCTGTGATACCCACAAGATACGGTACCAACCCAAATGTATGCACCATGCATGATTTCAATAAACGTAATGGAAGTCTCTCATACCCACAAAATATGGTACCAACCCACCTGCATGCGCCATGCATGATTTCCATGAATGTCATCCAAGTCCCTGATTCCCACAAGATATGGTACCAACGCACCTGCATGCACCATGCATGATTTCCATGAATGTCATCGAAGTCTGTGATACCCACAAGATATGGTACCAACCCACCTGTATGCACCATGCATGATTTCCATGAATGTCATCGAAGTGCGTGATACCCACAAGATACGGTACCAACCCACCTGTATGCACCATGCATGATTTCCATGAATGTAATCGAAGTTCCTTGTACCCAGCTGAACTTCATCCTCACATTTTCAGGGATGTCGGATTCACCGGGGCACCACCCATACCTGTAAGAAATATTTATACCATGTTGGTTGTACCTGTAATAGCCAATGACAACTAAAATTTGTCAAAAGTCATTTGAAACCAAGGCAGTTTTCACATTTTTAGGAGGAAATAATTTACTATGACAAGAATTCTTGTAAAATAAATAATAGAGGTAACTGGCTGTTGTTGTTTTTTCTTTCTTGATTCTACATTTAATGTCTTTCAGGTTTCAAATCTACTTGTCAAATGTAAATGAGGCATGATTATAAAAGTTTCATTTTAATTTCATTCATCTAAATTTAAACTTTGATTTTTCTTCATTTGATATTGTATCTACACAATGCCAGAAACAGCAAGGTCCTGATGTTTTATACAGAATATCAGTTAGATTTTGGGAAATTATCTTGCAGACTGCATTAAAGGGACATGTTCACAGATTTACAAATTGAAAATTTTTCAACTTTTGTCACCAATTCCAAAAATAAGAAAAACAGTGTATACAAGGGAGCAAAATAATACTACGGACCTAGAAATATAATGTAAAAACCGTTTCATTTATGAGTAATCATCAGTTGAAATTGATAAAATTAAAAACCGTTTGTAACGCTAAACGATGGAATAATTTGGAGTGTTTCTGTTGTTTTCGTTGAAACTGTTGACATCGCGTGGAACACTTAAATAAGATAAATAATGCAAGGTGCTATATCGTACTCAGAATGGCTGAGTGGTTACGGCGATAGCCATTTAATCCAGAGATCTCAGGTTCGAACCCCCGTGGGACCTTTTTTTTTCTTTCTTTTTTTTTTCTAAATACTTTTCGTGTTATTTTACTTGAGCTTTTAAGTTCCGATGCTTAAATCTGTAAAGTTAAGACATTTAATGGCATACTTCAAACAAGAGGGCCCTGAGGGCCCTAGGACGCTCACCTGAGACCTTGTAACCCAATTAAAATTTGCATCCCCGAGGTGTGGCTTATTTTTATCCCATAATTTGAACAATCTTGAACAAACCTTGCGGTTTCAAGTAAAGATTTTAAAAGTCATTCTGCTATTTAAGTCTATTTTAACCATGTGACCCCCCTGGCATGGCCAGTTTTGACCCTAGGGGCATTATTTGAACAATATTTGTAGAGGACCACTAAAGGATGTTACATACTAAATATGAAACCTCTGGACCTTGCGGTTTCAGAGAACAAGATTTTTAAAGACATTTTGCTATTTAAGTCTATATAAACCATGTGACCCCAGGGGCGTGGACAGTTTTGACCCCAGGGGCATAATTTGAACAATCTTTGTAGAGGACCACTATAGGATGCTACATACCAAATATGAAACCTCTGGGCCTTGTGGTTTCAGAGGAGAAGAATTTTAAGGTCATTTTGCTATATATTCTATATAAACCATGTGACCCCCGGGGCGTGGCCGTTTTGACCTTAGGGGCTAATTTGAACAAACTTTGTAAAGAACCACTAAAGGATGTTACAAACCAAATATGAAACCTCTGGGCCATACGGTTTCAGAGGAGAAGATTTTTAAAGTCATTTTGCTATATATTCTATATAAACCATGTGACCCCCGGGGCGTGGCCAGTTTTGACCCCAGGGGCATCATTTGAACAATCTTAGTAGAGGACCACTATAGGATATTACATACCAAATATGAAACCTTTGGGTCTTGTGGTTTCAGAGGAGAAGATTTTTTAAGTCATTTTGCTATATATTCTATATAAACCATGTGACCCCCAGGGCGTGGCCAGTTTTGACCCCAGGGGCATAATTTGAACAATCTTTGTAGAGGACCACTACAGGATGTTACATACCAAATATGAAACCTTTGGGCCTTGCGATTTCAGAGAAGATTTTTTAAGTTTACACTTTTTTAATGTATTTTTAGCGCTGGTGACCTAAATATGCAGCGGACTGTAACGATTTTAACAACTTTGAAAGAGGGTCACTCAATGATCATTCCTGTGAAGTTTGGTAAAAATCTGCCAAGTGGTTTAGGAGCAGATGTCGTTTGAGTGAAAAGTTGACGACGGACGCCCCCACGACCGCACGCACGGACGACGGACAATGGGCGATCACAAAAGCTCACCATGAGCACTTTGTGCTCGGGTGAGCTAAAAATGCAAAAATCTATTAACAAGTCCCATTAACCTTTAAATCACAAAGAATACTATATATCTAAAATGCCAAGAAGTATAAATATTAACTGATTTCTGTAACACTTCTTATTCAGTATTGCTGCTGCACATACTTTTCTCCCAGCAAGTTCAAGAACAATGGCTGCCCTCTAGTTTCCATCAGACATCGCTCCAACTCGTCCAGGCATACGGAAATCGTGTCACCAGTTGTTGATTCATTTGGGACACCCCAGCGAAGGTCACACTCCACTAAATACAGCTTACGAGTCTGGCACCATTCTCGAAACTCTGGGAACACCTGAAGAATTCAACCGTAGTCATGGTGATGTGACTTCACAAACACTGCAGGGAAGGAAACTAGCTAACCAGTGCTTTTTTAGGGTCAATTTGGGGCCGAAATTCGGCTCCATTCCCCTGCTTAAAAAGTATATATTTTTCCCCTATAATTAACTTTAAATTCCCCTCAGAGTGTAAGCTTTATTTTGAAAAAAAAATATGAAAAACTGACAATAATTGCTAAGATAGAGGAGTTTTTGTTAACAATCTCAGCAATTTTCCATCAAAGCAAGTTAATCTAAGTCATCATTAGTAGCAAAAATATTCATTAATGTTCTATAACAAAGGAGAATATAAACATTTAATAACGCTTTTCTAAAAAAAAAAAACCTTTTGCCATAAATTTCCCCCATCTGAAGGGCCCCGCCACCTTCCCCCCCCCCCCCAGGCTGAAAAAAAACACACCGTTACTAACCATCCTCCACTACCTTATTCAATGGTGACAATCAATGCGCATGCATTCCAAAGTTCACATGCTGTGATTCACAAAAAGACATACTGCATACTGTCCGTTAATTATTACTTGCATGGGATATTTTGTAAATATTCTCATAGCACAAAGTACCAACATTTCTCCCCTCTGTTCCAAAATCATTATATTAAGTGCGATGCTACTGCTGTTTTTTTTGTTGTTAAAAATATTACAAATTACATTTTAAGTTTTAGGCTTCGCAGTATGGCAACTTTAAATTGATTTGTCTCATTTTCAAACAAAAACAAATGTGATTTTGCAGTTGGTGCAAAGGTCATAGACCATGGGAGTAAGATCTGTGAACTTGACACTATTTATATTGCACATATCTGTCTTCTTTTTCTAGATAATCCACAAAAATCATAATTAATTAAAGATCGCAGTATGCCAACTTTGAGTTGCACGCTTATCTATTACTAAATTTGTTATAAGGTTCTCTAAAACTCCCCATATCCAAACCAATCAAGTAAATTAAGCACTGTATCTTTACAAAGGGTTCATACAAACTGTTGAAACCAAAATTCCATGAGTTTTCCATGATATAGCTCAGTTTTCCATGATACAATCCGAACAAACAAAAGTAAAAATAGTACACTGATACCCACATGTTATTTGATCTACATAATAGAAGTATTTATATAGGCTGATGTGCACCCTGTTGTATAGATAAGAATAGCTTGTAGTGCTGCAATACATGTCTGTCCATCATCACGCTTTTGATTTAGATTTTTTGTTTGATTACATTTCAATGGATTTGGTCATTTTTATGCACTTACAGCCACATTCAAGGATACTTTTCAACTTTCCATGACAACTGTTGAAAATTCCATGATTTTTCCATGATAAAATCCAAATTATCAAGATTCCATGATTTTTCCTGACAAAGCCTATTTTCCATGACTTTTCCAGGTCTGAATGAGGAGGTTATCAGCTTAAAGAATT
This sequence comes from Congeria kusceri, assembly GCA_027627225.1. Lineage (NCBI taxonomy): Eukaryota > Metazoa > Mollusca > Bivalvia > Myida > Dreissenidae > Congeria > Congeria kusceri. Next base: position 99,842,311 of record CM051024.1, read on the forward strand.
AAAAATCACACCTTCTGGAGTGCACCAATATTATATATACCTGTGCTTGATGCTTCACTTGTGTTAAATTCAAATTAAATTAAAACATTCTTCCTCATTGAACATACCTTAAATGTAACAACACATATACACTTTTTCAAGAAACAGCCTATGAAGAGTCTCCGATAAGGGATTCAGAGAACCATTTGTAAACAAATATTTTAAAGACAAATTAGTCTTTCATTGAGAAAAACGATCAACATTTCATCACACAAGTTTTGAATGTAGAATGTAAAAATGTCGACTCTCACATAGTTGTTATACCTTCTTTACGAGAATTTCTCGCTCGCAAAAGAAGTCGGTAAATGTTGAGGACACAAACACTCGCAAGGTCTTCCAATCCCCATCATCCGGTTCCCGCGTGTACGGCTGGTTCTTCTCATACTGTAAGCACTGGGAACCAATCTCCTCCCAGCATTTCTATAAATAGACATAGTTACATGAAAACAGTGAGTGCAAATCACAGTGAGTGCAAATCAAGTATAGTCATCATCAGTATTGCTACAAAATCACTATTAATGGTGTGGCAAGTGGTGAGTTTTTCTCCTGTTTATCAGGCCTTATCAAAAATATTAATATTTTAGAAAATAGAGAGGTTTTAAATTGATGATTATTCAGAAACATGTCTTTGTTATCGTTAGTTATTTTTTATTATAAATCTTCACATAATTCATAATAAGTTTATTCAAAACAGTATGGCTGACACATTAACCTGACAGTGACCTTTAAGCATGACTATATAATGACATTCAACACAGTTTTAGTCGTTATTTCCATGAAAAGATTCATTAAACTGGATTATATTGGATAACTGGATAATATTGGGAAATTGATAACTTGTTGAACAAAATAAGTTTATAGACTAAAACATTGCACCATAGCAATCACCGTCTGAATGAAGCAAACTACATAAATCAGAGATCCAGATTTCATTTGAGGTGTGTCGTGGAAACCCGGCTTAATGCATGTGCTTCAAATGGCGTCCCCGATCAGCAGTCCGCACAGGCTAATCCAGGATGGCTCTTTCCGCCTACAGTGGATTTATGTTTAGAAGTGACTTCCTTGAAACTGAAAATGCCATAAAAGGGGAAAGTGTAATCCCGGATCAGCCTATGGGGACTGCACAGGCTGATCCGGGAAGATACTTTACGCACATGCATTAAGCCCGGTTTGTCCACGACATTTCTCATGCATTGTTAATTCAAAGCACCCAAACCTCTACTGCAGATAGAACACTGGGATCTAGGTTAGACAACTCTGTCTCCGATGTGGCTCCATTACATTCCGCAGTTGCCTCCCCTGCATCACTTTTGTGATTTAAATCTGTCTGAAAAGTATTTAACATAATAATGCTGAGCTAATTCATAAAAAATTATCATTATTAATACTTATTAATCACTCCTGAAATATAATATCTTGATACAGTTTTAAGTCAAAATGTAACTTATAATAACCATCAGAATGACTGTCATACAAACAAAAATCAATTATTACATCTCACAGCAAATTATCTACAGCGCATCTCAACATTTTTGACCCACAGTAGTAAATATATATTGAAACGCCTTAATTCAATTGCTAAAAAAGCACATGTATCCTATAAATTTAACGCCTTAAACCCGCAGTCCATAGAAAATAATTCAATACATCTCAAATTGGCATTAGTTCTAATGACGTTAATGACGTTTATTAGACTACGTTTATTAGACTAAAACTGTTTCTTATTTACGAAAGGCATTTTATTATGTCTATGTTAGAAAACACTTGGTACAAAAGGAATATACACTAATGCACATGCTGATTTACTCCAGAGGCATCCCAGATATCGCATACAGATAATTGTACGTTAAAAAGCTACCAAAACTTTATTTTACCGATTCTAATGCATTTTTTTTATTTGTATAGGTAAGATGTCCATTAGAAATGATTTCACCAAAGTTATATTTTTATTAACATATTACTGGACTGCTGCTTTAATTCAATTGCTTGAGATGCACATTCGTATTGCTAGTCACCATACAGTGATTTTTTAATGGCCAATTTGGGACCGAAATTCGGCCCCATTCCCCTGCTTCAAAGGTATATATTTTTCCCCGATATTTACCTTAAAATTCCCCTCAGAATGTACCGGTTAGCTTTATTTTGAAAAACTAATGAAAATAATCAGACAAAAATTGACTAAGATAGAGGAATTTTTGTAAAATATCCGAGCAATTTTTCATCAAAACCAAGTTAAAGTTCTAAAAATCTAGGTTATGATTGGTAGCAAAACAAGTGACTAATTAATGTTTTATAACAAAGTAGAATATAAACATGTAAATTAACTAACAATGCTTTTCTAAAAAATCCCCTTTTGCCATCAAATTCCCCATCTGAAAGCCCCTGCCAACAATCCCCCAAAGGTGAAAAAAAAACACTGGCATACACCACTTTTAAGAAACCATCACGGTGTTTGAGAAAATTTACTTACAATTGAAAGGTTTGAGAAACTCTTTTCCAGTAGAGTATCCACTGACTGAACGCTGCTTTTGTACTGTCTATACATCGGTGGGCCTGTCCAAACTCAGCTGTACATGTATTTTCATCAGTGAACCTATAAAATATAGTTCACATCTTTATTTAGCTATAGTTAATATTTTATCAGTAGGCGTGTTAGATATAGTTTATATTTTTATTGATTGGCATCTTCAATATAGTTTATATTTTCATAATGATGTCATTTCACAATTGTATGTATCATTGACGGTGCGTTTCATTTACTGTAATCAATCGGGAACCAGTGTGAAACATTGAAAATTATCAGTGTCATAATTACTGTTTTAAAACAGTTAATTACCAATTTTATTTCACTGATATTTCACCTGGAAAGCATAACATAAACAGCTGTATTTCCAGCTGAAAGCAAAAGAATGGCAGTCTTTAATGCATACTTATATAAATTTGGTTTACTCCATCCTACATACAGTGGAATTGCGATTATGCGGAATAATGGTGTACTACGGACAAGCGCATCGGTCCCGTTGTTTTGCCTTATTAATTCAATGTAAAAAAAATGTGATTATACGAATCGCGATTCTACGGCAAATGCAATTATACGAACAATTATCACAGTCCAGTTTGAATTAAATACGTGTGAAAAAGATGCGATTATACGAATTGCCGACTGGCGGTTGTTTTCACACCTCTTCGCCTGACAGCCGTCATGTTCTGTTTGGCATAATTGAGGTGTGAAGTTGTGACACGCTGTGCTACAAACAAGTCTAGTACAGGAAACGGGTTGTAGTGAAACAGATCAGGTCTATTGATGTAATAACACTGTATTATGTGGTTAGAATAAGACAACAAACATAAAATGGACATGATTTTTTTTCTTTTGTCATATAAAACTGTGCATTTCATGTTGTTTATGTTGTTTGTTATATTTTATTAATACTTTTGGTATAATTAGCATTTTTCCATGACTTTTTTATTAAAACTGATTGTGTCTTTGATCATATTTACTGTATTTATAAACTGTGTTCTTGCACGCATGGACACCGTTCCCTTTTTTGTGTGAAAATTTTGTAAATGCAAACAAGTACACAGTTTTGTGGTAAAATCAATTTTATTGATGCAGTTATATACGCAGGTGTCTGTTGCACTAACTTCTCTGCAAAATTCTTTAATTACAAATGGTAAACTGCATGTAAAACATTGGTGTAATAATAGGGTTTATTCTATTTTTGACGTCTTATTCTAACTTCACATAATAGTGTGTTTAATCTATTGTCATGTTTATTCTGTACTTTTAACAACTCAACATGTACGCATGTATGGTTTGTTTGTAGATGGTATTGTATATAAATAATTATTGTTGAATAAATATTTAAATGCAACCTGTTTTTCCGTTTTATATGTTTTATAGACGTTTTACGATAGCAGGTAAAAAGCACACAGAACTAATGAAAGTATAGAACAAGGATTTGCATAATTTAGGAAAGATGCGATTATAAGGAAAATGCGATTATACGGACAATCCGGTGACTATCCGTATAATCACAATTCTACTGTATATGGAACATCTGCAAAAGTGTGCTTTGTTTCATCGACATACCAATGCACCCACTAATTACACAAGAGACTGAAACAAGGATTCTAAACCCTTACATGTACATGTCATAAATTGTTGTGTTTCATTTTATTTCAATTGTCATCCAATGACAATTGTCATAAACAACAAATTAGATTGATCTGCAAATTAGACTTAATGTAAATAAATTCAAAGTTACTGGGTGTTTTGTATAACTTTTAAAAATACAAAAACTTAATTATAACAAATACCTTTATTCAATGTTTTCCTTGTAGTCTTAAAAGATGTTTATTCTTTAAATAAATATTCCATGTTTTGTTTTAAGATATTAAGGAAGAATCCTTGAATGATTAAGTACCACTTGACTCATCTTTAAACATTGTAACCTGGCACTTTAGATGATTTAGTATCAACTTGTAAATACAACAATGTAACCTGTTCACATATTCATGAAAGGACAATAAAACCTTATTTCAACGTTGAAATATTGTTTTACTACACAAATCATTCAGTTACTGTACATGCATTTGAATGCCTCACAATGGCTTGGTCTGCTTTGACTAAGTTTAAACATAATAATATTCAATGGGGTATAGTCTGGTTCTGAAACAAGTACCGTACGAAAAACCCAAAACAGAAAGGGGGCCATGCTGGCCAATGACAATCAAAGCTACAATCAGTATTTAAGACATATTGTTTTTTAAGTTACGTTAAAGCGCGTAACATTACATGAATATGTCTGCATATAACGCCATTTTGTGTGAGCCTTTGTTGACTTTAATTCAGTTTGAAATTTGACGTTAAAGATACATGTTCAGTTCATAAAGACGCGTTTTCACAGCGTTGAAGAGACAACAATCGAGAATCGTCATCATTAAAGTTAAAGACACGCATAGTCGTTGCTCGTACTGAAATCGAGAATCGTCGTCATTGAAGTTAAAGACACGCATAGTCGTTGCTCGTACTGAAAACCGTCTTAACAATCAGTATGTTACAATCATTTAATTGGTCTTTATTTTAAGTTGAGACTAAGACTGAGATCTTTTAAGCATCGGTCACAACCAGGTTGCATCGACCTTACATCGAGCTTGCGTCTAGATTTTTGTCAACAACCGCAACAGACATTAGCGCAAGCACTTTAGCTGATTCGTCGGCCTTTCGTCAATCACCCATCGTGCAGGCACTGTAAGGGCACCGTGCAAACATCTTGCGATCAACAAACGGGCACTCTACGTATTTTGCTTAGAAATTGCCTGTCGCAAGCATGCACGGTGCACTTGCCGACGTCACACGACTTCCTTGCGTTGTAGTTACGATTTCCTTTCGATAAACTCACTGACGACTCATGCCCGCCTCAAGACACTTGCAGTTATCGCACGGTGACCGCGCTATGTGCTCGGTATAAATAACAGCGATTATTTGCATGCCTTAATACATTTTCTATATTATTTCTTTATTTCACACGTATTGCAATCATAGTGCTACATGAAAACTTAATTTTAACAAATTTGAATATTTAACCATAGCATCTTTTGATATGCACGTCAAATTAATTAATGGCTCTAATTCATGCAGGATATTATTAAAAAAATTATTGATATTCGTGTTTTTGCCAAAATACCATTGCTGTCTTGCGGCGACAGTGCGTACAACCTGAGGTGATCATGCGATTACTATGCGTTGTTCGTGCGTCGACATAAAAAGTAATTCACAGTCGCACTGTGACAGTAAGGTCGCCGTAGGACAGATGCGCGTCAATTGCACGATTCCCAGACACAGCTGCGGTCAGCTAAAACTGAAAACGCGCGACAGACGTGCGGCGAACTCATGTGGCCCATAAGTTGGCCGCACGATGCACGTACGATTTCCACAAGGTCTTACAGAATACATGCGTTTGCCTTACGATCTCAAAATCGTGCGTTTGGTCTGCGGTCACCGCAGTGGGTTGTGACCGAGGCTTTAGAGTCATGGGATCTGGTTAAATTAAAAACAAGCAAAGACCTAATACAATGACCTTGTTACAATAAATATGTTTAAAAATAGACAGCAATCAACTGCGACAGAAATTATGAGAATGGCTAAACGGTTAATGTAATACTTCAGGTAATCATTAAAAATGCATATAATTAAACAAAATAAAACTTAAACAAGACAGAACCATACAAATACCATTCAGTGCGGCAAAAACTAGCAATACATGTATGGCCCTGGGCAAACATTCAGAGACACTTTTTATAATGGCGATATTTTGTCCAACGAGCCATACCGAGAAAATAGCATTTATTTGGAATAAGTTCTCCTATATAACATATTGCAGTGACCTGATTTTTGTTGTACTTTTATGCACTGAAATGACATGGTTAGCATTAATATTTTCCAATAAAATCCCCCTGTAAAGAGAATTTGTTCCTCAACAATGTTTCCTAAATATTTTTAAGATAACACCTTTCTTTAGATAGAATGTAAACCTACATACCAATACATTTTTAACACAATCTCGCTTACCACCTCTACGTAAAATTTGTTCGATATTTTTCTCCTCTGTACGTATATTCTATGGGTCAGTTGTATAGAACAATTATAGATATGTCATTCCGACTGGTTAAAGTGGCAAAAAAGGCCGTCAATCTTGCGTTCTGTACATTAATGTTCTGTACACTAAACCCTGCTTAACAACAACCTCGATTTTACGACCACCCCGCTAAAGCGGACACTTTTTAAAAGACCCAATTGTTTTCCTATTTATTTAAATGGTCGTAAACCCCGATTATACGAGCACCCCGCTATTCCGTATTACGACCACTAATCCTAGACCGGAAGTACCTAATAATGCTCAAAATTACCACGTTATTGCGACCAATGTGATTTGGTCATTGACACTTTACATCATCAATGATAGCATATGCCGAGGAGAAATAGTGCCTTGCGGTAATAAAAGATGTTTTCATAAGGGATTAGCACATCAACTGTGTATCAGATTGCGTTTATTGACACTATCTGACAGTTAGGGAGAACACTAATGAATGCTGAACTATCAATGATCTTAGTTAATCAATTTTTAAATTAATCTGCGACTTAATGTCAAGTTTATATGCATAAAGAGAAGTTACATAACCTGCATATATAATAAATTATTATATAGAAAAAAAAATAGTCTTCACAAATGGACGTTTTACTGACTTTAGCTCACTCACACTAAATTTGTTGCACATCATATTAATTAGACTAGGCAAAAACTTAACGCGATATATTATCGGCGTTCAAAAAACCATGATAATCCCGCATGTTGTGCCTAGTAAACATTGCCCAAATAAAATATAGCTCAAATTTCCTCAATCAGTCAATGGTTGCCCATGCCATGGCCTAAGTTTACATGTTATGCTAGTACCAATGCATTTATTACCAGCGTAATGTCGGGTAATGCCGACACTGGTCCAAACCCCGCAACTTTAAAGTTCTTACTATCGATGATACTCCTCTTAATCCACCTTTTAAATTTAAGAAGTAAGTAGAATTGTGACATCACATGTATTTATTACGTCATATTTGTATCTGTGTTTTCGAGACGCTCTTTTCACACCATATATTTCCGAAAGCGTTTAACAACCGGATATTTGAATAACCAATAACAGCATCGTTATAGCATCCTGTAAGCCGGCTTCTGTAAAAGCGTAAGTATTAATAAAATTAAGTGCAATGTATTGTTCAGTTTGACATGATAAATCATCTTATACGTAGATGGACATTGAACCCACATGTCCTTGGATGCAGCAACGTATTGCCTTGACAACGGCATCATTCTGTATTTTTTTTTTGCCTATTCCCCAATGTCACGCATGTGCTTCAACCTTCTGACGTCGGGTTTTTTGGACAGATGAAGTCTGCGTGAAAGCAGGAAGTTCAGGAATGGCACGTAGAATTTGTTGGACTAACATTAACGAAGCACCAATTCGCCTACTGGTGAGCGAGTATTTGTCGGACGAAATATGCATTTATTTTGGGACAGTTTTAATTCATGAACAAACTCAACGACGAAAATTTGCTTGTAACATCCTGGGTTGATCACCAATTTGCGTATGTAAACAAAATAAGTTTCACTTGTGCGCATGCGCAACTATTGAGGCCCTGAAAGGGGTGCATTAAACACAGTCTTTTTCACGTTGACAGTAGTATTTTCCCAACGTTTTTTTAACAGTGAAATATATGGAGAAATGCTTTATAACTTTATTCAATCTATATTAGACAACAAATAAATAATCAAATGCGTAATTTATATCAAAATAATACCACTTCATCAAATGATTTAGTAATTACTAGAGAATATAAGTAAGGCCTTGAAACAAATACGGAAGCATGACGTTTTAAAGAGTTTACGAGACGTAACGAATCTATGTAGCTACTACGCACGTCCTTAACATTGTAGCGGATTAAATAATGTTCTGCCAGAGTTCGTCTGCTATAATGAGCAGGCAGCCAAAGCTATCACAAACCCTATCTGGGCCCCAAATTGGGATTTTATCGCGCATGCTCACGTAATTTTACTTCCCCAGACGACAGTTGCATGCGTTTCAGAATATCAACGTAAACATTTGGGGTTTTACAGAAAAATAGACTCCCTATTTTTGAAGAAAAACGAAACATACTTGAAAATATAAGCGTTTATTTGTATTATGATGATAAAATACGAAAAGCGGTTACGAAACGCGAATATTAAAAAAACGTCCGGATAATACTACTGTCCGACAAATACTCAATCACCAGTATGTCTTTACGAATGCTTGGTACCGAGTAGCAAAACTTGAGAACGCAATTCATGGTTTTGCGAGATGTCGATTGTTTCCGCTCTGCGCCCAGAATATTGACATGACAAAGCTGACCCTGTCAAAAATTCACAAACAGTATGATTCCCCAGCAAGTAACCCTTCTCCATCTGCAATTGATTAGCACCATGACGGTTTGCTGATTATACCAGCATCTACATGTTCTGGTTTAATGGACATTTCACTGGTTTCTCCTCCATGCACAATTACATCGGCGACAGAGACTACAGTAAGTCATGGCACATCTACTGAAGCATCAACGTGCAAAACCCCTTTGATGGTGTCATCTGTCAACATCAGCAGTTTGAACACCAGCGCTATCATGCCAACCATCTTAAACGACATGGATGCATATGTCTCTCCGTCTTTCTCGCTTGTTGCGGTTCCTGTGGTAGAGAGTAAACCACAATCTGCTTATTCTCGCCAGAAATCCTGAAAGCTCTCTCTGGAACTGCGGCGTTGAAACACCTTGAAGAAAGAGAAAACAAGAGGGCCACGATGGCCCTAGGTCGCTCACTTGATATCTATGCATGAAGTTTCATTAAAATATCTCAATATGTTCTCAAGCTATTGAGCGAAAACTGTTTTTCTATTTTTAGTAACAGTGACCTTGACCTTGACCACACTCTGGGCCTTGAGGTTTCAGAGAAGATTTTAAAAGACATTTTGCCATTTAAGTCTATATAAACCATGTGACCACCGGGGTGGGCCCAGCTTTGACCCCAGGGGCATCATTTGAACAATCTTTGTAGAGGACCACTACACAATGTATGTACATTCCAAATATAAAACTTCTAGGCCTTCAAGTTTCTGAGGAGAAGATTTTTAAAATCATTTTTTTATTTAAGTCTATATAAACCATGTGACCCCGGGTCGTGGCCAGTTTTGACCCCAGGGGTATCACTTGAACAATCTTTATAGAGGACCACAATACAATGTTACATACAAAAATGAAACCTCTGGGCATTGCGGTTTCAGAGGAGAAGATTTTTAAAGTCATTTTGCTATTCAAGTCTATATAAACCATGTGACCCCGGGGTGTGCCCAGCTTTGACCACAGTGGCATCATTTGAACAATCTTTGTAGAGGACCACAACACAATGTTACATACCAAATATAAAACCTCTAGGCCTTGAAGTTTCAGAGGAGATGATTTTTAAAGTCATTTTGCTATTCAAGTCTATATAAACCATGTGACCCCGGGGTGTGACCAGTTTTGACCCCAGGGGCCTCACTTGAACAATCTTTGTAGAGGACCACTATACAATGTTACATAAAAAATATGAAACCTCTGGGCCTTTCGGTTTCACGGAAGATTTTTAAAGTCATTTAGTTATTCAAGTCTATATAAACCATGTGACCCCCGGGGTGTGGCCAGTTTTTACCCCAGGGGCATCATTTGAACAATCTTTGTAGAGGACCACTATACAATGTTACATACCAAATCTGAAACCTCTGGGCCTTGCGGTTTCAGAGGAGAAGATTTCAAAAGTCATTGTGGTATTTAAGTCTATATAAACCATGTGACCCCTGGGGTGTGCCCAGCTTTGACCCCAGTGGCATCATTTGAACAATCTTTGTAGAGGACCACAACACAATGTTACATACCAAATATAAAACCTCTAGGCCTTGAAGTTTCAGAGGAGATGATTTTTAAAGTCATTTTGCTATTCAAGTCTATATAAACCATGTGACCCCGGGGTGTGACCAGTTTTGACCCCAGGGGCCTCACTTGAACAATCTTTGTAGAGGACCACTATACAATGTTACATAAAAAATATGAAACCTCTGGGCCTTGCGGTTTCAGAGAAGAAGATTTTTAAAGTCATTTTGCTATTCAAGTCTATATAAACCATGTGACCCCCGGGGTGTGGCCAGTTTTGACCCCAGGGGCATCATTTGAACAATCTTTGTAGAGGACCACTATACAACGTTACATACCAAATATGAAACCTCTGGGCCTTGAGGTTTCAGAGAAGATTTTAAAAGTCATTTTGCTATTCAAGTCTATATTAACCATGTGACCCCCGGGGTGTGGCCAGTTTTGACCCCAGGAGCATCATTTGAAATATCTTTGTAGAGGACCACTATACAATGTTACATACCAAGTATGAAACCTCTGGGCCTTGCGGTTTCAGGGAAGATTTTTAAAGTCATTTAGTTATTCAAGTCTATATAAACCATGTGACCCCCGGGGTGTGGCCAGTTTTTACCATACCAAATCTGAAACCTCTGGGCCTTGCGGTTTCAGAGGAGAAGATTTCAAAAGTCATTGTGGTATTTAAGTCTATATAAACCATGTGACCCCTGGGGTGTGCCCAGCTTTGACCCCAGTGGCATCATTTGAACAATCTTTGTAGAGGACCACAACACAATGTTACATACCAAATATAAAACCTCTAGGCCTTGAAGTTTCAGAGGAGATGATTTTTAAAGTCATTTTGCTATTCAAGTCTATATAAACCATGTGACCCCGGGGTGTGACCAGTTTTGACCCCAGGGGCCTCACTTGAACAATCTTTGTAGAGGACCACTATACAATGTTACATAAAAAATATGAAACCTCTGGGCCTTGCGGTTTCAGAGAAGAAGATTTTTAAAGTCATTTTGCTATTCAAGTCTATATAAACCATGTGACCCCCGGGGTGTGGCCAGTTTTGACCCCAGGGGCATCATTTGAACAATCTTTGTAGAGGACCACTATACAATGTTACATACCCAATATGAAACTTCTAGGCCTTGCGGTTTCAGAAAAGATTTTAAAAGTCATTTTGCTATTCAAGTCAATATAAACCATGTGAGCCCCAGGATGTGGCCAGTTTTGACCCCAGGGGCATCATTTGAACAATCTTTGTAGAGGACCACCATACAATGTTACATACCAAATCTGAAACCTCTAGGCCTTGTGGTTTCAGAGAAAAATATTTTTAAAGTCATTTTGCTATTTAAGACTATATAAATCATGTGAGCCCCAGGGTGTGGCCAGTTTTGACCCCAGGGGCATCATTTGAACAATCTTTATAGAGGACCACTATACAATGTTACATACCAAATATGAAACCTCTGGGCCTTGTGGTTTCAGAGGAGAAGATTTTAAAAGTCATTGTGGTATTTAAGTCTATATAAACCATGTGACCCCTGGGGTGTGCCCAGCTTTGACCCCAGTGGCATCATTTGAACAATCTTTGTAGAGGACCACAACACAATGTTACATACCAAATATAAAACCTCTAGGCCTTGAAGTTTCAGAGCAGAAGATTTTTAAAGTCATTTTCCTATTCTAGTCTATATAAACCATGTGACCCCCAGGGTGTGGCCAGTTTTGACCCCAGGGGCATCATTGGAACAATCTTTGTAGAGGACCACTATACAATGTTACATACCAAATATGAAACTTCTGGGCCTTGCGGTTTCAGAGGAGAAGATTTTTAAAGTCATGCTGCTATTCAAGTCTATATCAACCATGTGACCCCCGGGGTGTGGCCAGTTTTGACCCCAGGGGCATCATTTGAACAATTTTTGCAGAGGACCACTATACAATGTTACGTACCAAATATGAAACTTCTAGGCCTTGCGGTTTCAGAGAAGAAGATTTTTAAAGTCATTTTGCGATTTAAGACTATATAAACCATGTGAGCCCCAGGGTGTGGCCAGTTTTGACCCCAGGGGCATCATTTGAACAAACTTTGTAGAGGATCACTAAACAATGTTACATACCAAATATGAAACCTCTGGGCCTTGCGGTTTCACAGAAGATTTTTAAAGTCATTTTGCTATTCAAGTCTATATAAACCATGTGACCCCCGGGGTGTGGCCAGTTTTGACCCCAGGGGCATCATTTGAACAATCTTTGTAGAGGACACTATACAATGGTACATACCAAATATGAAACCTCTGGGCCTTGCAGTTTCAGAGGGGAAGATTTTTAAAGTCATTTTGCTATTCAAGTCTATATAAACCATGTGACCACCGGGGTGCGGCCAGTTTTGACCCCAGGGGCATCATTTGAACAATCTTTGTAGAGGACCACTATACAATGTTACATACCAAATATGAAACCTCTAGGCCTTGCAGTTTCAGAGAAGAAGATTTTTAAAGTCATTTTGCTATACCAGTCTATATAAACCATGTGACCCCCAGGGCTTGGCCAGTTTTGACCCAAGGGGCATCATTTGAACAATTTTTGTAGAGGACCACTAGAGGATGTCACATATCAAATATGAAAGCTCCAAGCCTTGTGGTTTCAGAGAAGAAGATTTTTAAAGTTTTCAGTTTTTAAATCTATTTTTAGCTCTAGTGACCTACATATGCAGCGGACCGGAATGATTTGAAGAATTTTGAAAGAGGTTCACGCAAGGATCATTCCTGTGAAGTTTGGAGAAAATCTGCACAGTGGTTTAGGAGATGTTCTTTGAATGAAAATGTTGACACATGATGCACAACGGACAAAAGGCGATCGTAAAAGCTCACCATAAGCACGTTGTGCTCAGGTGAGCTAACAAAAAGAGAGCAGATAAAGAGGCTAAATTTAGGCGTAAAGAAGAACGAGAGAAAAAGCGTAAGCAGAAGCAAGATGATAAGGTATGAAAGTTTCAAGAACCGTATGAAGACAGCGATGACGATTTCAACTAGATGATCCTTTGCCCAGGCTGCAGGACTGACGTCGATGATGGTGATGAGCGCATACGGTACACAGTAGGTCCATCACGGTAGCATGTGACATGCACAGGTATCGCTGTATGGATGGGAATTCCTGCAGAGCAAATTAAGCAATACCCATTCCTGTGTGAACACTGTATTGCACTTTGAAAATCCTACCACCAATCATGAACTCTGACGCAAAGTGAACACATTGATGATGTTTTGTTGTGGTTCAAATTGTACAAAGTAAAACTTCATACGTGAAAACCAAGGTCGCGCAAAGCGGGACAGCGGTTTTTCCGCCCATAGATAATTCGAGTACCTATTTTTTGCTGTTTCATTTCCAATACCTAATGAACTCAGAATCTATGTTCCGGAAGTGTCAATCGTGATCGGATCCGTCCGGTTTGGGATTTTATGCATAGGTTCCGTGTTTCGGTAACGATAAACAATGCTAAGCGCACCTGCTAACAGGGAACCACATTCTTCAATTTTTGGAACCCAAAGAAATAACTGAAAGTAAATAGGTGTAGATACAACACGAAACAAAACGTTGTCCGTAATCACGTCGATAAATCTTTTTATTACCAAGATAAAATTAAATACCCCAAACATGTATATTTTATAACAAATTTGGTAGAAAAACTACGTTACATTAATGCTACAGTCGTAAATGAATATTTGTTTCAATATTTTAACTTGTTTAGTTAAATTGATGGTAGGCATTTCAAAAAAAAAAATTTGAGGTTCCATCTCACTGAATACAAAAGTCATTTTCTAAAATGAGTGAAACAAAAACTACATTTTAGTGCATTCTGAACATTATTCCAGCACATATTTCAATTTATTAAGTAAAGAACAATAAAGGATATTCAATATTTTATTCTGATTACTTGAAATAAAATCCAGCATAGAAAAGTTGTTTGTTTGTTTGTTTGAATTTATCGCCGTTTTCAACAGTATTTCAGTCATATCACGGCGGTCAGTTAACTCACACTTTTCTGGGCAAGCTTAGCCGATCTAAGCGGTTTACCAGTACTAAGTGCACATACTTATGCCAGTAACTGACAACTGCCCTATTTGAATCAGAGGTAGGGGGAGAATGGCTGTAGAAATAATTTCATGACCAATCCCCGTACAAGTTATGGCCGGGCTGGGGTTCAAACTCATGATCCCCGGGTTGAAAGTCCAGCGCTCTACCAACTGAGCTAACCGGGCCCGGCCTGCATAAAAAAGAATCTACATTCAAGCAATGAGTCTGACACATCACAATAGTCTATAGATAAAAATGTCATCTAATGAAAGTTCTTACCTTTAATTACCTTTAATTAAAATCCGCATTCAGTGTAATAATATTATTGTCAATCATATCAACATTAACCTTGTTTTGTAACAGGGTATTACAAATTACTTTAAAAATAACTAGTCTACCCTGTTGCAGTCATTCTTACTCAAATGGCCATAATCGCACACATGATACAATATAAACACGTCATGACAGTACAGTGAATACCTCATAAAATATTTAATCAACTGGGGTTGTAATCAGTGGCGTAGCGACAGTAAAACCAAAATTGGTTATTTGTGTCAAACCCAGGAAATTATTTTAGTTTTAACAACACTCAATGCTTTCATACTAAATGACACAAAAGATTGGTGTTCAATCGCCGTTTGATCTAGAGTTTTGAAGTATATAATAACAAGAGATGTTTGTAAAACTTGCAGCCAAGTTGTGAATATGTGCAATTGTTAAGATTTTTTTTTAATATGCGAGCCCAAGCGAGGTCTCGATATATGGTATCTATGTATGAAGTTTCATTAAAATATCTCGATGTGTTCTCAAGTTATTGAGCGGAAACATTTTTTCTATTTTTAGCAACGGTGACCTTGACCCCACCCACGCCATATGAATCCCAAGCGAGGTCTCGATATAAGGTATATATGTATGAGGTTTCATTAAAATATCTCGATGCGTTCTCAAGTTATTGTGCTGAAACAGTTTTTTCTATTTTAGTAATGGTGACCTTGACCCAACGCACCCCATATGCAATCCCAAGCGAGGTCTGAATATAAGGTATCTATGTACGAACTTTCATAAAGTATCTCGATGCATTCTCAAGTTATTTAGGGGAAAACGTTTTTTTCTATTTTTAGCAATGGTGACCTTGACCTTTGACCTGTTGACCTCAAAATTTATAGGGTTCTTCCTTTCCTCTCAAGTAACCAGCGTACCAACTTTAATGATCGTAGGTCAAAGCGTTCTCAAGATATTGTGCGGAAATGAAATGGTCTACTGTTTTTCTATTTTTAGTTTCAGTGACCTTGACCTTCACCCAACCCAACCCATATGCAATCCCAAGCGAGGTCTCGAAGTAAGGTATCTATGTATAAAGTTTCATTAAAATATCTACATGCGTTCTCATGTTATTGAGGGGAAACCGTTTTTCTATTTTTAGCAACCGTGACCTTGACCTGTTGACCTCAAAACTTATAGGGTTCTTCCTTTCTTCCCAAGTAACCAGCGTACCAACTTTCATGATCGTAGGTCAAAGCGTTCTCAAGATATCATGCGGAAACGAAATGGTCTACGGACAGGCCTGCTGACCGACCGACCTACTGACCGACGAACGGACAGGTGCAAAGCAAGATACCCCCACTTCTTCGAAGAGGGGCATAATTATTGCCGTGGTTAGCAATTTCCCATGTCAGGATGTGAGTAGGAGTATGCCTAGTTATGCCCCTGTTAAATTCAGTAAAACCAGTGGCCCAATGTACTTTTTTCATGATTTGGAAACTGCATGGTAGTGGGACATAGAGATCGACCTAAAATTTTAACCATACAAACAATAAAATTTAAATATACGAAAATAACACAAAACAATAACCAAGCTAATAGTATACCAGTAAGTTTAAACATTTGGGTATGGTATTTTATTTCTCATTAATAAAACTACATATATGTAAATATTCACCTGCAATTTGTCATTTTTAATAAGAATTCATACTTGTGGATTGACATGCAGTGGATTGAAACAGAATATACGTCATTGACCCAACTAAAACTATCCAGAAATGAAACATTCTTTTATGTGATTGTATTTCTGCCTATGGACTAAATCTATATGTACATGTACTCGTAGGTCGTCGTACATTGATCATATGTGTCATCCTGATTTTAGGACATTCAACATTCTCGATTGATCTGCTTGGGGTTTCAGACACAAAGAAAACTATTTTTCTTATAAATATCATAAATAAATATCAGTATGACTCTATTATTTAAATAAATGTATTGATAAACACATGCAGTACCAACCCAACTCACTCAAACATTATCAACCGTGAATATTCATCAGTTATTAGACTCTACAAACATGATAGTATATACCATGAATATATCGGAAATTATACCTACAGGTAGATCTATCAATTATACGGAATTAAATGTTTCTTTGAAAAATGAAAAGTAATTTGTTTCACATTAAAATCATTATCATAAAAGTCTGTAATTGTTCAATAAAATTGCATTGATTCTACTTGCATGGTTAAAATTATAAATTTCAAAAGAAAACCTTACAGGTGCTGCAATAAACACACAACATAACAAAGATGACATCTTTATTATATAGTCTATTATACCTACATGTAGATCTATCAATTATACGGAATTAAATGTTTCTTTGAAAAAAGAAAAGTAATTTGTTTCACATTAAAATCATTATCATAAAAGTCTGTAATTGTTCAATAAAATTGCAAAACCTTACAGGTGCTGCAATAAACACACAACATAACAAAGATGACATCTTTATTATATAGTCTATTTATGTTTGGTTTTCCAGACTTAGGCAGTCCTATCATATTATTGTACATATTAAACTGAGATATCATTCATGAATCTACTGTTCCTGATGTTTTATGATATAAACGTTTACAAAACCATAAATTACAATTAATTTTATTCAAATGATTTTTGTTGTAGTTCAGATCAACAGGATCAATGCTTTTTTTAAACTTGGTTTTGGTATTGGGTTTGGCCGAAAGATCTCGGGTTTAGATGAACATATCGTTCTTGTGTTATGTATTATTCTAAGCTTACTTTCAATATTGCTTGAAAACGACATAATATCCATTTTTATTATATGCTTTTCAGTGAAATATCGAATTTTATTGGTGAAATAAAATTTTATATTTTCACTGTTGGAGCAGTGAAAATATAAGATTTTATATTTTAATAACACTGAAAATATAACATAAAACGGACTATTTTTCCATAAATAGCATCGATCTAAAAGTAGTGGTTTACAACCCTTAGCAAATTTATATACATGTACAGTATGTACATGCATGTTTTTATATAAAACACATTATAAAATTTAACAAAATTATAATTTAGCTACAACGAATCACAAAATATGGCACTTCTTTCCCACCATACTAACGAGTGACAGTTTTGGAATCATTTCTGACGTCATTTTTATGACGTCAGAATACTCGAACTTGTGACGTTTAAGCTTATCTCGCGCAATTTTATTTATTGTCCAAAAGCATACAATAAAAAGAAAATTTGTTGATTTCAGTGTAAGATCGTATTTTATTTCACTTGTGATCATAGAAAATATATTTGTTCTTTGAACACTGGTCAAATAAAATACGATCTTACACCGAAATCAACAAATATCCTCTATATCTTCAGTGAAAATGTTGCTTGGCAGTAGTGGGCACTAACAGGAAGTTTTGTCCTGTTAAGATACCTAAGTGGATAACTGTGCCAGATAATAACTGAATATGTGACAAATTTTAGAAAAAACATCGACATTGCTAAGTGGCTATGTGGTTGGCAGAAGAATATGCCACCATAATTTCCAATTTCACAAACACATTTTAACATAAAACAATGCTACCTGGCTAATTCAAACGATCACATAAAATACCTACATCAGAAAGCCATGTTTTGCCCAAAACAAAACCACGTGTTTATCTTTGTTGCTGTATGTAAACATTGGTATCCAACTTGTCTATTCTTGACATTTTGGCGCGGAAATCAATACCAATCACGACTCCATTGAAGAGTTTCAGTCGGTTACAATACACTAAGTATGCTATAAAACCTGTAGTCTGGTTCCGCTGATGTAATATTAAAATATCATGCCTAGGTTCATAGAATCTTTCACAAGTATGTCCATGTCATTTAATTTGATTTTTTTAGGCCTAATACTGATAATGACCGAAATACGAGTATACGAGACATACAAATAATTATATCATTCTACATGTATTTTTCACTTGTTGGATCGTTACTGATGAGTATTAAATTGACTGACTTTTCATCTATGTTATAGCAAAAATGCTTATATGTATAACGCCTCAAATGCAAAAACAAAATAATCTGGACCAATCAACTGAAATAATAAAGAAAAATCACAACAAAAGCAAACTGCAAACTAGGATTTTTTTTTATCATTTACGCGAACAAGTTTTCAAAAATATTAACGAAACGAACTGAAGTCACAAGGATTGATTCCCAATAGCGTTGCGTTACAATAGCCGAATTAATTTTTTTTCGATTGCATCATCGGATACCCACGTTCGACCATTCCGCTCCTCTCCTTCTAATGCTGGAGTGTAACGGAATTATTAGTCGTGGGTAACCGACGATGATTTTCGTTATCGAGAGTGATTTTTTCATTTGTTTTAATGTAGATGGGTTTTTGTAATCAATTTTTTTTAATACGTTGCTAAGGTTTGGAGGTTTTCAATGTAGCAATCTCAAAATATGCCCCTTTAAGGTGCTTACACATAATATGACGAAATAGCATTAGCTTCCTAATTGTTTCGAGGAACACCAATTCTCATGAACGCAGATTCTAAATACGACGGTTATTTTGTTGGTAGCTAATATTAAAGTTCGACAGTATTCGGTGAATGCATCCTTATCCTGTAAAGAGACATGTTTTTATAGTTTTAAGCCTTTAGTTCTCTTGAATGAGTCACTTGAACGATCCGTATCAATGCAGTATTATACATATGCATATGAGTTATTAAATGAATATGAGAGAGCATCGATCCAGAAAAAAAACCTCCACAAATGATGGTGATAATAAATGATAATAAAGGTCCAACGATATCAGTCATTGTCGTTGCCATTTCGACCCGACTAGAAGCAAAATACACTGCTACATACTCAACGTAATAGAAAGAAAACCAAACAGGCAGCTTTAGCAAGAAAAATCAGCTTCAGCCAATAGCAAAACAAAAGCCAATATTGGTCTGATCAGTTACAGTCAATGAGACAGAAAAAAACAACACGTGTTGGACATTTTTATATCGATCAATTTCTCGACTGGCGTTCATACTTTGCACTCGCGCTCGCTCGAGCAATATTAGTGTAGCGATGAGTCACAGACCTTGATTATTGTATTTCAGCTATAGGAGTTAATGGGGAACATATTCGTTCGTTCATTTTGTTTGATTGATTCTTGAAAGCACGAGGAAAACGTGTTGGGTTTGGAATATGATGAACATGTGCGTGAGGGAATTTTAAAAACAGTTTCTGTTGGTGTTAATATAGCGTTGCATTTATTTGAATGCTTCAACACTGTTCAATTTTAACCACAATTTTAACCACAGCTACAGAAAGCGGAAGCGTGATGATTTTATATTATTTAGAGTGTTGAAGCAGGAAGTTTAAACTATTGCTAAATTTGGTCGGAAACTTTCTTTTGAGGAAACATTTTTGCAACTTTATATATGCTTTTCGGTATCCACGAAAACGGAACATTTTTAACGCTTTTGACAATTTATATCTGCGATACGCATGGACCAAATTTATTATCGTTTAGTACACGTATGGAAAGTATTCGTTTAGCGAATAATGCGTCACTTGCATGATAGTGACGGATTTAATGGGCAGATTGGATGATAGATGAGCAATAATGTATGAACCTTGAAAAGTTCAGCGACTTTTTATATGGACAGTTACATTACTTTCACGGAAAGATATCGGTGTTGAGTGTTTGTGTGCGCAATAACAAGTATTTCGCACGATAAAGAAACTATTTGTATTCATTATTCAACAGCTGTTTTTGTATAAGCAGCCTTTCAACATAAATGTATGCATATTTATAAGAAGGAGATTGCACAATTTCCGAGCTGACATTAACAATTATATACGCTAGTTTGGTGTTTCGCATGAAATATTTTTTTTCGATGATAAAGCTGATGTCAGATCTATACATCAAGATTTCAGAGCTTATAATGAAAGCTTAAGCGCAAAACACTACTTCACATAATAGCTGGCATACTTTACCGCAGTAACAGACTCGCAAGTGTACATGTACGTTTCCGGACCTTCAGATCCGGTACAGCCCGGCAAGTCAAGTGGCTAGCGGCATGCGGCCAGCAAATCGAGTGAGTATTGTAATAACACAATGTCTCGTCTGGGCATAATAGGCATTCTTCGGCAGGTACTGCCTTTATATCTTTCTTCCTTTTCTTTCTTTCTTTCTTTCTTTCTTTCTTTCTTTCTTTCTTTCTTTCTTTCTTTCTTTCTTTCTTCCCTTTTTGTCTTTCTTTTTCTCTTCCTTCCTTCCTTCCTTCCTTACTTTCTTTCTTTCTTTCTTTCTTTTCGCAACAATCGTTTTCAATGGTTAAAATTTAAGGTTTGAGACCGATAACTTTATATGCACACGACTTTGTGTCAGAATTGCAACTTTTCATTATATTCGGTCTTCTTCATCGTAGTTCTGATCTTAAACATTGGCCATTGTTACAATTCTTACTTAGATTTATGTTGTAGTTTTTTTTGGACGAATACAATGTACGAGTAAACGACTATTGTGTGCGAACAAATTTTACGCTTATTCTATCATTTAAAATAAAGATTGTATTTTGAATACTCATATCGTTTTTTGTATACGTATTGATAAGATCTTATTAGGTGTAGAAATTTGCAGAAACCTGATTTTCTGCTTAATTCAATTTGCGTAAAAAAAATATGGTTTAGGCTCCCACCATATGACATTGCCGGTGTATTTTTTGTACCCCGCGATATACACTCGATTAAAATAAATGGTAGGTTTATACGAAATATGTTGAATATTTTCATCACAGCGTTACTCTGGTAGTATATTTATCTTATCAGCTGTTGAGAAAGTTAAAACCTGGTGTCAAATCAACTTTCAATGCATATTTTTAATACACGGACACGTTTGTAAAGAAAACGCGTGTTTAATCTTAAAAAATGATGAACTGATTCGCAACTGAGATAAAAAGTTAGCGTGAAATGTATTTCATAAATCAGCCCCGGATGTTTACATTTGTTGAACGAGTTTGCAAGGCGAGACGCTAACTCGACCTACTTTTGCAGGGGGCGTTAGAAAGTGCACGTGTTTCGTAATCGAGGGTGTTGACTAGTTAAAGAGGTCGCTGCATGTTGCAGTATTGATAGTTTTTATTACAGGGTGACCTACATAAATTAAATGGGTTATACATATTCATTTTACCTTCATAATAATAAAACCCCAAGTTGGTATCGAACTCTCGGCTTAGTAGTGCCGCATTTAAGATACTATTAGTTTCAACAGCAATACCCTCTGAATACTACTCAGTGGTATGGAAATTATTTCAGAGGCAAATTTATATGTGGCGGACGTGCCGCAAGCTATGTGGCGGACGTGCCGCAAGCTATGTGGCGGACGTGCCGCAAGCTATGTGGCGGACGTGCCGCAAGCTATGTGGCGGACGCTACCTCATTAAATTTGTCCAAAATTCGAATTTGTGAATTTGGCAATTACTTCGTTTCCATTTTCTCTCCGCAAATTGTTGTAAGTCACCATATGTATTGTGTGATACTTTAGCTAAAGTGTTCCTTTTTGTCAATACCGCACATTGTTCCTAAAGAGGATATGTACGATTTCAATATCAGCATTTCATTTTCTCATAATTTGAACAACATAAATGGTCTGACGAATATAATCGAGGAAAGTTAAAATTAAATAAAATAGACGTATTTTTATACCAAATTCCATATGTTGTTTTTTAAATGAACTCCCTGATAACGACACATTTATTTATAGTGCTACGCCGATATCGACACCTTTAATCGTATTTGTGGGAGAAACAAAAAACGTGTCCAGGTGTCGTATGAACAATCTGCAAAGAACTTAGGTCAACGCGCAACAAATATTGGGGATTTCCCAAAATTGTACATGAAAGAGTTTTCGATTGGAAGACGAAAAGTATTTTAACGCTGTAAAGCTCTAATTTCTAGGTTTTTCAAATATAAATTCTTCTGAACTTTTATTCTAATTTGTTATTCATCAGTGTTTTATAGTGTTTTTTTTACTTTTATACTTTCCTATGAAAATTTGATGAGCTCGTATATACCCTCTTTAATATATTTCAGTCATTACCAAAGAACAACGGGAACATTTCGTAGATCTACCGTATATCCGAAAACTATTATTCAGTTGAATAGAATAGATCAACATCTTCAATAGCAATTTATAAAAACTACACTAAATTACAGTGATTAAATATACTGCTTCTTATTTTTATCGACTAGGATACTGCCCTTGCTATCAAGTTCACAATCTGTCTCTACGCCCCACCAGATCATTCAAGAATGTCATTGATTAATATATCGTAGATATTGTTGCACATAAGCCTAGTATCAGCTCGTCCATTCTAGCTTAACTATCACACCATCGAAGTATCATATAGAAATCATATTGCTAAATATGTTTTCCAGGCTGACAGCTATATACTGATTTTTTTCCCGCCCATCTAACCCAAAATGCTATAATTGCACCTGAATATGATATATGAATATATTTTTTTAATTTTTGGCAGTTACCATCTAAACTACAGATCTACAGGGATCTGCCCAACAATGGTATTGTTTCTTCAGAAAAGTTGGCGAGTATGTTGGATTTTAAATGCTTAATTAGTAGTTTTGTTTTGTTGTATGTTCTTATGTACATGTACATTGGAATACAAAGTATCATGTGGCCAACGCACTTGAGTCAGATGGTGTGAACATGTAGATATCTGTAATGCCCAAATATGGTTATAAAACGCAACCCTAACATTGAACAAAAAGCCTTAGGCGTGCGCATATTTCTTTCAAATTACTAATCTGGAATGCTCTAACGTGTGACCAAACTCCGGTTTGACAATCCAATGCGTAAATCAAATTTCCATAGTGGCGATCAGCAAGTCACACTTCCCATGGCGAAGATGTGAAATCACTGGAAATCTCAATACAATGTTAAATATTTCATCCGGTCCTCTCTTAAAGGGACTTATTTACAGCTTTTCGTATATTTGAAACATGCCATTAAATGTCATAACTGCAAAAACTAAAATAATCTGGAATAACCAACACAAAATGTTATGTAAAATAAAATAAAATAATAAAAAGTAAGACAGTGTTGAGCCAGGGCTAGAACCAATCACTTTCGGATCGAAAGTCTGACCCGCAAACCAGCCGGCCAGTCTGACATGCAAACCAGCCGGCCAGTCTAACATGCAAACCAGCCGGCCAGTCTGACCCGCAAACCAGCCGGCCAGTCTGACCCGCAAACCAGCCGGCCAGTCTAACATGCAAACCAGCCGGCCAGTCTGACCCGCAAACCAGCCGGCCAGTCTAACATGCAAACCAGCCGGCCAGTCTGACCCACAAACCAGCAGGCCAGTCTGACATGCAAACCAGCCGGCCAGTATAACATGCATTCAATAACGTGTATTTTTACGCTATAAATATAAGTGATACACGTGTTTTCAAAATACGGACAAAAAGACAAACGGCACATTATAAACGACACATGTTTTGCAATGTACTTTTTGCAGGATCGTAATTTCGGTTCTTTATATAAAATAGACGCTTCTACAAATGTAACTCATATGCAAATTAGCGCGTGCAATATTATCCAATCATCGCACTTATATCACTCGTTTAACGGTTAAACTATTTCATACACAAGAGCACGTGCGTAATGTTTGTGATATTCGATTGAGCACATGGTAATGATTTTCGATGAATGGAAATGAATCCTCTAACAATTGCTGGGGAGGAGTTAAATCTATCTATGGCTAAACCCGGATCGGTCTATATATTATCTTTTTGGAATCTGTGACAATATGTTTTTGAAAACTTTCGATTTACCAATGTGTAAATGGGTCCCTTTAAACGCGTTTCTAAATGGGTTAAGTCGTAGGCGTAACTTACATTCTTGCTCCCTGCGCCTTATAGATTAAAGAAACATTCTCATGGCGTTAAAATACGATTTCTACGAACTAGCAATAAGCTGTTGTATGTTTCAAAACTGTCGCCGTGTTCTGTCATGTCGTTATGCACTTCTATGTTATATTTGGTTTTGCATAAAAACAACACCTTATCAATCAGTTGTAGAAACGCGCCCATGGTGATACACATGACGTAATGGATCATACGGACTTGAAGCCAGCCGTTGTTGTTTGTATCAAAACTATCGCCTTATTCTGTGACTTCTACTTGTACTTCTGTGTGTTCGTTGGTTTTGCTACATAATTGCGTAATACGAGGGTAATTAAATACCCAACAATATGTATAAATATATTGTGATTGATTAAACATGAATCTAGCTCATTCACTGATGAATGTTCAGCATTCTTTGTTCCAGTGACGGTTTAACCGTCGAGGCAAACACATAACAGCTGCAGAAATCTTTCTTTACTTTCTATTAAAACATATACTCAATTCGTTTATTACAATCTCTTTTTTTCTACACAAATAAAGCATAATATTAAATACATTAATCACTTTCCAAAATATCAAACACACCTGACTCCGTAGCAATTTTAATGTTCCTTTAATCCATTTGACAACATCTAACTTGCCGAGTTTCGCTATATCAAAAACAAGCATAATGCCCAATTACGTCGGTCAAGCCCAGTTATATCAGAAACAAACATGAATTCGAATTACACCTCATCGAAAAGTACATTCATTTAATTTAACATAACATTTTTATTGAAAATGATCTTATACGTGCTCTTACATCAAATTATACACAACTAGTGATTTTAAAGCCTCTTTATATACTGTTGATCTAAGCAAAACTTTACAGGTACTTTATAATGGTTTTCATACATAAATATGAGGCGTGTCGTGGGAAAACCGGGCTTAATGCATGTATTAATCCCGGGTTTCCCACGACACGCCTCATATTTACTGGAAAATTTTGTATTCAGTTTCGATATCTTCTATCATGTATCTACCAAACAAGCAACGCGTCCCTAACACGTCTATGGGAATGTTCTAAATTGCGACCTGTTATCTTTGTATTAGATATGTTGATAAGTTTACATACGTTTTCATTCCCCTTTGCAATGGTTAAAGACGTTTTACTTTCATTTTGCAGTAAAGTAAATCAATTCATATTCGTTTATTTAATTGTTTTAGCGATACAAAAACAGCACATCCGTAAGTTTAAACAAGTTAAGTTTTCGACTCAATGCACATCATCATGACACACGGGGACTTTAAGGTCAGAGTGCAGTAACCGCTTTAAAATGCATTGTCAGTTTTCGACTGTGATAATTTTTATTATAAAACTGCCTTTTCCTGTTTTATGATACATTTACAGTTAATATTTCAAGGTTTGAAAAGCACATTGCTGTTGCAAAGTTACAATGTTGACGAATGTCTGTTATATTTTTCCGAGAAAAAAAAGCTCCCTGGTAGACATATACCAATCATAAAACAATCATGTTTTGCTACTAAAACAGCATAACAGACATAAAAGGTTCGATATATTCTACCAGTTTTATAATCCATTTTGAGAGAAATAGTTTTCAGACCCAAACGGTGGAACTGTCTCTTTAAAGTCATTCATGGACCAACACCACTTGAAGTGCATCACCTAAGGTGTTCCGTTAGTGCCACTGTTTGTTTCGCACTTTCGATCTTTTGATTACAAGCGCGGGAACGCGAGAAGACGTTCTCGTTTTTCGCGTTTCCGCCCTTGTATATCCAAAGGTCGAGAATGCGAAAACACGAAGCGAGTGGGCGAGATTACGATGCGAGATCGCGATATTAATTTCACGATCTCGCAACGTAATCTCACAACTTCGCATCGTGATTTCGCTACTTCGTATCGTGTTCTCGCGTTCTCGCGCTCGTAAATCATAGGTCAAAACTTCGAAACAACGAGTGGCACTAACGGGACACCGTAATCATCCCCTACGACATCCGATGTTGCAACATGCTAACACTACCACCAGCACATGCGAATATCGTTTCATTATTCATCGCTCGGGCTGCTTCAGTAGGAATTTATTTCGCTGTTTAAAAAGCTGTGTGCGGATGTAGAATGTAGTTTGTGCGAATACCTTTCTGAATAGATAACATTAAGAAAATAGTCGCTGCCGTTGTGGATCATAGTGTTTTCCTAGTAGGCAAGAAGATATGTAACGACTTTAAATAACCGCAATTATTTCTCTTCGGGGGAATTTACCTCAAAGTTACCGGTTTTATCATTTCGATTGTACTTGAAAAGCGACAGATATGATAGCTTGTCTTGTTTTGGATTATCAGTTACATTTAGTTCAAACATGGATATAATTTTGTGTATAAATCCATAGTGTAGGATTTTGTTTTATCTTTTCGAGAAGACGTCATGCTGAGCAAAATTGTGTATCTCCTTAAATGAAGACATTTTTTCCTAGAGTAAGTAATTTCTCTTGTTTTCATGAATAAAACCGATAACAAATTTATTTATTCCTGCTTCTAACTATATTGTTTAGATAATATTATGTATGCCTGAATTAATTTATTTCCTAAGTGACTTTCACCCAAGTTTAATGTTCAAATATTTAGAATTTACCGAACATACAATTACTCCAACTCATCCAATTGGTATGTGTCTGGTATAGGATTCTCGTATTTAGAGAAAAACGTAACCAAATTATCGTTCAAATATAAAAAATCAGACCCGTTGTGATATGCATGTGCATAACGTGTCGTCCCATATCAGCCTGTGCAGTCCGCGCAGGCTAATGCGGGACGACACTTTCCGCCTACAGTGGATTCATGTTTAGAACTCTTCTTGAAACAGAAAATACCATAAAAGCGGAAACTGTCGACCCGGATCTGGGACGACACTTAACGCGCATGCATTAAGCCCGGTTTTCCCAGGACACGCCTCATATGTGGTTTATGTTGATGCTTGCTAAAGTCTGTGGAAAATAAATTTGCGCCATTCCATATTCCTGACGGTCCTCACCGAAGAGTAAAAGAATTTAGTTAAATGCCTGTATGTTGATTATAAAACACGTGATATTTACTAGTATATATAATCGCTTTAGTTGTGTTTTATATACAAAAACACTACCAAAACATTTTTCAAGATTGATGTATTTTGCATTTTAACCTCAGTTTACATAATATCTTCGTTCATATTTATTGTTTTCAATTTTATATACTTCATGGTTTATAAAATAATTATCATTCGATATCGAAATCGTGTACTTCCAATTATACTTTAATGTACATGTAATATAATATTATAATTTAGAACAGTAATAACATTGTTATGTTCTTCTCGATACAAAGAAAATACCATGAGAAATAATTAGAATCATAAAAATAAGAAAATAATCAATGGTTTATGGGAATCGTGTTCTAAAGTTTTGGCGTTCACGTCAGCAAACCAGCAAGATGTGGTAAGATTTTCATCTTTAAATGTAAACACAAAAGTGCCACTTGAATTTATAAATTTTATCACTGTTGGAGCAAGATATTGTTGAATTCTAACGCACTATTTATGATTTTCTTGGCATACGTGCTAAGCATGCACAACATTGCGGAAGCAGAGATTGTCGGTGTCATGCATGTAGACTGGAAATGATTTGTAGAACGATTGTCATAGTTGGTGGTGCCTTTTCTTGGCACATTCTCCAAAATACAGCAACCTACAGGAAGTTTACATGAGGCGTGTCGTGGGAAACCCGGACTGAATGCATCTGCGTTAAGTCACGTCCCTGATCAGCATCTGCAGTCCGCACAGGCTGATCCTGGATGGCACTTTCCGCCTACAGTGGATTATGTTTAGAACAGACTTCATTGAAACAGAACATACCATAAAAGCGGATTATCTGTGACGACACTTTACGTACATGCATTAAGCCCGGGTTTCCCACGACACGCCTCATGTGTGCCAAAAGGCGTCAAACGTATTTTCGGCTATTTCCAGGAACCTATTTGCTTTGCTGTCGAAATGTATCGTTTGCTTACTTTCATCTGCAATCAGATACTTTTATTTGCAGTATTATATACATATCAAATATATATTCATAGACAATGCCTGTTAGGCTCGTTATTCCAATTATCATTTGATAGGCAAATTCGTTTGGATGTTAAGGTGTAGGCCCAATGTAACAAACGATATCAACAGGTTTTATGGAATGATTTTGTGATTTTTAATATGACAAAATGTGATTTATTTAATTTGTGAATTCCTATGCTAGTTATACGTGCATAATTTATTTATTTTGTTTATTTATTACTTCCGTGATTTATTGCATTTTATCGTTGATTGATTACATTTGCCCTAAGTGAATGACCTTGAATAGTTAAACAGAAATTTTACTACTTTGTTACAACTGAAATGACGTAATCTTTAACATATAAATATCAAGAACATTTCAATAAAATACAGTACTGCAAGGCATGTATTGAGCAGCCACACAATAATCTGAATATTCCCAAGTCTTACTTAATGGCCTCAATTATAAGGACGTGGATCTTACAAATGTGTTCCGCCAGACTATTTGCATTCCTTAGGAGCTAATACGTACGGGTCGATCGGCTGTGAATTTCCGCATGCAGTCTGGAAAAATAGCAAGGGCAATATCTGCCGATCACAGACAATCCGTGTGTGTCTCCACTGCACTCGATATACAGTGTATATGTACGTTGGAAAGTGTGAAGTTTCTAAGAAATTCATAAACACGTTTGTGTATTTTTCTGTTCTTTAAATGGGGTTTCCATTGGGCTGATTTTGTGCTAACAATTTGTTGACCGAATATTCAGTATTCGTTTCCAAACAGTAATTGTAAAACAAATACTTGTCTGGTTGTTACATGAAAAAACAAGATATGAGAAAATATATCTACATGTTATGTCGTTGCTTGTTTGAAAACAATGCCTGAAAATGTAAAGAAACTGTCCCAACCCAATTAACACCAATGTGTTTTATGGATGATCGATTAGCTACTTCGATTCTTAATCTAGATTAAAATATCGAATTTTTTAAATATATTACACGTTGAATGGCACTTGATGTTATGAGAACTTTATTTTGATGAAATATCCCTATATGCAAAGAAATGAATCCTGATATGCTTTATTCTATTTATAACTATCAAGCAGTCGACTGCTATTTCCTCCAGATGTTATATTCATTGAATACTTTGGGGTAAAGTATGGCTTACGAAACATTTTGTTCTAATCTGCGATTTCTGCTGACAATTAGATAACATGATTTTATATGATATGGAGCACATGTTTTTAATATATTGAAAGGCGCACCTAAGTGTTTAATGAATATAACATAACTCAACCAAATAGGTTTTCAATTATAAAACATGTATTGTTAATCATTCGTCGTCCTCTTTACTTTTTAAATACCATAAACATGTCATATTTAATAGCACACCCAGGAAATATAATGGTCTTTGGGGCACATCGCGGCGTGCCCATGTTTCATTGTTGCGCATTTCCATTTCCATTTTTTATTTGTTCTCATCGGAAGCATGTGTTTCCACAAAATAGACAAATAGCGTTTTCGACTGGTACCTTTTGACATTCTCGATTACCTTTTCACACTTGTTGGTTTGCTTTACACTGTCGCCGGCTTGATATATTTGCATATTAACCGCAATTTGCACATTATGTTCAAGGATATTTATGTTTGATGCACTTACTTTAAATCATTACATGTTAAATTTGTGTAATCCCAGTTTTAGTCCCATTTCAGTTTGTTTTTGGATTTTCTGTCCTTTAGTTATTAATATACTCAACTTTCTTTACTTTCCTTATTTGGATGGCAATTTGTTGTTACACAATATTTTTCCTTCTGCTTATGCATCTGAAATTTTTATAATATTTTAATTTTTAATACCAAGTAGTGGTTAAAATCAGTTATATTTAATAACCAATAATATTTCAGTAACATACATTACTGCAAAGCATGTATGGCAGCCGCAACGTGATCTGAATAATCCCTAGTCTTACTTATTGACAACAATTTTAAATAATAACGACTTTGTCCTTACACATGTACTTTCCACGACATACAGTAATGCAATATATAAATGGCAAGAAAACAGTAATCTGAATATTCCCAAGTCTTACTAAATGGCATCAATTATAACGACGTGGGTCTTACAAATGTGTTTCGCCACACTATGTGCATTCATCGGGAATCTAATACGATCGGGTTCGAATTTCCGCATGCAGTCTGGAAGAATAGCGAGGCAATATCTGCCGATCACAGGCAATCCATATGTGTCTCTATTGCACTCGATCTACAGTGTATACGTACATTGGTCAGTGTTTGGGGGTTTTCTTTATTAGCAGATGTGGTGTTAACATATGATTGGCCGATTATTATACATTCGTTTTAAATCAAGAAGAATTAACAAATTCTGGCGATTACACGGTAAAACAGGCAGGATACTATGTGCTACCATATCAATGTGCTACCGTAGCAATGTGCTACCGTAACAAGGTGCTACCGTATCATGTGCTACCGTATCAATGTGCTACCGTATCAATGTGCTATTTTTATTCATCAATCGAACATAATGCTGGAATAAGTGGGAAAATATGCACTGACATATCCGTAAATTAAACGACTGACTTCTTATTTGGATTTTTTCTAGATTAATACATTGCATGTTTAATCTACGGTATGTTGAATGTAATTTGGCCACATTCCACATGATAACCAAATGTTGTTGCTTTTTTCTTGAAACTATGCACGAATCAACCGAATCATTTATAACTGGTTTTCGTGTTTTAATTAAGGCATAAATTAGTTCGTCCTGAACCGAGCGAATGGATCGTGTATCTAAATGCAAATTATGAATATACAACAATAAACCAAATGCACACCGAAAGCATGAATCGTTGATTACTAAACGAGAGCTAAATCGTTCGGAAAGAAAATAGGTACACACACATCAGAAAAGATTAAGTTTTGAAAAACGTTAAAAAGTGGAATAAAACAGAAATGATGTTATAATAACATTCCATTAAACTATATAAAGGGAGCTGATTTTTTTCAGTAAATGAATAGAATCAATTTAAGTTGAATTAATTAATCACGTATTTACATAGATTTGCAAAGTCAAAACCGCAACAAAATATTTTGTTTAAAACTTTCTGTTTTTTCTTTCACATTTATTTTGGGCATGTTAAAGTACCCTGTGTATACGAAACTGTTTCCTTCAACGTTTTATTTTGTGTTCTGTTTAGAACTCTCAAGTAGTCGACAGCTGTTTCCTCCAGATGTTATAATCATTAAATACTTGGGGGTAAAGTATGGCTTACGAAACATTTTGTTCTAATCTGCGATTTCTGCTGACAATTACATGAAATGAGTCCATATGATACGGAGCACATGTTTTCAATATATTTGAAAGCGCACCAAATTATACATTTAATATAACACAACATTCATTTTAGAACTAGACTAGATATCTTTACGATTATAAAATACCTTTTTTACTCAACCTTTCTATATTTCAAACAAAAAGAATGTAATTGTGTTATGTTACAACATTCGTTTAGTTATTGCGATTTATTTTCGGTTTATCATTTTACCTAACTTTGAACAAATTTTATATATTCAAACTTGGGCGCTATATTATGTTATTTGCAAGAAATGCTAAACTGTTCATAACAGAAAGCGTTACCATTATAATATAATTCATAGTATATTTCTATGAAATTCCATAAAAGTATATTTAACTGACTAGTTTTCGTGTTAGTGCATGACCATTCGAAAACGATTAATAAGAGAAGAAGGCTAGTATGATACCATTCTTGGTAACACCCTTTATGGTTCAAACAATCAAACGAGTCATGTACACGGAAACTAACTCTTAGCTACAAGTGAAAACAAAGGATGTCCGGTAAATGTATCGAGCATGGAATTGTTCACATACCAGCATTAAATATTAATGAGGCGCGTCGTGGGAAAACCGGACTTAATGCATGAGCGTAAAGTGTCGTCCCGGATTAGCCTGTGCAGTCCGGACAGGCTAATCCAGGACGGCACTTTCCGCCTACAGTGGATTTATGTTTAGAAGAGACATCATTGAAACAGAAAATACCTTAAAAGCGGAAAGTGCCGTCCTGGATTAGCCTGTGCGGACTGCACAGGCTAATCCGGGACGACACTTTACGCACATGCATTAAGACCGGTTTTCTCACGACGCGCCATGTATATTTTTAATCATGTGTTGGTTTCTTTACTTTGTTCAATGACATACAATGTTACAATTTATGGGAACTCGAGGAGGTCTAATTGCTATTTGGGACACATAGAGTGCTCATGTTCCATTCCAACGTACCGGTATTTGTTCCATTGTTGTTTGGTTACTGCGGATAGGCAGTCATCTACTGCGCTTCTCGTTGATTTTCATAGTTCATGCGTTTGAAAATCATATTAAAAGACCATTGGCATTGTAAATGCATAATAAAATTAAAGAAGAAGAAGAAATATTAAGCATACGGTACTTTTGAATGAAACGATATAAATGTCGTTGCAAATGCCCTTGATGCAATCAAATGACTTTTGCTAAATTAATTCACGAAAACTTGCTATGCATTTATTTTGCTGAACGGCTTTGCTATGACTACGTAGTTGTGTTTATCTAGGGCGTTTATTATTAACTGAATGCTTTAGCCAGGAAAACATGATGCCATGTCGTTCTCGGAATAACCCATTTACATTCTCAGCTCTCAGCACCAGCTGGTCGACTTTACATTTTTAATCCATTAACGCTATGAACCATTGTGCTGACAGCGTTATAAATACACGTGGATTTGTTCTAGCTCTTGACGGGTTTAAGGCTAATTCCCTTTTTTCTGACAGTCTTTCTTGTTGTGCCTGCACGCCTTATGACAACCATGAGTATTCAAACTTATGTGTTGATACCATCATGTCAAGGACAGAAATACATTTTATTTTTTATTTTTATTATCAGTAATCAGTGTAACAATGCTTTTCACCTGCAAGAATGAGCAAATATGCACACCAAAACATTACATTGTCTGTCTATGATAAAATTACGTTTGCGGTTGTCCGCCCAAAGATTTGTCATGGTACGCTGCCACAATGTCTGGTAATAAGTAAAACTCTTATTGAAGGAATTAAAAGACACAGACTAAAGAAAGGATAACGCAGTATACAAGACCAAAACAGTTAACGGTTTGGATTGTGGAGTCTCTGTCAGCATTTCAACTGGTGTTGACTAATATATATTTGTGTTATAATAATGGTAGTGGTAATAATGGTGGTGAAGTGGTAAAAAAATAATGTTTGATCGATGATCATCATCAATTTCTTTACAAATGTATTTGGACAAGATAACTATATACATTGTCTTAATATCGTTTTCATATAAACTACGTGTATTTGATGTATCTTAGAGACTAAGTAAAATTTGTTGATCCGTTTTTCTGTCTTGCCAATGCAGATTAATAGATTTCACTATCTGTTCCATTTATATATCCAAAGACAGGTTTCCGATGCATACTGATGCATTTATATCTCCCCTACGGTTGGTGAAGCAGTAGGGTTACCGAGTTTCTCTAGTTCGAAATTGTTTGTCTAAAATTATATATAAATTTCCGATGTGTGTTCTTTCGTTCAAGAGCACCTTTGCAGAATCTACTATTTCAAGTGAAAAAAGACAACCGCTATTTGCCATGACGTTTTCATTTTGACACAGCCATAATCACCCTGTTTACCCAATATAGTTTAAAGTCATGATATACTAGTATCTGTCTTGTCTAGTTCTGTCTGATGATTAAATAACCAAATACAAATCTAAATATATTAAAGCTAACCGAAAACGAATGCTTATATTGATTAATAAATTAATAATATTATTATTATTTTATTAAATGATGTTAGGAACATCTGGGTCATTATAATTGTCAAAAATTTGCCACATTGCCTCATTTGCTTAAAAGCTGCACTTGATTTTAAAATTAAAATGTTGAGACTGTTTTAGATTTGTACGTTATTTCATCGGCGTCTGTGCATATTTTGAAAACATGTGCATTTACTTTAACATACTCATATAACTAGCATATAATATAACAGAAACATAGGTGTGAATATTGTGGATAATCAGTACATGTAACGCAGATGATGGTCTTAAAGTTGTGCTAGCGTTCCGTCAAAGATATTTTTTCATTGTACTGGACCCGTATCTACCAACGCATTATTGGCCTTAAAACATAAGCTTAGACTAGTGTATTCGCAAATATGCTAGATACCAATGTCGCTTAAGTTATAAACAAATCCTTTAAAATAAAGCATTATTAGAGTTGGTAAAAACCAAGTAAGATTCAAATGAACAGCGCTCTAAGACCAGAACAGTTTCAAGAATATTCTTCTGATTGTGTCACAAGACGAAATGGATGCGATGCGTAAAATATTCGATTCGATTCAAATCCGATACATCACAAGAGCGCAAGATTATAAGCAACGGCCGTTATTTATATGTGGTAATTCTCTTTTTAAATACATAGTCAAAGTAATAACTTTCGGAACTTTTTGTAAGAAAATGTGAAATGGATTGTATGATGAATGTAGTTTTAAACCAGATAATACTAGATTGTTTTCTAGAAATCAGTGATTATCATAATGACCTTACATGGGAAAATGTCGCTCATGCGGATACATAATTAATAGACAAACATTTGTAAACAATCGTTCAAGGTGGCGGCTCAATAAGAATTGACATGCATAATTGCGTATATGACACGTTTGTATGAGTAATCTTCATCTAGATTGTACAACCAATATATAAAAACATTGTGAAATCACCATCGATCACTTGGATATAATCTTCGTATTTTAACGACGAGATTTGATTTAAAATCTACAGCCAATTAATAACACTTACCTCTACACAAAATATACTGATTGATTAAAAGCTTTACTGGAATCATAATATAAACATAAATGTATCTGATGTTGTTTCAACGATCACATTTCCCTAAGTATGCGTACTATAAAACCAAGCGTGTTGCATTGAATGAGACGACGGAATATATGTTAAATATGTTAGGGCATTGTAGAAAAATTAAGCGTATTGCGGTGTCCTGTAGAACATGAGGCCTAGCAAAACAATATACTTCCTATGCCATACTAATTATTGACGGCTTTATATCCACCAGTGTAAAGGTTGATTAAGCAAGTGTTTGTTTCTATTTATGTTTATCTATATTGATTGAACTGTGTCATGCTGCAATACTGTTGTTAAGATATGTAGTGCAAAATATCAGCAGTAACCATACAAGGACAAGCCATCGAAATATGAACCGTCACTCACATTTAATAGTATCGATAAGTCGTTGAGGACATCGAAATATGAACCTTCATTTACATTTCATAGTATCGATAAGTCGTTGATGACATCGAAATATGAACTTTCATTAACATTTAATAGTATCGATAAGTCGTCGGGGACATCGAAATATAAACCTTCATTCACATTTAATAGTATCGATAAGTCGTTGAGGACATCGAAATATGAACCTTCATTTACATTTAATAGTATCGATAAGTCGTTGAGGACATCCAAATATGAACTTTCATTCACATTTAATAGTATCGATAAGTCGTTGAGGACATCAAAATATAAACCTTCATTCACAATTAATAGTATCGATAAGTCGTTGAGGACATCGAAATATGAACCTTGACTCACATTTAATAGTATCGATAAGTCGTTGAGGAAATCGAAATATAAACCTTCATTCACATTTAATAGTATCGATACGTCTTTGAGGACATCGAAATATCAACCGTCATTCACATTTAATAGTATCGATAAGTCATTGAGGACATTATTGCGAATGTTTAAACGTCATAATCGTTATATACTCCATTTCTCATTTCAGGACTTCATGAAACACTAAACAGCGATGCTAAAACACAGAGTTTCAAGTGTCGGTATGCACTGTCCACCACCGGGAGTTAGACCACAACTTCAGCAACAAGCGACAATCTCCAGCGCTGCAGGGACAGGGCCATCGAGCCATCTGACAAAAGCGCCTTTCTCAAATCCCAATCCATATACGTGTTCAGTGCCAAATTCGGGGAATCAAATCCCGGCGTCGGTCGGCACTGGCCAAAGAATGGCCCATCCCGTGTCTACCGAACAAAATGTTTACCCATGTGAGAGTGGATATAATGCCGCTTGTACTAGACAGGAGTACGAGAACCCGTATAACACGGTTGAAAAATGTGCTAGTTATAATGTGTCGCAAAAGGGTGTAAATCAATATAGTGATAGACCTCCTTATCAGCAATATCATATACAAGGTTCTGTACCTAGTAGCAATCCCAATAATCTTGGTCAGCAAGGTGCATACTACGTGGACTCAAGACCAAACCAAGTGCCATTAGTTGTCACAAGCGAATCAACCGCGAAGGAAGGCTCTATGATTTTAACAGAAAAATACGACTCACCCGAAAATATACCTAATTCGCCTTTAAGATCACCTGAGGGATCGTCAAATAGTGATGCCGGTCATTTTTCATTCATTGAAATAATAATGACGGAGAAATATAGAGAAGGAGTTACCGAGAAGGACTTGTTACAGGTAGACACATTCTACAGAAGTCACAAATCCGAAGTTTTCGTCTGTGGCTGTTTAGCAAACATGTACTTCGGTTCAGTGAAAAACGCCGACCAGTGGGTATTTTCAGCAACGGGAATTCCTTTGTTGTTATTGGATTCCGGTGAACATCATCGCGAAAGAAAGCTGTACATTGT
Organism: Congeria kusceri; assembly: GCA_027627225.1. Classification (NCBI taxonomy): domain Eukaryota; kingdom Metazoa; phylum Mollusca; class Bivalvia; order Myida; family Dreissenidae; genus Congeria; species Congeria kusceri. The sequence goes on from CM051024.1 coordinate 99,879,946, forward strand.
ACTTGCGGAAAAGGGTACAGGTTTTACCATTTGGCGAGAGGTCATTGACAACCTCACCAGCTTTAAAACGCCAAATGCAAATTTTCACACAATGCATCTATCTAAGGATCATACTAAATTAGCTGGTCTGAGTTACGATGACGCTAATAAAGCCAGAGAATTTTATAGCCATTTAGAGAAGCTTACGTCTGAACCAGACGATGATCTGCTTAAGATAGGTAGCTCGAAGAAAAAGAAATCCATGAGGGACAAAAAGAAGAAAATAAAACTGCCCAAGAAAACTGAAATCTCGCAGCCATGTTGCTTTGTGCACGTTACAAAACTTGATCGCCCCATGTCAGAATCGGATTTGACAAATGCGGGAAAAGGTTCCACACAAGCAAACGAAATTTCGGCGCCATTTAACTTCAAGCATGTTACCGGAACTTCCGTTACAACAACTGATTTACATTCGCTTTCAGGCAGTTTGCCAAACATGGTAGGAAGTAAACTGACCCTTACTAGCACTAGTAGCGTGGATTCAGGACTTTCGTCTGAAGACAGAACCTCTTCAAAGAATTCGAAATAATTTCAGCACCATTTACAAAAGGAAGAATATGATTACCAAAGGTTGTTCATTCATAGTTACTAGAAATGTTGGTAATTAATCATTTTTTGTTTTCTTACATATACAAATAAGAAGTTAAAATGATCCTAGAACAATTTTTCCTATACATACGGATAAATAATAATCTGAACTTATTGACATAAAAACGTCGTGTTTGTACAGCTTAATTCGTGGATTAAGAATTAGTAACTAGCAAGCCATGCAGATGGTATATTCATCCAAACGAATGCAGTAATGTAACGTTTTGGACATTTTTGACTCATAATTTTTCTCACACGTTATTAAATAGTTATAAAACTACACAACATTTGTACGTAACTTTCGAAATATTCAAAAACGCTTTCTTTTGGATATATATTTCTATAACTAAACAAATGGAAGTGTCCATGCCCAGTTATAAATATTGACATGTGCATAGTACTGCTGTCTTTATTGTTTTATTTTAGTTCGCCTGATTTATTAATATATGATTTGTACATAACGCATTCATTCTGAAAAATATTCAATCCTTTACGCTGGAATTTTGTTCAATATATTTCGTAAATAAAATATCAGTCTCTTTCAGGCACGTTATTGTTATAAGAATTACAGTGACTAGTAGTTGTTCTATCTTAAAAAATTATATGTTTTAAAACGAAAAATATCCATTATAAAGCACTGCTATGCTTTCTTTTGTTTTAATTGAGTTAACGAAAGAACTGCTGTGACTTACCGTGAAAAAGACGAAGAATTGCCAGGTGATTAATTAAACCCAACAAATCTATAGCGACATGAACCATTCATTCGTACTATACATATCTGAATCGACATAATTGGAAGAAAACACTTACCATCGTGACTTCCAAGCTTATTGCTGCAATAATTTTGTCGATGTATGCCTACACATATGTGATTCAGCAACGATATCATTGGACGAAAAAACTGCATTACTTCAAAGCTCATTGCAATAGTTATTTTGTCGATCCGTACATAAACCACATCCGCGAAGGGACCTTCATATGTTACCCGTATTACACCCGAGTACACAGTTGATATATACATGTCAAAACTGCAGACTAATCAAGAACGAACAATTTATGTTGTAAAAATAAAATCCCAAATGAACGCAGCGTAGTTTATAAACGAATACATTTATTTCGTAGAAATTGCCAGAATACGGCAAATGCTAACCAAATATCATGACTCACTGAAGCGTACATGACTTATGGATCAATTCTTACTATTTTTCTTTATCGTAAAATAATTTTTTTTCGTGTGTTTCAAGTAACCGAAGCTTTTTATTTTTCAATACACTGACAATGAAAATTACCTCATGTATGTATTACAATAATGTGTTTAAAAATTAATTATGAAAATATCATGTTTATACTTTTATTATTTTTGTTCCATCACTATTTTATTTTCTGACCTGTAGCACAAACAAAACACACTTTACCAACTACAAAAATATTAATAATTTTTATTTAATTTGTGTGCATAACAGACTTATACCTTCCGATCCAGACATATCTTACCCCAAAGCTTTGCTCGGAACATTAGATGTGCAGCAGTAAAAGAAAACAAAGGAATTAAATGATCAATTACAATTACATAAATTCCTGTGCAATATCATATGATCTAGATATGCAATTACTTGCAGCATCGGAGACATGTGGATCCATGAATTTCTTCGGAGATCTCATGTATATATTTAATGTAAATTGCTGCTTCTTCTTATGCAACTTTTAGTGCATTTGTTTCTTGTTGCAGTTTGTTAAATTTATTTGCAGCATTTTTTTGAGCGAGACATATTTGCTATAAAATGTGCATGTGCATTCGGTTCGGATGATATTCTGTCCTCGGGTTGACAATATCAATGTCACACGAGCCGCCATATGATATTTATATCATGTCATGTAACTACCAGACGAGTGTTTGATTTATAATGTCTGTTTGGAAATGTATATTGAATATTCGGTCAACAAAATGTTAGAACACAATCAGCCTAATATGGAAACCCCATTTAAAGAACAGAAACATACACACACAACAAATTGTATTTTTGTTAGCAACTTCACACTTCCCAAAGTACATATACACTGTACATCGAGTGCAGTGGAGACACATATAGATTGTCTGTGATCGGCAAATATTGCTCTCGCCATTCTTCCAGACTTTAGTATATTCAAATTTGTTTTATGAATCTTGTGGGAAAAAAATGACATTAAAACAATATTAAACCATTAATGATGAGACAAATCAAACTTTCACAGCTGAAGAACCTTAATGTGTAGGTGATCGTAAATGAAATATGTGTAAGAGTCATATAATGGTCATTCTTCTCGCAGCAGTTTCCAAGGAATGCAGATCGTCAGGATGAACACATTTGTAAGTTCCACGTTGTTATCATTGATTTCATAAAGGAGGACTTGAGAGGTTTTAGATTACTGTGTAGCAGTAACATCAGTAGTAAAATTTCTGTTAAACTGTTCAACGTCATTTATTTAAGGCAAGTAAACAGTTATCTATAAAATGTAACAAACAACGGATATCATTAATGAATACAATTACAAACATGACAAGATACGAATTCACAAATAAATCAAAATTACACTTCGTTATTTAAACGTCACACAAATAATTCCATCAAAACATTGTTTTAATACATGCATAGGCCTTTCAATGAAAATCTGACTATTAAATGAATTATGGAATAACTAGCCGAATAACCATTACATATAGAGAATACTAGGTTAGTGTTGAATACAGATAATTTTTTTAGCGAGGCTTAGAAAACTTAAACCACGAGCTTTGGCGAGTGGTTTAGGTTTTCGTGCCGAGCAAATAAACTTATCTGTATTCAACACTTACCTGGTATTCTATTTATTTCATCATTTTCAGTCGTTATTTTGAAAATAAATGATAGAAAATCACTAAATAATACGAAAAACATCAATTGACGTCACGACAATAAACAACATGACGTCATTATAATGCGCGTGTTGCTGTATTTAACAAGGTGGAATACAGCTACGTTAATCCCACAGAGTGTTATTTAGTTTATGCAGGCGTTATGATGGGATAAAATAATAACCTTGATATGTGCATAATTTTGCAATTAAACTTCTCTTCAAAGCGACACTGACTGATGCCAATAAAAGTAGGAATGTAATTAATTTCAGTAACCGGCAAATTGTTCCTTCAAACTAGTCGGAAAATACATTCGGCGACTTCCAGTGCATATAAACTACCTGTAAGTTGCTCCACAGAAGAGAATGTGCCAAGAAAAAGCCACCATCAACAATGGCAATCGTTCTACAAAACATGTTCAGTCTATATAGATAACATCGAAAATCTCAGCTCCCACAATTGTGTGCATGTTTAGAACTAATGCCAATGAAATCATGATATTTGGGCGTTGGAATATACCACTATCTTACTGCATCAGGGATCAAATTTATAAATTCAAGTGGCACTTGTGTGTTTAAATCCAAATTTAAATTTAAAGATGAAAATCTATCAATATCTTGCTCGTTTCTTGATGGGAAACGCCATTATTAATGAGCTTTTGTCGTGAGAAATCGCAATAACATTGTTGCCCGATATAAATACACCTCCGCCTAAGCAACACAAATATGGATACAGCGGTTGTATTTAAATAATACATTAAATTAAGCATTCGATCCCATAAAACATTGACTATTGTATGTTATTTTTATTTTTATTCTGATTGTTTCTGAATTTGATGTATTTTTTCACAAACGAACATAATACTGAGTGTTGCTGTTCAATATTTACTGTTAATGTGATCAACTAGCCTTTTATTTTTATTTTGTATAGTTGGTCTTTAATAATCATATACGTAGGCGGCACGTAAGAACATTCTGCATTCGCAGTTACAAAAAAATACCCTTTCAGCTTTTAATCTAACAACCCATGTTTCCCGTCCTAATCACATTGCAGGGTTGTTTCTACAATGCACTTCCCCGTTTAAAATCAGCGATAAAACAGATAATGTTATGCACTATTTTTGTTATCTAATTAACTTACTATCTTAAGCATCTTTGTTGTGTCATGTGTTGGTCGTAGCTTAGGCAAACATGTTTCAGTTAGAAAATGAATTCATAATAATTATTACAGTATGAATTGTATTTATTTGCTAAACATACATGTACGTGAACAGTATTTAGAAAATGCATGCATGAGTTATGTTGCTTTTTAGGTTAATTGGAATTTATACATTGTATCTTTTCTTGATGGATTGCAGTGAATGAGTGTTATAAAATCAAATTTAGTGTTGTATAACGGATCTACGAAAACACTTAAATACACCCGCATGTTTATAAACACGACATGGGCCTTGTAAATGTAAATACCAAGAATATTTAAATGACATGCAGTACTGCAATACACGTAGATAGCCACACAGTAATCTGAATATTCCAAAGTCTTTCTGAATAAAGTGGGCCTTACAAATGTGTTCCTCATGATTATTTGCATTACTTGGAAACTAATTGGCTGTGAATTTCCGCATGCAGTCTAGAAAAATAGCGAGGGCAATATCTGCCGATCACAGACAATGTATATGTATCTCTATTGCACTCAATATACAGTGTATATGTACGCTGGGAAGTGTGAAATAATGCTGGAAAAAGTGGAAAAATATGCACTGACTCGGGTGTCACAGCTAACATACCAGTAAGTTTAAAGACTGACTGGTTATTTGGAGTCTTAGTCAAGATGAATACATCCGCATGTTTAATTTACGGCATGTTTAATCTCATTTAACGGTTAGGCCACTTTCCAAATGATAACTGAATGTTGGTTTTCTTGGATCTAGGCACGAATCAACCGAATCATTAATAAATAAATAATAAACAAATAATGTACAGAAATAAAGGCTGTAGTATTGTTATAAGTTGAAGTCATTGAAAGAATATGTCTATGATACTCTATGTACTGACATGTTTACCCGTCTGAGGTCTTACTACAATCCTACTTTCGGTTTCATGAACATCAGCTAACTCAGCACTAACGGACCACCTCAGCACCACCGGACCACCTCATTTCAAGAAATTCTCACAAAACTAATCAAAATTACAAATTATTGCAAAACATGTAATGCGTATGCGAAGACATTTATATTTGTGATCATCGTCAGTCGTCAAACACTTCATAATGGGTTGTAGAAAGAACGCTGACTGGTAAACATGTCAGTACATAGAGTATCGTAGACATAATAATTATTCTTTCAATGATTTCAACTTATAAAAATTCTACAGTCTTTATTTGTGTACATTATTTAACGAAACTACGAACGAGTGTTCTTTTATCATTCCTACTGGTAATGACATTGGCCGATTTCTTAAAAAGCACCTTTACCATAAGAAAATAATACAAAATTGGTAAGTCATACAATATTTTTGCACCACCTGACCATCTCGGAATTCACCACCGGACATTTTCTTAACACCTCGAAATGAGGTGGTCCGGTCAGTCTCCTAACCGTGAAACCGCTAAAAAATGTTTTGTTTCAAACTTTCTGTTCTTTCTTTCAAATTTATTTTGGGCATGTTAAAGTACCCTGTGTATATATTTGAAAGCGCACCAAATTATACATTTAATATAACAAGACATTAATTTTGAAACTAGACCTGATTATTTTTCGAATATAAAATACTTTTTTTACTTAACCTTTCTAGATTTCAAACAAAAAGAATGTTCTTGGTTTGTGTTAGGGCATTCACTAAGTTATTGGGATTTATTTTCGGTGTATCATTTTAGCTAAGTTTGGAAAATTTTAATAATAATATTAAAACTAGGGCGCTATATTATTTCATGAAAACTAACTCTTAGCTACAAGTCAAAACAAAGGATGTCCGGTTACTGTATTGAGCAGAGAATTGTTCACATACCAACATTAAAAATTTATATATTATTAATCATTTGTTGGTTTCTTTACTTTGTTCAATGACCTAAAACGTCACCTTTTATGGGAAATCGAGAAAGTCTTATTGTAATTTGTGAAACATAGAGTGCCCATGTTCAATTCCAACGTATTTGTTCCATTGTTGCCGTTTCATAGCTGACAGCGTTACGTATACACGTAGATTTGTTATAAACATTGTCGGGTTTGAGGTTAATTCCCTTACTTTCTGAGAGTCTTTCGTGCTGTGCCTGTACATTTGCCTTACGGAAACCATGAGTATAAAAACTTATTTGTTGATGTCATCATGCCAAGGACAATACTTTATTATTAGTTGTATTATTAGTAATTAATATAACAGTGCGTTTCACATGCACGAATGTGCTTACATGCACGCTAAAAATATTACATTTCCTGTCTATGACATGTCGTTTGCGGTTTCCGCCAACAGGTTTGTCATGGAACGCTGCCACACTGTCTGGCAATAAGTGAAACCGTTTATTGAAGCAATTAAAACTAAGACTAAAGGAAGGATAATGTGGTAGACGTGAACACAAACACTTAGCGGTTTCGATTCTGGGGTCTCTGTCAGCATTTTAACTGGTATTGTCTAATATATATTTGTGTAATAATAATGGTGGTGGCAATAATGGTACTGAATATGTCAAAAAAATTACATCATCATCTATTACTTTACAAATGTAGCTTGGACAAGAGAATTTATATATTGTCTTAATATCGTTTTCATATAAAAACACGTATATTTGATGTATCTTAAAGACTTAGTAAAAGCTGTTGTTCCATGTTTCTTTCTTGTCAATGCAGACCAATAGATTTCACTATCTGTTCCATTTATCTATTCAAAGACAGGTTTCCGATGCATACTGATGCATTTATATACCTCCAACGGTTGGTGAAGCAGCAGGGTTACTGAGATTCTCTAGTTCGAAATAGCTTGTCTAAAATGATATGATACATTTCCAATGTGTGTTCTTTCGGGTACCAACAAGGAACAAGAGCACTTTTGCAGCATGTAATATTTCAAGTGAAAAAATACAGCCGCTATTCACCATGACGTTTTGATTATGACACAGACATAATCACCCTGTTTACCCAGTAGTTCAAAGTCATGATACATCATTGCGGACCAGTTCTGTGTGGGTGTGTTTGTTTTGATTTTTCTCCCTTCTTAACAGTATTTCAGTCATATCACGGCGGTGGGTTAACCTACTCACACTTTTCCTGGGCAAGCTTAGCCGATCTAAGCGGTTTACTAGTACAAAGTGCACATACCTATGCCAGTAACTGACAACTGCCCTACTCGAATCAGGAGTAGGGGGAGAATGGCCGTAAAAATAAGTTCATGATCAATCCCCACACAAGTTATGTTGCCGGGCTGGGGCTCGAACTCAAGATCCAGTCCAGCGCTCTACCAACTGAGCTAGCCGGGCCCGGCGCGGACCAGTTCTGATGATTAAATAACCAAACACAAACCTAAACATTTTAAAGCTAACAGAATATGAATTCTTATATTAATTAATAACTTAATATTGTATGTTTTATCAAATGATTTTTAACTGCCAATAGCAAGATCTGCGTCATTGCAATTATCACTGTTGTTGAACATTGCTTCATTTGCTTAAAAGCTGCACTTTGATTTTAAAATTAAAATTTTGATACTGTTTTAGATTTGTACGTTATTACATCGGCGTCTGTTTATTAGTATACTGAGTTTGAAAACATGTGCATTTACTTTAACATACGCATATCACTAGCATATAGTATAACAGAAACAGAGTTGTAAATATTGTGGATAATCAGTACATGTAACGCAGATGATGGCCTTAAAGTTGTGCTAGCGTTCCGTCAAAGATAAATTTTCATTGTACTGGACCCGTATCCACCAACGCATTATTGGACTTAATAATAAAACATAAGCTTAGACTAGTGTATTCACAAATATGCTAGATACCAATGTCGCTTAAGTTATAAACAAATCCTTCAAAATAAAGCATTATTAGAGTTGATAAAAACCAAGTAAGATCAAATGAACAGAGCTCTTAGACCAGACCAGTTTCAAGAATATTCTTCTGATTGTGCTAACAGATCTGCTTATTATCGAACCATGTCAAAGATAGTCGATCGATATTTGGGATAAAATGCTTTATTACATCATACCATCATATTGTCAAAGTAATTTTGAACAAGTATGTGGAAGCAGATTTAGTGTCTTGGAAAGAATTCAGTAACGGATACGGAAATAATCATTTTCAATGAGTCATGGTACTGATTTTTCTAAAGGTGCTAAGAACGGAATAAATCGTTTAGTAAACGAACACTTGCCATGATTGTTGTGGTACAAAGGCTTAAATGTCACAAGACGAAATGGATGCGATGCGTGAAATATTATATTCGATTCAAATCCGATACATAACAAGAGCGCAAGATTATAAGCAACGGCCGTTATTTATATGTGGTCTTTCTTCTTTTTAAAAACATAGTCAAAGAAAGAACTTTCGAAACTTAAGAAAATGTGAAATGGATTGTATGAGGAATGTAGTTTTAAATTGGATAGTACTAGAGTGTTGTCTAGAAATCAGTGATAATCATAATGACCTTACATGGGCAAATGCCGCTCATGCGGATACATATTAATAGACATGCATAATGGTGTATATGACACGTTTTTATGAGTAATCTTAATCTCGAATGTACAACCAATATATAAAAAACATTGTGAAATCACCATCGATGATTTGGACACAATCTTCGTATTTTAACGACGATATTTGATTTAAAATGTACAGCCAATTGGTATAATACTTACCTCTACACAAAATACGCTGATTGCTTATAAACTTTACTGGAACAATAAAATAAACAGGGCCATCGAAATATGAACTTTCATTCACATTTAATAGTATCGATAAGTCGTTGAGGACATCGAAATATGAACTTTCATTCACATTTAATAGTATCGATAAGTCGTTGCGGACATCGAAACATGAACCTTCATTCACATTGAATAGTATCGACTAGTTTCAGGACTTCAGGAAACACTAAAGAGCGATACTAAAACACAGAGTATCGAGTGTTGGTATGCGCGGTACACCACAGGGAGTTAGACCTCAAATTCAGCAACAAGCGACAATCTCCAGCGCTAGAGGGTCAGGGCCATGGAGCCATCTGACAAATGCGCCGTTTTCAAATCCCAATTCATGTACGTGTTCAGTGCCAAATTCGGGGAATCAAATGCCAGCGTCGGTCGGCACGGGCCAAAGAATGGCCCATCCCGTGTCTACCGTACAAAATGTTTACCCATGTGAGAGTGGATATAATGCCGCTAGTACTCGACAGGAGTACGAGAACCCGTATAACACGGTTGAAGAATGTGCTAGTTATAATGTGTCGAAAAAGGGTGTAAATCAATATAGTGATAGACCTCCTTATCAGCAATATCATATACAAGGTTCTGTACCTAGTAGCAATCCCAATAATCTTGGTCAGCAAGGTGCATACTAAGTGGACTCAAGAACAAACCAACCAATGGGAATTCCTTACCAAGTGCCATTACTTGTATTAAGCGAATCCATTGCGAAGGAAGGCTGTCGGATTTTAACAGAAAAATACCACTCTTCAGAAAATATACCTAGTTCACCTTTAAGATCACCTGAAGGATCGTCAAACTTTCTGTTCTTTCTTTCACATTTATGTTGGGCATGTTAACGTACTCTGTGTATATATTTGAAAGCGCACCAAATTAAACATTTAATATAACAAGACATGCATTTTAAAACTAGACCTGATTATTTTTCGAATATAATATTCTTTTTTTTACTTTTTTACCTTTCTATATTTAAAACAAAAAGTATTCACTTAGTTATTGTGATTTATTTTCGGTGTATCATTTTAGCTAACTTTGGACAATTTTAATATATTCAAACTAGGGCGCTATATTACTTCATTTGCTAGGAATGCTAAACTGTTCATAACAGAAAGCGTTACCAGTATAATTTAATTCATATTATATTTCTATGTGATTCCGTAAAAGTATATTTAACTTGGAAAATAATATTACGTTTAAAGTTCAAAAGTGGAACTGCAAAGAAAATCACAGCGTTCGTGACTAGTTTTCGTGTTAGTGCATGACCGTTTGAAAATGATTCATAAAAGAAGGCTAGTACAATACAATTCTTGGTAACACCCTTGATGGTTCAAACAATCAAATGATTCAAGTACACGGAAGCTAACTCTTAGCTACAAGTCAAAACAACGAAGTCCGTTTACTGTATCGAGCAGGGAATTGTTCACATACCATCATTAAAAATTTATATATGAATAATAATTTGTTGATTTCTTTACTTTGTTGAATCACATTAAATGTCACCTTTTATGGGAAATCGAGGAGGTCTAATTGTCATTTGTGAGTGCGCATGTTCAATCCCAACGTATTTGTTCCATTGTTGTTTGGTTACTTTGGATATGCAGTCTACTTCTATCTGCTCTCCTGTTTGCTTTTTCATAGTTCATGCTTTTGAGAATGGTAATTTAATTCAGCACTATATTCGATTGCATCCAGTACAATTGTAATTACATGTATATTGTTGCCTTTAATATTACCTCATGTTACTATTAATTCTTCTTTTTATTATGCATTTACAATACTAAAGGTCTTTTGTTTTTCTGGTATATTAATTTGCAAAAACTTGTCATTTATTTATGCTGCTGAACGGCTTTGCTGAGTCTACGTAGTTGTGTATATCTAGGGCGATTGCTATTGAACTATAGTTAACTGAATACATGAGCCAGGAAATCATGATACCATGTCTTTCTCGGAATAACCTATTGAGATTCCCAGCTCTCATCACCAGCTGGTCGACTTAACACTTTTAATCCATTGACGCTATGAACCATTGTGCTGACAGCGTTATGTAAACACGTAAATTTGATATAATCGTTGTCGGGTGTAAGGTTAATTCTCTTATTTTCCGAGAGTCTTTCGTGCTGTGCCTGTACATTTGCCTTACGGAAACCATGAGGCTAAAAACGTATTTGTTGATGTCACCATGTCAAGGACAATACTTGATTTTTATAATCTGTATTATTAGTAATGAATACAAAAATGCGTTTCACATGCAAGAATGTGCTTATATGCACGCTAAAAATATTACATTTCCTGTCTATGACAACATGCCGTTTGCGGTTTCCTCCCACAGGTTTGTCACGGAAAGCTGCCACTCCGTCTGGCAATAAGTGAAACCGTTTATTGATGCAATTAAAACACAAAAACTAAATAAAGGATAATGCGGTAGACGTGAATACATACACTGATCGGTTTCGATTCTGGGGTCTCTGTCATCTGGTATTTTCTAATATTTATTTGTATAATAATAATGGTGGTGTCAATAATGGTGGTGAAGATGTCAAAAAATGTTACATCATCATCTATTACTTTACAAATGTAATTTGGACAAGAGAACTATATACACTGTCTTAATATCGGTTTCATATAAAATACGTGTATTTGATGTAACTTTTGCAGCATCTACTATTTCAAGTGAAAACAATGAGCGACTTTAGCGATTTATCTCCCCTGTTTCCCAATATAGGTGGCGCTCTGGTCGAGTAGGTCCCTCTATGCGGATATGTTCGGATTTTATCATTAGATTATCGCCATTGTTAATAAGCGAAGCGTTTGACAGCTTGACAAAAGAAAGATAAAATAATGCCTGAAACCACGTGCTGCGTTCCATTGTGTTCACGAAAAGGACGACACAACTTCCCGAAAGACAAACAACGTCGAGCAGCATGGGTACAAGCTATTCGACGGGTGAAAACAAAGTTCGAAATCTGGACTCCATCCGAATACTCGTACGTGTGTGAAAACCACTTCACCGAAGATGATTACCACACAATTACATACGCTGATAGGTAGTTTGCTTTTCTATTGAGTTGAAAAACATCATAAATATAAACAATTATTACGCTTATAATGTTGAATTTGGGTTTTCTCTCCATTAGATAATCATGACATATGTATATGTACAGTATATGGAACTGGTTTACATGTATATACTAAATATCATCATTTGTTACTTGGCTTATTTTTCGAAAAGTTCTGCATCAACAACGACAGTACTGCTTCAAAAATTAAATGTAATGTTGTTGATTAATTAAATATGCATTATGTGATATATTGTGTGTCATAACCTAACACTATATCATATGTTGGTGTTTCTTAATCTTACTTGACTGAAACCAATAAAATGATAAATCTGTCACCTTCTGAACACTCATTCTCTTAATCCATTTAACCTTAAAGCTGCAACAACCAAATATATGCATTTGTTTCTAGCACATACTTATTTTTTCAGTATTTATTTTTTCAGGTAATGAAAGACGTAAGCGGGCTCTGCGAAAAACAGCTGTCCCCAGTATTTTTTCCTGGACAAACAAGGCGACTGTTGCGAAGAACCAGGAGAGAAAAGAACGTCGTCTAGAACGAGAAAACCGGAAACGTAAGTTGTTTGAAGATGTGACAAATATGGAACAATCTGGAGAAAACATGAGTTTTGAACCTGAGTTCATTGCAACCAAAATAGACATTGTTACTTCTGATATCGATGTGGGTGCCAGCGAAGAAGTTGTAACCCAGCAGGAATGTGTGGAGCAAATAATCTCAATCACGGATGAAAAAGTGACATTTATAGATTCTTGTGTACAAACAGAGTGTGTAATGGAAGATGCGGCGATGCAAACAACAACAACACCTGCATTTAGCATCCACAATTTTGACAATGATGCGCCAGCCGTCCACTTCTATACTGGACTTGGAAATTACATGAAGTTCTTTTTCGTGTTGAACACACTTGGACCAGCAGCATACCATCTTAATTATGTGTATCATTCTGTTTCGAGTATATGTGTTGCTGATCAATTTTTTATTACTTTGATAAAGTTAAGGCGACACATGACAAACTTTGAACTGTCGCGATTATTTAATGTTTCTGAAAGTGTGGTGTCGAACATTTTTATTACTTGGGTCTTGTACATGGAAAAACAGTGGAAAGAAATTAACATATGGCCATCACAAACTTTAGTCCGCTATTTCGCTCCAAGCAGCTTCAAGAGGCTATACCCCAAAACACGCGTCATAATTGATGGTACTGAGTGCCCAATTAAAAAACCGAAAAATCCAACGGCTCAACAAGCCACTTTTTCGACTTACAAAAACCGAAATACAGTTAAGGTTTTGATTGGCAGTACCCCTGGCGGTCTTATTTCTTATGTGTCCCCAGCCTATGGAGGTGCTACAAGTGACAGGCAAATAGTTGAACGGAGTTCACTGACCAGGCTTTGTTCCAAAAATGACAGTATAATGGCTGACAAAGGTTTTAATGTACAGGACATTTTTGCACCACATGATGTGCATATTAATATACCAACCTTTTTTAAGAAAAAGAACAGAATGTCAAATGATACTGTTATTAAAGATAGGAAAATTTCTAGCACACGTGTGCATGTAGAAAGAATCATTGGTCTTGGAAAAACATACCGAATTTTAACTGAACCTCTGACTGCCACAGAGACTAAGTTGTCATCAGAGATAATTTTTGTATGTTTCATGCTATGCAATTTCAGAAATGGCATTGTGTCTACATATGCTTAAAGAATTGCTACAATCACGGTTGTACATGTAGCTAAGTGTAGTAAAAAATGTCATTTTTATGTTGTCATTTACCATTCTGAATAAAAAAATGTCTGATGATCATGTGTATTAGTCTATGGTTATCAGTATTAGAAAGTACATGTTATTACAGTAATACTAGACATTTGTTTGTCAATATGACTGTTCATTATTCATTTTTTATGTTGAAGTTGATGTATTACATGTGATTGCTTAATAAATAAAGTTTTAAAATAGTGATTTGTTACTTTTGCAGCTGAAATTAAACTCTGGTACGGGCTGGTATTCATAAAGCTCCTAAGCGAAATCTTAAGTTTTATTTAAGTGAAAATTTCAGATACAATTTGCTATGGAAATTATTATGATTTCTGTTGTTTTTTTGCCAAAATACTATAACAAAAGTAAATAATTTACAGCAAAAACAAATTTAATACAAGAAGACATCTATATAAAAAAGCAAAAGACTTCAGGAATTCTGATAATTTAAGGAATGTACTTAAATTTTTCCTGAGGTGCTTTATGAATGCTGACTGTAAACAACATACTTGATATTTATGCAGTTCTGTTCAAACAACACAATTTTCAATAAAACAATTTATTTGAATACATATATAATGACAAATATAATAACAAAAAATACATATCATGATAATTCATACAACATTACAAAATGCATTTATTTTCAAATGAACTTTTTGTTTCATTTCTTTTGCAGAACATTATTTTACACATTTTTATAAAACAACTTTTCCAAAAGTGCTGGTTTGAAATGTGCCTCAAAAAATAATTCAAGTTTGTGCACCATATCAGAGATAAACGCCTCATTTCTTGTTACTCTGATGTACACAATGTCAGTGAGAGTATACACAATTAAATCACAATATTTTCGTTCAGAGCAGAACAACTGTCCCTGTATCTGAAAGTAATATGGATTTTTTTTGCTTAGAGCAAGTTTTCCATTGATTTCTTTTAAATATGGCACAGTAACTGAGTTTATCTCTTTATTTTTTGCATTGAAAGGACATTTTACTTCTACAATTAAATCCTTGCTGACAATTCCATCAGGAGATGCCCCTAGAAATGGATGGGTCTTAGAAACAGTGATGCCACATGCCTGAACATTAACATTTCGCGCACTTTCATATATGTGAATTGCAGTTTTTTCATATTTACAGCCATGGCGCATCGCTTCATTTTGCTTAGTTACATGTCCAGATACCATTGTGGAAGCCAATGCTGCTAAATTGGCCTTTTCTGTTGCTGTACATATCCGGTGGTAGTTGGATGACTGGATTCTTTTTCCACGTTCCTCGAACCAACGATCATTTGTGTTTTGTCCCCTTGTCAAAACTTCCAGTTCACAGCACTCTTCTGTTGTTATTTTAGTTATTTTACTCTGATTTAGAAAGTTTTCTTCATGTGTCACTTCAAAATAGTCATGATCATTGTTGACTGCATATATATTTGCTGGTGCAAAGGTCTGAAATATTGGCGTTTTAGAAATTCCTTTAAAGTTCATACATGTATTGTAAAAATGATCCTGATAATTAGGGGCATTTCGAAAACTAACAGGTCGGGGATCAAAGTCCTTAATATCACAAATATCTGCCCCAACCATGTTTAGGTCTCTGGCCTTCAGAGGGGACCCGGTATGTTTCTTGGCTCTATGGAATGCCTGTAGTTGCTCGGTACATGACGACTCTACCTTCACATCTCCTGTTTGAACAAATTTCAGGCATGCATACAATACAGTTCTTATATGCTTGCAATGTCCAAAGGGACCCTCGCCAGCTCCACATTCGCACTGCGCCTCGTGCACTATTCCATGTTTTGTTTTTGGAAATGTCTACCACATAATTTATCTTTTTCTTCATTTCTGCTCTACACGCACTTTTTACAAAGTCAAGACTGTCTGATGAAAACAACCGAAGATACATTAAAAATTTGTCATTGTACAGTGCAGTTACAGTTTGGTCGAACTCAACTTGAAAGCGTTCCAGATAGTCAGTGGCTTTCTGACGGTCAATGGGGGCCATCTTCATGTCACTGTTGATTCCTTGTAGCCACTGGTTACTGGAAGGCTCATCCTAAATTCTGGCATAAGGTCCTCACAGTTGTTGAAATTTTGGTTTCTGTCATAGGCCTCTAGTCTGAAACAATTATGTAATACATTTGTTTAATAATCATATACTGCCTCATCTTTAAGAAAAGAATGAAGAAAAGACGACTTTGCAAACAAAGAACATATTGTATTTATTACTACAAACAAACCACACATAGCGCATTACCCCACCCACTAATTCCAACGTATGGACATGTACACATTTTGAATTTAATTTGCAATGCTTCCTGTGGAATTTGGGACAATTAATAATAATGAACTGCAGACATTAGCGATATAAGATTGCATCAATTGCTGTTATTACATTTAACTATTTAATGAAAGAACTTGTTTACTTCGCTAATCGTCAACAACAAAAGTGAAAAGAAAAATTCATGTTAGCCTACCTCTCGATTAACTCCTTTTTTCGTCCAGATAACTTAGCATTTCTCTTTCTTAACTCTGTCCTAAGTTGTCCTAAAGATAGGCTGCAAAACTTTGAAGCCATATTTACACCTTTATCGAAGAAATATAATCAAATCGTGTTAAAACTCTGTTTATCAACTGTCAATCTTAGCGGAAGTAAACAATGGAAGGGAAAATAAATAACAATGGACCTATTCGACAACAGCGCCGCCTATACGGGCACCTGCTAGACAAGGGAAGATAACCCACTAAAGTCTCTCATTCAGCTGCTATTCACAATGCCGTTTTGATTTTAACACAGCCATAATCACGCAAGTTACCCAGTCGATCAAAGTCAAGATATATCATTGCTGACCAGTTCTGTCTGATGATTAAATAACTAAACACAAATGTAAACATTTTAAAGCTAACCGAATATGAATGCTTATATTCATTAATAACTTAATATTTTATGTTGTCATCAAATTATGTTTACCAATAGCAATATCTGCGTCATTGTAATTTACAAAATTGTGGCACATTGCTTCATTTGCTTAAAAGCTGCACTTGATTTCAAAATTAAATGTTGACACTGTTTTAGATTTGAACGTTATTACATCGACGTCTGGTTGATAGTATATTAGTTTGTAAAACATGTGCATTTGCTTAAACATAAGCATATAACTAACATATAATATAACATAAATATAGTGGTGAATATTGTGGATAATCAGTAAATGTAACGCATATGACGGCCTAAAAGTTCTGCGAGCGTTTCGTCTCAGACAAATTTTCATTGTACTGGACCCGTATTCAACAACACATTCTTAGACTTGATAATAATCAATAGGCTAAGACTCGTGTAGTCACACATATGCTAGGTACCAATGTCGCTTAAATTATAAACAAATCGTTCAAAATAAAGAATAATTAGAGGTGGTAAAAACCAAGTAAGATTCAAATGAACAGCGCTCTTAGAACAGAACAGTTTCAAGAACATTCTTCTGATTGTGCTTATTATCGAACCATGTCACAGAACGTCGATCGATGATTGGGATAAAATGCTTTATTACATCATACCATCCTATTTTCAAAGTGATTTTGAACAAGTATGTGGAAGCAGATTTAGTGTCTTGGAAAGAATTCAGTAACGGATACGGAAATAATTATTACAGTGAATATTTTCAATAAGTCATGGTACTGATTTTTCTAAAGGTGCTAAGAACGGGAATAAATCGTTTAGTAAATTAACACTAGCAATGATTGTTGTGGTACAAAGGCTTAAATGTCACAAGGCGAAATGGATGTGATGCGTAAAATATTATATTCGATTCAAATCCGATACATAACAAGAGCGCAAGATTATAAACAACGGCCGTAATTTATTTGTATATGTGTTCTTTCTACTTTTTAAATACATAAACAAATTATGAACTTTGAAACTTTTTGTAAGAAAATGTGAAATGGATTGTATGAGGAATGTAGTTTTAAAGCGGATAGCATTAGATTGTTTTCTTGAAGTCTGTGATTATCATAATTACCTTACATGGGCAAAAGCCTCTAATACGGATACATATTAATAGTCAAACATTTGTAAACAATGATTCAAGGTTGCAGCTTAATAAAAGTTGACATGCATAATGGCGTATATGACACGTTGCCATGAATAATCTTAATCTAGAATGTACAACCAATTATATAAAAAAAACATAGTGAAATCACCACCGATGACTTGGATATAATCTTCGTATTTTAACAACAAGATTGAATTTAAAATGTACAGCTAATTAACAAAACATTTACCTGTAAATAAAATATGTTCATTGCTTATAAACTTAACTGGAATCATAAGATAAACAACAATAAATTTGATCTTGCTTGAAAGGTGAAATTTCCCTAAATATGTAAAATATAAAACCAATCCTGTTGCATTGAATGAGACGATGGAATATAAGTTAATTATGTTGGGGCATGGAAGAACATTTAAGCGGATAGCGGTGTCCTGTAGAACATGAGACCCCCAAAAAACAAAATGAGGCGTGTTGTGGGAAACCCGGGATTAATGCATGTGCGAAAAATGCCGTCCCGGATTAGCCTGTGCGGACTGCACATGCTAATCCGGGACGGCACTTTCCGCCTACAGTGGATTTATGTTTAAATGAGACTTTTTTTGAAACGGAAAATACCATAAAAGCTGTAAGTGCCATCCCGGATCAGCCTGTGCGGACTGCACAGGATGATCCGGGACGACACTTTACGCACATGCATTAAGCCCGTTTTTCCCACGACACAGCTCATATAATGCCTATGCAATACTAATTGCTTTATATCCACCAGCAACAAGCGACAATCTCCAGCGCTGCAGGGACAGGGCCATCGAGCCATCTAACAACTGCGCCTTTCTCAAATCCCAATCCATATACGTGTTCAGTGCCAAATTCGGGGAATCAAATGCCAGCGTCGGTCGGCACGGGCCAAAGAATGGCCCATCCCGTGTCTTCCGTACAAAATGTTTACCCATGACAGAGTGAATATAATGCCGCTAGTACTGGACAGGAGTACGAGAACTCGTATAACACGGTTGAAGAATTTGCTAGCTATTATGTGTCGCAAAAGGGTGTAAATCAATAAAGTGATAGAAATCCTTATCAGCAATATCATATACAAGGTTCTGTACCTAGTAGTAATTCCAATAATCTTAGTCAGCAAGGTGCCTACTACGTGGACTCAAGAACAAACCAACCAAAAGGAATTCCTAACCAAGTGCCTTTAATTGTCTCAAGCGAATCAACCGCGAAGGAAGGCTCTAGGATTTTAACAGAAAAATACGATTCACCCGAAAATATACCTAGTTCGCCTTTAAGATCACCTGATGGATCGTCAAATAGTCATTTTTCATACAATGAAATAATAATGACGGAGAAATATAGAGAAGGAGTTACCGAGTAGGACTTGTTACAGGTAGACACGTTCTACAAAAGTCACAATTCCGAAGTTTTCGTCTGTGGCTGTTTAGCAAACATGTACTTCGGTTCAGTGAAAAACGCCGACCAGTGGGTATTTTCAGCAACGGGAATTCCTTTGTTGTTATTGGATTCCGGTGAACATCATCGCGAAAGAAAGCTGTACATTGTACTTGCGGAAAAGGGTACAGGTTTTACCATTTGGCGAGAGGTCATTGACAACCTCACCAGCTATAAAACGCCAAATGCAAATTTGAACACAATGCATCTATCTAAGGATCATACTAAACTAGCTGGTCTGCGTTTCGATGACGCTAATAAAGCCAGAGAATTTTATAGCCATTTAGAGAAGCTTACGTCTGAACCAGACGATGATATGCTTAAGATAGGTAGCTCGAAGAAAAAGAAATCCATGAGGGACTAAAAGAAGAAAATAAAACAGCCCAAGAAAATTGAAATCTCGCAGCCATGTTGCTGTGTGCACGTTACAAAACTTGATCGCCCCATGTCAGAATCGGATTTGACAAATGCGGGCAAAGGTTCCCCAAAAGCAAACGAAATTTCGGCGCCATTTAACTTCAAGCATGTTACCGTAACGTCCGTTAAAACAACTGATTGACATTCGCTTTCAGGCAGTTTGCCAAATATGGTAGGAAGTGACCTGTGCTATCACTAGTAGCGTGGATTCAGGACTTTCGTCTGAAGACAGAACCTCTTCAAAGAATTCGAAATAATTTCAGCAGTATTTGCTAAAGGAATAACATGATAACCAAAGGTTGCTCTTTAACAGTTTCTAGAAATGTTGGCAATTAATCATGTATTGTTTTCTTACATATAAAAAATAAGAAGTTAAGGAGATTTGAACAATTTGTCATTTATATATGGATACAAAAACCATATGATCTTATTGACATTAAAAAACGTCGTTTTTGTACAGCTTAGTGCATGGATTAATAATTAGAACCTAGCAAGTCATGCAGATGGTATATTCATCCAAACGAATGCAGTAGTGTAACGTGTTGGACATTGTTTTAGTCATAATATTACTCACACGTTGTTAAATATCTTTAAAATTTCGCAACATTTGTACGTAACTTTCGAAATATTCAATAACGCTTTCTTTGTCTTATATATTTCTATAACTGAACAAATGGCATTTACCCAGCCCAGTTATGAATATTGACATGCCATGTTCATTGTTTTGCTGTCTTGATTGTTTTAGTTTAGTTTGCCTGATTTATCAATATATGTTTTGTACATAACGCATTGATTTTGAAAAAAAAACATTAAATTCTTTCCGCTGGAATTGTTTCAATATATTTTATAAATCAATATATATCTCTTTCAGGCCAGCAAGTATAGAATTACAGTAACTAGTAGTTCTTCTATATTTTACAATTATATTTTTTAAAGGAAAAAAATATATTATAAAGCACTGCTATGATTTCTTTTGTGTTCAGTTTGTTAACGAAAGAATTGTGACTTAACGTGAAAAAGATGAAGAATTGACAGGTGTTTATTTAAACACAACAAATCAATAGCGACGTGAACCATTTATTCGTACTACATTATATATGATTCGAACAAATTTTTAGGAAAACACTTAACATCGTGACTTGCAAGCTAATTGCTGCAATAATTCTGTCGATGTATACATAAACCACATCCTTAAAAGGGACCTACATACAAATGTGCCCGGAATAGCGACATTAATCATTTATTCGTATTACACATGTCTGATTCAGCAACGATATAATTGGACGAAAACACTTTTAACTGCATTACTTCAAAGCTCATGGCAATAGTTATTTTGTCGATCTATACATAAACCACATCCTCGAAGGGACCTTGATATGTTACCCGTATTACACACGATTATACATATTATATATCAATGTCAAAACTGCATACTAATCAAGAACGAACAACATGTAGTAAAGATAAATTCCCAAATGTAACAGCCTAGTTTATAATGGAATACATATTATATGGCAGTAACTGCCAGAATACGGCGTTGGTACAATGAGTTTTGTTCGTGTTTCAAATACAATTAAAATGTGTGTGCATAACAGACTTATACCTTCCAACCCAGAGATATCTTACCCCAAAGTCTTGCCCTGTACATTAAATTTGCAGCAGTAAATGAAATAAAGAAAAAATGATCAATTACATTAATTCCTGTGAAATGTCATATAATCTGGTTTTGCAATTATGCGCAGCATCGGAGATATGTGGATCCATAAATTTGTTCGGAGATCTGGGTATTCTCAAAGACAGATTTAATGTAAATTGCAATCTTTTGTTATGCAACTTCTAGTGCATTTGACTCTTGTTGCAGTTAAGGTTTTTTCAATATTTGTCTAGCTTTTTTTTTCTGCGAGGCATACTTTCTGTAATATTTGAACACACGATCAGTACGTGCTGCTATTCTTAACCGTTTGCACAGACGTTCATCTATTTGTACTGAGGTCAAATACCCATACAATATATAGTCAGCGGGCATGTTTGTACAAATATTTGTTTTTGCATATGGGAAGGTGATGAGCCATTTTTAGCTCGACTATTCATAGAATAGGTGAGCTATCCTACTACCCCCGGCGTCGGCGTCCGCGTCTGAATTAGTTACAGTTTTTATTCAAAAGTCTTGTAACTTCAAAACTACATAAGTTATTCAATTGAAACTTGGAATATACCTTTGTCATGAACTCCAGTATCAGGAGCAATATTTCCCATAACTCTGTTTTGTATTTTGACAGAGTTATGCCCCTTTTTCAATTAGATTTGCTGGTTAAAGTTTATATTCAAAAGTTGTGTAACTTCAGAACTACATAAGTTATTCACTGGAAACTTCGAACTAACTTTTGTCATCAACTCCAGTATCAGAGGCAACATTCTCCATAAATATTTTTGTATTTTGACAGATTTATGCCCCTTTTTCACATAGATTTGTGGTTAAAGTTTTTGTTCCAAAAATGTATAAACTATACAAGGCTTCACTTAAAAGTTTTGTATTTCAACAAATTTATGCGCCTTCCACTATCCAAATGTGTACCAACTGAAATACTTCAAATAGTCGAGCGCGCTGTCCTCTGACAGCTCTTGTTCGATGTAATATAAGTTACACTGTTAGTAACTGAGGGTGTATGGCTTCATACAATACTTCGCTCTGGTATGGTATGAAACCACGGAGGGTGTATATCCCATACTCCCTCAGTTACTAACAGTGTAACGAATATATCTCACCGACTACCTTTCAATGGTTTATATTAATTGATATCACTTAAAAATTAACGAAAGAAAAACGTACAACATCTATAGTGGCATAGAACTGCCTTACGATAACGACATAGGTTCGCGAATATGTTCGTGTTGCCACTTAAGTTTCGTGTTATTTATCTTATATCTTGATCGCGTTTGCGAAAAAAAATTTCGTAAGATATTTATCTGCTTAACGACCTGTGCCCAAACTGACATCATAATTTCAGTTAATAAAAACTTGTGTGGTATCAGTAATATTAACTTGTTAAGATTTGCGCTGCAAGATAATTATCATGATAATTTTCGCGTTAGCAAGATACCGCGGAAAATCTCTGGCACATTTTAAGTGGTAACAAAAATAATAACGTGTAAAGATTTCTGTTGTCAGATAATTTTCGTGATAATTTTCGCGTTAGATAACACGAATTGGTTTGCGAATATATGTGTGACAATTAAGTGGTATCAGGAACATTAACACGTTAAGATTTGCGATGTGATATAATTATCACGATAAAATTCGTGTTAGTAAGATATTTCGGAAGACCTCGGGCACAAATTAAGTGGTAACAGGAATATTAACGTGTTATGATTTGCGTTGCAAGATAATTATCATGATAAAATTCGCGTTAGTAAGATTCTGCGGAAGACCTCGGGCACATTTTAAGTGGTAACAGGGATATTAACGTGTTAAGATTTGTGTTGTCATAGAATCATCGTGATAATTTTCGCGTTAGATAACACCACTTGGTTTGCGAATACATTTGTGATAATTAAGTGGTATCAGGACTATTAACGTGTTAAGATTTGCGTTGTCAGATAATTATCACGACACAAATTCGTGTTAGTAAGATATTTCGAAAGACATCGGGCACAAATTAAGGGGTAACAGGAATATTAACGTGTTAAGATTTGCGTTGCAAGATAAGTATCATGAAACATCTCTCGTTAGTAAGATACTGCGGAAGACCTCGGTCTAATATTAAGTGGTAATAGGAATATTAACGTGTTAAGATTTGTGTTGTCAGATAATTATCGTGATAATTTTCGCGTTATATAACATGAATTGGTTTGCAAATACATTTGTGATAATTAAGTCGTATCAGGAATATTAACGTGTTAACATTTGCGTTGTCAAATAATTATTGTGATAAAATTCGCGTTAGCAAGATACTGCGGAAGACCTCGCAACCCCAAGAAAATGTATCTTATGTCAGTTCTGTGCCCTATGGTGTCATATTGCTGCCACCACTTAACAATCAGATTTCATGAAAATTTTCGCGAAAATAATGAGGAATTACATGAAAACAGAAAAATATCATGAATGCAAGATACATATCTTAACGCGAAAATTTGCTAGTTACTGCTTTAAACTGCCACTACATACCTGTTACATTTTTTATGATACTAACTAACTTTTCACGAAAGTAGAATTTTTTCAAGAAAGTAGATATTTTTATTTTTTGCGAAACTTGATGTTTTTTTAGAGTTAGGGTTAGGGGTTTATATAACCCTAACCCTAACCCTAACCATACACCCCGAGTAAATGTGCTCTGTAAGATAAGAAGCAATGTTCGCCGAATGAGCTATATCTATTTTTAGATAACTGGTATCATGAAAAGATTTTATGAAAAAAATGTGTGCTTTCGCGAAATTTTTCATAAAAATTTAAACTTAGGTTCGTGAAAAACTTATTTGGTTTCGTAAAACATTTATCTGGTTTCATGAAAAACTTATCTGGTTTCATGAAAACCACCATTATTTTCGTGAAAGCATAACCTTTATGTGGTGTCAGTTCAGATCACTAACACGCATAATTTCACGTTAAGTTGATTTACTTGTCTTAATGATAATTATCTGTTTTCATAAAATCCCCTATTATTTTCGCGAAAGTTTTCATGAAATCTGATAATTAAACGGTGGCAGCAATATGCCAGCATAGGGCACTTTTAGGCCATTCAGTATAATAACAACATATCTAACAGATATATATTCGCAAACTCTAACTAAATATCTAGAAAAATATCGTAATAAATAAGTAATAACACAAATATTTTCGCGAACACTAAGAAGTTAACACGAAAGTTTTCGCGAACCTTAAGTAGCTAACACGAAAGTTTTCGCGAACCTTAAGTGGCTATCGTAAGGCAGTTCTATGCCACCATAAAAATCACAGGAAAAAAACACATGTAATAATGATAGAAAATAACAAAACGACGTCATTAGAATGCGTTATTAGACTTCTATGGGGCATTGAAATATACCCATGGTGAATGAAAAAAAACATGGTCATGTGACCGCTCTTAGCCAATCTGATCACGTCTTTTATGTAGGAGGGGAGATATTGATCAAATATTGAGGTTTCGAAACATATTTCGCATCAAAATGTATGTTAAACATAGGCGTATTACTGCTTGCTCTGCTTTGTGTTCGCGCACCTCACCGTAAATGCCAGTCTTCAACAAAATATTTTTACATCCCATACCGATTATTATCAACATCCAGAAAAGTTAGTTGTCTGAATCACAATATAAATCCAAACACTGTGAGGTTTGTACGTTATTTTCGTTTTCTTGTCGTCATTTTCAGTCTTCTATTTCTTCTTAATTAATGTGTTAACCTGACATACACATGAGCATACAATTATATGCATCTGGGATGGTAATCACAAAGCTCCTAAGGACAAATTAAGTTGTAGCTTAGTGAAAAATTCAGATTATTTTTGCATTATGAATTCAACGTATTGATTTAAACACAACGGTTAAATACGAAACCACTAATCTAAACTTACAAACTTCAAACATGTTAATCTAGACATACCTATAGTATTGTTATACATAAAACAGCAAGAACTGAATGAATTTTATGAATTTAGAAATTTGCTGAAGTTTTCACTAAGAGGCTTTGTGAATACGGGACCAGAGCTGCTACAGTTTTGCACACGTACTCATAGCTTACTTGATATTGGGTAAATGTTCAGCTAAAATAGCGCCAGATGCTGCTAATTTCGAACAACAAAAACTTTTTCTCATTCATTATACAAAAATACGAAAACAGTTACACATCAAAAGGCATGCAGAAGATAAACTTGGGGGCGTAAGGGTGGAGTACACATACAACGGGATACAATGACATAGCGTGGACTACTGACAGCATGAATTGAATAGTTTTACATTTAGAAGGACGGGATACAGTGGCATAGAGTGGACTACTGACAGAATGAATTGAATAGTTTTACATTTGGAAGGACGGGATACAGTGACATAGCGTGGACTACTGACAGCATGAATTTAATAGTTTTACATTTGGAAGGACGGGTTACAGTGGCATAGCGTGGACTACTGACAGCTTGAATTGAATAGTTTTACATTTGGAAGGACGGGATACAGTGACATAGCGTGGACTACTGACAGCATGAATTGAATAGTTTTACATTTGGAAGGACGGGTTACAGTGGCATAGCGTGGACTACTGACAGCTTGAATTGAATAGTTTTACATTTGGAAGGACGGGATACAGTGGCATAGCGTGGACTACTGACAGCATGAATTGAATAGTTTTACATTTGGAAGGACGGGATACAGTGACTTAGCGTGGACTATGACAGCATGAATTGAATAGTTTTACATTTGGAAGGACGGGATACAGTGACATAGCGTGGACTATTGACAGCATGAATTGAATAGTTTTACATTTGGAAGGCACGTGTAAATTTCGCAATATATATATATATATATATATATATATATATATATATATATTGTAAACGAGTGTTTATAATAAATATCCTTTACCCAATCATGCATTCATTTGCAAACTACTTGTCACTCATGTTCAGCAAATAAACACAATCGTACTGTAATAATTATTATGAATTTATTTTCTTACTGAAAAAATTTGCCCAAGCTACGTCCTACACATGACACAACAACGATACTTAAGATTGCAAGTTAATAAGATATATAAAAAAAACAGTGCATATACATTATCTGGTTTATCGCTGATATTAAACGGGCAAGTGCAATGTGGTTTTTCTGCAGAGTCAGAAACCACAAATTCGTTGGGAATGATTAACTCATAGTTTGGCAACTAGTCAGTATTTATTTTGCACAATCCGCTGGATAAATTCAAATACTAAGACTGAATATAATGAATGAAACATTTTTCCTAGTTTCGTGTTACAAATATATTTTTTCGCATTACATACCGTTTGCCTGAAAAATACAAACATGTAATTCTAATTTGTTGATTTAAAGGTCATACTTTTGTGTTTTCTTTCTAGTAAATATTTTATTGTTCATTATGTAGCGCAATAAAACCACATTTGTACTACATATTTTATATTTAAGTTCACAAAAACGTTAACGTTTTGTTAATATGCTTTTAATTTGCGCTTGTAAGCATAATATGTTCACTGTATTTGTCAATAAGTATGACGTCACATTGGTTCATCGCTCAATGTTTATCAATGAAGCTGACGTCATTTAACAAATTTATGATTTATTGACGTCACTGAAACCACGTGTGAATGTACTTCGTGGAAAATGGGCTGAGTACAGATAAATATAGTTCTCATTCGTAACCTCGAAAAATACAGACGAATTATATATAGGATCGGGTTAGAATCGAAATAATTGACGGGCTAGCGTTGATTATTGCGGTAATAACCAACGGTTTGTCGTTCCGATGCTTGTTATCAAACCACTCGGGCTATTGCCCTTGTGGTTTAATTCCTACGCATCGGAACTCCAAACCGTTGGTTATTATCCGTCAATTATTTATTTAATATTCAACGAGTTTGCTCTGGTTCCGGTAGAAAAGTTAACAATATATATAAATCTAACAACCCTGCAGTTTCATTGGGACGGAAAACATGGGTCGTTAGATTAAAAGCTTAAAGAGTAGATTTTATCATAGTGAATGCATACTATTTTTAAGTGCCCCCATGTATAGAATTATTAATGACCTACTATACAAAATAAATAAAAGGCGAGCTGATC
The DNA here is from genome assembly GCA_027627225.1 of Congeria kusceri. Lineage (NCBI taxonomy): Eukaryota > Metazoa > Mollusca > Bivalvia > Myida > Dreissenidae > Congeria > Congeria kusceri. The sequence goes on from CM051024.1 coordinate 99,907,869, forward strand.
ACAACAGTGAACAGCAACACACACTAGTATGTTCTTTAGGATAATAAACATATCAAAATAAGGAACAATTAGTATGAAAATAAAAATAACATAAAATAATCAATGTTTTTATGGGAATCGAATTCTAAATTTAATACAACCGCTGTACCCATGTTTGTGTCGCATAGACGGAGGTGCAGTTAAATGAGGAAACAATGTTATTGCAAATTCTCATACCGAAAGCTCATTAATATTCGCGTTTACCTTCAAGGAACCAAGAACGTATGTTTAGATGTTCATCTTTAAATTTAAATTTAGATTTAAACACACAAGTGGCACTTGAATTTATAAATTTGATCCATGCTGCAGTAAGATACTGTTGAATTCCAACGCCCAAATTTATGATTTCATAGGCATTAGTTCTAAGCATGCACAACATTTTTATTGGCATCAACAGTGACGCTTTTAAGAGAAATTGTATTACAAAATTATGCACCTATAAATCATTTTCTTATATAATGGTAATTCAACAAGAATTCCATTGTTCATTTAATGGTCAAATTAAAATTTAAATGCTTATGAAATGTATTAAAGCAGTGTTTTATGGAGTTATTTGTGTGATGTTTAAATAACAAAATGTAATGGGTTTTATTTGTGAATCCAATGTCTTGTTATATCTTGTAATTGTACTATTTTCATGATATAAGTGGTTTGCTACATTTTAAGGCTAATTTATTACTTGCCTTAAATGGATGACCTTGAAAAGTTAAACAGATATTTCACTACTGACGTTACATCTGAAATACATAATCTTTTAAATGTTCTATAGTATACAATACTACTCATATGGCTGCCACGCAGTAATCTAATATCTAAAAATTCTCACCTCCTACTTAATGAAATCAATTATAAGGACGTGTATCTCACAAATGTGTTCCACCAGACTGTCTGCATTCCTCGGAAACTTATTCGAGCGGGTCGATCGGCTGTGAATTTCCGCATGCAGTCTGGACAAAGAGCGAGGGCAATATCTGCCGATCACAGACATTCTATATGTGTCCCCAATGCACTCGATATACCATGTACTTTGGGAAGTGTGATCTTGCTAAGAAATACACAAAACTTGTTTGTATAGTTTTGTGTTTGTTTGGGTTTCCACATTTAGTAGATATGAAATGCTAATATTTGACTGGCCGAATATTTTATACCCGTTTCAAACCAGGAAGGGTAAACAATGTTTGGCATGTTGAAGTACTCTGTGTATGCAAGAATGTTTCCTTAAACGCATTGTTCTGTTTAAAACCCTCAAGCAGTCGACTGCTATTTAATTCCTCCAGATGTAATAGTCATTTAATACTTGGTGGTAAAAAGGCATTACGAAAGTTTTGTTCTAATTCGCAATTTCTGCTGACAATTACATTATGTGATTTCACATTCAATACGGAGCACGTATTTTCAATATATTTGAACCCGCGCCAAATTACGTATTATATGTAACAAGACATATATGTTCGAACTAAACTAGAGAGTTGACTAGCATAAGACAAGTTTTATATGTTCAAATACATTTGCTTCTTGAACATCATGTTTTGCAAATCAGTTGAAGGTCGAAAATGTGTGCATACTACCACTAGATTCGGTGTTATATTTTGATTGAGCCAACAGAAATTGAGAAAAAAAGAGTTTAACTCTATATGCTAATTATTTTACTCGTGTTCGGTAATTTATATTATTTCATATTGGTAAATGTCCCTTAAAATTTGACATAAAAAGATTGGTATTGATTTATATGTGCAGGTTTACTCCATACACCACTTATTGAATCACTTTTTTTTTCTTCAAAATATTTGCAGAGTCAAGCTTTGACCTTTTTCGGAATATTTTGAAGAAAAACTAGAGCAGTAGACCAGAACGAATAAAATCGATTATTTTATTTGATAGTATTGCTAAACTGTTCAAGAAAGAAAGCGCCACCGCATAGAGTATATTATCTCATAAATGTAATAGTATTTATAAGTACATTTCGGATTTGAAAACGTATTTATATCGAATAAAGTTGAATAAATGAACGTGCAGACATTCTCATTTATTTAAATAGTACAGAAATAAAAGTAACGAGCTTATAAATTTTGTCCGAACATTGTGCTTTTAAAAAATGTGATTGCCACATGCAGTGTATTTTATGAAAAAAGCTTACATAAGCTTCTATTAAGTTATATCTACAGTTGTGATCTTGTTTGGTAACACCTTTTTTACCCTTAAAACCACTACCGAGACCGAATAACTTTTACAAGTTGTTTTTGTTCAGTCGTAAAACACGCGCGGTGACCGTGATACGCGTTCTCTTGTTATGCCCATTGGAAAATGATTCATTTAAGATGGCATTTTGGGTATATTAAATTATTGGGAATGCTCTTGGTGGCTCGAACAATCAAACGAGTTCAGTACATGTACACGGAAACTAACTCTTACAAAGTACAGGATGTCCGGTTACTGTATCGTGCTGGGAATTGTCCACATACCAGCATCAAACATTTATATCTAATTAATCATTTGTGGTTGTTTTCACTATGTTCAATATCATAAAAATGTCACATTTTATTGGACAGAGAGGCGTTCTAATTGCCATTGGGACATATCGCGTGTTGATGTTCCATTCCAACGTTTTTACCACTATTGATTGGTAACTGTAGTGAGACAGTTAACTGTTGCTCTCTTGTTGTTATTTCATAGTTGTAAACACTACTGTATTTAACTATTGATTGTTAAGCAAACGTTATGACTTTATGTCTACATTATCATTGATCGTCTGGATTGTTTGTATATTAAATATCGAAATCTTCATATATACTTATGAATTTAATTGGTTTGCCAAGCCTACACAGTTGCTTTTCTAGGGCAATTATTAAGTAAGCTTAAACAAAATTCGTTAGGCAATGATCGTGTCATATATCGTTGTCGGCAAACCCCCGTCTGCAGATTCCCATTTCTGCAGCAGCTGGGCTGCTTAACATTATTAAACTATTCACGCCATGAACCATTGAGTTGACAACATTATGTATACACGTGGACGTGTGACAACATTATGTATACACGTGGACGTGTGACAACATTATGTATACACGTGGACGTGTTGTAAATATTGAAGTTTTAGTGAGGTCAATCCTCTTTCTTTCTGATATTCTTTCAGTATGTGCATATATATTCCTTATGGGACTAATTTGTATAAAAAATCATTGTTGATGCCATCATGTCAAGGGCATCAATTGTTTTATGATGAGTAATAGATAATACATAAAGGCTTGTCACATGTAAGAATGTGCATTCTATTGTCTGTCTGATATAAAATTACTTTTGCGGTATTTCGCCCACAGATTTGTCATGGAACGCTGCTACAAAGTCTGGCATGAAGTGAAACTGTTTATTGATGCAATTCAAGCACAGAGACCAAAGGAAGGATATCATAATCATCATCGTCATCATAATCATCAACATCATCATCATCATTATCATCATCATCATCATCATCGTCGTCGTCGTCGTCGTCGTCGTCGTCAACATTACCATGATAATAATGTGGTCAAAACGGTGTTGGTTTTGGTTCGAGCGGTGATGAAGCGGTTAAAAATACAAACCTTTTGTTACTTGTCTATATATTCATCTTTAAAACGTTTTTTGGCATTTTGGCGTTTTTCGTATGAAGTATCCAATGTATCTTAGAGACTTAGTAAAAGCTGTTGTTCCATATTTATGTCTTGCTAATACAGATCTACAGATTTCACTATCTATTCCATTTATCAATCCAAAGACAGGTTCCCGATGCGTCTTGGTGCATTTAGATTTCCCTCTCCACGGTTTGCGAACAAGTAAGGTTACTACGTTTCAATATCGAGTTTGAGGCAGTTTGTCTAACAATATTTTTATATTTCTGATTTCATCATAGTACCAACTAGGAACCAAAGCAATTTTGCAGTAATTATTTCTGTCATTGTATCTTTGATTACCCTTTATGTTTTCATGCAATATCAACAATAGCACTTTGAAAAAGAAGTTTCAAAGTCAATTTGTCAGACGTATGCAAATTATATTAGTTTGGTCCAATTGCGGGTTGTTGCGATTTTTGATGCTGCAAACCATTCATAGTATTATATCATGATAAAAATAAAAAAATAAAAAAAACAAATTAAATGCAGTTTAAAGCTAATCGATTTTTAATGTCATTGTTATTTTGTGTTTTACAAACTTTTATTGTAATAGTTGTGTTTTGATCATTATATTAAACACAAATCATTTGTTTTTACGCTTTGTTAAATGATGGTAAACTACGAAAACAATACCTACGTCTTTTATTTAAAAAAAACAACACCTGTAATTGCCAATAATTTGTAACACTCGTTCGTTTGCTGATGTCCTGCACATGATTTAAAATTCAGACTTTGAAACTGTTTTAGATTAGTACCTAATTATGTCCGCGACTGGTTATTAGTATATGTATTTTGAAACCATGTACATTAATCTAAAATAATCTGTTAAAAACTGTGAACAGTAGGATCGCTTTTAATTTAAAAGTTTTAAGGTTTATTTATGCGTTTAATTAATGCGTGTTGTTTTCTTCTTAACAAGGTTGTACGGAATGTATGTACTATTTCGAATTATATACACAATACATAAACATATAACTCTATCTAAGTATCATACACAATGTGAAATTGTATTCTGATTTTGAAGGGTGGTGTATTTCTTTAACTAGCAAATATGCTCGTGTACCATAGCATTAACATCAAATCCTTATACAAATATATAATGTGTTTCATACCAAGTTGTTGTTTTTATGCCGTGATATTTCACAGTAAAAATAGTGATCAAACGCCTTATATTTAAAATATTTCAAAAAATTTCAAATCGATAATAATCTTTCAAGACATGTGTCTAAAGACGATGACGAGCATTTGTGAATTAGCATCTGATTCTGCTAAGATATCTGGAAACAGCTTAAGGGCCTGTGAAAGCATTCAGTTAAGGAAAAACAGAAATCATCACAATGAATATTGACTCTTAGTCATGCTTTAGATTTCTCTAAAGCAGAGGAATGACACGTTGACACAATGACACGTTGACACAATGACACGTGTAATATACCGGTATAGCAGTGATTTGTGTGCTAAGTATAAAGGCTAACATGTGTAAATACGATATGACGAGTATATATACTTGAATGTATATCAAAGCAATTGAAGGACACGCAGATTGTTATGAATGTGTTGTTATCCTTATGATTTAGATATAAACTGGAACCTTAAAATGGAACATATATATAGTTTACGTCGTGTATGTTACAGGAAAGTGTCAGGAAGTATATTAAATAACAATAACATGCTTATGGTATTAATAGTTTTGTTCCATCATTATTTTAGAACTGTAAAACGAACAGTTTTTCGGCGAACACAACGATAATATATATTATTTAAGTATTTCTGCTTCGCAAACTACTACCTTGCAATTCAACTAAAACTTATCACCAGCCTTGGTAGCTTCTTAAAAAGAATAAGGTAAACAATAATGATCAATTACATTTATTCGTATGCAATATCATACAATCTGGAAATGCAAGTATGTGCAACATCGGAGCAATGAGGATCTTGGAATATTATTAGAGGTCTGGATATTCTCATGAACATATTTTATGTAAATAGCAACCTCTTCTTGTGCAACTTCAAGTGCATACATGACTCATGTTGCAATTAAGGTTTGTTCAAGATATGTGCAGATTTTTATTTCTGCAAGGCGTACTTTCTTGAATTTTGAACACATTTATTACGACAGGCTGATAATCTTAACTTTTGGCACAGACGTGCATCAATATATACTTAAGCTAAAACAAATAAATTGAAAGGTCCACGTGTATGTGTGTGAAAATATTTGTCTTTGAATAGGGGAGTTGATGAACCTTTTTTTCCATGTTCAGTAGTCAGCAATGATAAAGAATTAAGATGTCTCCAAAAATCGTGCATCAAAATAGAATGCGTATAACTGCTAATTTTGCAGTGCGTTCGTATATCAAACATAAATGACAACCTTGAACTCATGCTGATTTTCATAACATACATAATAAAGTATTACTTTTGCTATTGATGCGGACCACAATAAAAACGATTTTATGGTTGTTACCGTTTTATTACAGTCATTTAATATACGTAAACTATGTTTCCCTTAATAAGTAAGTTGATGTTAACCTATTTTACATGTGGGCTGCTAGCGTGCTGCATATATATATACATGTCTCTTATCTGATGTCATGTGCTTAGCGTTCATCAGAAGAATTTGTGAACGTTATAATAGGATTTGCTTGTATGGTATTATGTCTCGTTTCAAGACGTGCGAATGTAATTAAATATATATATTTGTCTACCGGAGGAAACCCCAATTAATATGGCATCCTGTGCTATAATAACTCTTTAAGTGCGCTATTCAATAACTGCAACGACGTGTTCTAGGAATTTATTTATTGTCAAACGGACCTGATGTTCTGACCTAAAGGAAAACTTAAAGTTAATAGGTTAAACGTGTTAGTGTAAGGATTTGAAATGATATGTCAGTCAGAAGAAATATAATATGGTATGAATGTAGGCTATTGAATACCTATGACCCAATTAAATATTGAACATTAGCAATTCAAGTTTCAAATTATAGCGTTATGACATCAAAATACGGATCTTGTACAAGTACAAGAGTATGCTCAGAAAAATGTTTTAGCAACATAGCCCCATGTTTTAGCAACATATAACGTCGAAATAACTCATTCATTATACGTAACATTTTAAACTCATTCATTATGCTAAAAACAACAAGACAAATGTTACACATCTAAAGGCATGCAGAATATAAACTTGGGGGCGCTAGGGTGGAGTACACATACAACTGGATGCAGTGGCATAGCGCATATCAAAGGTGGAGTACACATACAACGGGATACAGTGGCATAGCGCATATCAAAGGTGGAGAACACATAGAACGGGATACAGTGGCATAGCGCATATCAAAGGTGGAGAACACATAGAACGGGATACAGTAGCATAGCGCATATCAAAGGTGGAGTACATATACAACGGGATACAGTGGCATAGCGCATATCAAAGGTGGAGTACACACACAACGGGATACAATGGCATAGCGCATATCAAAGGTGGAGTACATATACAACGGGATACAGTGGCACAGCGCATATCACAGGTGGAGTACACATACAACGGGATACAGTGGCATAGCGCATGTCAAAGGTGGAGTACACATACAACGGGATACAGTGGCATAGCGCATATCAAAGGTGGAGTACACATACAACGTGATACAGTGGCATAGCGCATATCAAATCACCCCGGTAAGAGCTGGCATGCATAGTTTCCCGCCAGAACTACAATTATTGTATGCGATTGTTCTCACAACTATTTTTCTATCCAAGCAGTGTTAAACGATACCATATAATTAGCCTTATTATCATTTATCATCAAAGCGTGTAACATATTATTAGCTTCATGATCATTTATCATCAAAGCGTGTATTATATAATCATTAAATTCTGAAAACTTACGTAGTTTGGTCGTATCGGATTTTTTCTACTGTGATCATATAGACAAGTTGATAAGATAAAAAGCATTCACTGTATATGATAAACATAAATTATAATGTATAAAACTGAGTAAACTTAAACGCAACATAACTCATAATATTATATACAAAACACTGTTCACACAAGTTTAGACAATAAACACAATACACACATCAATAATCATTATGTATTTTCCTAAGGATTAATTTAGCCCAAGCTACGACATGCACACGATACAACAAAGATACTTAAATTTTAAAGTTAATTAGATAACAACAACATTGCACAAAAAGTATCTGTTTTATCGCACAATATTAAAGGGGCAGTGCATTGTGGTTTTTCTGCAGCTTCACACAGCACCGTGTCGTTGCAAATGTGATAAATAATAGGTCTGAACCGAGTTGAGTCCTGTCGTGGGAAACCCGGGCTTAATGCATGTGCGTAAAGTGTCGTCTCGGATCAGCCTGCGCAGTCCGCAAAGGCTGATCCAGGACGACACTTTCGGCTTTTATGGTATTTTGTGTTTCAAGGAAGTATTGGAAGTCTCTTCTAAACATACATCTACTGTAGGCGGAAAGTGTCGTCCCGGATTAGCCTGTGCGGACTGCACAGGCTTATCCGGGACATCATTTTACGCACAGTAAACCTTGTTTTCCCACGACACGCCTCGGTTTTAATTTGAATAAATCTCATTTAAACGAATCTATACAAAAAGAGGTATACATACATATACAAATAATCGATGCAATTAATAAAACTCTCATGGTATTGACATTGTCCAAAAGTTGTTTGGCATGAAATTTTCGGAATATTACATGTATTAATATGTAACCATTGACTTCAAGGTAAGCATGCATTTCGTGTATAAGCATGGGTATGTTCTTAGGGAATTATTAATGTAATTCAAATTCAAATGTTTGACTCATCTTTGTAACGTAAACAGTTCTGACTCAATGATGTAAAGAACACACGGATTGCTGAAGGTCAATTAGGCTGATTAATTCCATAGGTCCTGCCTTTCAAATGTTAATGGAATTCATACGCCTCAAAGCTATTTCCCACGAGTCCAAACTGTTATTGTTTAGCACACATCAATTGTGAATTGAATAGTTTAGTACTAATAAGGCGTGTCGTGGGAAAACCGGGCTTAATGCGTGTGCGTAAAGACAATTTCCGCTTTTATATTATTTTTTGTTTCAAGGAAGTCTCCTCTAAAGATAAATCCACTGCAGGCGGAAAGTGTCGTCCTGGATTAGCCTGTGAGGACTGCACAGGCTAATCCAGGACGACACTTAACGCACGTACATTAAGCCCGATTTTCCCACGATACGCCTCATTTCTATACGAGATCCGAAATAATGCGCGACGAAACACTTAATATATAAATGCAGCATCCTAGAAAAGCGATAATTACGGAAGCGTATATATTCCTGGGCTTCAACTAGATACGAGCAGTAAGTGTTAAAATGGATTATATATTTAACAAAAGATGATGTCAGGTCTGCTATTTACAAATCACTTAGGAAAACGTAAGTTTATACAATTCTTTTTCTGTTCCGTACATGGTTAAATGTGTATTTAACTGTCTTAGTCTAGTAAGAAGTTTACATAAGCTTCTTATTGTTTCCATAGTGTTGATATAAATTATTGAATATCACAATGACAATTTGATCTGGAATGTTCGTATAGAGCTTCATGAATACCAGGCCCTCAGACAAAACAAATGTTAACAAATATAAGCAATCTAGACAGGCACTGCTCTATTCACAGATCATTTAAGTCTTGAAATACTTTGGAAAACTAAGTCATTAATGACCTGCTATTTTATCTAACAAGCTGATTTCGATATGGTTCATTCCACGTGGTTTTGTGACGTAACACTTTGAGCAACGCATTGGAATTTAGTAAGAAACCCCGATGGTATGCTTATTGCTTTTATCCGCTTTTTGACTGTATTACACGAATTACAAACTTACGGACTTTGGAGAGAAGACATTTTCATAACATACGAATTTATCAGCAGAAAAAAAATACATTGTGAAGTGATTACGCTGATGATATTTATAGGTTAATACACGGCTACTGTGCGCCTTTAGGCCGTATCGGCGCACCTTCGGCAGTATTGGCCCGAGGGTCAATACTTTCGAAGGTGCGCCGCTACGGCCTAAAGGCGCACCATAGCCGTGTTTTAACCTTTTTATTACATATCTTCCATGCAAGTCCATAAAGCAACATTTTAGTTAGTTACATTAATTTATTTAATTAAAATACTGTACTTATTGCAACCAATACATTAAAATACGTTTAGCGCCTCTGTCGGAATTTCAAACAATTCTTTCTCTTCATCCTTACCTTGAAGCAATTTTTTTAACCAGATTAACGTCCAATTTCGTTTTTCTTTTTGATTTTCATTTTTCATGGAATCAACAAATTCATGGGTATCAATTCCTCGCTGATTGTCTTGAACATTGCCGTCTAATTCCAACAATCTGCAAAAACGTTAAGCGTACGCTCTGCAGTGGCCATTTTGACGTTGCTAACTGCAGTTATGACGTCAACGCGCGGTTAACGACGACAGGGGAAGTCGATCGTATACCAAAATACCCGTATTTCGGCACACCGGAAGTATACAAACCCGTATTTGGCACACCAATTGTGTATGCCCGGCACTTTGAAAACCGTATCCGTTAAAAAATAACGTAAATTTGTATTTATTTATAGAAAGGTATGTAATAATAGATATTATAACACAAGTGCACAATTACGTTGAAGACGCTGACGGCAAGCCTCGCCATTTTCCTACGCCATATCGGACTCGTCTGATATCACATTATATCAAAAGTCACCAACCATATATTCTCTATTTACTAACCAGTGTGCAATGAATAAAGCTTATGTGAGTATTAAATTTCACCATCACATTCAAAGGCAGATGCAAACATAGCACCGGCAATCTGCACTCTCAGCATTGCAACACTAACATCTGTGTTTGAGGATAACAAATTGGACTCAGACAGATTGGAATTGCCACAGACAGACAATTATCGACCTCGTACATCAAACAATGGAACCAAACACTGCGGTTAAACACTAGGTGAAGAAAAAAACACACTATTTTTGTTTAATTAAATATTTTCCAAAACTGCATTTTACAAAACTAGGATAACAGCCATCTGTAATTCTCTATATATCACGGTCAAAATTGCATTCCGTTGCGAGCTAAACGCGTTAAAATTGCATTTCCTACAGTAATGTAGTTTGTATGACATAATTGAACATTTATTCGCAATACAACCGTAGTCAAATATAATGACTCTTGAAAACGTAAATTATTTATAAGCAGATTCCGGCCATTTTGACTATTGTGACATGAGATCGGGGGTGGAATTCATAAAGGAAAATCTTAACACTAGTTGTAATTAATAAATAAATAAAATTTGCTCTATGATGTACTAAAAAGTATGTTTACAAATGTAAATTAAGAAGCAACTCTTCGGTCTTAGTGGCATAAACCGTTTGATTATTAATTGATGTACAACTGAACAGTCCGTAGACTTATGGCAGGAATTTCGTTTCCTGAAATTAACTATAATTCTAATAAGGCTCTTCAAACATCAAAACCATTTTGTTGTTTTCAGGTCACATAAGACTGATTTGCTATTAAACACGTTGTTCCTGTATTTCGCATTGGTGATTAACATGAAACGTTAAACAAAAATATGTAATGTACATATAGCATACTCATACACACGAGTATATGGTAGTATTAAGAATGTTATTGATCACAAGAAGTATACAATATAATTACTGTAAATTTTTTCCAAGTTACAATTTGTGTTGATTTTTTTACAGAACTTAAATAAAAAGCTACTAAAACAGTCTAAGAAAAACTTAAGCTAGTTTTGTGTAGTTTCGATCCAGCAAACGTCTTGCCCAGACCTTTGTTTCGCAGACACATCTAAGACAATATATAAACATTTTATGATCAATTATAATGTATTCCTGTGCTATATCACATAATCTGGAAATGCAGTTGTGTGCGGTATCAGGGAAATGTTGTTCCATGAAAGTGTTCTAGGATATTCTCTTCAATAATCAATGTAAAGAGCGAGCTTTTCTTTTGCAACTTCGTGTCTTTTCGTCGTATTAAAGAAAATTGCAGTATTGTTGTCGGCGACAGATGTTCTTATATTTTGCACACATATACTATTTTATTGTGATAACTATATTGTGCAAGCATATTAATCAATGTTTTCCGATTATCTTAGAAAATTAGAACACATATACTCGTACAGCAATATACATTGTATATTGTAGCCAAAACGTATGACATTATGCTTGTTTGTGAACATTGTCCTCATTGATCAGTAATGATCAAGTACTTTGGTTCTTCAATATATATTTATCAAAATAGAATACGAAACACGGATGTATTGAGCTACTGCTGCCACTGTGTTTTTTTTACCGGAACATTAAGGCCAAGCTGCAGCGATGAAACATGTCTCCGTCCAATTGAGAATATTATCAAACTACTGAGAAAGATATTTCTTAGTTATCTTCAGCACAATACAAATCAAGCATGTAAGTTTTATACGCTTATTACCGTTTAAGTGCAGTAATTTTATATATGTCTGTATCCTTTGCGTTGAAAAATAATCCTTTCATTTTATTTGCGAACTGCGCTTGTATTGCACCTGTACTTGATGCCACGTCAAACTTTCACCTGAAGATTTTCTCAGAGTTATAATAGGATTTGGTTGTCTAACATTATGTCTCTTTCCAACACGTGAAAATGTATTTAAATGTATATATTCATCTACTGGAGTAAATGCCGTTAAGGACGCTTTGTTCGTATGTATATGTTAAAGTCAATAAATTAAAACAATCACATAACTTGGTAGATTACACTCTGACCTCGTATGAGAAAGTCATCTGAGTGTGTGATTCGTATATCTCATAAAATGTTCGAATATTCAATATGATTAGACTGATTCGTAAAAAAAAGATTTTTGAACCTCACAACCATTCAAAATTTAAATGTGTTTCTATTTAACTTAGTAATGTCGTTGCATTAGCTATTGTTATAGTAAAACCGTATAAACAACAAAATACATGACTTCAGAAAAAAGCATACACTTTAAATATACATAAACATGAACTTAAATTTTATTAACTTATTAAACGGAACCACAACATAACATATACATAATAATTACAAAACATTTATAAGACAGGTTAAAGCCAATAAACACAATCAACATTTCATATACATAATAATTACAAAACAGTTATAAGACAGGTTAAAGCCAATAAACACAATCAACATTTTGATAATCAATGTGAGTTTACTTTCTGATTAATTAAGCTCAAGCTACGCTCATGCATTAGCTCCAACAAAGATACTTAAGAAAGCAAGTTAATTAGCAAAAACATTACATAAGCATTATCTTCGTACCGCATAGTATTACACTGGCAAAGTGTACTGCTGTATCACTGCCACTTAACCAACCGCAACTTTGCGTGGAATGTAAAAATTAATGCGTCTGTAACAAAGATTTCCCCTTTGATACTGCATTAGATCTATATCATTAAAGTAAATTTCAGTAAAACGATTCGAGACCAAATAAGGACAAATACGATATTTAGAATTAATACAATTAGCAAAACTCTATTGGTATTTGCGTTTTCCAAAATATGTTGGCCCTTTGCATTCAGTTTGCAGAATATTACTTATAGGTTAATACACGGCTATGGTGCGCCTGTAGGCCGTATCGGCGCACCTTCGGCAATACTTAATGAAAACCAAAAATATTAAAAAATTCCATGTCCCAATGTAAAATGTATAAAATGTGCTTGTTTGAAAATGTAAAAATCATATTTAATTTTGTCGTATATATTAACTTCAAATATAATTAATGTTTCAAATATTAATATTGTTATCTAATTTTGGATTATCTAACAATCATGGCATTCTTATTATGATCAAATAATACAAAAAAGCATATCCTCTAATGACATTAGCGTTTACCAACAAAATACAAATAAGTAGAAAAGGTACTGACAAAAACCTAGTGATTTGAATTGCATACAATGATAAAACGTTGTCATGACAGGAGAGCGAAGTATATTTTAGTCACTAATTTCGTGAGTAAATTTACTTTTCTCTGTTCTCAAAATACTGAGAAATACAACTGTCAAAATGACTTGCAAAGACATCATCACCATCAACAGTATCCTCACATAATAATTATGATCATCCAATCACCATCATCATCATCATCACCATCACCATCATAATCATCATCAACATCATCAATCTTCAACACAAAAACAAAACACAAATATCAATGAGTATTTGTATTTGACAGCATTTTGTTTTTAAACAACGTACGTTAGACGTCTACTGTTGACACATTACAATGGTTCAGGAAGCCAGGTGCGCCGTAAAGTATTGACTGGTCAAACATCTGATCATGTGTAAACCCTCGAAAAACTTACCTGAAGATAAACTAAAGTGCGATTTACATTTTGCAAAGTCAGTTTATATATAATCATTAAAATCTACAACACAGTGAGCTGCGACACGTATTATCTGAAAACATAATTATGGGCGGGCGGGAGGGAGTACTGCCTCTTTCTTATCCATCTTGTTGCTGCCAAACCCTGACCTCGAATGACGATAAATGCCCCATACACGGCTCATTATACCCTTGCACGAGAATTCCGTGCATAAACCGCCAAACCTTGCTGTAAATACTGTAAACACAACTATATACCATACGATTCCGTATTCTTCGAAACGATAATAATTTCCTTTAATAGAAAAATGCGATATACTGTATCTTAAGAAGTGATTACTTCATATGTTATGTATTCCGTACACGTATTGTTCGTTTCTTGCTTGAAAATCTTAATATTCTGACACTGGTGAATATTATTCTAATTTAGTCTAACAGGTAAGATACCTATTTCATAAAAGAGACTGGCAGACCCGGGCGAATGCAGCCATAGTGCTGTTCAATTATTTAGATTTTTACAATAAAGATATTTATTTCCAAATGACACGTTAGCCCTTAAAGCACTGGTCTGAATCCCGCACCTAGCCATGAATACTGGCATGTTGCCTTGTACGACGGCGAGTTGCCCTTCGGCCAGTAGCGGACATCGTCCTGAAGGAGCAGGGACTTGGATACGTGCTTCTCAACTCTAAGCACGGGGTAACCGCATTACTCGAGTTGGCCGACTGGCTGTGCACGATCACCCGCACGGCTTGATCGGCCTGATTCCGCTCGATCATCTAGAAGAACAGGTCGTATAGCCTGACTTCCGCTACCGGAAGGTCCTCTTCAATCCTCGCAGTCAAACGACAAAGGGGCTGCGATATACTGTATCTTAAGAAGTGATTGCTTCATATGTTATGTACTCCGTACACATATTGTTCGTTTTTTGTTTGAACATCTAAATATTCTGAGTCGTACTGAAAACTTCTTGTACTCTACATCGTTAATTAATTATATGGAACGGCAGCAACAAGACAGAAGGAAGCGTATGTCATGGTAACACGCCATGCTACATATAACAAACCATCTACAGGACAACATGGACCATCCATATCTTTATTAGTTCCATAGACATTGAAATTAATATACTAGAATATAGCGAATGCGCATGTTCCTTCCAAAGCGAACATGATTGGTCTGACAATCAGTACAGTTAGGTCAAAACAAAAAAGTTCTGTCTTTCGGGCAACCCGAACCAACCTAGCGAAACCATCCACCCTACCATAAAGTTTTTAGATTGCTTTCCTCGAATTCTGATTTTGTCAGATTTTTAATTGTTCAAGGAATATAAGCGTGATGAACTAGACCATCCGTGTCGAAAAGGCGCTTTATATTTTTAACTACGTATTCTGGATCTCTTCATGGATGAATAGTATTGCCGGCTAGGTGTTTGTCATTCGTTTGGCGTTTATGGCTAGACTTAAACAAGAGGGCCATGATGGCACAAATGGCTCACCTGAGTACTGGCAATGACGAAGACCTTACTATTGTGGCAGGTTTGACGAAATGTTATTTAAAGCATGTGTGCCATAATGGTCTTAAAACTATCTGATTAACTGTCATATTTATTTAACTCCCCAGCTTACCCTTGCATATCAAAATCAAACAATAAAACTCATGGACATAAACAGGTACGGACTGTACTTTCATGAAAAAATCTGAAGAATACACAAATGGGTTTGATAAGTCTGCTTAATTTCTTGATGTGATATCATGTCTGGGTGGTGCTGCTACTTTCCTTTTGCTTATGGTTCTCAGATCATGTTTCTTGACAGTCTGTTTTGGAACTTTTAAATTACCGGTACGTCAATGGCAGTTAGAGCAAATAGAGAAACCATCGATTTTGATGTCAACTGCTCAGGTGAGATAACAGGTAGGGCCAGTAGAATTACCATAAATGTTTTTTTCTGATATCTTCTTTTTCAGTAAAATGTTTGGTTATCCACATTAAATCTGTCAGTCGTTTGATAAAAAAATGAAAACATATGTTTTACCAATAACTCAGACAGTCTTTAACAAATTTTGCCATGTGTACATTAGTTTATCAGTCAAGACAAATGCAGTTATAGTGTGTACAAGTTATGTGTTTGCAGACATAACCGTCTAAAGGTGAGAAATTGGCTAATATCTCATAACCCAAGACATTGTTAACCAGATCCGTCAGTTACGATTAAAAATTGTTACGAAGAAACATTGAATTTATTAAGGTAACAATGCTTGATACATTTCTGATGTCGTGTGAATATGTGCAAAAAACGAAATTTCAGGCAATGTTTAATCAGTTCGAAGATGTCATTGGTAAGTCAAAACTAAATTAACCTAATCTTTTGTTATCAAATCTTTTAAAATGATAGTATTTTAATAACTATACCCAATTATTGTAATTATATCGTTGGTAATGATAAACAGACTTCAATATTAGTTTCATCGAATCATATGTTCTAAACGAGCTCTACTACTAATATATCGCTGCAAAAGTTAACATATGCTGTATAAAAGCGAACTAATGTAGAAAAGAATACCACCTACAAACGCATTCCTGAGAAGATGGTGGTTCCACTTCACATGTCCTTTTTTTTGACACATTGTTCTTCAATATTACTAAACATCATGATACAGTCTTATGCAACTTAAAGTGCATGTGAATCGTGTGGCTGTTTAGTCTTGTTAAAGACTTGTGAAAAAATGTTCGTGCAGACTCAAACGTGTACACAACATACATAAACAGATACAGTTTTTCTTAAACCTTTGCACATACACAGATCATTAATATACTGAAATTAACACATACCCTCAAATATGATTATCGTATACGTTTGTGAAATATTTGGTACCTGATGAACCTTTCTCACCATTGTATAAAAATAGAATGCGGTATATCGGCGTATTTCTTCTTGTTCTGCAATGCGTTCTTGTACATAATAAAAGCTAAATGAAACCACAGAACCATCAGCAGGAGAGAAAGCCTTTTCAACATCCTCCAGCTGGTCCTTTATTTTAGGCAAGTCACCAATTGTCAGTACAACGTTATAGAATACGCACAACACAACACAAAACATAAAATGATTTAAACTGGGCTCACCGCCCAGGTACGGTCCATGCAAGGCACTGGGGGTTTAAATACGAGGGTTGTCCAAAAAAAGCGTATAATTTGTAAAAACAAGGAATAATTTCATGCTGTTATTTGTCTTAGCATGTGCACATGTAATACATGTATCTTTTACATCTGCAAAATGAATTTATATCCGTTTCATCATATTTATATATATAAAAGTACAACACAAAACATAAATTGAATTATACTGGACTCACCGCCCAGGTTCGGTCTTTGCAAAGCATAGGGAGTTAAGTTATAAGGCATGGCGAGCATCACACTTTGCCCAGAATTACAATACATATTAAAGCTTTTTATGCTTATAATCCCTTTATTGCAATCATTTTATATTCTTCTGTATCGTCTTAAAAGATACCGGGTGATTTAATCCTAACAGACATATGCGTATGTACAAATGATCTGCAACCGCTTTGCACATGTATACTTATATCGTATATATGTGCTGTATTTATCTTAGAGTATGTCAGAAGAAGTGCTTTGGGCGTTAAAATAGGATACGGTTGCCTTTAATTATATCTCCAACTAACACGTAAAAATGTAATTAAATATATGTATTTGTCTGAGAAAAGGCCAGTAAAGATGGCTGAATTTAATCAGTCTAAAGTGCATCAGTAAATAGAGCAACATGTATTCCAGGAAAGATAATAAACGGACCGCGTGCTCTTATCTATAGCCATAAGACAAGTAAAACTACGTCGGTATTGTGATTTGAAATAATTATACAGTTTAAAGAAATAAAATAAATTACATATGTACGTATGTTATGCATATATCTTAGCAAATTCTTTAAATAATTGAAATATTAATATTACAAAAGTTACGGTTGCGAATCGAGTTAAACACGACAGGTAGATACGTACTTTATATGTACTAAAGCATATTATATTATTGTACTTTGTTTAGACATACATATAAAATGTAACACAAAGGTCGACCTTCACAGCGTTCACCTAACGGCAAAAAACAACAGTTTGTATTAACTTAATCATTGTGCAAAAATATATCTAACAAGACACTGAAACATCAAGGGCATGCATAAGATAACGAGTGAGAGCTAGGGTTGAATGCACATAAAACTGGATTCACAAGGGGCAGGAGCTGACATTACTTTTTTCCATATGGACTGCAAGGTTAATGTGGATGAGTACGATTTCTATAATAAATATTTATTTTTGTCGATGAGCTGACATGAATGGTTAAAGTGGGTGAGTTCGTTTTCTATATGATATGAAGTACCAAAGCATTTTTAATGATAACAACATATTAGAGAGATTACATAGTTACTTGAATACCACCGTCAACTTATCGTGTAATACGTATAATGTGAATTATTAAAAAAGCGCAATATACTATACTTTATTGGCCTTTAGCATAAAATGTTCTTCGGACTTAAAGACCATTTTTATTTGCAATTTATGACAATTAAACAATTAACGACAATGCATTCAATACAACACACATTTCAGGTTGCAAGTTAATTTGCTTAAATCTTTGCATATACAATCTCTCTTTTATCGCATGATATTGAACGGTGAAGTGCGCTGTGGTATTTCTGCAACCTCACAAACCGCACTTTCGTTCGGAATGTGATAATTTATACGTCTATAGAAAGTATGTGTCTGATCCTGTATCACACATATAAATTATGTTTTATTTTATTTAATTTAAATTATTCAAGACGAAAATAATTAATATAAAAACAGATAATAAGAACGACTACAATTAAAAATATATATGCACATGGTCACATGACATTCTGTTTGCATAAAAGTACTGGTATGCGTAATCCTAGATATTGAATTGTTAACAAAGCAATTTGTTTACACAGCCTTGATATTTCAACAGCTAAGTATCCATATAGTGTATGAGGTATGCCCATTATACTGATTAATTTCATACGTCCTGCTCATCAAATGTTGATTGAATTCTATAAGCTCCATAACATTTCTAAATGAATTACGAATATGTACGAACGATTATGTCGGTATAAAGGTTAATAACTGCTTAAAAAAAACATCAATATATTAGTTACGTAAATCAGTGTTATTTTCATTTGTTGTCAAGGTCTTGCCCGCTACTGACCTACATTGTCATTTGATGTTACCTGGTTGTGTGAAGTCATACTTTTAGACGAAAACCTGATGGTATGCTCATATATATATATATTGATAAGCTTGTATTACTTAATTGTATATTATACATTTAATTATTCAAGTATTTGATGGTGTGTCATATTCAAAAGGTATCTGTACACATAAATCATCCAATTTATTTTCTAGAGAAAATGCGGAGGAATGTGCTATATTAATTTTAAACACTGATAGTGTCATGACTAAAGCGTATGATATTATTTTAAAACACCATAAAATCAATTGTTGAATCAAAACTTGTTTCCAAGGCTGGTGCATTTCTGGCATCAGTAATCTACCCTGACAGCAGTGATATCTGGTTTGCGAAGGATATCAAATAAAGGTCAGACAGACAGATTGTAATTGCAATAGACAGAAAAATATCGACCTAGTATATAATTCAAACTGTGCAATGGACGCTGCTCAGACATATTGAGCTGAAAAAAAAATTTAACTTGATGGGAATCCAAAATCAAAACATATATTTGAAATAAGAACCACGATATTTGTTTTCTTTGAAATAACATTTTGCAAATAAACCAAATGTGCATAGAGTTATGTTTGGCGTGATTTTTGACACTTAATTTGGTCGCAAATAACAGTATGAAAACAACGAATTGGCTTGTATAAGATTGATACATTAAAACAATACAATGAGCCAGTCATTACAGTGGTGTTATGTTAAGTTCATTCAATTGGGAGAGATCAGAAGCTGGCATATGACATGGTCACAAACAATTATTACATCTAATTGTACCGAACTAAAACATGACAGAAAAAAATTGAAAGTACGACGTTTTATTACGGAGTGCAAGAAATTGCACTGCACGACTGGCTTTGGCAGTTACCCATCCGTCATAACGGAGTCAGTTACTGTGAGACACAATCAATCATCGACCTGTGTGTCTAGCATAAATGCATACCACATATTCATGGCAACGTTATTTGATCACAGACTGACTGAATTTTGTTAGACAGTTTTGGTATTGCTTGTAAGCTAACCAAACTCTGAAGACACTCTCAAATATATTTTGGCACGTGTTTTGTTTTTCATTAAATACAAATGTTCAAACCTACGGCAGCACTCCAGAATTAAAGGAAGATCGTAAGACATAACCCAGACACCGTTAATGAACACTAGTACTCACCACGTAATTAGACGACTGATCTCCTTATCTTAAAAATATTGAAATAACATTCGGTAAGTTACTACGATGGTTACATTCTTAATGGCGTGTGTATATGTACACACACGTAGTTGTTTTACGTACATTTAATTATTTACCTATCGCATTTTGAACACAAAACGTGGGATCCCACGTGGAATTTTGCGCAAAAGTAATTAAAGCCCACTGATTAGTTCTCGACAGTTGAATTTTTAAGTATACTAAATATAATAACTATAAATATGTTATTAATTACAGTCATATTTACATTACAGAGCAATTATTTTTTTTAATTAACATTGTATTTACCCAGTATACCGCGATTCTCGAATAAGCCTGAACTGTAAAACACGATCACGGTTATCGCTGATTATGCCGTTGCATATCATCGCAAAACTGGCATACCAAATTTAATTACATCTAGAAAGTGAACATGCTGTGTATTAACGAAAAACTGCACATAGGCATATACCATTTCAGAGCTGAAGCTGGTACAAGCTCGCATGCCATAAGGTTTTGGTTTGACTCACTAGACTTCAATTCCACACCAGATAAGGTCGGAGAGTTAGCAAAAGCATGTGATTAAGTCATGAAAAACAGGCTGAGGTGTCTGATATAAATCATAATTATATCAACGAATTCAAATTGGCTGATCATTGTCTGAATTTAAACATAATTATGCTCCAAATATAAACCCAATGGGGCATATCAATAACACTCAATTCTTAAATCTGAGAAGGATAATATATACAGTAATCTTGTATTATCGTGATTTGCCTTTTGTGGCCATGTATGGTCTTAAATTAAATGCATTTCCTATTTCAACATCTGCGTTGAAAACATGGCACAACAACAGTGAAACAAAACTACCATCTGATGGTGGAGAAGTACAAAATACAAAACGAAATTATATTAACATGATCAGAAATCATACATATCAATTAACCGATGCTTATGAATATGATGAAATCTTACGAATTTAAACTACACGTTCCCTAACGCAGACAATAACGGGCTTCTTCTTAATTAATCTTGATATCAAAAATAATATTGTGGCTATGTTAACGTGTACATTTGAACATTAACCAATACGTTGTAACATGCCTCAGCGTCACAGAAACAGTTTACAACATCTCAACGTCATAATGAGAATTGTCAAAAAATTCTAAACATGCTATTTTAACTCCACGGCAAAATAATTGTTAGGTAGTGTTGTTAGTTTTGCTCGTTTGGGTCTTCAAAGTACACCATTACACGAAGAAGTCGTCTGCTTATCAAAAACGAAAAGTAATTTATAGTTTGTAATCATGCTCAGTGTGATAAGCAGATATTGACACGGTTTGTTCCAATTGTAAATATGTGGGCATGGAAATGTGAAAACAAATTGCTTTGTTACTTTGATATTTTTTTTTTTGATGAGAATTGTCAAAAAATTCTAAACATGCTATTTTAACTCCACGGCAAAATAATTGTTAGGTAGTGTTGTTAGTTTTGCTCTAACATTAGGTTCTTATGTTAGAGAGTATTTGTCATTTTAAAAGTAGACATGTTGAATTTACATATTTATTATTATATTGACATTAGAAAGTACATATATTTCTAGCTATGTCATACCCTTATGGACTAGAAAATATATCGTGCAATCAAATCTAGGCTATTAACCAATAAGATTATATCTGTGCACATTCTGAATAACCTGCAAAAGTGTTGCTCGTATTGTCCTCTCGTACTCAAGTACAAGGAACACATTTATATCAAGCATCGTATTCGAGTTCTAGGCAATTACACTGATCATTATATTGGACCCTAAATAAACGAATTACATTTGCCAAAGCTCTAGCATTATGTTCACATTTCATTTTGATGTCTTATTTTAAATGCAAAATGTTGTAGTGAAAAACTAATAGTTTATATGTGACTGGGAAGTGCTGAAAAATGCAACAAAGTTACTATTTATGACATAGTTTTTATTATTTTATTGAACAACGACCTACACCCGCAGACATCCCGACCCAAATGAAATAGACTTAGACAAATGAAACAAACATCCAACTTTAATGCTGTAATGACTGGAGATCACGCTCTATGTGCTACAAATTTAAAGGTCAGTAAAACTATCACTACCTGCTTACCTTAAAATTATTTTCCGAAAGTGTATATAAATTGTATATAATAAATATTAATTACAAAGCATTCAGAACAAAATTAGATTTTCATTCATTATACGATTTATTGTTATAAATATCTTGTAATTATTTAACGCCTGTTAGCTAATTTGGCCGTTACAGTTTTGAAAAAAAATATGTTTGTGCGAACGAAAGTTTATTGTCATATGTTACTGAGAGCAAATTACAATAACGCGACGATCTTAAGCCAAGAATATGTATTGCAAAAGCCCTGAACAAAACTATTAGACACACAGGAAGCAAATGCTGTCACTGCGGAGTCAGGTAATGCAAAAACAAAAACCAAAATAAAATCCACACAGGTATCTGCAATGTCGACAAATTAATGACGATGGTACGATGTTAGAAACTGTTCTACAAATGATATAAATATTGATGTTGCAATAAAAATTAATTTGAAAGGACGAATGTATCATTAATTTTCCCCATGAACCAGTTTGCATTGTACAAATGTCGACAGGACTTTAAGTGCCAATGTGTGAAACGTCCCATGTTGTGTCGACCAAAGCAATTAATTTGGCTGATGGATTGTTTGGCAAAGGTTTAGAACAGCTAACAGCAATGATGATGTCCTGTACAATATAATTATCATAGTGTGTATTGCAGAAACAAGCATTTCCGTACTACAACGCATTTATAGATACCCATTTTTCAGACGGGTAGATTAAGTGTACATGCAAAGCTCTGTTACATTGCTGTATCGAAAATTGAATTGAACAATAATAGCTATTCTTCTGAAGAGCGGATTGTGTCATCTACTTGCAAATATCTGTTTTATACATTTCTTTATCGAAAAAATTGAATTGAACAACTATACC
The DNA here is from genome assembly GCA_027627225.1 of Congeria kusceri. Lineage (NCBI taxonomy): Eukaryota > Metazoa > Mollusca > Bivalvia > Myida > Dreissenidae > Congeria > Congeria kusceri. The sequence goes on from CM051024.1 coordinate 99,931,428, forward strand.
TATTTTGGAAGGCAGACTGTGTAATTTACATGCAAATTTCTGTTACATTGCTTCGAAAATTGCATTGAACAACGATACCTTGAAAGGCGGATTTTGTCATCTACATGCAAGGTAGATGTTTTGTTTATGAACTTGGCTTTATTTACGTTCCAAAGTATATACTTATTCCATTATATTTTGGTAACTGTCATAAACTGTTGTCCCGAGGTGTCAGATGTAATTTTGGAATAGTTCAAATAAACCGATAGGCCGAGGAAAATAAATATCACATCTCTTACAATTAGGGGCAAGCGTTTGGACTGTTTCAAAAACGCTCATGGAATAATTGTTTTATTACCATACTTCCTGTTATTACCAAAATCTCTTTTTTTTAAATAATCGTAGCGTGCGATTACATTCCAAACAAATACTTAATTTTATTGAGCTGCCCTCGAGAATTTTCCCTTGTTTTTCGGGGAGAAAGATCAAGATAAACTTAATTTTCATTCAAGCAATAATACTTCAAATCATGCTTTTTAAGACGGGTCCATATCTTTTGTTTGTTTTTCTCAATTTCGTTCGGAATGTGATATAATTCATACAGCAGCAGCTAGTATGCGAAACTTCGCAGATTTGGGCTTTATGCTGTATCATACATGTAAATTATGTTTTTATTTAATTTTATTTACATTAACTAAGACTTCAATAAAGTATATAAATTTTCTTTCGAACAATAATACTTCAAATCATGATTTTTAAGACGGGTCCATGTCTTAAAACATCTGATATAAAACATTCAATAGGACTGAATACAATTGAATTACATTATTTAATTATATCACTGTCATGACATTGCACTGAGGTTGCAGAATATTATGTGCAATCCTAACATTTTAAGTTTCTCTCCTGATGATGTCTCTGGTGTTTCATTATTCCTATATTTAATATGTCAACAGTAAAATGCCCACGTAGTGTCGTACGTCCATTACACTGATTAATTTCATACGTCCTCATCCTCAAATGTTTACTGATTTTCATGCGCTGCGAGAACTTTTCTAAATGAAAGAAAGAACGTATCCTATTGCCCATATACACAGTTTTAACTGCATATAAATCTATTAATAGATAGGGGCTGAAGAGCATAGATATTGACAATATGTTTATTGTTGTAACACAGAGACGTCAAGCACTTTTGTGTTCATTGTTTATCAATGTATTGGGGTATTACCCGCAACTGAAAAGCGTCCCCTTAGGATACGCTGATTTCAATGCAGTTAGTTGGTCACGTGATTATGTAACGTCATGCTTTTAATTAAAGAAACATGATGACATGCTCATTTTGTTTGATAAAATCTCATTACTTTAAAGTATATTACACAATTAAATAGTGAAGTCTTTCGGATTGAGGCACATTGAAAGTAGCTATATAAAAAATCATCAAATTTATGTTCTAGAGAAAAGAAGATGAATGTGCTATATTAATTATAAACACTGATAGTGTCATGGGTAAAGCATAGGATATTATTTTAGAACACCATGAACTAAAGATCAATTGTTGATTCAAAACTTGTGTCCAAGGCTAGTGCAATTCTGGCAACAGTAATCTACACTGGCAGCAGTGATATCTATTTTAAGAAGGATATCAAATTAGGCTCAGACAGACAGATTGTAATTGCAACAGACAGACAAATATCGACCTAGTATATTATTCAAGCAGTGCAATGGACGCTGCTTAGACGTATTGAGATGAAATAAATATTGTAGGCAATCCAAAATTGTAACTTATAATAATTAGAACACTATATTTATTTTCTTTACAAATGTCTATTTTTGCAAATTAACCCAATACGCATAGAGTTATGATTGAAGTGATTAAAATGACAATTAATTTGGTTGCACATAATCATTTGAAACATGATTAAAATCAACGAATGGAATTGTATTCGTCGTAGGATTGTTAACAGCAAAACGTTTAAAATGAGCTAATCACGAGGATGTTCTATGAAGTTCATTTACGACAGAGAGAGACAAAAAAGCAGCCACATGACATGGTCACAATCACACATTACATCTAATTGGACCGAACAAAAATTGCATGAACGTATTACGTTATATGTCGTTTATTGGAATAGATCTACAAGAAATTACATTGTGCGACTGACATTGGCAGCTGCCCATACGTCATCACCGAGTGTGTTATTGTGAGGTACAATCAATCATCGACCTGTTGTGTTCAGTATTCAAGGCAACGTTTTTCGTTCACAGACTGAATTACGATCGACTGTTTGGGTAAAGTTTGTATGTTAACCCAACTCTTAACATACTTTCAAATAAGTAGCGCGTGTTTTGTTTTTCATTACATACAAATCAGAGGCGTGCCCAGTTATACGCACGTGCGTACGCCTAGATAAAAAAAATCGAAAATTTAAATCTGCCAAAACTCTGTAAGATGAAATATCTTCTGGATTGTATGTCTTAATAAAAACTTGAATCTATGTAAACTTGTGAAAATCCCTGTTTTAAAATGCATGTAAATGCTGTGTTGAAATGAGATAGATAATAAGAAATACAACAATTCATGTTAAGCGTGTGACGTATATTCAAGCTAAGAAATGTTTAAACGGTTTTATACTACATGTATTACCCTCTAAACTGCATCTTCGCCACTGTTAAAAAGTCGTATCCTAGATTCAAACTCAGGCACGCCTCTGATACAAATGTACAAACCTACGGTAGCAATCCAGAATTAAAAAATCTTAAGACATAACCCACACACATATTTACATTACAGAGCAATATTTGTGAAATGTAATGTTGTATTTAACCAGTATTCTCCGATCCCCGATGAGCCTGAACTGTAAAATACGATACAAGGTTATCGCTGATTATGTCCTTGATCGCAAACGATAGATATAGTAAATGTAATTACATCTAGAAAGTGAAAATGCTGTATATTAACCAACAAATTGCAGATAGGCATAAACCATACCAAAGCTGAAGCTGGTACAAGCTCGCACGCCATGAGGTTTTTGTTTGACTCATTAGACAACACGTTCATCTCGAGGGTAACGGTCGATACAAAAACGTAAGCATGTTATTCATTGATCATAAAACAATCCAATTATATATTGCTTCAATTTTAATGTTTTATTTTCTAACTATGTATTATCGACATGGTTTCCGTGTGCATATTATTATAATGCCTGTTCTTTGGACAGAGTATTGAATACTTTTGGCGTCGCAATGGTGTTTTGTACAGGTTTGTATATGGTGTCAGCATTTTGATCAGGTCATACGTTCAAACAGTGCTCATGTATAGTGTTAAACTGACCCAAAAGCATCAAGTTGTGGTCCTACGTCTGAATCTCAATAGTACAATTCGTATAAATTACAACTGTATCAGTTCAATTAGGCCAAACCGATCTATACTGTGAATATCATTCGAGTGACGCACTTGGCAAGTTTTCTATTAATTCCAGAGTTATTTACACGCAATGCTGACAAAGCTGTTTACTCCTACATGTAGTAATTATTAACCAGGATCGATACCACGTGACTGTGTCAGTTTCACATCATCAGGGAATACAGTTAAGTATGGCGTCGGACTGGTTGATTGAATTGAAATGGATATAATTGCATTACCGTTAGTCGAAAATGTTTTAAAATATACATGTGTTTATGTGTTGTGTATAGCGTTTTATAGGCAAATTTTGTTAGTTGCCATAAGTATGAGACCATGTGTCTTTCAATAGGACTTGTACTACCACGGACGCAACAGGAGAAGTTACACAATTTGGTTTGAAAATATATTCTAATAATACATGTACATACAAATACTGGAAGTTGATATTATTTAGTAAATTGCCATATATCTACTTTTAGTTTCCCTTATTGTTAATTGGCAATTTATATCTTGCAAAAATGTTTTCTACTTTTAAACGTGATAAGGAACAACCAGTGTATGGCTTAAATTGTAACGCTATTGAAGTATTAATATATATTTCATACAATTAAGCTGTATAACAACACATGCACAAAAATAAGTCTTAACAAAACTGATTGTTTTGTAGCGATATAAATCCTGGATGAGAAATAAAAATGCAATTGTATTCAATGCAATGTTGTTTAGAAGTCCCTCCATTGTTTGCCATCAAGTAGACGAAATACACCTATTAAGTAGTTGTATTTAACATGATCAGAAAGCATACATCGTACCTTGAAATAAGACCAACAGCCCCTTTTGGTTTTCAAGGGATGATATATCAATTAACTTATGCGTACAACAGTTTAACCTATGCGTACAACAATGCATGAAATCTTTAAACTACTCGTCCCCTCAAGCAGACAATAAGATAGTTATCTATCTAGAATCTGAGCATGTTTGAACATTGACATATTAGGTTGTAACATGCCTCGTCATAAAAAGAAACAATTTACAACATGTTCATAATGCAAAAAAACGTTGTCAAAATCATTCAGAACATGATATTTCAACCGCACGGCACAGTAACGGTTAGGTAACTAGCTACAGCCGGTGTTGTAGTTAGTTTTGCTCTTTTGTGTCGTGTTTAAGTGTAGCACTTAACTTAAGCGTCGTAATAGCAACACAAAAAGAAAGGTTATTTATTCTTTGTAAATATGTTGAGTGTTATAAGCGGATCTTGACATGGTTTTTTGTTCCAAAGGTGAACATATGCACGTTCAAATGTGATACCAAATGTCTTTGTTACCTGGGTAATGGGCTCTGTAGGATAATATTTTTCACAGATCATATTTTTCACACGTCTGTGAAGAATAGGATCTCATTTGTCACATTTATAAGTGTGAAGAATGTGATTGGCCAAAAAGGGGGTATGCGTACGGATCACGTTTTTCACATATTTTATAGTGAAATTGTATCGCGACAATCGATGAAATCATTATTTCGGGGAATAATTATACAGTAATCATCATCATCATCATCATCATCATCGTCATCATCATCATTATCATCGCCATCGTGATCATAATTATTCTCATTATAGTTAACGTCATCATCAATATTATCATCACTATGAGAAATTAAGCCCTATTTAGGTGCTACTAATGTATGCATGCGCTTAACCGTTAGTCAATACGTTTGTACGGTCTAATAAAGAAATAGAAATACGTCCAAAGTAACTTACACCTTTTTATTGGGATATTAATCAATGCACGCATACGAACGTACGTACAAACAAACGTCCTGTTTTTGGATTATTAAAACCAAAATAACCATGCATATGTCCGCCCGAACTAGAATATACGTATACACGTTCGGTAATATAATGACCTTATTAGAACCCTCAGCACATGTTGGTACGTACGTTTGGACAGTACAGCAACGTTCCGTATCGTACTGTACCGTATCGTACGTACCTCTCGTATCGTGCCGTATCGTATCGTACTGTACATAACCGCACCGTACATAACCGTACCTCACCGTACCGTACCTTTCCATACCATAGCATAACAAACCATACCAAAAATGCCTTGCCATGCCATGCCTTACTATACCAAACCGTACCGTACTTGCCGTTTCGTACTTAATCGCCCGATACCGTGCCATACCATATCACACCATACCATGCATACCGTACCGTAAATCACCCCGATTTTTTGGGCACATACCGTGTGAAAAATAGGATTATGTTGTAACAAATTCACTTTTTTGAAAACTAGAAGTATGCGTGAAACATATGATTTGAGAGCATATCAAAAACTGGACTCGATCACAAATTTCACAGAAAATGTGAAGAATGAGATTGCGATGTGTGAAGAATGAGGTCCTATTTTCCACGCCTTTGAAAAATGAGATCCTATTTTTCACACGTGTGAAAAATATGATTTGTGAAAAATATGGCCCTACAGGGCTCTTAGATAGGAGATTTTGGAGCAGGAGAACAACATTGAAGCGTGACATGTAAAGTGTATTTAGGGTTTTGACAAGAGATGCACTAGTACGAACGTCGCATAATAATTTAAATATTTGTATTCGCGATGCCGAAAGTTTATTTCATAACAGATCAATTAAACATGTCCATAACATCAGATATAACGTCCATTACTATGTAGAAGTAACATACTTATAATTATGTGAACATATGGCCGCAAGTTGAATAAAAAAATCGTAACACATTTCGAGGCCAGAATACACAAAAAACAAAAGTCATTCATCTTTAAAATTTCATTTTCAATGCAATTAACCGTGATAAATACATGCATGTGAAATAAGCATATTTTATATGAATTTAAGTTGAACTTTTAATTTATATACCATACGTTAATAATTATTTCATTATTCCATTGCTCTATACACGTATATAACAAACTTAACACATGATTAATTATTTTAAGGAAGTACCATATAACTTTCGCGACGGCCAATTTTATGTTTCAAAGTCATAGTAAATAAAAAAACGCGACGATAGCATCCAAAGATATAATGGTTTTTGAACCTTATGTCTAATTACTACTATTGTACTACTACTACTACTACTACTACTACTACTACTACTACTACTACTACTACTACTACTTCTACTTCTACTTCTACTTCTACTTTAACTACTACTACTACTACTACTACTACTACTACTACTACTACTACTACTACTACTACTACTACTACTACTACTATTTCTATTGCTACTACTACTACTACTACTACTACTACTACTACTACTACTACTACTACTACTACTTCTACTACTTCTACTGCTAACAATAATACTAATACTAATAATAATAATAACATTCCTCATCTTCTTCTTCTTCTTTTTCTTTTTCTTATTTTTATTTTGTATTATCATTATTAGTATTATTATTATTATAATTATTATTTTATTTGTAATTATGTCATCCCATTCTAAACTGGAAACTATGTGATGCTACCAAAAGCAGGCAAATAGCTACACATCTGTGCTCTTATTCTCCTCTCGTACTTCAAGTGCAGATAACAAAGATTTATCAGGCATCGTACTCAAGTTCTAGGCAATTACACTGATCATTATCTTGGACCCATAACAAACGACTTAAAATCGCCATATATGGAACGCCAAAACTGCCTTTTGTTGAGAGAAACTGATATGTTTGGTTAGTTGGCATTTGGTTGAGTCAAGCTGGCATTAGGTTGAGTCAGATTGGCGCTATGTTGAGTCAAGTTGACTTTATGTTAAGTCAAGATGACATTAGGTTGAGTCAAGGTGGCATTATGTTGGGTCAAACTGGCATAAGGTGAAGTAAAAAAAGCATAAGGATGAATCTAGTTGGCATTCGGTTGAGTCAATTTGACATAAGGTTGAATCAAATTGACATTATGTTTGGTCAAATTGGCATTATGTTGGGTGAAAATGGCATTTCGTTTAGTCAAGATGGCATAAGGTTGAGTCAAATTTGCATTATGTTGGGTCAAGTTGACAAAAGATTGAGTCTATTTGGCATTAGGTTGAGTCAAGTTGGCATAATGTTCGGTCAAATTACATTAGGTTTAGTCAAGTTAACACTAGATTGAGTCAAATTGGCCTTATGTTGGGTCAAGTTATCATTAGGTTGTGTCAAGTTGACATACTGTTTGGTCAAGTTGGCATTAGGTTGATTCAGATTGGCATTATGTTGTGTTAAGTTGACATTGTGTTGGGTCAAGTTTGCTTTAGGTTGAGTCCAGTTTGCATTATATTGAGTCAAGTTGGTATTAGGTTGGGTCAAATTTGCATTATTGACATAAGGTTGAGATAAGGTTGAGTCAAGTTGACATTATGTTTTGTCAAGTTGGCATCAGATTGAGTCAATTCATTTTGATTCGTTAAAAAACATGGCTGCCAGGGGGCGGGGCAGTTTTCCTTATATGGCTATATGGAAAACTTCAACAATCTTCCTGTCTGAAACCACTGGTTGGATTTTAAAATAATTTCACTGAATTGTTCCTTGTGTGAACCTCTACCAAATTCATTGAAATCATTTTGATTTGTTAAAACACTTGACCTCCAGGGGGCGGGGCAGTTTTCCTTATATGGCTATATTGAAAAATTAAAAAATCTTTATTGTCTGAAACCACTGGCTGGATTTCAAAATAATTTCACAGAAATGTTCCTAGGGTGACCCTCTACCAAATTCATTGAAATAATTTTGATTCGTTAAAAAACATGACCCCTAGGGGGCCGGGCTGTTTTCCGTATATGGCTATATTAAAAACTTCAAAAATTGTCTTCACTGTAACCACTGGTTGGATTTCAAAATAATTTCACAGAAATGTTCCTTCGGCCCCCCTCTACTAAATTCCTTCAAATCATTTTGATTTGCTAAAAAACATGGCCCCCAGGGGGCGGGGAAGTTTTTCTTATATGGCTAATATTCAAAACTTCAAAAATCTTCTCGTCTGAAACCACTGTCTGGATTTAAATATAATTTCACAGAAATGTTTCTTGGGTGACCCTTTATCAAATTCCTTTAAATCATTTTCATATAATTTTGATATATTAAGAACATTTAAGGCCAGATTGGTGGGGAAATTACACTTTCTAAAACATCAACTTTGGCAATATTCTTCTCAAGAACAGCTTATAAAGTACTTGAAGCTTACATATTTCTGTACATTCATATATTGTTTGTTTACATAACATTACTTGTATTTATTAAAACCTTTCATATTTAGAAATAAATAAGAATCCCAAAAGATTTACATTGTTAATATAAAACATGTTGTTGTTTTAAACATTTTCCAATTCATCGTGATTGCTTAATAATTTTGAGAGTTTATATTGTTTTTAAGACAATTGCTTTACCACTGGCCTGTTTGTTCTATGAACCGAACATAAGGACCATACCACTGAACAGTGCATTATATTGACCGAAGGTTTTATAAGCGGAACGCAACATTAAAATACACTGACTTGACATAAAGTAAATACCACTCAACATATCATACGTGTGGCTTAACATAATGCCAACTTGACTAAATCCAATGTCAATTTGACCCAGCATAATGACAACTTGACTCTACCAAATTGCTTTTTGACACAACAAAACGCCAACTTGACTCAACCTAATGTCATCTTGACTCAGCTTAATGCCAAATAGACTCAATCATATGTCAACTGGACCTAACATTATGCCAGTTTGACTCAACTTAATGCCATAGTGACTAAACATAATGCCATCTTGACCCAACATTATGTAAAATTGACTAAACATAATGCCAATCTGACCCAACACAATCCTAACTTGACTCAACATAATGAAAACTGGACTCAACCTTAAGCAAACTTGACCCAACATAATGTCAACTTGACTCAAAATAATGCCAGCTTGACTCAACCAAATGGCAACTAATCAAACATCAGTTTCTCTCAACAAAAGGCAGTTTTGGCGTTCCATAGACATGGATTTAGCGTTGTGCTCTGTTTGGAATAAACATGAAAAGGTTGTAGAGAAAAATGGAAAGTTAATATATTTGATATGGAAAGTGTTGGAAAATGCAAACAAAGTTACTATTCATGATAAAATAAAATTTAAACCCAAGATAACTGAAGTAAACATCCAAAAGATTTAACACTGTAATGATTGGGGATCAGGGTCCATTAGCAAAAACGTTAATGGTCAGTTAAACTACAATGACCTGGCAAGTTTAAAAGAACGTTCTTTTTCCAATACTGTTATATTAATTACAAATTATTCCATATAAACGCCAAATTTCATTCCTTATAATTTTTCGTGTTAGAAATATCTTGTTCGAATTTTAACAGCTGTTAGCTTACAAGTTTGGAATTTAATCAATCGAACAACTGATTTTCGTACATTAGTTAATTTTCAAATATAACTAAGAACACGTTAAAATATTGCACGATGGTAGGAAGACAAAAACATCCATTGCAGTTTCGTCTACGAAACGAAAATCCTGAACAAAACGAGGCGTGTATGACACAAGTATTTGTAATCAAACGTGCAACAAAGCACCAAAGTATTCCCCAAAGGCATATGTCATTTGCACAAATTAATGATGAAGACAATAAGATGTTTGAAAATGTTGTACAAATGTTATCATGTAATATTTCTGATGCAATAACAATTAATTTCAACGTACAAATATATTATTGATTATCCCCATGTAACAATTTCGTACATTACGAATGCCGACAGGACTTTATGCGCCAATGTGTGAAACGTCAAATGTTGTTTCAAACAAAGCAATTAATTTGGCTGATGGATTGTTTGGCAAAGGTTTAGAACAGCCGACCGCAATGATGTTGTTCATTACTGGCAGTGTATATCGAACATGTATCCCTTGTCAAAAAGCTCTGTTAAAATGCATTGTTAGGGCAAAAAAGATTATGTAGCAATGCATTATCAGTGAATAAAAAATTATTTCAATAGCTAGCTCAAAGACACAAAATGTGGTTGTTTGTATTTGTTCTGAAATGAAACGGGATGCCTGTGATGTTTCGTGTGATGTATTTATTGTCAATTTTCGACTAGATTATATTTTATTTTTATTAATGGGACGTGTCGTGAGAACCCGGGCATTAATGCATGTGCAGTCCGCACAGGCTAATTCAGGGCGACACTTTCCGCTTGTATGGTGTTTTCTGTTTTAAGGAAGTCTCTTCTAATTATAAATCCACTGTAGGCGGAAAGTGTCGTCCCGGATTAGCCTGTGCGGACTGAACATGCTAATCCGGGACGTACACTTTACGCACATGAATTAAGCCCGGGTTTCCCACGACACGCCTAAAATCTATTTAACATTATAAGTGTAATAATTATATTTTTTATATTTATATTTTTAAAATGTGACGTCACGTTAACGTTTGGACAAACAGGTGGTGAATATGCTAATAAAACATCAAAGCCAGCCGTGTTTATATTTGTTTTGAACATATATTTCCCAACGGGGTTATTATCTTAAGGCAATTGTACACAAACATAGAATGTCATTAGCTTCCGCAAGGCAATAAGTTTTTTTTCCTAATTATACAGTGAACAAGAACACATAAAAAAGCAAATAACATTTTTACACCATTTATTATGTTAATGTTTTACATTCTTTCCCAATATGAATGTATTTGATGTCCTCGCGAAGTGCCAGGATAAAATGTTTTTATAACAAATACATGTTTAAGACGATGCTTTATTGTTTCATGAAATGATATTTGTTACTTGCCGCTTGCGGCTTCAAACACACACTCACTAGCGGATCCAGGGGGGGTGGGGGGGGGGGGCATTTTTTTCGCTTGCTCAGTTGTTTTTTAAGATACTAATAAATTTCAGTAAATTATACCTGACCTAGTCCGCCTTCTTCGATTTCTTACGTACAGCGGAGCACCTGCGCCAAAGTTCGGCAAAAAGATAAACTGTACACAATGGATATATACCTTTATTTGTGGATAATATGTTTTCTTTTATAAATTCATATATTACATAAAGATGTGAGACGCAATACTTCGTTGGCATGGGATATCGCCTAAAATACATTGATACTTTTCGAATAAATAGTAGTAAGAATTAAAGTCGAAATTCAAGTCAACTTTCGAGATTAAACAGTTTTGTTTCCATAAATAGTTCCCAAAAATCTAAATCGACAAACTTTTTTGTTCAATGTCCTATTAGCAACCACGCTTTATGCATTCATACGAAAGATATAACGTGATAAAGTAGAGGGATGTCCACAACATTGCATCCAATTCCTGGCGATTTCATACTTTTCCCGGCACCGGAAGATTGACACTAAGTCGGCATCACTTGCCTTATTAGTTCACAAGGCAATCATACGACTATCTTTCAAAATATTGTGTGTAAAAACATGTTCGTCTGTCTGTCCGTTGATAGTTTCGATAAAAACACAACAACAGTGAATAGCACATTTGAAGACGATTGATGAGCATAACTGTAAACATGTGAGTTATTTAATGGCATTCACTTCAAAAAGAGACCATAACACTTCGGTAAATGAATAGTACAAATAATTTTCGATGCTTGTGTGTTTGAATTTAGCTACGGATTGTACATGTTTAAAGATGTTCCTGATGTATACAACATTGAATGTCAAGGAATGATGATGATGATGATGCTGATGTGCAAAAATGTATTATATATCTTTGATACGGATCTGAAGCTCATCACTGCAGAACCTAACACCTAACCCGAAATCCCGGACCGCCCTTGACACTTATGTGTTGACACTGTGTCTTTTTTTATATGACTTTATTCTTAAAGAACACCAATTCATTTTAAATAGGATCTTTCTTCAGATCAAACCATCTGGCACAATATTATAAACGACATAATGGACAGGGTTTCAACATGTTCTGTCACGTTTTAAATTTGCCAATATTCTTGCAATTCTTGCAAACGTTCGACCAACTGGTCTTATTACCTTCCACCAAGGCGTTTACGACTGTTACGGCGTTGGTTTGTTTGTGGGCAACTTTACTCAAATAGTTCAGAATTATTAAATTAACTAACATGGTGAATAGTAATAAAACAGCTGTCTCAGGACAGAGCGCTCGACTATTCGACCGCTTTGTCAGAGTTATGGGCCTTTATCACTACACAATGTGGAATAATTCTGCAAAAATGCTGGTCACAATTGAATATCTGTAGTAGTTACAGAGATATGTACTTGTTGCAGTCAAACCGTGACCTGAATTTTCAGAGTTATGGGCCTTGGTCAGGGACCTTATATAATGACCCTAAAGGCATGTGTGCAGTTTCACGATATGCTCAACTTCACTAGGTACTACTAAATCTGGTGAAAGTTTCGTCTAATTTCACCAGTGGTTATGTAAAACACGCGCAGACAAGGTATGTTATGTGAAAAAATTCAAAGGGCCATAACTCCCGCGACCACGATATGCCGAAGATTTGTTCAATTACATTTTGTATTGATCAATCCTGTGAAGTTTCTTCCATATCCAACCAGGGGTTACGGAGAACAAGCGCAGAAAAGGTCTCTTAGGTGAACAAATTCAAAGGGCCATTACTCCGCCCAAAATCCGCCGACCACGACATGCCGAAGATATGCGCAACAAAACTTGGTACTAATCAATCCTGTGAAATTTCGTATAAATTCAACCAGGGGTTACCGAGAACAAGCGCAGTCAAGGTCTGTTATGTGAAAAACTTCAAAGGGCAATGACTCTGCCCGAAATCCTTCGACCACGACATGCCGACCATATGCACAACCAGACTTGGTATTCATCAATCCTGTGAAATTTTGTCAAAATCCGACCATGGGGTTACGGAAAACAAGCGCAGACAAGGTACGTTATGTGAAAAACTTCAAAGGGCCATAACTCATCCAAAAATCCGCCGACCACGACATGTCGACGATATGCACCACTAGACTTGGTACTGATCAATACAGCGATGTTTCTTCAAAATCCGACCAGGGGTTACGGAGAACAAGCGCAGACAAACATGATTCACCTGTCCAAATATCCAGACCGACATCCATCTTTCCAGCACAAAATCAATACGTCTCCCTTCCCATTATGTGGTGGGAGACATAACCACGGATTTGACACTCGGATTTATTTGTCTTGTTTTAAACAAAGGTAGTCCTGAACTTATAAAGGAAAAATCCAATGACCAAATCTTTTATGTTTAAACGAACATAAAGGTGAGAGACGGATTTATGGTGAAAATAATAGCTTATAAAAATAATAACAACAACAACAAATAACCTGAAAACAAAACAAACTTATTTTATAACTTAGTTTATTTTGTTATTAATAGTTTAACAGGTTAACAATAATCAACAACTTCTTGTATAACTTACAGTTTATTTAGTTATTAATAGCTTAACATATTTACAAGAATCAACTTATATCGTAGATAACATAATACATACTCAAAGCAATACCTCATTGCTCAAAAAGAACAGTGAAAGGAATGGACAAAAACAGTAACTATTTCTTACACATTCATCAACAACTAAAACATTTGGCATCACTTGTTGTAAACATACCAGTATTTTAATTCAGGAAAGCAACATTTCATTAGTAATGAATGCAAGTCTTTGAACCTATTTGTCTCATATATTAATAGCCATGCACATACAAAAATGGTCAAATGTCACATTATTATTCATAAACTATTAAATGATAATTCAAAGAAATAAAAGTAAAAACAATATAAAATGTATATGTAGATAATATTTCAATCATAACAAGTCAAAAACAGATCACCATCGAAAACTGCATATGCCCTATCAGAAAACATTTATAACAAAAGAAAGTACAAACAGCAATGAAAGCTAATGATCTACAAAACATATATTATGGTATGATCAACAAATATGTTTACTTGCATGTACATGCAGCATTTGTATACTTGTATACTTATTAAGTAAACTATAAATACAGCAGGTGTGACTCTAAATGATGAAGTAAAAGTTGAGAAAGGAAATTTTGAAAAACAGCTAAAACCCCTAACAATTTTTTCAAAGCTGGTCTGTTTAACACACATCAACGACTTTGCATATGATATTTGTCAATGAAAAAAACGAGCAAAGAGGTATATTCTTATGCCTGAATTATTTAAACACACTAAATATGAGGCGTGTCATGGGAAATCCGGGCTTACTGCATGTGCACACGTTGTCGTCCCGGATTAGCCTGTGCAGTTTGCACAGGCTAATCCGGGATGACACTTTATGCACATGCATGTAGCCCGGTTTTCCCAGGACACGCCTCATTACTAGAAAGCTAACCCAGAGCTTTGGTCCTAATACTAAGCATTTCATCAGCAGACTAAAGGATTAGCATACAGGGTATTAACACTGTGCAATGATAATAAGGTCGCGGTGGCGTAGTGGATATGGTGTCCGCCTAGCGATCGGGAGGTCCCGGGTTCGATCCCCTCCCGGGGAGCGTTCTCAAGATCTCCCCCAAAAGACACCAAGTACTGGTTCTACCCAGGAAACGGACTCGAGAATGTCTCTAATAAGCCTAAGGCTTTCGATGCAATCGAGCTTAAATAAATAGGTTTACACTAATGATAATAAGGCCAACAACAAAATTGTGTGCGTCCGGCAACGGTCTCAAACAAGTTAGGTAGGATTGGGATTGAGTTGTATTGTTTTTATTTACAACTTTTTTTTAAAGACACATTTTGGTAAAAAAAACCACTGAATTATCTAAAATCTGCCGAATATGGATTTAACGGAAAACAGTCATCACTAAAAAGTTGAGGGTCGGACGGTTTTCGCTAGGTACGGTTGGTTTGCCCGAAATACAGAATTTTGTTTTTGGCCTAAGGTGTCTGAGATTCTATTATTTGTTTAGTATATAAAAGCTTAAATAACAATTCAAATACATTGTTTATAAGTGTCAAATTCTATATAATAATGATACTTCTCATATGACCAAATAAATGACTGTATGATATTAAAGCAGCTAACAAAAACGAGATTTAACATTGTTAAATAAATAACTTTGCATAGTCACAGTGTAGTATAGCTCGAACAAATTGACCTGACACTCATCAACTCTGTTAGCATTATTAAACGCTTTAATTCTTTCCTATATTTATAAAAGTAATCAGTTATTTGCATAGTCGCAGTGTAGTATAGCTCGAACAAATTGACCTGACACTCATCAACTCTGTTAGCATTATTAAACGCTTTAATTCTTTCCTATATTTATAAAAGTAATCAGTTATTTGCATAGTCGCAGTGTAGTATAGCTCGAACAAATTGACCTGACACTCATCAACTCTGTGAGCATTATTAAACGCTTTAATTCTTTCCTATATTTATAAAAGTAATCAGTTATTTTGAGAATTGCTGCTTGCGAATTAAATTCGTAACAGTTATTAGTGACAGATACACGTAGGTCTGTATAGCATAAAAGCTATCCCGAGTATTTTCATGTCATTGCCAAACATTAAGGAATAAGCCAAACAATGGCCAATCTGCTAGTTCAACATTAAATGTTGGATGCAAAAATGTTTAAAAACGTAAGTGTGAATGGTTCACTTTTTAAGTATCGACAGTACTCATCAGTGTCTTTACTCAATTCATTACAGTAGCTAAAAATGTGGTCAATTATATTCATTTTATGACATGAGTTGCACATTGATTTCAATTCTTTATGCAATTCTCAACTGTAGTTGATACAGAGTTCACAGTCTTCCATACAATAGTTACAACTGTGTTAAACTGTGTAACATTTGGGGTTTTTTGTTGTTGTTTTATTTTATTTTATTTTTAATTTTTTTTTTTTTTTAACATCTATTTAACATTCTGTGTTTAATTCCTGACAGTAATTTAATTTCAAAGGTATATTCATATCTACTGCAGACTCGTATATCAAAATATTCACAAGCACAAGTCCATTATTTTATCACGAAGTTATCCTTTCATCACATGGAAAAAACTTCAGTTTGGAGAGTTTTTCCAAAATCTCTGCTTCTGATGGCTCCTTCAAATTTGGTCTGAAAAAAAGACACACACCAGAAATTCAATATATCTGGAATAATATTAACTACACTTTTAGATGGCAAATACAATGAATAAATGGATTTAATAGCAAAAACCAATTTTACATATAATATTGAAAATTCTAACCTTTGTAAAGGTTAGCTTAGATTTTATTCCCAGCTTTTTGCATTTTCCAGCAAGGTTATAATAAATAAGTGTGTACAATGTATTGATTATTGGTATACTGGGTGATAGTTTATCATATGATTCAATCTTTTTGCATTTTCCAGCAAGGTTATAATAAAAAAGGCTTTGATAGTATTGCAAGCAATACAGGAGTCGCCCTACCGGTGAAAACCCCTACTAATTAAACATTGTACAATACCGTCAAATCGCCCTTTATCTGTCGATGTACAAAGTTTCATATTCAAATGCCATTTGTCACTGCAGTATTAAGTTGTTGTTTTTTCATCTTAGTAACATTGACCAGACATTCAAGTTACTTTTTGAGTTATTGCAGTACTAAACTGACAGAGGGCAATCATACAGTCCATTCTGTGTACCAAGTTTCATGATCATATGTTATGTTCTTTTTAAATTATTACAGTATTAAGTTTATTTCTATTTTAAGTAACAGTCACGTGACCAGACCTTTGACCTCTAGTGAAAAATAAAAGGTCATGATAATCTTCACATTGCCACATTGCCGTTTATATGTATACCCAGTTTCATCGAAATAAGTTCAGTACTTTTTGAGTTATTGCAGGAACCAGGTTTTGGGGAGGGACAGACAGACGGACAGATAAACATACGGACAAACAGATAGAGAGACACACAGACGGATGGCAAACCTATAGTTCAATCTTGGTACCAAGTTTCATGGTCATATCTTATGCACTTTTCGATTTATAACAGTATTTAGTTTATTTCTATTTTAAGTAACAGTCATGTGACCTTTGACCTCTGGTGAAAAATAAAAGGTCCTGCATAATCCTCACATTGCCATTTATATGTATACCAAGTTTCATCAAAATATCTTCTGAATGACTTGTTGAGTTATCGCAGGATCCAGTTTGTTTTAGTTTATTTTTATTTTTAGTAACAGTCACGTGACCTTTGACCTCTGTTGAAAAATAAAAGGTCGTGCATAATACTCACATTGCCGTTTATATGATAGTTTGATAGTTTATTTCTAATACTTTAGGCATCATGCCCATGGATATACATTGATACACATCTATCAAATAAATACAATGCATCGGTCAATAGCATACAGGTTCACATACATAAACATATATTTATAATGTCAATAAAACGTGTATAAATTCACAGGGCAATATTTTCTATGCATATTAAATAATGTCATAAATAACTTTTCTGCAAATACTTACACATAGTATAAAAAGTTGTCTTGGCAATACAATTAATACGTAAATCTTTACATGATATTTATAATTGTTTTGGAGAGACACTTCAATCGTAATATAATTGTGTTCTTAATTGAAAGGCCTTAAAAATATAAGTTGCAAGCCTTCTAACAGTCGATTCGTTTGTCAATAATGTATATATGTATAAATCTATATGTATACCAAGTTTCATCGAAGTATCTTCAGTACTTTTTGAGTGATCGCAGGAACAATATTTTGCGGACGGACTGCGTGATGGACGGACGGACGGACGGAGGGCCAACCTATAGTCCCCTCCAGTGAAACACCGCTAGGGGACTAATAAGTGTGTAGAATGTATTGATTATTGGTATACTGGGTGATAGTTTATTATATGATTCAATCTATACATGTATGATAGATACTGTATGGCAAGATTATTACAGTAAAACTTCATTTACTAGCATCAATAACCCAAATACATAAGAAACATGTAAATGGATCAAACCAAAAAGTTCTAGCGAAATTGTTCATACCCCCGGTATCTCTGCATTTAAAATGTCAGTTATGTGAAGTATACTAAAACTTCTTAGTGACTATTTTCCACTTCTCAGTATGGAAACCTTGATAACTTTGAAAACATTTAAAACGGTGCGACCTCGAGTTAAGTAAGTTTTACTATATGAGGTATGTAGTGGGAAAACCGAGCTTAATGCATGTGCGTAAAGTGTCGTCCCGGATTAGCCTGTGCAGGCCAGGATGGCACTTTCCGACTACAGTGGATTTATGTTTAGAAGAGACTTCCTTGAAACAGAAAATACCATAAAAGCAGAAGGCGGACTGCACAGGCTGATCTACGACGACACTTTACGCAAACGCATTAAGCCCAGTTTTCCTATGACACCCCTCATATATTATATCTGCAATGTACAAACCTGAATATATCATGAACAGTGAGAGTCTTGATGTGGAGAGTAGTGGTCAGAGATCTGGTGCTGTCCTGCTGCCCGTGGGACCTCGCATTTCGCTGATTGGCAGGGTCATAGAAACGATCCCACTTCATTATGAAATTCTGTAATCAAAGGTACATGAATCTGAAAACATTATGCTGAGAGGTCCCACAATGACTTACAAATTATATCACTTATAAAATGAAACTTTATCAAAATACAAATACCTTTACAAGTTAACTAGTGCACATTTTCAAATGGCAATCAGGGCTGGTATTTATAAAGAATCTTAGTCGAAAATTAAGAAAAATCTTAAAATTCTCAAATTTAATTATTGGATTTTCTGACAAAGTAATCCATTTCTGGAAGATTTTGACACTTAATTTGCAATATAATTCAAAGCGTATTAATATCTAGCATTAGTCATGCAAATGTTCCAAAGCATAGTGTTTTAAACACAAATACTAATTTTGACTTATGTTCAACTTAAGTTAAGAATGGTTTAAGAATCTTTATTGCCAAACGGGAGAATGAGCATGTATGCACAGAAGGCTGATAGGCCCTTTCGGCTTTCAATGGACGAATTATGTGATACAAATAAGGAATGACTGAAAGTGCAGTCATGTTTTACAATAATTTTCCCTGTTGCAAAATAGCAAAACCGTATAAACAATTATTCACTAATTTCATCTATTTTTGCTTAACTTTTTGAAGACATATAAACAAATGAATTATAACTATTTAATATAAATGATAACCGAGTTTGAACTAAACTTTGAACCTACATGTATACCATATATTTTGTACTACTGAGTCTGTTCAACACATGTTTATAACATGAACAACAACACTAAAATTTCTTAAATGTACATGTGTATCAGTATTGACACACATTGCATTATTTAATAAAATACATTTCCAACGAGCAAATATTTACCAGTATCAAATGTTGTTATTTACCTCCAATATCAAGGCAGTAAAGAGATTCAGTATCAATATTACACTCGACAGCCACCAAACAATAAAGTATAAATAAGACCATCTGAAACAGAACAAAGATGACCAGCTAAAAACAGCAAAAACATTATCAAAGTGACTTCAGTTCTTACAGTCAATAAAATAGGAAAAGTGGATAATACCATCAACGAGAGCTGTATCAATACTGCACGCTTAACTATTCATACCTCTTTATCTGAGTTGTGGACCTTGGTCAGTGACAATATATAATGACCTGGAAGACATGTCTGAAGCTTGAATTGAATATCTGTAGTAGTTACAGAGATATGAACTTGTTGCACGAAATCTTAACCCGAATTTTGTAAATACAAAAAGGACCATAATTCTGCTAAATTGCAGATCAGAGTTATGGGCCCCGGTCAGTTACCTTACATAATGACCTTAAAGACATGTCTGAAATTTCAACTGAATGTCTGTAGTAGTTACAGAGATATGTACTTGCAAGCAAACATTAACCTTAATTTTCTAAGTACAAAAAGGGGCATAATTCTGCTAAACTGCAGGTCAGAGTTATGGGCCTTGGTCATTGACCTTACATAATGACCCTTAAGACATGTGTGTCAATTGAACATCAGTAGTACTTACTGAGATATGAACTTGTTGCATGCAAACCATAACCAGAGCATTACGGCGACGCTGATGCCGACGAATGGGTGAGTAACTCAGACTATTTGGTGAATAGTTGAGCTAACAAGAGCTATCGGAAGACACTGCACTCGACCTTTCTTGTGCTTGTCAGATTGTCAGAGTTTCTGGCATTTTCACTAAAACAAACTGTATAGTAGAGGCCAATTAAACAAAATTAATTTCTTTCTCGAGTTACTGAGTGGAAGCATTTCACTGAATTTCAAAACATTGACCTTGACCGAACTAACCCCATATGCAATCTCATGCAATGTCTCGTTATACAGTTTCTATAAATTTAATTTAATTAAAATATTCCAATTTGTTATAAAGCAGATTTTTTTTCTATTTTTAGTAACAATGACCTTGACCTTGACCCCACCCAACCCACCACAAATGCTCCAGAGTAAAGTGTTGCTTTAGGGTATTTAAGAATCAAGATTGATTCTCAAGTTAGAGAGTGGAAATCAAAAGTTGACGCTGTCATTTCATCCACTTAAAATGTGTAAAAATGCCCATAATTTTGACAAATTTCAAACTAGAGTTATCAAAATTGGCCAATGAGTGCATTTTAATATAAGGAATAAGTGTGCTAAGTTTGAATGAAATCCCTCAAGCAATTCCTGAGAAACCAGCTTACTGAAAAACTTAAACCTGTCCATATAGCTTATATGTAAAATTTGTAAAAAAGGCCCATAATTTTGACAAATTTCAAACTAGAGTTACCAAACTTGGCCTATAGGTTCATTTTAATGTGGAGAATCAATGTTTCAAGTTTGAATGAAATCACTCAAGCCATTCCTGAGAAACTAGCTTACCGAAAAACTTTAACCTAGCTTGGACGCCGAAGCCAACGCTGAGGCAAGTAGAATAGCTTGAATTTTCTTTGAAAAGTCGAGCTAAAAGTGCAGCAGAAAAGCATAAAATGTGCAGCCAAAAACAGCAATGTATGCTCTTGTTTAGTGTTGAAAATGTGCTTTGCATTATCATAATGCTGAGGGCAATACATTTGGTAGAGTTCAAGGAGAAATATGCATGAAATAGTAGATATTTATGGTATTTATAAAATGATCAATGCAGATTTAGTGCCTTTGATTAATTTAAAGTACTGTATAAAATTCATACAGAATGACACATACAATTTAAGATAACAAAATATTTTACAAGTTACTCAAGACTATGTCATGCCTTACTTGGTCGTGTATTTTCCATATGCATAAAGGAACACCTGCCAGTTGTTCACAACCATGACATTCCAGAGAACCACGAGGGAGGCCTGCAATCACCATGGAAACATCATGTACAGCATCTAAGCTTTTAAGTGTACAGTGTGATTTATATGTATATTTGTTTTTTACAATGTATTTTCGAATATTGCATTTACAGCATTCATGTTAATCAAAGTTATAGTAAAGACATAATACACGAATATGCTGTAAATACACACAATGATGAAATAGTGAATGAAAGATGATAATATGATAAAAATGGAATGAGTAACAGTGGTATGTTTATTTGAAAACATATATTGTTTTATGCTTTGCTAACCTCTTATTAATGATCAAGGGTTATTTTGACCTAATGCATTATTATTACGCCATCATTTTTAACAATTATCGAGTACGAAGTGATTTAATTGAGTAATTGAAATAATGTTACCCCATTAACATTAATTGATTGTTAAAAATACCTAAATTGAGTAAAACTGTACCACACTAATTTCATCAACACACCTACCATTTTACAACTATGCATGAATGGTGTGATGAAAATTCTACAGGTCATTTGTCACATAAAGCTCAAACACTCATACTTTTCACTATATGACTTTCAGTTAAACATTGACTAATATCTTTACGCAATCTGTTTGGCATTTTTGAGTATTCAGCATATGAACTGAGTTTTGTCACTCATTAAGTTTTAATTTAATTGAGTATATGGGGTTTCAGATTTGGGTATTTACACAAATACCTATCTTATCTGTTGCTCTCATTATACGCCTGTATTTTATATCGAAACAAATAAAGGATTTTCTCTGATATGACAAAAGACTGTGTATTAATTGTGGCCTTTTATAAAGTGCAACTAATCTTATTTTGTACAAAATAAATTTCCAGTAATGATATACATGTAAAATGCTAAATTACATCGTAACTGACTTTTGTTTGTCTTGTTTCCAAAACAGTTGAGTTAAAAATCAATAATACGTTTTATACAGTCAAGAAAATATGGATGCTTATTAAGTGATACAAATTAATGATTATTCTGTTTTAATATCAAATAAATAAAGAAATGAAAATAAAACATTCAGTACTAACAGCAAAGTCATCAAAGTTGTTTGCCCAGTAGTCCAACTGCTCGAAGCTACCACATTCCAAGTTGGCGTTCTGCAACACAGACGTGTTAGCACTGAAAAAGAGAAGTATATAAACATTTATCTTACGTCGTACAGAATACTCGCTTTTCATTGGTTTAGCCGGGTCATGTGCTGACCGAGTATTATTCCATACTATGTCAGTAGCAGTTAATATCCAGTCAGTAAAATCATTCTTTCACGAAAATCAACAAGATGAAGTAATTATGCTCCTTATGTTTTCTTTATTCCACAGAGTTACATATAGCATTTCATCAATGCTGGCATAATGATGTCAAAAAGAATGGTACTCTGTAAGATAAATTTGTTACATGACTTCTTACTGACCCCGTACCGTGTCAGTAAGAAGCCATGCAACTAAAATTATCCAAACTCCAGACTTTTATTGAAGAAACAAACCCAGATTTAACTTCATTTACTCCACCACTGTGGAACAAAGCTAACATGTGTAGTGTGATGATGTCATTTTTTTTATTTTTGTGACATCAGTTTAAATGAGATAAATAGAATACTATGTAAGTGTTAAATAAAGGTAAGTTTATCTTCTCGACATGAACTTGAGAACCACTCCAAAAGGAAAGTAGTTCAGGATTTCTAAGCTTCAGAGGATAAACTTATCACAGTTCAACAATAACCTAGTAATGTGGCGCCTCATGGGAAAACCGGACTTAATGCATGTGCGTAAAGTGTCATCACGGATTAGCCTGTGCAGTCCGCACAGGCTAATCCAGGATGGCACTTTCCGCCTACAGTGGATTTATGTTTAGAAGAGACTCCCTAGAAACAGAAAATACCATAAAAGTGGAAAGCGCTGTCCCGGATTAGCCTGTGCGGACTGCACAGGCTAATCCGGGAAGACACTTTATGCACATGCATTAAGACCGGTTTTCCCACGACGCTCCTCTAATGTAACATTTGGTCACAGTTTGTATTCTGGCATTACCACAGAACGTTAACATTTCAACTTTTCATAACCTACTTTCACCTTGTTCAAAAAGAAAATATGCATAGAAATCACCTGACATAAGTAATTATTGTAACTAACAATGTTAATGTAGTCATATATACTGAACCAAAAAAGAAAATTTTGCTAAGTATGTAAGATAATTTTTTAATGTTTGAATAGATTTGGCTGAAATGTTCTGTTTGTAGCATAAGTTTGAATAGATTTGGCTGAAATGTTCCGTTTGTAGCATAAGTTTGAATAGATTTGGCTGAAATGTTCCGTTTGTAGCATAAGTTTGAATAGATTTGGCTGAAATGTTCCGTTTGTAGCATAAGTTTGAATAGATTTGGCTGAAATGTTATGTTTGTAGCATAAGTTTGAATAGATTTGGCTGAAATGTTCTGTTTGTAGCATAAGTTTGAATAGATTTGGCTGAAATGTTCTGTTTGTAGCAAAAGTTTGAATAGATTTGGCTGAAATGTTCTGTTTGTAGCATAAGTTTGAATAGATTTGGCTGAAATGTTCTGTTTGTAGCAAACGTTTGAATAGATTTGGCTGAAATGTTCTGTTTGTAGCAAAAGTTTGAATATATTTGGCTGAAATGTTCTGTTTGTCGCAAAAGTTTGAATAGATTTGGCTGAAATGTTCTGTTTGTAGCAAAAGTTTGAATATATTTGGCTGAAATGTTCTGTTTGTAGCATAAGTTTTTCTTAGGACTCTACTGGGATAAACTGGTTGATTCCGCCAAGTATAACGATTTTACAATAACCATGTGTATTTATTGTGTACATCTCTTACATAACCATGACAATTTGGCATGTACTTTATGAAAGTTTTGTTTTTTGGTTCAGTATATTAAAAACGATTAGCATATAACTGTGTACCAGACTGCGTGCACGGTTTTCTCCTTTTGAAACTAAGCATCTATTCAAATAATACAAATATATAGTGGATATTTTTGGCTTATTTCAGTGTAAGATTGTATTTCATTTCACAAAGTTTCATAGTGTTATATTTTATATGAACACTAGTGAAATAAAATACTATCTTTCACCGAAATCAACACATTTTCTTTTAATTTGATGCTTTTTTCCAATGTTGTTTACATTTTAAATGGGTTAACTGGAAAATTTTGCGGGACTAATAACGTAATGATGTCAAAATAATGACGTCATTTGACAATTTTGGGTTCACCTTTTCATTTACTGAATTAAATAGGGAACCAGCGTGAAACAGTGAAAATAACTAGAGTGGTAATTTTCACTGTTTTAAAACAGTGAATTACCAATTTAATTTCACTGATATTTCTCTATAAATCACTGGAAAGCATAAAATAAGTAAGTTGAACTTGATCACAAAGAATTTAAATTGTCCTGGGCTTCCTGCAAGTAGGTGATTTTGTTGACTGATAACATCACTCTCCATGGTAACAATGCTTTCCATCTTCACTGATAGTTAATTACCGGAAAGATTTATACAAGTCAGCAAGAAATTTTCCTACCCTGTAGTGTTTACAGGTGTGTATGTTATCTTTCCTTCAAACAATTCCATTCCCAGCATCGCAAAGAAGTAGTATATCGCCTGACAAAAGATAAAACAGTGATACCAAAATACCTAACAAAATAAATACAATGTATTGGCCATTTTCATACTTTATATATGTTTGAATAAGGCCTACATGTCCAAAAAGGTCATATAAACAATAGAAACCAAACCTTTTACAACCATAACTAAAATGGTCAGTCTATTTAAAATAATCTTAAACAAAAAGCACAATACAATATGTTTAGTTAAATGTTTGTGACCACAAAAGTTTTACCTGAATATGTTTTCATTAACCATTTGTTCTTGAAAATTTCAATAGACTGACAATAAGAGATATCAAAGAACATTATGACAATGTCTCTATGATGATTTTGCCAATACTGAAGTTCTTTATTAAATCTGTTCATTTTAAAGTTTCAACATATACATGTAATAGACAAGTTACACATGCTAAATTGAATTTTACTTACAACCAGAATTCCTCCAAAAGACCTCAAGTTCTTCACAAGGTCCAGAAGGGTGTGTGCTACAATGGCCATGGCCTGAAACATGTGTATACCACTGCTATCAATTGTGTTAAATACAGAAGTTTAAATAGTTCTATAATTGTATATTAATAAGGCATTCATGGTTATGTTATCAAAATTTACATAAAAGCTTTAATATTGACTATAAAATAATCCATAGAAACGTGAGCATGATTTTAATAGAAACATTTCCCAAGTTATTGTTTATTTCAAATACATTATTTACTCGTCCAGTCTAGCTGCATACTTAGGTTGGGTTAATTTTATGACCGAGATGACCATGAATTGGCAAACATAAGCAACATTTTGCAATGGTTTTCTGGACAATCCAAGTGACAATAAGTGTTGCTATGGTAACCTAAATTTTTATGGGACCTTAAGAACATTTGTTGCTAAGGTTGCTATGGTTACCTTTATGTGCCAGATGACCCAAAGAGCTTTGTGTTGCTATGGTAACACTAATATGTCCCATGACTCTGAGATTTTAGTGTTGCTAAGGTTACCTTAATGTGCCAGATGACCCTGAGAACTCTGAACATAATTAAAATGTTGATCAGCCGGACCGTGTTCCACAGGATGGTGTTATCATGTGTCTCTGATTCACTGAAATGTTCAAATAAAACTTAACAATGGGAAGAACAAACAAACTTGTATGTCGAAAATGATTAAATACGAAGCATTAGAGAAAAACCATTAACAAATCACTACCTGGTATACCGGAAATAATGGTTTTTAACAAGTTTGATATTATATGCACTTCACAAACAGGCAGAGAAAACTTAAAATGACTATTAGTTCAAAACATTTTTTATATTAAAGATGGGAATATAGATGACACAAATTATATACAAAACAGTCTTCATCAAGAAAATTACATGTAAATGTAAGTGTCCCATATACATAAAAATTGGTCAGTATATAATTCCTTGATTTCTTTAAAAACAACAATTTTGTTGGTACCTGATTTCGTGGATTTCAAAATTTGGAAAAAAAATTGAATGCTAAAATTTACTTTCCTATATTAAATATATCTAAATCGATAGGTAGTCGTTGGCAACCTGCATGCAGCAGATCACGTGATCCGATAATCTCCGCTGACAACTTGTCAATTAGCCACATGTGTACAGTGGTATATCTCTGTGGCAGATAATTGTTTGATCACAACGATTAAACTGCCCTTATTGACCCCAACCATTAATACGTATCTAATTGACATTTTCGTCGTTATAACGATATCTGCACAAGTGGCCCCGATCGAGAGATAACAATGTGTATAATAACAGCCTTAAACATTGCGGTGTGGACAAATTCAATTGATTGTTATACGCCTCTCAACGTTAATTGACCGTAATTGGCATACATCTACAAATTGTAAGTAAGTACCTAAAATATTTCTCAAAAATATATGACTGCACCGGTACAACTGGATACGTTTCGGATATTGGTAACATTCATACGTTAAATGTATGAAATTTCGTTGGGAAAATTCGTACCCCATGAATAATAATGGTTTTACAGTATTATATGGCTACATGCGTCAACAGAAATTAAAAGGCATAATGAATGAAACACCATCGTAAGTATTATGATATTATACTTGCCAGACAAAAACAACAATCATTTCTAACACAGTTGTATTTACCTGAAGAAAGGAAAGCCGTAGATTGACACTGTGACAATCTCACTGATCTGAAACATGAAGTAGCCATCTGTATTTGTCAGGATTGAGACAGAGGTGCTGTGCTATATTATAGATACAGCCTGAACATTGTGTGAACATAGGTGCAGTTGCACACGTATTTAGAAACCTTAAGAAAGGCCAGCTTATAAACGATTCTAAAATGACACGCGCACAGTTTTCTATAGGCAAAGAACAACATTCACCGTTGTTAAACTAACAATACACAACACGAAAAAAAAAGTTCCGAAACTGTAAAATAAAGTTCGCATTGTAATTCCAGGTCATGTTAGAATCGAAATAATTTTCGCATTATCTTTGTTTATCTTTGTTTATCGGCTTAAAAACACGGATTTATCATTCTGATGCAGTATATCCCACTCGGGCTAAGACCGTTGTTGTTTAATTGCTATGAATCAGAACTCCAAATCGTTGTTTATTAGCTGATAAACAACTCTTAATTACGAATTATTTCTTAAATTACACAAAATACTATTACTATTACAGCACATAATTGTCAAATAATTACATGTACTAGGATGCTGCATATTTTCTTTGAAACTCATTAAAAGTAATGACCTCGGCCATACAACATATTAAACAAAAAATTCTGGTTCATTCTGAGTTCTACTAAATTTCAATTGCAAACTGCCTGGCATACCAGTAGATGTATTGATGAAGTCAATAATAATACTATAGGTCTCGAACTAGTGCAAGAACATGTAAGAATTCAACCAGCATCTCAACTAAATACAGTCGAAGTCCTTTGGACCATGGAAAAAAGTTCC
Source organism: Congeria kusceri (assembly GCA_027627225.1). Taxonomy (NCBI): domain Eukaryota; kingdom Metazoa; phylum Mollusca; class Bivalvia; order Myida; family Dreissenidae; genus Congeria; species Congeria kusceri. The sequence goes on from CM051024.1 coordinate 99,959,676, forward strand.
AAACAGGAAAGTTCGAAAAAGCAATGTTCCAACCTCCGCACAGAGATCTGACTGGTTCCAAGCATATCTCTATTCGAATCAATGCCATGAAAACAAACCACATGAAGATGATCGATTCAAATCTTCGACAATATTAATTATGGTTTTAATTAGTTATTTTCTTTCATTGTTTGTAAACACCATTTGTTACACACAATTATTAAACTCTACAGTTTACCCACTTAATGCTAATTATTTACCCACGCGTCAGTCATCACTTGGTAAACCTGAGAACAATGGAAGGTGTGAAAACTTAACCGAGCCACGACTGCAAATTCATCACACCTTTGACTGGCTTAGGTGCAACTTCGAAATAAACAACTGATGATTACGTGTGAAAAAGGCAGTTGGGACCGGAATTTTAGTTCAAAATGGAGATGAATTCGAAATAGGCAACTTCGAATTAATGATTGTTATTTTAGTTAAATAAAGAAGGAAAAAATCTGGACCGAAAAAATAGTTCGAAATAGCGATTAATGATCGAAATAGTGGCGTTCAACTGTATCCAATTATTGTTCGTACTGAGAACCTTACATGTTTAAAGTACCACCATTTAGCAACGACCTTTGACCAGGAATTTCAAATTAAAGAGCCATATCTACCATGCCTATTTGAAATCCTACTAATTTTGGGTATATTATTTTATGTCAAGAAGGAAAAGTTGCTAATGTCCGCTTTTTTTAATTTTTCCAATTGAAATATCCCAAACATTTGATACACACATCAGCAAATTGACATTGTTACGAACAATGTGCAAAATATGCTTGTGTGACGTTTATGAATTATTGTATCAACATACCATCTTTATATGCATTTACATGATATTGAATAAAAAAAAGAAGGAAAAGTTGTCTCACCAAAAGAATGGTAACAATGGTTCCATCATAGATGTTTGCCCAGTTGTAGCGATAGCGTCTGAATCCCATACATGCCACCATCGAACATTGTTCTATCACGTAGTAGATGATAAACAGGAAATTGATAATCTGAAAACAACACATTGTTAAAAAAAAAAAAAATGTACATGCATATTAATACTAGTTCACAGCATATGTTATATAATGTAAAATCACTTAGTATTAAGCACTGGATGCTATTCGAAAGAAGTGTTACTTACAACACAGGAGGGTTTCCCAATTCTTTTTGTGGTGGCTATAAATTCATTAAAGGTGGCATACAAACATCATTTCAAACTGCAATGAGCAAAAATGTATGAAATGTTCTGGCACTTTGTCTACATTTGGTCCACATGGTAAACCTTACAAAAAGCTATGCTTCAGCTTTCCAAAAACTGGTATTTGCATGCATAACTATATCAAGATAATGCTAAAAGAACAAGAGCTGTCGGAGGACAGCGCGCTCTACTTTTCGTGTGCTTGTCCGAGTTACTGGTTTTTTTTTCTAAAACAAGAAACATGGAAATTTCATGAAAATCAAATTTTTCGAACGAAATGCATTAAAGTCAGCACATCAATAAAATTGTTAGTAATGGTGAACTTGACCTCGACCCCACCAACCCCATATCCAATCCCAAGCGAGGTCTCGATATAAGGTATCTATTTATAAAGTTTCATTAAAATAGCTCAATGTGTTCTCAAGCTGTTGAGCGAAAACCATTTTTTATTTTTAATAACGGTGACCTCGACTTTGACCCCACCCACCCTAGATGCAATCCCAAGCGAGGTCTCAATATAAGGTATCTATTAAGTTTTTTCATTAAAATATCTCAATGCATTCTCAAGTTATCGAGCAGAAACCATTTTTCTATTTCTAATAACAGTGACGTTGACCCCACCCACCCCATATGGAATCCAAAGCGAGGTCTCAATATAAGGTATCTATGTATTAAGTTTCATTAAAATACCTCAATGCGTTCTCAAGTTATTGAGCGGAAACATTTATATATTTTTAGTAACAGTGACCTTGACCCCACCCACCCCATATGCAATTCCAAGCGAGGTCTTGATATAAGGTATCTATATATAAAGTTTTGTTAAATATATATAAGGTATGTATGTATAAAGAGTTATTAAATATCTCAAGGGTACTCAAGTTATTGAGCGATAAGGGTTTTTCTATTTTTCGTAACAGTGACCTTGACCTTCACCCACCCACCCCATATGCAATCCCAAAAGAGGTCTTGATATAAGGTATATATGCATAAAGAGTTAATAAAATATCTCAATACGTACTCAAGTTATTGAGCGGAAACCGTTTTTCAATTTTTAGTAACAGTGACCTTGACCTTGACCCCACCCACCCCATATGCAATCCCAAGTGAGGTCTCGCTATAAGGCATCTATGTTTGAAGTTTCATTACAATAGCTTAATCTGTTCTTGAGTTAGAAAGTGGAAAGGAACAGTTGAGAAACTTGCTTACCGAAAAACTTAAACCTGTCCATATAGCTTATATGTAAAATTTCTAAGTGTAAAAAGGCCCATAATTTTGACAACTTTCAAATTAGAGTTACCAATCTTGGCCTATCGATTCATTTTAATGTGGGGAATAGATGTTTTAAGTCTGAATGAAATCCCTCAAGCCATTCCTGAGAAACTAGCTAACCAAAAAACTTTAACCTAGCTCGGACGGCGACGCTGGGGTTAGTAGAATAGCTTGCCTTTTCTTCGAAAAGTCGAGCTAAAAATCAAGTTACAGATGATAAACTAAAATTGGCAATAACAAGGGGGACAACTCTCAATATGTTTTCCAAAAAAAAAATCAAGTTACTGAGGGAGACCCTCAACTTATGGTATAATATGCATGCTGATCAATTGAGACTTAATGCTTGTGTGTAAAGTGTCGTCCCGGATTAGCCTGTGCAGTCCGCACAGGCTGATCCAGGACGGCACTTTCCATCTCCAGTGGATTTATGTTTAGAAGAGACTTCCTTGAAACAAAAAATACCATAAAACCGGAAAGAGCCATCTTGGATTAGCCTGTGCCTTCTGCACAGGCTAATCCGGGACGACATTTTACGCACAAGCATTTAGCCCGGTTTTCCCACAACACACATCAATTCTTTTTTTCTATTAATTCTCGATGAAGGCTTAAAACACTACTGTTATTATTAAGGGAGACAACTCACTCTGAGAGCTGATTTACTGGACATCAAGGACTCGTCATATTCTGTAGCCAGCTCAAACTGAAATGCAAAACATGCATGTATTTAGTGAAATAAGGCAATGTATAATACAGCTTATTGCAAATGCTTAAGCTAAATCTTGTGACTGACAGATGACCATTGGTTACCTAACCCTGTCTACAAAGTTATATACCTGCCAAACACTGTTTACATAATATACTTGTTTTTACAATACATCTTCGACAAACATAGTTCTGACTTTCTAAATAGTGAAAAGCATTGTCATATTCTGCTAATAAATCAATTGCTTGACTTATACAAACACTACCTGGGCTCCACGTGGCTAAAAAATGTCACTGGCCAAGTAATTACTACCTTGACATTATAGGTATTTTTTTATAGGATTTTCAAAAAAAAAATTGTATCCTAACAAAATTTACTTAAGTCAAATGTGCAAATTTGTAGCCACTGCTGATTCTGCGAACCGTAGCAGTAGCACTGAATGTGTTTATTTATATAATATTAGTAGTATTATACAGACATGTTCAGCACAATGTTTTCCTAAGACCAAAACAGGAAGTTCTGCAAAAAAAAGGAAAATAACTTACAATTGTTTAGAAATCACTATTTCATCTTACCGATATCAATATCACGTTGACGAGAGCAATGAAGTTGCCAAAGAAGCTGAAGTATCTGTGACACACCATCTTCTGTATCCGTAGCAACCAGGGGCGACCTTGAATCAACCGAAGCTCCGGCTTCTATTTATGTAAATAATTAGCAACTTAAAAATCAAGCACATGACCCATTAACATTTGACTTTTGAAAGTCATTTTTCGAAAAATAAATAGTATACGCAACTTTTTCAATAACGATAGACATAGACACATAAAGTATATACATGAAGTTTTACATTACAGAGCAATGGAAAACTTTGTCAATCTTTTCTATTCAGACGCTCTCTATGTCAATCTTTTCTATTCAGATGCTCTCTATGTCAATCTGTTCTATTCAGACGCTCTCTATGTCAATCTTTTCTATTCAGACGCTCTCTATGTCAATCTTTTCTATTCAGACGCTCTCTATGTCAATCTTTTTTATTCAGATGCTCTCTATGTAAATCTTTTCTATTCAGACGCTCTCTATGTCAATCTTTTCTATTCAGATGCTGTCTATGTCAATCTTTTCTATTCAGACGCTCTCTAAATTTTCATCTCAAAATTCATGAGCATACAGAGGTGTATTAAATGGCCATCAACAGAATTTCTCACAAAAGTACAGACAAATTGCGTTGTTTATTCAAGCTTCACAGTTACCGTACATTAACTGGAGAAAATCTGTATCTTCAAACATTCAGAGTACCCTTATACAACTGACTGATCTGGGTTTGCCACGAGTGGTTTTAACTCCTCCCCAGCTATTGTTAAAGGATTAATTTCCATTCATTAAATATTATAAGCATTAACATGTGCATTGTGAATATCACAAAAATTGTGCACATGCTCTTTAGTTTAACCTCTAAACACGTGATATCCAAGTGCGATGATTGGATAATATTGGAGATTAATTTGAATATGGTACAGCTTTTTGATACGAGTTTGTTGTTAATCAAGACAATAGATATAGACTTTAATGAATAATCTTTAATTTTAGAATCGTGCATTGTATAAAAAGAACTGTCGACAAAAGTGGTTGGGGAAAGAAATTAAAGTCTGGTTTTGTACATGAATAAGTCGCATTGTTGCTGAGAATCCTGTTGTATTTGAAGTAAATGTACTTAAACAAAATTATCTGGCCAAAAAATCCACAAAAACGGTTACAAAGCACTATATATTAAACATTTTATCTTTTCTCAATTAATCGATTGCCGGAATTCAAAGTCCGCTATCGCAATTACAAATCTTAGCGCGACGCTTATTTGACTCCAGTAGATTATCGGCCCATCACTAGTGTTTACTGCCCCAATGGCTGATAAAAAAAATGCAGAAATAAAATATGAGAAAAATACAGCCCCAAATACCTCTTTCTTGTTCTTATCCATTTCCATCATGCGTAACACGGACAGGAAGTTGTTCCAGGTCAGAATCTGTTCTGGTGAGAAACCACTTGCGATTGTCTGAAATGCCACACATGCACAAACTTACATGTAAGTCAGCATACATGTACATAACAACTTTTATTATACCCCACTTCATTTTCACATTGTAAAATCCCATATATCCATCCCTGCATAATTTTGGCATTGGGAAGTATTATACCCCGCGCGTGACTACAATATACCCCGCGCATGGGCCTAAAAATAGCAACTCGGGTTTTCCGAGAAATCGATCTTAGCTAATGATCAGTAGGCACTTATTAAAATCTCTTTAAAATCAATGTCGCTGAGCACTTTATTTTCCAACAATAAACTTTAGTTTTCAATGTACGACTAGTTTGTTCTTTGAATTACAGTATTTTTGTTTGGTATAATAAAATAAATATCATAGGCATGTTGAAGGGTATAGTAAATATTGCCCCCCTCGAAGAGTTGTCAACATCGACCATCGGCCTCGGTTGTCATCACTCTACTCGGGGTGCAATATTTACTATTCCCCTCAACTGCCTATGATATTTATATACTATCCCATCATTGTGAGTGCATCGACTAAATAAACCCCCGTATTAACTTTTGTTTATTTCAACACTGTTGAATAGAGAAAACATGCATAGTCTGTTGACCTAGTTATGTTGATTTTTTGAAAAGTCATTTTAAAGACAAAAAATGATGAGATAAATAGAATACTACGTAAATTTTGAATAAAGCAAAGTTAATTTGCTTGGCATGAAAATGTGAACTACTTGCCAAGGCTCGCTAAAAAACGTTATCTTTAGTAAACACTAAGTTCTTTATTTTTTCTACTTTCACATATCGGTTTCACGATTACTGATTGCAGCAAATAGTTATTGTTTAATAAAGCCATTTCTGTCTTGATGATCAACATAAAGAGGCCTCAAGTAGAGACCAGCAAGTCAGGGGCCAAGGTCACAGGCATGCCATCACTTGTTACCACTGACAATATAACTGGAGATATCATGCACCTATCAAATTTTTTCCCCCAGGTGGGGAGCGGTAGGCATATACGGGACTTTAGACTGAAAGCGATTCCTGACAGGCAGGAATTTGACACACCGAATGATTCCGGGTCCCGGGAAATAGACTTTGGTCGGATTTTAGATCCCCGTAATATTGTTACCTCCATTAATAGCACCTTCATGTCCTGGCTCAGCTTGGCATTAGAAATAACCACCTTCAAATCTCGCACCAGCACCTTTTGACTGAAATGACGAGTGCACATAACTAAAAAATGGTTTCTTAAACTAAAGAATGATTTTCTTAAAGAAGTAACAAAATCTGTTTCCTACGCTTACACATTTTTGCAAAATTAACCTTGGATTTTGTTTAACCTAAACTTGCGTCAAAGTCAGGAGAATAAATAGGTGATGCATATGAATGTAGATTTTTATTACATATTTATGGCTTCCTATTTCTTGTACCTCACAAGTTATAAGATGTTATGTCTGTATTTAATTTAATAGCTTGAGAATCATAGGAAAGAATGAACAGAAATATGTTAAAACATATAATTAAATATCAAATCCAACACCAAGTTCAACTTTTTTAAGCAATTAGATAACTATGCTATTAGAATATTGATTACTTGAGGAAATTAACCACCTCTTAATAACTACAAACCGCCAAAAACAGACCTGTTGTACGCAAGCTCATTGATGACCCACACAAAATAATGATTGTCGTAATTTATATTACGTACACAGAAAAAAATTAATATTATGTACACTGAAAACACTCCCAAATACTTTCAATTTGTATCAGATCAACTGAAAAGCCGTTTTCATACTTGCGTTGCTGATCGGATTCGGCCATTCTGCTCTGCATGTTCAGCAGGGTCATGCTCTTCTGTCTGAGAGCCTCGAAGGCCGCCCGCTGACCCATTCTACGTCTCATCAGGCTGGTCTGCATGGAACTCTGAGAAGCAGTGTGAAAATATGCAAAACATCTGTAGGTCTTTAAACACATTTTAGTTTAAATTTATTTATTTTAGCTTGATTGCATGAAAAGCCTTAGGCTTATAGGGACACTCTCGAGTCTGTTTCCTGGGAAGAACCAGTACTTGGTGTCTTTGGAAAGTTCTTGAGAACGTTCCCTGAGTGGGGATCGAATCCGGGACCTCCCTATCACAAGGCGGACACCATATCTACTACACCAATGCGTCCTTATAAAGAATTATTCTGAGAAACACATTTTACTTGAAAATACGTTTTCTGCTTTTATGAATTTAACTGAATTTCCTCAAAATCTGTTTCAACATTTAAAAAAGTCAAACAACATTAATACTTGACTTTTTTTTTCTTTTTATTTCTGACATAATTAATTTCATAACTTGATTAAGCCTGTGTCATTCGCTTAGTAACTGGCATGTGCAACAAAATAAAACTTTTATCAACAGGTTTAAACAATATCTGAACAATATTGAGGAATAATACTTCAACATGACAGGTATTTTTGCAAAACCTAAGAATCTGCTACTAATTACTATTCCTTAGTGCTAAAATAAATTCAGCAAGTTCCTTCAGTTCTTTGCTGGCTTTAAATTGATAACCTTATAATAACTGCGTGAGGAAGGCAGAAGTTGGCGTCTGTTCTTAAAGAAACTTACCAGAAAGTACCCTCTGAACTGGTTATAGATAATGGCCGTCAGCATGTTCATGAAGCAGTATAGACCTGAAAGCAAGTGTTATGTCAAATGATGGCAAACATGATTCTCTGAAAATATTAAAACACTGAACCAAACACCATAAATATAAATAAATAACTTCTATAGGGTGACTGAAATAAGAAATACATATTGAATATTTGTTGTTTTCAGTGTAAAACTTAGAGAATAGTTGTTGATTTCGGTGAATGAGTGAATTTTATTCCACGAGCAGTTATAGAAAAAAAAAAAAATATGAATGGCATAGCCACCAGTGAAAATGTTATTTTGTATGAACACGTCATAAATGATTCTAAAAGTGTCACTTATTATTATGGTGGGAAAATAGTGCCACACGTTCTGCGTCATTGTCGCATAATTATCTTGCTATTGAATTTTATAATGTTTTCTGCTGTTAACATATGTAAATACTTCACATGTATATAACATTTCCAAGGAAGGTAAACCACTACTGGTTTGCTACTTATAGAAAGGAGTCCGTGTTATTATATTTTCACCAATAACATTCTATAATGTCACTGAAAAGCATTTTTTTTTTTTTCTCCCAAAGGTGGTCACAGTAAACATAATTTAAAGTATATATCCCACAGAGAAATTATCAAATGTTATCATTTCACTTGACACACACTGAAATGACGAAGGCATCATTCACTGGTATTTTCCACTCTATCACCACAATCATAGCACTTCAAGAAGTTCGGTATGATTTTTAGATGTTGATTACATGTCTCTTTCATTACCCACTAACAAAAAACTGTTTTATATAACATAAATCAACATCAACATCGACAAAAGCTACCGGCATTTCTCTTATCGAAAAATGCAAATATATATTTTCTGTCAATACCGACCCATTTATCATACAGCAACGGCTACATTCAGTTTTGAATGAAAAATATGGACTGCGCATGCGTCATCAATCGATCTCACTTGTCTAGACACCGTGTACACATGCATAAACAACATGTAGTTCGCTATGCAGCAAAGTATTATTTTAGTTTTAAATTTCTCTCCAATACAAATTTCTCTCTAATACGAATTTCTCAACATAGGTTATTCTCCACATCTATATAATTTTAAAAATATACTAACATCATTAGAATGGATGGTTTACATTTCATTTTTTATTTTATTTCGTACAAAATCGAACCATCCCTCTTTAATAAACACTAGCAAGAACATCAGGATATTAAATGATCATGGCATGCTTACACACAAAATCAAAAAGCATGACTGAAGTTTACCTTGTGATGCTCATACGCAAATAGATGAAAATGAACCAAACAAGTATCAGGAAGCTCTAGGTTTGCAAATTAGCTACTAGGGAAAGATCTAGGATCAAAAGATGGAGAGATCTAGGATCAAAAGAGGGAGAGATCTAGGATCAAAAGAGGGAGAGATCTAGGATCAAAAGAGGGAGAGATCTAGGATCAAAAGAGGTACCAGTTGCTGCTAAAATGGTGCAGGGGGAAACCTGGATCAGTTCTTTGATGTTCTCTAATAATTTGGTTAATCCATAGTTGTTATCATAATAATTGTTTGTTTGGATTTTTCGCCGTTTTTAACAGTATTTCAGTCATATCACGGCGGTCAGTTAACCTACTCACACTTTTCCTTAGCTGATCTAAGCGGTTTACCAGTACTGATTGCACATACCTTTGCCAGTAACTGACAACTGCCCAACTTGAATCAGAGGTAGGGGGAGAATAGCCGTAGAAATAATTTCATGACCAATGCCCACACAAGTTATGTGGCCGGGCTGGGGTTCAAACTCATGATCCCCGGATTGACAGTCTAGCGCTCTACAAACTGAGCTAGCCGGGCCCGGCTATCTATGCTTCAAATTAAGATTTTCAACTATACTCCATTCATTTGTCATTGAATATTTGCAAAAGTATATTTTAAAAGATATTTAACATTTCTGTGTTGACCAGCCCAAAGGGACAGCAGGGGAAACCAAAAAGGAGCAGTGTGCAGCACCCTGCTATTTTGCTCTGGATCTTTCCTTACAGCTGCTTAATGGTACAATAAAAATACATTACTCTCTGGTTCAACTAATTAGATAACTTGTGTCATTACTTACCGATAATCAGGAAAACAATGAAAAAAATTGCAGACAGTCTGTTTCTGGAATACGCAGGAAGCATGACTGAAACATAAATACAAATTGCAGTATACCATAGTATTTGAGGCGTGTCGCGGGAAAATCGGTCTTAATGCATGTGCAGTCGCACAGGCTAATCCAGGAAGGCACTTTCTGCTTTTATGGTACTTTCTGTTTCAAGGAAGTCTCCCCCAAACATAAATGCACTGTAGGCGGAGTGTCGTCCCGGATTAGCCTGTGCAGACTGCACAGGCTGATCCGGGATAACAGTTTACGCACGTGCATTAAGTCCGGTTTTCCCATGACGCACCTCATTTGTTTTTTCTTCACTATGCAAAACAGTACGTTCTACAGAAGTTAGCATACACTAATTAATTGTGTTTTTGTATACCTGGGCCCATATATATAATGATTCTTAAGCTATTCTTAATCTGAGTTGAAAATAAATCAACATTAGATTTTGTGCTTTAAACACTATATATGCTTTAGAATTTTGCATGATATACACTCAATATTAACAAGCCTAGAATTTTTCAAACCACACATTTCTTTGTCAGAAAATCCAATTTTGAAACTTTAGAATTTTAAGATTTTTCTTAATTTTGACTAAGATTCTTTATAAATACTGCCCCTGTTCCATAAATTTAGCAAGCTGCTTACCATCAGGATTGTTAGCTGTCGTCAACAGGACAAGCAGATTTATGAAGGAGTCAGTCAGAGTGCGGAAATATGCGGCCTGCAAGCACAAGATGACAGTGTAAAAATATAAAACAAACCTTGGACAATGTTAGGTGCAAACTAAGGTCAGAGTGCAGAAATACGCAAGCGCAAGTTGGCAATATAGAGACTACTAGGCAAGGTGTAGAATAAAGATAAGTTTATTTAGAGAGGCTTATAAAACCTGAACTACGAGCCTTGATGTCAAGAAAAGACTTAATTATTATTATTATTTTCTTTTCAAAATTGTGTTTATTAAATCATAATATTCTGTTCAATAAAAATATTACTTTATTGTGTTCTTATTACCTTGCAATATAATTGTTCTGCTATAAAACATGAGGCTTGAATAATCTAGGGTTGAGTGTGAAACGGTTGTATCAGCTTAACATTTGTGGCGCATCGTGAGAAAACGGTCTTAATGCATGTGCGTAAAGTGTCGTCCCGGATCAGACTGTGCAGTCCGCACAGGCTAATCTAGGACGGCACTCTCCACCTTTATGGTATTTCTGTTTGAAGGAGGTCTCTTCTAAACATTAATCCACAGTAGGCGAAAAGTGCCGTCCCGGATTAGTCTGTGCAGACTGCACAGGCTAATCTGGGACGACACTTAGCGCACATGTATAAGACCGGTTTTCTCACGACACACCTCATTTCTATATCGGATATATTAGTTTCACGCTCCACCCTTGAAATGTATTTTGAGCGCTAAAGACAATGCCTTCCAAGATAAACATTTTACACTATTAACACACCACAACAGACCTCAGTATCGCCCATGATGTTGGTGGTGTTGGACAGGTTATGGGCCTTGGGGTGCGAGTAGTCCTTGTTGGGCGTCGGGAACAGCAGCATGCCAAACAGCGTGAAGATGTACAGATGGAGACCCATGAGTAGCAGGACTCTGAAACAAACATCTTCCAATGTGGCAGGGCTAAGTCACATTTTATAGGAGCCGCGTCGTGGGAAACCGGACTTCATGCATGTGCGTAAAGTGTCGTCCCGGATTAGAATGTGCAGTCCGCACAGGCTAATCCAGGATGGCACTTTCCGCCTACAGTGGATTTATGTTTAGAAGAGACCTCGTTGAAATAGAAAATACCATAAAAGCGGAAAGTGCCTTCCCCGATCAGCCTGTGCGGACTGCACAGGCTAATCCGCGACGACACTTTACGCACATGCATTATGACCAGTTTTCTCATGACGTGCCACATACTTTTCTAATGGCCTGTTTCACAGCCAAATTTTCTTAACATTGAACATTTCCTTTAAACAAAATATTTACATCTAGGATGTTATTGAAGGGGTTTAATCTCAACCAACATTATTGTTTTATTTTATCCAATTCTCCCGGTACGGACCTTTTCCAACATCTGAAGAAAGCTTAGTGGAGTTCTCATGTATTTCTTCATACAATCAATATAAATGGAATTTGAATTTGTCATAGGCATCCCATAAAATATTTAATACATACACAATTGAAACAAACAGTTTGCAGTCTGCTTTTTATTTGATCACATTTTTTTTAAAGTACTCTATGAATGATACGTTTTCAGTGAATGGAAGCATTGCCTGATCATCAAAATCATACAAGGAATATACACAAACCCAAGTATCTGTGGAACAGTCTTCCGAAGACAGTTGAGTATTTTCTTCATGAGAGAGGAATTCTGGATGATGAAGATTGGACGTAGCATTCTTCTTACCCTAACAACCTGTTGGAAAGAACAAATACCTATTAAAAGAACAAAATCCTACTATTTAGAACACTTGCATGTTCAGCAAACATAAGTTTTTCAAGACTATGAGCTATTGGACACTTTAACCTGACACTGACCTTTATGAATGTATATACCGCAAAATCGCTATGTTTTCGGACACTTTAAAATAATTAAAAAAATTTGCGTCCGAAAATTTGGATACACAAATATATTCCCAAATTACAGGTCTCTGAAAATTTATAGACACTATGACATTATTGCAATTACGTTCGGATTTGTCCAGTGTATAACGTTTTTTGCCGAATATACACGGATAGTATCGATTAATGATTGCTCGTGCTTGTTTAATACCACGCCGTATAAATTTATTAATTTTTAGCGATGTTTGAAATGAATTGTAAATCATTTCATATGTCTGATTTTGTTTTACAGAAAATTATGCCAAGACTGAATTTTTGTCGACCAAGTTCAAAGATTACCATCTCTTATATTATTTACCTGTAATTAATGCAATAAAAGATGCAAATTATGATTCTGTTGTTTGTTCTTGCACCAAAAATCTTAAAACAATTGTCATTAACACCTTGAAACATTCGTGCAACTTATGATAGGGTGTGATAAAACTGGAGCCTGTGTGTCACACTTATCATGTTGAGTAGGGGCATAGTACCATATCACGTAGATTCTTAAATTGTTAATTGGCATTTATTGGCATATTAAATATACGATATCACTACCGGTGTACACAATCGGATAAACCCGTTATTTATTGCACATGGCTCTTTACCCAATAACGCTTATGTAACGGTCCACCACCTCCACTCATTCATCTGCCATTATGACATCCTGTTGCAAAAACACGTGTGATGTGTCACCGGATTAACGCAAACGGTTAGAATTCTGCTAAAATACCACTGTCATATACAATGTCAGAAAATTTAGATTCATTAATAATGGTTATAATCAGGATGTCCGAAAATATATAGTGACAAAAAATAATTATTTTGGCTAAAATTTACAGTTTCCGAAAAAATATAGAGCTTTTACAGTATTACAAACTGTTACAATGCACATATTGGTTTCCATACAGGAATGGTGTAAATCCATGAAAGATTTTCTCACTGAAAGTACAGTTATTATACCATTTAATTTGTGTAACATGTGCACCAACAAAACAGAATAAATATAGGAAACAATTTGAGCAAGTAATTTATGCTAATAGAAATCACGAATGTCACGTGAATGTGTCCGAGCTACACCAATGCATGACGTCAACAGTTCATATCTCCCAACACTTGTGCTGGTTAACTCAAACACACTTTGTTATCAACAGTTCTTAGGTTTAATAACAGAGATAATTTCTTTACGTGCAACAATGACAATATGAGGCTTGTCGTGGGAAAATCAGGCTGAATGCATGTGCGTTAAGTGTCGTAAATGTGCAATCAGCACAGGCTTATCTGGGACGACACTTTCCGCCTACATTTGATTTATATTTAGAAGAGAATTCCAGAAAATATCATAAAAGCGAAAAGTGTCATCCTGGATTAGTCTGTGCGGACTGCATTAAGCCCGGTTTTCCCACAACATGCCTCATATGATTTCTGCTGGTATTAATAACCAAGCATTAGGTAAGTGCTACTTTAACATGTTTTACACAGCATGAAAGGGAAGTGCTTGTGGAAAATCTGTCTGTAGTTTTCTTTACATTGACACAATGAATTACAAAGCATCAACTTTATTTTCATAGACGTTCCTACAAATCTTATGGATATTAATTTACAGAATCATCCAATAATTTCACTTCCACATCACGTTTTACTGCTGACCTTGTTACCAAAACAATTTGGCCTCTGGGTGTCGCTCACCTGAGTTTAATGAACTATAATGGCTTGTAACAGGCAAATTGCGTATTCAGAGATGTCTGCAGTAAAACATTGACAATGGACATCAACAACGGACAGCAATGTTTTTAAGCAAATCAAAACAATTTGAAGGAATTTGGTAGGTAGAAGGAACATTTCTGCCAAATTATTTCAAAATGCAGCAAGTGGTTTCAGACAAGAACAGTGTTCCCAGTCATGTATATATGTACATGAATCATGCTTTCATTTAAACTATCATTTACTGTACCTGACAAGCACGTACAAAAAGTCCGAGTACTTTGACTGTCCATAATTATGTCATGCGTGATTCTGTTGTGTTATAAAAATAAACCGGTATTGACAAACTGTGTATTTGCACTTGCGCAGATATTGCTTTTGCTCACGTGTCGTCACATGGGGTTTTTCCGAAACCTTGCAGTTACATGCATAAAATGTGCTGAACTGAATGGTAGGGTGTGTGTTTCAACATGACGTCATCGTATATCATCTGCATAAAACACAAACATGTCTTTATCCCACAGTGTGTAAATACAGCTAAGTTTATCCTATAGGATAATATTTTACCAATGCGGGCATGATGATGGGATAAAATCACTGTGCCAGTATTACCTCTCCACATCCGATGCCTACAGACACGCACCAGTCTATGAAGGATATCACTAGGACCACAACCTCCACCAACAACCAGCGGTTCGCCTTCAAGTAATGAGCCCCGTACACCCGGTACTGGAATACAGTCATGTAGCCAACTCACACATTGAGATACACTTGTGCCAATTACCTCCAACTTGTTTAAGGTGCTTCTGGCCAATATGCAAAGCATAGAAACACTGGGCTGACACAAGGTAAAACTTTTTTGATAACAAAACTTTACATGCACTTTCCAGTGACTGGGAAATGATTTTCCCATATCAGATAATTTCTAATCTCCACAAAAAAATCTATGGGCTTTTTCAAAATGTATGGGATTTCCTCTGATTTCTATGGGATTTACAGCAATTACATTTTGTGATCGTCTAACTGTTTCAATCAAGAAAAATACACCACGCAGACGCTCGCGCTTCCCGCTCAAATTTGTAATGAGCATCTCTTTATATTAATTTTTAGACTGCCGAATTAATTTTATGGATAAAATCCTACCGCATAGTGACAAAACTGCAAACCAGACCAAGCATTGTGTATTGTACGGCAGCGTTTTTTTATTTGCAATTTTGGTGCGACGTAAAATCGCATGGGTAAACATTTCTTTGTGATTTTTCTCAATTTTATGCGCAAATAGCGCATTTCGCATGAATTTCCCAGTCACTGACTTTCATTTAAATATTATGAGTTTGTTTTGTATATCTATGAAAAGTAAGTTTTCTTTGACTATTTTTTCCTAATCTTAATCTTAAACCTGTAGCTATTGAATACTTTGACTACTGAAGAAAAAACTCTGATTAAATTCAAAGCCCTTGTTAAAAATTAAATTCAATGATTGTAGCATGATGAATTTGAAGCGGCACAAAACAGATTGGCATATTTTTATGAATGACAAAATAATTACGGTACTTTTGATGATAGAGACTGCACTACCTTCAGAATGACATCGCACACAATGAAAATAAGGCACAGGATTTCAATGGTCTCTGTGACACCACACGGCAGGGACACGCGTTGTCCACGGGTCTTAATGTCCGACGTCCACGTCAGCGAAGACGGGAACTCAAAGAAGGCAAGTATGTGCAGCAGGATTATCACACATGTTTTCAGTCTGTAAGTAAATGAAAGCATCTGTTGCATGAAGTAAATTAAACAGCAGGGATGACACATCTGATATTCCTATATTTGTCTGTTTTTGATAAAATCAGATGAATAAATTTAATTACATTATATTAAAGCAAATTCGTAGTTTTAGTACTTTATGTTTTAACTACCATATTGTACAACTTTTTATTGACAGTATGTTTAGAGATTGTACAAAACCCAACAATTTTAACAAGAGGGCCATGATGACCCAAAGGGCTCACCTGAGTACTGGCAAAGATGAAAGCCTTACTGTTGTGAAAGGCTTGTGGGAATGTACGCCATAATGTCCTTAAATAATTTGTCTAGCTGATTTACTCTTATACATAAACAAGTAAGGACCTGGATATATTTTCTCTACCCTAGTATCCAACTTTTCACAGGCAATTTCAGAGGAATAGTGTTAATGCTGCAGTTCTGAAAGATAATGGCGACGGCTATGCATAGGTCATGTCATGCTTGCTGTCTTGTTTTAACGAGTAGAGTGTATTGTCATTTACCCGTCCTATATTCAAATTCGCTTTAGATCTTATGGTCATAGACAAATTGCGTAAGTTTG
This sequence comes from Congeria kusceri, assembly GCA_027627225.1. Lineage (NCBI taxonomy): Eukaryota > Metazoa > Mollusca > Bivalvia > Myida > Dreissenidae > Congeria > Congeria kusceri. The sequence continues at coordinate 99,976,345 of CM051024.1, forward strand.
GTCCAGATTGGTTGAAAAGTCCCTGTCTTGCATCAAATCCATTCTTGCAGTGTTCGTGCCTTGTCTCATTTGCTGCTCGTGTTCAGATCTTATGGCAATACAAAACATGTGGAAGTTTTATCATGACTGAATGAAAAATGAAATCTCAATGCACACAAAAGGCTTTTTTTTTTGCATTTTTTTCACTAACAAAGGGGCCATAACTCCGATGTTTGTTACCCAATCTGACACATTGTTGGCTTCTGCTGCAGTCGTATGATCACATACACACTCGGAAAGTTTGGTTAAGATTGGAAGAAAAATGAAGTCTATATGAACAAAAAGGCAATTTTTGTATTTTTTTCAACATACAAGCAACCATTAATCCGGAGTTTGTGGCCAAACTTTATCCATCTTTGGCTCCTGCTGAAACATTTTGGTCACACACAAACTGTGCAACTTTGGTCAAGATTGAAAGAAAAATTAAATCTTCAACAAGGTAAAATGGCAACTTTTGCCAATTTTTAACAAAAAAAGGGTCATAACTCTGGTGTTTGTGACCCAATCCGGCCCAATGTTGGCTTCTGCTGTGATCATTTAATAATACATAAGTTGTGGAAGTTTGGTCAAGATTGGTAGAAAATGATGTCTCTATGAATGAAAAAGGCAATTTTTGCATTTTTTCCCACAAACAAAGGGCCATAACTCTGAGGTCCAATATCAATGCCAACTGAGATTTTATGGTTATACAAAACTGTGCAATTAGGTCAAGATTAAATAAAAAATGTAGTTTTTATCGCGATAACGGTCCAAATTGTTGACGGCATATGGATGACAGACAGGAGAGGTCCCCTTCGTGCTCAGGTGAGCTAATAAGCAAAGGAATAAATGATGTTGAAAAGTCAAATGTTGTGTAAGCAAACAGGACCCTCTATCTGCCTATTTCTAAGACAAAAACAATAATAATATGTTTCAAGCCTTTTTTAGCCAATTTTATAGCCATTATTGGGTCATATTCCCAATGACAAAAAGTATATTTTTTTCCCAAATCCAATCTTAAATTCCCAATTGATGGTTTGAAATAAGATGTGTTCAGTGCAGAAATCAAGACTGTTGAAGTTGTTATAACTGTTTTACTGATCTGTCTTTGTTCAGAACATTCTATTTTATGTAGTTGATAAATAATTATTCATTTTTTATTAATAAAAAAATTATATTTTTTTCCAGTTTTAGGTGAATTTTGACGATAAAATGCCCAAGTTCATGGGTAAAGGTCATATTCCCAAATTATGAAAAAAGTCGTGTTTCCACACTTATGTAAGACTACTCACAGAGAGAATGGTTTGGAGTGGTAGAAGCGGTACAGCACCAGCGACCTGCGATCCACCTTGTGGTCCACTGATCGGTACTGAAACACACGAGGGTCATGTTTACTGCACCTACTATACGTATGTGTCTACTTTTCTCGAGAAGTAAAACTCTGGGTCCAATTTATTCAATTTAGGGCTTTTTTGGGGCCAATTTCATAGCCCTTATTGGGTCATATTCCCTATGGCAAAAAGTATCTTTTTTCCCAAATCCAATCTCAAAATTCCCAATTGATGGTTTGACTTTCAGATGTTTGGAAATAAGAGGTGTTCAGTGTAGAAATCACGACTGTTGAAGTTGTTATAACTGCTTTACTGATTTGCTTTTGTTCAAAACATTCTAGTTTATCTATAATTATTCAAATTGTATTTATCAAACAATAATAATTTGTCCAGTTTTAGTTGAATTGACACTAAAATTCGCAATGTCATGGGTATAGGTCATAATCCCAAAATGGTAAAAAAAGTCCTGGGAATCCCTTAAGAAGTCTACTATTTCATCAATCATTACTATAAAAGTAAGTAGTGATGTTATAGAACAAAATATTACTTATGGTAATTATCTGAGTGACATAAAATTTTCATTCAGACATGTAATATGTATTTCAGCGTTTTTTTAGGGCCAATTTGGGGCCGAAATTCGGCTCCGTTCCCCTGCTTTAAAGGTATATATTTTTCCCCTATATTTACCTTTTCCCTCAGAATGTAAGCTTTATTGTGAAAAAAACTTGACCAAAGTTGGACGAAAATTGACTAAGATATAAGCATTTTCATAAACAATCCCAGCAATTTTTCATCAAACCAAGTTAGTGCATAATCTAAGTTTAGATCATTTGTAGGAAAGCAATTGATAAATGTTTTAAAACAAGTAGAACATAAACATGTAATAATGCTTTTCTACAAAAATAATTCCCTTTTTGCCATAAAATGCCCAATCTGAAGGCCCCCGCTACCTTTCCCCCAAAGATGAAAAAAAACAACACTGTATTTGCAATATTATTTATGCAAAATGAAGAGTGTGCTTAAGCTAATCCTGTTTGAGAAATCTGGGCCAGCTTTAGAAAGCTTACGTCTTAATCAGATTATGCTTTGACATTTAATATTAAATAAGAATATATTTTTAATTACTTCAGAAACATTAAGTTTTATTTAATATATTGTCTATTAAACACAATAACAGGAACTTTAATATTTTAATCATGACATTATAAAGTTTTATAAAAGGGCCTGGGCATCTTCCCCAATATCAGAAATAAAGTTTGTTGCCTGTATAAACCCAGTCTACAGTGTTTGAACATTGTAAATGGCACAATACCTTAAACTGACATCGTATGTCAGTACGTGTCATACCTTAAACTGACCTTGTATGTCAGTACGTGTCATACCTTAAACTGACCTTGTATGTCAGTACGTGTCATACCTTAAACTGACCTTGTATGTCAGTACGTGTCATACCTTAAACTGACCTTGTATGTCAGTACGTGTCATCAGGACTACAATTATAATAATCTGTAAGCGTGAAAAATGTGTTTGTTTTATCTACTTGCCTGATTTTCAACATTGTTACAAATTCATATTTTTTTGTTACACAGCTATTTTAAATTCTACTTCAGTCTCTTTTTGAGACTTCCAGGGTTGTTATTCATTGGACTCCTAATGAAATTCTTGACTTACTGTAAGATGCATTTGATAATTTCAGATCACTTGTCTGTAAGAAATTGGATCATTTGTGTTCACAAGAAAGTATATTTAAAAGCAAATGTTCAATCTTTACTAGAATAAAACATTTGATGCTTGTTGTGGGAAAACCAGACCTAATGCATGTGCGTAAAGTGTCGTCCCGGATCGGCCTGTGCAGTCCGCACAGGCTCCTCCAGGACGGCACTTTACGCTTTTATGGTATTTTCTGTTTCAAGGATGTCTGTACTAAATATAAATTCACTGCAGGCGGAAAGTGCCGTCCTGGATTAGCCTGTGCGGACTGCACAGGCTGATCCGTGACCACTTTACGCATATGCATTAAGACCGGTTTTCCCACGACACGCGTCATTTATATGCATATTGAACTACAAATGTAAACAGTGCACAGTTAAGGAGTTTTATGGTTTTCTAGACTAGCGTTTTTCCTCACTACTTTGGAAATGGTACCAATAACGCTTAAATTAGGATAAGCGTCGTTTTCAACCAAATTGGGAATTTTATTACTTATATCAAAAACTGCTAAAATGATGTAAAAACACTGAGTTTCAATAAATAAACTCTTAAACAACTTGTTTCATTGATTCTTTCTCCTGTATTTATTGTTTCAAGGAGGTAAAATGAAAGTTGAATATAGGTATTACATACATCATCAATCTTTTCGGGATTTTGTATTAAAAATTCAGAGATTTGAGAAATTTTTATCATCAAATTGGGAAAATTGATAGATATATCTGATTTGGAGTTGTACCCTTTTCCAGTACCAAAATAACATAGCCAAAAAAAAGCTGTAATTAATGACTTGTATGGGTTTCAAGACCTTTAAGTTCTAAGCTTTAAAAGAAGGTTTAAGAATACAGCCCCTGGTCCAAATATTAATCGAAACTAGTACACACCATTGCAGCGTCTTCAATGAAAACCTGGGCCTGCAGAAGGTGAAGTTCATCTGAAATCAAGACATATCTCGGTAGTAATGCTCCTAGACGCGAGCACTGATACACTTCATAATCTCTAGTAACAATTACACTAAAAGAGGTCTGATTATGAATTTAAATTACTTGTTTCCTGAGACGTTCACATAAGTGCACTTACACAGTTCTTTATATTAAAACATTCACTCATTGTGAATAAATGCTTAATATAATTAGTTTCAAGCAAATCTGATGGCAGCCTTTTACACTTGGCTGACAATTTTCTTTAGTCATTTTTTTTAGACAGTACTGAAATGCAGATATTAACTAATTTGTAGGTTTTTAAAGAAAATGTTGTAGCCAAACAGATGTTTCTTGAACCATATATTAAACAAGGCTTGTCACAGGATGTGACATATGCCCCCGAAGCATATGCTTGTCAGAGGAAGGCAAAACAATGTCAGAGTACAATATTATGCCCTGGACAAATATCTTGAGATTTCAGCAACACAGCTGTTTGTTGTTTTAGACACACTGCCTCATAATGATCTTCATTCCCACCAAGTTATTACATTCCTTACATGTTGGCAAAAATGATGCTTCCTACAAAAAGTTCATTCTAATATTTGACCTTTTAAGAGTAACCTTGGACCCACAGACTTTGACAGAGGAGCATGTAAGTGGTATGTGACACATCATCTGGTCATGAGAAAAAATAATCTGAAGTAATATTTAAATCCTTCAAGGCTTTTGGAAGTAATAGAGCAGAAAGAAAGTTCCTTGACATCTGACCTTGAATTGTGACCTTGACCTTTGACTGAGGACAATGGGAGTACACGACACATAGCCTGGTCATGGGAAATAATAATCTGAAGTAATATTAAAATCCTTCCAAACGTTTAGAAGTTATGGTGGAGAAACAGAAATCCTTGACCTCTAACCTTGAATTGTAACCTTGACCTTTGACACGGAAGTTGTATGTGACACATTGTCTGGTCATATAGAATAATAATCTGAAGTAACATTTAAATCCCTCCTGACGTTTAGAAGTTATGAAGTGGAAACAAAAATAATTGACCTTTGACCTTGAATTGTGACCTTGACCTTTGACCAACGAGCATGGGAGTTGTACGCGACACATCGTCTGGTCATGTGGAATAATAATCTAAAGTTATATTAAAATCCATCCAGGCGTTTAGAAGTTATGGAGAGAAAACTAAAATTCATGACCTTCACTTTAACCTTGAATTGTGACCTTGACCTTTGACCGACGAGCATGGGAGTTGTACGCGACACATCGTCTTGTCATGGGGAATAATAATCTGAAGTTATATTAAAATCCATCCAGGCATTAAAAAGTTACAGAGCGGAAACCAAGTCTGGACAGATAGAAAAACCCACCTACCTACGCACCCACCCACAGACGGACGGTGCTGGGGCATAAAAATATAGACTGACTAATTTTGTGAATGGCTCTTTAACTTGTTAGCAATGAGTGTATGTTGAGCTACTTTTTATATGGGCAATATACGCCTGCAGCGCATAACCGGGCATGGACCTTTTATGTGGTGGAAAATTATCCTTCTTTGTCTATATTGTTCTGACCGGATGGCAACTTTCAGTTCTCAAAATTATATAGTAATTGTGAACAGACTGCAAGAAAAATTACATACCTGGACAGAAAAACTATTCCTAAATAATGCTCCATAACTATTTGTATGACAACACTTTCATTTTGCATCATTGATCAATTTAAACCTACACACTATTGTATTTTTAAACAAATCTTGCTGTTGTCCATTGTGTAAACTATAATCGATAATAATTCTGACACATTTTAGGCAATGAGTCATTTCTATACGTCAGTTGCCTAGAACGATTCTATTAATAAATAGATAAGTCATTCCAATTGGCTGAAACATTTAAAGGATTTACAGGATTAACAGTGAATGAATAATGTAAACTTAATTATTTCAGTCAAAATGGCTGCTCTAAAAAAACTTACGAAAAACTTTAACCAAAATTTCTAAGTTAAAAAATGGGCATAGATATGTGAAAAAAACAAAACAGAGTTATGGGGGTTGCTTTCCCTGGTGGAGACGTTGAGAGTAAAGAAGTATTTTAATTTTCAAGTAAATACCTTTGATAGTACTCAAGATATTGGACTTTATGAAAAACTTTTAACCAAAATGTCAAGTTAAAAAAGGGGCATAAATCTGTCAAAAAACAAAACAGAGTTATGCGGTTTGCCTTCCCTGGTGAAGAAATTGATAGTAAATAAGTATTTTACCTTTTGTCTTCTGGGAACACTTGGTAGCCCCTAAGGCTAATATAAAAAATCTGAAATTTAACGGGGAGGTTGTTAGTAATAACGTCCCCTTAAATTTCAGATTTTTTATTTTAAGTTTCAAGTAAATACCATTGATAGTTTTCAAGATATCTGACTTGATAAAACTTCAACCTTGGCCAGATCGACTAACGGACGGACGCACGGACGTTTCAATTTTAATATGCCATCGTTCGGGGGCATCAAAATTAATTAATTGTTTAGACCATATAACACCAACAGTTTATTTTATTTGTACATCAAACCAACAAAAAAAAACAAGAAGCAAAATACATTACTTGGGGCAATCATTTGTATACCATTGCCTGCTTGCTCTGCATCATAGATACCACTCGACGTCGAACCATTATCGGAGCATCGGTCATTGGACACTTGTCTTCGCACATGTCTTACTTTTGATTCTATATTTCTTTTAACAGACTTTAATGCAGAGTTTTCTCCAGCACTTGCTTTTCCTTGACTTGATGAAGACTGAACCAAATCTTGCGTATCGCACAAATCAATAAGCGGATCATCGTCAATTTCTACTTCGTCTTTTGATGCAGATTTAGCCATTTCCTGTTTTGTCTTTTTCACAGTTGTGTTGAGAGCACTGTTTGATCGATGATCCCTCGATTCAGGTGAACTGTCATCACCTGATCGAGCTTGAGGGCCATTTGTATTGTCCATTTTAAGTGATTCCTTTCAATACAAATCTCACATGATCAAAGTAACTTCAATACATTATATCGTAAACAAAAAATCTTGATTTTTTCCGACCTAACGCCTTTTAATTGAAGAGGCGTTTTTGGTTACACTACACCAGAAACGGAGATAGGACCTTTTCGCCCCAGGACGTTTCCACCCTTGGATATTTCGCCCTTGCAGGTTTCGCTGCCAGTTTATATTACTAAAAGCAAACAATCATTAACTTCTCAAGGATGTGGAGGCATTCAATAATATGAATATTTTTTTTTTTTTTAAAAGGTCCCACAATCACAAACATAATGTGAAAAATTGAACATAGTTTACAGCATACAATTTAACGTTTGCAATGTATAAAATCGACAATTATGCATTATGATATGTTTAAACTACTAGTGTAATACCTATATTTGTTAATCACTGTTTAGCTGTTTAAAACGAATATTCAAAACATAATTATGTATCATATCACTGACACGTGTATGTACTTAAGATATATTAAAATCGTTTTTAGACAATGCTTATGATATAGGTAACTGATTAAATATTTTATCAAAATACATAAACTTACTTTCATATTCACTTTTAAAATAACAGATAAAAGTGTAGATGACCCGTTTGAAGATGGGCAACTTTTTTAGTTGTATGAGTGGCCAGCTATTGCCTAGCTTACATTTGGACTAAAATGCGTCCTCGGCGCCTGTAAACTGCCCGTTATTCCCTTTCCGTGCGGCCTCCTTGAGGAAGCCGTGCGATTTTCGTACGATATCGTAAGGATTATGGGGCGCCGAGGCCTCCACGATTTTGTTTAACTGAAAGTTATAGACATTTTTAAAATTGCAAGCCAGTAGCCCGTAAACATATCGTAGATAGCACCGTACGATGGCAATGATATCGTGCGGAGGCCGTGCAACGATCGTGCGATAAAATCACGTTTTTTTTTGTGTGGACATTGCCCGAAAAAAAACAGGGTTTCGTAGGCATCTGTACGGCTCTCGCACGGGTATGGTAAGGGTGCCGCAGGATGCCCGTACAATACCAGTGAACTCGCACGGATATTGCGCGATCATTGTGTGGCGCCCATAAGCTAACATATGACCCGGCTGCATTGTCGCCGCACCATCTCCACACGGAAGCCACACGGGCTCTGCACGGATGCTTTACCGTGAAAAATTTGCCCATGTGAGAATATTAAGTTAGGAAGAATAATGATGTATACAGAAGATTCTGTTTTATAATACAAGATACAAGAAACTTTATTTTACGTTGGCTCGTATATAACAAGTAAAAACTTTAGCTACAAAACTTTTTTCCGACACAACAATAACAGTAACATACAATATATATTAAATTGATACAGTCATTTACAGTACTGATATAACAAATAATAAATTATTAAATTAAGCCGGAATACAAAATCACAAAAAAAGATGATCGAGTATCAAATAAATAATATCACAAAGAACTGCATTACACATAATTCATAAAAAAAAAACGAAAAAAAGAGGACAGTGGATAAAAGATGTATGTAACAAGATTTCGTATATAACAAAGGAAATATTAAATATACTATCACACAAGATGTCAGAAATATTATTTTTTTGTTAACAGAAAAAAAAGCCTACATAGTTAAAAACTTTAATACATGAAAAATCTGAACAATGCTACAAAAGCATATAGTTATCTAAAACGTAATATCTGTAAAAAAAAAAAAAAAAAACACACACAAAAAAACAACAACAATTACGTGCACATTCTACATTTACACGTTGGGCCGCTCCAGATCCGGGTCAACCTTACAAACTCCTTATAGTTTTCAACCTGCCTAATTTCGTTAGGCAAGTTGTTCCAGACCTGCGCAGCCTTTTACCATACATTTTTGTTTAAGATTGATTTAAATTTGATTAGAATATCTAAATTAATAATGAGTATTTTTTACATTAACAAGATTATGTAGATATTGAGGTGTTTATTTATAAAGACATTTAAAAGTTTCAATTGTTATTGTCCTAAGTCGATTTATGTGTAATGTTGGCATGTTTACTTTGTTTAAAAGATCCATATAACTTGAGTTGAAATCATTAAAATTTATTTTAATTATGCTGTATTGTATTTTTTCCCCATTTTTCTGTATTTGTTATACTAAAGAAATGCCAAACAAGAGGTCAATAGTTGAAATTTGATTTGATGAATGATTTGTATATTAGGAGTTTCGCTTTGTTTATATTTGTATATTAGAAGTTTACATTCTGTGTAAAAAAACTGAAACAAACAAAGATTTGTATATTATTAATGGTTCGGATGAGTGCTGAAGAGCGTGGTCGCGCGATTGAAAGATTCCAGGCAAAGGTATGTATTGCATTTAATAAAATAATTTATTTAAATATTCATATGAAATTTAAATCCAATCATTAGATTATGAAATTATGTTTCTTTTCCGACTGTTAGTACTATACAACTACCCGGTTAACTATAATAAATTTTGTTTTCCATTGTCAGGTTGCAAGATTTTTTGGCTTCATTGTGTCAATATAGGAATAATGAAACTCCAGAGGCATCATTAGGAGAGAAACCCTTATTACCATCCGTTAGTCCTTTATTTGAGGCAAGTGGCCAATTGCCTATACAATACAGGGCAATACATACAACACAACACAAAACATAAAAATGATTAAAACTGGAGTCACCTCCTTGGAACGGTCAATGCAAAGCAACTCAATATATGAATAATTAAACTCCAGAGACATCATCAGGAGAGAAACCCTTATTACCAGCCGTTGGTCCTTTATTTGAGGCAAGTGACCAATTGCCTATACAATACAGGACATTACATACAACACAACACACAACATAAAAATGATGCCGAACCTCACACTTATCCCAGAATTAATCACAAAACACGCACTTGTAAATAAACTTTAACCTCATAGCATTGCAATTGCAATTAAACAGTAATAAAAGAGACTATTAATTCAATTGAATTACTATTTAATTACTCAATGGTTTAATGTTCACCAGAGCAACAGAATTGCAACTTTCTGAGGCACGATGAAATGAGGTAAATGCAATGAAGTAAATACAAGACTGCTACAGAAGTTCCAGCTCACTGGCCGACTTGATGACCTGCCTTGGCAGTCGTGGTAGTGGGACAACGGGTGTGCAGATTGTAGAAAATCATCTCCAGGACCGTTTCAACACAGCAGCATCCACTGCGAGGACATACGTGGGGCTAGGTCAACCACGGTCAGCAGCATGACAGTCCTCAGGCTTGGGTATTAGGGATAGGCGGCACTTCAGGGGGGTTAGTTCTTTATGGCCTACCAGATACGGAGTGAACACAATCATCGTGGCTTCTACATTCGGACAATTCATGAGAATGACAGAATTATATGTGTATTTTTGCTTGATTATTATTGCTTTATTATTATTGCTTCAGTATGGTTGTAGCATTGGTACTATAATGATGTCATGTATCTTGCTTTAGTATATACGTTTACGTCGCAAGTAAATAAATATAAATCTTCATTCTTATTGATTTTTCCAGATTCACTAAAATGCTTTAAAATATTAACATAACTCTAATATTTGGTTGTTTAAGATTTATGACATGCATTTTGTTGTATAACTACTATGCAGATTATGTTGCAAATATATGAGTCTTCATTCTTATTGATTATATGGTAAGCAGTCTGCTCTGAAATTTCATGTTGATTTGATTAGCCATTTACTTTTACCTATTTTTTGTTATTATTATAATATTGTTCTAACGGGCATTTTAATGCAAATGGGAAGAAAATAGGAAGGTGCGAAATATACAGGGCATGAAACGAATCGGGGGCGAAGCGATCGCTTATCGTACAGGTCACAATACACTAAATAAATAAGTCATGTAGGGCTGTGCTCTCTAAATAAATCAACAAGTTTAACTCGAAGACATGTTTTTAGGTTTAGACACTTGCTTTGATATTCCTTTTTGGAGATGTTGGTAAGGTAAGCATTGGTATGCACAAAGAAGTAGATGGTGATAAAACAGTCAACTTTGTTTAACTTAGAATGGTCTTTAACCAAAATTAAATGCAACATTTTGCACATTGGGACCCTCATAACCATACCTTTTCTTAAAGTTATCGCTTTTACATTAAATTACATAAGGATTGGAATTATTATATTGTAACCTACAATATAGTGGTTTTCGCCCGTGGCGAAAAAAATGTTAGTGGTTTGAAACCTTATTTTAAAAATGGCGCTGACGGTGAATGCCGGTAATGCAGTATTGTTTTACAAGTTACATTTAAATACGGACAATTTATAGTATTTAAATCATTTATTAGCATCATTGTATTGATTTCTTTCGTAAATTATCAGTAGAAAGTTGTTATTAGAACAAAATTCAAAATTCAAATCTTGACAGTATTTCCGGATGTTATTTATCCGGAAAAATGTTACAGTTTGAATTTCATTAAAAGCATGGTGTATTGTTTGTATTGTTGCAGAGTAATGCTATTTAATTAAACGCCCCGTGGAATACAGAAACAAAGAGTATTGTCATAATTATTGTAAAATGCATCCTTTTATTACATTTTAGTTGCTTTTGCTTTCTATTTATGTCAATGATGAATTTGTAACAGTATCCAGTGTGTTTTGTAGGGCCAATTTGGGGCCAAAATTCGGCCCCATTCCCCAGCTTAAATAGTATATATTTTTCCCCTATATTTACCTTAAAATTCCCCTGTAAGCTTTATTTTGAAAAAAAACCCACCAAAATCGGACCAAAATTGACTAAGATAGAAGAATTTTTTGTAAACAATTCCTTATATAACAGGGTCTGGCAAACTGCCTAACATGGTTTATTTTTATCAATTGGAAGAAACCAATTCCCAAATCAGAAGTTACAAAATGCTAAATACATAGGAAATGTAATTCTAAGTTGTAAATCATGAACTTACTTGTATGTTCATAGATAAACACAATTAAAATACCAAATTCAACCAATAAAACACCAGTTTATGTTGTTTGTTAATTAAATACTGGGTTCGAATTTTTGCTAGTAATTGTGTCAGCTGCTCGAGAAAAAATCCGAGCGAAAAATAAACGTAACAATAAGTATCTTCATAATACATTGTAACCCGACTTTTACACAATTCTCACACCTGTTGTGAAGGGAGATAACTATGAAGGGTGCAGGCCTTTAAACTAAGTTTAAAGTTAATAATACAAATTAAACAAAAAATAAGGGCATGTAGTTGATTTTGGTATAACTAAACGAAATTTTGCTAGAAGAAATGAACTTTTTCCAGTTGAAATATAATTCACTCTTGCTAGTGGCAAAAAAGTTAAATTTCAGCCCTGATGAAATAATTTTCTTAAATTTTTTTTACAAAATAATAGAGTTTTTTTCAGAGGTTGGGTATGGTGCCTTGGTTCTGGGAATTTTTTTTTTAACAAAATTTGGTAAAGTGGAACAAAAATCTAGGTATTTTGTCTAATTTGGGGAAAAGTGCAAGATTTTAAAGAAATGTCGCAAGGCGAAGACACCTATAGTCAGCCACCAATATATAATTATAAGGTAAATAATTTCACCTTTATACAGGGCTCACTGCCATTTGCCACTTTAGCTAATGGCTACAAATTCACAAATTTGGCCAAAGAAAATTCTGTTTGGCTACAACTTTTGTTTCCTAAAACCGCATAAAATAGCCAAAATGAAAAAAATGCCGCAAAGCAAATTTGGCTACAGCAAATTGTGAGCCAGCCGGCAGGGTAACCCTGCTTTATACTAAGGATTTCATCAGCAGACTGAAGGTTTCAACTTTCAGGCGATTAACAATGGGTAAGCAGGACAGATTGCACATGCAAATAACACTAATGGACAAACTGTTGTTTATGTTAAAAGTGTTAGCCATTCAGAAAGGCATAGTGGAAGCTTATATCTCCTAGCCTTTTCAGCAAGTTTAAGAAATTCTAAGAAAGGTAGCTTATGATACTTACAGCGGAAGCTTATATCTCCTAGCATTTGTCAGCAGGTTTAAGATATTCTAAGAAAGGTAGCTTATGATACTTACAGCGGAAGCTTATATCTCCTAGCCTTTGTCAGCAAGTTTAAGATATTCTAAGAAAGGTAGCTTATGATACTTACAGCGGAAGCTTATATCTCCTAGCCTTTGTCAGCAAGTTTAAGAAATTCTAAGAAAGGTAGCTTATGATACTTACAGCGGAAGCTTATATCTCCTAGCATTTGTCAGCAGGTTTAAGATATTCTAAGAAAGGTAGCTTATGATACTTACAACGGAAGCTTATATCTCCTAGCCTTTGTCAGCAAGTTTAAGATATTCTAAGAAAGGTAGCTTATGATACTTACAGCGGAAGCTTATATCTCCTAGCATTTGTCAGCAGGTTTAAGATATTCTAAGAAAGGTAGCTTATGATACTTACAGCGGAGGCTTATATCTCCTAGCATTTGTCAGCAGGTTTAAGATATTCTAAGAAAGGTAGCTTATGATACTTACAGCAGAAGCTTATATCTCCTAGCATGTTTCAGCAGGTTTAAGATATTCTAAGAAAGGTAGCTTATGATACTTACAGCGGTAGCTTATATCTCCTAGCATTTGTCAGCAGGTTTAAGATATTCTAAGAAAGGTAGCTTATGATACTTACAGTGGTAGCTTATATCTCCTAGCATTTGTCAGCAGGTTTAAGATATTCTAAGAAAGGTAGCGTATGATACTTACAGTGGTAGCTTATATCTCCTAGCATTTGTCAGCAGGTTTAAGATATTCTAAGAAAGGTAGCTTATGATACTTACAGTGTAGCTTATATCTCCTAGCATTTGTCAGCAGGTTTAAGATATTCTAAGAAAGGTAGCTTATGATACAGGCCTTTTACGGAATTTAGGTGAAGAAAGCGAGGCCTTTTAAGAGGGGAATTTAACGGTAAACGAGGAATTGGGGGAATTTTGTAAAATCATTGTTATATATTATAAATTATAATTATTATACATAACTCTCTAATATAAACATACATTAATTGTAATGTAATACATTTATTAAATGCATCCAACTGGGTTTCTGGAATAAAAAGATTTCATGTTCACCAAAATTCCTCTATCTTGGCCAACTTTTGTCTGATTTTGTCAATTTTTTTTCTCTACATAAAGTAAAAATTCAAAGGGGAATTGTTTGGTTTAAATAGGGGGAAAATATATACTTTTTTATTAAAGGAATGGGGCTGAAATGGCATAAAAGGCCTGACTTGCATCACCATGTTTCAGCGGCCCGAGTATGGAGTCCCTTCAAGGACTTCCAGGTGGTGGTGGAGGCGGCCATTCATAAACGCCAGACGGATGCAGTACACGACCTGGAGGTGATGCTGAAGAAACACAAGACAGACTTCCTCTCACTGCTGAAAAACATTGTTAGTATCTCTGTATAGATTGTTAATGAATAATATTTGATTATGATATGATAGGCATGAAGTAAGGAGTCACATCCAAATATTTATTATATTATTATTGTTTACATTATTTTAAAAGATCATTTCGTGTGTGTATGCTTTATTAAGCATATTAATCGAAGAACTTGTAGAGATTTAGAAAAAAACAAACATATTATATTAATTAATATAATAATATAATTTAATCCACTGGCCTGAAGAGGAACATTTTGTCCACTTACTACACCAGTGTTACAAAGATGAATTGTTGGTGTCAGTCTTTGCAGACCTCTGACACACTAGACCAGTGTTACAATGATGAATTGTTGGTGTCAGTCTTTGCAGACCTCTGACACACTAGACCAGTGTTACAATGATGAATTGTTGGTATCAGTCTTTGCAGACCTCTGACACACTAGACCAGTGTTACAAAGATGAAATATTGGAATCAGTCTTTGCAGACCGCTGACACACTAGACCAGTGTTACAATGATGAATTGTTGGTGTCAGTCTTTGCAGACCTCTGACACACTAGACCAGTGTTACCAAGATGAATTGTTGGTATCAGTCTTTGCAGACCTCTGACACACTAGGCCAATGTTACAAAGATGAATTGTTGGTATCAAACTTTGCCGACCTCTGACACACTAGACCAGTGTTACAAAGATGAACTGTTGGTATCAGTCTTTGCAGACCTCTGACCCACTAGACCAGTGTTACAAAGATGAATTGTTGGTATCAGTCTGTGCAGACCTCTGACACACTAGACCAGTGTTACAAAGATGAATTGTTGGTATCAAACTTTGCAGACCTCTGACACACTAGACCAGTGTTACAAAGATGAATGGTTGGTATCAAACTTTGCAGACCTCTGACCCACTAGACCAGTGTTACAAAGATGAAGTGTTGGTATCAAACTTTGCAGACCTCTGACACACTAGGCCAGTGTTACAAAGATGAATTGTTGGTATCAGTCTTTGCAGACCTCTGACACACTAGACCAGTGTTACAAAGATGAATTGTTGGTATCAGTCTTAGCAGACCTCTGACCCACTAGACCAGTGTTACAAAGATGAATTGTTGGTATCAGTCTTTGCAGACCTCTGACACACTAGACCAGTGTTACAAAGATGAATTGTTGGTATCAGTCTTTGCAGACCTCTGACCCACTAGACCAGTGTTACAAAGATGAATTGTTGGTATCAGTCTTTGCAGACCTCTGACACACTAGACCAGTGTTACAAAGATGAATTGTTGGTATCAGTCTTTGCAGACCTCTGACACACTAGACCAGTGTTACAAAGATGAAATATTGGAATCAGTTTTTGCAGACCTCTGACACACTAGACCAGTGTTACAAAGATGAATTGTTGGTATCAGTCTTTGCAGACCTCTGACACACTAGACCAGTGTTACAAAGATGAATTGTTGGTATCAAAGTTTGCAGACCTCTGACACACTAGACCAGTGTTACAAAGATGAATTGTTGGTATCAGTCTTTGCAGACCTCTGACACACTAGACCAGTGTTACAAAGATGAATTGTTGGTATCAGTCTTTGCAGACCTCTGACACACTAGACCAGTGTTACAAAGATGAATTGTTGGTATCAGTCTTAGCAGACCTCTGACACACTAGACCAGTGTTACAAAGATGAATTGTTGGTATCAGTCTTTGCAGACCTCTGACACACTAGACCAGTGTTACAAAGATGAATTGTTGGTATCAGTCTTTGCAGACCTCTGACACACTACACCAGTGTTACAAAGATGAATTGTTGGTATCAGTCTTTGCAGACCTCTGACCCACTAGACCAGTGTTACAAAGATGAATTGTTGGTATCAGTCTTTGCAGACCTCTGACACACTAGGCCAGTGTTACAAAGATGAATTGTTGGTATCAAAGTTTGCAGACCTCTGACACACTACACCAGTGTTACAATGATGAATTGTTGATATCAGTCTTTGCAGACCTCTGACACACTAGACCAGTGTTACAATGATGAATGGTTGGTATCAGTCTTTGCAGACCTCTGACACACTAGACCAGTGTTACAAAGATGAATTGTTGGTATCAGTCTTTGCAGACCTCTGACACACTAGACCAGTGTTACAAAGATGATTTGTTGGTATCAAAGTTTGCAGACCTCTGACACACTAGACCAGTGTTACAATGATGAATTGTTGGTATCAGTCTTTGCAGACCTCTGACACACTAGACCAGTGTTACAATGATGAATAGTTGGTATCAAGTCTTTGCAGACCTCTGACACACTAGGCCAGTGTTACAAAGATGAATTGTTGGTATCAGTCTTTGCAGACCTCTGACACACTAGACCAGTGTTACAAAGATGAATTGTTGGTATTAGTCTTTGCAGACCTCTGACAAACAAAGCCAGTAAAACTGTATTAGGTCCAGGAAAAATAATCAAAAAGCTGGATGGTGAGAAAATATTGTCAGGCTTCTGCTTGGATTTGAGAAATAATTTTGAGTGGCTAATAATATAGAGTTTGAACCAAGAATAACTATTAGAATGCAGTGTTTTGTTAGGGCCAATTTGGGGCTGAAATTCGGCCCCATTCCCCTGCTAAAAAAGTATATATTTTCCCCCTATATTTGCCTTAAAATTCCCCTCAGAATGTAAGCTTTATTTTGAAAAATATTTGACCAAACTCTGACAAAAATTTTCTTTAAAAATCCCAGCAATCTTTCATACCAATTTCGTGCATAATCTAAGTTTTCATTTCTAGCAAAACAGTTGATTAATTTTTTATAGCAAAGTAGAATATAAGTATGTAATATTGCTTTTCTAAAAAAAATATAATTACCCTTTTGCTGTAAAATTCCCCATCTGAAGGGCCCCAAAGGTTAAAAAAATCACTGGAATGAGATCAGCAGACAGTAATGGTTATATGATTTGAGACTTTTAGAGAGACTGGATGGTTTGTATTCTGTTCTAGGACATTTCAGTGTTTTTCCTCTATGTAAATATTACACCAGAAAACAGTACCATTCAGAGTCAGATTTACATACCAATTTTCCCAATTGAGAGTTAACAATTTCCCAAATCTCTGAACAAAGTAAAGAAAAATCCACAAAAGGTTGATTGTGTTCCTGAGAAAATTTTTTTACCACCTCCAAACAATATATACAAGTGGAAGAATCAATGAAATAAATTGTTTTGGTGTTTATTTATTGTAACTTATTGTTTTCAATGAAAGTGATAAAATTCCAAATTTTGTTGAAAACCACGCTTATTTTCCCAATTTGACCGGTACTTGTTCCATTCCCAAATTAGTGAGGAAAAACGCTGCATTGGTTAATGATTGGGGCATTTGGTAGACCTCATTTGGATTTCTTTCCAGCCCCAAAATCTAGAGTGTTTTCTGTTCTATGACATCTTTAGTGTTTGACATTTGGTAGAACTCATTTCGATTTATTTTCAGCCCAAAAATCGAGCACACAGGGATGCGGTAAAGAAGTCTAGCACAGTCGGGCTGCAGGTTCACGGGGAGCAGCGTACGCAGACCTTCCCCACTGAGGTGATTGAGGAGGCCATCATCATCAGTGACCTATTCGACCTGAATGAATACGCAGCACTTGAACTGCTGCTGGCTGGTAAAGAGTTCTTTCATAAAACCAGAATCTTTGTCAATAGACAGGGCCTTCAAACTGCATGTGCATGTATTGCTCCATGGGTGGCAAATGTCTTCATTTAGTTGCTAAAACATTAAATACTTGATTTTGTTACATGTACGTAAGCTAAGAGCCAATTAACAGGTAGATCTACATTTGATTTTTAGAAGGAAATAGTCATACATGTAAATTTAATGGATATTAAATTTAATTGACCGTGTTACCATTGTTTTACATCAATAAGGTTTCACAAAACCCCCTGTTCTCCGCCTATAAGGAAATTGTAAACACATTTTTGAGCCCGAATCATTTATAATGATTATGCAATCATATTAAAAAAAGTGAATTTTCCACTAGCCTGACTATATACATTACTCAATTTCTACTAGCCGGAATTACATTTCACTAGCTCCAGGCTGTGGGACTTGTGGTTACCGTGAAGACTGTCATTGCTGAAATAGGGGGTAACATACCGGTACCTAGAAATAGGGGTTTTGGGGAACTTTGAATTGATGTTAATGGTATGCCTTTGAACATATAGCTTTTATTCAGCTTATATAACTTGGTAACCTTTACATGTACATATTGACCAGGCGAAGACAACAAGCCGGATTTCCCGGGCCTGACCCGTGGCCTGGTGGCGGTGTTGCTATACTACGATGGACGCCGCAGCCTAGTGACCGCCCTACGGACCCTCATCCTGGCTCTGGAAGGCCGCACATGGACCCTGGGGCTGCCTGCTGACCTCGCACACCTGATTAACAACTATGTGCAGAAACTGGTGGAGGAAAACCTTACCAACAAAATTCTTGGTTTGTTATTTATAGTTCACCTGGTGTTTAATTAATCACTTATTAAATTTATCTTTTTATTGTTATTTAACAAATTATTAACTGAGTTACCTGTCCTGATTGATGTTAATTAATCATTAAGCAATAAGTAGTTAAAACCGAAGAGCTATAATATTCTGAATGATTTGGAAACAAATATGTAGATTTGTTTTTATTCTGATTATTGATAGTTATGCTTGTCTCTTTGCCAGGGACAGAAGTTATGCTCCTTTGGCATCTTAACAGTAATGAAAAACAAGTCAAATGGTTGTTTTTAAGTTGTTAGCTCGACTTTTCGAAGAAAAAAAGTCGAGTTATTGTCGTCGCTCTGTCGTCTGCGTCAGCGTCTGCGTTAGGTTTTTTTTCAGAGTCCGTTTCTCAAAAAACTACTTGAGGTATCCATTTGAAACTTTCAATACTTGTTCACTATCAAAAGAGTTATTCATTACAACAAGGCAGGTAACCCTATGATTTGTATTTCCAGAGTTATTTGCCCTTGATTGGACTTAACTTGGAATATTTGGACATGTTTTTGATTAAGTATTCTCAAAAACTGCAAAGACACTAAATTGAAACTCAAGATACTTGTTTATGGTGCTGACCCCATTCTGCAGACATGAGGAGGTAACTATTTCAAAGATTTTGTTGGAGTTATTGCCCTTTTTTCAACTTACAATTTTTGCTTTATGTCAAATTTCTCAATACCTGTATGAGGTATTGTCTTGAAACCCAAAGTACTTGATCACAGTGATGAATTTATTCTGTAGACAAGAGGAAGTAACTCTATCAAGGATTTTGTTTGAGTAATTGCTTTTTTTTCATCTTTAATTTTCGCTTTAGGTCGAATTTCACAGTAACTATAATAGGTATTGACTTAAAACTCAAAATACTTGATCACAGTCATGAACCTATTCTGTAGACAAGATGAGGTAACTATATCAAGGATTTTGGTGTAGTTATTGCCCTTTTTTCAACTTAGAATTTTAGCTTTAGGTCAAATGTCTCAATATCTATAACAGGTATTGACTTGAAATTCAACACACTTCATCACAGTGATGAACCCATTATATTAACAATAGGCCATCATATTATCAAATACGAGAAAGTCGAGCGTCCATCACCCGTAGGCGGTGCTTTTGTTTAGTTCTTAAGTCATGAAGAAAGATGTCTTTATATACTTAATGTTCCATTTTGCCAACAGATTTCAGTGACATTGTCTCGCAGAGTCTATTATGTATTTGTAATGTCTATTAACTTATAATTTTGTGATTTACAATTTGTGCATTGGTACATTGTGAATTGTTTTGCAGGTGTACTGAAGACAATGAATTTAACTGCTGAAATTGACAAGCTACAAAACAACAGAGCTCTGGGACCACCAAAACATAGAAAACAGGTAAATGTTGTGAATTGAGAATTATTCATTTCATTTTTTTTATCTTTGAAAAAGTTCGTGGCTACATTAGAGATTAAGGACAAACAAAGTGACACTAAAATGTATAAAACTCAGAACTAGTGTACGGTATGCTACTGTTTTGAAGTTGACATTTTAAAATATTATTTTGCAGACTTACCGGTGAATGTAAGTGCTATTGCTTTTTAAGTGCAATAAATCATGTTCCCAGTTTGGTTTATTTTAACCGGCATTTAGAAGGTCCAACTGGTAATGTTTACACTGCAAGTTGCCGGCCAATAATGGACATTTCCTGCAAGTGAATTTTGAGTTCACACGTAATTTTCAATGTTTTGGAAATCCCATACGTGACTTGTCTGACATGGGTAATTTTACTGTCGGACAAGTTCCAGTAAATGTACTGCAGACAAGTACAATATGGGTGTCGGAAATGATGTTAAAGTTGGAAGTAAACTGTTTTATTATTATATAATTATTTATTTTAACAAGAATTTATTAAAATTGTGTTTTATTTATAATTTAATGAAAAATTATATGAGCAATGCCCAGAATAATAACTTAATTTTAATTTGAACAAGAGACTTTTGCTTTCAGACAAGTAGATTTTTGTAATGAATTTGTCGGTGGATAAGTGAATAATTTTGAAATTTTCCTAATGTTATCTTTTGCAGGTGTCCGGGATGTATGAGGAAATACAGTTGACGTGTGCTGAGTGCCTGTTCAGTCTTGCCTGCCAGAGACCCCTCAGTAAGGACGACACGCTCCAGGTGGGTGCCACAGGTTCAACGATTGGTACCAGTTACTGAGTACATTCATATAGGATCTGACACGAGTTGTCATTTCATACCATATTTTATTTAACGAGTAAGGGAATTTTTTAATAAAATAGCTAATTTCCTGGACAAGTTTATTAAAATATGGTATGAAATGACGAGTGTCAGATCTTTTTTATCACATGCTTTTAAACGAAAGTAAACTCTTCTAATTGTACAAACATAAGTTGATAAATCCTCAAAGTTGTGTTCTGACGTGACATCATTTCATGTTGACAACGTCATTTCACCAAAATAACGGCATGTGATTGGTGAGTCAAAGAATATGTAGCCACTTAAAACGCTCAAAATATTGTCTTACAAATGTGTAAGATAAAAATATTCATTATGGCTGTATTACAAAGAAAACAAGGTATGGCATGTGATAAATTCAGTTATCACCAGTGGTGAAATAAATTGTTTGTACTGTCAGCTTGGCTGTATTACACGGAAAACAAGGTATGGCATGTGATAAATTCAGTTATCACCAGTGGTGAAATAAATTATTTGTACTGTCAGCTTGTCCCAAAACAAGTATCAACAATGGAAGTTTTGCTAAATCATAAAATGGCAAAATTTACCATTTATTTAATGTACAAACAAGTAGCAAACATTAAAAAAGAACACACAAATAAGGCAATATCAGATTTTGCCACCCCTGATTATAACTGCGTTAATTACATGATGCTAAGCGCGAAGGATGTAAATTCTCGCGTATAGGATGCCCCCGCATATAAGACACACCTAAATATTCAGATAGTAATTTGTGAAAATAAAGTTTTGCAATTTAAACGCTTTTTTAAGGTTCTAAACACGTCAAAATTGTAACGATTGGATCCATTGTTCCAATTAGATACATTACACTAAATGTGTAAAATGTGTTATTGCTGTATTGCGGTGTTGAGAAGTCTCGGTGTCAATACCTTTAATTACACCATGAGTGCTGATTGTTTGTTTGATAAACATGGTCAGTTTTGGTACTGTCATCAATGACACTGTTTACACCATTGTTTGCAGAGCAATATAAAAGGTTTGTACTAGTTTGTAAGGTGGTGTTTACGCTACCGTCCGTTTAACCCTAGTTCTTATTTTTTATATTACGTTTTTGCAACTAAAAATAAGAAAATATTAAGAAGATAATACACACAAAATAAGAAATATAATACTGTATTTATAAACGATCCCATTATGAAAAAGTGTGAAACAGATCGGGTACGAATATTTGCTTATATAAGCGTCATAGTGACATAGATCAAGCGTCTATTTTAAATAGCAGCCAAAATACCACAGATTATATTTATGATAGAAAATCTAGGAGTTTTTGCTTATATCCGCGTATAAGACGCACCCAAAAAATTATACAAATTTTGCATGAAAAAAAGTGTGGCTTATAAGCGAGAAATTACGGTACTTGAACATTGTGAATTTGTCTGTCCCGACTGTAGATTCACCTTTAGACAATAATCTATGAAGTCTGCTTGTACAGAAGTTGTGAACGTTACCTTAAATGGGAATAAAGAAACCACAAAGAGATTGTATATTTGGGAATATTTTTTATTGTTTTAAAAAACTAAAAATTGAAACCTTGTCAACTGTTTTATATTTTTATATTTCTGAATAAAAATTATGTTTCATGCTGTTTGCTGCAAACAGTACCAAGATTATTCTTCAGTGTTTAATTTACTTAAATAAATGTTTATTTGTTTTTGCTGCATTTTTATTTAATTGTGTTAGCATTCTGGCTGTGTTAAATACTAAGCATTGTTTTAAAGGTGTTAATTTTTCACTATATATCTAATTGTCTGGGCCCAGTTACTCATTAGCCCCTGATGTATTTTTATAGGTCATATCCCACCTGAAGGGAGACAACACCATGACAGCTGAAGGGTCCCTAAGTCCAGTAACTCTTGCTCTGCTCATGGCTCTTCTCTACTGTTTTGATGTATCAGTCTTGGAGAAGGAGGATGCTGCAGGTACATGAATGATGACTGCTTACAGCGTTTTTTTTGGCCTCGTTTTCATGCCGATATTCGGTACCATTCACAAAGCCAAAAAGTATACTTTTTCACAATTTTTGGCCCAAACTTCACAAATGGAAAAGTGGTTGAAAAAATACGAGATCTTAATTAATTTTGTGAATTTTGTTTACACAGGATAAAATTTCGGTAATAGTTTTATGTATACACCGGTTTGGAAGGTTACTCGATTTTAACACGACTCGTGTAACGTTTTATCGATATTTCGTGAACCAGTCGGTTGGTGAAACATGTGCTCATCCGGGTCACTGTAAACGCTGATTGGGTTATAATCTGTATTGAATCAAGCGTTTGAAGGATTTTTAAAATGTAAACACTGCGGATTATTTTCTTGTTTTTTTTTTTAAAGTAATCGCAATGCATTTTTCATGAAACTCTGTACTATGTGAAATTTTTTTATTAAAAGACGAGCTTATCTTACAGGAAAATGAGTCATCGTTTCAACAGGCAATTTTCAGCGAGAAAACAGTAAGTGAAGCCACCGCAGACAATTTGTACTGCAGTTGAACAGTTTCAACTTTAGTGTCTTCACAAGTAGATTTCCTGTCAGTAATGAGTGCAAGTCAGTCAGATTCACATACTGAGAGTGGTGACCAAAATAACAACGATGAAACCCCTGTTTTGTCCCTTAATTAGCCTTTTACATCTCAATCATGTGACATTTCTATTGACTCTGGTGTCTGATTGAAGTGAAGCCATTGGACATTTTGAAAATTTAAAGAATAATTGACAATATCAAATCTGCAAAAGAGAGAAATTTAACTGGAATGTTTCATGGTAAGGTTTCATGAATGTAAAGATCACACTTTCATATCATGTGTGTGTACTTTAAGTGAGATTAAATACAACAAAATCACTAGTTATTATTTGATGCTTGTTTGTATTTCCCTGTTTTAATGATAAGACATATTTTCACAATTTTGGCGTTTTACGACGCATTTTTCACAATTTCACCGAAAAGGGCATATTTACAAAAATCACTGAAAAAAATACTGGCTTAAGTTGCCCTAATATTTGATTACGTATAACTGACAATTTTGTGTTCATCTTTAAATACAGTAAAACCTTGCTACTACGACCACAAATGTTCTTAATAGCAGGGTGGTCATACTATTATCGAGGTACAGCAGGTCACAGAGTCAGTGCATGTATATGTCTGTGTAATTTAATGTAAGTTTTTATGAAAATAATGAATACTAGTAGAGAACGAAAATTCCAATTTGTTTTCAATGAAATGTTTTATTGAATACAGATTATGTAACTTATAGTTATGGATATTAACTTTACATTAGGTTGGAAATTAATTAAACCTTGATTAACTAAGCCCATTTAAGGTTCAGCATTCATCAGTGTTACCCACTAACTGTCAGCTAGTGTCAATTAACGTAATCTGATACACAGTCGATGTGCTTATCCCTTCTCAAAACATTAGTAACATTGTTTTTCATGCGCTCCTTCTATGCCACAAATCAGTATGTTATCTCCAAGACATATGTTGTTAATTGATGTTGTAAAGTTACAACAACTAAATGACACTGGTCGCAGTATCGGGGTTATTTTTAGCATTATTTAGTACTTTTGGTCTGGGATTAGTGGTCGTAATATGGAATAGTGGGGTGCCCGTATATTCGGGGTTTGCGACCATTGAAATATATAGGAAAAAAATGGGGTCTTTTAAAGTGTCCTCTTTAGCGGGGTGGTCGTAAAATCAAGGTGGTCGTAAAGCGGGGTTTTGGTGTATTACCTACCTACATGTGTATATGTTTGCAGTATTCATTCTTTGCTTTGATTTCCCTAGCAGGTATAAATTATCAGTAGTTTTCATATCAATGTATAAATTAATAACTTTACAAAGATGCGAACAGACTGTAATTGGCCTGACATGAGGGCCTGTATTCACCAACCTATTCTTAGACTTACGAGTTAAGACTTAAGAATAAAATAAAGAAACTGTTCTGTTCTAAGAATCTTGCTATTCTCAAACTCTAATTTTACAGCAATTCTTTATTTAGTATGATTTGTTAACGACATAGCAACACGTGCTCAGTAGTGAATGCAGAAGTATTTTTCTTCAGTCTTATTTAACTTGGTGAAAACAAGCCCAGATTTACAGTGTGGTTCTATTTCCAGAAATCACCAGGAGCATGCCCTTGTTTGGAGACCCCAGCTAGGTCATTGTAAAGGCTTCTATATCTTTATAACGTCTATTTCCAGAGATCACAGACTGCATTTGTGTTTGATTACCGCCACAATATCAATGTAAAGGAAGCGAACAAAAATTTTGTGCTTCTATAGCTTTATAACGTCTATTTGCAGAGATCACAGGCAGCATGCCGGTGTTCGGAGACCCGAGCTACATCGGTGACATTCACAAGGAGCTGCGAGACACGTCCTCGTGGGCGGTGCCAGGACTGGGGGCGGTGGCCCAGTTTGCGTGGGGTGTCATGCTGCGACAGCTCTCTCAGTACCCACAGGCTGCAGGTGGGTAGGGCTAAGAACAGGGTTTGTATGGATCTGGAAAAGTCATGGGAAATGGACTTCATGGAATCTTGATAATTTGAATTTTATCATGGAAAAATCGTGGAATTTTCAAAAATTACATGGAAATTTGAAAAGCATCCTTGAATGTGCCTGTAAGTGCATAAAAATGATCATTGAAATATATTCAAACAAAAAATCAAGAGCATAATGATTGACAGACATGTATTGCTGAGCTATAAGCAATTCTATTCTATTCTATTCTACTGAGTGGGAATCAGCCCAGAACAAGTATTTTATTAGCTCGACTATTCACCGAATAGTTCGAGCCATACTACTCACCCGTTCGTCGGCTTAATGCTCTGGTTAAGGTTTGCGTGGAACATGTCCATATCTCTGTAACTACTAGAGATATTCAATTGAAACTGCGTGGTCATTATATGATGTCACTGACCAAGGCCTATAACTCCGACCTGCAATTTAGCAGAATTATGCCCCTTTTTGTACTTGACAATCAGGTTAAAGTCTGCGTGCAGCAACTCCATATCTCTATATCTACTACATATATTCAGTTGAAACTTCACACATGCCTTCAGGGTCATTATATAAGTTCACTGGCCAAGACCCATAACTGTGACCAGCATTTTGGCAGAATTATGCCCCTTTTTGTACTTAGAAATTCAGGTTAAAGTTAGCGTGCAACTATTCCATATCTCTATAACTCGAGAACCGATTACTATTGTAATGAAACTTACATAGATACTTTATAGCGCGGCCTCACTTGGGAGTGCATATAGAGTTAGTAGTGTCAAGGTCACTGTTACTGAAAATAGAAAAACGGTTTCCGCTCAATAACTTGAGAACGCATTGAGCTATTTTAATGAAACTTAATACATAGATACCTTATATCGAGACCTCGCTTTGGATTGCAAAGGGGGTGTGGAATCAAGGTCACTGTTACTAAAAATAAAAAAACGGTTTCCGCTCAATATTTTTCTTGTTTGTAGTGATAAATAGTGATAAATCAGCCACTTTTCCAGCAAAAAAATCAAACTGCTAAAGAGTTTTTCCCCCATGAACTTATAAAATGGTACTTCAATTAGATGTATGTCAGACATTTTCTAAATAGCTAATTAGAATATAATATTAATATGTGTAATTAGTTACATAGAACAGAAAACTTCTATGAATATTTTGTTTTGTGTGTTTAAGTCAGAATGATTATTATAAAACTGTAATTTGTATCAATAACACTTTAGGAAGAAAATCTAAACTATTTTTAGCTCACCTGAGCACAACGTGCTCATGGTGACCTTTTGTGATCGCCTTTTGTCCGTCATGTTGCCCAATCAACATGAAACTTTTTCAGAACATTTGACCCAATGATATCTTTGAATCTGGGTCATATGGAGTCAAAAACTAGGTCACTTGGTCAAATTGAAGAAAAAGCTTGATAACACTGTAGAAGTCACATTTTTTGCCCAATCTTAATGAAACTTGGTCAGAACATTTGTCCCAATGATATCTCGGCTGAGTTCGAATCCGGGTCACGTGGGATCAAAAACTAGGTCTCTAGGTCAAATTGAAGAAAAAGCTTGTTAACACTCTAGAAGTCACATTTTTTGCCCAATCTTCTTGAAACTTAATCAGAGCTCCAGATAACATGCATAAAGGCGTAAATACGCATTTAAATAAACAAAAAACGATTAAGATTTAAAATCTGTGCGTAAAGCTATGCATTGAAAAAATGAAAACAAGAATTCGAAATTTGTGAACGCAGGTAACATGTAAGTAAACCAGCTTCGGCAGTGTCAGAAACTCACGAGGACTGAATCGTCTAGGCGCTCAATACAAGATATATAGCAAAATTCACTGTGATTCATGATGTCACTTAAGTGCTTTCTATTTTGAATGAGAGCCCAAATTCAAAACGGGCGATAGTGTAGACAGTTGATAATCACTTGCTCGATGTTCGCTGACTGTTATGCGTGTTAATATCATAGTAGTATAATACTTTTAATACATTTATCATACAATGGAAAGGATAGAAAGTTTAATAAAATGAAAGTTTTATTAGGTTGATTAATTATACTTCGGCCACGACTGTGTGACCATCTTGTCGGGAGCTGAAATGAAGCGGACTGTTCTGTGCAATTGGTAAACAAAAATCAAAATGGTGTAGAATACCAGTTCATCGAAGTGTGAAAGGCTTCAAAAGCCAGTTAGTGGCCAGAAAACTATGCTAATGCTTCTTTTTTTTAAATCATAACCATGAGAAATAAGTTATCAAAACAGAGTTCAATATAAAAGATATGTTGAATCAAAATCTGCCATAAAGCATTGTGGTTCTGTCAGCAACGCATTTGAAACATGGATACACTTTTTAACAGCAAACAAGCAGTTTTCTAAATGTTTGAAGACTCAGATTAAAATAATATAAAATTTTGGTGTCACTGCAGATGATAGGCAATCGTTTAGAACCATTTTAGTAGGGATGCAACCGATACCCCAAAATACCCGCATTCTCGGTTCCATAAAAATTAACTCTAGTTTGGTTCCTGATAGGAAAATTCTGGTCGGGCGGGGTATTAAAATAATAGTGTAATTCAACCGTTTTAATCATCGTCATGTTTCTTAAAATTCGTCTTAATCTAAAACCATATACAACAAATTAGTGAAGCCAAGACCCAACAGGCATTGGTGTTTCTATTTGACAGTTTTTTTTACAAATAAAAGCAAATATTCTGCTGGCACTCTTGGATATTGGAGTGCATCGCTGAACGAACCCCGCTGAACAGCTGTATGGACGTCTTAAGCCAAGGAGTTTCAAACCGTCAAGTTGAAGAAATAGCTGTGGCAGAGTGCATTGGCTTTTAACGGGACTGAATTTAAATTCAGAGCATTGTTATTTATAAGACCAAACCTAAGTAAATGTTAAGTTTTATCGTTAATGAAAAGAAGTGATCAAATTTTTACAGAGAACAAAATTGTTGACGGTTGGTAGTGTGGTTATATGCAGTATTCATCCTTTCCTTTTTCTGCGCCATATATTTTCCCCGTCAAATTCACGCCTCGAATGACGAATCAATAACTTTATAAAACATATACAGTGTATATGCATACACAAGAAGCACGTGCTTTATTTCCTGCTGAATTATTACCGTAAACCCTTTGCAAAAAATCTATGCAAATAATTACCGCGCAAATCTGTATTCATCGCAACGAGAATACTTTTTTGAAAACAAAGATTTTAAAGAAAGCAAAGGTTTCAAAGGTTTATTTCTTAGAACTTAAATATCCTGTAATACAATTAATCTGTATACATTTATCTTTTCCCATCAGTTTTAACTTGATACTTTTGTTGGTTTCCTTATCATTCAACTTAAGTCATTAATAGGAAAAAATGAGATTTGGGGGTAAAGTACATGTATATACTCTAGAGCTGGAGGAATTGGGCCCTATTCGGCACAGAATTCTCGTTAAAGGACAACATTGTTGATGAAAAAAGACCAGTGACATATTACTTATAAGGAAACAGGTACATTTCAAACTTCATAGTGCCTTTGTAACAGTATTACAGAACTAATGTCCAATCACAACCTATTTGTAGCTCTAATCCTGCTGCAAATTAGCTAAATTCTGATCTAGTTTAGATGTTAGCAGTATTACAATGACAACTAATAACCAGGATACCAGTGACTTCAACTTCCACTTGGTTACTCGTCAAAAATCCGCAAGCAGACAGTTATTAACAAGGGTTGTGTGCTGTACATGCGCTCAGTGCGAAAAAATTCCATAAAAATTAGAAACAATGTTTACTCATCGGAACAGCCCTCTAGAGGTACAAAATCGATGTGTACGCTTACTTATATAAATACCCGACCCAAAAATACCCGACCTGAAGAAAGGTACCTGACCCAACCCGACAGAAATTTGCTACCCGTTGCATCCCTACATTTTAGATGACCTGAGCAAAGAGTACTCGACGGTTAGCTATTGTGGTCAGTCAAAATATGACGTCCGTTTAATAGTTCTGATGTATTGAGTTACTTATTAACTATACCTGCATAGGTAGGGCAAATAGTGTTATCTGCACACTGGAAACCAGTATGAAATCTTCACATGTCATGGCAACAAACATGGGGGTTAAGTGTTTGATTTAGAACTAAGTATTGATGTGTCATATTCAATTATAAAAAATGATTTGATCAATCGTTTTTAAGAATTCAGTTTTAAATTAGGGAGTGAAATAAGAATTGCCATAGAAAGTTATCTGGAGCTCTGAACTTGGTCAGAACATTTGTCCCAATGATATCTCAGCGGAGTTCGAATCTGGGTCATGTGGGGTCAAAAACTAGGTCACTATGTCAAATTGAAGAAAAAGCTTGTAAACACTCTAGAAGTCACATTTTTTGCTCAATCTTCATGAAACTTGGTCATTTGTCTTAATGATATCTCGGTCAAGTTTGAATCTGGGTTACGTCGGGTAAAAAACTAGGTCACTAGGTCAAATTGACGAAAAAGCTTGTTAATACTCTAGAAGTCACATTTTTTGCCCAATCTTCATGAAACTTGGTCAGAACATTTGTCTCAATGATATCTCGGCCGAGATTGAATCTGGGTCATGTGGGATCAAAAACTCGGTCACTAGGTCAAATTGAAGAAAAAGCTTGTTAACACTCTAGAAGTCACATTTTTTGCCCAATCTTCATGAAATTTGGTCAGAACTTTTGTCTTAATGATATCTCGGCTGAGTTTAAATCTGGAACATGTGGGGTCAAAAACTAGGTCACTAATTGAAGAAAAAGCTTGCTAACACTCTAGAAGTCACATTTTTTTACCAAACTTTATGAAACTTTGTCAGAACATTTGTCTTAATGATATCTCGGCCGAGTTTGAATCTGGGTCATGTGGGTTCATAAACTAGGTCAGAAGGTCAAATTGAAGAAAAAGCTTGTAAACACTCTAGAATTCACATTTTTTGCTCAATTAACATGAAACTTGGTCAGAACATTTCTTCTGATGATATCTTGACTGAGTTCGAAAATGGTGGGCAGTTTTCCTTATGTGGCCAGGGGGCGGGGCAGTTTTCCTTATGTGGCTTTAGAAAAAGCTTGTTTACACTCTACAAGTCACATTTTTTGCCCAATCAACATGATACTTGCTCAGAACCTTTCTTCTTATGATATCTCGGCTATTTTCGAAAATGGTTCCGCTCCGTTGAAAAACATCGCCACCAGGGGGCGGGGCAGTTTTCTTATATGGCTATTGTAAAAGCTTGTGAACATTCTAGTAGTCTCATTTTTGCCAAATCAACAGGAAACTTGCTCTGAACCTTTGTTCTTATGAGTTTGGTAATGGTTCCACTCTGCTGAAAACCTTGGCCGTCATGGGACGGGGCAGTTTTCCTTATATGGGTATAAAGAAAACTTTAAAAAGCACGTGAACACTCTAAAGACCACATTTATTGCCCAATCTTTATGAAATTTGCCCAGATCTTTTGTTCCAATGATATCTCAGCGGAGTTTGAAAATGGCTCATGTGTGGTCAAAAACTAGGTCACTAGGTCAAATAGAAAAAAAAAAGAAAACTAGTTTCAAGAAAGGTTTTTCTAAACATAAATCCAATGTAGGCAGAAAGTGTCGTCCTGGATCAGCCCGTGCAGACACTTTGCGCACATGCATTTAGCCAATTTTTTCCACAACATGCCTCATATATACTTGTTTGAAGCTCATTGTAACCACTATTCCTATACATGCAACTTCTGCCTGAAGGTGCTGGCGAATACTATGAAGAAGACGAGACCTTCATGGACTCGGCCATGGCTGGCCATGTGTTCAGTTTCCTGGACAAGGCAGTAGTCAGTGTGGACAAGTTACACAAGGAGGTAGGAAGCCTGTGCATAATATGAAATTATATTTATTATTTTAACATAACAGTTTTCTATAGACAAAGAACAAAATTTACTATTGTTAAACTACCAATAAACAACCCGAACAAATAGTTCTGAAAATGTAAAATATAGTTTTCATTGTTATTGCAGAAAATGTCAGATCATGTTAAAATCGAAATAATTTTTGCATTATCGTGTTTATTGGCTAATAAACACTGATTTGTCATTCCAATGCGGTATATTAAAACACTCCGGCTAACGCCCTCGTGATTTAATTCATATGCACTCCAAATTGTTGTTTATTAGCTGATAAACAACTCTAAATCAAAAATTATTTCTTAAACATGTTCACTGGAATTCTCTCATATGGCAATTTCCCCTAGAAGACATGTTACCGGTAGTTGGGTTATGGAGGAAGGTTTGGTGCAAGATCGCCGTCCCTGACTTCCATATACGCATTCAACTGTCATGACCATTGTTGGTTTAACCATTATTGGTCTGTTCTTATTCAGGAGTTCTACCTAAGGAGGCTGCATGGCCTGGTCACCGACTTCATCTTCCACATGCCACTCAAGGTGAGCTGCTCTGGGAAAGTGTTATTTGCTAATATTTTGTATTGGAACGCAAGCAGCGAGTCTAGTTTACTTTCAAAAGTTAATAAGTTGCATCATTAATTCAAAAATGTATGGAAGAATGAAAATGTTTTGTTATTTTAGTCTTCAACGTAAATCTGTGTGAAAAGTTAACTTTAGAATAAATGAACCCATCATCGAAACTAGCAGCTTGGCCAAGCGGGCTCAAATTCTTGTATTATTACTTGAGATGAACAAAATTTTATGAGCCCATCTATTTAAAACGGAGAATCTGAGCAAGCCCAGTTCAAAATTCACCGGTACTGGGCTTGTGGGCTAACTTTGATCACTGATGAACTGAGACAGATTTAACATTGTTGTTAAAATCTGTTAAAAATATGCGATCTTTATTAAGCTTTGACATACTGTGTACCGGTATGTATGTAGTGCTATGGTCTTTCATAAGTTTGGTAATGGCCAGTGTTTTTTAGGGCCAATTTGGGGCTGAAATTGGGCCCCATTCCCCTGCTTAAAAAGTATATATTTTTTCCCTATATTTACTTAAAAATTCCCTCAGAGTGTAAGCTTTATTTTGAAAAAAAAACATGATCAAATTGATAAAAAAATTTACTAAGATAGAGAATTTTTCGTAACATTCCCAGCAATTTTTCATCAAACCAAGTTAATTCAAGTTATGATTGGTAGCAAAACACTTCATAAATGTTTTATATCAAAGTAGAATATAAACATGTAATAATGCTTTTCTAAAAAAAAATCCTCTTTTGCCTTAAAATTCCCCATCTGAAGGGCCCCATCACCTTCCCCCCAGAGGTGAAAAAACACTGAATGGATCAGGTCAAGCTTTTCAGATTTTTTGACAATTTTTACAGAAGCATCCTAATTTTCTTAACAAGAAAAATCCTAAAATCCTGTGTGATTGATTTTTCAACAATTGTCCATTACAATATATATTATTGTAAGGACCATACATTGTCACATTTACCTCGTGTTTCTAGGTGAAGGAGATCCGTAACCGTGGTGACGAGACTGCCCGGATACAGATGGCCCATCTCCAGGATGAGCAAGAACCCCCGTCCAATCTGCGACGAGACTTTGAGGACCTTCTGTCACTGGTGAACATTGTTCTGTTTTGTGTGTGAAGGGTGTAAGATAGTACCATATATAAGTGATGGTGTAGAATAAATAACACATTTTTGCAGTTTGCCAATTCTCTTTAAGATTAACCATGGCAAATTTACAATATTTGTTGTAGCGACTTTGTGTATGAAGTAAATTTATACCAGTTCATTGTCTTTTTTTTTGATGAAATTTATTTGAAAAAAAAAATGCTTTGATTTATTTTAAGACACAGTAATAATCTTAGCTTCTGTACCATATTAAATTGTATTTGAGTAAATAATGACATTGAAGTATTATCTTCTCACATATTAAATTGTATTTGAGTAAATAATGACATTTGAAGTATTATCTTCTCACATATTAAATTGTATTTGAGTAAATAATGACATTGAAGTATTATCTTCTCACATATTAAATTGTATTTGAGTAAATAATGACATTTGAAGTATTATCTTCTCACATATTAAATTGTATTTGAGTAAATAATGACATTGAAGTATTATCTTCTCACATATTAAATTGTATTTGAGTAAAT
The DNA here is from genome assembly GCA_027627225.1 of Congeria kusceri. Classification (NCBI taxonomy): domain Eukaryota; kingdom Metazoa; phylum Mollusca; class Bivalvia; order Myida; family Dreissenidae; genus Congeria; species Congeria kusceri. The sequence goes on from CM051024.1 coordinate 100,010,104, forward strand.
AATGACATTTGAAGTATTATCTTCTCACATATTAAATTGTATTTGAGTAAATAATGACATTTGAAGTATTATCTTCTCACATATTAAATTGTATTTGAGTAAATAATGACATTTGAAGTATTATCTTCTCACATATTAAATTGTATTTGAGTAAATAATGACATTGAAGTATTATCTTCTCACATATTAAATTGTATTTGAGTAAATAATGACATTTGAAGTATTATCTTCTCACATATTAAATTGTATTTGAGTAAATAATGACATTGAAGTATTATCTTCTCACATATTAAATTGTATTTGAGTAAATAATGACATTTGAAGTATTATCTTCTCACATATTAAATTGTATTTGAGTAAATAATGACATTTGAAGTATTATCTTCTCACATATTAAATTGTATTTGAGTAAATAATGACATTGAAGTATTATCTTCTCACATATTAAATTGTATTTGAGTAAATAATGACATTGAAGTATTATCTTCTCACATATTAAAGGAGCTCATGGTCCAGTTTGCGTGTTTCAGATATGCTCCTTGTACGAGAAGGACCCGCTACACCTAGATCTGGCCCTGGACTTCTGGTGTCCCCCTGAGCCCCTGAGTCAGCATGAGTCCTTCCACCACAGACCACCGCAGAGACAGGTGTGCAGTGTTCAGTTTTTGTGTAACCTAAAAAGACGACATATAGTGGTTACTTTTGGCGGCGTTGGCAGCGGTGTTGGCAACCTGCAGCCCCTTTAAACTCAGTTTGTGCAGACAATAACTTTAAAAGGTTTTGGGCTATCATTATGAAACTTTATGGAAGTGTTAGTAGGCATAAAAGGAAGGTCAAGTTCGGTTTATGGCTTAATTGCTATTATCGTACTTGAGTTTAAAAAAAAAAATAGTTCAAATAAGGCTGATTCCGTTTTTGTGCAATCTGTATGATTGTACGCATAAGAAGTGTTAGTAGGCATAAACGGGAGGTTAAGTTCAGTTTCGGCATAATTGCTCTTAAGTTATGCCCCGTCAGGCGACACATCCGACTTGCTGTGTTCTATTGACTATATGAGTGATGAATGCCGCAGCTTTATGTATCCGGAACTTGTGAACTAGCATAAGCACTTTCAATTATTGAAATTCGAGAGTTAAATGACATAAAATTTAGCAAACAAATCTATGAAAAATAGTATTTGGCTCATGGGTGGAATTAAAAATGAAGCGGTATATAAGCAACACATTGCTTGTTTTAATTTTATCTGATGTAAGTTATGAAATTTAGTTTAGTTTAAACAACTTCACAATTGGTTTTGTTCATGTAACTTAAAAATAATGTTTTTAATTCTTCTGTATACTTTGACAAATTATCTTTTTTTAATGGTGGTCTTGTACAATTGTGTGGTAACAGTTACAAGTTTGTTTATGGTTTTAGTATTGAATTCCCACGTTATTTTTTTTAAATCCGGATATAACAAAGAAGACTGGCTGGTCCTATTGATAATTTCCCTGCTCTGTTCCAGGTGGCGCTGTACAAGTTTGTGCGGATGGCGGGTGACCTACTACCGGCGACCCTGTACGTGCCGTACATCAAGATGCTGACGGGACTCGCGTCCACCACCCAAAGCGCGCAATACTGCTTCAACCTGCTCAAGATGAATGGTATGGTGGAATGTTATAATTCATTAATAAAAACGTTTTGAAGAAAATGCAAGCTATTGTATTTTACTCACCTTGACGAGGGCAATGGGCTCTTGGCTTGGTCAAAGTTTTTCGGTATGCTAGTTTCTTAGGAATGGCTTGAGGGATTTCATTCAAACTTAAAACACTTATTCCCTATATTAAAATGAACCCATAGGCCAATTTTGATGACTCTAGTTTGAAATTTGTCAAAGTTATGGGCCTTTTACACTTTGAAATTTTACATTCCCTCTGATGGGGTCAACTTTAAATTTCCACTCTCTATCTTGATAATGAATCTTCATACATAGATACCCTAGAGCAATACTTAACTTGGGATTGCATTTAGGGTGAATTGGGTGGGGTCAAGGTCAATGTCACTGTTACTAAAAATAGAAAAAAGTTTCTGCTCAATAACTAGAACAAATTGAAGTATTTAAATGAAACTCAATTTGTAGATACCTTATGGCGAGACATAGCATGCGATTGCATATGGGGTTGGGTCAAGGTCACTGTTTTGAAAAATAATAAATGCTTACAACTCAGTAACTTGAGAATGAAATTAACTTGGTTTAGTTGGCCCTTTCTATCCAAACAGTTTGTTTTAGAAAAAATGCTAGTATCTCTGACAAGTACAAGAAAAGTCCAGCACGCTGTCATCTACAGCTGTTGTTACTATACTGTGACAAGTCACTAAAAATGTGTTTCGGCAGCATTTCTGCATGCCTTGTGTCACAGAAGTGGTGTTATTTGTAATAATTATTTATGAGTTCATACTTGCTCCTGCTCTGGTCATTTTTTGTTTTACCTTGTTACTTTTTTTTTCTGATTTACATGTAAATAATTAAAAAAATTACCATGTAAACTTAAATTCGTTTTAAACTCTCTTTCCTAAATTTAACTTTTGTTATGAAATTTATTTATGTTACTCATTTTTAAGAATTCTTTGCTTGTGTCTGAGCATATAGACGTTACATGTGCATTACTTTAACTGCAGGCAACACTTCCAGCACAGTGTCCTGGGACCACATATTCACCTCGCTGAACCACTATTTCTCGAGTCTGCGTCGCGAGTCCCCGACATATGGTGACCAGTCTGTGTCATACAGGATGCACAATCGGGCCATCACGCCGCAGGAACTAGAAGGCTTGCAGGCCGTCTTGCAGCTCGTCAGGAGGGTCTGTGAACAGGTCAGTGTTTAAGTCTTTTGTTCACCATTTTGGGAATACGACCTATACCCATGAAATTGGGAATTTTAGCGTCAATTCACCTAAAGCTGAGAAAAATTGTAATTGGTTGATTAATAAAATTTGAATAATTATAGATCAACTACATAAAATAGAATGTTCTGAACAAAAACAAATCAGTAAAACAGTTATTACAACTGAACACCTCTTATTTCCAAACATCTGAGTAAAATCATCAATTGGGACTTCTGGGACAGGATTGGGAAAAAATATACTTTTTGCCATTGGGAATATGACCCAATAATGGCTATAAAATTGGCCCCCAAAAAGCCCTGGGGTTCCAGCAGGGGTGTCAGGGCTTTTGTTCGCGGGCGTAGGACGTAATTTACGTCCAAAAATTGTAGCTGTACGCCAAAAATCTTACCCGCTGACGTTTCTGTACGTCAAAAAAAAATATCGGAAAGTCCATTTGTAAACATGCAAACGTATTGCCTTGATCGATTTTGACTAAGATATTGCCCATTCACATACATTTCCCGACTCTATTGATTACCCGATAATCCCTTTATTCACAGCTGCCATTTTTAAAAGCGAAATATGACCAATGCAAAAGTGTTTACAAATTACATAAACACAAGCGTTCGCCATTTTTCTTAATGATTTCGTGAGTTGCGGGATATGTTACTATTTAAAGATTTGCTATATTTTACGACCAACCGAAACAGGGGGTATTCCCATTGAACATGCGTAAATTACGTACAGTGATGTGCGCGCATCGGGCAAAGGTAATATTTTAAAATAGCGATGAATGTAGTAAATAGTATTTAAATTTAGATGGAATGTGGGTACAGTGTTCATTCTGGGCCGCGCCTTTGCGGGATTCCCGCTAAAGAAAATTAAATGGGCGCAACAAAAATACTGTCTGTGCGCCATTTGGGCGCATGATAAATATAACAGGCGCATAGAAAATTCCGTCTGCAGGCAATTTTTTTTCGAAAGAAAATCATCGTAAATCGTATTGCAAATTGTAAACATCGCATAGCCTGATTGTTAGTGGAAATTACCCGTTGCCAGGCTACCGCGCGCGCACTGTTTTATAACTAGCGATTTCATTGGCAGATAAGGTCACGCGCCATTTGACCTCGCTTACATCATCACACATTGATAACAGTGCTGTCTGAAATTTACATGTGGTTTAAGTTGATTTTAATAACAAAATAAAGATGTCAAAGCGGAAAGCAGATACAGTGAGCATCGAGGGAAAAACTCTTGCATTTTCCACCAAAATTCCTCGGCAAAATGAGAACATTGTTGAAAATGAGGCGAGAAAACATTCGTTGATTCCGCCGTACCCGTACTTCATCTGCAAGTTAAGTTGAAAAAAACTGATAAATCTGCCAAAAACGTTGACGTTCACAAATTTCAGAAAGGTTGGTTAGAGAAATTTGTGTGGTTATTGTACAATGAAAGGAGTAATTTGATGTTTTTTGACATTTGTAAAAACCCGAGAAAATCCTTCAATGGCGCACTGACTTTGTGGGCTGATGGGCCATTGGCCCGCCTGCAACTCACCCCAGAATGAACACTGTGGGTATAAACCATTTTCTGAACATGGGGGGAATCATGATTTACTAAGCAAATAAACATTCGTATGTAGTTTAATCTTCTGATTTACTTATATCGATGTACAGAATTGTACATTAATTTATTAAATCTTGACCTGATTGCGTGATTTAAATCTGCAATGCTAAATGTACTGACATGTATACATACGTTGTTTTGACAGATGACACGCCGCACTTGCTGTGTTTGTCACAGATCGATTGTAATTTTAAGGGCACACCAAATTGACACGTTATGTGTAGGTATGCCTCTCCATCGTAAAAAATACAGCTCTCTTCTCAGGGATCATGCTGGGTTCTATTTCAGTATTATTATGCATTGTAGATCATGATGATTTGCATTCTAATATAAAATGCACCAAGAATGCAGCTTAAAAGTTTATTTATTCAATATGATGTATTCTTATTTATTGAATCTGATATGGCGTAAGAAAAAAATATGTTTGCTTCAGGTAACCCGACCTACCCTAAAAAAATGCCCCAACCCTAGAACATTTTATTGGGTTTTTCAGATTGATTTTTGGTTTCTTTACCTTTTTCAGTAATTACATGTAAATGTGTTTTTGGATAAATAAGTGTTTTGTTTTGATAGTATCCACTTATAAACAATGTTTAAGGATATTACTGATACGTTTTGAATATTTATTCAGTTTTAGAATCTACAAGTTGACTATTTACCGACAAAAAAAATAAAACAAAATAAAATAATCCCGACCTTCCTTCTCTAATTTTTTTGGGCATGTTACCTGAAACTAACTCTTTTTTTATTTTTACGCCTATCTATTTCTGTTTATTTTTTTTTTATAGTCCATTGGTCATTGGTAATGATATTGTCTGTAATTAAAAGTAGTAACAAATCTGTGTTGTTCTTGAATTTATGCATTATTAAGCTGGGAGTGAAACATATGACTAAGGTAAAATAATAGCTTTAGAGTAGTGATAATATGCTGTAAAAATGGCAATGTACAATACTTATATTCATGTCAAACTTCCAAACATTATGAGCAAAACTTCCAAAATCAGAGGCCAGGAAGTTCAAACGTCCAGTTTTCACAAGTTAACGAAAGCCCAGGGGGTGTGATTCTCTCCTCTGTCAGTTGATTTTGCTCCTTTTGAATGACAAATTTTTGAATACCAAATGTGCTTAAAGTTGCTGGATCTGTTTGGAGTGACTTTTGGTGAACCTTTGATGGCGGTAGGGTAGTTACCTTTTTGAAGAGTTTCTGGCGGGGCCCTTCAGATGGGGAATTTTACAACAAAAGGGGATTTGTTTTTTCGAAAAGCATTATTATATGTTTATATTATGATTTGTTATAAAACATAAATTGATGAAAAATTGCTGGGATTGTTCTTAGTCAATTTTTGTCCGATTTTTGTCATTTTTAGCTCGACTATTCGAAGAATAGGTGAGCTATCCTACTACCCCTGGCGTCCGCGTCCACGTCTGAATCGGTTTAAGTTTTTATTCAAAAGTCTTGTAACTTCAAAACTACAAAAGTTATTCACTTGAAACTTGGAATATACCTTTGTCATCAACTCCAGTGTCAGGGGCAACATTCCCCATGACTCTGTTTTGTATTTTGACAGAGTTATGCCCCTTTTGCACTTAGATTTTCTGGTTAAAGTTTATATTCAAAAGTTTTGTAACTTCATAACTACATAAGTTATTCACTTGAAACTTGGAATATACCTTTGTCATCAATTCTGTTTTGTATTTTGACAGAGTTAGCACACTTTTTACATAGACTTTGTTGGTAAAGTTTTTGTTCCAAACATTTATAAACTGTTCAAGGCTTCACTTGTATTTTAACAAATGTATGTCCCTTCTACTATCCAAAATATGTACCAACTGAAATACTTTCAATAGTCGAGCGCGCTGTCCTCTGACAGCTCTGGGTTTTTTTTCAAAATAATGCTTACATTCTGAGGGGAATTTTAAGGCAAATATAGGGGAAAAATATATACTTTTTTAGCAGGGGAATGAGGCCAAATTTGGGCCCCAAATTGGCCCTAAAAAAACACGGGCACATATTGGTTAATAACCTTAAATAAGCATTATTGCTAAATAAATTGTTATAAAATTGAAATTTGGTAGCAACTTACTCTTGAAAAAAAGAAAAAGGAGTACAAAATGAAGGGAACACTAAGGGAATTTTAAAGCAAAATCTGGAAATATCAGGGAATTTGACCAAAAATGTGAAAGTTAAATATAGAATTATACAAATGAATATTTGTACAAAACAAAAACTGTAAAAATATCTAATTTGAGTAGCAAACAAAGTGTTTTGGGAGAAAAAATGGCCAGATGGTGAAAATAAGACCGTTCATTTATATAAACTGTTACAAGCAACCTGTTAATTAATATCAAGGAAATTCACTTGCCTGTCAGAGAAAATTTATGGGAAATAGAGACTGACTCTGGAAAATGTCAGTGACCACCTCATGAGAGGGTTCATACAGATCTGGAAAAGTCATGGTGAATGGGCTTTGTCTGGAAAAATCATGGATTCTTGATATGGATGTAATCATGGAAAAATCATAGAATTTTCAAAAACTGTCATGGAAAGTTAAAAAGTATCTTTGAATATGCATGTAAGTGCATAAAAGTGATCAAATGCATTGAAATAATATTATATTCAAATAAAACATCAAAATCAAAAGCACAATGATGGACAGGCCTGTATTGCACCGCTACAAGAACTTCCGTTCTACAGGGCGCGAATCAGCCTAGAATAAATAATTAGTAAATCATATAAAATGTCAACTACATGTCAGTTTACTATTTTGACTTTAGTATGTTCTGATTGTATCCTTGAAAACTGAGCTATGTCGTGGAAAAGTCATGGAAAAATCATGGAAATTTGTTTTAACAGTTTGTATGAATCCTGTATTCCCCAGAATGAGAACTGCCGTATCCTGGTGTGTGAGAACCAGAACTGGTCAGTGGTCATGCTGCTGTTTGGGCTGGTCAGCTGCAGTGTGCCGCCCAACATGAAATCTGTGCTGCTCCTCACCCTGGCCGCCCTGGCACGAGACCCAGAGATAGCTGCAACCCTCTGGCAGACATTGGAGGCTTCTCAGGTAAAACCAAGGCCCGTATTCACCAACCAACTCTTACATTGGAGGCTTCTCAGGTCAAACCCAGGCCCATATTCACCAACCTACTCTTACATTGGAGGCTTCTCAGGTCAAACCAAGGCCCATATTCACCAACCTACTCTTCCATTGGAGGCTTCTCAGGTCAAACCAAGGCCCGTATTCACCAACCTACTCTTGCATTGGAGGCTTCTCAGGTCAAACCAAGGCCCATATTCACCAACCTACTCTTACAGTGGAGGCTTCTCAGGTCAAACCAAGGCCCGTATTCACCAACCTACTCTTACAGTGGAGGCTTCTCAGGTCAAACCAAGGCCCGTATTCACCAACCTACTCTTACATTGGAGGCTTCTCAGGTCAAACCAAGGCCCATATTCACCAACCTACTCTTACATTGGAGGCTTCTCAAGTCAAACCAAGGCCCATATTCACCAACCTACTCTTACATTGGAGGCTTCTCAGGTCAAACCAAGGCCCATATTTACCAATCTACTCTTACATTGGAGGCTTCTCAGGTCAAACCAAGGCCCGTATTCACCAACCTACTCTTACATTGGAGGCTTCTCAGGTCAAACCAAGGCCCATATTCACCAACCTACTCTTACATTGGAGGCTTCTCAGGTCAAACCAAGGCCCATATTCACCAACCTACTCTTACATTGGAGGCTTCTCAGGTCAAACCAAGGCCCATATTCACCAACCTACTCTTGCATTGGAGGCTTCTCAGGTCAAACCAAGGCCCATATTCACCAACCTACTCTTACATTGGAGGCTTCTCAGGTTAAACCAAGGCCCATATTCACCAACCTACTCTTACATTTGAGGCTTCTCAGGTCAAACCAAGGCCCATATTCACCAACCTACTCTTACATTGGAGGCTTCTCAGGTCAAACCAAGGCCCATATTCACCAACCTACTCTTACATTGGAGGCTTCTCAGGTCAAACCAAGGCCCGTATTCACCAACCTACTCTTACATTGGAGGCTTCTCAGCTCAAACCAAGGCCCGTATTCACCAACCTACTCTTACATTGGAGGCTTCTCAGGTCAAACCAAGGCCCATATTCACCAACCTACTCTTACATTGGAGGCTTCTCAGGTCAAACCAAGGCCCATATTCACCAACCTACTCTTACATTTGAGGCTTCTCAGGTGAAACCAAGGCCCATATTCACCAACCTACTCTTACATTGGACGCTTCTCAGGTCAAACCAAGGCCCATATTCACCAACCTACTCTTGCATTGGAGGCTTCTCAGGTCAAACCAAGGCCGATATTCACCAACCTACTCTTGCATTGGAGGCTTCTCAGGTCAAACCAAGGCCCATATTCACCAACCTACTCTTACATTGGAGGCTTCTCAGGTCAAACCAAGGCCCGTATTCACCAACCTACTCTTACATTGGAGGCTTCTCAGGTCAAACCAAGGCCCGTATTCACCAACCTACTCTTACATTGGAGGCTTCTCAGGTCAAACCAAGGCCCGTATTCACCAACCTACTCTTACATTGGAGGCTTCTCAGGTCAAACCAAGGCCCGTATTCACCAACCTACTCTTACATTGGAGGCTTCTCAGGTCAAACCAAGGCCCGTATTCACCAACCTACTCTTACATTGGAGGCTTCTCAGGTCAAACCAAGGCCCATATTCACCAACCTACTCTTACATTGGAGGCTTCTCAGGTCAAACCAAGGCCCATATTCACCAACCTACTCTTGCATTGGAGGCTTCTCAGGTCAAACCAAGGCCCATATTCACCAACCTACTCTTGCATTGGAGGCTTCTCAGGTCAAACCAAGGCCCATATTCACCAACCTACTCTTACATTGGAGGCTTCTCAGGTCAAACCAAGGCCCATATTCACCAACCTACTCTTACATTGGAGGCTTCTCAGGTCAAACCAAGGCCCATATTCACCAACCTACTCTTACATTGGAGGCTTCTCAGGTCAAACCAAGGCCCGTATTCACCAACCTACTCTTACATTGGAGGTTTCTTAGGTCAAACCAAGGCCCATATTCACCAACCTACTCTTACATTGGAGGCTTCTCAGGTCAAACCAAGGCCCGTATTCACCAACCTACTCTTACATTGGAGGCTTCTCAGCTCAAACCAAGGCCCGTATTCACCAATCTACTCTTACATTGGAGGCATCTCAGGTCAAACCAAGGCCCGTATTCACCAACCTACTCTTACATTGGAGGCTTCTCAGGTCAAACCAAGGCCCATATTCACCAACCTACTCTTACATTTGAGGCTTCTCAGGTCAAACCAAGGCCCATATTCACCAACCTACTCTTACATTGGAGGCTTCTCAGCTCAAACCAAGGCCCGTATTCACCAACCTACTCTTACATTGGAGGCTTCTCAGGTCAAACCAAGGCCCATATTCACCAACCTACTCTTGCATTGGAGGCTTCTCAGGTCAAACCAAGGCCCGTATTCACCAACCTACTCTTACATTGGAGGTTTCTCAGGTCAAACCAAGGCCCGTATTCACCAACCTACTCTTACATTAGAGGCTTCTCAGGTCAAACCAAGGCCCATATTCACCAACCTACTCTTACATTGGAGGCTTCTCAGGTCAAACCAAGGCCCGTATTCACCAACCTACTCTTACATTGGAGGCTTCTCAGGTCAAACCAAGGCCCATATTCACCAACCTACTCTTAGACTTCAGACTTAAGAATAAAGAATATTCTTGTAATTTTACTCTTCTAAGAGCGCTTTAGTGATGAATTTAACTTGGTTTTTGCCACCTCTAATTACATCATTCTTTATATGGTATGATATGTTAATGACATACTCAGAATTGGTACCCCATATATTTGCAAACGCTGAAGTATTTTTGTCTTGATTCTAAGTCTATTCTTTATTCTTAAGTCTGTCAATAGGTTGATGAATACAGGTGCAGGACTGGAATTCTTAAAGCTCCTAAGGGAAATAATGACTTAAGTTATACTTAAGTATAGTGTCATAGAAAACAAAGAAACACCTTCAATTGATTAATTTTAATAGCACTCAACATCAACTAAAATTTTCTAATAAAATGTATGTGAAAATCAATGCTCATATGTAACGGACGTTGTACTGGTAATTTGTTACTATTTTAAGCTGAGACTTGAGATCGATAACTTTCTTCATAATGAGGCAATTTTTTTTAATAATCAGCATGAAAATAGACCACAAATGGTTTTACAATGTGAATATATCATTGTGTGCACTATGTGATCTTTCATAATGTGCCTCAGGTTCTGGTTACAATTCCCTCGAGCCTCGGCCAGAGTTCTGGTGGATTCAAAGTAGAACTGGAGGAGGTGGAGTCGAGAAACGAGGAGTACCCGATGACTCGAGCCTTTCTGGAGTTCTTGACGGTCCTTACGGACACACCTGTACCTGCGGCTTTAGGGGCGGGGCTAAGGGCCCCAGGGTTTGACCCCTATCTGTCGTACGTCCGAGAAGATGTGTTTCTGAAGTTTGGCACTAGAGCATATGTGAATTCTGGGGAAAAGGTTGGTTTCTTGACATTTTGGTAAGAATAATTACAGTACATGTACATGTATATTCAAACATTGGTTACATACTGTGTAAAAATTGTTTGGTAGTGTATATTACTTATAATTTTAATTTTAATGGTTTTTAAGTGTTGTAAATTGTAAAGTGATTTTTAGCTCTACATGTCGAGGAAAAAAAAATGAGTTATTGTCGTCGCTCTGTCATCTGCGTTTGAGTTAGTTAATTTTTTGTGTGAAGTTTTTTGTCAGAGTCCATTTCTCAAAAACAATCAATGATATCCAAACGTTCAATACTTGTTCACTATCAAAAGGGTAATTCATTACAACAAGGCAGATAACCCTGTGATTCATATTTCCAGAGTTATCTGCCCTTGTTTGGACTTACATCACAACACAATTTTTGCTTAGGTCAAATTTCTCAATACCTGTATGAGGTATTGACTTGAAACTAAAAGTACTTGATCACAGTGATGAATTAATTCTGTAGACAAGAGGAGGTAACTGTATCAAGGATTTCGTTTGAGTAATTGCACTTTTTTGAACTTAGAATTTTCGCTTAAGGTCAAATTTCACAATAACTATAAGAGGTATTGCCTTGAAACTCAAAATACTTCATCACAGTTATGAACCCATTCTGTAGACAAGATAAGGTAACTATATCAAGGATTTTGGTGGAATTATTGCCAAGTTTTTTTCAACTTAGAATTTTAGCTTTAGGTCCAATTTCTCATTATCTATAAGAGGTATTTACTTGAAATTTAAGACACTTCATGATGTCTTCATCACAGTGATGAACACATTCGATTAACAAAATGCCAGACTACTATCAACTTGAGCGTCCAGCACCCGAAGGCGTTGCTCTTGTTGACAGTTGTGGCCGCCTTTGGGCACATTTATAAATTGTAGGAAGTTGTGTGGATTGTAAAAGATTTTTTAAACACAACTAGAATGTAAACCTGACAGAAATAATAATTAACATACATGTATGTAGATAAATTCTCGTAAGTGTATGCGCATGTTTGTCATCAGTGCTTAAATGGCACATTCTCTCTGTCTCTCTGTCAGTGGGAGATTGCCGCCTCCTGTCTGGGCATCCTCCGCAAGCTGCTACACGAGTATGATGTGCAGGCTGAACACTTCATTGACCATATGGTGGAGGGACCTGCGGGGAATGTGCTTGCCAACAAACCTGCAGGCTTCAACATCCTCCTACACATGCTGAGGGACAGTCGGCTCTTCCAGATGGTGAGTACAATATATCTTAATTTGTTTGCTCCCTAATAAATTGTTGCCGGTAAAGTTTAGTTTAAACCTATTTTTTTAGCTTGATTGCATGGCTTATAGAAACACTCTAGGGAATGTTTCCTAAGAAGAACCAGTACTTGGTGTCTTTACAAAGATCCTGAGAACGCTCCCTGAGTTTGGATCAAACCCGGGACCTCCCAGTTGCAAGGTGGACACCATATCCACTACACCATTACGACCTTAAATTGTTACCTATATAGTACTTCATTAATGGTAACCCAGGATGCACACGTATTTCAATGAAACTTTATGGGAAGCTTGAGCACCATTAGAGCTGCAACGATTCTTTCTGTGCATCTATAAATCGATTGTAATGACATGATTTGATTGTCGATTAAATTTCAATTCAGTTCTCATATATTTTGATGATTTGTCATGAAACTGTTATTATGGTGTTTGTGTAGATTAATAATCTAAATTAACTATGGTATCATGGTTGCTGTAATATTGAACTAGTTGGTGAAACATTATCACCACATATTTCCATTGTTCTTATTTATATTGATATTATAATATATATTGATAAATAAGACACATACAGTTACAAATTAATAATAACAAATAAAACTCTACCATATAATATTACAAGTCATGAGTCAAGAATATGCAAAAACAAGCGTGTAACAAGGAAACATGAATCAAATTGAAATATTCAAGTGATATTTCAAATCGTAATTGATTGCTTAATCGTTGCATCGCTAACCACCATGATTAGATCAACTTAGTGTTTTAACTTGCAGGGCTTTTTAATCACCATTTTGGGAATATGACCTTTACCCATGAAATTGGGAATTTTAGCTTCAATTCACCTAAAACTGGGAAAAGTAATAATTGTTTGGTTAATAAAATTTTGAATAATTATAGATACACTACATAAAATAGAATGTTCTGAAAAATACAAATCAGTAAAACAGTTATTACAACTTCAACAGTCTATATTTCTACACTGAACACCTCTGATTTTCAAACATCTGAAAGTCAAACCATCAATTGGGAATATTGGGACTGGATTTGGGGGAAAAAAAAGTTTTTGCCATAGGGAATATGACCCAATAACGGCTATAAAATAGGCAAAAAAAAGACCTGATTTGTTTCAATATGATGGTTGTTAGTTATTATTATATATACCTTATAGAAAAATATTGCTTGGGATTGCGTAAGAAGTTGATGTGGTTGAGTTCAAGGTCATCGCTACTCGTAATAGATTAAAAAGTTCTGCTCAACTCAAGAATGCATTGAGCTATTGTACTAAAATTCTTTATATACAGTAAACTCCGCTTAGAACGATATTGAGCGGACCACCGGATTTATTTCGTTATATCCGAATATCGTTATATCCGAAAATAGGCAACCAAGAGCATGGACATTCAAGAATATAACAGAGACGCAACCTCGAGTTTTTATATAAATGCATTTAATGTATAACTATTATAATGAAAGAACATCAAAAAATTGAATAAACCCGACACAGTTGGTGGTTCAGCGGCAGGTCGCTATCACTGTCTCTTTCGTTGCTTTTATTTTCGTGACAGACATGTTTCTAACAAACTTAAATCAAGAATGAACATGAAGGGAAATGTGATAACAAACAACTTAATTTTAATAGATATCAAACTTTATTCACGATTTGTCTCCCAATAGTTTTAACGAGGCAATTATAGGATCAGTCACCCCAAACGCCAGTTTTAATCGATTACCACAATGCTGATCGATTATTGAATCAAGCCGGCCTTATAACTGTTTACCTGTTTACCTGGATCAATATTTTCACACCTGTTACACTGTTACAGATTCCAAATATCGTAATAAAAGGGGAATATTTGCGCCTGAGACATGAAAACAACATCCTTATAACCGTAACTTCGTTACATGCGATATCGTTACAACCGATGTTATGTGAATTGAAATATCTAGGGATCTGGCCGGGACCTTGGAATCGGCTTCGTTACATGTGATATATCGCTTTAAGCGATATCGTTATAAGTGGAGTTTACTGTAAATCTCTATATGAACTTCACCTAGCTTCCAAAACTTTCTTTTATAATAGAATTGACTTTTGTGCATTTCATTCCAAAAATTGGATTTTCTTGGAATATCTTGTGTCTTGTTGATGAATATATTCTATTGGAAAGCATCCATAAGTAGATCGATGCTAGTATGAGATTTTCATTGTAATTCAGGTGGTGCGGATACTGGACGACACTATGAAGCACCTTGAAACCTTCACCTCTACTGCTGGTAATGGTGAACTCTTGCAACATTTGGTAACTTCTGTGCACAAAGTGTGAAACCTTCACCTCTACTGCTGGTAATGGTGAACTCTTGCAACATTTGGTAACTTCTGTGCACAAAGTGTGAAACCTTCACCTCTACTGCTGGTAATGGTGAACTCTTGCAACATTTGGTAACTTCTGTGCACAACGTGTGAAACCTTCACCTCTACTGCTGGTAATGGTGAACTCTTGCAACATTTGGTAACTTCTGTGCACAAAGTGTGAAACCTTCACCTCTACTGCTGGTAATGGTGAACTCTTGCAACATTTGGTAACTTCTGTGCACAAAGTGTGAAACCTTCACCTCTACTGCTGGTAATAGTGAACTCTTGCAACATTTGGTAACTTCTGTGCACAAAGTGTGACACTGTTTAGAGTTATTTTCTAACCTCATTATAAAAACATATCCAAATATAATGACATGCATGTGTAAATACTGCCGTGAATGTTGCAAAAATCAGCTGTGATTATTGCTTAAGTCATAATCCAAATACGATGCCAATGTCAGAATATAGTTTCTGCCCTTATCAGCTTGGCCAAAAATGTTGTCGAAAGCCAACAGGGATGCTTAACTGAACGCAGTAAAGATAGTTTAGTCATAAATGTTTTAGTGAATGGCAGTAGTTTCCATAGAATAATGGATGTATTATGTAACTTTTAACTAAAACAGGCAACATGAAGTGCTGATAAATGTACGATGTGCTCTTAATAAACTCCAGGTCAGGATCACCTGGAGAGGTCTGCATTGCTGTGCCTACAGCTGATAGAGGAGAGCCTAGGCAAGGAGAACCAGTTTGTTGCCATGGTGAGGGAGTCGGGGGCCCCCATCCTGGTCACGCCCCTCGATAGGCTGCTGCTCAGTATCAACCCCAGGACGGGCAAGGCTGACTTTATTGTCACCATCACCAAGTAAGCAGCTTTATTAACAAAGTGGAAAAAGTCCCTCTTGTCAGGGCCCCAGCCCCTTTATCCTAAGTGCACTGAAAGCTCTGCATATAATATAATTTGTATCTATGCTTTTCTGATGAGAGATCATACTACTGTCTGTGACTGAACTTTGACTAAATGCTACGGTATTGTCAATTCAGATCTGCCTAACTACATTTGTAGGACTAACTACTACAAAGAAACACTCGTATGTGCATTTCTGCCGGTCCACAAAATAGCAATATAGCATAGCCCACCAGTTTAAAACTAGTGTACGGGGTATTACAAGATAGACACATGTTGTTACAATAAATGTATTTTGCAGGTACCTGATGTTTAACAGTCAGATGCCAGAGCATGCCCTGTCAGCAATGAGAATTCTCTACATGGTGTGCAAGTCAAGCCCCATACAGTCAGAGCTGATCACCCTCTACACCGAACACAGGGTAGGATTTGAATATTTGGACTGTTAAGAATGACGGTCTAAGATTTGTGAATGCGGTTACTGTGTTGTGTATCCTATGCACTTAATTCATGACTAGAGTTATTGTTGTTTGTAATACAGTTGTAAGTCATTTATAAGCTGGCTTTGTGACTAAAACAGTCTTGAAATTTGTGTTCAACCTAAATCTTAGCTAAATAAAACTTAAAGCGTATTAAATAAGATTTCGACTTTGGCCTAAGTTTACTTTGGAGAAGGTTCTAGTCTACATGTAGGTAACTGGAAAATAAAAAGGCATGGGTTTTCTTAGCCATTTTCTTATATAAATCGAAGGAAAACAAACAGCATAGGCTTCTCCAGTCATTTTCTAAGATAAATTGACCAAAGGTATGTGTTCCCCAATCATTTTCCTAGATAAATTGAACAAAACCCCAAACAATATCACCTAGCTGCTGCCTTTAAGGTTATCAACTGTTTATCTCGGGGATTATCAAATTATTCTTTAGAGTCACCAGTTTTCAAATATGTCAATCGTGCATTCACATCTTTCTTCCAATAACAGGAGACCAATGAGCTGCTGCTGCATGGTTTTGTTGAATGCCTGGAAACTGATGACTCAGAGGACGATCCACAGACTGAGAATGAGATTTCTGAGCTGGATTCTGAAGCCACACTGGCAAAGACCCGCAACTCTACCAAGCAGCACCTGCTCAAGCTGTTGATTAGCTCCCTTGATCTGCCGGCTCCCAACTTAGCTCATTATTTGCTTGGATTTGAGATCCGGAAACCAGTCAGCAAGACGAATCTTCAGGATCAAGGTTTGTGATACTAGAATACAGAGTTTTATCTCGCACCATAAAATTTCCATGTTTTATATATTTATGAAACGTAGTTTATGAATGTTGGTATTTAATTAAGATTATCCACAGAAATTATTCAGCATCCTGCTATATAGTGTGTTGGGAATGGACAATTAAAACCTAATTTTGTATGAAAGCATCCAAAAACCAGTGACCGGGAAAGGATTTTTCCATAGGAGATAATCTCCACAAAAACCTATGGGCTTTTTCAAAAATCTACGGGATTTTCTTAGATTTTTATGGGATTTACAGCAATAACATTTTGGGAACTTCTGTTTTAAACGAGAAAATACACCACGCAGATGCTCGCGCTTCACGTTTAAGGTGTAATTAGCGTCTGAACTTTGATATTGAATTTTCAGACTACCCAATTAATTTTATGGATAAAATCTCACTACATATATTGACAAAACTGCAAACCAGACCGAGCATTGTGTATTGTACGGCTGTGTTTTTCTATTCATACTGAAACATGTCGGTGCGACGTAAAATCACATTGGTTAACATTTATATGCGATTTTTCTCAATTTTATTCGCAATTAATGCATTTCGCATGGGTTTCCCAGTCACTGAAAAACAGAAAGAGAGATATGCCTAATGCATTATTTTTAAGTTCGCTGAAACAAGGCAGTTTACATGTTTTAAAAATGAAAACAAAGCTAGTATCTGATATAGAAAGGCAACCCTTTCAAGCTTTTCTCAACACTTGGATAAATGGTAGGTTAATTTAAACCTATTTATTTAAGCTCGATTGCATCGAAAGCTTAGGCTTATAGAGACACTCTCGAGCTCGTTTTCTGGGAAGAACCAGTACTTGGTGTCTTTGACAGATCCTTTTAACGCTCCCTGAGTGGGGATTGAACCCGGGACCTCCCGGTTGCAAGGCTGACACCATATCCACTACACCATTACGACCCTAAAAGTGTATGTGGCAGTAAATGACTATTCACCTAATAGTTTGAGCTATGCTACTCACCCATTCATCGTCGTAATGCTCTGGTTAAGGTTTGCGTGCCACAAATATATCTCTCTGTAACTACTACAGATACAATTGAAACTTTATACATATCTTCTGGGTCATTATGTAAGGTCACTGACCAAGGCCTATTACTCTAACCTGCAATTTAGCAGAATTTTGCCCCTTTTTGTACTTAGGAAATTCAGACAACGGTTTGGGTGCATGTAAATATCGTAATATATAGTAACTACTATAGATATTCAGCTGAAACTTCACACGTGTCTTCAGGGTCATAATATAAGGTCACTGGCCTATGCCCATAACTGACCAGCATTTTAGCAGAATTACCATAAAAGATCGTGTAGTACGCGCACCCATGTATAATGTGCACCCACTTTTTAAAGCAAAATTTGAGGGGAAAAAACTGGAAAACAATTTGCAGCTGTTGTTTGTTAATGTCCGTTCATGTTGTTTTACCAAATTTTGTCCATGTTTTTGTTGTTGTTGTTCTGGAATATTGTACTAAATTTAATTTCATAAAAAACGTTATCAATATTTCAGATATGCATACATAATTACCTTGTGTGCGCGAAACACGTTAATCCAAATTGAATGCAAATATTAATGGTAATATTCTATAATGTTAATATTCTATACGTTTTATGCCATAACACTATCTCAATTTTAATTCCAGTACAGGTATATTTCGTCATTCCCACACATCTCCAATGTATCCAAATGCAACAAAACAACTGTCTGAAATTTGTCACACCCTTGACATTTCCTCTAGAACGCTAATTCATTAATTCTCTATCGACAGTGTTTGCATTGTACAGGTACAGTAGTATTGATTGATGCTTTTTTCACTGACCATGTGCTTATCGTGTTACATGCTTAAAGTGCTGCAAACAGCTAGACAGTGGCCCCAGCTCGGCAGTCACATGAAAGAGTTTTTTAAGTCAAACCGACACTATTGCTATGATTGTTGCTAACGTCTTGCAGATTAAGAGGCCTGGCTAATTGACATCCTCGCGCTTTCTCTGTTTTCAGTTGTAACAAGTGTTATTATCCATGGCTGTGTTTTTAACGGATTTCATTGTTTGTTCAAATTGGAAATATGATTGCAGAGCTCCAGATAAGGTTTTAGCCTAAAGGGTATTTTACCCCCTGATATTTTTGTTAAATAGTATTTTACCCCCTGATATTTTTGTTAAATAGTATTTTACCCCCTGTCCATCAGCTCTAAAGGGTATTTGAGAAATGTAAAGGGTATTTTCATTTTTAATGCAAGATTGAAAGAGTATTTTATGTCTATGTTATACACACATTAATATTGGCAAATTATAGAATAAATTGAGTTTAGATAACAAACTTTAAGTCGATCAAAGTATTACATTTACTTACCCAAGTAGTTGCTTCTTCTGTGTGTATAATATGAATGTACATCTGTTCACATAAGAACTGTGTATTGGCACAGCTTGTGCAAAATAAAGTCACACTGCCTGTGTGTCAGGTTAGTTAACAATAACTATAAACTTCAACTGTAACAGTTTAAACTTTGAACTTTTTCAACTAATTTTCTACACTTCTTAGCACTTCTTGGCTTTCTCGGCCCGGGGCTTGTACCCCTGAATAGTCTCGTCTTTCTTCTCCTTTTATCCTTAAGCCAGAACAGTACTGCACTAGTTGGGTCATAGGATGTCACAGGAACTTGGTACATATTCATGGCAATCAGCAGATCAAGATTCTCCTCTTTCAGAGAGCTTCTGTACTTAATTTTCAGTCTATTCTGGGTGCTGAAACTTCGTTCGCACTCCACACTTGTAACAACCATGCATAGTCCTATCTTGCACAACTTGGCAAACTCAGGTAATACTCTACTTCCATGAATCTGGATAACTCTTTGGCAGAGTGTTGTTGTTGATAGGTCTTTGTAGTAACCCTTTTAACCTTGGCCATTCATCAACCAACTTATCCTTGTCTAGTAACTTGCTGATGTTCTTTCTCTCCTCTTCAAACCCAGCTTCCATATCTCCACTTACAACAGTGACCTCCTTATCTTCACCATACAAACTACTCAAGGCCTCTAAAGCAGCATCACAGTCACTTGCTGCGGATCTGTTTACAACTTGTGGATTCAGGACAAGGCTCAAGTTTCTGAACACTTCACTGTCACCCTTTCTCAATCTGTGTTTAATGTTCTTCTTCAAACATGACACATAACTCTCTCTTAACTTTGAAAGGACATCATCAGAATTGTCCTTGTGTGACAACAGATCTTCACCATTTAATGCTGCACGCTTTGAACCATCCTCTTTTGTCACTATTTCAATGCATGCTTTCATTTCCTTCAATCTCTCTCCATCTTTTGTTTTCAAATTCTCAAGTTTACCAAGACACCCGTCTATATGAGATTCAGTTTCAGTGAACTGAAGAGACTGTTCTTGAAGCAGTTTACTCAGGATTCCTAGCTCCTCGTGGATGTCTAACATGAAAGCTACCAAAAGAACAGTTTTGTAGTTAGTGAAATATTTCAGCAGGCCCTTTGCAACTGCATTCCCTTCAGCAGCAAAGCAAGAGAGGGTGGCACAGACTGAATTGTAACTTGCATACACTGCCCTATACTGCATTTTTTAGACCAAGCCACCTTATACTATGAGGTTCCTTTACTGTAAGCTCGGGCTCATCAAGTATTTCTTGCATTTGTTTTAACTTGGCTGTGCGGCAATGCATTGATTGGCAATGCAGCGAGTCTGTACCACAAATGGGGTGTATTACCATTTCAATTGTACTCCTACACCAGTGTGCTAACCCATCATCACAGGAGCCCCGTCTGTAGCTAAGGACGCAAGATGCAGCCCGTTGAGGTAGTCAGTTAGGCAAGTAACAATAGAGTGGGCCTTTCCATCTGCCAATTCAACATTACCTAGGAATTGAGTGATAGCTGCACCATTTTTCACATATCGGATACATATAGATAGATGTTTCTTGACAGTTATGTCCGTACTTTCAGATTTAGCAATCTCTGCAACCTCTCTTCTAATAACACTACAGATACACTTCTGAATGTCTGTAATTGTATCCCAACTCAAGTTCTGCTATAACATTCTACAACCATTCACTTTCTGCAACTCAAGCAAGCTATTTACTTTCACTGAAGGCAACTCTTCAATGGCAGCATAATACACTGTCCTAAATAATTTGACATCTGCATCATCTACTGAAACCCCGGGCTCTATTTCATCTTCAGACTGATCAGAACATTCAAATTCGTCATGTGCCAATGCACTCTCAGCAGTTTGATGCTCAGTGGCCTTACCATACCTGTCAATACTGTTCCTTTGAATGTTTGTAGATCCTTCATTTGCCCAGATACTTGGCACTTTTATTTCTGTACAAATGCTACAAGTTAACCTGATTTCAGACCCTTCTTTGTGAACTATAAGCCAATGGTAATTCGTTTGCCACGATTTCAGTGTTTTGTCAGACAATTTTTCGCCCCCATGATGTTTTTGTTTTTTCCGATCTCTCCATTGCTGTTATTATCAGGTCACCAATTATTGCCTTTACGGGACGCATCATTGGAATCATCTCGACTAATATATTTTAATATATTGCCAGCTGGTGCTGACTGATGGGGCTTCAAATGCCCACGTTTTGAGCCACATACACGATGCGACGAGATTTTTGGGTTGATGGTTTGCTTGATTCACTGATTCGATTCAAAGGCTAACTTACACCATTAGCTGAACTGGATTATTGGTTAAACCGGTTACGCAGCTTAATCGATTAAAAATACGTATCGAGATTTTCAATTCGTAACGTTACGTACTGAGTCAATTTTCAATGTTTTTTTTTTTTTAATTTCAATGCGTAAATACGCGGATATGCGTCTTATCTGGAGCTCTGTGATTGCAGGGTAATTAGAATGTTTTATTAATAAAAAAATGAATTAAATATAAAATAAATATAACAGTAATATAAAATATGATAATAATAAAATTTCACGTACGTTTTCATGGTCATTATGTAAGGTCACTGACAGAATATATGTACTATCAAAGCGGTGTGAATAGTCGAGCGCACTGTCCTGAGACAGCTGTTGTAAACCCAGCCCTAGCTGTTGTTAAAGGATTAGTTTCCATTACCTTGCTTCACGACCTTTTCATTGTGTTCTGTTCTTCAAAGTAGGTTAACATTTTAACATGTGATTTCCAAGTGCACTTATTACCGTACCGTCTCCGTGGCCTTGTGGTTAGGGCGTTCACCTACGGAGCGGGAGGTCGAAGGTTCGAGTCCTACACAGGGCTTGTTCTGATATGGCCGGTTGCCTACCCAGCAGCTAGTTAAATCAAGGGGTACCGATTGCCTTCCTGCCAAGCGCCCGGCATATATGATAGGAATCGGGAGTAAAGATGTTCATCAGTAAAACGGTGTCTCATAAGTCAAAACTGGCTGGCCGTTAATCGCGAGGGGTGACACTATAATAAACAAACACTATTAGATAAAACACAAAATGAATTTGCATAGGACTGATATTTGTGAAAACATCTATGATAACATTTTTCAATCAGACTGTCCGTTAGAGTTATATGCAACACAACAAAATGTTGTTGATAGTCTATGAAGCGCTATTTCGAGGGTTGAGCATGAAACTATGGACCTTTCCGGCTTTTTGCCAACAAACATTTAAACTTCTCTCTCAAAGCTATTGTTAAAGAATTTATTTTCATTCATCGATAATAACGAACACTTCACAAACATTACCATGCAATAGATTAGAAGTTGAACTTGCGATATTTGAGTGCATTGATTGGATAAACAGTAGAATAATTTGCGTATGACTGACATTTGTGGAAACGTCAATTGTATCTGTTACTAGTAAGCAGATTTTACAAGTTCATGCTCAACTGTCGAATTACTTATTTCAGGAATTCTAAGTTCCCAAAAGACGTGCCTTCATTCCATCCTGGCCATTCTCACCAAGGGAGTCGGTGCCAGTGGAAATGGGCCCCAGTGTCTAGTGGACACCCCCACACTGGCGGAACTCTGTTACAAGCTGATTTACATGCTGGCCGCCAATAAGGACACTGCACTGCCAACGCTGCGATATCTCCGTACTTCACGCGACTTCCTGTACAGGCAGCTTCAACATCTGCCTTTTGAGCAGAAAAATTACAGTAAGGCTTACAGTAATGACTTAAAATTGAAAATTAACTTTGCATTTTTCCAAACTCAGAAAGAGTTAAAATGATATTTTGACATAGCAAATGTTTGATAATGTCTAACGTTTGATTTGTCAATGTCTGGTTATGTAATAGTGTTTTTTTTAATAAGATAATGTTATATGTATAATTATATATTTACCATGATTTTAATTGTACATGTTAAATAATGAAAAAAATAATCACTGTCTGTGGTTTACCATTCTATGTCTCTTTCAGGACACCCAGTGACTAAGCACCAGTCCTGGCTGCTGAAGACAGTGGCGGTGGAGCTGCGAGTCACCTCCCTGAACCGCCAGCGTTCCCACACCCAGCGCCTCATGAAACTCATTCTAGATGACTACGATGAGGACCAGACATATGGTAGGTGGATACAGGGATGAGGACCAGACATATGGTAGGTGGATACAGGGATGAAGACCAGACATATGGTAAGTGGATACAGGGATGAAGACCAGACATGTGGTAGGTGGATACAGGGATGAGGACCAGACATATGGTAGGTGGATACAGGGATGAAGACCAGACATATGGTAAGTGGATACAGGGATGAAGACCAGGCATATGGTAGGTGGATACAGGGTTGAGGACCAGACATATAGTAGGTGGATACAGGGTTGAGGACCAGACATATGGTAGGTGGATACAGGGATGAAGACCAGACATATGGTAGGTGGATACAGGGTTGAGGACCAGACATATGGTAGGTGGATACAGGGTTGAGGACCAGACATATGGTAGGTGGTTACAGGGTTGAGGACCAGACATATGGTAGGTGGATACCGGGATGAAGACCAGACACATGGTAGGTGGATACAGCGATGAAGACCAGACATATGGTAGGTGGATACAGGGTTGAGGACCAGACATTTGGTAGGTGGATACAGGGATGAAGACCAGACACATGGTAGGTGGATACAGGGATGAAGACCAGACATATGGAAGGTGGAGGCAGGGTTGAGGACCAGACATATAGTAGGTGGATTCAGGGTTGAGGACCAGACATATGGTAGGTGGATACAGGGATGAAGACCAGACATATGGTAGGTGGAGACAGGGTTGAGGACCAGACATATGGTATGTGGATACAGGGTTGAGGACCAGACATATGGTAGGTGGATACAGGGATGAAGACCAGACATATGGTAGGTGGATACAGGGATGAACACCAGACATATGGTAGGTGGATACAGGGATGAAGATCAGACATATGGTAGGTGGATACAGGGATGAAGACCAGACATATGGTAGGTGGATACAGGGATGAAGACCAGACATATGGTAGGTGGATACAGGGATAAAGACCAGACATATGGTAGGTGGATACAGGGTTGAGGACCAGACATATAGTAGGTGGATACAGGGTTGAGGACCAGACATATGGTAGGTGGATACAGGGAGGAAGACCAGACATATGGTAGGTGGATACAGGGATGAAGACCAGACATATGGTAGGTGGATACAGGGAAGAAGACCAGACATATGGTAGGTGGATACAGGGTTGAGGACCAGACATATGGTAGGTGGATACAGGGTTCACTGCTCAACAGTCATGTTTTGATCCTGTGGAGATGTCTCAAACTTAAAGTTTGTATGTACGATCTTACGACAGGTATAGTGGCATAAAGACAATTGACAAAATAAAGTTAATTAACATATATTTCTTTTTAAAATAGAATAAAATTTTAAAACAAACATTGCTTTTAAGTGCAAAATTAACTAGTTTTTAATCACTAAATAGTTTGTGTATGTACAGGCGGAACTCAAATACATGTATATCTGTTGACTTTACAGTTGGTTTAGGTTATACAACACTAATTAACGAAGAAAAAGTATACACTAGTACATGTTAATTTATTCCATATTGAAGTGTTTATTTCTCATTTTTAGCTCGACTTTTTGAGTCTAGGTTAAAGTTTTACGGTAAGCTAGTTTCTCAGGAATGGCTTGAGGGATTTCATTCAAACTTGAATGAAAATGAGAACGAAATTAACTTTGTTTAATTTGTTTACTTTCCGTACAGTTTGTTTCACACAAAAAATGCCAATAACTCTGGCAAGCACAAGAAAGTCAAGTGCGCTGTCCTCAGACAGCTCTTGTTATGTTTTTATGTTTGCTTTCCAGTTTTATTGTCACTTTCATCTGCTTATTTTGAAATTAATTGATATGAAAGATCATATCATACATACACAATTTAAGTATTGTGTGCATTGGAGTATAACTGGTCCGGATTGTTGTGGCATACTGGGTCTGCAGAGTTATTGTCCCTTATCATTAAACAACAGTATTGAAAAGTGGGTAGTCCTGATTGATGAGGCATTTGTTACATTGCAGATTTCTTGCCCTGATTCTCTTGTTAGCTTGACTATTTACCAAATAGTTCAAGCTATACTATTCACCCCTTCGTTGGCGTCAGCGTAATGCTCTTGTTAAGGTTTTGCGTGCAACAAGTCCATATTTGTATAATTACTACAGTTATTCAATTTAAACTTCACACTTGTCTTCATAGTCATCATGTGAGGCCACTGACCAAGGCCCATAGCTCTGACCTGCAATTTAGCAGAATTATGCCCCTTTTTGTACTTAGAAAATCAGGCTAAAGTTTGCATGCAACAACTTCATATCTCTATAATCTACTACAGGTATTCAGTTGAAACTTCACACATGCCTTCAGGGTCATTATATAAGGTTACTGGCCATGACCCATAACTGTGACCAGCATTTTAGCAGAATTATGCCCCTTTTCGTACTTAGAAAAGTCAGGTTAAGGTTTGCATACAACAAGTAGATATCTCTATAACTACTACAGATATTCAATTAAAACTTCACGCGTCTTCGGGGACATTACGTAAGGTCACTGGCCAAGGCACATAACACTGCCCAGCATTTTAGCAGAATTATGCCCCTTTTTGCTAGTGATAAAGGCCAATAACTCTGACAGTGCGGTTGAATAGTTGAGCGTGCTGTCCTAAGACAGCTCTTGTTTTTAATGTGGTGGAGAATTGATGGTTCTACTTGATGACGCATTCAGTGCTGTGCATAGTTATTGATGGTTCTACTTGATGACGCATTCAGTGCTGTGCAGATTTATTGATGGTTCTACTTGATGACGCATTCAGTGCTGTGCAGATTTATTGATGGTTCTACTTGATGACGCATTCAATGCTGTGCAGATTTATTGATGGTTCTACTTGATGACGCATTCTGTGCTGTGCATAGTTATTGATGGTTCTACTTGATGACGCATTCTGTGCTGTGCAGAGTTATTGATGGTTCTACTTGATGACGCATTCAGTGCTGTGCAGAGTTATTGATGGTTCTACTTGATGACGCATTCAGTGCTGTGCATAGTTATTGATGGTTCTACTTGATGACGCATTCTGTGCTGTGCATAGTTATTGATGGTTCTACTTGATGACGCATTCTGTGCTGTGCATAGTTATTGATGGTTCTACTTGATGACGCATTCTGTGCTGTGCAGAGTTATTGATGGTTCTACTTGATGACGCATTCAGTGCTGTGCAGAGTTATTGATGGTTCTACTTGATGACGCATTCAGTGCTGTGCAGAGTTATTGATGGTTCTACTTGATGACGCATTCAGTGCTGTGCATAGTTATTGATGGTTCTACTTGATGACGCATTCAGTGCTGTGCATAGTTATTGATGGTTCTACTTGATGACGCATTCAGTGCTGTGCATAGTTATTGATGGTTCTACTTGATGACGCATTCTGTGCTGTGCATAGTTATTGATGGTTCTACTTGATGACGCATTCTGTGCTGTGCAGAGTTATTGATGGTTCTACTTGATGACGCATTCAGTGCTGTGCAGAGTAATTGCCTCTCATCATTCTTTATTTTGCATATTGAACTTTCGTTGATTTTCAAAGTCAGCGCATTTTATACATTGCAGTGATGGTATTCTGTAAATTGTAGAGTTCTATGCTATGTGTTGCAGTGCTGCAACCAGTGGGTGGGGCAGATGAATCTGAGTTTCTGTCCTCTAGACTGGGAGACATGACCCAGTCCTCGCACTACTCTAGAAATGTCAGAGGTACACCATCTGAGTCAGCATTACTGTTGACATGCTTGTCATTACAGAGTTAATGTAAATGTTTCAAGTTACGTTTAAGTAGTTTAGTAGAGTAGTAAATAATATCTGCTTTTTATTAAACCATTATTTCTGGTATAATTAATAAGTTTTTAAAAGGATGTTTTGTATATGTCACAGGTATGCATGTAACTTAAGAGTTTTATGAATACTGGGCCATTCATCACAACGCTTCTAAGGGAAATCTTAACTTCAGTTGTACTTAGGTGAAAATTTTGTATCAACTTTTCTATGTGAAGTCCAATGTTTTCTGTTTACAAAAGGGTAAAATATAAAAATTCTAAGGAATATTTTCTAGTTTGAAACATTTTAATAGCCACAGACTTAAGGAATTTGATGAATTTAAGAAATTGACTTAAGTTTTCCATAGGGAGCTTTGTGAATAGGTTCCCTGGCCGTTAAGTTATCCACTTTCATATTAGACAGCAGGCAACTAAACAGAAGGCTATCACATTCTTCCATTTTGAAACATGTCCATTATTGCTATTTCCTGTCAGGTCGTCAATATCGGCGCCGCATCATGAGCCTTCTTGACACGCTGACCTTTGACCAGCAGTACCCAGAACACATGAACCTGGAGTTCTTTGACACACACCAGATACAACAGGTATAGGCTTTATTGGATGCCTTTATGCCTCTTAAAGGTGTTGGAAATAAAATACTGTTAAACCACTGTTATTCCTGGACACTAATTTACCTGGATTTCATAGGTGAGTTTGTCCACAAATTCATATGTACAACAAAAGTTTATGTCTCAAGTTGTATACAACAGGTGTTTGCTGCTACTGACTTCCATGTGCACATGTTTCTTCATGTAGTAGAAATAAAATTTTTGATGTTTTCAGTCATTTGCTCAATTATTTCAAATAAATGCCGAAAATAAATATATGAGCCAACGGGTCGACGTTAATTCAATGACTGAAAGCGTTACATTTACTTAACTGAATTCTACTTAAAATATATGTACTTTATATAAATTATTATTATTATTATTAAATTCTTAATCAAAGTCCTGCCTTTTACTTTCTTACGTGTCAGGTTGTTGGAAGCACTGAGTGCAAGGACGATGACGGGGTGACGTTCTACGATGTGAAAGCTTTCCACCGGATCCTGTTGAACGAGGTCAGCAACCAACAGGGAACCACGATGGCAGGGCAGCGGCAGAGGATCCAGGAGGTATCGGGGTTTGTTATTCAGAGGCTGGGGATGCGGACCAGGCAATAGTTTTGGGGTAAAATATTGCAATTTGTCAAAGGAGAGACAGGGGAATACGTCTTAATTGGGGATCAAGCACATTTCATAATTGGTTCTTTACCCACATTAAAATACAAGATGTATAGGGACATCTGTTTGTGTGACATAAATATATGCATGATGTAACATCCAAAGCACTTCCATATGTTTTTATCATTATTGTTGCAAGCTACTGTTGTATGTTTAAAGCATAAGACCTTTAGAAAGAAAATTGTAATATCAGAATAACTTTCCTCAAAAATTGAGATTATTTCTTAAATGATAAAGAGTGTCAGAATGGTTCCTATGTGAAGATATAGTGTCAGAATGTTTCCTATGTGAAGATTTAGTGTCAGAATGGTTCCTATGTGAAGATATAGTGACACAATGGTTCCTATGTGAAGATATAGTGACACAATGCACAATGGTTCCTGTGTGAAGATATAGTGTCACAAAATGCACAATGGTTCCTATGTGAAGATATAGTGACACAATACACAATGGTTCCTGTGTGAAGATATAGTGTGACAATGGTACCTGTGTGAAGATATAGTGTCACAATGGTTCCTGTGTGAAGATATAGTGTCAGAATGGTTCCTGTGTAAAGATATAGTGTCACAATGGTTCCTATGTGAAGATATAGTGACACCATGCACAACGGTTCATATGTGAAGATATAGTGACACAATGCAAAATGGTTCCTATGTGAAGATATAGTGTCACAATGCACAATGGTTCCCATGTGAAGATATAGTGACACAATGCACAATGGTTCCTATGTGAAGATACAGTGTCACAATATAGTGACACAATGCACAATGGTTCCTATGTGTAGATATAGTGACACAATGGTTCCTATATGAAGATATAATGACACAATAGTTCCTATGTGAAGATATAATGACACAATGGTTCCTATGTGAAGATATAGTGACTCAATGGTTCCTATGTGAAGATATAATGACACAATGGTTCCTATGTGAAGATATAATGACACAATGGT
Organism: Congeria kusceri; assembly: GCA_027627225.1. Taxonomy (NCBI): domain Eukaryota; kingdom Metazoa; phylum Mollusca; class Bivalvia; order Myida; family Dreissenidae; genus Congeria; species Congeria kusceri. Next base: position 100,039,523 of record CM051024.1, read on the forward strand.
TCCTATGTCAAGATATAATGACACAATGGTTCCTATGTAAAGATATAGTGACACAATGGTTCCTATGTGAAGATATAATGACACAATGGTTCCTATGTGAAGATATAATGACACAATGCACAATGGTTCCTATGTGAATATATAGTGTCACAATATAGTGACACAATGCACAATGGTTCCTATGTGAAGATATAGTGACACAATGCAAAATGGTTCCTATGTGAAGATATAGTGTCACAATGCACAATGGTTACGATGTGAAGATATAGTGACACAATGCACAATGGTTCCTATGTGAAGATATAGTGACACAATGCACAATGGTTCCTTTGTGAAGATATAATGACACAATGGTTCCTATGTGAAGATATAATGACACAATGCACAATGGTTCCTATGTGAAGATATTGTGTCACAATATAGTGACACAATGCACAATGGTTCCTATGTGAAGATATAGTGACACAATGGTTCCTATGTGAATATATATTGTCACAATGGTTCCTATGTGAAGATATAGTGACACAATCGTTCCTATGTGAAGATACAGTGTCACAATGGTTCATATGTGAATATATATTGTCATAATGGCTCCTATGTGAAGATATAGTGACACAATGGTTCTTATGTGAAGATGTATTGTCACAATGGTTCCTATGTGAAGATGTATTGTCACAATGGTTTCTATGTGAAGATGTATTGTCACAATGGTTCCTGTGTGAAGATGTATTATCAGAATGGTTCCTATGTGAAGATGTATTGTCACAATGGTTTCTATGTGAAGATGTATTGTCACAATGGTTCCTGTGTGAAGATGTATTATCCGAATGGTTCCTATGTGAAGATGTATTGTCACAATGGTTCCTGTGTGAAGATGTATTGTCATAATGGTTCCTATGTGAAGATGTATTGTCACAATGGTTCCTGTGTGAAGATGTATTGTCACAATGGTTCCTATGTGAAGATGTATTGGCACAATGGTTTCTGTGTGAAGATAATATAGTGTCACAATGGTTCCTGTGAGAAGACATAGTGTCACAATGGTTCCCATGAAATTCACACATGGTAAAAAAAAATTGTTTGTCATCCTTCAGGATATTGAACGGATTCTTAAAATGGTGATAGTGCGTAACAAGGTGTGCCAGAGCCTGTTCTGCAAGCAGCAGGGGTTCGACTCGTGGCGCCAGGTGGTGGAGGTCATTCTGTCAGCGTGCCCAGCTGACCTGTTACAGGGGGAGACACGACAGACCGTGCTGTTTGAGATACTGCAGGACCTCCTGAAAAAGGTTTGGAAAGGAAATATGAGTTTGTTAAGTTAAAAAAGACTGTGTATGCTTTGTTGGAATTATGAGACTTTGTTGGAGAAATCTTGGGTCTGTTGAGGTCATTATTATACATTATAGATTATTATTATACATCTGCTATGTAATATAAACATACATCACTTGTTATGTAAATACATTTATTTAATGCATCCCTCTGGGTTTCTTGAAAAAAAAGTTACATTGTTCATGAAAATTCCTCTGTCATGGTCAACTTTTGTTTGATTTTGGTCAAATTTTTGTTTACAAATTAATAATTCTTAGGGCAATTTTTAGGTTAATATAGGTGAAAGATATATATTTTTTATTAGAGGAATGGGGCCGAATTTCAGCCCATAAAATGGCATAAAAAAGGCCTGCTGTTTCAGGTTTGTAGGCAGGGAAGGTCTGGCTGTAGAAATCCAAAGCTTGTGACATACAGCTAGTAACACAAATCATGGAATATTTGTATAATTAGTATATAGTATAATTGTAAGTATCGCTGTTCATTTTGACATTCTCCAACATGACAGCATTGCCTGCTATCATAACTTGGTTGTGAACTGAAATGTGTGATATCATGTAACATAATTGAGGCGTGTTGTGGGAAAATCGGGCTTAATGCATGTGCGTAAAGTGTCATCCCATATAAGCCTGTCCGGGATGGCTCTTTCCGCGTACAGTGGATTTATGTTTAGAAGAGGCGTTCTTGAAACAGAAAATACCATCAAAGCGGAAAGTGCTGTCTTGGATTAGCCTGCGCAGACATGCATTAAGCTCAGTTTTCCCACAACACGCCTCAATTCTTTTACATAATTAACTGTTGATTTAAATTGATTGTTGTTTTATTTTCAGGTGGCAGATGACAATGCCTTGCCAGAGTTAACTGCCCCGGTGTCAGGTGTCATTCTCATCCTTATGGCCAATCTCCGCCAGTGTTTCATGTCACATGACGAGGCGCCTAGCGACAAGGAAGGTCGCGACCTCCAGTACGTGACCTTGCTGGACCGGTCAGCAGGCGCCAGTAATGCCGTGTCCTGGGACAAGGGGTCAGGGTCAAGGACGCTCTTTGCCACGTCACTGCAGATGGTGCTGAAGGGACTGATAGAGCATATCCTCAGATGCAGTGCGTTGTAACAATGGCAACCATGGTCATATATTCATAGTCTTACGTTTTTAGCTTGACTGTTAGAAGATCTGGTGGGCTTTCCTACTTGCCCCGGTTCCGCGTCCGCGCCTGATCTTGGTTAAAGTTTATATTCAAAAGTCTTGTAACTTCAGAACTTCAGAACTAATAAGTTATTCACTTTTGTAACTTGAAATATACCTTTGCCATCAACTCCAGCATCAGATGAAACATTACCCATAACTCACCTTTGTATTTTGGTTTAGATTAATTAAAGCATGTGTGTGGTTCTACATTAAGTACATTTATTTCTACTCTTATCCCAGGGAGACACATGTAATCATGATTAATTAATTGTGTTATGTGTGTGGTACTACGTAAGTATTTCATCTCTTGCCCAGGTGGAGCCCAACAGAGAGTGAGGGCCCGACTGTATGGAGCCCTGCTGTACTACCTCCAGATTGCCAGCAGACCAAATATGTCGCAGGCGCATCTACAAGGTAGCTTATCAAGTACTGGAAACATATATATAGGCGCTGTTCCTTTACGTTTCATGTTATATGTACATTTTTATGCTCCCACAAAGTTGGAGCCATTGCGTTGTGCGTTTGTCCATCCGTCCGTACGTACATCCCGATATTTTGTGGACTCAGCTCCTCTTTAACAACTGGGTGGATTTTGCACAAACTTTCACAGCTGAGAACCTTAATGTGTAGATGATTGTAAAGGAAGGAAATTTAGCTGCTACCAATTTTGGTGCCCTTTGACATTTTTTATGCCCCCAGCATGCCCCCAGCTATTGATGCGGGAAGCATTATAGTGATTGTCCTGTATGTCCGTCCGTCCGCAAAAAGGTTAAGTAGATTTTACCGTTTTGTCTAGCACCAAAACCGCTTACTACAACACTTGTTACTTACACAGTTGTTGCTTATGACCATTCCCTATCCACCCATATCACCCAACCTCACTTTGACCTTGACCTAATTTGGACTTATAATACTTCAAAAGTGCCATTTCTTGGTTAACTAGATTACACCATTTCGTCTAGCACCAACACCCCTTAATACAACACTTGGATATTTATACAGTTTTTACTTATGACCGTTTCAAATCCACCCATATCACCCAACCTCACTTTGACCTTGACCTAATTTGGACTAACAAATGGGCTACCGAGCACCAACTGGGGGCATGTGTGTTATCAAACACAGAATCTTGTTCCACTATAGAATCATATATTTCCCTATTTTTTGTGGACTCAGCTCCTCTTTAACTGCTTGGCAGATTTTGATCGAACTTTCACAGCTGAAGGACCGTAACATGTAGGTGATCGAGAAGGAACGAATTTTGATTATGACCAATTTTGTCATTTTTTTCCATTATAGAATATATTCTTCCTGTAACTTTGAGGACTCCACTAATATTTAACTGCTTGGCGGATTTCAATCAAACTAACAGCTGAAAAATCCTTAAACAGTAGGTGATCATAAAGGAAGGAATTTTGGCTCCGACCTATTTTGGCAGAATTATGGCCCTTTGTCATTTTTTCCACTATTGAATATATATGAAAATAAAGGTGTGGAGGCAAAAATTAGTGATGGTGACATGTATTAAAACTAGGGATGTCAATGAATATCTGGATAACCGGTTATCCGGTTAATATGTATATATCCGGTTACCAATTTAGTAACCGAATATTCGTATAAAAATAGAAAATCCGATTTTTCTCGTTTTATTAGGCATACAAACGCCCTTCTTGCATGTATATTATTAACACAACACAGCTATAGAATTCTACAGGAGGTCTCCACCTCGTACTGCGGACGTGTTGTAAACACCCCTCGGTCGGAATACGATTATCATAAAACAACAGGTGGTGCTTTCACACCACACTACCTTTGACAGGACTATTAAACAAACAAGATGTCACAATCGATTATGCCAATTAGGTGCGTCCCTCTTGATAAGAGATGGTTCTTTAGCAGTTAACAATGCCAATTAAAATAAATATATACAGTAACATTGATCCATCCTTGTTTTTGTGTCTATGTGCATTTGATTAGCACATTGCGTGTTTTACTCAAACATCGCAATTTACGGGTTTACCATACACCAGTCAGCCTTAACACCTACTTACCTTTACGCAAATCAAATGTTTAATTGGGGTACTCTAATTGAAGGGCATAACAACATTGCACGCTACACAAAACAAACAAAACGCACAATTTACGAACAGAAATCAACGTAGTTAGTTACATGTACTTTTTTTATTCATGAAATAGTATTGTGTTTTCAAAATAGAAGTATCGTCTAGATGTGAACTAAATTTTGCAACTTTAACATGTGCCAGATTGCAGTCGCCAATGCCAATCTATACGGTTATCCGGATAGTATCCGGATATTACATACGAATAACCGTATACCAATTTTGGTAGCCGTTGACATCCCTAGTTAAAACGTGTCGTGGGGCATCCGTGTCTGTGACACATCTAGTTCTGCATAACAATGTATTTTCTCAAAAAAACAACAGATTAACTAGTTAATCTGTATGCAATATACTTTTTGAATCCTACTTTTTAGTGTATAAAAATGAAGCCGCCTACCTTTTACATTCACAGAAGAGACGATCAGTGGTATAGAGTCTCGCCTACTGGCTGCCACGGATACAGAGTTTGACCAGCTACGGAAGGAGAACATTGCCACCATCCTCAGCTATGGGGACAGCTTCATGGACCTGCTGTGTAGGGACGCATGTGACGGCCTTGACATCGGCAGGGTGAGAGGAGCTGGTGGTGGTATTGGGTGTTAAATGAGCAGTTGTTAATCAGGGGTGTGGGGGGGGGGGGGGCGGGGGGGAACGCCAGTCCAAAATAGGGTACCACCAACACAACTTTATTTTTGTTCAAGTCATTGATAATATGTTTTATCACCCCCCATCCATGGAATTTTAACACATCGGTGTTCCACCCCCTCATCATCTTCTTTCCTGGAACAGCCCTTACTTGTTCATAGACAAGTTCATTCAAAATCCTTCTTGCCTGGAAGCAACAGTCACTTGTCCAAATACAAATATAGTTTTCATTCTAGGCCTTCCTGATAAATATTTTCATTAAATAATGAATAAAACTCAATTTGTTATTCAAATTTATGAGTATAATAATATATTTCCAACTTTTAAATCAGTTTCACACCCTGAAATTGTAATTGACAAGTAAGGAAAAAATTACCAGCGTCAGACATGTTTTAATTTGATTTCATGATTATCAAATGAATAGGGTGGTAAATGGAATGGATTTACTGGTGTTATTGTAAGGGCCCAGATTCTTAAAGTTCTTATCATGAATGCCATTGTTCTCATCACTGTTCAGCAATATATGTTCATGTATTGCATCATTCCAGTCCGAATCCCATTATTTCTGATTTTATAACAAAGCTCATGTTGTCAAGATGCGGGCGCCAACATGAACTGCCAATGTTACAACACTACTCCTTTTGCTTACTGTTCTAGATGCTTGCACTTTGGTGCATCTCATGTATTATTGTATTGTTCATATTGTATATTTCCAACACTATTATTATCTAGATGCTGGCACTGTCGGTGCTAGACTGCATCCTGCAGATGGACAAGTTCAACCAATGGCTGTTGTTCATCACGACCAAGGGGTACCTTCTGCACCTGGTAGACAGTCTCGCTGCCGATGACGAGAAACTCATGGCTCTACTGGGAGGCGGTGTGAACAACCTCAAAGTGCTGTACCTGTACGAGTCCAAACTGGTAAGGAAAACTGCCCGTTCGACATGGTTAAATTGGCATGGTTATCTTGCCATGGGCTACCAGATACTGTGAGATTCTCACTCGTCTCCACAGAAATACCAGTATTGCCTAGACATCCATATTGAAAATTGCTCTGTGTCCTTTGTTGTTACCGAAAAGATAGCTATCTGCCATTTACAGTTTTCAGTATATATGACAGCATGTCTAAAGCAAGTTTATCAAGCCTTAAGCCAAACGCTCTGTTGTTTTCCAGAGATTTTCCTACTAAAGTTGCACAAAATAGCAGTATTACCTTAACATCCCTGTGGGAAATACTGGTAGGTCAGTGCTCTATGTTGTTACAGAAAAGATACATACCTGTCAGCAGGGGATGGGGCCCTGACTTCACACCTGGATGTTTTGTTCCCCTTTACCAAATGTGTTGCAATAATATTTCCTAAAACTCAACTTTTTGGGAAAAGCGCATATCAAAGAAATTTTGCTAGGAGATGGTACCTATATTTGGCCCCTGCTATATAACGTCCTGGTCAGTTACTATTTTCAGTAGATACAGGCCTTCCTACTTTTTCCTATTTTGTAACAGGTTCCTACTTTTTCCTACTTTTCTGCAAAATTCTCCTACTATCCTACTTTTTGAGTGTAATTTAGTGTTTCAGAGTATAATTTTGATCATTTTGCCCATTATTCTGGTCAAGTGCTGTAGCTGATGCTTCATTGTTAGTGGATTCGTTCTCAAATATTTTCAGGAAAATGCTTTCATCAAAGTTATTCATCTGAAACTTTACTGCAGATGCATAATTATGTGACTACAGCACATAAAATTAAAAGATGATTTTTCTTCAAAATCTTTTTTGTTGACTTCAAAACATGCAATTTTGTTAGTTTTATTAACATTATTCTTCCTACTTTTTAGAACAAATTGTTTTCCAACTTTTTGGTAGAACCATTCTGGAAGACCTGGGCCCGTATTCACAAAGCTCCTTAGGGAAAACTTAAGTTAATTCCTTAAATTCATAAAATTCCAGGCTGTTTCATGTATAGGTCTTTTCACATTAAAATGTTGTAAACTTGTAAATATAGCTTATATGTTTAGTATCGCAGCGTTCTTCGTACAGAAATCATTGAATTTCACAAAAAACATTTGATCTTAAGTTTTCACTTAAGTACAACTTAAGTTAAGATTTCCATTAGGAACTTTGTGAATACCAGCCCTGTAGATAGGACTGCATGTCTTGCCACTTACAGAGCCTGCTCACTCGGGTAGCGGAGACAGCTGTTGGGGCCACGACTCTCCTGCACTGTGGGGTCATGCAGAAACTGGCAGAGTGCTCCTTCTTTGATATGAGGCCTGACATGGACAGGTGAATGAATAAGGATCTTTTATGCTGCTACAAAACTACTGGTGTACATAATTTTGATTGTGAAGTCGCATTCTGTTATTTGCTATAATGTTACTTGTTTTGATCTTGCATTTTGAAATGCTTCCGGTGGTAGTTTGTTCATGCTGATTTAATAGTGATTGTTACACTTTGTTGAAAAGAAAACTGAGTTAAATGCACTTACAAAAACTATTGTAGAATTGAGAATATTATACATGTATTGAAGGTTGACAATATCAAATAATGGTGTGAAAATCAACCACATGTTTAATTTGCAAGCGTAATATTAATATCACAGTCAATCAGCAGATTCAAGATAATTTGTCCGGTCAGTCTTGGTGACCTGCCCCAGTTTGAGATTAATAATAATATAGTCCATATTTCTTGTAGATCCCAGTCTGTGTACCACACTGAGGATGACTTCCTACCAGACCCAGTATCCCGGTACAGGAACCTGCTGTTCACGAGTCTCCGGTTCTGTCTGGCCATCCTTACCTCCCTTGGTTCCGAGAACAGGGAGGCTGGAACACAGGTATGAGCATATATCTTGTGGTAGTCTTATTCTCCATATATCTTGTGGTAGACTTATTCCCATATATCTTGTGGTAGCCTTATTCCCATATATCTTGTGGTAGACTTATTCCACATATATCTCATAGTAGACTTATTCCCCATATATCTTGTGGTAGTCTTATTCCCCATATATCTAGTGGTAGCCTTATTCCCCATATATCTTGTGGTAGACTTATTCCCCCCATATATCTCATTGTAGACTTATTCCCCATATATCTTGTGGTAGTCTTATTCCCCATATATCTTGTGGTAGCCTTATTCTCCATATATCTTGTGGTAGGCTTATTCCACATATATATGATAGTAGACTTATTCCCCATATATCTTGTGGTAGTCTTATTCTCCATATATGTTGTGGTATTACTTATTCTTTATATATCATGCGGTAGCCTTATTCTCCATATATCTTGTGGAAGACTTATTCCCCATATATCTTGTGGTAGACTTATTCTTCATATATCTTGTGGTAGCCTTATTCTCCATATATCTCGTGGTAGGCTTATTCGCCATATATTTTGTGGTAGCCTTATTCTCCATTTATCTTGTGGTAGCCTCATTCTCCATACATCTTGTGGTAGACTTATTCCACATATATCTTGTGGTAGACTTATATCCCATATATCTTGTGGTATACTTATTCCCCATATATCTTATGGTAGACTTATGCCAAATATATCTTGTGGTAGACCTATTGCCCATATATCTTGTTGTAGACTTATTCCCCATATATCTTGTGGTAGACTTATTCCCCATATATCTTGTGGTTCACCTATTCCCCATATATCTTGAGGTAGACTTATTCCATATATATCTTGAGGTAGACTTATTTCCCATATATCTTGTGGTAGACCTGTTCTCCATATATCTCATAGTAGACTTATTCCCCATATATTTTGTGGTAGACTTATTCTCCATATATCTCATAGTAGACTTATTCCCAATATATCTTGTGGTAGACTTATTGTCCATATATCTCATAGTAGACTTATTCCCCATATATCTTTTGGTAGACTTATTCCTCATATATCTTGTGGTAGACTTATTCCCCATATATCTTGTGGTAGTCTTATTCTCCATATATCTTGTGGTAGACTTATTCCCCATATATCTTATGGTAGACTTACTCTCCATATATCTTGTGGTAGACTTATTCTCCATATATCTTGTGGTAGACTTATTCTCCATATATCTTGTGGTAGACTTAGGCCCCATATATCTTGTGGTAGATTTATTTCCCAAATATCTTGTGGTAGACTTATTTTCCATATATCTTTTGGTAGACTTATTCATCATTTATCTTATGGTACACTTATTCCCCATATATCTTGTGGTAGACTTATTCCCCATATATCTTGTGGTACACGTATTCCACATATATCTTGTGGTAGACTTATTCCATATATATCTTGAGGTAGACTTATTTCCCATATATCTTGTGGTAGACTTATTCTCCATATATCTCATAGTAGACTTATTCCCAATATACTTGTGGTAGACTTATTCTCCATATATCTCATAGAAGACTTATTCCCCATATATCTTGTGGTACACTTATTCTCCATATATCTCATAGTAGACTTATTCCCCATATATCTTGTGGTAGACTTATTCCCCATATATCTTGTGGTAGACTTATTCCACATATATCTTGTGTATATACTTATTCCCCATATATCTTGTGGTAGACTTATTCTCCATATATCTCATAGTAGACTTATTCCCCATATATCTTGTGATAGACTTATTCTCCATATATCTCACAGTAGACTTATTCCCCATATGTCTTGTGGTGACTTATTCCACATATATCTTGTGGTAGACTTATTCCACATATATCTTGTGGTAGACTTATTCCACATATATCTTGCGGCAGACTTATTCCCCATATATCTTGTGGTAGACTTATTCTCCATATATCTTGTGGTAGCGTTATTCTCCATATATCTAGTGGTAGACTTATTCTCCATATTTCTTGTGGTAGCCTTATTCTCCATATATCTTGTGGTAGCCTCATTCTCCATACATCTTGTGGTAGACTTATTCCCCATATATCTTTTGGTAGACTTATTGCCCATATATCTTGTGGTAGACTTATTCCCCATATATCTTTTGGTAGACTTATGCCACATATATCTTGTGGTAGACTTATTGCCCATATATCTTGTTGTAGACTTATTCCCCATATATCTTTTGGTAGACTTATTCCTCATATATCTTGTGGTAGACTTATTCCCCATATATCTTGTGGTAGTCTTATTCTCCATATATCTTGTGGTAGACTTATTCCCCATATATCTTATGGTAGACTTACTCTCCATATATCTTGTGGTAGACTTATTCTCCATATATCTTGTGGTAGACTTATTCTCCATATATCTTGTGGTAGACTTAGGCCCCATATATCTTGTGGTAGATTTATTTCCCAAATATCTTGTGGTAGACTTATTTTCCATATATCTTTTGGTAGACTTATTCATCATTTATCTTATGGTACACTTATTCCCCATATATCTTGTGGTAGACTTATTCCCCATATATCTTGTGGTACACGTATTCCACATATATCTTGTGGTAGACTTATTCCATATATATCTTGAGGTAGACTTATTTCCCATATATCTTGTGGTAGACTTATTCTCCATATATCTCATAGTAGACTTATTCCCAATATACTTGTGGTAGACTTATTCTCCATATATCTCATAGAAGACTTATTCCCCATATATCTTGTGGTACACTTATTCTCCATATATCTCATAGTAGACTTATTCCCCATATATCTTGTGGTAGACTTATTCCCCATATATCTTGTGGTAGACTTATTCCACATATATCTTGTGTATATACTTATTCCCCATATATCTTGTGGTAGACTTATTCTCCATATATCTCATAGTAGACTTATTCCCCATATATCTTGTGATAGACTTATTCTCCATATATCTCACAGTAGACTTATTCCCCATATGTCTTGTGGTGACTTATTCCACATATATCTTGTGGTAGACTTATTCCACATATATCTTGTGGTAGACTTATTCCACATATATCTTGCGGCAGACTTATTCCCCATATATCTTGTGGTAGACTTATTCTCCATATATCTTGTGGTAGCGTTATTCTCCATATATCTAGTGGTAGACTTATTCTCCATATTTCTTGTGGTAGCCTTATTCTCCATATATCTTGTGGTAGCCTCATTCTCCATACATCTTGTGGTAGACTTATTCCCCATATATCTTGTGGTAGACTTATTGCCCATATATCTTGTGGTAGACTTATTCCCCATATATCTTTTGGTAGACTTATGCCACATATATCTTGTGGTAGACTTATTGCCCATATATCTTGTTGTAGACTTATTCCCCATATATCTTGTGGTTGACTTATTCCCCATATATCTTGTGGTAGACTTATTGCTCATATATCTTGTGGTAGACTTATTCCCCATATATCTTGTGGTAGACTTATTCCACATATATCTTGTGGTAGACTTATTGCCCATATATCTTGTGGTAGACTTATTGCCCATATATTTTGTCGTAGACTTATTCCCCATATATCTTGTTGTAGACTTATTCCCCATATGTCTTGTGGTAGACTTATTCCATATATATCTTGTCGTAGACTTATTCCCCATATATCGTGTGCTAGACTTATTCTTCATATATCTCTTAGTAGACTTATTCCCCATATATCTTGTGGTAGACTTATTCCCCATATATCTCATAGTAGACTTATTCCCCATATATCTTGTCGTAGTCTTATTCTCCATATATCTCTTGGTAGACTTATTGACCATATATCTCATAGTAGACTTATTCCCCATATATCTTATGGTAGACTTATTCCCCATATATCTTGTTTTAGACTTATTCCCCATATATCTTGTGGTAGACTTATTCTCCATGTATCTCATAGTAGACTTATTCCCCATATATTTTGTGTAAGACTTATTCTCCATATATCTCATAGTAGACTTATTCCCCATATATCTCATAGTAAATTTATTCCCCATATATCTTTTGGTAGACTTATTCTCCATATATCTGATAGTAGACTTATTCCCAATATATCTTGTGGTAGACTTATTCTCCATATATCTCATAGTAGACTTATTCCCCATATATCTTGTGGTATACTTATTCTCCATATATCTCACAGTAGACTTATTCTCCATATATCTCATAGTATACTTATTATCCATATATCTTGTGGTAGACTTATTCCCCTATATCTTGTGGTAGACTTATTCTCCATATATCTCATGGTAGACTTATTCCCCATATATCTTGTGGTAGCCTTATTCCCCATATATCTCATAGTAGACTTATTCCCCATATATCTTGTGGTATACTTATTCTCCATATATCTCATAGTAGACTTATTCTCCATATATCTCATAGTATACTTATTCCCCATATATCTTGTGGTAGACTTATTCCCCTATAGCTTGTGGTAGACTTATTCTCCATATATCTCATAGTAGCCTTATTCCCCATATATCTTGTGGTAGCCTTATTCCCCATATATCTCATAGTAGACTTATTCCCTATATGTTTTGTGGCAGACGTATTCCCCATATATCTTGTGGTAGCCTTATACTCCATATATCTCAAAGTAGACTTATTCTCCATATATCTCATAGTAGACTTATTCCCCATTTATCTTGTGGTAGCCTTATTCCCCATATATCTCATAGTAGACTTATTCCCCTTATATCTTGTGGTAGACGTATTCCCCATATATCTTGTGGTAGCCGTATTCTCCATATATCTCAAAGTACACTTATTCTCCATATATTATTATACATTAATTGACGTGACTAAAATCAACAATATGATGTTGATTTGAAGTTTTGAAATAAAGCAAAGTTTATACAGTGAGGGTTTATTTTGTCAATGCATGAGTGATTGGATGAAAAACTTGAATCTCACAAGTAATGTCCGTATTATGTAATTTGTCACACAATGGTTATCAGGTATACGTTTCTTAAATTTGCACATTTCCTATGTTACTATGGCCATGTTTACAGTGGTTTTTTCACCTTTGGTGGAAAGGTGGCGGGGTCCTTCAGATGGGGAATTTTATGGCAAAAGGGGATTTTGTTTTTAGAAAAGCATTATTACATTTTTATATTCTACTTTGTTATAAAACTTTAATGAATTGTTATGCTACAAATAATAACAAAGATTATATGCACAAATGTGGTTTGATGTAAAATTGCTGGGATTGTTTACGAAAATTCCTCTATCTTAGTCAATTTTGTCCAATTTTTGTCAAGCTTTTTCAAAATTAAGCTTACATTCTGAGGGGAATTTCAAGGTAAATATAGGGGAAAATTAAATCCGTTTTAAGCAGGGGAACAGGGCCAAATTTAGGCCCCAAATTGGCCCTAAAAAAACACTGGTTTATTATGTAATTCAAAAATAAAAATCACTAGAACTGCAAGATCAAGTCATATGTCAAGACTGTATTTCAGCATGATAAAACAACATACCAACATTCAATAGAAGCAAACGTAAGTGAATAAACTTCAAAAGCCAATACAAGTACAAAAAAATACAATGGTGACATCAGTCTTTCTTTCGGTTCTTTGTCAGGTAATGCAGTTCATCGTGTCGCATGGCGACATCTTCCACTCCATCCTGCTGGACCGAAGGGTGACCTTGAACCTTCACGCCCTACAGGAGCTCGCCCTCACCACCGCCGTCATAGGTCGTGCCAACAGTCAAGGTAACTATAGGAGAGGTAGTTCTAATTATGTTAACCTTACAAGAGTTGAGAGTTCATTCTGTAGAAGTTTTTCAGCACTTCTATGTAGTCCGTTGAAAACCACAAAATTGTATTGACAAACTTTCTTGGATGCAATCTTTTAAGATGTTTATATGAGAGCTGTTGCTTTCTATTTATTATATGTTGTTCAGTGAAATATCAAATTTTATTGGTGAAATACAATTTTATATTTTCACTGTTGGAGCAGTGAAAATATAAGATTTTAGCATAAAAAATATAGCATAAAACGGACTATTTTTCCATAAATAGCATCGATCTACAAGTAGTGGTTTACAACCCTTGGCAAATGTATATACATGTACAGTATGTACATGTATCTGTTTACATGAAACACGATAAAATTCAACAAAATTATTATTTAGCAACAATGACTCACAAAATATGGCACTTTTTTCCCACTGTACTAACTAGTGAAAGTTTTGGAATCATTTATGATGTAATTTTTATGACGTAAAAATACATGAACTTGTGACGTTTAAGCTAATCACACGCAATTGTATTTATTTATTGTCTAAAAGCATAAAATGAAAAGAATTTTTTTTTATTTCAGTATAAGATCGTATTTTATTTCACTCGTGATTATAGAAAATATATTTTTTCACTTATGAAAATTTCATTTTCTGTTAACACTCGTGAAATAAAATACAATCTTACACCAAAATCAGCAAATATCCTCTATATATTTGAGATGCTTAAATGGAACATGAATGAGTTCCTTAGTAAGTTTTATTGATGCATGTATGACGTTGATGGACCTACATGTATATCGAGGGTTGAGCATGAAACTGTTTTATTTGCTCCAGATTGCTACAGATACATTAGTTAAATGCTAAATTCTCAATGATTATACACTGCTTCAAAGTATAGCTTCTGTTATTCAGTATTCTTTATAACACAGCCAAGATAGATACATAGACAATATTAGGTGAGTGTTGAATAAAGATAAAGTTTATCATGCGAGGCTTAGAAACAGATGACCGCGAGGCTTGCCGAGCGCTCAGATGTTTCGTGCCAAGCATGATAAATTTCATCTTTATCAAACACTCACCTAATATTCTATTTATCATATTATGCTATGCTCATAAATCATGAAAATGGCGTGAAAATATGTAAAAAATTAAAACAATTACTTTGAATTTAACTCTGGGTTTTTTGTTTACTATAGAACGTCAGCATTTGGTATGACGTGACATTGAAATACATAACGTTCTAAAAATAAAGATCGAATAAATGTGTGCTAAAAATAGCGATCTGATCAAGCTGAAGTTTATACGATGGGTTGTTAGCCGATCGATTCGGCTGTAGTAATAGGATAAATTGAGTTTTGGATTATTGAATTTGTCTTAGCGGCTAAGTTTTTTATTTCTATAAATTCCCTGCACTCATTGCAGAGGAAGACCAGTACGCAGAGGTGGACTCCGCGGAGATAGAGTTCAGAGGTCACAAACTGCGTATCCAGCGTCACATGGTGGCGCTCCTCCCTAAGTACTGCGTCTCTGAGAAGCTTACCAAGCAGCTGAAAGACCTGGATATGCCTGCTGATGACCGCGTGGACATCTGCGCAAAAGTGACCCAGGCCTATCTGGAAGTGGCGACCAATGTGACGTCATTTTGTCGAGCACTTGTGTCAAACTCTGGTAACTGGTCTTCTCAGCTTGAAGTTTTTGGGGTTTTGTTATTTTGATATTTAGAATCTCCTGTGCCTTTGGAAGAAAAATATTAGAGAACTTTTTTTCACTTAAAATTCAGTTAGATTATGCTATGAATTATTGTATTGTCAACTACTGTGCCAGAATAAATATCCAAATATGTATGTTGTTACAGTCAGTCATATCCTAATATATCCCAGTTCTAGTAATCCGTTAATGTATCACATTTTAGTTTATACATCAGCCAAACATATTAATGATCCTTGGTTTTAGGTCCCAATGTGCAGTACTGTCGGGTGTTGTTCTGGCCCAACATGGAGGACGCTATGGTCAGAGATCTACGTGGCAGTGGAGGTATGGGCAGTTAACTGTTACTGACCAAACAGATATGCGTTGTTGTTGTTGTTTTTTTAATAATGGACATTTGAGTTAGGCTATGCATTTGAGAGAGTTACGTGTAGTTATCAATTGTAAGCTGCATTGTTACAAGAATTATCACCATATAAAATGATCATAAGTTGAAGGCATATTATCTTCAGTTGACAATATTAGAAGACACAATAACCCAAATTAGTGAAAATTTGATTATCTGCAGCCAAAAATTCCATGATTACTTTAATAATCCGGATCTTTAAATGGATGGTTTATACAAGACCCCACAGGTATTGGTGTTAAATATGTTTAAATTCACTGAGTAACTAAAACAAACCGATAACAAAACAGCATACACAGTATAGCAAGCATCTTATTCACTGAGCCTGGATGTAGGCAGGGCTTGTTACAAACGGTTGTTTTGATTCCTGGTACATAAATTTGCTCATTTCCCCATCTAGATTTCGCAATGTCGACACTGAGTCCTGCCCAACTCCCAAACCTGGGCATTGTGGTGTATGAGCTGAAGCAGTGCACAAACCAGTTCCTGGCGGTGTACGAGACGAGGAAACTTCACCTGAGCAAACTCCAAGGACTGTCAGACCTCAGTGTAGAGGACTTGAAACAGGTGGGTGGGTTAGAGGCAAACTCCAGGGACTGTCAGACCTCAGTGTGGAGGACTTGAAACAGGTGGGTGGGTTAGAGGCAAACTCCAGGGACTGTCAGACCTCAGTGTGGAGGACTTGAAACAGGTGGGTGGGTTAGAGGCAAACTCCAGGGACTGTCAGACCTCAGTGTGGAGGACTTGAAACAGGTGGGTGGGTTAGAGGCAAACTCAAGGGACTGTCAGACCTCAGTGTGGAGGACTTGAAACAGGTTGGTGGGTTAGAGGCAAACTGTCAGACCTCAGTGTGGAGGACTTGAAACGGGTGGGTGGGTTAGAGGCAAACTCTAGGGACTGTCAGACCTCAGTGTGGAGGACTTGAAACAGGTGGGTGGGTTAGAGGCAAACTCCAGGGACTGTCAGACGTCAGTGTGGAGGACTTGAAACAGGTGGGTGGGTTAGAGGCAACCTGTCAGACCTCAGTGTAGAGGACTTGAAACAGGTGGGTGGGTTAGAGCCTAACTCCAGGGACTGTCAGATCTCAGTGTGGAGGACTTGAAACAGGTGGGTGGGTTAGAGGCAAACTGTCAGACCTCAGTGTGGAGGAAAGGAAACAGGTGGGAGAGGACAGTGTTGATTTCTATGCAGGTGAATCATGGGTCTGTGTTGCCCCACTTGTCCCGGAAGATGTACAGACAAATGGACATTTTCCAGAATTTATATACTGTATCATTACTGTTCAGAAAATAGCAAACAGAATTTGTCAAAAACAGACAAGTAAGGCAATATGAGAAGTGTCCAGGACGGAAGCATTGTTTATTGCTATGTTACAACTTTGTGACTTTAATGTTAATTTCTATGTGATGTGTTTGTGACGAAACACATTAATTTCTGTATGACATGTCTTTGTGACAGAAACAGAATTTGTGACAGTTACACACATTGATATCTTTGTTTCATCTGTTTTGTACAATAAAACAGTCTGAATTAGGACATTTCTATAAAATATCTGAGGCTTGTCGTGGGAAAACGGGGCATAATGCATGTACGTAAAGTGTTGTCTGGGATTAGCCTATGCAGTCTGCACAGGTTTATCCTGTACAACACTTTCTGTTTTTATGATATTTTCTGTTTCAAGGAAGTCTCTTCTAAAAATAAATCCACTGTAGGCAGAAAGCGTCATCCTGGAATAGCCTGTGCAGACTGCATGACACATGACCGGGATGACACCTTACGCACGTGCGTTAAGCCTGTTTATCCCATGACACGCCTCATTTATTTCCATAATATTTTTAATATTTATGTTGCTATGGAATTTATTTAAATAAACTTGTTCTTGTGAGCATAAAAGAAATCATGTAATAATAAAGATTTCTTTTCATTCCTGTTGTAGTTCTCTGGTATAGCCGATGGAGAGAAGATCTCGTCTCAGCAGAGACAGGGCCTGGCAAAGAGGAAACTCTCCCAGATCATCGCATACAACTATAAGGAACTCCAGGCTTACTCATGTATCCTTAACTCTGTAGTCAGCTGAAACACTCGTCAGCACCTTGACAAATCTGACATATAAAAATTAAACCTTTAAATTTTACCAATATTAAATTAAATACTCTGCTATAATTTGTAGCATTATTCCAATATGCTGAATTTAAAGGAAATGCTTCAGAACAATGCATAAAGGTCAACCAAAAAACAAAACCAAATGCTGCATAAATGTTTAATCAAGCTACTTGTTAGCTTGCCTGCAGTTTCAACACATCATTGCTTAACCAAGTGAGAGAGTTCATAGGTGTGTTATACTTCCTACTGATAACCATATTTCTGTATTTCTTCCTTCTTGCCTATCAAAATATTTATAAAAAAAAAAAAAAAAAATCTATAAAAGTGCTATGAAATATGATTGAAATTGTAAAAGGAATTTCTGTCCATCATACATAAAACTATGTCTGTCTAGGTGTTTTATATAGTTTTGTTTATCCTTAACCACCCCCACCAGTCGTCATAGAGAACACGCTGTTCCTGCTGTGGCGCCACCTGGAGTACTACCTGCTCCACTGCGTACCCAGCGACCGTGGTGCGTCCCAGTACCAGGCACAGGCCAGGCGCCAGGCTCAGATCAGGAGGCTTCAGGGTGGGTGACACATGGGCGGACGTTTTCAATCTAAATAAGGATTACTCTATTTTCAAAAGCTTCAAAGGTGTACTCCAGCATAAATCATTATCAAACATAATATTCATTATTTAAGAATTAAGATTTCAGAATTTTATACTTCATCAATTGATAACAGTAATTTTGCAAATATACAAAGGTTACATTTTCCAGTTATTTTTTGTTTAAATTCTTTTACCAAATTGCTTACAATAACCAGTAGATTTATTCAATGTTTGGCTGGATGTCAGCTACAATTCATGGTGTTTGACTGCATGTTTTGTTAGTTCTTGATTTTTTACCCAGTTTTGTTTATACTGTAAGTATACACTGTCCAGAGTTGTTGCGAAATTATTTCAAAAACTGTATTTGAAACAAAAAGAACCAATTCCAAGGAATATGTAATTATTAGCTACACTGGGTTCTGTAATTATTAGCTACACAGGCTTCTGTGATTATTAGCTCATTATTACTGTAGTTAAAAGCAGGCGTTGCCTTTTCATGACATCATACCCAGTAACAAAATTTAGACAAAATAACTTGATGGTAAATTTCACCTTCTCCAGACTCCATCGGTCTGGGCGCCTCCCCAGACCAGACAGGAAGTGGAGACGCTGTGGGGACGAGTTTTGACCTTGACGACTCAAGACGTCACGTGCGCCAGCAGGACATAGATGCCCTTAAACAGGCAGCTGTGACAGTGTTGAGTGAGTCACTGTTCAAAAAGATACTGGAAATCAATCAGGTGAACAGCATAATTACTTTTTACATAGATTGAACCGAATGATTTATCTTAACTCAGTTGCGTTGAAAGTCATTGGCTTATTGAAATACTTTCGAGTCTGTTCCTGGGTAGAATCCATACATGGTGTCTTTTGAGAAAGATCATGTGATTGCTCCTCGAGTAGGAATCAAACTTACAACCTCAGTTTCACAAGGTGGACACCATATCCATTACACCACTGCGACTTTTTAGTTACAACTTGCTGAAGAACGAGCAAGTTATTTGGGATTATTTTGTGAATGTCATGGTATACATGTTGTTTTTTTATGGTAAGCATTTCAATGTATTATGTATATAGGTTTATATTTGTGTTGTATCATTTGATAACTATAATGTTATTGCAAAAACCAAAGATTGTCTGCAAAAATCATTAAAAGTAGTAAATGTTCACATTGTCTGTTGGTATATGTACAGGGGTTGATTATTTTAGTAATTTTAGTGAGATTTCATATTTTATTGTGTTTTATATAGAGTTTATTGTTTAAAAAAAAGATACTACTAAATAACTTTAATTTCTATTGTGGTTTATAGCAATAACTGAGTATTTAAAATGGGCAATAAATCTATGTGTCTCAAATTGTTTGCCGTGTATTGGAGTTATTTCTCTTTCTTGTTTCAGACATTCTGCAAAAGTCGCAGCCACTATGGTTTCGTTGAGGCAGTGGTTCGTAGAATCAGACGCCTTCTTAGACTTCACACTGGGTCTTGATTACATTAACATTGTCATCGCATTTGAAGTTGCTAAGGAAGTGTCGTTGTCGTCTTGTGTTGCTGATAAACTGTATTGACATCATCATCAGATTTGAAGTTGTTATAACACTTACAGTGTCATATTGCTTTGATGATATATGATTTGTTGTAAAATGAATTATTGTTAAAGTTGACAGAACTTGAATATTATGGGACAGGATGAAACAAAGTGCCTCATGTATTGATTTATATATTTTATATTTAACTTCAGTTATATAAACTGACAAACTGAAAACTAACAATAACTTTTCTTTTGTTTTAAACGTGGAACAAGAAAATGATTGCAGAATGACACGATTCCATATTTGGGTTGTTTAATTGTATTGGCCAAAGAAATAGTGCTACCATACAGGTAAACCGTGTTATAAATAAATGATGTTCATTTAGGATACATTTATGTTATGGCGTGAATATACTATGCTGATTGTGGGGTTGACTAAAATGCA
Organism: Congeria kusceri; assembly: GCA_027627225.1. Classification (NCBI taxonomy): domain Eukaryota; kingdom Metazoa; phylum Mollusca; class Bivalvia; order Myida; family Dreissenidae; genus Congeria; species Congeria kusceri. Next base: position 100,060,227 of record CM051024.1, read on the forward strand.
CGTTTATTCATACAAAAGTATGGCGTATATATATACAGTCCCAGGTAACTTAATACATTCATGTACAGTTCAGTGAGTACATTGTTTTAAAATGAAAATAAGACATCATAAGCTTTTGTATTCTATTTGAATGAACATTCTCATGAGACAGCTACTACTTGGCATTGTATTGTCACATAAAGAACACAGGACTGTACAAAGAGCAAGTTAACAGAGCTCGAAGGGCAAAATCATTTGTCCATATAGTGCCCAGCTGGTCTCACTTTTACAATTACAGTATGTACTATTAGAAAACATCATTTGTCAAAAGGGGACAAATAAAGCAATAGGAGATTTTGCTACCCCTGTACAGTAACAGTTGTTTTGTACTAAAACAGTGAAATAAAAAAATAATATATGTTAGTACTCTTAAATATTAGCTTACCTGGTACACAATCTGTAGTGCATGAACACTATTTACACTGGGATAGAATGGTTCATTTGACGTTGTTGATCAGACATAATATTTTGTGAAGTATGTCCACAACATGTGTTTTGTCTTACTTTATAAAAAAAAATGTAGTAAAATGCTTGTATCATCTCCATGCGTATAAATGTACTATAGAAACACGTGTTTCGCTCGTTAGAACTACATTGCAGTAGATAAATATATTATGTCATGGAAGTTTGTTCTGCAGATATTCATATGCATATGTTTAGTGCCTGGACTTATTACATCTTGCATGAACGTGCTTTATTTAAAAAAAAAAATCACTACAACACGGAAATGCATTTATGTATCGGATAGCATTTAACAAATTTGAGTTCAGAAATGTTGGATACTCCTTTGCTATAAAAATAACTTTGTGTTTTTGATGTGCGAATTATTAAGACGTACAGCAATGTGTGAACTGATTGTGTTCTTGAATAAATAAGATTGAATTTCTATAGCGTTTGTTAAACATTGTTTGATATTACACTTAATTTCTCTGATAAGACATATTTCTTTTGAGAGAAGAATTAACTACGAATGGGTTTTTACTAGCAGCCACACGTTGAACTTAAACATAGAATTATTATGTAACTAAGGCAAATTTATGATTAAAAAACATAAGCCCTAAAACATTCTAATAACAACCATCCTGGAAGTAATGACAGATATAACTGTAGGATAGGACGTTGTTTTATTAACAGTAATAAATATAACGCTTTGTTTTGAGTATGTTTTTGTTGAGTCATGTGCATATGTCTGATATGTTATCTGCACACTGAGCCTTTTGTTACGGGTTATACGGTTCACGTACGTTATTCAACATGCTAGTAACTATAGTCTGGAAATATGTGCTCAACCTAGCAGCATGCTATATACTCTCTCTACTTGTGCCTCTGCTGTCCGCAGCGCATGTTAGTCAACTAATGAACATCTTTTGAAATTTAAGCACAGGCTAATCCAGGACGGCACTCTGCTTTTATGGTCTTTTCTGTTTCGATGTAGTCTCTTCTAAACATAAATCCACTGCAGGCGGAAAGTGTCGTCCAGGATTAGCATGTGCGAACTGCTCAGGCTAATCCGGGACGACACTTAACGCACATGTATTAAACACGACACACCTTGTGTATTTTGCCACAATCTAAACAACTAACAAACTGATTTGGTTTAAAATATGAACATGAATAGGAACAAAGCTGAACAACCTACAATTATAAAAAATTAGTTAATGTCAACGAACTATTAAGATTCCTACCATGCTTGCTTCTGTAGATCAGCCAGTTCAAAGTTGTCTTTTTCTGAGCTTAGAGATTGTCCTGTGTTATTCATACATGTATTTGTGCATGCACTATTGTGCAAGAGGGTAATCAAAATTCTGCTGTTCGCACCTTCCAAATGTCTAGTTACCTGCGTAATAACACGTACGAGTGAAAGAATGTGACCGTACACTAGTTCATGAGTATAGACGTTAACCAACAATAAAAATTCACCTGCTATTTATCAGATACAACCATCTACAGCGAATTATACGGGAACCCAAATATATAAAACATTGGAGTGCACGTTTGCCATCTATACAAAAACTATTCTGGAGCACTGACTCATTGAGGTGTGAACTTACTAAGGTGGTTAGTTTGGAATGTTTGCAATTTTATCAGGTTAAGCCCATTATTAACTATCCCATAGGGATTTGAAAACATGTCTAGCAATAAATTGAGAAATCTGAACTATATACATGTACATTCAAACTGATTTAAACAGTTGAGTTTATTTACATTTTTATCTTCAAACGATAAGTGTGGCTACACTTTTAACAACGTAAATGTCGGCCGACGGTCGGTCTTCATATTCAGTGTTCTAGTGTAATTTGATAGACCGTCCCACTTTTGCAACTTATGAAATGAAATAAATAGTACAAATATTTATGTAGCATACTTAATTGAACTTATCCTATTAAGGACCAGTCTTAACCAGTCTTAATTATTTACCAATACATTCTGCTTAATTTATTCATCTTTGAACTCGTCGACAAAAATGCAGTCTTGGCGTCATTTTCTGTAAAACAAAATCAAACATATGAAATGATTTAAAATTAATTGCAAACATCGCTAATAAATAATAATACTTTACGGCGTGGTATTTAACAAGCACGCGAAATCATTAAGGTTACGCATGCGCAAATAAATTCCTTCTTTGTTACATTTAAAATATTCAAAATTTGGATCTCACTTTTCACCATGACCAAGCTACTTTCCAATATATCATCATACATTGTTGGAAAGATGAGGACATAACCTTTTGAAAAAACAGCATGTAAAAAAATTCTATGTGTTGTAACTCAAAATAATTACCTTAGAAAAAACATACCGGTTTTGACGGGCATGGAGGCTGCCATTTTGCGCATGAATACATGGGCCAAAAGTTATGAAGCTGGGAACCACTAGACAAAAAGTAGTGCACAAAACAGCCTTTTTTCTTATTGCTTACATATATACCTTTAAAATGATACCAAAACATATCATTTAAACTGTTTTACAAATTATATGCATCCTGCACTCAACCACATGTGCTTATTATCTAACTGACTTCCGTTTTGGGGTAATTAGACCTTTAAGAGAACCCAACCCTTTCAAATTTGAATAAAAACCACAATTTTCATCAATCTGATCTATTTCGAGAAAGAACATGAAGTCCTATTACACTGGTTTAAAGATTTATTGGAAAAAAATATAATTGAAAATGTCACATATAATGGTGTTTTGAGGCAAAAATTTAGACGGAAAAAAATGTACTTGGGTACATCTGGAAAACATGATTTTAACTCAGAATTAAGCATAAGTTTGAGTTTTAATAGGCATAGCAGATACAATATATAAAGTCACAAGTGAAAACAATCTTCATTGGCATTCTAAATGTTACAGAATAGGTTTTTAGTCCGTTTTGAACAAAGTTTTTTATTAAGTTTCTGCATTTTTGGTGGTAAAATCCATACAAATGTAGCATTTTTATGCCATTTGACCCCAGAAAAGGGTTTGTTTACATAACAATCAACATATTTGACCTCCTGTCACACAACAAAAAAAGAATTTGACTCCAAAATGTCAATGCCAGATATTAATTAACAGTCTTCTGTCACACCTGAACCTGTGGGTGAGGTCAGCCGCCTGCAATCTTCAATCTGTTCCAGGTACTCTCTGCTGAGTAATCTGTGAAAATAAAAAGGTTTTCTGTGCATTTTTACTCAATATTGTGATTACTAGTGTAACTTAGATACAATAAGTGTACATATACAATCGTTTACTAAGTTTTATTTACTGCGATAAGGCTAGTCGCTATGCCGGCTTCAGATTGTCGAGCTCATGTGCGAACAGTTCAGTTCTAAAACGGGTTTGAGAGTCCCAACAAGGGTTAAACTCTTGCTTTTCCTTCTGGAGTTGATAAGAAGAATGCCAGGCTGGAGAAGAAGTCATTAGATAGTAGAATACATGACAATAATCATGTACTAACCTTAAAAAATACCGATGGTACGGACACGACTGTCAGCTTTACGGCCCCGCCCCAACGCTCCAGTGTAGTTGACAAGTAAAGTAGTTTTGATGACTCGTCACTTCACCCAGACTTGTATACCAATGAGTTGATGGTTCCGGCTGAGGTCCTGGTTCTTTTCAACACTGCATTTAAAAAACATACTCAAATTAAACCAAACTGTGATGGTGATTTAAATTTTGATGCCGCTATCTCCATTAGGTGGGGTCTAGGTTGGCGTGAGCGGCTTAAGTGTTTTATGCATGCATTTCATGTATTTTTCAGCTGAAAGCCTGATTGAACTACAATTACAAAATAACATATGAACTAAATAGGATCTGTTAACTTTGCAAATTAGGAAAATTGGTATTATTCAAAGTAGGCAGGTCGGACGGTCATCATGGCCAAAGCATCGGCCAGTGCGGACACAACCTTTGCTGGCATTATTGTCAGTTACAGGTTCTTAAACTAAATATTCAGGATTACAACACAAGGCATTATGACATAAATGAGAGAATTGTTGAAACTAATGCAAATTAATGTCAAAATGAAACTGAAAAACAACACGATGAACACAATGGGTCTCGGATTGCCACTCTGGTGGACATTTTGCAATAATCTTCCCATATTTACCCCCCTAATGCCCCCTAGAGCAACCGCCCCATAAAATACAGCCCTAAATGGGGTCAAGGTGGCATCTGGCAGTTATTCTTTCCAGTACAGTATGTTTGTAAGAGTCCATTTTCAAAATCTTTGCAGACGACTGATATTAGGTGAAGTTCTTAAAGGTTACGCATGCGCAAATAAATTCCTTCTTTGTTACATATAAAATATTCAAAATTTGATCTCACTTTTCACCATGACCTAGCTACTTTCCAATATATCACCATACATTGTTTGAAAGATGAGGACATACTCTTTTGAAAAAACAGCATGTCAAAAAATTCTATGTGTTGTAACTCAAAATATTTACCTTAGAAAACACACACCGGTTTTGACGGGCATGGAGGCTGCCATTTTGCTCATGAATACATGGGCCAAAAGTTATGAAGCTGAGAACCACTAGACAAAAAGTAGTGCACAAAACAGCCTGTTTTCTTATTGCTTACATATATACCTTTAAAATGATACCAAAACATATCATTTAAACTGTTTTTTTACAAATTATATGCATCCTGCACTCAATCACATGTGCTTATTATCTAACTGACAGCATGTAACCCTGAGGATGTGACTTCCGTTTTGGGGTAATTAGACATTAATCGATACTATCCGTGTATATTCGGCAAACGAACGTAATTGCAATATTGTCATAGTGTCTATAAATTTTCGGACACCTGTAATTTGGGAATATTTTTGTGTATCCAAATTATCGGACACGAACATTTTTAATTATTTTTAAGTGTCCGAAAATATCGATATTTTACGGTACTCGTATAGGGTATTATTAATCAACTTTACAATATTACGCAATATTACGCACAATATCAGTGAAAATGCACGTCTTTTATCAGTTAGCACGAGTAAATAAAACCATCAACTGTTCCTGTATGAATTCAACTGTTCCTGTATGGGAATTAAGCATCGTGATTGGCTAAAATCAGTGCCTGTATGAAATTTCGATGTCTGTATGAGATTTAGCACTTTTGATTGGTCAGTTGAACTGTTCCTATATGAAATTGGAAATATTGGAAGTTTTTCGATAAATAAAAAGACGTCATCATGGCTTAAAATAAGTAGTGTTTTAGTTTTCAAATAATTAAAGCGTTCTTATTATCGTTCATATCAAACTTAAAAGAGGTTAGGAAGTTTAGTCCATAATGTAAAGTTGATTAATCAAATACTTATTAAATAAGTGATTTCATACAGGCACTGTTATTTGTCCTCGGTCAGCCGATCTCCGACAAATAACATTGCGTGAATGAAATCACTTATTGTATAACATTATATTGTCAGTCACAATGTTAAAATGTTCAAAATAATTGCATAAAACATCAATGCTTAACTAAAGACCAGGAACCAATGATTAACAAATACAAATAATTTAGTTTTTTATGACACTACGCGACGATTGCATTCTTCATATGTACATGTCTTGTCAGTCACGATTCAAATTTTCAAATTAATTACAAGAACGGTATGTTAAAGTAAGCGCGTCCCAGACTTCATATTGGTCCCCTCACATCTCAAAATATACAGATTTGTCATACGCTGGTTCGAATTACACGTAAGCAGAAATGTCCGTGGATTTTATTGGAGCTGGGATATTTTCTTGAAAAATAAAATAAAAACGTTACTCACATTCAAATTACGCGTGTAACTATATGTAATTATTTACGGATGTTATTTTCCATTTATATCATTTTTGAATGAGAAATATTAACAAAAAACCCCGGACTGTAAGACTGTTGGCGGACATCATTCAAACAAATGTTTCCTTTCTATTACAACATATCGCACTCATAGTTTCATTGATTTCGTATATGACCTTGTATCGCATACCGTACATATTATCCGCCTTGCTTTAGGGATATCGTGAGTTTAATCTAGGCAAAGCCTTATTATGCGAAGAATTTGGGAATCCCGATAATGACGTCATTTGTGCGCATGCGCATGAGCTGGCCATCAATTGAGCGGCCATATTGCTATTGTTAACATTTGATGAAACGTAATACGTTAGGGTCATGGCCGAAAAAATACGGGACATTTTGACAGACGTTTCTAGTTAAGTGAAAGTAATAGAAAGCGAAGCATGATCTACGTATTTGTGTAAAAAATGAGCTGAAATCTCTACCAGACATGTACAAATTAATTATCGTCACGGCATCAGTTTAGGACGTACATGAGTTTCAGACGGTTCGTTAAACAACATTTGACGCATGATTTGTGCACATTTTGTAAACAGCAGCGTCGTCGCCAAGCTGAGGCACGCCTAGGCAACTGCATCGGCTTAAAGTTAAAGGTTAATAATGTTGAATAGGGCAATTCATTGTAGAGACGATCTCGATTAGCCTTAAGCCGAAAAAAACATGTACATGTACTTGTATCGTTAATAAATGTAGTACGGGTATTTAATTAAGTTATATGTGTGACTGACACCAATGCAGTATCTCGAGATAGACACGTGGATACTTGTACAATTTATATGATTCATGAATGATGACTACATGTATCTCGAGACAGACACGTGGATACTTGTACAATTTATATGATTCATGAATGATGACTACATGTATCTCGAGATAGACACGTGGATATTTGTACAATTTATATGATTCATGAATGATGACTACATGTATCTCGAGATAGACACGTGGATACTTGTACAATTTATATGATTCATGAATGATGACTACATGTATCTCGAGATAGACACGTGGATACTTGTACAATTTATATGATTCATGAATGATGACTACATGTATCTCGAGATAGACACGTGGATACTTGTACAATTTATATGATTCATGAATGATGACTACATGTATCTCGAGATAGACACGTGGATACTTGTACAATTTATATGATTCATGAATGATGACTACATGTATCTCGAGATAGACACGTGGATACTTGTACAATTTATATGATTCATGAATGATGACTACATGTATCTCGAGATAGACACGTGGATACTTGTACAATTTATATGATTCATGAATGATGACTACATGTATCTCGAGACAGACACGTGGATACTTGTACAATTTATATGATTCATGAATGATGACTACATGTATCTCGAGATAGACACGTGGATACTTGTACAATTTATATGATTCATGAATGATGACTACATGTATCTCGAGATAGACACGTGGATACTTGTACAATTTATATGATTCATGAATGATGACTACATGTATCTCGAGATAGACACGTGGATACGTGTACAATTTATATGATTCATGAATGATGACTACATGTATCTCGAGATAGACACGTGGATACTTGTACAATTTATATGATTCATGAATGATGACTACATGTATCTCGAGATAGACACGTGGATACTTGTACAATTTATATGATTCATGAATGATGACTACATGTATCTCGAGATAGACACGTGGATACGTGTACAATTTATATGATTCATGAATGATGACTACATGTATCTCGAGATAGACACGTGGATACTTGTACAATTTATATGATTCATGAATGATGACTACATGTATCTCGAGATAGACACGTGGATACGTGTACAATTTATATGATTCATGAATGATGACTACATGTATCTCGAGATAGACACGTGGATACTTGTACAATTTATATGATTCATGAATGATGACTACATGTATCTCGAGATAGACACGTGGATACTTGTACAATTTATATGATTCATGAATGATGACTACATGTATCTCGAGATAGACACGTGGATACTTGTACAATTTATATGATTCATGAATGATGACTACATGTATCTCGAGATAGACACGTGGATACGTGTACAATTTATATGATTCATGAATGATGACTACATGTATCTCGAGATAGACACGTGGATACTTGTACAATTTATATGATTCATGAATGATGACTACATGTATCTCGAGATAGACACGTGGATATTTGTACAATTTATATGATTCATGAATGATGACTACATGTAAATGGACACACCATACACCATTTAGGAAATGACAGCATAGTATTTACTGTACTTTCGATAACTAGTATACACAATTTTAAAATTCATTACAAATAATCAAGTGATAAATTAATTCAGATACGTACACTGTTTGATATTACTCAAACCAAATATCAACGGGTTATCTTATCTGTAAATCTGGACATTTGATATTTATTAGACGTGTTAAGGAGATGGTCACGTCTGTACTCACGTGCGAACTGGGTGTTGCTAAGGGTTAGATACTAGTAAATAGTCGGGAATCCCCCGATGGTCCACACATGAAAGTAGGCCGTATATCAAAGAGTATGTTTGGTTTTCTGTTTAAAGAGACATAACACATAAAAGACGCTGGTTTAAATGGTTATTTCCTGTAAACGACGTGTCTTCTGTCACGTCCTGCGCACGTCGATGTATCGTGACATCGAATTACTTCAAATTTGAATGTTGAGCAGTTTATGTATAGACAGCATGTGGTTTTGTCGAAATCGAGAATGCATTGTGTGTTTCTCACGGGTGCCGAGACTAAATCATGTGAGATGAATTTTCTTAAATGTATCCTTTTTATTTTAAATTTTGAAAGTAGCGAGAATCATCTTTCCAAAAGACCAGACTCTCAACATCTGAAATAAAGAAAAGTGGCGACCCAGCTCAGTAGATGTTGCTATTTTACAATGGGACCCAATGGGAATTTAATTTACTGGTTTCTAACCAGTAAATCAAGTAAATAGTTAATTGATCAAATTTACTCACCATTAACACGTACCAGGATCCGGAGGAACGTAAGTATTGTGGTTTCCTATACGCGTATCATGTACTTAAAACACATATGGAAAATAAGGAACTAAGAAACATTACATTTGGAATAACACTTCGGAAAGATTTTTGTTGTTTATCACATGTTAAAGTTGCTGTCTTCAGTTAAGAAAAATAGATATCAAAAGTGTTCACTATGTCAGTCAATCAGCTTTTTCAAAAAAACGTATGCACTTTAATTAGTAAACCTGAAATACTAAAGAGAATCATGGTATATACGAGCACATGTATAATATTGTTAGAAATGGCTGGAAGATATAAAACCGAGAACATGTCAAAACGCATCTCGACAAAACTGACTCACCTAAATGCGTACAGACAGTAATATAATATTGTAACTAATCGACTTAAATTACAAAAGTGAAAATTCTAGAACTTTTGCAAGGATGTGTGGAAAGTGGGCGTATTGCATCAATAAACTGGTAAACCATGGGGTGTACAGTGATAAAAATTAAACCTGTATACGACTTATAATTGAGATCTTATCATCCTTCACTGGTTTCCCATCCAGACGTGTAACGAAACAAACAAAATACCGAAAACTTTGCATACAAAAATTAAAGCAGCACACTTAATCTTGAACGAAAAGATACGTTAATTAAATGAATAAAACTCCATAATATTGGCCTTTGTTCGACATTAAAGGTTGTTAATAATCCTAGGTAAGATCGTATTGATGACAAAATAAGATTAATGACCTTGACCTTTTCGTCATATATATTGGTATGTCACAGTTTAGAAATAATGTAGAAAGTGTCTTGCATTGCGACTTATGTGGTCGCAATTTATAATACATGTACCAGCCCTATATTGACAAGGTTCAGCGGTTGATTTACTATTCAAGATGCGTCTGACCAAATTGGTTTAATTTTCGTTTAGTAAATTCAGTGGAGTATTATGTTCGTATTTGTTTTTTTAATTTCTGTCAGAGATCTGTGAAGACATGTGTATAACTATTAATAGATCTGTGTTTCTGTTAAGTAGCTTTAACATGACGTGTTAAAATATGTTCACGTAAATAGCTTATAAGATTGTATATAAAGATCTAAAAAGTTTGCCACGAATATGTCGTTTATAAGAGTGTTAGCAACTGCAGTTTAAACTAAGTACAAATAGGCCCAGGATAATAAACGCGAAGGTATTTCATATACTTGTTTGATTATTGTAGGATGATATTTACGTCAATGCATTTAGAATAAGCCATTGAATGTGCAGCAAGCAGCATTTGGGCAAGATGAGGGGGCTTGACACTTATGATACATCAAACCGACGCTATGATTGTGGCAATTTGTAATGTTTTAATGCATGCTGAACACAGGCCTCTTGTGTACATTTGTCTTTTTTATTCACTTAAATTACATATATATCACAATATAATGACACCTTCATCACCACCTATATACATGTATTGTACTGTTCTGTGATTTATGTATTGTGTCATACTTCTGCATAAGATAACCAGACAATTTTATTGAAAGTTTCAAAAATATTCATGAACGTTTTACATGTTATGAGCCGATATATTATGGTGGACCAATATGCCCTGTATAATGCACTTATCAATATTTTCCCGACAGGCGGAATTTGACACGCCGAATGATTTCGGGTCCCGGCAAATCTTTGTTCGGATTTTAGATCCCGGTAATATTGGCCCCCGGACCATTTGCTACGCCAATTAAGCATCTCCCATTGAGGGGATTTCAACAAAAATGCTTAGCTCTAGGGTGGGGAATTAGAACCCCCCCCCCAAAAAAAAATAAAAAATAATAATACTATGCCAGGTGCGTAGCTTGGTCCCAAAATATGTGTAGTCTACTTTATATGTTGTCCAGTAGCAAGTGTATGGGGGAGTGCGTTTTCCCAGCATTTATTTTATTTTCGGTAGGTGTTTGAGATGATATTGGTGTATGTTTGGTAGCATCACATCATTTTGAAGTATTAAATGAGTTAAACAACACACATTGAGCTGAACAGGCATTTATAGATCCCCGCACATCCCCACTCGTGAAGCTTTCGATTTTATTGCAGATTCGGCATTTTTGTTGTTTTTTCTTCACTATTTCTGAACAAATGTGTAGGCCGCGGCCTATATGGCCTAATAGAAGCTACGCCGCTGCATGCATGTTAAACAATTTTACCGTTGTCATGCACCTTAGCAATTAACCGATTTGAAATATATTACGTGGGTACTGAACTGATAAGAAAGTAGTTTAATTGCCCAGAATACCCCGCGGGAGTATACACAGAACAGTGTTGATCGGTTAGTAATTTAAAATAGCAGTCCGTTTAAATGCAATTATAAATCGTTATAAACATGGACGAATCGATAAGGCAATTAAGGTGATTTAAATGCAGCGCTGTTGATAAAAAAATCACGATTCCGTCTTTTTTTAGTAAATGAAATATTACCTTATCATGAACAAAATTTATATGGGTTATATTTTATAGACGACTTGTGCATGTTTGTAACCAGAGAAACACGATATTCCCATATTTGTAAATGGAATATCCCTTGTTATCTCCTATTTATGCACCTATCAATATTTCCCCCCCGGGGGGGGGGGGAGGCGGCGAGCATATACGGGACTTTAGACTGAAAGCAACTCCCGACAGGCGGGAATTTGACACGCCGAATGATTCCGGGTCCCGGGTTAATAGAGTTTGTTTGGATTTTAGATCCTGGTAATATTGCCCCTTTGATACACCAATTAAGCAACCCAAATTGAGGGGATTTAGACAAAAAATGCTTGACTCAAGGGTAGGGAATTAGATCCCCCAAAGTACAATTAGTCAAATTCCCCTGGGATTGCCCGCCGCTCCCCCCCCCGGGGGAAAATATTGATATGTGCATTACATATACGAGTAGTTGAGGTTTATAAGTTAGTGTTTAACAATCTACATGCAACTACAACCTCTCGTAAAATACACTGGATTTGTATTTGCCGGTAGGTTCTAGCGTTGTGGAATTAGTATTCATTAACAAACATTCTTTAAAAAAATAGTTTTCATTTACGTTTTGATCAAAATACATATTTTCTAATATTCATTGTAATGTTTTAGATAACTTGCTATAACTTTATACTTAAAGTAAAAAATGTATAAATTGCAGCTTTCATATATACAATTAGATACATTTCAAGTATTGTTTAAGTTTTGGGTATACACGCTATGATACAATTATTTAAGATCTATAAATCCAGAAGTATATAAAATAAAGCCAACCCGCCTGTTCAGAGACTGATGTAACGACAACACAAGCTTTACGTTAAACAAACATTTATTAACTGAAGCTACAAATAAGCCGTGGAGCGCGAGGTGTAGTCCTGAGCATGCGCAGTAAATACCATAAGGCAGTGTAGAACACGTAATATACTATATAGTATTCTTCTTATTTAAATATTATTGTTATTTTTAGTTCAATAATATATTAGTGAGTTTCGTTGGGCACGTTCTGTTATTCTCAATGAACAAGTCCAAAATATTCGGAAACAAAAGCATTATGCAAGTTTTCAGTACATACACGTTTTCTGCACATCATGCATTAGCCATGCTTAATACATATGTTACTATATATAGTAACATTTTTGTACGTAAAACATCCCCATTATTGCTCCTCACATGTTATTATCGAAAAGTTCCCCGCCACAGCGGGGCAGATTATGATAAATGCCCCGCCGATCTTTCGCACGCGCGACTTTGACGTCACTTCACGAAAAAGATGGCTGGCAACGTGAAACTCAAAATTTTGAGACAGCCTTAAAGCAGTCTAAAACACCTTTACGAAGCTTAAAATGGCGGACACTACTTTACACTGGATAGAACATATCGCCACAAAACTAAAATGGAAAGTAAAGACTAAAGAGAGACAACAATACATTTGGCATCAAGAAGTTCTGTTATTTCCGCCGATAAAGCCAACAAGCACCAAACACTGTCAATGCTTTAGCATTAGAGGTGCTTTGCTAGTAAGACTAAATCCACATCGTGAATGCTCCTGACCTAGTCTACAGTCCTACCACTTGTACATTACAATTCCTAGGCTGAAAGTTTAACAGGTCCTGTAACCTCCTTTTGATTTATTAACACGTCACCTTTCTAGCGTTCTAGTTCTTTTGAAACAAATGACATCACTAGTGATGACGTGTACAATCTACATGTCCATGATAGCACCAACACGGGCGTATCTAAGCCATTTTGCATTGCTTGGGTATAACTTGTCCTACACAGGAATAAAATTGGAATTCAAATCTACAAATGTATTTTTCCTATTGTTAAACGTTTTATATTTAACGGAGATATAGATTTATCGAAATGCACCAGATCTACATGTACAGTATAGCAAATGTAGATATGTCAAGGTAAAATTAAATACGTTTTAAAGCTACGTTCACCCTTGTTGCGTCATGAAAATTGTTTGTGGTCGCTTCTAAGAAATAAAAAAATACTTAAAATACCATAACATAAACTGGTTATAAGTTAAGATGTAAATAAACATGATAAAGCGTGAAAACTGTTTACATTTACATTTCTTTTGACAACAATTTTAATAGGTTATAGATCTAAATTGGAAAGAAATAAGAGAACACAAATGTCATAAGAAACAAATATGAATGACAGTGAAAACATATGTATTAAACAGGCCAATAAATGGCGGCGCGGGGGCATGGCTCGATAATAGCCCCGGCAAGTCGCAAATGGCCGTCTGGCCCTCGGGCTATTATCGAGGCATGCCCCCGCGCCGCCATTTATTAACCTCTCATTAACGACGTAAACATTTCACTTACATAACAAATAACTCTGTATAATTATAGCTAAGCAATATGTGCATGTACGATGACTAAAAGTAAAAAACAAACGCATACGTTTACGTATAGCCACGGTATAGTACAGGGCCCCTAAACGCGGCCGTTTTCGTCCCTAAATAAGCATGGTCCGTATCGTCGCGAAAATTTGGTCCGTATCATCTGGTCCGTATATCGTCCTTAACGACTGTCTGGTACCCAGCGTACTACGACTTTAAATTGACATTTAATACAGGAAGTTTTGTTTTCAAAAATGTCAGCCATTTACAAGTTTGAACTAAAGGATTAACTGTCAATATAAGGTACTTCTGTCTTATTATTTTTCAACTACCATTAGTAGAGCATAATTCAGGAAATAGTTTGTTTTGCATATATTATTACAATGTAGACTATCAATACATGTATATTAGTATAACTGGTTAGCGCTTGGCGTGTTATTGAGCTAGTCTTATTTATAAGACGTGCAACGAATTTAGTGTTACTGTTTTATAGAGCTAAATTCGTGCAACGTCTTATCGGCGAAGGACCATTTATGTGGTGGAAACCTGAAAGTTTAAATTTTCATCAATTACTTCAAAGTAATTTTACCATTCCATGTAGTTTCGGTTCTTCAATTCTCATTGAAATCAAGTCAGAAATCCACAAAATCACCATTTAATGTTGTGCTTAAACCGACTACATCTACTGACCTCTCACCATGTTGATATAGAGAAGCTTTGAATACCAACCAACCAATCAGAACAAGACAATTTGTTGGCACTGTGGTGTAACATGTACGCGTAATTTCATAATAACAGTCATGGTAGTAATCGGCGAAGTGATTTATGTGCATGTTTACTGTAACTGTAGCGTTTATTTTCATCATGCACAACCATTCATCTAAATTGCGAATCGAAATATCCATCCTAGACGAACGAAAATATATAATTATAACAGACATAGTTATCTATCTTGTTACATCCTCTATCGTTTAAGATTGATGATAATATAAGTCTTTAAGTGTCTTCAAAAAAAATGTTAAAGTTCAATAACCAAAATACAGAGTATAAAAACAAATGAGATGAACATTATGATTAGAAATACTCATTCATGAAATCTAAAATGTGGAACCATGGGGATTTTTTTATTATGCTCCTTAACACTGTTCCATAAATCTTGAGATTATTAGAATAAACTTAAACTTTGTAGTCTTTAAGGTATGTAGGCACTTTGACAGTACGACCACTTCTAGTTGTTACACAGTCACAATTGTTCGAGTTGATGTTCTGATTCTCGACCGGGTTTCTCGCTGGCGCTACTATATTCCCAGGAGTCGGATGTTGTTGGGGTGCAATGTCATCATCGAAATCGTTGTTGTTGTTGTTGTCCCGTATTATTGGTTCTTCTGTTGTCTTCCTAACGTGTCTACGGTTTCTTCGGATGATTTTCCCAGGACCAATTTGCACATTGTAGGATCTTGAGTGAGTTTGTTCCTGCACAACACATTTTCTCCAAATCTGGTTTTTACTAAGTCTTGTAGGTTGAATTCTTACAACATCACTTTGTTGCAGGGGAGGTAAGTTAAGTGCTGATTTGTTGTAGTAGTATTCTTGTCTTTCTTTGCACGCTTGTCTTTCTTTATCTAGTGTTGTTGAGCCATTTGTTTGTTGTTGCAGCTTGTTGTCTAACATTGGGACTATTGAACTTGTTCGTCTGGACATGAGTCTTTGGACAGGACTAGTAGAATATCCTTGGGTAGGTGTGTTACGCCATTCAAATAGTGCAAGATATATGTCAGATCTGGATTTCTTTGCTTTCTTCAATAATGATGTTGCACTTTTTACATTGTTTTCTACTTTGCCGTTACTCTGTGGAAATGTTGGTGAAGATGATACATGAGTGAATGTCCATGATTTTGCAAATTTCATGAATTGTTCTGGGCAGAATTGTGGTCCATTATCACTCATCACAGTGTCTGGAATACCATATCTTGCAAACTGGTGTTTGAGTTTGTGAATTACATATTCAGATGTTGTGGATTCTAATGGGTCAATTTAAAAAAAAAATGAAAAATAGTCAGATGTGATCAAATAGTTTTTCCCATCACACGAAAATAGGTCAACTCCAACGTTCTGGAAGGGTCTTGTTCCAAAATCATGTTGTTTAAGACTTTCTTTGGATTTACTGTTGATGCATCCTTCAATACCAGCATGTGATGTATGAAGTCTTTCAACCACGTTCTCGTGAAGAGATTGTGGAATCACAATCCGATCACCTTTCAAGATTATTCCATCTTGAATTGAGAGTTGGTGTCTGAGATTGAAATATTCCCTTAATCCAAGCGGAACATTCTCAGGACTCTTTGGCCCTCCTTCTTCAATGGTCGAATATAGCTTTTTCATAAGTGGATCTTGCTCTGTGTGGTTCTTGACTTCTTCAAGTCTCTGGTTCGAGATCGGAACATCTTCAACATGTTTACACAATACCTTTGCATCTTTGAGATCATGTAGAAGGTCTTCAATTCTGGGAATTGGATAATGGCTTCTCTGAATGTATCGGTTGAGATCATTGGGATCTATGCAAATTCTCAGCTTGTTTGGTTTGTCAACTACCACCATACTATTTACCCATGGAGTTGGAGTGGTCACTGGTGCTATGATTTTTTCTTGAACCAGTCTATCAAGTTCATCTTTCAGTTTGTCTTTGATGGCCATGGAAATTCTTCTTGGCGGGTGTATTGTTGGCACGGCATCTTCAGTCAAATGAATATGGTATTGTTCTTCAAGTTTGCCAATGCCATCAAACACATCACTATACTGAGCAACTACGGAGTCTTGCATGTCTAAATGTTCTCATATTTGACTTCAATGAGTTCCATAGCTTGTGCTGATTTCAAACCAAGAATTGGATTACAGTTTGCATTTTCCACAACCACAAAATGGCACTTGTATTTATTTCCATTCTTGGGATTAATGATTTTCAAAACACACTTCCCAATTGCTTCAATGGAGTCTTGATTATACGTAACCAATTTTTGCTTTGGTGGTGACAAATTCACGTCTGACAATTTGTCCACATCCTTGAGTGAAATCACGTTGCATGTTGCGCCAGAGTCGATCTGAAATTTTACAACATTCTTTTCAACAAGCATTTCATAGAAAAGTTTTGAGTCTGAATTCTGCTTCATGTCAACTTTCTTTGTCTCAAAATAGCCATCGTCATCATCAGTGTCATTGTCTATCCATTTTACACTATTTCCTTTCTTCTTCAGGCTAACTCTTTCAAAATGGTTATTTTTCTTACAAGAATTGCAAACACTGCCAAAAGCTGGACTATTGTTTCGACCAATTTCATGCTTACTCCCACAGTATCTACAATTCAATTTGTGGTTTCTTCATGGGCTGGTCCTTGGCTTTCTGTGTTGTATATTGCTTCTTCTGGAACGATTTAGCATGCTGATAACCAGGTGTCTTCGGACGCGCACCATTGCGTTCTTTATTATGCTTCTGATTCAGCGCATGCACAGAGTTTTCGGGATTTTCAAAGCTTTTGAGGTTTTCTTTTGAAAGTTCAGCTGCTCTACATACAGAGAGACATTTCTACAGTGTGAAATCACTTTCTCGGAATAGCCTTTCTCTCAAATTGGCATCTGCTATACCACATACAATTCTGTCCTTCAGCAACGAATCAGTCAAAGCACCAAAATTGCAAGTCTGTGCAAGTACTCGTAAATCAGTGACATACTTATTATGGACTCATCAGGCGTCTGACTTCTTGAGAAAAATCTGAATCTCTCTATGGTTTCATTCTTCTTCGGATCACAGTACGAGTCAAATTTGGATAATACATCTGCTACTGTTCGATCATTCTAATTAGGCTCATAGTATGTAAACGTACTGTAAATGTCTCTACCAACCGAGCCAATAATGTACTTGAACATTTTGATTTTCTTTTGGTCATCTGCATCGGCATGTGCGAGCTCGATGTACAATGTGAAATCATCCTTCCACTTCTTCCAGTGTTCAGACAGACTTTTTGCATGGAAGTTCGGAGATTCCGGTGGTTGGAGGTGGTACGCGGAAATTCAGCCATTCTGACACCATGTATTGATTTCTAGATTTGTTTAATTAAACGAAAACAGCATCTCGTGTAACTGTAACGTTTATTTTCATCATGCACAACCATTCATCTAAATTGCGAATCGAAATATCCATCCTAGACGAAAATATTTAAACCGAATTAGTTTGAACGAAAATATATAATTATAACAGACAGAGTTATCTATCATTTACCATTATTTCATTATTTAATAATGATAAAAAAGGTGACAAATAGTTTTAACATCGTATATTTATTACTTGGACTTAACATATAGTAAATTGCAACGTATCTACGTGAGAAAAGTGGCCAGTCGTAATGTGTACACGTTATGGATGCAACATAATACTGAAACACGTCAAGTCTAATGTATTTCGCCAATATTATTGAATAAAGTCAAAACAAACACAAAAGAACATGCAGCAACTTAATAACAGTGTACATAAATGGGATGAAAATTATGCTACAAAGCGGGTATGAAAACTATTGTTTTTTAAGTGCCAATTGAGTACATAGACCAAATCAGTCCAAATCTAAGTTATTATTGTGGAATCACAAGACTCTATACCATTTGTTCACATCTGGCAAATAATCAGTTATCTGTAAATAAAAAGAATGCAATTATGCATATATATCCATCAAGATGACCAACTATGGAATACGTACTTACAATCGAAAAGGAATTATGATCTATTGATCTTAGAACCTTATATAATTGGAAAAATAAACAACAATACTATTACATTAAACTTAGTAAAACATACAAACAAATACGCAGATATTTTACACGACAAGGCTCTCTTTAAGGTTACTTTCAAACATTCTAACACTACAGGAAAATCTTGGACATTTTCACAGTTCATATGCAAACATAAATGCATATTTCAATTCGTCTGTTTGTAACCTTTTAACCTTCGCTTCAGGCACATTTTACATTCATTGTTTAACGTAGCGTTCTATTACACGTTTGAATCAAGCCTTTTTGACAGTTTGGCGATCTTCGCGGCGAATTTACCGCCGTCAATACTTGTGTTTTGTACTGTTGGAAATGTTGTGAACACTCGGCCTGGAATTTCTTTAATATTTGCTGACTTAGAGTCACTGAAATTGCATGTGAAACACTATTACGATAAAACATTAGTTAAATGTTCCGTTTTTAGCTCACCTGATCTGCTCGGTGAGCTATTGGTATTGGGGACCTCTCCGGCGTCGTCCGTCGTCAATGTGCCGTCAACAATTTGGACCGTTATCGTGATTAAGACTACATTAGTTATTCAATCTCGACCACAGTTGCACAGTTTGTGTGTGACCATAAAATCTTCGACGAGTTCGATAATTGCCCAAACGGTCCAGGAACACCAGAGTTATTGTCCCTTTTTCATGCAAAAAAAGTGCAAAAGTGCCCTTTTCCAACGTATAGACTTCATTTTCCATCCAATCTTAAATAAACTTTCATAGTTTGTGTATGACCGTCTGATCTCAGCAGACGTTAAAAATGTGCAAGATCGTTTTTCAAACACCAGAGTTATTGCCCTTTGTTTATTAAAAAAATACAAAAATGGACATTATTCAGGATAGAGAGAGACATTTTTCATCCAATCTTCACCAGTCTTGCACAGTTTGTCTATTACCATGAGATTACAGTTGAAGTCGAATATAAGCAAGATCGGACTAGAAACCCCAGAGCTAATGCCCTTTGTTTGTGAAAAAAATATGCAAAAATGGACATTATACAGGATAGAGACTTCATTTTTCATCCAATCTTTACCAATCTTGCACAGTTTGTCGCTGACCATAAGATTAAAGTTGAAGTCCAATATAACCAAGATTGGACCAGAAACACCTGAGTTATAGCCGTTTGTTTGTGAAAAAAATATGCAAAAATTGACATTATTCAGGATAGAGAGTTTTCATCCAATCTTCACCAATCATGTACAGTTTATGAACGTAAGACTACAGGTGAAGTAGAATATACGCATGATCGGGCCAGAAACACAAGAGTTATTGCCCCTTGTGTTTGGAAAAACACATTAAGAAGTTATCAATGATTGGCTTGCACATACGATTTTTGATTCAATGTTGACCAAACGTACAGAGTTTGCGCTTGACCATAACAATTGATTGATAAAATTTGATTTCCAACAGTTGCAAGACTTGCATGCAGTTATTTGTACATGCATCTTTGATGTCTTCAGAGCCTGCATTAACATCATTTATCATTATTGGAAAGACAATTATCAAAGAAAAAGCAAAACTTTACCTTATAGCACAGCTATCGCAATTATCGCATTGCAACTAGTTTTCAAATACTGTTTGCGAAAAAGTCATCAAAATCTACTGTTTGTGCATTTTCCAGAATTATCAATGACTTAATGAAAAAGGGTCAGGTAAGAATATCGAGAAAAATGATTTGAGACCCATTAGCAAAAAAACGCACATCCACTACCCAACTCATACTTTAGTTAGCCCATTGCACTTACCGATGTTTTATATCAAAATTGATCCTACCCCCACTGTGTATTGTTCAGATACCTTAATTTTCAAACCTGCGAGTGATACATATTTCCAATGTACAGTATGCATGTATAACATAGAAAAGGATGTGATAAAAAAAGTTTTCATTATGAGCTGCTCAAAAGGAGTATGATGGTAAGCTGCTGCACCAGTTCTTGAAAAGTGTCTAAAAACGGGATTTGATGAGTATAGCTGTTCTATAAACGGTTCTTTTCATATATACTTAAAACTTAGCAAAATATACTAGATTTTAGATGGTATTTGCTTTTCATTTACGTTTGAAATTTAGGAAAATAAACTTAATTTTAGATAATATTTCTTTAAAATTTTGTAGTTCACTATTCAAAACGGCCAGTAGGGGGA
This sequence comes from Congeria kusceri, assembly GCA_027627225.1. Taxonomy (NCBI): domain Eukaryota; kingdom Metazoa; phylum Mollusca; class Bivalvia; order Myida; family Dreissenidae; genus Congeria; species Congeria kusceri. The sequence continues at coordinate 100,081,432 of CM051024.1, forward strand.
ACCAAAAGGTGTAGGGTGCAGCAACTTGCTACTTCGCTCTTATTCCTTCTCTGTAATAATAACTGAATAATGAACGATATCTGTAAGAACGGAACATTTTAATAATGTTCTATCGTAATAGTGATTCACATGCAATTTCAGTGACTCTAAGTCAGCAAATATTAAAGAAATTCCTGGCCGATTGTTCAAAACCTTTCCAACAGTACAAAACACAAGTATTGACGGCGGTAAATTCGCCGCGAAGATCGCCATACTGTCAAAACGGCTTGATTCAAGCAAACGTGTAATAGAACGCTACGTTAAACAATGAATGTAAAAAGTGTCTGAAGCGATGGTTAAAAGGTTACAAGCAGACGAACTGAAGTATGCATTTATGTTTGCATATGAACTGTGAAAATGTCCAAGATTTTCCTGTAGTGTTAGAATGTTTGAAAGTAACCTTAAAGAGAGCCTTGTCGTGTAAAATATCTGCGTATTTGTTTGTATGTTTACTAAGTTTAATGTAATAGTATTGTTGTTTATTTTTTAAATTATATAAGGTACTAAGATCAATAGATCATAATTCCTTTTCGATTGTAATTTCGTATTCTATATTTGGTCGTCTTGATTGATATATATGCATAATTGCATTATTTTTATTTACAGGTAACTAATTATTTGTCAGATGTGAACAATTGGTATAGAGTCTTGTGATTCCACAATAATAACTTAGATTTGGACTGATTTGGTCTATTTACTCAAATGGCACTTAAAAAACAATAGTTTTCATACCCGCTTTGTAGCATAATTTTCATCCCATTTATGTACACTGTTATTTAGTTACTGCATGTTTTGTGTGTGTTTGTTTTGACTATATTCAATAATATTGGCGAAATAAATTTGTAGCATCCATAACGTGTACACATTACGACTGGCTACATGTATATAGAACAGTATTATATATTTACTTACTGTTTGAAGTAAGCGTCAAAGCGAAATGCTTCAATGCAAACGCATAAATGTACTCATTTGCTACACAGAACATTCGCGTGGTTTAGTTGTAACATGTTGTATTGAAATTGGTGTATTGTTAAATGTACTACGAGTAAAAAGCTCCTCTGCATTCGGGGGTCTAAGTTCTGTGCAGTCAAGCCGCCCACAAGTTAAACCGGCCAATCTGTTGTCTATCTTACCCCAAAGTCAAACCGGCTGTTAAAGGCAACTATATTTTTTTCTATAAATTAATTCATAATGTACATTATAAATCTTCCGCAATTGTTTACTATTATGTTTTTTTTCTTTCCAGGTGTTATGTTTAAAATCAAATACGAAGAACTCTAGAAAGATTGAAAGTGGATTTCAGCAGTTTACACTAACTGCCTGTTCTCGACCATTCACTGATTTGGAACAGTAGTCTCGATATGTTAGACAAATAGTCATCACAAGTAGTTGACAATGGATGATGAAATCACTGACGACGAAGAGCCAGAAGACTATGCCCCCGACCCTCGGGATTATTATTCGCACTTCTTTCGTGAGAGTGAGAGGCTATCAACGTTCCTTGACTGGCCACAATGGGCAAATGTCACTAAAGAAGATTTGGCCAAAAATGGGTTTATGTACTTGCATGTATCCGATCGTGTACAGTGTGTGTTCTGTAGGGCATGTTTAGCTAGCTGGAGTCCGGGTGATATTGTGGCAAATGAACACAGGAAACTTTGCCCAGAATGTCCTTTTGCGTTTGGATATGAGTGTGGAAATATACCGATACCGTCTGCAAGCAGAGCTCAGCAGACAACACAAATGAGAACGTTAAATGGAATAACTCGGGGAAGGACTGTTGCAGCTGGAAACTTTGCACATTTATCACCAATATCTATTCCTTCCCAACCAGCTTCATTTCCAAATAGAGTTCAGCAAACTACACACGTACAATCACTTAATGGAACAAACACGGAAAGAACTGTTGCAGCTGGAAACTTTGCACATTTATTACCCAGATCTGGTCTTGACCAGCCAGTTTTAACTCCAAACAGAAGTATTGCAGTTTCCGTTCCACAATCACATAGTGTAACATCTATGTCTTCCATCAATTCAATTCACGGAGCTGCAGCAGTTATCACAGAGCCAAAGTATCGCGATTGGGCAGACGAACACACAAGAGTACGGTCATACAGGGGATGGCCAGCACAGATGAGACAGACTCCGAGAGATTTGGCAGCTGCTGGACTGCTGTACATGGGTAAGTCGCCGTATAATTTCCTTTAGCGTTTTAATCGTTAGTCAGTTGTTGAGCTTATTTTATTATCAATTTTGTGTGTATCTATTACTATTAATTGAAGTAACCCTGCTTCTAGTGCACATAAAATATCCATACTAAGTAAAATCAATATGCCTGACGCCTGGTGGCTGGAGCGTTAATTGTTAACATTTTAAACCTGTACAGGTCAGGGTGATCGTTGTAAATGCTACTGGTGTGGAGGTGAACTCTATGACTGGGATCCAAACGATGTCCCATGGGTGGAGCATGCAAAATGGTTTCCGCAGTGCGGCTTTGTACGACAAAAGATGGGTGACGACTTTGTCATGAACGTCAAAGATGGAGAGGTAAACGAAATTAAAAAGTGTTTGTTTCTCTGTTTCCTTTTTTCAAATTGAACTTAAACTGATATTCATATTTATTGGATAAATACGTTTTGTTATTTATTATTTTGTACATGAACAGATTGGCAAAAATGATAAGCTTTGAAAATATTAGAAATATTTATGTTTATTCAACAGAGACGTTTTTCTGTTTTTCAGATATACGACTATACAACAGTTAATACTATGACTTAAATCATATACTCTGTCAGATTTGACAACATAAAAATTGTACTGCTTATAAAAAAGAAGAATTATCCCACTCAGCCAGTGTATTTATTGAACTGTATTTCTTTGCATAGCCAATATATTTGGGATGATTTCTCTGCTTTCAGACCATAAACTTCGAGTCGCCTAGCAACCAGGATTTCCTTAGACGTCCCCATGTTCTGGCTGCATTGAACGACTATGGATATACCCAGGAGCAGGTCTTGGAGGCCTTGCATACATATGGTACGTACTGGAATGTTGGTCAGAGTTTTAGGTGCATTGAAAAGGCTGAGGAGGTTTATTCAGCGATAAAACATCAGCATGTATGCTTATGAGATAAAACTTATTAAATCAGGTGTCCTGAACCTAGTTACTGCGCAAGATATCAGAATATATGTGGAGGAGTTGAAAAGTAAGAGGCAGGCAGCCCAAGTGCAAGCAAGACAAGCCGAAAATGCGTCGATTGCACAGCCCAACTTTCCGAGCCACTTGGTCAACCGGTTAGACGGTTTGGTTGCTATGACAGACCGTGGTCAGCAAGTCACACAACCCAGTGATGAGGCGGGTGATCGCACCAGTCAGATTTGTAGTGAGGATCTAGTGATGGAAGGTGTAGAAGAATCAAATCCGGACAGTCTCACAAACCAGCGTTTGCAGAGACTGAGTCTGAATAGCCGCTCTAGTTCCTTGTCCTCTGCCAGTGTTCCGTCTGGTGAGTTTATTTCTTAATTTTGTCGCGTTTCCGTGGGTTTTTGATAAAGAGAATACTAGGTTAGTGTTGAATACAAATAAGTTATTCAGCGGGACTTAGAAAACCTGAACCACGAGCCTTTGCAAGTGGTTTAGGTTTTCGTGCCGAGTAAATAAACGTATCTGTTCTCAACACTTACCTGGTATTCTATTTATCCCATTATTGTATGTCTTTATGTTGAATATAAATGAAAGAAAATTATTTAAATAACAGGAAAAACATCAATTGACGTCACGAAAATAAACAAAATGGCGTCATTATAATGCGCGTGTTTGCTGTATTCAACAAGGTGGAATACACCTAAGTTTATCCCATGGGTTGTTATTTCGTCAATGCAGGCTTTATGATGATATATTAACTTCCTCATAATAACTTACCATGAATCCTTTATGTATGCTGGATGCTATATGAAGAGATTTTTGCTCTATATATGATAAATACCACCCAAAGTAGTTCTATGTTACATGTACCAAGTTTTGTTTACGATATGTGAGACCTTATTAGAGGTTCTTGAAAGCAGCATTTCATCAATGTGTTCTTTCAACAAAATTTAAAAATACATTTCTTCTTCAATCACATGTTCCCCTATCATTACGTTCAGTTCGGACTAAAATGGTCTGTCTTTTTTGCAGATGTTGAGGTCGTTTTTCAAGAGAATGAGTTATTAAAAGAACGGCATGTGTGCAAGATCTGCATGGACAAGGAAGTGTGTATCACATTTCTGCCGTGTCGTCACCTAGCAACCTGCGAAGATTGTGCTAATTCACTAGATATGTGCCCCATTTGCCGAGCGTCTGTCGAAGACAGAGTGATAGTGCGCTGGGGTTGACCAGATCTATCAGATTTATAGGCCAAATATTTAGATCATTAGGGCCCAGATGAAGAATATATGTTTGTGCATGATCTGTACAGTATCTGTAACCCAGATACAGGCTCAAGAAAGGTTAGGGAACGTGGGAAATATACTAGTGCAATGTTTCATGTATGGGTCACAAAGCAAGATCTGTTTTCATGCATTTGGCATTGTTTGATTGTAGTACATGCACAGATTTCAGTCAGTGAAGCAAAGAGAACATATATTCAAATATATAAAAGGAAATTAATCGCAGTGTTTATGATATTAACAAGTATGTGTAGCACCATAGACTGGAATGTTAAAATATTTGACACAAAAGACAACTGTGCAGGAATATGGCAATATGGGATATGTTGCAAGTTAATGACGTTGTTATTAGTATAATTGTCGAAGTGGTTCTTTTTTGTGTTTTTTTATTCATTTTTCAACATACATCTCATACATCTCCATTACACAATATTAATATATAAAAGTACAAGTTATACATACATCTCCATCACACAATGTTAATATATAGAAGTATAAGTTATGCATATATACAATATTAATTCACTAAAATCAGTATTTATAATACATTCATTTATGTGTATTTTGCGTGATAAATTGTTTCTAGAAAATATTCATTTCATTTTTTAGTTTTGACAGGATGCTGGATATAAAAAGTGATATACAAAAAAAAAAAAAAAAGGAAAGAGGATAATAAAAGTCAAGGTGTTCCCTTTAATAGACATGAGGTGCTTGTTTTCAAAAACTGGAAGACTGCTATGGGAAAGCACATGTGTTGGCACAAATACACAACAGCTTCCCTAAGGTATGGGGAAAAAAATATAAAGAAAAAAGAAAATAACAATCCTATGAAAAGAGGGGGGAAAAAGACAGAATAGGCGAGATTCACTTCGAAGTGGTTGTTGATGTCTCTTGGGGCTGTGTTGTCTTGGAACGACTTATCGCAAATGAGGATTAGATTGACTCAAAACCTTATCGGCAAGAAAATGAGGTAAAAAAAAACGCTGAAAAGAATGAACTAAGCGCTTTGTACATATAATTGATTACCAATGCGGTACTTTTTATATAGAACATACTGGTCTAGCAACAAACTTACCCGTGGCAAAGCGGAATATTAATTGTGGAAAATTTTGACATTCGAAAGCATATCCATTTACATTGTGTGTAATGCGATACCTACACTACGTGTTCACGTGTTAACGATTGCATAATTATAGTGCTTTCATAATTTCCATGGGGAGCTTTAAGTGGATTTATTATATAATATTTGCATAAATTTTGTGATTCGTATTTCGGATATAGAAACTCCTGGTCTAGTAACCAACTTACCCGCGACAAAGTGATAATTGTGGATTTTTTTTCGAAGTTCTAAACGTCTAATGGGGCGTATAGTGACACGAAACAGTAATCTAAAGATCTTAACTGAGATCCGTTATCATAGTTTTCCTCATATCACATTAAAGCTAACCGTAGTCTAAATCTTATGAATGCAACAACATGTGCAATACGATACTGAAAACAGCGACAAAATCTTGTATCAATTGCTCCTTGAATAATGTGCATGGGATCCCATCATCATGTAGAATTGGGATATACAAGTATGACAAGTCAGAAAGTTTGTCAACAAATTTAAGGAGAAAACAATTAAATCTGTAATAAACATAAGTGGAGGAAACAACATCGCCAACACGTCAGAAAGAGGATTTCCACACGACTCACTGAGATATTCATGTTGCGTATTGCTGTTTAAATGAACCCCCATATAAGCAGTGAACGTATGGGAAAGTCTTGCATTATTCAATGCAGTTTCACAACAACTTCACCACAAGTATTGCATTTGTGTCTACTGTAACTGGTCCCATCACTCCTGTGTAATTTACAATTGTTTACAATACAATAGATTTACAAATCTATCCATTTTTTCATCCATTTCGAAACTGTCGGATTTTTTTTGGACAATTAAAAATACAGACAGTTAAATTTATTATGTATTCCAGGACTGCATCAGTAATTATACCATTATAAACAGAAAGTTTAAAAACTTGCATCATTAAAATATTTTCAGAACTACACCACTAACAGTTTAAACTCGTACCGGTATTGTTTCAGAGCTTCATTCTAGTATTGTTAGAATGTTTCTTATAGTTCTTTACAATTATGCCATTAGAAATGGTTGTTATCAATATTTGAAGTAGTTCTTACTTGAACTTATTTGCAATTGTGACGAGACGATGCGACTAAACGACACACCAGCCGCCCCGAGTATGCACCAGTAACCTCGTACAAACTATGCATCACCAATACTATGATAACAATCATAACATAGGGTGCTTATCAAATGGTACCATATATGGTATCCGTTATATTTTTCCAATCATATGATACTTAAAGGCCTAGTTAATGGAAAGTCTGGCATCTTCATGGGGTATAAGACTTTGTGTATTGGTCCACCATAAAATCTCATTATTTGCACTCTTTTTTCTCGGCTAAGTGAGAAATGGCTACGTGCACTTTTTCCTCTGCAGCAGTGTATTCGTATCATCTGATAAGGCTCGCCACACTGTGTCCACACTGTGACCACAGCAGGGTAACATTACACAGGGGTATATTACCCCAGATTGGGGGGGGGGGGGGGGGGCAAATAAAGAAGGATCAAACTAGACCTTTATGAATATTATTATGTCAGGTGACAAAAATGAGGATACATATGTTACTGCACCAGTACTATATCCGAATTGTAACATGCACCAACAGTATGTCCCAGTTATACTCGTACGATATTATACCTATAATAGTGCACATACAAATAACTGTTTATATAGAGATATATTTAAAGTGCATATTAATGTATTATATAATTGTCCATGAATTGTGACTCATCTTTGCGTTCAAGAAAACACCTTTCTACCAAAATAACCAATACTCGCGAAACAGGGAAAAATTCTAGTAATTATTCATCCGTAAACATCACATTTGGGGGAAAACTTACAGTGATACGAAACAGTAACCATACACATATCCGTTTATCATTATTTTCCTTATATCAAATCAATATCAACCGTAATTTCCTGGTCTCCCATCCAACGGGGTAATTGGGACAATATTGCAAATCAGAAACTATGCCAAATGTTGTTGAAGGATACGCTTATATACGTATATGGAAGGTGCCACAGTTTTGTGAATATTGAAACGTAAAAAAAAAAATTCATGACCACATGTACTTTGTGTACGGTAATGTATGCTTTACATCCTGTTATTTACTTGAAACTTGGAACTAACCTTTGTCATCAACTATACAAGGCTTCACTTAAAATTATTGTATTTAACAAATGTATGCCCCTTTCACTACCCAAAATATGTACCAACTGAAATACTTCGAATAGTCGAGCGCGCTGTCCTCTGACAGCTCTTCTTTGAACTGTCGGTTGTGTTACAATTGCGTCAACATGTTGACAAGTATTTCAAGCGTTTAAACACGTATGCAAAATATCTAGGTCATAATTGTATCATGTAACATGTTTACACAGTATAACTTGCCGGGTCAGGATAAAACCGAAATAGAGCGCAGTAAACATACGTCAATAATTATACTTTGTTAAAAGTTACATAGCACTTGGGATCTGTAACAAACTACTACACGTCTTTCATCATTGTAGGACGGGTTCCATTAGCAGAATGCTGGAAGCCGTATGTTGTACATTTATTACAGAGCATTCACGTATTGCAAAACGTGGTTAAAAAATTTACTATCGGGTATTGCAAACACACCTGCTCATACAATGTTATAACATTTAAATAGTGCTGTGGTTATAGGTCTTTATTAACTTCATTTTAATAAAATCTGAAGTGCTGTTTATTTTTGTATTAATGTTCGGTAGCCTAGGAGCCCAGTTTGAGAACATAAACAGTGAGAAGGAAGCACTCATTGTCACAGGCCGTGTATCTAATTAAACTACATTTACGAGTGTAAAATAAATGAAACTACAGCTGCAGAAGAGAAACATTTTAAACGGTGTAATATCGTACAGAATTACATTACCGGGTTCAACATATATACACGAGTTTGAGGTGTACATGGTGTATATGGTCACCGTATACTGATGAAATACAACTACATTACTTTTATAATGAATGGATGGGCACCGCATACTTATGGACGAAAAAAAAACATAGTGCAGGGCAAGAGAAATTAACATTTTCTTGCACTGCACTCTGCTTTTTTTGTATATAAGTATGCGGTGCCCATCCATTCATTATAAAAGTGACGTAGTTGTATTACATCAGTATACGGTGACCATATACACCGTGAAGGATTAAACTCGCCACCAGTCACACAATCACAAAAATATTGCAACAAAATTAATTTATACATGAATATTTAAACATACACTTGGAACTAAGATACTTAACCGTTTATTTTTATTAAGGTTTAAAGGTCTGCAGATCAGTCAGAAATAGGCCGTGTCAACCAATCGATAGATTCAAATATAAACAAAGCGAAACTCCAGTTGCGACAGCAGAAGGGAACTCTTATTAGCAGCATTTAGTTCATTACCTGGAAATGCAAATGAATGGAGTTAACTTTATGCCATAACATATAAAGGATCCCTCAAACATCTAGAATAAACTGTTTAGCAAATATCATCAGGTACAACATCGTTTCGCAATGCAAAAAAAATAATATTCTTTTACGAAACGTGTATTTGTACTATGAAGAAATTATACACGTACCCATCCATTCACGTGCATTATTCCTTTCCAATCAGAAAACAAACCGTAACTGAGAAATCGCAAAATGTATCAAGCAGATCGTAAGGTTTCAGAGATGAAGGGTGTGCATGCTCCCTTTGAAAAGTTTGGCGTATCCTCGATCATGGTCTTTACAGATACCCCGCTTAGGTTGTGACGCTCGGAAATTGTTGGGCGAGTGAATGCCAGACGAACGCTGACAAATGGCTACCCACAAAGCGGCATAAAAATCCAAAAGATCGCCCACGAACTTGCCAAAATTGACGAAATAAACAGCAATAAAGAAATATAATTATCCCATTACTGTTTTCAGGACATTATAATTTCGTAACTAATAGTATTTGTTGAATACATTTCGTGACATTGATGTAAACCAGTGATGCACGATTAACCAGCAAGGTCTAACAACTATCAAATATACATATTACATTTGAAATTTACTTTGATTTTTGAAAATAGTTTGGTTGCAGCGTCGGTTTAACCATTGTCAATGCATTGTTTGTTTCAACAAGTGAATCTCTAAAAAATGTCTTAATATTCAATACTAAAACGTATGTAAATAATAAACTAAATAGCTGCAAAAAATCACATTTGAAACTGCAACCACAGATTTCGTCTTCTATTCTTGTTATACTTTGCGCGCCTTGCTACATTTAGCTATTACAGCTATACTCATTACAGGAAATAGAACAAGAGATCATACTCTTATCAGTAGAGGTACTGTGGTATCCCAGAGTATGGCGTGATTCGGTGTACATGTGCATCTATATATCTGTGTGTAAATTCGAATATTTGAACTGGTACCCGGCTGCATATTTGATGCTGTATTGGATTCTCCAATGTATAGATATTGACTCCGCGCAATGAAATTGTAGATACACGGGTTAGCTTAGCGTTTTGTTTTCGAATAGGTAAACATTTTTTGCAATGCATTTACTGTAACCATATTATAATTAACATAAATTCACATTTTATAGTAGAAAATGACTACAGGTGCATGTTTGTGTAACTGATAGTGGACTAGTGATAACTGCTAGTATTAAGGAAACCTATAGAGTGCACAATTTAGAACTTAGAAGTATATGAGTAGTTCTGATTCAGAACGATTTGACTAGCTTCACTATTTATACCATTACTATTACTCCATTGACAACAATTTGAAAACGTTGAACTCACCTGGCGAAATGCTGGTTGAGGACAAGGAACTAGAGTGGCTACTCAGACTCTGTAGGCGCTGGTTAGACTGTCAGCATGCGAGTCTTCAACACCTGCCATCTCCAGATCTTCACTATATGGCTGAATGGTGGGATCACTCACCTCATCACTGGGTTGTGCGACTTGCTGACCACTGGCGGATATAGCCATTGAACTGTCTGACCGGTTGACAAAGTGGCTCGGTAAGCTGGGGCTAGTAATGGACGAGTTTTCAGCTAATCTTGCTTGTACTTGGGCAGCCTGTCTCTTAGTTTTCAACTCTTCCACGTACCTTCTGATATCCTGCACAGTCACTAGGTTTAGGACACCTATTGCAACAAGTTAAATCTCATAAGGACACATTTTAACAAAATAGTGACACATACTTTTTAGTAATGTTACCTGTGTAACACACAGTGTGTAGTGTTTTTAACTGTTTTTAATTCTTAACACTGTTGAGCTAGTACTGATTGGATAATTGTCTGACTACATGGTGAGCACATATCATAGAGATTGATTGAAACTGGGTTTAGCTAGTTGTGAGTAAAATTTGTATTCTTCTTTGGAACTATATAGATCTTGATTTGTATCATTTTTGCCATTTAAGTAATTTAGCAGTTCAGTTAAACAGTGAATTTCTATTCCTGTGGTATTTGTAATTTTTCACATCTGTATCTGTCTGGTAAGTGTTTTATATTTATATATGAATAATGGGAATATTTGTATTTGATGATATAATGTATTGAGTTTTAATGAATTGTGTTATTAACTTTCTAATATAATAATACATAATTAATTTATATTGCTTATATAATGTTATTTTATTTCAGGCTTTTTCATTATGAAATTTTGTTTTGGAGATTTAATAGATCGAACTTGCTCTTGAATCGTTATGAATACGCTTTCAACGACATTGACCCTGTGACAGTAACATCCACATAATTTCTATGTAAATGTTGAGATAAGGTTCAGTTCAGTACTGCAAAGTTTTATCAAGCAATTCAATAGTACCACACTTTTTGTCGAATTCTATCACTATGAAAATGCACCAAACATTTAAAATAAAAATGAAATTGTCACCAGATGAAAACACATAACCGGCTGCATGCAGCCCCTTCTATTTTCCATGTATTTTTTACCTCAAGGAGCATGCCTAGAGAAAACTTTAACCGGTAACTGCTTTCATTGTTAACCTCTGACCAACCTAAGAGTACGTACCATATGTGTGTAAAACCTCCAATACCTGCTCCTGTGTATATCCATAGTCGCTCAGTGCAGCTAGAACATGGGGACGTCTCAGGAACTCCTGGTTGCTAGGCGACTCAACATTTGTTGTCTGAAAGCAGGGAATATTCATTCCAGATATAATGACTAATAAACCATTTAAAGCAACCTTGTATTTTTAATTCCATTTAATTATATCTGTTTATTATCACAAATTATAACTGACTGAGGGTTATTATTCTTTTTGCATTTAGCAGCAATTCCTGTTTGTTTAAGGACAAGTTACTTATTTACCGTTATTTTAGGTATGAATCCATGGGAAAGTCTTGCATTATTCAATGCAGTTTCACAACAACTTCACCACAAGTATTGCATTTGTGTCTGCTGTAACTGGTCCCATCACTCCTGTGTAATTTACAATTGTTTACAATACAATAGATTTAGAAATCTATCCATTGTCATCCATTTCGAACTTTCGGAATTTTTTTTTGACAATTACAAATACAGACAGTTAAATTTATTATGTATTCCAGGACTGCATCAGTAATTATACCATTATTAACAGAAAGTTTAAAAACTTGCATCGTTAAAATATTTTCAGAACTACACCACTAACAGTTTAAACTCGTACCGTTATTGTATCAGAGCTTCATTCTAGTATTGTTAGAATGTTTCTTATAGTTCTTTACAATTATGCCATTAGAAATGGTTGTAATAAATATTTGAAGTAGTTCTTACTTGAACTAATTTGCAATTGTGACGAGACGATGCGACTAAACGACACACCAGCCGCCCCAAGTATGCACCAGTAACATCGTACAAACTATGCATCACCAATACTATGATAACAATCATAACATAGGGTGCTTATCAAATGGTACCATATATGGTATCCGTTATATTTTACCAATCATATGATACTTAAAGGCCTAGTTAAAGGAAAGTCTGGCATCTTCATGGGGTATTAGACTTTGTGTATTGGTCCACCATAAAATCTCATTATTTGCACTCTTTTTTCTCGGCTAACTGAGAAATGGCTACGTGCACTTTTTCCTCTGCAGCAGTGTATTCGTATCATCTGATAAGGGTCGCCACACTGTGACCACAGCAGTGTGACATTACACAGGGGTATATTACCCCAGATTGGTGGGGGGGGGGGGGGGCAAATAAAGAAGGGATTAAACTAGGCCTTTATGAATATTATTATGTCAGGTGACAAAAATGAGGATACATATGTTACTGCACCAATACTATATCCGAATTGTAACATGCACCAACAGTATGTCCCAGTTATACTCGTACGATATTATACCCATAATAGTGCACATAAAAATAACTGTTTATATAGAGATATATTTAAAGTGCATATTAGTGTATTATATAATTGTCCATGAATTGTGACTCATCTTTCCGTTCAAGAAAACACCTTTCTACCAAAATAACAAATATTCGTGCAACAGGGAAAAATTCTAGTAATTATTCATACGTACACATCAAATTTGGGGGAAACTTACAGTGATACGAAACAGTAACCATACACATATCCGTTTATCATTATTTTCCTTATATTAAATCAATATGAACCGTAATTTCCTGGTCTCCCATCCAACGGGGTAATTGGGACAATATTTTGCAAATCAGAAACTATACCGAATGTTGTTGAAGCATACGCTTATATACGTATATGGAAGGTGCCACAGTTTTGTGAATATTGAAACGTAAAAAAAAACTTACATGACCACATGTAATTTGTGTACGGTACTGTATGCTTTAACTCCTGTTATTTACTTGAAACTTGGAACTAACCTTTGTCATCAACTCTAGTAGCAGGGGCAACATTACCCATAACTCTGTTTTGTATTTTGACAAAGTTAGCCTACTTTTAACATAGACTTTGTGGTTAAAGTTTTTGTTCCAAAAATGTATAAACTATACAAGGCTTCACTTAAAATTATTGTATTTAACAAATGTATGCCCCTTTCACTATCCAAAATATGTACCAACTGAAATACTTCGAATAGTCGAGCGCGCTGTCCTCTGACAGCTCTTGTTTGAACTGTCGGTTGTGTAACAATTGCGTCAACATGTTGACAAGTATTTCAAGCGTTTAAACACGTATGCAAAATATCTAGGTCATAATTGTATCATGTAACATGTTTACACCGTATAACTTGCCGGGTCAGGATAAAACCGAAATAGTGCGCAATAAACATACGTCAATAATTATACTTTGTTAAAAGTTACATAGCACTTGGGACCTGTAACAAACTACAACACGTCTTTCATCATTGTAGGACGGGTTCCATTAGCAGAATGCTGGAAGCCGTATGTTGTACATTTATTACAGAGCATTCACGTATTGCAAAACGTGGTTAAAAAATTTACTATCGGGTATTGCAAACACACCTGCTCATACAATGTTATAACATTTAAATAGTGCTGTGGTTATAGGTCTTTATTAACTTCATTTTAATAAAATCTGAAGTGCTGTTTATTTTTGTATTAATGATCGGTAGCCTAGGTGCCCAGTTTGAGAACATAAACAGTGAGAAGGAAGCACTCATTGTCACAGACCGTGTATCTAATTAAACTACATTTACGAGTGTAAAATAAATGAAACTACAGCTGCAGAAGAGAAACATTTTAAACGGTGTAATATCGTACAGAATTACATTACCTGGTTCAACATATATACACGAGTTTGAGGTGTACATGGTGTATATGTCCACCGTATACTGATGAAATACAACTACGTTACTTTTATAATGAATGGATGCATACTTATGGACGAAAACAAAACATAGTGCAGGGCAAGAGAAATTAACATTTTCTTGCACTGCACTCTGCTTTTTTTGTATATAAGTATGCGGTGCCCATCCATTCATTATAAAAGTGACGTAGTTGTATTACATCAGTATACGGTGACCATATACACCGTGAAGGATTAAACTCGCTACCAGTCACACAATCACAAAAATATGGCAACAAAATTGATTTATTCATGTATATTTAAACATACATTTGGAACTAAGATACTTAACCGTTTATTTTTATTAAGGTTTAAAGCTCTGCAGATCAGTCAGAAATAGGCCGTGTCAACCAATCGATAGATTCAAATATAAACAAAGCGAAACTCCAGTTGCGACAGCAGAAGGGAACTCTTATTAGCAGCATTTAGTTCATTACCTGGAAATGCAAATGAATGGAGTTAACTTTATGCCATAACATATAAAGGATCCCTCAAACATCTAGAATAAACTGTTTAGCAAATATCATCAGTGTAAAACATCGTTTCGCAATGCAAAAAAAATAATATTCTTTTACGAAACGTGTATTTGTACTATGAAGAAATTATACACGTACCCATCCATTCACGTGCTGTATTCCTTTCCAATCAGGAAACAAACCGTAACTGAGAAATCGCAAAATGTATCAAGCAGATCGTAAGGTTTCAGAGATGAAGGGTGTACATGCTCCCTTTGAAAAGTAGGCGTATCCTCGATCATGGTCTTTACAGATACCCCGCTTAGGTTGTGACGCTCGGACATTGTTGGGCGAGTGAAGTACGAATTCCAGACGAACGCTGACAAATGGCTACCCACAAAGCGGCATAAAAAGCCAAAAGATCGCCCACGAACTTGCCAAAATTGACGAAATAAACAGCAATAAAGAAATATAATAATCCCATTACTGTTTTCAGGACATTATAATTTCATAACTAATAGTATTTGTTGAATACATTTCGTGACATTTATGTAAACCAGTGATGCACGATTAACCAGCAAGGTCTAACATCTATCAAATATACAAATTAGATTTGAAATTTACTTTGATTTTTTAAAATAGTTTGGTTGCAGCGTCGGTTTAACCCTTGTCAATGCATTATTTGTTTCAACAAGTGAATCTCTAAAAAATGTCTTAATATTCCATACTAAAACGTATGTAAATAATAAACTAAATAGCTGCAAAAATCACATTTGAAACTGCAACCACAGATTCCGTCTACTATTCTTGTTATACTTTACGCGCCTTGCTACATTTAGCTATCACAGCTATACTCATTACAGAAAATAGAACAAGAGATGATAACTCTTATCAGTAGAGGTACTGTGGTATCCCAGAGTATGACGTGAGTCGGTAGAGTATGGCGTGATTCGGTATGAGTATGGCGTGATTCGGTAGAGTATGGCGTGGGTCGGTAGAGTATGGCGTGTTTCGGTAGAGTATGGCGTGATTCGGTGTACATGTGCATCTATATATCTGTGTGTAAATTCGAATATTTGAATTGGTACCCGGCTGCATATTTGATGCTGTATTGGATTCTCCAATGTATAGATATTGACTCCGCGCAATGAAATTGTAGATACACGGGTTAGCTTAACGTTTTGTTTTCGAATAGGTAAACATTTTGCAACGCATATACTGTAACCATATTATAATTAACATAAATATTGATGTAAAAATGTTATCATACATAAAATGTTATCTAATAGTTCCATTAGATATTTATATATGCTCGCGCCGTTTCAAAACCAATATTTGTCAAGTCTAACTTAAAGGCCTAGTCGGAATGTCTGGTCTCTGCATAGGGGTATTCCACTCTGTGTATTGGACCATCATAAATTCTCTTATTATCTGCAATTTTTTCTCTCAGCTGGGTAAGCAATGGCTGAGTGCACTGTTTCAATTGCAGTAGTGTATTGATCTCAGCTGATAAGGGTCGCCACACCGTGTCCACACTGTGCCCACAGCAGAGTGCCAATAAACAGGAGTACAAAACCCCAGATTTGGGCGAGGGTCAAATAAAAAATGATTGAAATAGGCCTTTAATGACATTTAATCTATCTCAATAGCCGACCCATACAACATGGCTGTATGCTAACACACACAAACACATAACATGGATAAAATTGAAACACCTAACTGAAAATATAATTTTGTTTAATACATATACATACATTATTGTTATAAAATGTAACGTAAATATCTATATATGACTGTCATTGACAATAACAATTTCATATAATTTAAGAGAGTTTAATAAAAGCTATAACACAAATTGCTAAAACTTCAAAAGTTGAGTATTATAGTGTATTATGGAACAAATAAGAACAAAAATGTAATCAAAAAAGGGATACATCATTAAATTTTTTTAAACTTGTATGTACATGCAGAGATGATAAACAACTAACTATATAGAAGGTATATTGTAATTTATGTGTACTCATAGTCGTTAAGGCTTCTGTTTTTGAAACAAAATGTATACAAACAATTAAAAAAATAACACAACATAAACATTAAAAACATATCCAATATTAATTGGACACAATTTCATGCACAGTTGTTCTCCATGCCACTTTTATCAGATGTTAATGTCAAGTTAAAGGTTCTTGAAATGCATTTTGAAATATCATAAAAGCTGCAAATAGTTCCCTCTAGATATTTGCGTATATTCCTCCATCCTGCACCAGACTTCCGCATGCTGCACTGACAATTATTACACGAACTGGGCATCCACAGCACATCTGTGCAAGACAACACGCATTAAAATATCGTCCGCACTGCACTGGTAACCATGTATATTCCTCACCTCCCCCAATATTGCATGGCCTGCAGCCAGGTAAACCATGGTTGAGGATCTTGCAGCCAGGCACCGATACTTATACATCTTCAATTTGCCCACCGGTCTGAGAGATCTGATCAAGACCAGTACACCCTCACTCTGTCTTGCACAGAATTCCTACAAATTGGACACACATCTAGAGATCCTGCACAATCTTCGCAGGTTGCCAGGTGACGACATGGCAGAAATGTGATGCAAACTTCCTTGTCCATGCAGATCTTGCAAACTCGCTGTTCTCTTAGCTTTTCATTCTCTTGAAGAACTGTCTCAACATCTGTAGATAAGATGACAGTCTAATTACACAAGAGCTTGCCAACATATTGTGGCATATATAATATTGTCACTTGTGAAGCGGAACAAAACTTTATAATTTGCAAAATGTCATTGAACATTAACTATAATTTTTAAGATGAAGGAACACTGGAATTACATTAAGATCACACTTTGATTAGGTGTTAAACAACTTAATTGTAAATGTAAATGTGATTTTGATTGGGTTTAAAGGTCTAAAATGGTGCCAATGAGAATGATTTAAAATGCGCATTTTTGGATTGCCATTATTCACATTTTATAGTAGAAAATGACTACAGGTGCATGTTTGTGTAACTGATAGTGGACTAGTGATAACTGCTAGTAAAGTAACCTATAGAGTGCACAATTTAGAACTTAGAAGTATATGAGTCGTTTTGATTCAGAACGATTTGACTAGCTTCACTAATTATACCATTACCATTACTGCATTGACAACAATTCCAAAAAGTTGAACTCACCTGGCGAAATGCTGGTTGAGGACAAGGAACTGTAGTGGCTATTCAGACTCTGTAGGCGCTGGTTAGTAAGACTGTCAGCATGCGAGTCTTCAACACCTGCCATCTCCAGATCCTCACTATATGGCTGAGTGGAGGGATCACTCACCTCATCACTGGGTTGTGCGACTTGCTGACCACGGGCGGATATAGCCATTGAACTGTCTGACCGGTTGACAAAGTGGCTCGGTAAGCTGGGGCTAGTAATGGACGAGTTTTCAGCTAATCTTGCTTGTACTTGGGCAGCCTGTCTCTTAGTTTTCAACTCTTCCACGTACCTTCTGATATCCTGCACAGTCACTAGGTTTAGGACACCTATTGCAACAAGTTAAATCTCATAAGGACACATTTTAACAAAATAGTGACACATACTTTTTAGTAATGTTACCTGTGTAACACACAGTGTGTAGTGTTTTTAACTGTTTTTAATTCTTAACACTGTTGAGCTAGTACTGATTGGATAATTGTCTGACTACATGGTGAACACATATCATAGAGATTGATTGAAACTGGGTTTAGCTAGTTGTGAGTAAAATTTGTGTTCTTCTTTGGAACTATATAGATCTTGATTTGTATCATTTTTGCCATTTAAGTAATTTAGCAGTTCAGTTAAACAGTGAATTTCTATTCCTGTGGTATTTGTAATTTTTCACATCTGTATCTGTCTGGTAAGTGTTTTATATTTATATATGAATAATGGGAATATTTGTATTTGATGATATTATGTATTGAGTTTTAATGAATTGTGTTATTAACTTTCTAATATAATAATACATAATTAATTTATATTGCTTATATAATGTTATTTTATTTCAGGCTTTTTCATTATGAAATTTTGTTTTGGAGATTTAATAGATCGAACTTGCTCTTGAATCGTTATGAATACGCTTTCAAGGACATTGACCCTGTGACAGTAACATCCACATAATTTCTATGTAAATGTTGAGATATGGTTCAGTTCAGTACTGCAAAGTGTTATCAAGCAATTCAATAGTACCACACTTTTTGTCGATTTCTAACACTATGGAAATGCACCAAACATTTCAAATACAAATGAAATTGTCACCAGATGGATACACATAACCGGCTTCATGCAGCCCCTTCTATTTCCGTGTATTTTTTTTACCTCAAGGAGCATGCCTAGGGCAAGCTTTAACCGGTAACTGCTTTCAATGTTAACCTCTGACCAACCTAAGAGTACGTACCATATGTGTGTAAAACCTCCAAGACCTGCTCCTGTGTATATCCATAGTCGCTCAGTGCAGCTAGAACATGGGGACGTCTCAGGAACTCCTGGTTGCTAGGCGACTCAACATTTGTTGTCTGAAAGCAGGGAATATTCATTCCAGATATAATGACTAATAAACCATTTAAAGCAACCTTGTATCTTTAATTCCATTTAATTATATATGTTTATTATCACAAATTATAACTGACTGAGGGTTGTTATTCTTTTTGCATTTAGCAGCAATTCCTGTTTGTTTAAGGACAAGTTACTTATTTACCGTTATTTTAGGTATGGATCCATGTGTTGTATCATACTAGAGTACGAACCGGCAACGGAAAAGAAACCATACTCACTCAAAATATACCCCTCAGTCGAGTGTTTCTCACAACGGAATGCTGCCAAATTACACCAAAATAACTCATAATAATGAACGCAATGAATGATTTAACATATGTACAGTCAGTTATTATTGATTTCCTAAGAACACAAGCTATGTATCAGCAAAGTTATTTATCTTAGTATCAGTAAAAATATATTATGTTTATGTTTGATCTCAAAGCATATTTTTGTAATGTCATTTTACGCCTTTATAATCGCTGTTAAAATGTTTGACAAAAGGTAGCCTAGTAACCTACTATATCAAATACCATTTGGCTAATATCAGTTTAAGTTAAATTTAGTAAATAAAAATTATGTTTAAAAAAAACCCTACTCTTTTCTTTATTATACCTCTCCATTTTTTATGTTCATAACAAAGTCAACACCCTTCTGTTGTCGTACAAAATCGCACTGCGGAAACCACTTTGCGTGCTCCACCCAGGGTACATCGTTTGGTTCCCAGCCATAGAGTTCTCCCCCGCACCAGTAGCACTTACAACGATCTGCCTGACCTGAGAATGTTTATAAATACAGTTAACCATTAACGCTTAAGCCGCCACACAAAGTTACGTTTGCAACAAGCATGGAAACTATATGTACAACTAACTATATATAATTCATTTTTAAAGATGACATGCAATTCATTTATCAACTGCTGTGGTTTTCCTTAGTTGACAGGGAACGGTAACACGACCCATTCCCGTTCCTCCAAAAAATATTTTATATTAAAATATATTAAAATAGATGCACATGCAATTCATTTATCAACTGCAGTGTTTTCCTAAGTTGACTTAGTTGACAGGGAACGGTAACATGACCCATTCCCATTCCTCCAAAAAATATTTTATATTAAAATTTTATATTAAAATATATTAAAATAGATGCAAATGCAATTCAACTGCAGTGTTTTTCCTAAGATGACAGGGAACGGTAACATGACCCATTCCCATTCCTCCAAAAAATATTTTCCCTATTGGATTAAAAAAACAAAATCCAAAATCTGGATTAACAAAATTCTTAATACAAAGAAAATGTGAATTTAATTTAAAAGTCATGAAATGAATGTACAGTTGATTGACCAGTTCCGGAACACTTTTTATTTGACTGCTGCAAGTTCATCAACTGCTACGCAGAAAATATATCCGAGGATATTTAATGAAAGATAAATCTTTCAGCAATAATTCTGACCCATATATGATAAAATTGCTGTCGTAAAATATCATATCTCTGTTGGTAAAATGTGTGCCTAACTCCACCATTTCCGACACATGTAGACTAGTTCCGGTAACAATGTTTATTTTTAGAATCAAGATCTGGGGGCACCTCAAGGTATGTTTTAACTGTCAAGGTACTGTCAATAAGTAGTGTACATGATAATTTACTCATAAAGGGAAACACGAATAGCATCCAATGATAGTTTAAATGTCAAGAGAAAGAAAATATAACTATTGGAAGACATTGTTTTCATTTTTAATTCAATCAACAGTTTAAACCGTACTGTCAGTAAATACTTTATGACTAGCAAAGAAGTAAATGTACATCTATAAAAAAACATGAAACAAAAATAAACAAGATCTAAATAAAAAAAAAAGTGTAGATTCTGTATAATCTGTACAGATCTAAAAGTGAACATCCAAGCTGAGATTAGCACATCATATATAGAAATAAGCGAGGTATCAATTGTAAAAGGTTTACTTCTTGAAAAAAAAAATTAAGTACCTATCTACAGTATAGGCAAATACAGGTAACACGACTGAATATTGCAAAATTGTATGACTGTTTTAAGTAAACCTATAACATACATTTGTTCATGAACAATACTCAGTAACAAATAAAAAACAATAATTTGACTAGTAACACTCTGACAATAGTTCTAATATGTTATTAAAAATTATGTGTTATAATATTATACTTTGTCATTCATAATATAGGGAAATTCACATTTTTTGTACATTGATTGTATTTAACATTTGGTATTGTTAGTATATCTTTGAAAAATTGAGTCAATAAATGTAATTATATGTCATGCATAAAACTTGTTATAATAGCATGTGGAATCCTGATGTTTCCATAACAGAGTTAACTTACAGTTATCACTATGCACACACTGTCATAGTTAAAAGATACATATATCAGACATGAAATAAAGTGGTCTAATAGACTATCCAAATACAGGTATTTCTATTATCCAATCACTAACTGATCATTTATAGTAAAGAAATGAAGCTGACCCTTAAATTATTTTCATTGAAACTTATAACTTCAACAACATAACATGTATTAAAGTTGCCATTAGTCTTTCAACATATCTTCAGTTTAATTTGTGACAGATACTGTCATTACAGAGCATTCCTCCATAGCTTGAATGGCAGTATGGAGGAGGGCTTCAGTGCGTTCAACATTTTTAGTTTTAATAATATATGAACATGGTATAACAGCACCACCGCCAATCACATCTGGCGCTGGCCAAGGAGCGAAACTTTGTTGCGGTGCTCCAGTCACTCGAGTCGCAATACTGTTGTCTTCATCAAGAACTTGCAGAAAACAACCACTCAATCCCATTGGTACATGACCAAATGGCAATCCTGCTATAGCACTCAACTTGAGGTGACGAGGTATGTCAGTTTCAAGTTCATGGAGTTCTCGGGGGTACCATTCAGGATTTGGCAACCGAACAACCGTTTTCATCATGAATGTTACCATATTCTTGATCTATAATTAGTAATGGCTCACTAACTGTAGGCGGTTTTATCTTGAAAACATGGTAACCTTTCATAACGGACTGATTGACCAGCACTCGTTGCTCGGCTACAGTTTGTCTGTTCAGTGGGTGCCTGGAATAAATGGCAGTTTAATCATAATATTTAAAAATTATCAACAAGCTTTTATGTTGCAAAAACATTCAGACCTTGCTTAATTAAATGAAGATCATTTCATGTTGCAAATTTACATATTTTTAATAAAATATATAATAGAGTATGTGTTTATTGCATACATTTCATTATTGGATTACATTTTCTGTAAAATAAAACAGCATGTAGGGAAAATGACGTTGTCGCTTAATAAGATGAACATGTTAATAAACATTAATAGATTCTGGACAGCAGAAAGGGTCTTCACTTCATTGTGTTTGTTTTATAAGATTTCATTAAATTGGTATAAGGCACAGTTAACTTTCATTTATTAATGAATAAGTTCTTTAAGTAGCATACCCGCTTCAAAGACTTGGCAGTCTTAGCAGCTGGGCTTTTCTGTACTCTTTCCATTGAACTATCTACAAGTAAAATAACAAGGATGAGTTATTTACATCGTAAATGCATGCTAAAGACAATAGTAATTAAATATATTGCATATTATTACTTTAGTTAGCTTCTAACATCTTTTTAATGTCTGCCTATCCTCCATCAAACATTTCTTATTATCTCAATACTCAAATAACACAATAATGACTACCAATTCCAATCAGAATTTAATTTTGACAGGCCAAAAATTCTTTGATACGACCCCCGTTTTTATAAAACATGTGTACCGGAAGTGGTTAGAGCAGGCAATTAAATATACTCGGATAACCTGTCTATAAGTGAGTGTCATGCTAAATGGTTCATACAGCGAATAAAGGGATATAAAATACACATATTTATATCGAAGTTATATTGCTTGCCTTCTTTTTATCAGTATTTTTTTTATGTATATATTCTGCGAGTAGGATGACCGCCATTAAAATAATCGATTCATCGCAACACACAGTTGAAACTGCAAGCGCTTGTTGACTCAGAGTGAATACAAATTAGCGAAAAATTAAACATTTCTGTTTTAAAAATGTTTACTTTTCAAGAACCAATTGTAAAAACATGCATTTCTGTACAATTTTTCAAAATATTTACTTAAGTTCAGGAAAGTGTTTCGGAACCGGTAGAAAACCGGAACTGGTTAACCGACCGTATGTTTATGGATATACACCACTATTCTTTAAGTAATAACCCTTTCTTTAATAAGCACGAGTGTACGACGCGAAATTCCAAATCGGGGTAATAGATGCATTCCTAAAGTTGTAAATATCGACGCTACTGAATATCGCGTAAAAACCTAAACTAAATAACACGGTTACGTACCCATGTACAGCAATCCAGCGGCTGCCAAGTCTCTCGGAGTTTGTCTCATCTGTGCGGGCCATCCCCTGTATGACCGTACTCTTGTGTGTTCGTCTACCCAGTCGCGGTACTTTGGCTCTGTGATAATTGCTGCAGCTCCATGATTTGAATCGATGATAGACAGAGATGTTACACTATGTGGCTGTGGTACGGCAATTGGATTAGCAGCTCTGTTTAAAATTGAAGCTGGCTGTGCAAGACTAGATATTTGGGATGAGTGCGCAAAGTTTCCAGCTGCAACAGTTCGTCCCCTATTTATTTCATTCAATGATTTTACTTGTGTTGTTTGCTGAGCTCTGCTTGCAGACGGTATCGGTATATTTCCACACTCATACCCAAAAGCAAAAGGACATTCTGGGCAAAATTTCCTGTGTTCATTGGCCACAACATCACCCGGACTCCAGTTAGCTAAACACGCTCTACAAAATACACACTGTACACGATCTGATACATGCAAGTACATGAACCCATTTTTAGCCAAATCTTCTTGAGTGACATTTGCCCATTCTGGCCAGTCATTGAACGTTGATAGCCTCTCACTCTCACGGAAGAAGTGAGAATAATAATCCCGAGGGTCGGGGGCATAGTCTTCTGGCTCTTCGTCGGTGGTATCATCATCCATTACATCCTGGTGGTGAGTATTTAGTGTGGACATTGGTGGATATTCTTCTTCTAAATCACTATCCAAAGAACTATGTAATTGTAGTCCGTGTAATCTGTTCGTATCATCACCACTTTCAATGCCGCTTGAATTGTTTGATTTTCAGCTCACGGTAGTTTTATCCATGCACCTCACTGAAATCACCTGAAACGGATAAATGCGTTTAAATGACTAAATTATGTCGACCTATTGGTAATATAATACTTACAAAACGGTAATAAAAAAGTACATTTAATGACATGGCATTTCGTTAATCAGATAAATGGATAAAGGTGTAAAACATATTTGAACAACTGAACAAAACGTCCTGTTTGCTTGAATGTCAACGGAAATATTTAAATGTGCGGCAGCTTTTTTTTTACTGAAAACTAACCGAATCGAAATTACTTCGTTTCGACTCCGCGATTTTGCAAAACGCCCATTTGTGTACTTTGAGCAGTACCTAAAGCGTACAACCCGTTTAAATGAAAAGCATTGATAAATCAACTTGATTTTAATACAACGTTTAACTCGTTAATCACAATACCATTGATATTATTAGAACAATAGTGTTGCCGTTACTAAATATTGTGATACAATACAACTTACTTATATTTCTCCAAACATGAGATCCTGTAGTATGTTCCAGTAGTAGTAGCTTTAAAACGCTAGCAAATATCAGCTGTGTTAATTCCGTATCACCGTTATAACGAACGAATGAGTTTATACAAATCTGCCATGTTATATATAGTAGCCGGTCACGTGGTAGAAATACGCAAATTGAGTCAGGGGAAATAACTAGAATGTTCGGGGTTTTTTCCACTTTGTTTTTTATAAGTTCTTTTTACCAGTCTTACTTTTTATTGCGAATGCATATCAACATTAAGCAAGCTGTCAGTTGTATTGAATGCAATTAGTATATTAAAGTAGTTTAATTAAGAAATAATTTTCGATTTATCGTTGCGTATCAGCCAGTAAACAACGAATTGGAGTTCTGATGCTTAGGAATTAAACCACGAGGGCGTATATCGACAATCTAGTATTGGGTTACGTGGGTATTGTACAGCGTAGGGTTAAGAAATGATCAGTAAACAAAAATAAACTGTTTACATATTAGCTGGAAAATTCCACTTTTACGTAACAGTTAACGCACCGGTAAAGATATAGAGAATACTACGTTGGTGTTGAATAAAGAGAAGTTTATCTTGCGAGGCTTAGAAAACCGGTTCAGGTTTTCGGGCCGAGCAAGATAAACTTCTCTTTATTCAGCACCTACCTAGTAATCTATTTATCCCATCATTTTTTTCAATATGTATTCCTTTTTTAATAAAATTAGAATTTTAACTGGAATTCCCAAAGTTATTTATATTCTGTCTTTGTTTACTAACTTGGCGGTTAAAAGGTCCGCGCAAAAAAGTAGTGCCAGTAGTTTTACAATAAAACAATAAGATAATCAAATAATTATTTATTTCTTAGGTAACGATTTACGATCCGTAAGGAACAAAAACTTAAACAAATTGATAAAGAAATATACAACAATCACTTTCTATTTATAGCAATGTAAAGATACAATTTTTTGGTCAGGTCATGTACATGTCCATTTAAAAAAAAATGAAAGCTGGCGATAGTCTACACGTGTGAGTCGCGGGAACGACTCTTTTCCATTGTCGAGATAGTCACTATGGCCATTAGCGACTTGTATTCCATAGTTCAATTGCATGATTGTAGACTTAATACTACTAAATTATAAAATAACTTTGATCTGGAATAAGGACTATAATTTATATTAAATCTACGAATTAATATCAATCCACTAATAGTAGTTGACACATTGGCATTATTTATTTTCAAATAAACACATAAATGAATAAATGCTTCATATATGTATAACTAGAGTAGATTGCTAGTTTTATGGGAGTATTTGCATATCAGGTGACCTATGGCGATTTTTATGAGAAAAGAGGCATATCAAGTAACCTATGGCTACAGTAAAGGGCGATTTCTATAATAATATAAGTAAATTAAGTGCCCTGTGGCCACAGTAAATGGCCATTTCTATGTGCATATACGCACATCCAGTGGCCTATGGCCACAGTAAAGGACAATTTCTATGATAATATACATAAATTAAGTGACATATGGCCACAATAAATTGACATTGCTATTTTAATATAAGCACATCCAGTGGCCTATGGCCACAGTAAATGGCCATTTCTATGATAATATACACGAACCAGTGGCCTATGGCCACAGTAAATGGCCTTTTCTATGTGATTATACACACATCCAGTGGCCTGTGGCCACAGTAAATGTTTTTTTCTATATGAATATACGCACATCCAGTGGCCTGTGGCCACAGTAAATGGTTTTTTTTCGATGTGAATATACGCACATCCAGTTGCCTATGGCCACAGTAAATGGCCTTTTCTATGTGAATATACGCACATCCACTGGCCTATGGCCACAGTAAATGGCCTTTTCTATGTGAATATACGCACATCCAGTGGCCTATGGCCACAGTAAGGGGCCATTTCTATGATAATATAAGCACATCCAGTGGCCTATGGCCACAGTAAATGGCCATTTCTATGATAATTTACGCACATCAAGTGGCTTATGGCCACAGTAAATGGCCATTTCTATGTGAATATACGCACATCCAGTGGCCTATGGCCACAGTAAATGGCCTTTTCTATGATAAAATACGCACATCGAGTGGCATGTGGCCACAGTAAATGGCCTTTTCTATGATAATATACGCACATCGAGTGGCCTGTGGCCACATTAAATGGCCTTTTATATGTGAATATACGCATATCCAGTGGCCTATGGCCACAGTAAATGGCCTTTTCTATGTGAATATACGCACATCCAGTGGCCTGTGGCCACAGTAAATGGCCTTTTCTATGTGAATATATGCACATCCAGTCGCTTATGGCCACAGTAAATGGCCTTTTCTCTGATAATATACGCACATCCAGTGGCTTATGGCCACAGTAAATGGCCATTTCTATGATAATATACGCACATCCCATGGGCTATGGCCACAGTAAATGGCCTTTTCTATGTGAATATACGAACATCCAGTGGCCTATGGCCACACTAAATGGCCTTTTGTATGTGAATATACGCACGTCCAGTGGCCTATAGCCACAGTAAATGGCTTTTTCTATGTAAATATACGCACATCCAGTGGCCTATGGCCACAGTGAATGGCCTTTTCTATGTGAATATACGCACATCCAGTGGCGTATGGGCACAGTAAATGGCCTTTTCTATGTGAATATACGCTCATCTAGTGGCCTATGGCCACAGTAAATGGCCTTTTGTATGTGAATATACGCTCATCCAGTGGCCTATGGCCACAGTAAATGGCCATTTCCATGATAATATACGCACATCCAGTGGCCTATTTATTGGGCACAGGAAGTACGATTTTATACAGGCAGAGGTTCTTAAACAAGTTAATGTTCACTTAGCAGGCTTTATCATACATGTTGGGCTAAAATGAAAAGAAGGAAAGCCTTGATTATTCAGGTTTTAATCCAAGAGAACTGCATCGGATTCTAATTTTAGATCAAAATCTGTTGACTAGTATGCATTTTTTGTACCAAAGAATTGATCATTGAAATATATTTAAAATAGATACATATCAATAATAACATACATGTATGTCAAAACATAATTAAGTACAGATATAGTTCAAACATCAATAGAACTGACTCCATACATATCTTGTGCAAAATAATAATTCTTTGAAAAAAGAAACATCTTAAGATTTGGGTCTGTACTGAAATAAACATTCCGATAAGTGAGCCAAACTACACGCTCCTTAAAAGCCAGTTGTTGGTATTAAATTATTAAATTATTTATTATTATTAACATAATTTATTGTCAATAAACATCATTGCTGCAAAAATATCAAAATAGCTATGTCTGTCTGGTTAAAATGTGTTGCATACTCTGTCATAATAGCTTACCCAGTTGATACAGATGAATGTATCTAAACAAGATGATCAAAGTGTTCGTTGGCGCTCACCTAAGTATAAATCAAGTTCACCGACAACTAACTATTTGTAGCCAATATTTCGTTATCTCCGCTTACTATTTGGTTGTCTCCCCTTACATAAAAATAACATTTTCTCACGAACTATAATTAGTGATCAACATTAAGTGGGATCATTACAAGACTGTGGCAAGACATATATAGATGAAAACCAAAAGGAAAAGAAAATAGAATGTGTTTTAAACAAAAACATATATCGTGTCTAATGACTTGTACTCATATGAGCGGGCCAAAATGCCTATATAATATCTTTCAATTTGTAACATACCCTTTCAATGTTCAGACATGCGGATGGGAAGCAGCTTTCAGCTTCATGGATAAATGCCTTGACGATTATTGTTCAAGTTGTTAAAAGTAATTTTAATGACGACGGACGACGAACAATGGACGCCCGACAGTGATGACCACTATATCTCACCCTTGAGCAACTTGGCTCAGGTGAGCTTAATACCTAATAAACAACAAAAATGTTATTGAAGAGGTTATTTATGCCACACAGTGAATCTTATTTATGAACGGAAATGAATAATTAACAAAAACAGATAGTCATTGTAATAGGTCAAAGGGATAGTCATAGAGACCATAAATATAGTTAATATCTTACACATATGTAACTGTCAACATAATAATTTATAAAACTCATACTTTAGTTTTTATTTTATGCATAGTGTGCATATGTGTAGAGTATTTTAGGCTTCCAATGCCATAAAAACAAGTTACGTAGTTAATATATTGTTCCTTTTACTTAGATGAGAACAAACAAACAGCTAGGCTCACAGGAAAAACACTAACATAAGTTATAACACTTTTGAATAGAATAATATAAAGCAAAATATAATATTTTAAATATTGCATGCAGTATCAGGGTTGATAGCTATTTACTTACTCTACTAGTTCCCCAGTCTATTGCTTCACGGTAAATAAATTACTAAAAACCACACGCACATCTGTCTATCATTGTCTTATATATACTTCAAATTATTTCAATAGGTTATCATGCAGTGTCATGATTTTCCTATATGCAAACACCAAAACATGGGCGTATTAATGCAATATATTGTTGTACAAAATGACTGATCTATTATGAATGGACAGACAGTGCAGTATGTATTATGTAATAATAATATAGAAATACAGAGACATTTTGAACAATAATAATAATGAAATTAAGAACGTTTACAGTTACAGAAATAACTTGTCATATTATCACTTATTAAAATGTATAGAAAATATACTTCTATATGTTGATGTTGCATTTAACTAAATAAAGCAGACAATTAAAATAAGTAATAGTTGTAATAATTAATACTATCATATACACAAATAATGCCATACATGTATTTTTAAACTGCTAGGAGTATGAACATATAATATTTCACAGTAAACATCAAATACTATTTCTCAAATTCACAATTTTTGTGGCTGCTTCATTAAAGGTTGAACAGCGCACCATTTAAGGAAGTGAGCATAAAACAAATTTATACAATTATACGCTATAATGTTGGTTCTTAACTCTATGTACCTGTGGAAACTGTGCTTTCTCCCACAGTGAAATGTATAAAATTAAGCGCATGTATAAGTCCCACATTAATTCACAACTGATCCATGTCTACCAGTACTGTAAGTTGGAAGAAATCAGTTTTGGAGACTCTCACCTTGTAATTCATGCTTTGTCTTCACGCCTGTGAAGTAAAAATGACACACATAAAGCATTAATGCATTTTCACAGATTTGATTACTAACTTGACATATTGTTAAAGTTGTTATCATTTTCTTCTTGGATAATTGAATATGATACGTTTAGTTGTCTGAAAATAGAGTGAAAAAGCAGGTTAGCTGCTGATCCAGTTATCACCTATACATAAAGTACATAACATAAACTAACATGTGTTCAGTCCATCGGCAAGTGCTTTCAGTAAGGTTGTCCTTCCTTCGGTATGTGTCAACAAAGCATTAGCCGCTTCATAGGAGCATGACTTCACCTGTAAAATTACACAAACAATGTTAACATTTGATAGAAGTGATAACGGTCAGGCAAGTGTTGCATTCTTTTTTTTTAATCTACGTAAAACACACTTAGAACAGTGAATATTTAATAAAAATCTTAATCTACGAGCAGAGAATTACAGTTTTTATGTAACAAGATACAGACACATGATAACTTGATTTGTTCTGGTATATATGTATGCTTTAAATAAAATCTGAAACAATAGTACTTTGTACAAAAATAATTCACGAGGCTTCCCATTGTTTAACAAACCATTTCACAATCTTCAGTTATGGCTGAAACAACTTTGATACATTTTCTTATTCTTTTAGAAATTAATACCACTTACATATCCTTCAGAGCCGAATAGGTTTTCAGTTGACTAACTAATAATGTCGGATTTTTAAATATAATCGTTTTTAGGCATTCTATATAACAGTTTCAAAACTGGTGCAACGTTCCAAAACTTCATGATTTTTTTCATAAATGTAGTTTTTATGTGTTATGTATTTACAGGGCACTGTACCAAACAAGCACGTAGTATATATTTACAGTTCGATACTCACATTTTCCAGTATAGCAACTAAGGCTTCTTTAAACAAAACTAGGCTGACATACTCGTAAGCTAGTCTGTAATATAAAAACAAGAAAAATACTAGTCATAAATCTGACATTTTTAAGCAGATACGTGTACCCAATAATATGTACACCAAACTAAAATAAACTAAAATACAAAGTATATTTTTATTAACGTTATGAAATGCCAAATTTTATTTATTTTAGATACTTTAATAATTACAAAATTGATTTGATTTACATATGCACAGTTGCCATGTATGAAACAAATATATCCACAATGAACTTACAGCGTATCTGTGGAAAACATCCGTTTAAGGCTGCTGTTTGCGTAATAAATGCTGGCTTGAATTGTAAATGGGCTGAAATAAATAAATAAATAATCACTGAAATACATATAATAATAAGAATATTTTGTTGGACACGAAAAAGAAATACACAGACTGTTATAAATATGCTCAGTTACAGCACGATTTACAAACCTACAGCTGGCATATTTAATAATACATATTTCAGTGTATGTATTTCAAATGAAGAAAAGAACACAGATTGTAGCAACACGATATGTTTATAAAGTTGTAGTGCCCTTTCTGGGTCCAAAGCAATCTTTAAAATACAAAGGTTGGGAAAATTAGATGAAAACTGTTGGACTTCAAGAGCGGCCAAGGCTAAAAAGGCCAACAAAGATTATTCAAGGGCCATAACTCTGCAGTTACTGGGTCAATTTGGCTAAATATCGAACTTTACCAGGATTGCATGCCCACAAGCTTCTTATTACGTTTAGCGAATATTAGATTAAACAGTTGACTTAGAGAGCAAACAAGAATGTGGTATATTGATTTACATTTTCAAACCAATATACATCGCCAAACAAGAATATAAGTTGATCAAACATAAAAGCGTTAGCTCATCCCATGTTATTGAGTTACAAAACGTTTCAAATTTAATGTTCTTTCAATGTTAAAAAAATAATGCTCATTTTATCTGGGTATTTAAGCTATCACAAGCTCCTATCACAACGTGGACGCCAACTAATATGCACACTAGAAACATAATCAAATTACCCTAATTTCTTCACAAATCTATCTTTGACGTTTTGTTCTACCATCAGAAGAGCCTAAAAGAAAACAAGCATAACTAGAATTGTCACATGAATGACGAATAACCCGCAACCATATGGCCTTGTCACAAAACTATGGCATCTATTTGAAAGAAATAGACCAAAGGGAATGCTTTAATTTGTGAATGTTTAACTTTGTATTTGGACACAATTATGTTCAATAGGAGCCATAACTCTGTCAACATTTAGTGGTTTGTAACTAAAGTCTAGCTTTAGCTGTATTTTATGATGTTACACCTATCTAAAAAAAATTAATATGTGAAGCCTTTCAACAGATATTGCCCGTGTTTTTAGGATTTTAAGTCGAAAAGGGGCCATAATTTTGTTAACATAAGGTGTTTTGTAAGTCAAAATCGACCTTTTTTTTATGCTGTTACACCTGCGAAGTAAACTGATTTAATTCTGTTAAGCCCTTCATAAGTTATCATCCGGAAACATTGTCTTTGGAAAAGTTAAAGTTCAATAGGGGCCATAACTCGCTCAACATTTGCTTTTTTTTAACCAAAGGCCAACTTGTCCTGTTTTGTATGATGTTACACATAAGTACCTAAGATTTAAATATGTGAATCCTTTCAAGATTCCGGAAACAGTTTTTAGGAAAACTAAGTAGAAAAGTCATAACTCAGCCAACATGAAATGGTTTGTAACCAAAAACGAGCTTTGACCTGTATTTTATGATGTTACACATGTGTACCGAACATTATATGAATATGTCAAGCCTTTCATGAGTTCTTGTCCGGAAACGTGTTTTCAGGGAATCCAAGTCGAAAAGGGGCCATAACTCTGTCAAAATGTAATGTGTTTTCAGGACAAATAAGGTTTCAGTTAAAGACCAAAAACATGAAAATGGTGAAGGCATACCTCTTGTGAAAAAACGCCGAATCCGTAACCCTTCAATCTTGGGAAATTGTTCTTTGTTACAAATTCACAGTGGCGTTGCAGCCACTTCTCTTTGCTATAAAGGATGAAGCATATACAAGATGAACTAGAAATTAAAATTATTCTTCCAAAATTACATTTCGTGTTATAGCAACTTAATTGTACAAAACAACAATATTCAAGTAAAATAAGCATTCTTTTGTTTCAAATCTGAATGTATTTAGCGTAATACAGCGTCATACATGAATGTTAACTTTTTGTGAGTGTTCACCTTTATATATCCTGATTAATTCTTTACAATGAATTAAACTTGTATGTTTTATGTCACCATGATTTTGAATAACTGATTTTACCTTTTTTGGCCAGGGAACGTCACTATTTCGATACAGCGCTTGAATACTGCTTTCATCTAAAAACAAATACAACGAAAACAGTCTTACAAGACAATCTGTTTCTGTCAGGTAAACAAGTTTTCTGTTGAACAGAGATATAATTCGAAGAGTATTTTTTAAATAGCTGTATGCATCAAGTAATGGCCACTACATCTTGGATAGCGTAACTTATGCACATAGAACATAATAAGTATGGATTATTGGTTTAACCTGATATTGTTATAATATCTTAAGTGGCAATTTTAAGCAATTTGGCAATAAAGAGCATAACAGTAATGTTACTTTTTTATTTGGCAGAAATGTAAATAGCACACACATTAACAAATTGTCAATTTACATTGAGATTAGATAGTAATTTTTTGTTTGTAATCTAATGTTACATCCGTTTAGGTCAAGACATTTTTACATTGTTACATACTTTAAAGGGCATATCGATGGTAGATCAACAATAACATTTACAAAATTAAGGTTCATTTATCTTAATAAAATTAAACAGTGTTAAGGATGATAGTTTTGATTTTACATATAAATGTTTGACCAACATGTATTATATTATTATATAAAAACTGTCTTTGACCCCAGAACTACAAAGGGAATGCCATTATATTCTTGTCGTCCCACCCTCACTTGAGGTCGGTTTTCGAGGTACACATGTTTTGCTGTTTGTATGCCTACAAAATATTAACATTAAAATCACATTTCACTCGAAAAAAAAAACAATAGTTTTTTTTATATGCCAGTCAGGACCTCTCTTGTTATTTAATATTCATCTTTTTTTTTCTTGATAAATTATTTTACTAATTTTGAAGGAGACGTTTAACAGTATATAAAAAAAAAATGCAGTAGATCTAGTAAAGCTGTAGAGGATATTTGTTGACTTCGGTGTAAGATCGTATTTTATTTCACGAGTGTTCATGGAAAATGATATCTTCACGAGTGGTGAAGCCACTAGTGAAAATATATTTTTTCTATGATCAAGAGTTAAATAAAATACGATCTTACACCGAAATCAACAAATTTTAATTTTATTCTTTGCTTTTGGACAATAAATAAATAAAATTGCGCGAGATAAGCTTAAACGTCACAAGTTCGTGTATTTTGACGTCATAATAATTACATCATAAATTACTCCAAAACTGTCACTCGTTAGTATGGTGGGAAAACAAGTGCAATATTTTCTAAGTCGTGTCGCTAAATTATGATTCTGTCGAATTTTATAATTTGTTGTATGTACTGTACATGTATATTTATTTGCCAAGGGTCGTAAACCACTACTTGTAGATTGATGTTATTTATGGAAAAATAGTCCGTTTTATGTTATGAAAATATAAAATCTTATATTTTCACTGCCCCAACAATGAAAATATAAAATTTTATTTCACCGACAACATTCGATATTTCACTGAAAAGCATATACTATCATATACAGATTATACAAAATTAAGCTTTGTTAAATTTATTAAGTGCCTTTTTCTATAAACAGTTGCCAAATCATTATTATTTTATAATATAAAAGGTGGTCATTGATGACAGTTTCAAGGCTCGGGAAAATTAGTAGCAGCCTTAGTAATAAAGTTGATATGAATCCGCCCTTTGGACAGCACTGGTCACTACTTCGCTTGATCGACTTCGTTTCCAGGCATACGACTCGAAGTACTACAGTCAATGACGGCTGGACGGTTTGTCCGGATTGCAACTTCCATTAGTCGTAAAAATATGTTTGTTTCAGGTTACACGATCTACCCTTAAAAATGCACAGACCCTAGAACATATCATTTATTTCGTCTTTTATTTTCATTTTTTAATTATAACATGTTTTCGGTTAAATAAGTGTTTTCTTTCAATAGCATGTAGTTGTCTTCACTGTAAAACACTTATTGAGGACGAAACACTTGAGATGCAGATATTCACATAGAAATCGTCCTTTACTGTGGCCATAGGTGACTCTAGATGCGTATATTCACATTGAAATCGCCATTTGCTCTGGTCATGGGCCACTTTATTTACGTATATTCTGATAGAAATAGCCATTGTCTGTGGCCATAGGTCACTGGATGTGCGTATATTATTATAGAAATGGCCATTTACTGTGGTCATATGTCACTGGATGTGCTTATATTCACATATAAATTGCCATTTACTGTGCCCTGAGGCCACTGGATGTGCGTATATTGTCATAGACATGGCCATTCACTGTGCCCAAAGGCCACTGGATGTGCATATAATGTTCTAGAAATTGCCATTTACTGTGGCCATAGGTCAATGGATGTGCGTATATTCACATAGAAATGGCCATTTACTGTGGCCATAGGCCACTGGATGTGCGTGTATTGTCATAGGAATGGCCATTTACTGTGGCCATAGGTCACTGTATGTGCGTACATTATCATAAAAAATGCCCATTTACTGTGGCCATAAGTCACTGTATATGCGTATATTTACATAGAAATCGTCCTTTACTGTGGCCATAGCGTCACCTTAGAGCAAGAACTGATTAAGTGCAAATTTTCACATTTTCACTTTTTGCATAAAATGGTCCACAATGATGTGACACACGTCTAGAAAAAGTATTAGAAATAAAGTCTGCCGTAAAAGAGAGTTTTGGTATTAAAAATTAAAACTAAATATCTGCAATGATATACATGTTTGGTAGAAAAAGTGAATAATGGCACTTATTGACTTTTTACCCCAACATATTTTGTACATTCTAAAAATATCTTGGTGCAAAAAGTAAATATTGGCAGATATTTACTTACTGCTCCAAAACATTTTCAGCTTTTTTTTTTTTTTAGATATTTGAGTGTAAGATGTCAAAATTAAACTCATTATGACAAATTATATGACATCATCATGATGTAAAACTATATATTTGTAACTGGAATATGCAGAAAATTCTTGGAACTCAAGATCAACTTGAACATCTTGGTTATCCATATTTTGGGCAAGTAATTGTATCACAATATAATAATCTTAAAAACCCAGTAATATTTTGTCAATAAATAAGGCTATACAGTTTTTTTATAAATAAATAAATAAATAAAAATAGATAAATAAATAAATATAATGATAATAAGAAAGAATTTTGTAAAAAAAAAGAGAAGGTATTTCATGAATGTATTTTATAACTGTGGAAAAAGTATTTAATATGAAAAGTTCCTTATGAATTCCATACTTAGTCTTATCAGTAACAACAACTGTTATGTTTCTTTTTCTTATTCTCATTTTTTTTTTATCTATATGTAAATATTTTTGGATGTTAACAATGGCTTACATTGTTTGTTTGAATGCTTAAACAATCCAAATAAGCAGGCAACGCTTGGGAAATGCTGACATTCATGCTCTTGCAAATCCCTTAGTAGGTAAAAATGATGCACGTCAGTTCACAAGTTCACACCAAGGAAATTCAAAATTCCAGTCAAATGACAGAAGCTGCATGGCAAATTCAGTTGCTGCAATTAATGAGTCAATGATAACCCATATTCACATATGGTCAGGAGATACATTGGACCAGATTCTTGAAAGGGGGGATGAACTTTATAAGCACAGAATCATACCGCTCATAATTATTTTATGTTAGAAGATTCCAAACAGGAGTGCGATTGTTTTTATCATTCTCTTTGTTTTGGGGATGTTTTGATGGGAAGGACTAGTAGCTGCACAAGAAGCTCTCAGCATGAATAATCTGTTTGTGCAGCTTGCTTTGATTTGCAGAAATTTATGACGCTTCCCAAATCGTTTGTGGCCTGTAGTAAAGTAGGAAATTAAATAATTACAACTTGTCAATATATTGTCTAGGTACAAATGAGGCATATTGTAATGTATGGAATGAGACTGTTGCAAGCCGGGGATCATGTGAGATAGCCTCATGTGTATTTAATTTTCTAAAGACTATGGCAGGGAAAAATAAAAGGTATGTTACTACATTTTCAGATAATTGTTCTGGCCAAAATCGCATTAGATTTTTTTGACAATGCTCTGGTACAGTATTAAAGCGCTGAATTTTTATTACTTGTGCCATCAGTACCTTGAACGTGGACACACACAGAATGAAAATGAATTAGTTCATTTTACTTTTGATGTTGTTGTTTTTTTTCGCCATTTTAACAGTATTTCAGTCATACCACGGCGTTCAGTTAACCTACTCACACTTTTCCTGGGCAAGCTTAGCTGATCTAAGCGGTTTACCAGTACTAAGTGCACATACCTATGCCCGTAACTGACAACTGCGCTACTTAAATCAGAGGTAGGGGGAGAATGGCCTCAGAAATAATTTCATGACCACTCCCCACACAAGTTATGTGGCCAGGCAGGGGTTCGAACTCACGATCCCCGGATTAACAGTCTCGAGCTCTACTAACTGAGCTAGCCGGGCCCAGCGTTCTACTGTAGAAAGGGCTTCTAAAAAAAATTCCATTTTACAGCACTTCCCAATGGGTAATGTGTATACATATGGCTAGACGCTCCAAACCATACTTTGCAACTGAGATAGATGATGCTCAGTTTTATGACTTCAAAGATCTCAGTTAAGCCTCAGTCACACATTCCCGATTTTTCCTGCCGTTCTTGAGCCGACAGCGTCCCGAATCAAATATGTCAAAAGTCGGGACAATATTCCGATATTCGGGGCTCGAAATTCAATTTTCCTATCAAAAGAACAAATATGTCCCGATAGCGTCTCGACAGAGTCCCGATTCTCCCGAATGCGATCCGACAGTGTCCCGACAGCATCTCGATAGTTTTTATTATTAGCGCTGTCGGAAGGCTGTCACGAGCCATAATCGGGAAGCATTCGTGGTGGACCGAAAAAAGTTCTGTCCATTAATGACAAGCACAAATAAACACGCACAAAACACACGCTATACACCAGACTTGATATATGTATATATAATTGTTTATGTAATATCATTCTCGTTCCACCGGATATTGTCCCGACACCATCCCGACACCGTACCGAATTTGATCCAAGTCTCCCGAATGTTAAGGGACAACTTTAACTGGCGGGAGTGCTTGGCCGATCACGCAGAGCGTGTCCCGATGATTCCCGATTCTCAGAACAACGTTCCGAAAGCGTCCAGACAGCTCCCGATAGCGTTCCAATTTTTATACTTGTTTGTAGTGTAGCGCTGTTGGGACACTGTCGGGAGCCATAATCGGGAATATGTGACTGAGGCATTACAAAGTATGCAACCTAGATACTGACAGTCAATGGTTAAAAATAAAATGGTTAGAAATTAAGACAGTTTCATTTAGCAGTGCGTCTCCAGACACAGCAGCTATTCAATATGACTAAGATGGTCCGTTTATATACTTGAATGTTCAGCCTAGCCTGAGAAACAATGACAAAACATTGCCAACGCTCAAAACTCTCTTTAGAAATGGAAACCAGCCCAAAATGTCCATATCTAAATATGAGAATCTCAAAAAGTTGTGTGACATTATTCCTAAAGCATATAACACGTTCTACAAGAATTTGCCAGTCGATATGTACATGCAAAATCCCCAGAAATGATGGGTTATGATTAATACTTACATATCAACATGTAATATAAGTTACGGTTCATTCATTGTTAATGTAGTTTGAAGAACATGTCTGTCTTTAATACTTTAAAAACGTGTAAAACATGTTTTTACAATATAAATTATTGTTGAAATTGCAATAGTTTTAAAGAGTTTGTCTAATGTGAAATGAAATTGCCAAAAATAGTCTAATGTGAAATGAAATTGCCAAAATAATTAAAAGGCAACAGTTTAGATTTTCA
Source organism: Congeria kusceri (assembly GCA_027627225.1). NCBI lineage: Eukaryota > Metazoa > Mollusca > Bivalvia > Myida > Dreissenidae > Congeria > Congeria kusceri. Next base: position 100,120,649 of record CM051024.1, read on the forward strand.
AAAGGCTTTGCTGTGATGAAATTATAAAAAAATCAAAATGAGGCTTAAATTGTCTTAACTAATGAAAACTTTTCTGTTGTTTTCTTTCTGATCATACATACTATAAGAGTTAATATGGTATGTGAACATCCATATAAGCCCCCCCCCCCAAAAAAATGGTTGGTTTCCGCTTACATCTCCAAAAAAATCTAGGTGGATGACGGTAATCTTCGCCGCATATTCACCACACAGTTTAAGTATATTGGACTGCATGTAAAATGTTTGAATGCCTCCCAACAAAAAACTGTACCTAAACTATAAATAAGGTCATAGAGAAAGATATTTCTGTCAAGAAACTTATACTATCAGCGAACTGCTCTTTTTTCCCCCCAAAATCAGAAAAAGTTAATGATTTATAGGCAAAAAACATTTAGGGTCGGCGGAAAAAATTAGGGGGGATCGGGTTAGCGGAAACAAACAACTTTTTAACGCCTAAATAACACTGTAGATCAACATTAGTTTTATGATACCTTAATATTGTTGAATAGACTAAACTTTGGAAACATATAATATTATTATATACTACATAATTATTGCATTATATTGTATTTTAGCAAATATTGTATAAAATTATTTATTATTATAATAATTTGTGTTATGTTTGTTCCAAATTTGTTAAATCAAACTAGTATTTTACGACTTGCCATTCACTTATTGTTCACTTGCAGTGAATTTATTATTGAAATACAATCAATTTATGTTAGTAGTTTACTCTAAATGTATATAATATATATAACATAGAACTAAGTTAATTAATGTTACTTTTGGAGAACTTAGTAAACAAAATAAAACGTATGTCATTTTTATGGAAGATTACCAGTCTTATCACAATATATTTAGAGGAATTTCTATTAATGTGACAGCTATATATGTATATTGGTAACAGTGTTCTTTAAAAAGAGTAACCTAAATCATATTGAACCATTTTTTATGATCTGTTATTTCACAATAAGAATTTAACAAATTAAATGCATATAATAATTGTTTATTTATAAGAAATAATGAATATAACTGGTTCTTGCACCAAAAATACTTATTGCAAAAACATGATAAGTGCACTTCTGCAGTTTTTACACCAAAAAATTTCAGCCTCAAAAACTGGTAAGTGCTATTTATCAAAATGTCTCTTTCCTTTGTTGCATTTAATAAAATTTAATATTTAAGAATGCATACATTTATGGTTTGATTTAATAAAATACAATGTATATGGAAAACAGTAAATTTTTGAAAACAATATTCAGTTTTTGGCATCTCCTGTAAAATTAGGAAATTGCAGATAATCAGTTCTTGCTCTAAGGTGACGAATTAGGTGACATGAGATGCGTATATTCACATAGAAATCGTCCTTTACTGTGGCCATAGGTCAATTTATATGCGTATATTGTGGCCATAGGTGACTTGCGATGCGTATATTCACATAGAAATCGTCCTTTACTGTGGCCATAGGTGACTCTAGATGCGTATATTCACATTGAAATCGTCATTCGCTCTTGGCATAGGCCACTTTACTTACGTATATTCTGATAGAAATCGCCATTGTCTGTGGCCATAGGTCACTTGATGTGCGTATATTCACATAGAAATGGCTATTAAATGTGGCTATATGCCACTGGATGTGCGTATATTGTCATAGAAATGGCAATTTACTGTGGCCATAGACCACTGGATGTGCGTATATTATTATAGAAATGGCCTTTTACTGTGGCCATAGGTCAATGGATGTGCGTATATTCACATAGAAATGGCCATTTACTGTGGCTATAGGTCACTGTATGTGCGTACATTATCATAAAAATGCCCATTTACTGGGGCCATAAGTCACTTTATATGCGTATATTTACGTAGAAATCGTCCTTTACTGTGGCCATAGATGACTTGAGATGCGTATATTTACATAGAAATCGTCCTTTACTGTGGCAATCGGTCACTTTATATGCGTATATTCACATAGAAATCGTTCTTTACTGTGATCATAGGTGACTTCAGATGCGTATATTGAATAAAAATGCCCATTAACTGTGGCCATAAGTCACTTTATATGCATATATTCACATAGAAATAATCATTGACTGTGGCCATAGGTGACTTGAGATGCGTAAATTCACGTAGAAATCGTCCTTTACTGTGGCCATAGGTGACTTGAGATGCGTATATTCACATAGAAATCGTCCTTTTCTGTGGCCATAAGTCACTTTATATGCGTCACTTTATATGCGTATATTCACATAATAATCGTCCTTTACTGTGGCCATAGGTTACTTGAGATGCGTATATTTTCATAGAAATCGCCATTTGCTCTGGTCATGGGCCACTTTATTTACGTCTATTCTGATAGAAATCGCCATTGTATGTGGCCATAGGTCACTGGATGTGCGTATATTATTATAGAAATGGCCATTTACTGTGGCCGGAGGTCACTGGATGTGCGTATATTTATATAGAAATGGCCATTTACTGTGACCATAGGCCACTGGATGTGCGTATATTATCATGGAAATGGCCATTTACTGTGGCCAGAGGCCAGCGGATGTGCGTATATTCACATAGAAATGGCCATTTACTGTGGCCATAAGCCACTGGATGTGCGTATATTGTCATAGAAATGGCCATTTACTGTGGCCATAGGTCACTTTATATGCTTATATTTACATAGAAATCGTCCTTTACTGCGGTCATAGGTGACTTGAGATACGTATATTCACATAGAAATCGTCCTTTACTGTGGCCATAGGCGACTTGAGATGCGTTTAATCACATAGAAATCGCCATTTGCTCTGGTAATTGGCCACTTTATTTACGTATGTTCTGATAGAAATCGCCATTTGCTGTGGCCATAACCCAGCTAGCACAAAAACGTACTAATAACGTTCTCTTAACGTTAGCACAAACGTTGCAGGAACGTTGCAGTTCAACGTTATACTAACGTTAAAATGTATGGTTTGTTTGACGTTCCCAACACGTTGCGGAATAACGTTGCGACAAAACCTTTAAATAACCTCATTATAACTTTACTTTAACTCAGGTTGAAGATACGACATATGTGCACGTACCTTAGTTTTACATTTTATTGCATAAAAGTTGAACATTACAAATATACGAATATACATAGTTTGAAAAATACATATTAACAATATAATAATCATATCATTAATAAAATTTCATTAAAACAGCACATTGTCACAAAACGATATGCATGTGTCAGATGTTATCACTGCGTTCATCAAAGAGTCGTTAAACACAATATATGCATATGCTCACAAAGAGTGCAGATATCATCCAGGTTGTGTTGTTTGTATTCTTGATTCATCGGTTGGTGGCCAGGACATCTGCGATTTCACCATGGACCGGACCTGCAAGTTAAAATATGTAAATAAAATAAAAAAATGTTTGATTTACGTAAAGAGTCATATTTAAAAAGTTATGATTTCTGCTTAATTTCTTTAAATAACAATATTATAAGGGGCCTGTATGACAGCTCTATGTTTATACATGTACATTTAATTACCATGGTGGGAACATGCACAAAGTTATGCTATATCAAGTGAATAAACATGAATGTTAAAACAGTATGTATGAATGTTAGGTAATTAATTTTAAAAATAATAACAAAACCACACATAGTTTATACATACATTTATTACCTCTTACGATGTCAATCAGTGGTCAAATCCTTTGCATCGGCGATAAATAACTACTTTCTCTTGTGATAAAACACTTTCTAAGTGTAGAAATCAAACAACAGAACTAGTCAGTTGGAGAACAAAGAAAATCAAATGTGGCGCGCATCCGGTCAATCGCCGCTCGATAGCGAGAAATAAGGGAATGGTGTTAATTAACATCAGTCTGTAACTCAATTTGGGATATTTACATAATTATGTCTTAGAATACAGTACCAAATTTGCTGGAATATGTCACGGGTTGTTTTAATAACTTTATAAAAAAATTGTTATAAACTAATATCACATAGATTCTAAAATCACGTTTTATTCAGGAGTTTAAATAATCATATACGATAATAACATGCTAAAATTTAACTATACGCCATAGACTATAAGCCATATGTGCATAACATAAAATTACATAACTTCACATGCTTAAAACTTCTCAGTTATTGTGTATATTTTATGTAAATCTTAATAAAAAAGTTACTATATAACGTTTTAGAAACGTTATACACTAACGTTGAAATAACGTTGAAAAATGGTGCTTCACAACGTTGCAATACTTTCTCAGAACGTTGACAGAACGTTAGATTTTTTAATTCAAAAAAATATAACAAAATTGAAACCCCATTACATTTCTGAAAACAATATCTCTTAAATGATTACTGATATTCTTGAAATACGTTGTTTATACTGATTGATTATTTTTCGTGCAACGTTACCAGAACGTTGTGATTACGTTCTGCAGAAACATAACCTAGTTAAAACCAAAATGTAACGTCATAGGTAACTTTATGTGCTAGCTGGGAAGTCATGTCATATGCGTACATTCTAATACAGCTCGCCATTTGCTGTGGCCATAGGCCACTTTATTCTCATAGAAATCGCCCTTTACTGTGGCCGTAGATGACTTGATATGCGTATATTCTCATATAAATCCCGATTACCTGTGGGCATATGTCACTTGAAATGCGTCTATTGTTATAGAAATCGCCATTGTCTGTGGCCATTGGTCACTGGATGTGCACATTTTTACATAAAAATCGCTTTTTACTGTGGCCATAGGTGACTGGCTGTTAATAAATATATAATGTTAATGCGCCAATTACTTATTGTTATAATTTAATTAATTCTTACATGTAATACAAAAAATATATTTCTTATTCCATTGTGTAATTTAATCGTCTGATGCCGAAATTCAGACGCTAACTATGGCCAATTGAGACGCTTTTTATGGCCACAGTAATGGGCTCGACTATTGCCGTCTCGTCTATGGAAATGAGTGTTTCCCGTGAGTCGCCGAAGTGCGTAAAGAAGAAAATAATGCTTTCTGATGGATTTAATTTGTTTTAATGCCAATAATGGCATTCAGTGTTATGTCCATAGTTGTGGATCAGTTATTGTGTACATGAAAATTCTGGATGTTGAATATTGCGCCGAAGAACTGAGATTTGAAGGAGCTGGACAACGACTGTTGAAAGCTGAATTGTGGGTGGGGAAGTGGCGCTTCAGATGGAAAATCGACATCTGTCTGGTGTTGGTCTGACTGGCTAGTCGACAGGGTAGATGCAGATGTAAAGGTGCTTGATGCGGTGTGCTTTTTGATTTCCAGAGACTCAGTTCTGTGACCGTGTGAGGCAAGTATGTTAGAACACTCGTTTTGTTGATCTTCGCTGACATTTGAGTATCCTCGATTACCGTAAATTCGCGACCCTAACATTTAATGTCAATAATCAAATTATTTCAACAATTTTAACATAATATTTAAAACAAATATTTGAAAATAAATATGTATACCGCTGTTTTTTGTTTACTTTTTATCCAAAACAACGTTTAAATCTTATAGCAGGTCAACATTGTTTACGTAAGTGTCAAGCAATCGCCATCTTATCTAACTATCATTGATTCGCGGATATGACGTCATCCCATCATTCCTAGAAAATAATCTTCAATTAGGCCGCATGTACAACAAGTTTTGGATTATCGTATTCAACAGTGAATTTTATTTAAAAAAAAAGAAATCTGAAATGTAATTCTTCCTTATCACAAAATCACATTTAAGTAATACTATACCAGTGGGGAAAAACGTTTTTAGGCAAATGGATTATTTCTTTTAAGGTGGCTTATAGATTCTAAAGTCCAGGATGATTAAGTTTAAGCAAGAAAACATAATCAATTACTGTTTTCATTTTGTTTGCAGTATATTATTGTATTGTGTGTTTTTAATTTGTAGGTGAATAGAGCCTGTACAATTTCCTAAATGCCTCTTGTGTAACCATAATACTATGAAAAAGGCTAAAATTCACTTAAAATTAAGGTACTGAAAAACACACAAAAAACTTTGCTCGGCCTTAGTTACGACACACTGCCGAATCATGTCCCATATATGGAAGTTCTACTACAAAATCGGACGAAAACAACTATTTCCGGTTTGTATTTTTATTCAAAAACACAAAATGTAACTTCCTGGTGTTTTGGGAATAAGAAAACATGGTGTTTTTATATCAGGTATCATGTCCAATGCTTTTGTCGAATAAACCGCTGACAGCATTCTTTTGGATGTACCTTTTTCTCCTGAGCATCTTGTTTGATCATTGCGTTGTTTGGAGCTAGGTAAAATGGGTCATTGTTTTTTAGCATAAATTTTGTACATAGCAACTGGGTTTCTGGGGTCATCTTCACTTGTGGCAAACATTTTTGGGGTAACTTTCCTCACATCCCTCAAGTTTTCGCCAGTTCTTGTTTTTGTCTGGCGTTCATTCAGCTCCAAAAGCTCTGTGCCATCGGGCGCAATTTTCAGTTGGATGTCTCCCCATCTGTTAAAATTTATTTATTAAATAATTTAATAACTTGATACACTTTAAAATTGTATTTAATTTAAAAAAAAAAAAATTCCTCGAAGGAATTATCTACTTCTTTAATTTTTTGGCCGAACAAAATAAATATGAAAATTTAATTTTAAGTAAATGTTTAACCTCTAGCTAAGCAGTATGTACTCATTCATGCCATTAAAATGTACAAATTGTGTTTTTATTATGTATTTTCAGATTGCAGAATGTGACTTTATACCTTAGAGTGTACTGTTCATTGGTGCCCCGCAAACCAAAGTGCAAGCTGTTGTTCAGCCACAAGGTGTTGACTAGAGCCGTAGGATTGTGAGCTCCAAGGACACCATTCTGCCACATGACATCTATCTCATTGTCAGTGAGTACTTCCGCCTCACACGGACGGTTTCCTTTTCCCTAAATAGTACACGTTTGTCAAAATACAATAAATAGAATATGATTGTAAATACTGGTTTAATATTAATTTTTGTTGTTTTTTTATCCATCAATAAATCATAAAGATGATCAGGTTGGCACTTAGAAATTCAAATTAGTAGCCAAAAATTGTTTGATTTTGCAAAGATCACTATTATTGAGAAAACAGTTTCCTCGGAAAGTGTGACATTTAGAAATGTTAGTAGACAATGGCTATTTTGGCTATTAGTAGCGGTTACATAGATGCTATTTGGTAAATTACAAATGTAATATACTTATTTATGCAATGCCATTATTTTAATTAATGATAATTATATATTTCAACTGTTTATTAATATTTATACTGCTGTTTTACCTGTTTTTTTTTAGTTTTTCTTTTTAGCATTGTAGGTATCTCTTGTCAAAGAAAATTGTGGCCCTTTCTCATTCGTGATGCTAAAAGGATATTTATGCCGTTTCAGTTTCCGGTCAATGCTACTTATGATGGCACGGATACTAGACTGCTCATATTCACTGCCGTCGTGCCGTTGGAGGGACAGGATGAGCATGGCGAGGTGCTCATCCAAGAGATCAACCTCCAAGTGATGCATTTCCCTGGTCTCTCCCTTGGAAACTAGAAACCTCTTGAATTTTTTAGTGTCATTTAATGTTTTTCTGGCAGTGTTTTTGTTTTCTTCATTTTTGATGTACTGTTGAACGTCAGAAAGTTGAATGATCTTGAATTCATTTGGAATTGGCTCAGCCAGAGATTGGGGATCATTTTGTACTGTTGTAAGTGTCGACGTAGCCCAGTCGGCATATTTTTATATCGTGTCTGGGTACTAAGCGCAATGCTGACGACAAGTGATAACTAAAACTTTATATCCAAGATATATTTATTAACAACACAAATAACGACCGTTCCGTAAAACGTATCAAAACAAAATGCTACCTGTACCGCATTCAGAGATTGGTCGTGCGTGACAGGTTAGTTGTTAGTATGCAAAAGGATTAGAATGAACGCATGAATGAATGACTGTATGGATGTGAGTGATAACTTGTCAGTATCGGCAGAGTAAGACTGAGTGTTTGTAATAATATTTAAATATTTGAATAGTACATGTGAATATAAAAGTCTCCAGCTTTCACGAAGCACATATAAATGATGTAAGCACTATATTTTAAAACAACCGATTGATCTCCTATGACATAAGATTAGTGCTAGTTTGGTCAGCAAAACTTTGTTGTTGGGCTGTTGAATCATTCAATTATTCATCAAATAGTTGTGCATTAATGCCATATTTCTGCTGAAATTCTTCAAAACTCATTTCAACAACATCTTGAATATTGTCATTTGAATACAATCCATCCCAAATAACATCAAAATTCACTGTATCATTATCAGACATTGTGGTCAAATGCAGATTTAAATAATAATTTGGCTCTAGTTTTATATATTTTTTATGTGTTTTGTTCTTTTTTCCCCCATAAATTTGATATCTTGACTGTTGCAGACAACCTTTTTTGCTGCTGACCTTTTGTATAACAGTTGAAATGTTTCAGACAAACAAAAATAAGAAAACACATTTTTTATGTTTTATTATTTATTTAGGCACGATTTGTTACAAATAAAAGCAGAACAATATCTTTTCTGTTGTATGTAGTTAATTTTTAACCACTTACTGTCAAGCAAATGCTATGCAAAAGGTAAACAATGGCGAGTTACTGAACCGTGGCAAATGACAGCTTTATCACCACAGTGTTGAAATAAAGCAAAGTTTATTCCATGGGGTGTTATTTCGTCAATGTATGCGTGATGATGGGATAAAAGGTGTTCCGTTATGGTCACTCGTTGTTTCACACTTTCAACCTATTGATTACAAGCGCGAAAACACAATACAAAGTAGCGAAATCGCGATGCGAAGTAGCGAAATCACGATATGAAATTAATATCGCGATCTCGCATCGTAATCTCGCGCCCTCGCATTGTGTTTTCGCGTTTCGCCCTTGTCTATCCACAGGTACTTGACAAAATTTTTTTTTCCTTATATCTATAATAAAAGAAAAGGTATCCAACGATGATGTAACAGGTGTATTAAACGAGCATGTTAAACTGCTTAAAGAACGACCAAATCACTAATATATCGTTGTGGTCGCCGACAAGAAACATCCATCTACGGGTTAACACTTTTTATTTGATGAAAATCCGTCAAATATATCCAAAATAGCTAAAAGTTTCACCAAAACGACCCCGAAATCGAAGTGTGTAAATCTCGACGTCCAATGACTTTCATAACAGAATGTGACTCTTGGTCGATTTTTCACAGTTTAACACTAGCTAATGCTATAAACTCCACGTACGTTTGTCAGTGACAAATTCTTCCTTCGAAATATGACGGTCTTTAGTCACAGCTGAACGTTAAACTTAGGAAATGTAGAAAAAATACGCTAAATATTATTTTTTGTAACACGAAGTCTCCATATTATTGTAGGAACGCGGTGAATCTATATCTTGTTTCTGATTGGCTGTTTTGATTTTCAACCAATGAGATGACTTCGATCCGTAACACCGCTTCCGTCTTAAAATGGTGGTCGTCATGTTGTAAAGTAGCTAAACAGCGTTTTTTCTTCTGATTTTCCGACGATTAACGTTCAGCTGTGACTAAAGACCGTAGTATTTCGAAGGAAGGCTTTGTCAATGACAAACGTATGTGGAGTTTATAGCATAAGTTTGTGTTAAATTGTGAAAAATCGACCAAGAGTCACGTTCTGTTATGAAAGTCATTGGACGTCGAGATTTACACACTTCGATTTCGGGGTCGTTTTGGTGAAACTTTTAGCTATTTTGGATATATTTGACGGATTTTCATCAAATAAAAAGTGTTAACCCGTAGATGGATGTTTCTTGTCGGCGACCACAACTATATATTAGTGATTTGGTCGTTCTTTAAGCAGTTTAACATGCTCGTTTAATGCACCTGTTATATCATCGTTGGATATCTTTTCTTTTATTATAGATATAAGGGTAAAAAATTGTGTCAAGTACCTGTGTGTCTATCGAAAGGTCGAGAATGCGAAAACACCATGCGAGTTTGCGAAACTAATATCGCGATCTCGCATCCGCCGAAATGACTTGTCTGCACAAATGCAACCGGATGGCGAGAGTACGATGACTATCGTTGTTTTGCAATTTCGACCTATCTCAACTAAAACACGATGCGAGATCGCGTTATTAATTTCGCAACCTCGCATCGTGATTTTTCTCCTTCGTGTCGTGTTCTCGCGTTCTCGCGCTTTTAATCCAAAGGTCCAAAGTGCGAAACCACGATGCGAAATCGCGAGACTACGATGCGAAATTGCGAGAATACAATGCGAAATTCCGGCAATGCGATGCGATTTTAAGATACGATATCGCGATATAAATTTTGCGATCTCGCATTGTAATCTCGCAATTTCGCATCGTGATTTCGCTACTTCGTATCATGTTCTCGCGTTTTCGCGCTTGTAATCCAAAGATCGAATGTGCGAAACAACGAGTGGTCCTAACACCGTATAAAGAAGAATACCACTCATGGAGAAAAATGCATTTGGGAACTGGTTTACTAGAGTAAAGCCACGATTTCAACGACCAAGACAATATATATATTTTTATATTGAATTTAACATTTTTAAGTATGCTCCAACAGTAGGCTGGTATACTGACTAGCTGAGCATGCGCAAAAAAAACATTATTACAAAATAAATAAACGGCGCCTTCTCGCATGGATGAGTTGACGGAGGGTTGTAAAGGCATACTAAGGAGGTAGAGGATGATCGTTTTGAGTTCATCAGAGTGTTAGAGGAGGGAGCTAAACACTTTGAATACGAACTCGTGTACGGGTCAAGAACATTCGCAATAATAGGCAAGGCTATATATTATTATGCTTGTTGCGCATTTAGACCGTTTTCTATCTTTACGGCGACTACAGGACATTGTATAAAACAGTCACTGACTCCAGTTTTAAACTGGCAAGCTATGCATGCGCATTGAACATTATTGACACTTAAATAGACGGCGCGTCCTCGCTCCAATGAGTTAAAGAAGGACTGAAAGGCACACGGACGATCTTGGGGAGGGTCGTTTGGAGTTCATCACTGAAAAGGCACACGGACGATGTTGGGGAGGGTCGTTTGGAGTTCATCAGAGTGCTAGAGGAGGGAGCTAGTTATTTAAAAAAAAAAAAAAAACCAACTTGTGTACCGGTCGAGAGCATTCGCAATGATAGTCTAGACTATATATTAATATACTTTTTGCGCAACCAGACCGTTCCATTCCTTCACGACGACTAGATGACATTTAATAAAAGGCATACATCTTGAAAGGTATAAATAAATAATGTGCCTCCTCACTGCTCATTCGCTTGGAAAACGTCAACATGTTCACGTGCGGTCACTGCGCTAAGAAATTTAGCTGACGAGATACTAGTAACTTGGTACGCCACCAGAATACGTTGCACTCAAATGAAAGTGACGAGGAAGCTTCTTCAAGCCACAAAAGTGTGTCTGAAGACTACACATTTAACAAAGGGATGCAGGCAAGTATGCAAACCGATGCAATTGGTGAAGACGTCGCCAGGGAGAGAACGTTTCGGAACATGCGTTCTCTTTACAGAAAATTCGTTGCGCAGGAGTTGTTAAAGAAGGTGGGATGGATGAATGCCCTAAGGAAAGATACCACATACAGGGCTATTAAGAAAACGGCAGATGATATAAAGCTGTTAGATGAATACGATAGTGAGAAAGCTTGGAAGTACGCCGTAAGCAAAACGAAATATTTGCCGGATAACATTCTGAAACAATACAATCCACCGAAAGTGACGATTCGCGATATACAAGAAGGAGGCTGAAGGTTTGAAGGAAACTGCTTAAACAATTCAATCAGTGAGGTCTATAGTTTCGATGATTTATTGTCACGATGCTTTTGGTGTATAAAGTTACGCTTTGTGAATTCACAGTCGCGCGCAGTATCGATCGCTGACGGAGTTAAATTTTATTATTTTACTATCTAACGCTTTAAAGAGACTCATTGATTGCCATAGCGCAAAACACTAGTGCACGAAGATTTGGTTTTTAAATGCGTGCTGACTACATTTGAACGAACATAACAATGCGCTTCCGAGTTTGTGACCATTTCGCGTAATACTAGTACTTTTTTTCATTTCTACCACTTTGACTAAAAACGATGTATGCGCTGACTGTTACGGTGTCCATCGGTTTCTATTTGTATTGTATCACGTTTACAATTGCTAATGTTTAATTGGCCATACGCGAGATAGCTCTTTTGATTGACCACACACTTAGTGAATAGAAAGTCATGTACCAAAATATTTCAACGAGATTTACAACAGCGATAATTAGCTCGGTTCACTCTGTCGGTATTAATAGACCTTCCTATTCGAAATTGAAGAGTTATAAAATAAAAATAGTTGCAAAACGTTGGATCTTTCGCACAATTGACAAAAGAATAAAACACTCTACCACAATAAGTTGTTAACCTGTAATCATTACAATCTTTGAAGTCGAGTAGGCAACCCGTCTTATATTGTGTCATTATATCATTAAACCGTCAGTATCTGCCGTTCACTAATAACTTGACAATTTCAATCCATTCAAGTCAGCTTGCACTTACATCAACTAGGTCACGGACGCACTTGCTCAAGTTAGGCCTGCTCAAGAAAGGCGCTCAGCGTCCCATATATACTACAAACCTTTTAAAGTAACATTGAATGGCAAAAACAATCAAATGTTCTGTATTTTGTCAATACGCCTCTTGAAAAAGATAGTACGCTTAAACACTTACAGAAAATATCAAACTCAAAAAAATCGATTTGCAAATGCGAACAATTTAAATGACAAAGCACTTTATTTCTCTTAAAACTGAACAGTTCCTTTTCATTGAAGAAATGTTGAATGGCCGCATTCTATTTTATTCGATAATATGCATGTATGTTGTAAGTGTACTATTGTGTTTTTCATTTAAGTAAATATTAGAGTATACGGCATTTTTTTTTTAACCCGTTCTGAAAGGCCAAATACATCAATGTAATGTGCAAATTAAATAATTATATTTCTTTATACAAAATAAACTTATTGAACAATTTGGCTGATGCGATGTTTGGTTGGCGTTCATAATAACAATTATTACCTTTGATTGATTGTCTTTTGTTCGGCATGTGCGCTTGCTAGATATTTCGCACTTTGAAATCTTCTTTAAGCACCGGAAATGTATGTCAAAGGAAAACTAACATGGTTGTATTACAAGCACCCATATATGTAAAAGCAAACTTAAGTACATTGACAACACAGACATTTCATATACCGTCATACAAGTATCGTTTTACGCGGGTATTCGACAAGGCTAAGTGAAGGAATGCGAAGTAAACACAAAATAAAATATTTACATGCTAGCTGGAAAAAACCGCGTTCACGTAACAATAAACATAAAGTAAGCAAAGAATACCGCTCATTGAGAACAAATTCATTTGAGAACGGATTTACTGTAGTAAAACCACGACGTCAAACATCCAGACTATGTTTTTATTTAAATAATTACATTTAATTACATGTCTATGTATACTCCGATAGTAGGCTGATATACCAACACGCACTATTGCTGAATTTTGTATATAACACACAACTCATATGAATGGAATTGCAAATGCTCGATAGGTTGTGATCTGTAGTGACCAAATCGATCTTATCGACAAGTACTGACTTTTTGCAAGGTTAATACGTTCAGTAACTACATGATATACAACGTGGATATAAATTCAACAGCGATCCTTTAATTGTGGTTGTGTGTAGGAACCAATGTCCGGGCTGTCAAAATAACGTAGGAACCATTGTCCGGGTTGTCAAAATAACATAGGAACCAATGTCCGCCTGTGCCAAAATTAGCATAGGAACCATTGTCCGTAGGAACCAATGTCCGGGATTCGTGTGGTAAGTCTGCTATGTTAGAGAATTTGCTTGTTGATGCAGTTAAGTCCACTCTATGGGTCCACATGAAGATTTGGGAGCCTCATTGGTTTATCTTAGATGCTATAGGCAGCAAACACATACATTGCATTCCTTATAGTATTGTCAGTGTTGATTATTAACTTAAAAGTAATGCGGCTAAAACACATGAAAAACAACGTCCAATATATGGTCTGTGCATGTTGTGGACACTTATATTGACCGTGGATGGGTCATATTGAAGAATGATGCAATATATTGACACAATCAGAATCTGCTGATAATATATTGAGTGCTTGACAAATATATGACACACGGGATGTGTGCATTTAATAATATTGGATGATCGTAAATTTTTGCGGCAAGAAAACCTTCGAAAGGGGCTATGACTTAAACGCTAACTTTGTTGTGTTTTAAAGGTGTTATCATTTGCAAAAGTTTCTTTTAACTATCGCAGGTTCAATAAAAGAAAATTGTGACAATCACTTGAATTTTTAAACATAAAGTTTTAAGCAGAATCGAATGGGAATGTGTTTTCTTTTATCAAATGCATTTTTTCACCAATTATTTTTATTTTCGAGTTGAGACCATTAATACCAAGCACAATATCAATCAACTACAACAGTAGACATCTTTACAAAACAAAATAAAAAAACACAAATCATTAAAAAAAATGAGCAAAATTATTATGGAGCTTTTATTGAATTAAAACAGTTCATATAATCGTAAGGTACATGTGTAACGGACGTACTGGAAGTAAAGTATGAAACATTAGTACTTTAACTACGAAAGCAAACAAAGAATGATACATTCAAAACCCGGAATTAAAAACAATGACGCTTGAGTGTACCGAACATACTCATTATACTGGTTTTCTGATCTCTAGCTGTGATACGCTGGTTTGAATAAGAAGTGAGTAGAAGTTTTCGTGGTTTACTAGAACCGAATTATTAGCTAAAAACCCCTATTATATCGTGTTTATTTGTAATGGAGAGTACCTCTGTGTGTTAATTGTCTCGTCTTCATTGTCATTATGATACCTATAAAATTCAAACTATAGACAGTTAAAAATCAAATCATCATGTTTTCGAGAACTGCTTCAGATCAAAATTACATTTTTATCATATCCTTTTTATTGTTACTACAGTTTAAACGGTCATTTTCGAATGTTCAGTCTGTCCGTCCATCTGTCTGTCTGTCTCGCTGTCTGTCAATCGGGCGGTCAGTCTGTCTGTCCATCGGTCGGTCGGTCTGTCTGTCTGCCCCTCGGTCGGTCTGTCTCTCGGTCTGTCTCTCTGTCCCTCGGTCGGTCTGTCTGTCCCTCGGTCGGTCTGTCTGTCTGTCCCTCGGTCTGTCTGTCTCTCTGTCTGTCCCTCGGTCGGTCTGTCTGCTCGCTGTTTGTCCCTCGGTCTGTCCGTCTCTCTGTCTCTAGTCTGCCCCTTTGTGTGTCTGTCTCTCTTTAGCGGTGATACCATAACAACAATTTTGTAGAAAGCACTTAGAGAACGCAGATCGCCATAATGATATGTAACCCTACTTAAGTGTGTTAAAGATGGTGAATCATGTAAAAAAAAGTGTTTATCTTTTGATACAATGTCTTATAATTTCTACACTAATCGAAATGAGTTCGCCATTAAAGGATCCCCTAATTGGACACCATTGTTTATGAATGATGATACTTCAAATCTCTTTTTAACGACATAGATCACATAAGAATGATACCACTCAGCGATGGCTTTGCGACACAACAGTTTTCTTTACAAATAGTCTTATGTTGTTTTAATAAATATCTTTGCGTATTAGGTATCACACTACAAAATATTGTTGGAGCACGTCAACCTCCTCGATATTCAGATTCATATGATGATGGTCAATGCTTTATGCTATTTTTATCTCTACAGTACAGTATCGTACTTATTCGTGTTAGATAGTGTCACGGAGATAGTCACGTTTGCGTGCTAGTGCATTTCAATCAATTCACAATACGAAGTAAATTGACGTAGCCGTTTTCTCCATTCATCTGACTCATGGATATACGTATGTACAAGGTTTTATAGGATATTAACACAATATAGTTCCGTTACAACGTTTTTTATGAACTGAAACACTTAAATAAAATAAGGAAGTACGAAAACTATCCATCTACAGTTGCGAAAGAGTTTTGTTTTCTCATCGACATGTGCATGGGCACAGGAAAACGTGGTGAAAGAAACAATCGACTCAAGAACTTCTTGAGTTTAAAATTGTATCTACCAAATCCATCCGCTAGTAAGTTTCACTACAGTCCCTAAATAACAAATAGTTACCCAAACCGCGTACATCGTTTTACTTCATAATCCTTACATTTCTATGGATTCATCGTGTATGAAAGCAACTCTTCATACGACTATGCAACTGCCTAAGGCTCCGTCAGAGTGTAGGTCTACATTGGACGGCGGTTGCTGTCTGTCCGCTGATGTTTAGTGGACCAATGTACAGATGGTAAGTTAGACAGAGGACCAAAGGTTTTTGAAGGAGAAAAACAAATAAGGCACGTATACATAGAGAGGAAAGGTGTCGCAGTCTTAGTATGTTTAAACCTCCAGCAGATAAGAAATATAGATGAGGCGTGTACTGAGAAAGCCGGGCGTAATGCATGTGCGTAAAGTGTCGTCCCGGATTAGCCTGTGCAGTCCGCACAGGCTAATACAGGACGCCACTTGACGCTTTTATGGTATTTTCTGTTTCAAGGAAGTCACTTCTAAACATAAATCTACTGTAAACGGAAAAGGCCGTCCTGGTTTAGATTGTGCGGATTAGCACGAGCTAATCCGGGAATCCTGGACGACACTTTACGCACACGCATTACGACCGGTTTTCTCACGAAACGCCTCATTAATCATAATATCTTGATCGATTTAATATATAAATCAAAGAACTGTACCCGAGACTTTTGATTTAATATATAAATCAAAGAACTGTACCCGAGACTTTTATACATATCAACAACGCAAAGTTGGTTTCGTTAGCTATTATTAACCATGGTTGTTAATAACATCATATATTATACAAATTTTAATTGACATCATGAAATATTAAGTGATGTAGCACCTTTCATATGCGTTTATGAATTTAGATCCACAATGCGATACGCAGAGATTAGAAACAGGTTAAAGCTCAGGTGTAGCTTATGGGTCTTACTGCCGTAAATTAATATCAGAACAATGTATGAGTTCGTGAAAATGTAAAAAGCATTAAATATATCCCTATTCACAAATAAAGGAACACTCGAACTGGTTTTAACCAAATCTTCGACTTTGTACAATCTGTTCTTGTTTTTACTCGGTAGTTTTAATGTCTGTATAGTGTGTAAACATGTTGACAATAATTCAAGCTTTAAACCACGCATGTATGACAATTAACTAGGTCATTCGGCACACCAAGTAAGATATTAGCACCGAGTGCAAGATTAATGCATGTTTGTACTTTATTTATTTTTACACTGTGCAGAGTAAACGTGTTATATTAATCAAAACTAAACAACACTTGTACTTTCAATTTGGTAAACATGGATAAATTTGGCGTACGTTTTAATGTGCATTTACTAGAAGTTAATTCAAATAAAGGCACACATTAAGGCACAGAGTACTTGAACCACATTTGTCTGTAACGTATTCGTACGTTTAGATCACATATGCAGTACGTTAATATAGTTACAATTGATCCATTAAAAGCATCCGTTTTATTATTAATCGAACACAAAACTGTGTATAGTACTAGTTTACATGAAACGACATTTACATAAAATATATTAATATAAGGTTTTCTCCATAACATCGATTTTGTTTATTGTAGTATCATATTGGACGTGATAATTTATACATGTAATGTGTGTTAATAATTGTGCATAATTGAATAATGCATGTCATATTAAATCGATTTTATTATCAGAGGAAATGCATTTGCCGAGTCGGCTTATTTACTGAATTAAATATCTTGTAAATATCTAAAAGAACATTGAACATTCATAATCCGAAGCGAGAAAAACAATTTGAACTTTTTCTATGTAATACAAAAGTACACTGTTTCTAGTTTATATGTACTAGTTTGAGTGTACATTCACAAAATATGCCTTAAGTGGCACGGAAGCACTATTATTCGTGGGTATTTTATCGGATACAATATTTTGTTTACAAATGCGAAGTAACATCGCGTAATGTACTACCAGGTTCGACAGACATACGTGATGTTATGGACAGGTTGTAACATTGGAAACTTGTCCAGTCAATACGGTCATTTTTTTTACAACTAAAAAATCAACCAAATATATTAACAGACATGCCATGTACATTCAGATGGATATGCAAGAAATAACACGTTTGTGTCTCCATTCATTTTTTAGAAGTATGGAATATTCATACGAAGCAACTTCTTTAGACGCACTTCAGTACATACATACATAAGACGGTTAAAATTAACTGATCCGTGTATTTTGGAACGGATTCTCCTGCTACTGATTTTAAGAAGCATTTTGATATTTCATGCAATTTTTTTTTATCAAGGCGTGAACGTCTGTATAAATTGCATTATAATCTGCAACCAGCGTTTATATCTAATATTTTCGTTATACTACGTGTTTTGAGACATGATAATTACATGTATATATCTTAGTATTCGAATGCGCAAAATAGCTAATGCGGAAAGACGTTCAAGGTAAACCGGTAATTTGTAGGTGAATTGTCAACGACTGCGTAAAATAGCTAATGAGGAAAGACACTCAAGGTAAACCAGTATATTTATAGGTAAATTGTTCAGTGGTATCCCAGGAATGGCGTAATACAGCCTAAATCGATTGGTGCGTATCAGCATACCAGGAGTGTAGATTTGAATCTTTTAATACCCTACTTTATTTACTTTACTTTAGATGTGATATCTCATTTAACAGGCACTAACTAGATTGTAAAACCGCACAATCTTTTCATTCAAATTATGAAGGTTTGGTATGGAACCCAATGTGCTCGTTATTTCACTTGAAAATTACTACATTTATCTAAAATGAATATCAGTTAATTTGAAACGCACAATCAATAGTATCGGATTTGATTGGCGTAAATTAGAGAATTTGCACTCCCTATAGAAACATTAAACAACGACAAACATAACCATATTGAAATTATATTGCGCTAAATTTCATAATAAAATGTAAATGTGCACGAAATTCGCACATGTACAAGTGCGTTGCATCGTCTCAGTGTGATTGCGCATTATTTATGTATGGTTGACAACTTCAAGAGCATTCAAATTGTTTGATACGGGCTTTGCCCGATTAGTTTAAACTCCTCCCTAGCTATTGTTAAAGGATTACTTTCCATTCATCTAATATCACAAACATTACCACGTGCTCTCTTGAGTATCATTATGCACGTGCTCTTTTGTATAAAATAGTTTAACCGCTAAGCACTTGATATCCAAGTGCGATGATTGGACAATATTGCAGATTAATTTGAATTTGATTGACATCTGTGGAAGCGTCTATTGATGCCCAACTATAT
Organism: Congeria kusceri; assembly: GCA_027627225.1. Taxonomy (NCBI): domain Eukaryota; kingdom Metazoa; phylum Mollusca; class Bivalvia; order Myida; family Dreissenidae; genus Congeria; species Congeria kusceri. The sequence goes on from CM051024.1 coordinate 100,140,116, forward strand.
AAGGGCAACCAAAAACTTGTATTTTCATTAAACTAAATTTCACAACCAATTATTATTATTTATTAGTTTATATGATTATCATCAACAAAACTAATAGCAGCCACTATAACTTAGCTTAATTAACAGTTTTATTACATGTAAACATTTACACTTTAATGGCCACATAAATATAAAAAACCTATAGCAATTTGGAAAATATGAAACAATGACAAGTGGTACTATACACATTTTCGCTATGCAATATAATGACAAAAGTTTAAACATACAAAATGCATATGATAATCTTTAACAAAGAACAGTTAAAACTGATAAATATGATGATGTAAATAAAAGTAAAAAGGAAAAAATATTAACAATTTATACAATAATATTTTCATAACAAACATTGACAGGATATACATTACCATTTTTACAAACGCAAAACACAATCATCATGTATAATGCTATGGCGCAGCTGTTATCGTTCATTCTGCATCTTATAAGTATTACACGTGCACTTATTTCACGAACATGGCGGTCAAAGTTGATGAGATTATTTCTTGTTTTCACACACATGAAGATATTATTTAGTAACCTTGTACATTTCTCACTTTTCTCCGATTATTCTTGGGCCTATAGCTGGGTAAACCGTACATTCTGATCTTGCAACATGTATTACCCCACAACCTTAAAACTCCAACGAAAGATGGTATCCTTCTCTCTGACACCTCCCTCAGATTTTATCCCTCGATCCGGCTAATTCCGCGAACACATCGATCACAAAAAGCTGTAATGTACAACCATTTTTCAAGAATCGTTTTCCATCAAGACACCAATACATACAGATCTTCGATTCTCTGACAAATCTGATCAAGACCAGTATACCCTAACTATGCTTTCAACAGATGATCGGCAAATGGGACAAGTATTTATTGATCCAGCACAATCTTCGCAGGTTGCTAGGTGACGACACGGCAGAAATGTGACACACACTTCCTTGTCCATGCATACTTTGCAAACGCGCTGTTCTTTTAGTTTCTCATTTTCCTGAAGAACAACCTCTACATCTGTAAATAAAAGATGACAATCCGGTTTTGTTTGAATTTGCCAGAACAAAGAGGAAATAATTTTGTTAGAGATACTTTCATGAAATTGTTTAATGCAGAAGCCCTCTAACAAATTTAAAATAACACTGTTAATGTACACGTTCTCTTATAAATTGGATATAATAAGTAGGTGATTGTGCACTAGTTAATAAACCACTCTCATACAAAATCGTGATATGGACAAAAGAAAGTTTGAACACACCTGAAGGAACACTGGTAGAGGACAAGGAACTATTCAAACTAAGGTTCTGCAAGCGCTGGTTAGTGAGACTGTCAGGATGTGACTCTTCTACACCTTCCATCTCCAAATCCTCACTACAAAACTGACTGGTGGGATCACCTGCCTCATCACTGGGTTGTGCGACTTGCTGACCTCGGTCTGTCATAGCAACCAAACCGTCTGACCGGTTGACTAAGTGTCTCGGTATACTGGGTTGCGCAATCGACACGTTTTCAGCTCGCCTTGCTTGCACCTGGGCTTCTTGTCGCTTACTTTTCAACTCCTCAACATATTTTCTGATATCTTGAGCAGTCACTAGGTTCAACACTCCTAAGGTAACACGTTTAATTCTTTAGGGACACATACTAAAACAACTGAGCAAAATAAAAATGTAGTAAAAACATAATTATAACGTAGGTTGAGATATGGTTCAGTTTGAGTTGGTTCAGTTTTGATTTAAGTCCGCGCCACAAGCAATACCACAAATTTGTTTTGAATTCTGCCACTCAGTAAATGTACTGTCATCTAATATTGCAATTCTAAAAATAGACTCCAAATGGCGACGGATGGAAACATATGACGTGCCCCTAGTATTTCCACACTTGTTCCCCCAAGAAAAATCCTTAACCCAAGATGCAGGTTAGCTAAACCTCTGACCAACATTGCAATACATACCATATGTGTGCAAGGCCTCCAAGACCTGCTCCTGTGTATATTCATAGTCGTTCAAGGCAGCCAGAACATGGGCACGTCTCAGGAACTCCTGGTTGCTAGGCGACTCAAAGTTTGTTGTCTGAAAGCAGATAATTCATCCCATATATATTGGGTAAGTAAAAAGCCAGTCAGTGTCAGCAACCTGTGCTTAACTGTTAATTATCTAGTCCACTGACTGAGGATAATTCATTTTTTAATTAAATGATGTGACCCCTATTTGTTGAAGGACAATTTACCCAGCAAGCAAGCCCATATTGGACCCATTTGGGCCCCTTGAGGGTTTATAAATGGGCCCCATGTGGGCCACCGATATGGGTCCCACCCCAGAAAGTGCAACCGGATATATATGGGTCCCACATGGGTTACAAAATGGGTCTTAAATGGGACCCATGCGGTCTCAACATGGGACCATAATGGGCAAACACAGATGGGACCTTGATGGGATACCCACATGGGCCCCACCCCAGAAAGTGCAACCGGGATTTACGTGGGTCCCACATGGGTCTTAAACGGGACCCTAGTGGTCTCAACTTGAGACCATAAATGGCAAACACAGATGGGACCTTGATGGGATACCCACATGGGCCCCACCCCAGAAAGTGCAACCGGGATTTACGTGGGTCCCATATGGGTTACAATATGGGTCTACCATGAGACCCATGTGGTCTAAACATGGGACCATTATGGACAAACACAGACGGGATCCTTGATGGGAGACCCACATGGGCCCCACCCCAGAAAGTTAAACCGGGATGTACTTGGGTCAAATATGGGTTACAATATGTGTCTACCATGGGACCCATGTGGTCTCAACATGGGACAAGTATTGGGAAACACAGATTGAACCTTGATGGGAAGCCCACATGGGCCCCACCCCGGAAAGTGCAACCGGGATTAATGTGGGTCCCATATGGGTTAAAATATGAGTCTACCATGGGACCATTATGGGCAAACACATGTGCGACCTTGATGGGAGACCCACATGGGCCCCATCACAGATTTGCATGGGTCCATATTGGTTGCAACACAGATTGGTCCTGAAGGGAAAACCTGAATAAAATATTTACTGACAAAGTGTTAGTCCAAACATAATTCTCTTCATAATTTGTCACTTATACAGAGGTAGTTGAAGCGAAGCTGTGTGTAACATTCTATGGTTGTCAAACTTCAAGGACAGGACAATGTAAATGTAGGCTGTTAATGGCCACAAGTAGCTTTCCTGTAGTCCTGCTAACAATGTATTCTGCTTGACAATCACATGTCTGTCAGATACAGCTTGACAACAACCAACACTTAACAAATGACATATTATTTGGAGTATAATTTGGACCATATCATCAAAGCTTTACGTTGGTGTTAGTTATTAATGTATTGATAATAAAACACTTAACATCATGGTTTTAAACAAGCTATTTATCCTAATCCGTATACTTGACAAAACAGAATATTTTAATAATAGTACCAGAACACAAAATGCATCATGTGAGACAGATGTTCAAATATAAAGCATATCGAGATATTCATGTATGTCTAATGTACCTTGCATAATATACTTGTAATTATTATATCCATGTACTCATGTACTCATTTGTGATTAAAAAGGGTGCGTATTAAAATAAATATGAGGCGCGTCGTGGGAAAACCAGTCTTAATGCATGTGCACAGTGGATTTATGTTTAGATGAGATTTTCTTGAACCAGAAAATACCATAAAAGCGGAAAATGTCGTCCCGGATCAGCCTGTGCGGACAGCACAGGCTGATCCGGGACGACACTTTACGCACATGCATTAAGTTCGGTTTTCCCACGATGCGCCTCATATATAGTTTAATACAAAACTTAAGTAATGGCAAACTACTTAAAACAAATAATTATGTGTTAATGTATCTAATATAACGTTAAAATCAACATGAAAGTGTGCATAGTAAGTTATCTACAAAGCATAGCCTTGTAAATATTAACAGCAAGTGAACATTACTTTTAAATATGGTAATAAACATAACCCAATCCGGTTTTAAAACATTATAAAAAGTACTTGCGTCAACAACTAAACTGGCAAAACACAATTGTCTAGATCCAGCTGGTATTCCCTATCGTTTTAAACGGACTTGTTCGCAGATTGTCGCAATTTTTAAAGTATGCCATTAAATGTATTAACTTGACTGATTAAAGCATTGGAACTAAAAACTCAAGTATAATAACAAGAAAAGTATTTAGAAAAAAAAAGAGTAAAAAAATCGGTCCCACCGGGGTTCGAACCCGGGACCTTCGTATTAAAAGGCTATCGCCTTAACCAATCGGCCATTCTGACTTTTGTATTTCACCCTGAATTATTTACTTTATGTAAATGTTCCAAGTCATCTCAACAGTTTTAACGAAAACAGAAACACTCCAAACTATTCCATCGTTTAGTGTTACAAACGCTTTATAATTTTATCAATTTAAACTGATGATTACTTATAAACGAAACCATGTTTAGTTACTGAATATTTCTTAGTCCGTAGTGTTATTTGGCTCCCTTGTACACATTATTCACTGTTCTTTTATTTTTGGAATCGGTAACAAAAAGTTGAAAAATTGTCAATTCATCAATCTGTGAACAGGTCCTTTTGATAAAAAAACAACACACACCATTATAACAGTTAAAAATCAGTACCCATTCCTGTTATTATGAGAAAAAGCCAAGCTGATCACCGAAATGGAAAACTTTTTTGTACAGCAAAAATAAATCTTACAATTTTCAAAACATGTTCAATATACAATTATTACCAAAATGCTTTATTGCGCATATGTAAATAATTATAAATTATTTTAATAATATTATATTGAACGACAAAGTCACATAAACAGTCAACACATTCTCAACTTGAAAAAAAAACAAATATGTCAATTCTTTTCAATGTTTTTCTACCAAAATGTGTCTTTACAAAAAATACATTAAAAAAACACTCAATCGAAACACACAATTAATTTTTTTGCCTTAGCGGGAAGTTATACAGGCAGCTTTCAATATCATATTTAGAGCAGTATACTGTAACAATTCTGTTCATTTTGTACGTACTTATCCACAAGAACAACTTATAACTGTAATGCATTTAAATGAAACAATTAAAAGAAATTATCATAGTTTCATGTCTCATTACACTTGAAATTATTCTCAATACAAAATTTATTAATTATTCCGGTCAAGTAAATTACACGTACTAATATATACAAAAATAAAACGATCTCACATCCACTGATACAGAAAGTAAGCAAATTTCTTCAAATATTGATAATTTTGACCCATTCAGATAACTGGTTTTATCTTCAGTTGGCGAAAGTAATTTACTGGCAAATGGAAATTATTTAGATAACTCATAAATGTTTCCCCATAAAAATCAGAACGATCACTATTATTTTGCAAATCTACTGGTGTGGAAGCTTCTCAATACATGTTGCATTGTTACAAGGTCCTTTGTTTCCTTTCTCTTCTGCAGTCACATTCTTCTGTAAATTAATTCAAGTAATTACTGGAAGCATTATCATTAGAAATAAGGTCAAAATAGTAGCACAGCTAGAGTATTTTTTTTTAAATCCCAAATACACACACTCTGGCACAAACACTACATGCAATCTGTGATTATCACAAATTGGCTAAACTTCCTCTCATCTCTGGAAAGCCTGCACTGTTTTTCTTGCACTGTTGTATTTTGTCATGAACTTCACCATTAACACATTTTAGTTATGCCCTAAATTTATCTCGGTAGGTGACAACAATATAGTCATTAACTTAATACTTTAAACTCCATTTCTTTCCTTCTGGCGCCATTAATTGTAGCAATCCTCGACTTGTAGTGGACAAATGTCTTTTCACTGCTTCTGAAGGAAAAAACAACAACATATATTTCAGCTAAAAAAATCCTGTGGCTGCTTTACTTGTACATTAAATACACTTAAAACACACACTTTTTTTATAAAACTGTAAGTGCTTTATTGTTATTTTAACTAAACATCCCATCACAATTTTAAGTTATAAAACAAGATTCTGTGTTTGATAAACACACATGCCCCCGGTTGGTGCTGGATAGCCCATTTCTTAGTCCAAATTAGGTCATGGTCAAGGTCAAAGTGAGGTTGGGTGATATGGGTGGATTGGGAATGGTCATAAGTAGAAACTGTGTAAATATCCAAGTGTTGTAGTAAACGATGATGGTGCTAGACGAAACGGTAAAATCTAGTTAACCAAGAAATGGCTTTTTTGAATAAATCTAAGTGCAAATTAGGTCAAGGTCAAGATCAAAGTGATGTTGGGTGATATGGGTGGATAGGGAATGGTCATAAGCAACAATTGTGCAAGTATCCAAGTGTTGTAGCAAGCGGTGTTGGTGCTAGATGAAACGGTAAAATCTACTTAACCTTGTCACGGACGGATGGAGGGATGAACAGACAGGACAATCACTATATGCCTCCCGCATCATAATGCCGGGGGCATAAAAACTACAGCCATATCAGTTTGCAAAATACTCCTATATAGACTTACATATTTGTGAGTTTGTGCTGGGAATTGACAATGTTTAGCATTCCGCAATAATACGAAGACACATACCAGTACCTAATTTGATAAGTTAGTTTTGAAAGTTTATGTGCAAAATATTATATCCTCGATGTATGGTGATTCTCAAGCGTTTACACAAACCTCATTTTGCAGAACAACCAATTTCTGTGTAAATCATACCTTTGAAAAGTTGACAGAGAAAATGATACCATAATGTTAACATTTTAATTTGATTATAGAAGCCACAATATTTGATATTTTATGTCAATATAAATGTCTATGATATGCATGCAATACGTTGCAATTTTAAATAATGCGAGGAACATGTATTTATTATATTAACATATACACCTATCATTGGAACTTAACATTACAGTTATACCAATTATTATAAATTATATAGAAAATGAACTCACCGTAAAGAATGCCCATTATTGGATGGTTGCTGCAAAGCAGTTTGCATTCTGACCAAGCCCAAGGGCAAGGATTGTCTGTGGGACTTGATTAGACATGGTCTTCATTTACCTAGTTGCTCTGTCTTCAACCCTTGTACCGTACCGCCAAAGCAATAAAAAATGCGATATTGTGCCTATAATAATATCAAAATTATAGCAATGCAATATTTTGATTGCACAATAGCAAAAATTCATGGTCTATCTCGCGAAATTGTGTTACAAATTCAAATCAGGTTTAGAAGACCAAACTCTTTCACAAAACTATGAAAAGCAACAGCGTAAATTTAAGTTGCTATATAAATATAATATATATTATTAACAGTTTGTATAACTTACCTATCTGTTTTAATATAAAAACCGCCAAACATGTTTCCTGGTTTAATTTTCATTTTTCAAAAAAGTGACAGGCCGTTTTGCCCCCAAGACATTTCCACCCTGGACTTTTCGCCCTTGGACGTTTCGCCCCCATTTGGGGGCCAACCTTCTACAGGATTAAAGGACACACCATAACGTTCACTGTAAATTACAAAATTGCATTTTCGTTTAATAACTTAAAAATGTATTTATTTAATTAACTTCATGAAAAGTATACCATTACATATTAGCTTATTTGTCTTTGAAGTGGTTAAATCAAATGTGAATGAAGTTAGGTTTTAACAGTTTGTTTTTTATCCATAAGAATTTTTTTTTTTTAATTTAAATTAATTTATAATAACGCAGTAATGAGCATTTAATGATTAACACATGTCGATTATATGTTTTTTATTTCCATGTTCTTTGTATGCGATAGTACATAAAATATTATACAGTGTGCGATGTAATTTCATATTAATTTCTTATCAAGGATTTTTAATACACATTCATTAATAAGACGGTATACAATTGCCTACGTTTCTTGGTGGGAAAACAATTTTCATTGTCTGGTCATTATTAGTTATTTATTCCGTCATAAAATACAAACTTGAACTTATTTAACGTATATAAATGAGCATAATCGTACCATTAGTCTTTATTTAAACTATTACCACTGACATTTTATCTTAAAACTCACATAACTGTTGGACGGAAAATAAAATAAAAAGATTTATGGATTGGGTTTGTCCCTATTTGGAAAATATATCATTTTTGTGGTTTTTCTGTTATATAATTTATATGATAATTCATTTCTAGTGATGTATGGACTTGTAAGAACTTTAACAAATAATTATTGATGCTTTTTGACATCGGATAATATCACCCATCATCCAGTGGCGGTCCACTCCAAATTACACACGGTAGACTTTTGTCAAGATAATCTTGTACGATTACATCACACACAGGGTTAAGAGCTGTAGATTTGAACAACTGAAACCACTAAATTGCTTGCAAATTTGCTACAATACATTAGCATTCTAAAATTTAAAATACATGTTAACTGAACATTTTGATCACATATGATATCGAACTGATATGGGCAAAAATATCACTTGGGACCCACATTGGGTTTGCTTGACTGGGACCTACCTGGGTTTGATAGGGGCAAAACATAGGGGCTTACTTGCTTTCTGGCTCCCATATGGGTCTGATATGGGCAAAAAACATGTTTGGTACCCACATTGGGCCTATATGGTATATTTGCCCAGATGTAGCCCATACTTAGACCATATAGGGCCTTGCTTGCTGGGACTCACATGGGCTTTTTTCTTGGGAGCCATATGGGTTTGCTGGACTGGGCCCACCTGGGTTTTGTAATGGTAAGACAAACATATGGGTCCCATACAGGGCCCATATAGTTTATCAGCCAAGGTAGAGCAGATATCTTGCCCACATGTGATTGCTTGCAGTGGACCCATATGGGCTTGCTTACTGGGTCCCATGTGGTATATTATTTGGGATTTACATGGGGCCCATATGGTTTATTTGCCCAGCTATAGCCTTTATTGTGCCCATATTGACTTGCTTTCTAGGACCCATATGGGCTTTCTAGTTGGGACCCATGTGGGTTTACTTTTCTTGGATTTTCCTGGGTTATACATGTAGTGGCAAGATAACGCATATGGGTCTCACACTGGGCCCATGAGGTGTATCAGCCCAGGTAAAGCCTACATCGTGCCCACATGGGGTGGCTTGCTTGGACCTATATGGGCTTACTTGCAGTGGACCCACATGAGCTTCCTTTCTTGGACCCATATGGGTCTGATATGGGTGCCCAGCTATAGCCCATATTGGGCCCATAAGGACTTGCTTTCTGGGACCCATATAGGCTTTCGAGTAGGGACCCAAATGGGTTTACTTTACTTGGACCCATCTGAGTTTTATAGTTACAAGATAATGCATATGGGTACCACACTGGGCCCATGGGGTATATTAGCCCAGGTAAAACCCATATTATGCCTACATGGGGTGGCTTGCTGGGACCCATATGGGCTTACTTGCAGTGGACCCACATGAGCTTCCTTTCTTGGACCCATATGGGTCTGATATGGGCATAAATATCATTTGGGACCCACATGGGGCACATACTGTATTTTTTGCTAGCTGTAACCCATATTGACTTGCTTTCTTTGACTCATATGGGCTTTCTAGTAGGACCCAAATGGGTTTACTTTACTTGGACCCATCTGGGTTTTCTAGTGGCAAGATAATGCATATGGGACCCACATGGGGCCCATATTTTATTTTATGCCTAGCTTTAGCCCATATTGGGCCAATATGGACTCTGGGACCCATATAGGCTTTCTAGTTGGGACCCAAATTGGTTTACTTTACTTCAACCCATCTGGGTTTTATAGTGGCAAGATAATGCATATGGGTCCCACACTGGGCCCATGAGGTGTATCAGTCCAGGTAAAGCCTACATCGTGCCCACATGGGGTGGCTTGCTTGGACCTATATGGGCTTACTTGCAGTGGACCCACATGAGCTTCCTTTCTTGGACCCATATGGGTCTAATATGGGTGCCCAGCTATAGCCCATATTGGGTCCATAAGGACCTGCTTTCTGGGACCCATATAGGCTTTCTAGTAGGGACCCAAATGGGTTTACTTTACTTGGACCCATCTGAGTTTTATAGTTACAAGATAATGCATATGGGTACCACACTGGGCCCATGAGGTATATTAGCCCAGGTAAAACCCATATCATGACTACATGGGGTGGCATGCTGGGACCCATATGGGCTTACTTGCAGTGGACCCACATGAACTTCCTTTCTTGGACCCATATGGGTCTGATATGGGCATAAATATCATTTGGGACCCACATGGGGCCCATACTGTATTTTTTGCTAGCTGTAACCCATATTGACTTGCTTTCTTGGACTCATATGGGCTTTCTAGTAGGGACCCAAATGGGTTTACTTTACTTGAACCCATCTGGGTTTTCTAGTGGCAAGATAATGCATATGGGACCCATATTTTATTTTATGCCTAGCTTTAGCCCATATTGGGCTTTCTAGTAGGGACCCAAATGGGTTTACTTTACTTGAACCCATCTGGGTTTTATAGTGGCAAGATAATGCATATGGGTCCCACACTGGGCCCATGAGGTATATTAGACCAGGTAAAACCCATATCGTTCCCACATGGGGTGACTTGCTTGGACCCATATGGGATTAGTTGCAGTGGACCCACATGAGCTTCCTTTCTTGGACCCATATGGGTCTGATATAGGCAGAAATATCATTTGGGACCCACATGGGACTCATATTGTATTGTTTGCCCAGCTATAGCCCTTATTGGGCCCATATGGACTTGCTTGATGGGACCTATATGGGCTTTCTAGTAGGGACCCAATTGGGTTCACTTTACTTGGACCAATCTGGGTTTCATAGTGGCAAGATAATGCATATGTGACCCACATGGGGCCCATATTGTATTTTTTGTCCAGCTATAGCCCATATTGGGCCCATATGGACTTGCTTTCTGGGACCCATATAGGCTTTCTAGTAGGGACCCAAATGGGTTTACTTTACTTCAACCCATCTGGGTTTTATAGCGGCAAGATAATGCATATGGGTCCCACACTGGGCCAATGTGGTATATTAGCCCAGGTAAAACCCATATCGTGCCCACATGGGTTGGCTTGCTAGGACCCATATGGGCTTACCTGCAGTGGATCCACAGGAGCTTCCTTTCTAGGACCCAAATGGGTCTGATATGGGCAAAAAGATCATACATGTATGGGACCCGCATGGGGCACATATTGTATTTTTTGCCCAGCTATAGCCCATATGGACTTGCTTTCTGGAACCCATCTGAGCTTTCTAGTAAGGACCCACATGGGTTTACTTTACCTGGACCCATCTGGGTTTTATTGTGGCAAGATAATCCATATGGGTCCCACACTGGGCCCATGAGGTATATCAGCCCAGGTAAAACCCATATCGTGCCCACATGGGACGGCTTGCTGGGACCCATATGGGCATACTTGCAGTCGACCCACATGGGCTTCCTTGCTGGGACCCATATGGGTCTGATATGGGCAAACAAATATCATATGGGACCCACATGGGGCCCATACTGTATTTTTTGCCCAGCTATAGCCCATATTGGGCCCATATGGGCTTGCTTGCTGGGTACTAATTTATATATTTAAGTATGTGTAGATCATACTGGGGTATGATATAACAACAGAACCATTCCAGGATGCTAATACATGTGTATCAGCTTAGCTTTCTATGTGTCTGATATTAATAAAAAACATGTTGAAAAAAAGAAAGATCTGAACATCTTTTTTGTTTAACTTACCACTCCATTTTTGATATTTATGACAAAGTCATTGCCCATCTTTTGCCGTACAAATCCGCACTGTGGAAACCATTTTGCGTGCTCCACCCAAGGTAGATCATTTTCTTCCCAGTCGTAGAGTTCGCCTCCGCACCAGAAGCATTTACAACGATCACCCTGACCTGTAAATGTTGGTAATGCAATTATTAATTCTTAATACCTAAAACCTGTACATGAATCTTCCGCCAAATATGCGAACAAGCATGAATCCTTTTTGTGCAACTAGATTATATTACGTTTATTTAGTTGTATTTATTGACAAATATTTCATTTGTCAAAAAAGCTTTATTAATGACTTATGCGTACAAACTTTATATAAATTACCCGCGACGTACCCATATACAGCAGTCCAGCAGCTGCCAATTCTAGTGGCGTCTGTCTCATCTGTGCGGGCCATCCCCTGTATGACCGTACTCTTGTGTGTTCGTCTGCCCAGTCACGATATTTTGGCTCTGTGATTATTGCTGCAGCTCCATGATTTAAATCAATGGAAGACAGAGATGTTACACTATGTGACTGTGGAACGTCAACTGGATTAGGAGCTCTATTTGGAATTGAAGCTGGCTGGGCAAGACTCGACATGGGGGATGCGTGCGCAAAGTTTCCAGCTGCAACAGTTCTTCCCCTATTTATTTCATTCAATGATTTTAATTGTGTAGTTTGCTGAACAAAATTTGAAAACGGTATCGGTATATTTCCACACTCATATCCAAAAGCAAAAGGACATTCTGGGCAAAATTTCCTGTGTTGATTAGCCACAATATCACCAGGACTCCAGCTAGCTAAACACGCTCTACAGAATACACACTGTACACGGTCAGATACGTGTAAATTCATAAACCCATTTTTGGCCAAATCTTCCTTAGTGACATTTGCCCATTCTGGCCAGTCATGGAACGTAGACAGCCTCTCACTCTCACGAAAGAAGTTCGAATAATAATCCCGTGGGTCGGGGGCATAGTCTTCTGGCTCTTCGTCATCATCCATTATCACCTCCTGGTGCTGACTATTTAGTGTGAAAACTGGTGCAGAGTCTTCATCCAAATCATGGAATGGCCCAGAATTATGTAATGGTATTCCATGTAAACTGCTGGTAAAAATTCCACTTTCGTTGCTACCTGAGTTGCTTGATTTTAAACTAGTTTCATCCATTTATAATGTTCACAGAAGGAGCAAATAGCGCCTGAAATTGTAATAGAAACTTGATAGAGTAAAATTGAGGAAGTAAAATACAAAAATATTTTGTTTAAAAAAACCTGGTCAAGTTTACTAGTGTTATAACATGATAACATGTACGTGAATAATACATGTTCCGGAAAATTAACCTTTTTTAACAGTTAGGATAAAGATCAAGGTTTTCTGACTATCCTATTTTATGTTGTAGATTTTTTAAGACATTACATCTATAAAAAGATTATTTATAACAGTTATAATTTATGTGTTTGCTTTTCATGAAAGAAATATACAAACTTTTATTCCATATTCCCTTATTGTATGTGACCCACTTGATTGTTAAAGGAAATATATTAACGAAACATTAGCTATCAATGCGTTTACAGAAAATAGCACTGTGTTGTGTAGATAATTTTAGTTATAATTACTCATTTCGGGTATTAAGTGTTTATTAATACATGAAGTGCATTCTGGTAGTTTATTTGATAATAATATAGCATGGTTTTCTAGCAGTTTTGTTGCATTATTGAACCTATCATAATTATTCTGTGGAGATATAGAGAATAGCATGTGAGTGTTGGATAAATATCAAGTTTATCATGCGAGGCTGAGAAACATGGCGTTTATCATATTATGCTGTGCTCATAAATCATGTAAATCATGAAATCGGTGCGAAAATATGTCAAAAAGCTTTGGTTTGCCAGTTTTAACACTGGGTTTTTTGTTTACTAAAAACGTCATCATTAGAATAAACGTGTGCTAAATTAGCGACCGGATAAGGCTAAAGTTTATACGTTGGGTTGTTAACCGATAGATTCGGCTGTAGAAATAGGATAAAAATGCTTATTGTGTTAGCCATTAGCTCTGACCTGATAGCATGCTAACGTCAGCCTTTAGCATTGACCAGTTGGCATGGCTACATTAGCCGTTAGCATTGACCAGTTGGCATGGCTACATTAGCCGTTGGCATTGACCAGTTGGCATGGCTACATTAGCCTTTAGCATTGACCAGTTGGCATGGCTACATTAGCCGTTAGCATTGAACAGTTGGCATGGCTACATTAGCCTTTAGCATTGACCAGTTGGCATGGCTACATTAGCCTTTAGCATTGACCAGTTGGCATGGCTACATTAGCCTTTAGCATTGACCAGTTGGCATGGCTACATTAGCCGTTAGCATTGACCAGTTGGCATGGCTACATTAGCCGTTAGCATTGACCAGTTGGCATGGCTACATTAGCCTTTAGCACTGACCAGTTGGCATGGCTACATTAGCCGTTAGCAATGAACAGTTGGCATGGCTACATTAGCCATTAGCATTGACCAGTTGGCATGGCTACATTAGCCGTTAGCACTGACCAGTTGGCATGGCTACATTAGCCGTTAGCATTGACCAGTTGGCATGGATACATTAGCCGTTAGCATGGAACAGTTGGCATGGCGACATTAGCCGTTAGCATTGACCAGTTGGCTTGGCTACATTAGCCGTCAGCATTGAACAGTTGGCATGGCTACATTAGCCGTTAGCATTGAACAGTTGGCATGGCTACATTAGCCGTTAGCATTGAACAGTTGGCATTGATGCATTATTCGTTAGCATTAGCCTTGTTGCATGCTATCATTGGCTGTTAGCATTAGCCAGTTAGTATGCAACGGTAGCTGAGGGCCATTTGCCTGTTAGCTTAGTATAAAAAGGGACCCAAGCGAGAAAGGGGACAGAAGAGAGAGACTGCAAGGATGTTGCATTATCAGTCCTTTGTGTACTAAAACATGTAACTTAAAGTAGAAATAAAACGTAAAGCATAATTACTCTAGCGAAACAATGGACTATGCCCCCCCCCCTGAAAGGAATATGAAAAACACCCGACCCTTATAGTACGAAGTATTTCAACCTTTGTAAGTTGATATACTTTCTGACCAAGCAAATCGTGATTAATTTTCAGTACTCCAGGCTAGTATTTATACAGAATTTATGTTGAAAATTGAAAACAAAATCAGCTTAAAATTCCAAACTTTTACAATTGGATTTTCTGTTGAAAACATGCATTTATTGAAGATTTTATGCTAAAGCTGCAATATAATTTCAAGTGCAAAAATATTAAGTATTTGTCCTGCACGTATTCCAAAACGTATTGTTTCAAACACAAATTCTAATTTTGGCTCATTTTAAACTTGTGTATAGCTTAAAAATCTTGATGAATATATGGAAAGTAACACACCTATTTTCAGTTTCAAAAATGAATAAAATATACAAGATGGCCATGATGGCCCATATCTCTCACCCGAGTACCAGCAAAGACGAAGGCCATACTGTTGTGACAGATTTGAAAATTAAGGTATCTGAAGAATGTATGCGCAGAAGGTTTGATATTATGCATTGGTCCGTGCAATGGGCTATACCAGTTTGGCTGTGGAGGTGTGGTGTTTTAGCTTATGGTTCTCTGATCATTTTTCTTGATATTCTTTTTTGACCCTTTTCGTAGGCAGTTTTGGAGAACTAGTTGTAAAGTGATAATTGCCATGGCTATGCTATGGTAAAGTTTGGTTCTTTCTTTGATAAGTTTTTGTACAGTGATGATTAAAGATGTCAATGCAGGCTCTGAAGCCATCAACTTTTCATGTACGTATAATTGTATGTATGGTTTGCAATTGTTGAAATCTAATTTCATCAGTTTTCAACCAAATAAGCAAATTTAAGTTAAATGCAAAACTCCGTGATAGTATCTGGTTTGTTATCAACATCAATAAATTGCATGCATGCTCACCGGCTTGTTGTCACGACTGGATGAAAAGATTAAGTCTGTATCCTGCATAAAGTTAATGTTTGCACAAACATGAGGCTATAACTCTGGTGTTTGTTGTCCAATCTGGTCAATGTTTGACTTCTGCTCAGATCATATGGCCAGACACAAACTGTGGAAGTTTGGTTAAGATTGGATGAACAAGAGCTGTCAGAGAACAGTGCGCTCGACTATTCGAAGTATTTCAGTTGGTACATATTTTGCAAAGTGGAAGGGGCATACATTTATTGAAATACAAAACTGAGTAATGGCAATTATTTCATCAAATTATTCCAAGTTTCATGTGAAAACCTTAAGTCGTGAATAAGTTGTGTAGTTCTGAAGTTACAAACGTTTTGATTATAAACTATAACCTCAAAATGTATGTGAAAAGGGGGCATAACTCTGTCAAAATACAAAGTAGAGTTATAGAAAATGTTGCCCCTGACAATGGAGATGACAAAGGTATACTCGAAGTTTCAAGTGAATAACTTCTGAAGTTTTGAAGTTACACAAACTTTTGAATAAAAATTTAACCAGAAAATCTATGTGAAAAAGGGGCATAACTCAAGTCACAATACAAAACAGAGTTAAGGGAAATGCTGCCCCTGATACTGGATTTGATGATAAAGGTATATTCCAAGTTTCAAGTAGTAGTTTTGAAGTAACAAGACGTTTGAATAAAAACTTTAACCAAATTCAGACGCGGGCGCCGATGCTGGGGGTAGTAGGATAGCTAATCTATGCTTTGAATAGTCGAGCTAAAATTGAAGTCTCTATCGAGCATACAGTCCAATTTTGCTTTTTTTTGGCAAAAAAAGGGAAATAAGGGTATTTGTGGCACGATCAAGCCCATGTATGCATGTATTGGAATTAAAATGGAGATTGTGTTACGGCATTAAACTTATTAAATATTAAGTTTTATTGAATATTAACATGAATATTTATATTCAATTTGGATTAATAGGTGTTTCATGCACAAGGTAATTATGTATGCTTTTTTGACATTTATATTGATTTAGCATTGCAACATGATTTTTGTAGGGTGTTTTGATAATGACTCTAAATATATTTCCTAAAAGGTACATGTTTTCTGATTATAAAACTGAAATAAAAATTAAAATATCGTACTTACAATAAAACGTGATACAAGGACAACTAGAATTGTCACATAAGTGACGGATATACCCCCACAATATGGCCTTGTCACAAAACTATGGCATCCATTCAAAAGAAATGGACAGAGAGAGAATGCTTTAATTTGTGAATGGACAACAGTGTATTTGGAAAAAAATAATGTCAATAGGAGCCATAACTCTGTCAACAGTCTTAGACAGAAAATAGTTAAATTCAATTCTAGTTGTTCGCAATGTTTGGCTTCAGAATATCACGTAATAACAGAAAAACTGATATAGTATTGTCATTCATTAACTGTGGACGTTTGGTCAAGATTGGATGAAAATAAAGTCTGTGTTGTAGACAAAAGGCATTTTAAATTGTGTTTTCAATTAATAAGAGGCAATAACTCTAGTATTCCTGGTTCAATCTGTACCATAATCATTGAATCCCAACTCAGATTTTATGGTCATACACAAAATGTGCAAGTTTGGAACTTCATTGAATATATAATGAAGTCTCTGTTGATGACATATGGGTGTTTTTTCACACACAAGGGCAATAACTCTATTATTTTTGGTCCGGTCTTGCTAATATTCAACTTCATCTGAGAGCTTATGGTCATAGACAAACTATGCAATATTTGTGAAGACTGTATGAAAAATTAAGTCTCTATCTTGAATAAACTTTTTAAAGGCCATTTTTGTATTCTTTTTTTTCACAAACAAGGGACAATAACTCCGGTGTTTGTATCCCGATCTTGCCCATTTTTCGCTTTGCCGAGATCTGATGGTAATACACACACTGTGAATGTTTATGTTAGACTGGGTGGAAAATAGAGTCTGTATGATGGAAAAAAAGCATTTTCTTTTGCATGAAAAAGGGGCAATAAATGTAGTGTTCCTGGTAGGAACTGGCCCAATAATAACCCGTTCAAGATTTTATGGTCATACACAAACTGTGCAAGTTTGGTCAAGATTAAATAAAAAGTGAAGTTGTGGGAACGAACATATTGTTGACAGCATACGGATGACGGGCGACGCTGGAGAGGTCCCCCATACCAATAGCTCACCGAACACGAACACCGAGCACTTCGTGCTCAGGTGAGCTTACATGTAAAGGATGCAGAAAGATGCATAGAATAGCCAAAACGTAACAGGGCCGATGCCTACCACTCCTTTAACAAGAGCTGTCAGAAAACAGCGCGATCGACTATTCGAAGCATTTCAGTTGGTAGATATTCTGGAAAGTGGAAGGTTAATAAATTTGTTGAAATACAAAGCTTAGTTATGGTAATTATTTCATCAATTTATTCAAGTTTCAAGTGAATAACTTATGTAGTTTAGAAATTATAAGACTTTGGAACAAACACTTTAACCCCAATATTTATGTGAAAAGTGGGAATACCTCTGTAAAAATACAAGTTATAGGGATTGTTGCAACTAATGCTGAAGTTGATTACAAAATGTGTTCCAAGATTTCAGTGAATACCTTATGTAGTTTAGAAATTATAAGAATTTTGAATAAAAAAATTACAATGAAAATCTATGTGATAATGGTAATAACTCTGTCAAAATAAAAAAATACAGGGTTATGTGGATTGTGGCACCTGATAACAAAGGTATATGCCAAGTGTCAAGTTTTGAAGTTATTAAACGTTTGAATATAAAATTAAATCTGAAAATATATGTGCAAAAGGAATATAACAACGCCAAAATACGAATCAGGGTTATGGGGAACGTTGCCCCTGATGCTGGATTTGATGGCAAAGGTATATTCCAAGTTGCAAGTGAATAACCTAATAGGACTGTATTATGTGAAGTTAAAATAAGACATCAAACATAGAATGGACATGATTTTTGTTCTTTTTTCACATAAAATTGAGCATTTCATGTTGTTTATGTATGTTTGGTATATTCTGTGAATACTTTTGGTATAATTACCATTTTTCCATGACTTTTTCATTAAAACTGATTGTGTCTTTGATCATTTTTATTGTATTTATTAACTGTATTCAAGCACGCATGGACACAGTTCAATTTTTGTGTGAAAATTGTGTAAATGCATACAAGTATACAGTTTTGTGTTAAAATCAGTTTTGCTGATGCAGATATATATGCAGGTGTCTATTGCACTAATTACTCTACACAATTCTTAAATTACAATTGGTAAACTGCATAAAAAACATTGCTGTAATAAAACAGTTTATTCTATGTTTGACGTCTTATTCCAACTTCACATAATAGTGTGTTTTATGAAGTACTGAATTTACACGACATTTGAATAACAAAAATTTAAACCCAAAAATATAATTTTATGTGAAAAAGAGGCATAATTCTGTTATGGGCAGGGCTTTTTTTCCTTCTTTGAGGGTGGCCGTGGACGAACATTTCACAATTTTGACACGGACATTTCACAAATCTAACGCGGCCACGATATTTTACAAAAACGGCCGTTGTAAACTGTGAAAAACGGACTTTTTGGTTTCAAAACTGTCGAAAACGGCCATTTCACAATTCAAAAATACGTTTCGTTTTACTGTTTTTCATTCCGAATTCGCAAATTTTGTTTCCTACTCATGTAACTGGCTATGCCTGTTTTAATCGATTATAATCGTGAATCGATTAAAATTTTGAAACCGGTGAAACCGGTGTAATATAAGCTCGGCCGATCAACCTCACCATTGCATAAGAAAAAAATGGCGTCGCAGAACTCGCGATATTATGTTAAAAAGATCAGAAAGTCAACCGGGGATCCAGATTTGTTTCAATTCGGGGTTACTTTGAAGAAACCAAAGATTTCAACAGAAGGGTAAGTTTTTAACCATGCACTATTAAAACGGACATGGATTGAATTATAAGGAAAGTCATTTGATGAAAGTGAAAACACACGACTTATGTATTGATGACCGAGAGCGAGACAAGCGCAACAATGTAGAGTCGACCTGTTATTCTATATCTTATCCGTTTACAACTGTAAATATTGTTTAAAGTATTACTGTGATCCATTTGTATGAAAATTGATTTTAATGCATTTTCATGACATGCATTCATGATTCAAACATTGTATATATTTATGATTGGTAAAATCTGAAAAAATATATGGTTTACATTTCTCACAAAAGTACTGTAATTCAATGTATACCTAATGTTTCAGATCAAATGACATCACAGAGACATGCAGTAATCCTGAAGAGGGTCAGGCTGGCTGTTCAGCCACAGCAGAGGGATCTGCTCGGCCAGTAGGAAATGATATGCAGTGCACAATACCCCCTGGGTGAGTTGCAAACCAATCATAAATAATTAATTTTAAAATTTTGGATTTGCATCTCAATGTTTTTTTTTGTTTGAAGCCCATGATTATGAAATTATGAGATTATCTTTTACTGATAATTCATTACAGGTATATGTTCTCTGCAGTCAAAATTCCTGTTGAGCATGAGGATACGCAAAGCTCTGCAGACCCTGCGTAAGTTTTACTTTCTGACAAATGATAAATGTAATTTTAAAGAAGCCCTGTGATAGTGTATATCTTAAATCTAGTTAAATATTGCTTTAAAGGTGTATTCATTTTCAGTGTTGAAGATCCAGCCGTTCAAATCGGCGATAGCAGGGATTCTCCACTAGTTACCCAAGAATCTGAGGGATGTCAGCAAGAAAATGAAAATCAGTGCCAAATGGACTTATGGTTAGTAACTGATGCATTCAATAATAAATCGTTAAATATTCATGTAGTTTAGTTGAGTAGGGATGGATACCTTAAACGGCTGAATATAAAATAAATTTATTTTAAATTTAACAAATAATAATTATTAGTCACTGTCTTTTTTTAGGGATTTCCAACATGGATTAAAATTACGCAAATATTTTTACAGCATTTATTTCTTTGATTCAGTATCACTGTACAATCTAACGATGCTGGGACAACTCCGACAGTAGCATTAGAGTCAGAGGCATGTGCTGCAGAGAATCTAATACAGGGCCAAATCAACCCATGGTTAGTTACTGATAAATGTGAAGTGGATCAACAATAGGTGTTTTTAGTGTATCATCGTGTTTTGGTTGTATACAAAAACTGACAAATGTTTACCTTTATTGAATGCCCAAAACTTATTATTAATGAAATTAAGGTGTTTATTGAATTCTTGTCCAGTGACAGAAATTCAACTACTCTATAATTGTCATTGATTTGGGGCATTTTTAAAGGATTTGTAATAAAACGTTTTGCAAATATGAGATTTTTGGTATCACATCTTGTCTCAAAACTACATATTTAAACCTTTTTATATAAATTAATATGCATATATTAACTCATCTCTAGTCCCTTTTAACTGTTTTATTTAAACAGCTTTCACAACACAGTGCCAGTCGACATTGAAGTACCTGAGACATCTTTACCAGAGAATGTTTCTAAGTGCAGAAAATCCCTTTGGTGAGGTTCATTTTTTGAAAGGGAATAAAATATGCATTTGATTTTGCCAAATGAACCCTATGCCTTACTTAAGATGTTCCAAACTATCAACACATCACATGTTGTTTGTATAAATCTTAAGTCTAGAATATCTTTATATAGAGAAATCATTCAAGATATTTATGATAGAACACTTTTTAACAGATGATCTGCATGAAAAAGAAAATGTTTGTGAATAAATGATTTAAATCTGTTTCATGTGTTAGTGTGGCATTTTATTATTACTAAAAATATATTTCTAAACTGGTTTACTCTTATTCCATTCATTGCATTTTGTGATGTTCTTTTTTTCTAGTCCAAGTAGTGAACAGAGCCAGAAAGGAAGTTTGTCTTATCGGAAGAAAAATTCAGCTGAGTTGGAAAGAAATTTCACGTGGCTGTATTACAGCAACGCTAAGGGGGGATACACGTGTAAGTTCTGCAGCATATTCCCAACTGGTTCAGAAGTGCCATTCGTAACTGCAGGGGCCAATCTGGGTGACCACCCCATCAGGAAACTACAACGCCATCAAGACACTGCCAAACACGAAAGGTCAGAAAAAACAGTATGTGGGGACGATAAGCAACGTCAAATTGATGAAGTGTTGAACAATAAACATACTAAACCAAGTGAAAAAGAAGCTGAACAAATTGATAATAGACAGTATCTAAAGATTGTTATTCAGGCACTTATTTTCCTGATACAAAAGAAGTGGGGCTACACCAAAAATCTAGAAGACCTTGTACATTTAATGGGATCAACAGGCAATCCATGTGTCTCCAATCACCTCAGTAGTAAGTTGCCAGATTATTTGTCAACAACGACAAATGCAGAAATTGCAGCTGCCATAGCACAGTGCGTTGATGATGAACAGTTAGGTGATTTACGAGGGAAAAGATGGACCCGTTTCCTAGATGAGAGCACTGACAACGCAAATCGGTCGCAAGCTTCTGTCATGGGAAGGTGGGTTGGAGAGGAAGGAGAGGTCAGAGAACATTTTCTTGGCCTCATGAAAATGAATGGATGCAAGGCAACTGACTTCGAAGAAGCTGTTGTCAGATTTTGCGAGGATAATGCCCTACCCATTAACCTCATAAGGTTTTTGGCCTTTGATGGGTGTAACACCATGAGTGGCTCCAAGTCAGGTAAATAAACAGGCAGATAAAATGTGCAATATGAAATATGCATTCTGATTCTTGTTAAGTCATGTAAAGAGATAATGCATAAAAATATGTTTTGTAAATGAAAACAATTATCATTTTTGTATGTAAACCATTTTCATATTGTTTCTTTCTCTTCAGGACTTCAACGCAGGCTGAAAAACCATTCCCCATTGGCACAGTACATTAACTGTCGCAATCATAAACTTGCGCTGTGTATTGTGCACATAGTCAAGAAGACCGATACATTACAAGAAGTAGAGTCCCTGTTGGTGTCTTTGTGGAAAGTGTTCCATTATTCACCGAAGAAATATTCGGTGTTTGTACCAACACAGGAGTTGTATGACGAGAAGCCGGTGACATTGGTAAAAGCTGCAGGCACAAGGTAAACACTCGTCTTTAGCAGTACTGAATATGTTTGTTTGGTGAATACTTCTTGAAGGTCGCCGTGGCGTAGTGGATATGGTGTCAGTCTAGCGACCGGGAGGTCCGGGTTCGATCCCCACTGTAAGTGCGTTCTTTAGATCACTCCAAAAGACACCACGCACTCGTCCTACCCAGGAAACGGACTCAAGAGTGTCTGAATAAGCCTAACGCTTTCGATGCAATCGAGCTAAAATAAATAGGTTTCAACTAAATACTTCTTTTTGTTGGTGAAGTACTAATAAATGAAATTAATATATAATTAAATAAAAAGATTTTTTATTCTTCACTCATATTTCCATAGTTATTGTTCATAAACTGATATGCATTTCATTACACAGGTGGCTGTCACACCTTCAAGCTTGCTAAAGGTTTGTAAGCCGCTTTGAGTGCATCCTAGATACTCTTGACAGCATAGTTGCAGATACAAAAGAACCAGAGGTCGAAGGTAAACTGTATTAATGCATTATTGTGTTAGTAATGTACACCGTATAGTGATATGCATTTTGATAGTGGACAATATAAGTTTTGGCTATCCTTGTTATGTAAAGAACTGCATTAATTTGAAACCACATTTTTATGCTACTTAAAGATTATTGTCACACAGTACAGTTACTGGAGCAGTTTGGAATTAAATAAGCAACATTTTGTCAGTTTAATTGTCATTGTTAGCAGATGCAGAGATGGTAAGTTGATACTAGATCTGCAGTTATAAGACTTTTATTTTAATTCAATCATATTCAATGTGTTTGGTTTATTTCCAGGAATTCGCAATAAAGCAACTAACAGGCGGCTGGTTATGACAATCCTGCTCTTGACCGACGTGTTGAAACCAGTCAACAATCTATCCCTCTACCTTCAAAAGGACAAAGGGTTTTTCACCTTAAAAAACAGGGTTGATGTCACGATTAACGATCTCCAAGACATCATCAGACAGCTAGAAGAAGGAAACTTCGAAGGTCTAGAATTCAGGTGCTTATAACCTCTATTATATTATAAATTTGTCTTTCCCATAGAATTAATAATGGAAGTTTTACAACTGTATTTGCACAAAGGTAATTTTTTACAAATTGGTTATAAACCGTTATAAAAATAATTTTTAAACTCAATTTATTAGGAAAGTAGATGACCTGCTATCTATCATTCAAGACCGGGCCTCTTTGTCACGACGGATGCGGGACACTTGTGAAGAGGATCCAAAAGGTGAAATTTCAAATTATTTCGATATAAATTTATTTACAATTCAATTCAGGATACATTTCATCTTATCATCTCAAGTCTTGTTTCAGTTCAAAATGCTATGTCAATATATCCACCTTGTCATTTATTTTTATGCTTTATAGCTTTCCTCAGTGACTTTGGTATCCAACTCATACAACAACTGGTTCAGGAAATCCAGGAAGCCTTCAACGAGGAGTCAGCTGTATTGGAGGCACTTAGTGTTCTTGACCCAGCATACCTTCCACCAAGGACTGAGCTTGTTGGCTATGGCAAGGTACTTATCGTCAATAGAGATATCTCCTGTAATTTAATTGTCCATATCAGATCATTTTACAAATTAATTTAATATACCAAAAATTACTGAATATATATAAATAGATGCATTCTTGCATTTTACTATGATTATCATTATAATGTCACTTGTGATATAAAAACTTAATCCAAGTTAGTGGTTATAATGCTCAACTTAAAGGACCATTGCAATTCTAACAGGAGCAAATACAAACTCTGGCAGACCACTATGGTTGCCAGAAGACTGACACCTGCCAAGGTAGCACCAACATAGCTCCTCCAGATATTTGCACCAGTATTGTTAGTGATCTGTCGGCCTTCATGTCCCACCTGTACTTGCTCAAGTAATAAATCATGTTGGGCGTTTGAACGAGTTAAAAGTTATTGTTTTGTCTTCTGTTTTTTTGACTTTGATGTTGAAGTTAATTTCAGATGCATGGCTCAGTGTTTGTTACAGATAGTTGCTAATTCTATTTGCCATACTTGCTTAATAATTTTTCATTTTGCAGCTTTTGATTGTACTAATTCTAATAAGTAAATTACTAACTTTATTTGCTTGTCTTACTAAATGTCAGGAAATATCAGCAATGTTTTACCTGATCTGATTCACATCCTATAATAAACTTAAAAATACCTGCTAAGCATTTTCATTTCAAGTGTTCTTCACATTTACAAGTCAACAATTATATTGTTTCAGGCAAAAGGGTCACACCAACATCCATATGGTGTACCAGTACTTGAGGTCAGCAGAGGGCAGTGATCTTGCCTAGATATTCCCCAGCGTGCTGCCCCTGTATGAAATTGCTCTACTAGTCCCACAGAGCACAGCCATTGTTGAACGATCTTTCAGTGCAATGAATGATTTCTGCTCCTATTTGAGATCATCAATTACAAATGATCATCTGGAGCAAAACATGAAAATTATGATGAAGGATTTTTCCTCTTCAGATATTGACAGAATATTGTTTACATTTTCAAGTCTAAAAAGAACAGAGTTCTAAAGCTGTAAAGTCCAGAAAATCATTTTCTGGACATTACAGCTTTAGAACTCTGTTCATTTTCAAAATGTCATTATTATACCCCCGCAAGCGAAGTTTGACATGGGGTATATTGGAGTCATGCTGTCGGTTGGTTGGTCCTTCTGCATAAAATGTTATAAGTTTGTGGAGCGAACTACGTCTACATTTCTCAAACGATTGAATTGAAACTTGAAATATGTCATCACCATGAATTGTAGATTTGCAAGACACAATTTTCACGCGCAGCGGTCCTTTTATTTCTGAGTTATGTGCCCTTGAAATTAGCTGTGTACATGGTTGTTATTCCTGTGACAAAGCGGTGCGGGGTATTTTAGTCACGTTTGGTACAAAGCTCTAGTTTTATGTCATAATGATACAGTTTGTTTTTACTGTTACAATATATTTTAATGTTTGACATAAGCGATACAAGGTTAGACTTTCCTATGTTTTAAGAATCAGATAGAGTTAACCTGTCTGAATTTTGACAAATTGTTGATCAGATTATGTGAATGTGTGTTGTTATTGTTTGAAATAAAGTGTCCATACAAGGAAAATATGATTTTATTGCATTATTTAAGGAAATTTTGATATGATTCAAGTGTTAAACATGCTTTTACTATACTTATGCATAAAACTCTGAATTTCACAATTTTTACAATTTCACGACTCGTTTTTTCACAATTTTAAGAAGTTCGCGACTCAATTTTTCACAAATCTGAAAAGTTCGCGACTCATTTTTTCACAAATTAGGGGGCCAAAGGCCGCTTCACAAAAATAGGAAAAAAAGCCCTGATGGGAAATGCTCTTTATAAGATTTTGAATATAAACTTTAACAAGAAAATCTATGTGAAAAAGGAGCATAACTCTGTAAAAATATGGAAAGTTGCACTTGATGTTGGAGTTGATAACAAAGGTACATTCCAAGTTTCAAGTGAATAATTTAATATGTAGTTTTCAAGTTTTAAGGCTTTTGAATATCAACTTTTACCAAATATATGTGAAAAAGAGGCATAAGTCTGTCAAAATACAAAACTAAGTTATGGGAAATGTTGCACCTGAAGCTGGAGTTGCTGACAAAGTATATTCCAGGTTTAAAGAGAAAAACTGATGTAGTTCTGAAGTTACACAACTTTCGTATATAAATTTTAACCAAGATTAGACGCGGACGCCGGGGGTAGTAGGAAAGCTCACCTATTCTTCGAATAGTCGAGCTAAAATATGTTTTCTACATAAACTAAGTAAAAAAAAGTTTAGCAACAACTAGGATGTTAGCAAATATAAAATGCATCGTAAAGTGAAAACACAACATTGTATATTGGTATTGTATATTATAACATTGTGGCATTCATTACAAGTATGATGATGATATTCACCAGTTAACTGTCTTTAAAGGGAAGAACTAGTACTATAAAAGAAGAGTATGAAATGCTATGTATTTTATGATGACTCAATGACAAATATATATTTTATTTTTGTTGCAAAACTTATTTAACTTAGTATAGATCTCTTTTTCACACCCACTGATAATCATAAGGAGTTAAATACGTAATAATTGGTTACGGTCATTGAAGGAATTCCGAATCACTGGTAGTTCCGGGTCACTTTAAGATTAATGGTTCTGAAAATAAAATTGCAACCCTCCCACTTCGATTTTTATTAATTGGCGTTTGAACAGCAATACATTTGCAGTTAATAAGCAAAGTTTCAACTCTGTATGCTGATCAATGAACTGAAACGGGGCTACATGTGGAAAAATCTGATCGAAAAACACCTTGCAGAAATTAGGGTACGGTTTATTCATTGCGATAAAACATCGAAAATATCTGGTAAATGTGCACATTTATGGCATCAATTGGTAAATAAATAAATATTCTTTGTACTGTATACAGAGGAAAACCCCGCTTGCCATATTACTGCAGAAAACAACTGTAATATCAACACACGTGTACTGGGGTATTCCAGGTCACTTGAACGGTCCTCATTGTTTAAGGAGGATATGTAAAGACATTTCTAATGCACATGATGTATGGAATTTCTTCATTGGTTGGTTGGGTCAGTTGATTAATGCACAATGTATGACAGTTATTTATTAACCAATAGATATTATTTGTTAAACAAATAAGGAGATATTGTACGTATGCATCTGATAGGTTCGATTTACCCTTTAATAAGTTATAATAATATATCTTTTCGTGGTATTTCGCACTGAAGACTGGTGTCAGCCATGGGGCGAGGCAAGAAGACCACTCAATGTTTTAATGTGTTCAGAAAGTTGATTTTATTAATATCATTATTACAATTGATCAATGTATGCAAGATAATAGTATATGTCCATATTATAAGTATTCAAAGCTGCCAGATTGTTTAATACTGTCATTTTAATAGAAGCAAGGACTGTGAGTTCCATATTTAGAATAATGTTTATACTTTTGTACACAATGATCTAGTGCCCTTCACATACTAGTCTAGGGTACCATTCAGCTTTATGTTTACATTTGACATATCATCATATGCTGTACTGTATATGTGTTTCAGACTGTTAATGTCACCATTGAAACTGTGCTATTATTTTATCTTATGTTATCGTGTACTATCATTATGTGTTTTGTTAATCTTATATTTTTAGGTCGTCATTTTAACAAACATGTTTAGAATGTATGTACAATTTCCACATTGCATACGTGAATGTGTTTTGGATTTTTTTATCGCATTTCAGTTTATGTTCAGTTGTCTTTTTTTTCACAGATTAATTTTTTTACTTTTAGCTGGTATTTAAGTTTGCTAGTCAAAGGCATTGGCCAACGTTGATAAATTATAAAATAATTGCATTCAAATATCTGAATGGCCATTACGGCTATATGTCTTTGTGCCTGTTTATCAGTATTGACCCACATCCTACATGAACAATAAATACGATGGCAAACGTGGGAAAATCTTCAAGATGCTCTAACTATTATATTGTAATTATATGTTGTCCGGTTCCAGAAATGAAAGCATCTTCCTTGTGGTGTTGTCTGACAACTAATAAGTCAGTTTGACACTTAAAAATGCTTTTAAAACAAAACCCTAAAGGAAACTAAAGTAATAGCGTAAAGTGACCCGAAACACATGTACTTGATTCGGAATCCCAGTAATCAGTGCATACGGTTCAGCACAATATTTAACAACAATATTCAAGTTACCAAATATTTCACAAATTCATATTGATGCTGAGATATTTGTCTTTCAAAGTGGCAGCCTGTGTGACATTGATATTGTCAACCCGAGGGTAGAATGTCACCCGAGGCGAATGCCAAGTGT
Source organism: Congeria kusceri (assembly GCA_027627225.1). NCBI lineage: Eukaryota > Metazoa > Mollusca > Bivalvia > Myida > Dreissenidae > Congeria > Congeria kusceri. The sequence goes on from CM051024.1 coordinate 100,168,825, forward strand.
TGACATTCAGTTTCGCTGGCTGACAATATCAATGTCAAACACGCTGCCATTTGGTATTTATTTTATTATACCAAACACAATTCAGTAAAAAAGGTAAACACATTTATGTTATTCTGCCCATAAAGATTGAAGAATGTATAAATCGTTTTTCATCTTCAGAAACACTTGCTAACTACTGAATTCAATAGTGATATCACGCCTATTTGACGTCACGAGAAAGGAAGGCAATATTTTCAAGATGTTGTTAAAAAAAGTGACGCAGTACCTTGCCCTTATATGACATTCAAAATGTCAGCACAGTCACATGACCTGACAGTCACTTTTGCTTGGTCACGTGTCAAAAAGGTTGAAATGTTTTTGACAGTCAAAATATCTCTTTCGCGGGTAATGGGAATTTATCGTTGTAGACAAAAGTGCGGTATAATAAATAGGCATACATGATTGTATTTATATTTGAAATGAAGGCAGTGTCGTCAGTGACCCGGAACTACCCAATTGATAGTAGTTCACAGTAGCGATAACAGAGGATTTTTTTTAATTTAGAAAAACCTATAAAATTATATACCATTTTAAAGGTTATTCTTTCAGAAAAAGAAAACTGCAAATGAAATTACTGTATCTTGAAAAATAACAAAGTTATGTGTATCTGAAGAAGGTAACCCCCCACATTTCGTTCTGTCAAATATGTAAATTCTGTCAATAATACACCTGGCAATAATTTCTGGCAGTTAAACGTGTTCAAAGTAACCTTTTCATGTCACTTTATGCTTTGTTAAGTAAACACTTCACATATTTTCACTGTCTTACATACATGGTGACTTATAAAAGACAACAAATCATTTTAAATGGAATGAGTATTTAGGCCAAATGCTGGACTGAATCTGGGTAAGACAATGTCTCTAGTACTGCGTAAAACACATTTGGCATTTACAAACTGCAAGTAAAAGATGTCATATACATTTATAAAGCTCAGTTATATATATTATATATATCTTTAACATGCTTAGTACATATAACAGACTAATTTATTTCAGTATTCGGAACAGTGTATTCATTAACTCTAAAGGCATATATCCGACATCATCTCCAGTTTTAAGACCATCCTTTCTGGAAGACCAAAACACAAATTAATATATTTTACCTTTTAATTCTGCCAAAAAGATCATGTACTCTTCAAAGTTATTAAAAAATGGCCACAGAAATGTAAATACATGTATTAAACAACATGCGGTCTTGATGAAAGGTGGTCTTTCAATGCAGCTTTTGCTTTAGGAACTTTTTGGAATACTAATTGTTCACTCATTCAAAAGAACCCAAACCATACCTTAAATACAACAATTAACATGGTTTGAATGCTGAACAATTTTTAAGTACTGATCAGAAAAGACTTGAAAAGAACATAGTCTTGTGATTATACGAAAAACTTTTCCAACAAATATGAACAGTAACAGCAACATCAAACATTAACAAATTGAATACTGGATAGGCCATCTCAGGCAAAAGAAAAAAACAATTAAAAACTGCAATGCAAAGCACCACAACGCAACTTTAAAGACTCCTTGGCTGACCATCTTGGAAACAACCTAACACGAGAAAGACAGTTAATTTCTGTCTTCAAAAGACACTGTCTCCACTGTCTTGTTTGTCCTGTATGAACAGAAGACTAAAGACCAAAGCACAATATCTTTCAAAAACTGCAGCAATCCTGAAATTAATATATGCAAAAGCAAATCATGCAATACTTAAAGCTGTTACTTAACAGCATTTTATGAAGTGCTACTAGTATTGCAGTTAAGTTAAAATATCAAGCATGCAGAATAAATGCTGTTACAAGATTGTTTTCAATGTAAGAATTGTTTTTCAATGTAAGGATGTTTTAAGATTTAAAGAAAAACAACAACAAAAAAGCTTTAAATTTAAAGAAAATATTAAACCTTGTAAGTATACAACATGAAGTCATTCAATTAAACCTGCAGTGACCACTTAAAGGCAATGACAAGGGAGGGAGTGCTCTCCCCTCTCCCCCCAGCTACCTTATTTGCAGCTCATTCAAGAAATGATATAGATTAAATTGATCAATTATAAATGAAAACAAACACGACAGGCTTTGCATTTCAGTTGTGTACACGGTGGTGATTGAGGATCAATGCTGTGCTATAAATCGAGACTATGTCTTGTCAAATTGTTGTCCACTTTCACTTTCACTATCTTCCAACAGCCTAAACATCGTAAATCTTACGTGAAATAATTATATTAACAGCCATATTGCATGCACTAATTGCAATAATAATTATTTTGATGTGGTAAATAGTTTGCAGTACCTGTAATATACAATCAAACAACAAAGATTGACAAAGACGTCACGAAACCTGATGACATTCAGGGGCGATAACTCTTTGCAGTATAACGAACGTTAAGCGGAGTGACACGAAATCAGATTCGGCTGATAACGGGTCGCTATCGGACGCTGACGGAAGAGCACGAAGTACCCGATCGACAGATAATGGAATTAAATGAATTGCGCAAAAATGCGCTAAGATGTAATTTTAAGAAACTGACGTTGAATGGTGGATGGATGCTTATATTTTGCTGGTATACTTGTGCTTTCCAGTGACCATATTGTTTTCATCAGACAAATGGCCAGTGAAAATTGCCTAAATTTGGCGCCTTGCTGCTGTTCCATGCATTAATTTGCATAATTTATTTTCAGACTAATAGAAAGCGTGTTCTTTCCCCTTTCCAGTGATGTATAATGCATGATTGTAGTTAAAAATAGGCAGGAGTAATTTAGATTTAAATCACATGATCCGTTCGTGTAAACAAAGATGGAAGACGCAAATTCTGTTCAGTAAACAACAAAATCGGCAATTTAATCGTGAAAATTATCAACCAAACGCTAATGATTTTCAATTTTATTACTAATATATAAACATTTAAACTTTAATGTCTTTAATTCCATCAAAACAATGACTTTTATGTCCGTAGTTAATTTTTAGCGATGTGATAAAAATGTATGGTTTACTATGGTGACAGATAATGAGATATGGACTGGCTGAATGAACAAAGCTTTGTTATCGCTATTCACAGCATATTCCGTGTCAAATGCATTTTAATGAGTATATTTTAAAAGAATTTGCCTACAATCTAGAAAGAGCGTTAAAATAGTTGTTAAATATTGCATTTTCGCTTCCGCTTCAAGCCTTCATTTGAAATATCAAATAGTTTAAATATTCTAGTTTAAACATGTTAAAATGTCAATCTATGCATTTAAATTACCATTGTGCGAAATTATACAGAACTATTTAAATGGTAGTGTATTACTGACAAAACTTCAGATACCTTATTTTGACAGCATATCTGTTGTGGATAAATGCCAAAAAGAAATATAGAAACTAACAAAAACTATCTATGTTAACTGTCACTTGTCAATTCTCCTTATTCCAAGTACCCATCTGCCACCGTTTCTCTGGACTTCCGGTTTAGAAATTGACAAAGTCGTCGTTACTTCTGGTAGGTTGTAATTATAAACTATTTTTCCAATCTAACACAATTGAACTTGCATATAGATGCAAAATATTTTATATTTATTATTTTGAAACAAATTAAAGCAGAAATTATGATTATAATGGTTTGTAAAAGACAACTTTCCGTATCCGTCTGTTGCGGCCACTTGGCAATTTATGTGGGTGGGGTAAGAATTTAGAACGGTAAAGTTTACAATAAAACAATTTATAAGCCTGCAAATACTTGTTTTAGTGAAAGTTTGTGTACTAGGCTTAATAATTTTGATTTTAGCTATGCAACACATGATTCATAAAAGTGTTTACAGTGTCTTAAATACGTTTTCAGTGAGATGATGGATGACCCTCCCAAAACAAACAAAAGATCACCAAGAATTGTTGGGAAGTACAAAGGGTATAAAGGTGACTACTGTTGTGTACCTGGATGTACAAATTCAAGAGGTTCGTGTAATTGCCAGGGATTAAAGGTGGCATTCTACAGCATACCTACACAACCAGAACGACGTAAGCTGTGGTTGCAGAGGATACGAAGAGGAGAAGTAGATGACAATGGCCGAATAATTCCCTTCGTTCCAAAGTCCCATACACGCATCTGCTCACAACATTTTGTAGGAGGTACATAAACTTTATGAATAATGTATTTTAAAATGTCTAAATATTTATCTATTGTAACAATTGTAAAATTAATTAACATGCTTATACATTCATCTTCCCTGTTAATTCCAACAGAAATAATATTATTTGGATGCTGACATTTTCATTGTCAAGCACATTGTGTATAGTTCTTTAAATATAGTCAACAGATTTATTGATTATCCTGTATTTGTGCTTATAATACATTTAAAATCTATTTTGAAGATAAACATTGTTTTTCTATTTAAGGTACAAAAAGCGACGAGCCTGTCAGCCAGTCGTATATTCCTTCCATCTTCCCGCGGAATTCCACATAGAAAAACATGACAAAAACATCAGAACAAGCAGGTATTCAATATCAACAATATGAATTTATTAGCAAATAGCAGACCAAACCATCATAAATTAACAACAGAATAAATTTTAAAAATTAATTATTTATAATTTAAAAGCATATTTTAGTAGCAATTCAGTTCAATATTTATTTATTGTAGGAAATAGTAACATAATAACATAAGCTATGTAAAGCTTTTGACCGACATTAGAGCTTTTGACCGACATTACGTGTATGTTTCATCTAGATAAAAGTTGACAGGAGTTGTATCATTTGCATTAATGTGGCATCTATAATAGACTATCATTCATTAGCTTCTTACTTACCACTATAGTATGTCATGTATTACTATAAATGATATTCTATAATTATTATGAGTTTCTCGACTTCTGCACAATTTAAAGACTTTCAAATGGGTTTTATTTTATTTTCAGGCTGTTGTACACCTACACCAGCACCTAAAAAGTCAGTGAAAAGAAGATTGACGAACAAGGAGCTCGCATATCTAAGTTGCCACGAAGATTGCAGTATCTCGGTGAATCTGGCGGAAGAGCAGTTTGGGAAACAACCGACCATGATTATGTAAAATCGAAACACTGTGAACCAGAAGAATCTAATAATGTTGACAGTTGGATTCAGCAGTTACAAAATGAAAATGAAATGTTGAAGTCAAAGTTTTTGCGACTTGAAAATGTGAAAGACAATGATGACAAGTTTCAGTTCTATACAAATTACCAAGTATTTAAAGCTCTAGTCAGCTACCTTGAAACTAGAACAAATCCTGATGGACTGAATTATTGGCAAGGGAAATCAACCAATACTGTTACAAAGTCAGCAAAGGGCCCAGAAAGAAGGTTCACCTTTGAGGAAGAGTTGTTCATTGTCCTGGTGAAATTAAAGACAGGTAACTTCAATGAAGACTTGGCAACAACGTTTGACACCAGCCCATCACACATCTCCAAGATATTCAGCACGTGGATAAATTGTTTAGCCAATGAGCTGAAACTGTTGTTTGAGATGGAGTCAAATGAAAATGAAAAGGCACAGTGTTACCAGCCATTTAACAACTTGAAAGTGATAATTGATTGTACAGAGTTAATGGTGCAGAGAGCTTCTAATCTGCAAGCCAGAAAACAGACATTTTCAAATTACAAGCATCATGACACAGTTAAATTTCTAGTGGGACTTTCACCCTGTCTGGCGGTGAACTTTGTTTCCAGGGCATGGGGAGGACGTGCTTCCGATAAGCATATAACCCTTGAACGTCAAGAATTGATCAGCGGGCTCAGTGAAGGTGACAGCGTGATGGCCGATCGAGGGTTTACAGTTACAAATGAACTTAAGAAAAGGGGTGTGTCTCTACTTATTCCAGATTTCAAGGGACGTGACAGGTCACAGATAACAGCAGCAGAGGCTAGTCGGTCGAGTACATTTCGAAAGCTAGGATAGATGTTGAACGAGTGATGCAAAGGATCAAAGAGGTTCAAAACTTTCTATTTGTTAGAACGTGTGATTCGATAGAACATGCAGGACTTGGTCGAACAGATTTGTACAGCCTGTGCGTACCTCACAAACTTTCAACTACCAATAATAAAGAGGTGAACTAGCAAGTTCATCTGCTATTTGCATGTATGCAAAGCGTTCAGTTGGCAAATAGATTATGAAATGTTTAGACCTAAGACATGGTAGTTAAATATAGTTTTAGTTATGTGTGGAAAACAATAATGCTGCTCTCATTGTATTGATTGGTTTGATTCTCTGTTTGGTTAGATTTCCACACATTGTTGACTATAAAACATAATAAAGACAATAGTCACCAGCCACGAGAGCAAGTTTAATCTGCGGCAAGTGTAACAATTGGTAAACCGGTTAACACAGCACTAAAAACTGACAGGAAGTGTTGTTTTGAAATTGTTCATGCACTTTTCACTTCAAATTCAAAAATAGGTCGACACAAGGTAGATCTATCACTTGATCATGCAATGCTATCTTACGTTTAACACATTGTGTATACATAAACCGGGCAAAATTGTTAGGCGTGTAGCCGTGGCTCGACTGCTATTTATAGAACAACGTCTGCTTTCAAATGTCAACATTCAAAAATGATAAAAAACAACAACATATTTTAAACTTTAAAATTCGCTCGGATTCATTCTAAAATTATGCATCAGTTATAATAGAGTTACTTAATCATTTGACAACATAAAACTAGAACTTAGTTACTTACTTTTAGCACTGCAACCATGTAATACGTGTAATCATGATGATGTATTAATTTCGGTCGTGTCAGTATGGGAAGAGAAATATTCGGCCAAAATGGAAGAGAATTCAACGCGTTTGCAGCAACGTTTGCGACAATGATTATTTGTCTTCCATTTTCAAAACATACAACTTTGAATCAAATTATTCTCCAATATTGCCATTTAATAAGCATGGTTAGAGCTGTTGTTATTCATCAAAATAGTTTCCAATGTTGCCATTTTGACCAGTAATGACCAGTAAATTTTACGAGGAACACAATTATCGTTCAATCCTTTCTTTTTTGCCAGTAATAAGTAGTTCTGTTAAAAGAAACAAAATTATCTTCCAGTGTTGCCATTTTGAAGAGAAAGAATAGAGCTTTTGTTATTTAAAAAGAGGTGCTTTTAGAAGAAACACAATTATCTTCCAGTCTTGCCATTTTGAAGAGCATGGCTAGAACTGTTGTTATTTACCAAATTATCGTCCAATGTTGCCTTTTTTGCTAGAAATCAGTAGTGCTTTTGAAAGAAACACAATTATCTTCCATGTTTCCACTAAAAGGAGAATGGCTAGAGCTGTTATTGATCAATTTATCGTCCAATAATGCCGTTTTGTAGCAATCAGTACTGATTTTCAAAGAAATCCAATTATCTTCATATTTTGCCACTTAGAGCAGCATGGCTAGAGATGTTAATTATCAATGTATCGTCCAATGTTACCGTTTTTGTCAGTAATCAGTAGTGCTTGTGAAAGAAACACAATTATCTTCCAGTGTTGCCATTTTGAAGAGCATGGCTAGAGCTGTTGTTATTTATCAAATTATCGTCCAACGTTGCCTTTTTCCTAGTAATAAGTAGTGCTGTAGTAAGAAACACAATTATCTTCCATTGTTGTCATTTTGAAGACCTTGACCAGATATGTTGATATTCTTCAAATTATCGTCCAATGCTCCTTTTTTGCTAGTAATAAGTAAATGCTCCTTTTTTGCTAGTAATAAGTAGCGCTTTTGAAAGAAACACAATTATCTTCCATTGTTGTCATTTTGAAGGGCTTGACTAGAGTTGTTGTTATTCATCAAATTATGGACCAACGTTTCCTTTTTTGCCAGTAAAAAGTAGTGCTGTAGTAAGAAACACAATTATCTTCCATTGTTGTCATTTTGAAGAGCTTGACTAGAGTTGTTCTTATTCATCAAATTATGGAGCAATGTTTCCTTTTTTGCTAGTAATAAGTAGTGCTTTTGAAAGAAACACAATTATCTTCCATTGTGGTCATTTTGAAAATACACATAAAGTGAAACTTCAGCTGCACCAGCAGGAGAGAAACCTTATTGTACAATACGGTCCTTTATTTTTGGCAAGGAACCAATTGCCAAACAGTGACAAACAAAACAAATGCAATATACAAGACACACATGCACATAACAAACGCACAAACATGAATAAAACTGGGGTCACCGCCTTGGAGACCTTGACTAGATCTGTTGTTATTCATCAAATTGTCGTCCATTGTTTCCTTTTTTGCTAGTAATAAGTAGCGCTTTTGAAAGAAACACAATTATCTTCCATTTTTGTCATTTTGAAGGGCTTGACTAGAGTTGTTGTTATTCATCAAATTATGGACCAATGTATCCTTTTTTGCTAGTAATAAGTAGCGCTTTTGAAAGAAACACAATTATCTTCCATTGTTGTCATTTTGAAGGGCTTGACTAGAGTTGTTGTTATTCACCAAATTATGGACCAATGTTTCCTTTTTTGCTAGTAATAAGTAGCGCTTTTGAAAGAAACACAATTATCTTCGATTGTTGTCATTTTGAAGACCTTGACTAGATCTGTTGTTATTCATCAAATTATCGTCCAATGTTCCCATCTTGCTAGTAATAAGTAGCGCTTTTGAAAGAAACACAATTATCTTCCATTGTTGTAATTTTGGAGAGGTTGACTACAGCTGTTGTTATTCATCAAATGATTGTCCAATGTTGCCTTTTTGCTAGTAATAAGTAGTGATTTTGAAAGAAACACAATTATCTTCCATTGTTGTCATTTTGAAGACCTTGACTAGATCTGTTGTTATTCATCAAATTATGGAGCAATGTTTCCTTTTTTGCTAGTAATAAGTAGTGCTTTTGAAAGAAACACAATTATCTTCCATTGTGGTCATGTTGAAGACCTTGACTAGATCTGTTGGTATTCATCAAATTATCGTCCAATGTTTCCTTTTTTGCTAGTAATAAGTAGTGCTTTTGAAAGAAACACAATTATCTTCCATTGTTGTAATTTTGGAGAGGTTGACTACAGCTGTTGTTATTCATCAAATTATCGTCCAATGTTTCCTTTTTTGCTAGTAATAAGTAGTGCTTTTGAAAGAAACACAATTATCTTCCATTGTGGTCATGTTGAAGACCTTGACTAGATCTGTTGGTATTCATCAAATTATCGTCCAATGTTTCCTTTTTTGCTAGTAATAAGTAGTGCTTTTGAAAGAAACACAATTATCTTCCATTGTTGTCATTTTGAAGACCTTGACTAGATCTGATGTTAATCATCAAATTATGGAGCAATGTTTCCTTTTTTGCTAGTAATAAGTAGTGCTTTTGAAAGAAACACAATTATCTTCCATTGTTGTCATTTTGAAGACCTTGAATAGATCTGTTGTTATTCATCAAATTATGGAGCAATGTTTCCTTTTGTGCTAGTAATAAGTAGTGCTTTTGAAAGAAACACAATTATCTTCCATTGTTGTCATTTTGAAGACCTTGACTAGATCTGTTGTTATTCATCCAATTATGGAGCAATGTTTCCTTTTTTGCTAGTAATAAGTAGTGCTTTTGAAAGAAACACAATTATCTTCCATTGTGGTCATGTTGAAGACCTTGACTAGATCTGTTGTTATTCATCAAATTATGGACCAACGTTTCCTTTTTTGCTAGTAATAAGTAGTGCTTTTGAAAGAAACACAATTATCTTGCATTGTGGTCATGTTGAAGACCTTGACTAGATCTGTTGTTATTCATCAAATTATGGAGCAATGTTTCCTTTTGTGCTAGTAATAAGTAGTGATTTTGAAAGAAACACAATTATCTTCCATTGTTGTCATTTTGAAGACCTTGACTAGATCTGTTGTTATTCATCAAATTATGGAGCAATGTTTCCTTTTGTGCTAGTAATAAGTAGTGCTTTTGAAAGAAACACAATTATCTTCCATTGTTGTCATTTTGAAGACCTTGACTAGATCTGTTGTTATTCATCCAATTATGGAGCAATGTTTCCTTTTTTGCTAGTAATAAGTAGTGCTTTTGAAAGAAACACAATTATCTTCCATTGTGGTCATGTTGAAGACCTTGACTAGAGTTGTTGTTATTCATCAAATTATGGACCAACGTTTCCTTTTTTGCTAGTAATAAGTAGTGCTTTTGAAAGAAACACAATTATCTTCCATTGTGGTCATGTTGAAGACCTTGACTAGATCTGTTGTTATTCATCAAATTATGGAGCAATGTTTCCTTTTGTGCTAGTAATAAGTAGTGCTTTTGAAAGAAACACAATTATCTTCCATTGTGGTCATGTTGAAGACCTTGACTAGATCTGTTGTTATTCATCCAATTATGGAGCAATGTTTCCTTTTTTGCTAGTAATAAGTAGTGCTTTTGAAAGAAACACAATTATCTTCCATTGTGGTCATGTTGAAGACCTTGACTAGATCTGTTGTTATTCATCCAATTATGGAGCAATGTTTCCTTTTTTGCTAGTAATAAGTAGTGCTTTTGAAAGAAACACAATTATCTTCCATTGTTGTCATTTTGAAGACCTTGACTAGATCTGTTGTTATTCATCCAATTATGGAGCAATGTTTCCTTTTGTGCTAGTAATAAGTAGTGCTTTTGAATATTGTGAAAGTTTCGAAAAAAGCAAGCTCTGAAAATTATATAAAAAGTAGCATCCACTATATTGTTAATATTAATAAAGCTGAGACTTTAAGGCATCCCGTGAAATATCCACACAACCATAAAATATTGTTCGCCGGAGCCCGCAATTTGACCTTGTATTAATACAATGTGCATATTTATATAGCATGTAAAACGCGCGTCATTTACTCAACAATGCCCCATTTATAATACTTGTTGAATAACTTTGTCTGTAAACACCGAACTAGACATTAGGAAGAAATGTATTTTAATTTGTCAGTTTATATCGTTACACAATACAAAACACAATAAATCATTTGTAACCACAATAACATATTTTACATCTTTTCAAACCGGTAGTATACCATTAGGTAGTGTTTTTACTCGCATATATCAATATGTAACAAGTATAAATGTATATAATCACGAAGTTACAAAACTTGCTCAGTACTATGTGTAGATCTTGTCAACATTAACCCGACACTGACCTTTATGCGTGCAAATTGTAATTTGTGTACCATTACGAATGATATAATGTCCGTATTGATAGCGAGTAATATAGATTAAAGAAAAAAAGACTACATAGCTGTTTTAATGTCACTAAAATTGACCACCACGTGCACTAACAAAACTACGAATAAATGACAAAATTCAAGGCAATATAGTTCACCTTATAAGAATGTTGGCCTACTATGATCGTAACGTGTAATGAATTACAAAGAGCAGATGAATTAGCGGTTATAACATTTGGAGCAATGCAGAAATGTTATAGAAAAATGATTTAAATTTACATCGAATAGAACAAAAAGCACAGGACCACGATTGCCCGTGCAAAACACAAATATACATAAACATCATTAAATATCGACACTCATACTAGCTAACGGGTAACAATTTAAGCAGTTAATAATGTCTTTCTCATTCATCCCAACACTAACGCAGTTGTGTCGTATTATGAATACTTTGAACATAATTATTTTTCATGCCTATATCACCACCACATTTCAAAATCAATCATGGTCACATTAAACATGTAAGCATGTGCTATTAAGAATATTAAAAATTGACAGTAGTTTCAATATATACTTTGGACACAATGCATTACATAAGAACATCATATACGAAAAAATAAACGTACGCAATGAATGTATAGAAGGATATGGCTCGAGTTGGATATCGTTTTCTTGAATACCATTTTGTTATTAAACAATTTCAAGAATTGTGTTAGTAAGAGTTTTCTGGGTATCAGCTTTTTGACAACAACGTCTACATTTATGTAAATACGCTGATAAAATATCTATGTGAAGTCTTTTAACGCTGACGACGTAATTTTACGCCTATAATCGTCATGCGATAGGTCAGTCAAACAAAAAGTATCAAATAAAACGTTCAAACTTTTCTCTTCCACATGATCAGTAACCGACGGAAAACAATGTATTTGTTTGTGCACATCCCTTTTCACACTAACATTTGCTTGTAAGGTTTGGATGCCTCTTCAGCAAATCTCTCTTTTTTGCTGCACCTAGAAGGAAATATCAAAGCAGTTATTAAAATGTACTGTGATACGTATAATATAAATATAATAATTCTGGGTAACTCAACTGGTTTTATCATTTGAATACAGGCAAAATGACGAATTATCTACTAGTATTCCATAATGTATTTTACAAGACCGCGTAAGTATGATTTCTTTGTTACAATAATGTATATAAAGCTTATAATTAAGCACGTGTTTCTACTTATCTTTCTATTTCTGTCGTTTAGCGCTTAGTAAACAATCATACTTTTTTATTGTTGCACATTAAATAATGATATGAAATTTCGATTATTATATGCATACTCTTTTATCACCACAATTTCTGTACAATTTTTCATTCACTAGATTTTGCCATTATAAAAATATAAATGAAAAAAGTACCCAGTGCACAGGCAGCTTGCATGGCTTTTAATGTGGAACGATGTAATACCGCACTACATTCCACATCGGCATTTTCATACGTTTCCCCTGTTAAGGATTGGAAGATAGCCGCCAATGCTTCACGCAGAAGGACATGCTCCATGTAGGCTCCCACAAGACTAGTGATGTAAAACAAAATGTTTGTAACATTAAAAGAATCGATATGCAAAAGTACAATCTGGGCCGGTATTCACAAAGCTACTAAGGAAAATCGTAACTCAAGTTGCACTTACGGTAAATTTTCAGATTACATTTTCTATGCGAAAGGCAATGCTTTCTGCTTTCGAAATTATAAAATATTAATCACTTAAGCACTATTAACTTGTTAAAAACATTTTAAATTAAAAAGAAATAAGCATGAACTAGCCAGAGACTTGAGGAATTAAATGAGGTTAAGGAATTTCCTTAAATTTTCCCTAAGGAGCATTGTGAATACTGGCCTTGACTTTATGTGCAATTTTGATTGTCTCCGATAAATATGCATAAATATAAGCCTTTTTTTTTTTAAATATATGTCAATGACCAACATGTCATTAACGAAAAAAACATGGGAAAATACAAAATTCATCATTAAACATAAATCATATAAGTTTGTGTTTTGATAAGAGACACATGCTCACACAACTTACTATTTGTCTTCACTGAGTATTTCGACAAGTTGCTCGTCTTGAAGACCTCTGACTTGTCTCAGTGTGGAGAAGTATGGCTCACTAAGTATTAAAATTCATACACTTTAATAAAAAAATTAGAAAAGTTACAGGATTTGCATTTGCATATACCCAATAACAAATATGCTAAATATTGTGTTGAAAAGCACATTTGATATAAAACTTCAGCACGTTTTTAGAGTTTAACGGTATTTTATCCATTATCCTTGGAATATGAGAAGATATATTATTAATTTATATGCTTATTTTAATTAAAAATGTGTTAGTAATATGCTGTACTCAAGTATCGACAGATTATTATTGTAAAACAACTGTGTCCCATTAACCAAAGTGTTCACATATCTCGGAATATGTGAGAGTAAATTCAACTCATGTATGTGATAGGAATTAAGCAATAAATATGAAAACAATAACCTTTCGATTTCCTCCAGAAATGTTTCCTGAATATAGAAGCGGACGCATTCTATAGCCTGTTAAAAGTAAAAACGCTTATATGAATATATGATACATTTACCTGTCTGTTGTAATACTATATTTCTGACTGCGGTTTCGCTTACGTAACTAAGCAACCATTTACAACACATTTATATATAATTATTTGCATTACGTTTTTTTTTTAAAAAGGCTGCTAAGAGCCAATTATCAGACGCTAAAGAGAATGAACATGGTCATTAAAACTACATGGAAAATACATTATTCCGTTGGTACGCATGAATGTATTTTGTTTTAAAAAAAAAAACACTATACATTAACAATAATATATCATAAAATACAATATATTTGTCGAGAAAGATTTGAAATGCATTTGATAGGAAAAATTTAGGAATAAAAGAGTTACGTTTAAGTCTCACCACGCAGCTAAAAACTGCCCACCCGTATCCGTGGGTTTGTGGTACCCCACCAGAACGGAACTTGTAGCTACTCTGAAGCCATGGAATATCTGCTCTACAAATAAAAAAAAAATATTAATATTATGTTCTACCCTGCAAACATTGGAAATAAATTACTTGTATAACATGTATGTGCAGATTTGAACAAACTATAGTACACAAGTGTTTATAAGATATATTTTAGTATAGTGTTATATAAAGCCGACCGATTGCACAAAAAGGGGTCCACCGCACCAATAGCGTATGGGCATGGTAAGATGAGCTTATTTCACATCTAATAAATAAAAAACAAAATTCATAGCAATTATTTTTCATTATGATTGATGACAACCGGACAACCGGACAAAACGTTCATTTTAACTAAGGAACGCTAGCATTTTGTTATTTTGTTGCGTTCAATTATTCAAATTGATTGACTTGGCTTGTTTTAGAAGAATTATGTTTACCTGTCTGAACGATTCGACACAATTTGTTCAGTCCTTTCTAGTGCAGCTGCCATCTATAAAGAAAACATAATATACAATTATCGACTGGATGATCATTGACTATAGCCCATGTTACATCGGTGCGTGGGACGTTAGAGTCGCAGTCTGTTATGGCAGGCGTTTGATGTTATAATGGCATATCGCAATGGATGCGTCACAGACATTGCTGACCCCAAGAAACAAACTGACAGAAAGCTGTTTTATATACATGTATGTCGTATATGTTGTGATGTATGTTGTGTACTTCATGTATTGATTATACTGCGCATGGTCAGATATTTAGATTAATCCAACTGGAACTAACCGCTGGTCCGCATCACTTGTAATATACCTCTCTTATAGTCAACACGTGTTTGCGTTTTATTCGCTCTGAGTATATACACCAGCTACGAATACAACACCATATTGGACCTTAGACTTCTACACGTGAGCCTTAAACTTTGATATATGAATACTTCTGTTGATTGCGACAAGCCGTCTCGACCGGGAGATAACGCATGGCAAGTTTGTTGCAAAATTGCATTATAAAATTAAATGATGAAGTAACGTTTTTTCGCAATGTGTTTACTTTGCAGAAGGTATTTTCTTTAACGGAATAATAATCTAGTAACTTACATGATTACACGCTGTTTCCGGAGTAATAAAGAACACTGCTTCTGATTCAACGTCCTCTTCATCAGTTAACTATAGCGACAGAAAAGTAATATTTAAAGATGCATTATAAAGATTATCGTTTTTTTCATAAAGACATGTTTTAACATTTGAAGTAGCTTAAGACATATCATAGGATTAACATTATATTTTGTTTTCATTCATATATGCACATTGGCTTTATGGAAAAATGTGACATAAACCAAGATTTGTACCATGCAATACCATGACATATAAATACAATATCAATAAATACATTGTGTATATACGTTTCAATATTGTTAAGGTTTACAAATATACCATCCGATTTAACAATGTTTTACGCATTATTGAGAAATAAATGTGATATGTGCTCATTATATCGTTTATCCTCTGTTTATACGCCCATTTAATGTGGACTTTTGATTTTGTTGAATATCCAGTAAATCAAGTATGAATATTTGATCGTACACACGTCTTAGTCGTCTTACCTGATAAATTGCAGGGATTTTATATTCCTTTTCTTTATATCCTTTTCGCGCTGTTTCACCAATATGAGTCATCTGTCAACACGTTTGGTACAATTTCAGCTGACATTTACGATTTACGAAATTACTGTAAATTGACTAAATGCATGCAGTGCGATTCTTTATAAGCTTTAAATGTTGCATGAACAAAAAATAATCGGCGTATACAACTATTATCATAATATGTGTTTCATGATAAGCTTTATAATGAATATGATTGCTGTTACAAAATCCATATCTATTAAACATTCCACAAACGCATTTTTATGTAGGTATATCAAGTTTGTTTGTTTGTATGGGTTTTCGCCGTTTTCAACAGTATTTCAGTCATACAATGGTGGCCAGCTAATGTACAGCTAATGTACCCCAGAGGTAGGGAGAGAATGGCCGTAGAAATAATTCTTGACCAATCCCCACACAAGTTACGTGGCCAGGTTGGGAATCGAACATAGGATCATCAAATTTGTAGTCCAGCATACTACCACCTTACCAGCCGGTCCGGTTAGGTTTGATTAAAAGTCCTACATGTTTATGTTTGGAACTATATTAAATTGAATTTCTTTAAAATATGTTTATTAAAAAATGTAATTATATCTATTCTTATTCTATTCTCTGTACCTGTTTTTTACATGCATGGCATACATAGATGTCGGGCTCATCGTCTATGTCCTCACCGACACAGCTAGGATGGAACCATCCTTCGCATTCACCGCATTGCCAATAAAGCCTAAAAATGAAATTAATTTTTACCCAAATACCCACAAACCGGGAACAATTGCATCTTGGGGATTTCACACTGTACCATACGTTATTTTCATTGATACTTGTTCCTGAATTTGTTGGACTTAATGTAAATTTTGATTACGTTTAAATATATACATTTAAGGTTTAAATTGTAAATTACATATACATGAAATGAATCAAAATCGTAGTATATCAAGCCAGTACAGGATTCATAATATTATTTGCACTGAACACAAATCAAATAGTCAAAATTCAGATGCGAGCGTGATGATGGAATTACTTAAACAGTTGTTTTGAGGTCAAACAATGCCGCCAGTTTTTTAATATTTTGAAACACACTCGGAACGAAATATGAAGTATTAATATGAGGACTGAATGCATCTGTTAAGGCATATGTTAAGGCATAAGACATCTGTTTAAAGTTTACCTTCTGTTGTCAGGCTTTTTGCACACACAATACGTCTTTTTTGTGCCTTGTTTTTTCGTCCGGCTTTTTGTACACACATTACGTATTTTTTGTGCCTTTTTTTTGAGCGTTTGATTTCAGTATAAATAAACGAAGATCTTTGTTTCTGAAAGAAGAAATAAAATACAGTAAATACATCACTATTTAGATATTTGGGAAATCGATTGTATAATATTTTCCTAAGCGGCGTTCGTTGACGAAGCAGAATATATAACCCGCTAAGCACTATCGGAAAAAAAACTATATAAAATTGTGAAATTACTTAGAAAGTACACACCTTTCGTTTTAACCGTTTGTTGTGTACTGTCTCTGGAGCAACTTCCTCCGTCTCCACGCTTGTACATGGCAGTGATGCTAAACAATAATTCATATACTAAGAGTATTATAAAATATCGCGTATAGTTCTGAGTGCGTGCGTTCTTGAACAAGTGAAAATGTATATCTGTAAGTGTAACACTTAGCACACTAAATGTTTTCATTCGAATAGGTAAATATATTATGCTGATGACTGTAAACATGGTTACTTATTTTTTTCAGTATACGATAATACGATGACACGAGTAAAATGTTTTATTTTTTTAGGCTGATCGATCACAAGTGGTTTGTTATAAAATTCTGACAGGTAGATCTATACAAGTAACACGAGTGCCGGAATTTATTTAATAATCGATCTAATTGCGAGATTACTTTACGTGACGACGTTAATTAGCTAATTATAAAGTGTAGGACGTGAGTCCAATCTTACTTATTAATGCTTATAAACGAAACCACATTTCTAATTGGCATACACTTAGGCATACTGACATGATATAACCAAAGTTAAATCAGTTAAATTATTTTCATGCTGACGACGTAATCTCACAAAAAAATCACGTCAAGCAAATCACAGGCTTTACAGTAAAGTTAAATGAAAAATGTAAACATAATCTTAAGCCAGTGTTTGATAAATCTGTTTGTGTCGTCAAGATGCAATGAAAATGCAATAAGTAACATACCTGTAGCGTTTTCTGTAACCACAACGTCTTCGTCCACATGTTTCAGGCAATGTAGGTCCTCAAGGGTCTGTTAAAGAGTATTAATTTAATTATATTTTGGGACCATTTTATTTACTAGAGCCCACCATTTCACGGCAAATCGGTGTGCGTGTTTACTTGTTAATGTACATGTATATTTTAATTGGTAAGACTAACGTGCTGATATTTCCCATTGCGGAAGTGTGCTGTTGCATAAATACATACAGACGTTTTGGCTCAAAAACACGTGTTTTCCATAAAAAACACTAGAACAGTCATTGAAGATGAAAAATACCCCCCGCAAAGGCTCATTTCAAACATGTCCAAAACTTGTGTATTTGTTAAATTAATCTCAAATTTTTGTTGTTCGCTACTTCACATTGATCACACACAAAGACAAAAAGCTTCACGTTGATTTATTGAATCAATTACCTAAGTTCAAGGGCACATAACGCTGATACAAATATTGTGACATACACAAAAATAAGTCTTGCACTTCTACATAGTATAAACAACATATCTGTAAAGTTTCATGTCGATAGGCAGGAAACTGAGAGACTAGTTCGCTCCACAAAGTACACATGTGCAGCGTGAGAGAACGACCGACCAACCAACCGACCCACAGACAGGTTGATTCCAGTATACCCCCACAAACTTCCTTTGCGGGGGTATAATAAATTGGAACATTGTGTTCACGTAAGATACAGAAAATCCGAAAATGAATTGGAAAGCTCAAAATGTACACTCTTAAATATAATGATTTGAGAACAACAGCAATGTAGAAAACTAGGTTATGCTAATTATAAACTGTTACCTGTACTTTATCTATCCATTCGTATGAATTAGCAACCCGTCCCTTATCCATCTTTGTATTAGTCTAAAATTAAAGAAAATGAAGCATTACATCGGTAGAATTACCGTAGTGGGAGCACTAATTTTGATTTCCATATGTATCCAAATCGCATGATAGTTTTAAATGTTTAAATACTGATGTAACTTTTTAAATTTCAAATAATTTTAAATTTAAATTAAGAAAAAATTTACACGTACCCAAAACCCAATTCTGCACAGCGTGCAAGAAAATCGCTCCCCGTCATTAAGAAGGGCCAGATCATCGTGTACGCAGAAGGGTTTAAAATGAAAAGCCCTCCCACAAGTATCGCACTGCAACTGGAACGCGACATTGTACTGTTTTAAGATATCATACTTCTAGCAAAATATCGCTTTCAAAACAAAAACATACACCGTTAAAACAACCTATTTCAACATTATATCACATACCATAAATTGTTTTTAGATAAATGATTTTTTATATATTATATATATAACATTGAGGTAAAATGGTAACCTTTTGATCCGCTTCATCCACTGTCAAACCACACTTTGGACAAGAATCAATAAGGAACTCTGAAATGTAATGTTAACATTAAAAAACAAGCTATGTGTCAATAGGGCACAGATGTCCCCTCAGTCCACTTTTGTCTCAAAACTACACTTTTACTTTTGACCTCTAAGTGTGACCTTGACCTTTGATGTAGGGAGACGGGTGTTACACGCGACACGTCGTCTTATGATGGTTGACCTTTGTGCCAATTTATTTCAAAATCCATCAATAAATGGCATATTATAGCAAAGACAAGAATGCTTCGGACAGACGGACAGCCGGACAGACGCACAGGCGGAATTACAACAAATAACAATAAATTTCAGAAAAAACTTATACATTGTTAAATTTGAAAAAAACGAAACTTACCTTTAAAGGACAGGAGCTTCTTCGCAACAGATAATCGCATTACAGACAAATCCTGGGCATTGATGTTTTCCATTTCTTGAAAGCGACCATTGAAATGGCATTCAGCAAACTTGAAAAAAAGTGGTAGAAGAGTGATTATGGCTTAAATATTGCACGTCCGTGCACTTGAAGCAGTACTTTGTAAACAAGTGTTTTATAATCATATTTTTTAATAAGGTCGACAGTTATTTTGTCAACATCAGGACTTAACAACAAATCAGCCTATTGCTCCATCAGATCCAGAATGAGATTTTGGTATGGATACTTGGCTTATCCATTATATTCTGACATTGAAATTCTAGATCTTAATAGGCAAACGGACAAACAGGCAATTGTTCTCCTTATTAGCATGGTTACCTTTTAAAATAAACTTATAACTATATTGTGTTCATATTGATCGAGAACCCAATAGTTGCACCATGGTAAGAAGAAAATCGCTGATTATATTGTGATACATATTTATACTACCATCAAGCAATACACTCCGCAGTTGAATGAATCTGTCTGGGATGCGTGTTTCATTGTCCCTGCACGCCATTGGTTTCTCACGTCTGCTTCCGGTGCGTTACTGCATTGGGCAATAAATGCACTGAAATTCAATTGCCGCAATACAGAATACGGAAGTGAAAACAAAGATGTACAAAATTAGGATAGCTCTTATATTTTAATAGCATGGAGTTCTTTAAAGAAAGTTAAAACGAACACCGCCTTTTAATATTACATCTAATTTACTTGAACAGCGTGTGTGTGTGGGGGGGTGGGGGTGCGTGTGTGTGTGTTTGTGCGCGCGCGCATGCGTGCGTGTATGTATGTATGTGTTCTATACTACATAACAAATGTTCAATATATTGTCAGAGTTGACTTTGTAAAACTAAATACGCACCACATAGCCAGCCTGATAGAATCGAGTTCAAACGATTCTGCTTCCGCAACAGGATTGTAGAAGAATATGACTTTTTTCTCAAATTCCAGAACCTTGGAAAAACGAGATACGTATATATGATCTCGTTATATATTAACAAGAGTTTGTTTTTTTACCAAACAGCGAGAAATTTTATAAGTTGAATTTTTCGAACATCGATTAAAATTCATACTAACATTAACTTAAACTCCAGATTTCATATGGTTGATGAGTATTCTTTAAATGGGTTGATAAATAATAACGCAGATTTATAAATACAAAATAAATATATAGAGGAGGATATTTGTTGGTTTCGGTAGATTATCGCTATTAATTCACGAGTGATCATAGAAATTAATATTTTCACGATTGGCACAGTAACGATTGAAAATATTTATTTTCTATCATCACGAGCGGATTTAAATCAATAATCTACCACGAAACCAACACATTTTCTTGTCATTCAATGCTTTTACACCGTTTTTTTACATTTAAGAAGGGTTAAACTTGATAATTTAGCGGGAATAATAACGTAACGACGTCATAATAACGACGTCATTTCACAGTAAAATAGTACAAATTATCTATAATTTTCACTGTGATTTTTCACTGTTTGAAACAGTGCATTCCATTTTATATAACCGGTATTTTCCTATAAACCACAGGAAAGCATAAAATAATTAATGTCATTATTATTAACTTTCAAAAACTGTTTGTCTCAGTACACAGCATATGTCATGTGATACTGTTTTATTTTGCCATAGTTTTAATATCAAAAGTGAGCAAGAGTAACAAATAACTTGCTTAACTCGCAAACACTTCTTACCACAAGCGTCCAATGCGAACATCGATTGTATGCTCCAACAGCAAATTTATAGCCGTTCAACTGAAAATGAATTGTACTGCAACATGAACTTTCTGCGTATACAATCGGCTCATGTAATGGAACTCGGTGCAAAAAAAGGTGAAAATGTTCATAAAATTAACGTTGTTCGTCATTACATATTTTGTGCATCATTAAATGATTATATTGACAGATTTTATCAAAACCTCTTGAAGTTTTACTTTAGGCGCCTTAAGCTGCATTGTTAACATGTAATTCTAACCGTATATATCGGTACTGTCATTTAAAACACACCAATTGTTTAAGAATATAATTCTATGTACGATATAATTCAATTGCTTATTTTGTTTATATGAAAATATCCAATGGTAAGCACTAAATATAGACAGCCCAAACATGTTGAGAGTAGAGTTTTGGTTGTCGATGTACACCAATACTTTACTTTCATTACAATGTTTATCAAGTCGTGTCACTCATTGCTCTACAAAGTAGACAAAATACAATACTTTTTTGTTACTGTACCACGTATGTTGGTCTATGATTCCGGGCCCCTCGGATCAGGGTTTCCATCGTGGAGCTTAGCAAGTGCAGGACTTTTCCTAAGCCCATAGCGGCCAGTTCGTTAACAAGAAGCTTCAGGTAAGTGTCTAATATCTAAAACGAACAACATGATTTTGTATGTTTACAGTATTCGTGTAATAATTTTTTTTTGACATTCTTAATACTTTAAAACAAATCTCGAGATTTACAAAATAAACAATAATCTACAAGTATATATTGCAGAAAACTAGGGTTGTTAAATACTTAAATCTTCCTATTTATTCAATTGTATCTAACTTATTTCGTTGTCATTGATTGGCCGACCAGACTGAGGCGTCCTATTGGTTATAATTTAGTTATAAAGAAAAATAAAACTCCAAAAGCATTATCATGAGAGTATTATTGTTAACATCCGCAAATACATGCAATCACAATATTTGAACTTATGACTCATTGTTCTCATATGACTCATCAAATTGGTCACTGAGTCAGTTATATTGGTTCTGCGATCAACTAGACATGGTTTAAAAAAACGAGGACTGAACTCTTTAAGATCGAATTTATGCGAACCGAAGTTGATTAGAAAACATTAAATAACTATATGATAAAATATTGGTTGTGAATCACACTTCATATCTTACGTTGTCGGTTAGCCAACCAGCGTCATTTAGTGATCTGATGTCTGTGTCGGTCACACTTGTACCGCATACCTTCGCAACTGGCACGTCGTAATCCCGTGGCAAATTCCACAACTGTTGTATGGTTTCAACTGTAATTATGTACAACGCATATGCAATGGTTTGTTTGTGCAGTCTTCAGCACAGTTGAAGCGAAAATATTAGAAAACAATTAGCATAAAAGGTTGCGCTGACACCAAATATTTTAATTTTGCCAACATTACGGAATATTATGTTTTATGTATCTGGTTTTAAACATGTCAGGTCATTCATTTAAACGTACATGATATGTAATATCTATTTCATTTAAACTATAGACATACTTTCAGGATTAGGTATCAGTGTCTTTGCTGTCATGCTAGTTGAAGCGGCTTCTTGGACAGAGCCCTCGTATATTACATCATCTGAAATAACACGTATGATAACTATTTTGAAAAGTGATTTCAATAAATAAGCCAATCAGGAATCCAATAAGCCATATTACGACAGCAGCCTCGCCATTGTACTTCAACTATTTAATAACTCGGTACCCCGTCCACCCATCCCCATCTGTTTAACTTTTCTGTATTTGTTCTAGTTATGGTTTATAAGATGTTTATCAGTTTTTCCTTTTTTTTTTTATTTCATTGCCTGTATCCTTTTTTGTTTATTTGATTATATATTGTTTGCTAACTCGGGGGGGGGGGGGGGGGGGGGGGCAGGCTATTTGACTGCCCAGATATGTCATGTTTTATTCTCATATCTAGCTATTCTTGTTCGAATGTTACCTACTTTATTGCAGGTTTATTTTACTGCATTTTAAATAAATGCATATGTTTAACCTCAGTCTGTCTTGGTTATACTTTACTGTTCATGATATGCTTGAAAGACCTTAGCTACTGACACTTACATCCACGACAATACATAACAAGTGAATAGTGAGAAATCATTACCTTCCACAACCACTGTGTCTTTTGAGTTCTCCGAGCAAACTCCGCTGTGAGCGTCATCAACTGTAAAAAACATCGCATGTTTACCTGTCTCACCTAGTTAGGAAATTACTATGTGGTAAACATGTTAACG
Source organism: Congeria kusceri (assembly GCA_027627225.1). Classification (NCBI taxonomy): domain Eukaryota; kingdom Metazoa; phylum Mollusca; class Bivalvia; order Myida; family Dreissenidae; genus Congeria; species Congeria kusceri. The sequence continues at coordinate 100,192,654 of CM051024.1, forward strand.
TGTTTCTGTTGCAATGGTGAACATTGCGTGTACCCACAAAAATGACCGCGTTAGCAGCAACGCTTCAGGCATGGTTTTAATAAATTTTGAATGAAAACATCAATTCTTATAATATTTTGATTCTATTTTTATTTTTCCTTTGCACATTGCATTTGCATATTTCTACGCTATGACTTGCAAAATAAAAAATAATAACAATTGTCTGTATTTATGTCCTTGCTTTTGGTTAGGTTAATATATTATTATACCATAATAAAGGTTTTTATTCTGCTGATCTGCAGTTAAATAGACTTAAGCTTTAAACACCCAAAATATAACACATGCAATAATCCGTCTTACCGAATTGAAATCGCACGTTTTTCTTTTTGCGCCTTAGCTTCAGCGACGTTGGTGTTTTCCGTAATTGCGGAAGTTCTGACGATTTGGGCATGGGCGTAAGACTTTCGCTTATACTTTTAAGTTGTTGAATGCAGCGGGCTAAGCTAGATGTATCTGTGCACAGGTAGGTCTTCGATCTCAGCAAGTCCAACTGCTCTCTTAGCCTTTTTTGTAGTGATACTACACTTTGTTTCCCTAATACAAAACACTATTACACTTAATTTAGGTATAAAATAAATAACTACAATCCAGTATGTATGAACGCGCGAAATAAGTTAGACATGTACTTTGGCTAAAAAGGGTCGCACATTCGTTAATGTCGAATACTTTTCTAGTAACGCGCGACACACAAATCCGCGGAGAAACGGACGGAGGTACCGACGGGTGGACAATGTGAAATCTAAATGCCTCCCCTTGAAAATGATGGAAATAACTAAAACTCAATGATTATGCGTCTATTTAATACAAAAATGTTTGTGTTTGTTTTGGGAACATCTATTACACATACCTTTTTCCAGATTATCAGGAGTTGTCTCGCAAAAACAGATGGTAGTATCTAAATCTGCACCCATGTCTTAAAAACAAATAAGTGTTACCCGATATTACTTGTATGAAAACCACATGCTTCGAAACATTTTATAAACAGAAATCCGTATAGCAAAATCGTAATAATAAAGAAATAAAAATAACAGGAAAATATGTCTAATTATTTATGTATTTATAAAGTGTGGGGGTTTTCTGAGGGAACTAAGATAAGTGTTTCAAGGATTCTGAACCATTTAATAGGTGTTACTCTTCGGCATTGAACAAACTAATATTTACCTTCTTCAACAAAATCGTTTACAGTCGTGTTTTCACTGACTTCCTTCTTTCCTATATATAACAAGCACATGCAATTTAAATATGGATGTGTAATTTAAAGCTTTTATGAAATAACTTATGTGGAACTTATATCGTATTTCAGGACAATACTACAGCTTTTGTGGAATGCTATGGACTCGATACGCACAAAGCATTGTGTTGGTATTTGGCTGAACAAAACTAAATTTTCTATGTTGCTGATTCAACGTTAATGAAAACTATAGTTACACCTGGCAAACGTGTATTTTTTTACATTTGAAATACATGTATAATGATAAAGTATAAACGATATTTATACAAGTACATATATGCACCATTCACTTCTATATCCGCCGTCAGGAATGGAGAATGCCTGTATTTTGAGGACACCATCTCCCACTGGAAAGTGCCACCAGACATTATGCGACAGAAGATGTGTTTACATGGCAATAGGGTTCTCGAGAAGTCCTTGCAGCTACACCTCGGAAAGGTAGTGTCATCGCCAAGTTGCACCATGTAATTGTGTGGCCTATGTAAATAACAGTTTTAGATTGCTCAGTATATAATATGCGAATGCGAACAAATTACTTAGGAGATATTAATGTAAGTTTTATCAAATGTGCATTTCATTGATATGGCTAAGGGTGAAAAAAAATTGTTAACACGAAACCGACTAATATAGCGATTTAATAATGTAAATACTCACTCGCAGAGCTTTGCTAGGTCAATCTTCTTCATGCAATGCTCAATGAACTTCACGGGACGTCTGTGAAGATACTGAGGTATTTCCGGCGCATACTGCTTGTACGTACCAGTGAGCTTAAGATTTTCCTCCACATAACTATAATTTAACACAACTTTAAAATGCTACGGATTAAGTATACATGTTTCCACAAAACAATTAACCAAATGAAGGGGTGACTACATAATACTAAAAATACTGCCAACTTCTCAGAAAATACGTCCGCTTAAAGGTCTGGGGTACATTGATATGTGAAGGATGTATTTATTTGTTGTTTACAAAAGATGGCACAGAAAATAATGGATACAACAGTAAACATGAAAATGCCATGAAACCAAGTTTTAAGCTACCTCCACACAAATTTTCAGCTTAATACCTCCATTCAAACTAATGTTATTGACCGGAAACTGTTTCTTTTTGTAAGAGTGGCCTCCACGGGACTGGCCCAAAATGCTATCCCTATATTTTCTATATTTGACATTTGACCTTAAACCGTGGACTTGACCTGGAACTCGGGACGTACGAAACAATACTTTAGATTTCATCGTTGATGTAATCGGCTTTTGAAAATAAACTCATGCTCGACTAAGTTATACTCCAGAAAATACTTGTCAAACATCGAATCTCCCGAAATCCCATTACACGTTTCACTCCAGTTATCAGACATGATATGTAAAACATAATTTATGTCACCTTTGGTACTTCTCAGGCAGGAACTTCTTCACAAGAACGCGCACCGTGCTGGTAAGTGTCATTTTTGAGTTCCCTTTCAAAAATTGACCTTTAAACGTCCCATGAAGTCGCTCAATTCCATTATTGGTGTGAACACCGACCATCAACTGGCCAATCCGGCAGTACTGGGCCCATTTCTGACAAAAGTAATCGGTTTGTTGCTATTGATTGTACAACACAGTAAGAGTAATGAAAACAATTACTCTAACGCCGTATCACTGAGACTAAAAAGTTCGGAAATATCATGGTTGGTAAATTGTTTTATATGGACACATTTTGGGACCCAAAGTGGTTATTTTTTATGTAATTTTAATTGTCCAAAATATGAATAAAGAAGTTCGTTGATAAATAATCGAATACTAATGAAAACAATCAAATTGTGAGAGTGTTTGTAACTTTATTATGTCCACTTTTTATTAACATTTATGAAATTGTGTTTATTTGCAATATATGTGATATAAAACGGTTTTGTCCGTCTCATATGTCGTTCTCCAATTTTAGCGGTTTTGTCAGCCCAACATGTTATTTATATAAAACTTACGTTTTCAGTTTAAATACATAAAATTATGTATCTAGCAAGGGCGATTTTCGTCCGCCCATATAGTCTCTGATGAATTTTATCCGCCCTTTATGTCATTGATATAAAAAGATTCATTATTTTAAATTACACATTTCATTTGTATTTTGTTAATGCAATTTATTGGTTATTTATTTGCATTTTAAAGAAACAACACAACCCATGTGCTTTTTGTTTCTTATATGCCATACAAAATCCATCGATACCAAGACATTTATCGCGGAAAATACATGAAACAATTCTGACGGTTTGGATTCCTTTTCAACATTAGCAACTTTGAAAATTTATATTGGCATTTAATTAACCGATGTTTAACAAATCGGTCAAAAGTAATTTTAGGCATCTTTTCCGACAAAAATGCTTACGTAACAGTTATGCTATAGTAAAGCATTATTTTATACCATAAGATATACATATACCTCTTTCATTGGTAACCAGTGAGTCTCCAAGTAGGATCCAATTGATGCCCACGAACTTGAGTCACGCAGAATCCGAAGTCTTGTGTCGAATTCGTCTTCTGTTTCAGCATCTGCCAGACATTTCATGCACTTAAGTACTTCGGCTTTCTTTGTTATGGCATTTTTCGTCTGTTTAAGCCACCTCATCCACGCTTGTACACGGTGAAAATCACAAATAAGGCCTCTTGAATCTGGATGATACAAGTATACATCAATGAAAAAACAGGTTGCGCATTACTGATATTAGTACTGATCATAAATGTTATAAAATATTAAAAATTCATAATTATTGGACACTGTAAATGCTTTTCAAAAGAAAATAGCTCAGTGTCTTCGGACATATATGATATTGAGGAAACAAAGACATGGTAGGTTGTAACGTTCTTACTCACGAAAAATATGGACAATAACCTAGATATAACTGACTAGTAGAATGTCAAGTTCACTATTTGAAACGGCTACAGTAAACTGTATCTATCATTATATCCATATTTTATCCTCATCACGTTAAAATATTGCTTATTTTACTATTTATAATTATTGATTTGAATAATCATCATCATCATCAACAAGAACAACAACAATATCATCATTCTTATCATCATCATCATCATCATCATATTAGTACTTACTATTTCACGTATTACTTAGATGTAATTATTGTTCATTGGCGGGTATGTGTTACCTTTTTTACTTATATGTCATGTAGAACACATTGAAAAAAATACGTAATTGTATCTTAATGTGAAATCTTTATAAAATAATACTTTTATTAATATTTTTGTTATTATTGTTATTATTATTATTATTATTGTCATTATTATTATTATTATTATTATTATATTATTATTATTATTATAAGGCCAAAGCCCTCGTTTTGTAATAATTATAGGTTATTACACGGCAATGGTTTACCATGGGCCCGTATTTGCAAACCTACGGCAGTATTACCTGGAAAATGAAATTCCATTGCACCTATCTCTTTTTCGTCATTGTCGGTCATGTAGTTGGTTGGGTTCCAGTCGGGATTTGCATGTTTGATAATTGCAATTGCCTCCTTAATCATTGCAGTACTTTCAGTTTCGGTGATGAAGGCAGCAACAACCTGATGGTCGACATTTGTTTTTACCGCAATGAAAAATAGCGGAAGGGAAAACCTACATGTTTTATAGGTTGAGTCGAGGAGTACCATTTCATTTCCGTATCTCCGAAGCAGCCTCTGCATCTCCGGTGTTTGGTACACCATCAAGAACGACTGAAACATATAAAATCAATTAGATGCTCAGCGGGTCATATTTAAAATAAATAGTACATATTCATCAGGCAAATATATATAGCCTTATATCAAGAGAGTAACCCATTTAAATCTATACATTGTATGAAAAGATGTCACATCACAAGTCATCGTCTAGGAGTTATGACGATTTCCGAAAATATTGTTCATGCTTCCCAAAATATTGGAGCCGCTGCCCTTGCTCCTACGCGCCTGTATATGTACGTACAGTTTTACGTTTTAGAATCCAGAATAACGAATAAATAATTACTGGAAGCGTCGCAATTAAAAAAATACTTCACATCATGCATTGTGTGAAATCACACACGTTAGTCCATTTTTAACATCTTGATCCAGTTGTTCAAAGATTTAATCTGCAGTTAAAATGAACCGTTGTAAATGTTTTAATAACAATTTTCCTTTTCTTAACGGAGATTAACTTCAATTGATGTTCAAGCTTTTATCTGTAAAATTGCTTTGTGCTGATAATAGCTTGCAATAGATTTAACGATGATCATGAAATCTATGCATGTTATAAATTTAAATATGAATTATGTTAACATATTTTTTATTGGTATAAAAAAATAAAAAAAATACTGGGACGTATTATCTGAACACCTGCGGCGGACAGGTGGGCGGCGACCATAACAATGTTGTCCGCTCTATATTATTCTGCCAAAACTCGTTGCAGCCAAAATTTCTTTCCTTACGATCATAAACACATTAAGGTCATTCAACTTTGAAAGCTTGAGCAAGATCCACCCAGCAGTTAAAGAGGAGTTGAAAACATGAAATTTTGGGACTATATATTCTATAGAGGATAAAACAGACAAAGGGCCATAATTCTGCCAAAAGTCGTCGCAGCCAAAATTCCTTTTTTAACTATCATCTACACATTAAGGTCATTCAACTGTGAAAGTTTGAGCGAGATCCACCCAGTATTTAAAGAGGAGTTCAAAACACAAGCTTCAGGTGACTATATATTCTATGTAGCAAAAAAAGACAAAGGGCCATAATTCTGCCAAAAATCGTCACAGCCCGAAATCATTTCTTTACGATCATCTACACATTAAGGTCATTCAACTGTGAAAGTTTGACCGAGATCCAACCACTAGTTCAAGAGGAGTTCAAAACACAAGCTTCGGGACGTACGTACGGACAGACGGACGTACGTAAGGACGGACGGACAAGTGCAATGCTTAATGCCTCCCACTCCGTGGGGGCATAAAAATTTACTGGTCATGAGAAGCACTGCATGACAATCTATTTTGTGTATTGTAGCGGTAAGTAATTTTCTCTGTTGGGAAATCCCCACTAATTTGTGCAGATTTGTAAATTTAACACATAGACACATTTTTCGGTTGTGGAGCAGCTCGTCATTGAAGCAGAAGTCCTTCGATCTTTAATGTTGGGATTCAGATATCATTAAAGATTACCAAAATACGAATGACCAACTATGCTCAGTAAAATTCAAAAAATACGAATAACCAACTATGCTCAGTAAAATTCAAAACATAACGCATTCTAAATTATGAAATTGTTCATGCGTTTACAGTTAAGAAAAAACGGACTAAACTGGAAACAAAAACACAACAACGAACAAAACATTGGAACTGTTAATACCAACTAAAATACCTCACTTTCCCCATTTGCAATTGTTTGTTTTCGCCTTACAAAAACAAGTGCATCAGGACATGCTTCTTTCGTTTCATTAAGCTAAATATACAATACACCATGGATTAACCCAAAATAAACACATATTGTTGATGTACAAAACTGAATATGTCAATAACATAAACATAAATATATCATAATGAAGTACATGTATTTACCAATCACGCGTAAGCATCAATGTCAAGACCATATTTGAAATCAAAGGAAAATTTTTAATGGTTTATTATTACTAATCCGCTCCAAAGGAGTTTCAACTAAAAAGGCAAAAAGGTCAAAAGGTATAAATCCACAACAAATTATGAAACCTCTACTTTTGTATCAAAATTGGTGTCAAAAAGGATTGTTGGACATAAAACATGCTTACTTGTTTTATTATAAGAAAATAATTTTTTTCATACTATGTAAGTTCTATTAAATGCACCTATATGAAAAGCACTACTGTGGGTGTATTGTTAGGCTGTCCGGCTAGCGCAGTGGTTGCTACACTCGCTTCTCACCTAGGCGGCCCGGATTTGCTTCCCACTCCCGGTGCAAGTGAGTTTGGTTGGTGGTCACCATACCGGACAAGTGGAGTTTCCTCCGGGTACTCCGGCTTCCCTCCACAGCACAAGATCACACCAAAATTAAATATCTTTAAAAAAAAAATTAATAGCTGGGAATGGCAGCTATGACTCAAAATTCGTCCCAACTTTCGTGAGTCTCTATTATATTACTAAGGTAGGAGTGGAGGGATACACTCCGGGTCCTCACATAATGCAGCCTCAGGCTCGGAGGGACTTCATAAACTTCGAAATACATGCGGGTGTATTGTTAGCACATTAACATTCACAATTACATTAGGTCTAAAAGGTAACAATAATGATTTGATATAATCCGAAAACTAAACAGCTAAGCATTATTTTTATGTCATTCAATGGTCCAACTGTACACAATTATTTTAAAAATGCAAATTTCCGCTATCCACGCATTAATTTATCTATTAAAAAACTTCAATTTATTTAAAACAAAGAATAAATCAATAAATGACTCCATAGGGATTCAAACTGATGCATATAAAAATAGCGTGTGTCAATTAGAATTTTTCAAAACTATACGGTAAAGTTTTCAATAGTGAGCATGCGTATAAAAATACTTCATGTACATTTCAATCCTTAATATTTGACAACGATGTTGAATATTCCCACACCTGCGAAAATTGACCCCAAGAAAACTTTTTGCATTTACAAAATTAATATGTTACTGTGCGTTGATAAAAAGAATACATATGCAATAGGTAACCATTTAATAAATACGTTTTTATAAATAATCGTATTTAAGATAATATTATAGCGTTTAATCTGTTGATATCCACGTTTAAGACAGTTTGCTAACTAGTAAATATTACAGAATATCTGGTACTTCAGTATGATAAATGCTACTTTTAAAATGCTGCTTTATAACATTTCCTGTGATGCTTTGTAAAGACACTACCGTAAGTGTTCACAAAAACTAATACCAACAATTTTATTTCATGACGATATATGATTGAAAGGGCGTTTTATGTCCTGTATTTTCTTTGTTAATTAAGGGAGTAGATATATATGGGCACTTTATTCAATTAACTGTTCATTAAACACGGAGAACACTCACTAGCTGTACAAGGTTGTCTTGGTCATCAGTGCTATTGGAACCTCGCTTTGCAGCCTTGTCCATGTGGTACCTGATGACCTTTATTGTTGGCATGAACCTCCTGTTGGTCCTAGAAGGAGAAGGCTTAACCTCCTTCTTCACAAATGAGGTCAGATGCCGTTGCATGTCTGCCACATTCCCAACGCAATCCTCAACCACCAATTCTTCAATTTTTGAGGCGACATCCTCATCAATGCGTTGTGATAATCCAGCATTCTGTTAAAGATTAAATAAGAAATTCCAATATCACTATTTAATCACTTTCCACTGTTTAATAGCCATTTTTTACATTTGACCTCTAAGTGTGACCTTGTCCTATGATGTAGGGAGACGGTTGTCACACGTGACACGCCGTCCCGTCATGGTGGTCATTTGTGGTAAGTTATTTTAACACTGCATGATGAATGACAAACTTACAGTCTGCCCAAGCTGTTTCATGGCCAATTTTGACCTTTGACCTCTAAGCATGACCTCTACCTTTGGGGTCGGTTAAAGTGTGTTTCTCGCAACTCGTAGTCTTTTGATGGTGAACATTTGTGATATGTAAATTTAAAATTGCACGATGAGTGATAAAGTTACAGTTCTGTCAAGCTATGTTCGGACGCACCCACACACACACCGGCACGCAACCATTGTGACTGTTATATGGCGCTTTCCACACGCAGGCTCGACAAAAACCATTAAAGATTTTAGCCTATACTGCTCTGGACCGATAGGTGAATAAACAAAATTGTAAATGGAATAGAAGAATACTTGTCATTTATTTTTTCAAAATTACCAATTTAACATTCTTGAAAAGCTGAACATTTGATTCCCAACCAAGGGGTGAATACTTCGCGGTCAATAAAGTTACAAGTTTATAAAAAGAGTACAGCAAATGCAACCACAGAAATTTTACTTTGTTTAAAGGGCGTTACTTTACGTATCGGTACCTCTCCAACTGAATGGTTTTCGTGCTTTATGTTTGGAAACACCACCATTATCTTTGGGATTCCTTTGCTGAGGTCGCTTCATACTGCAGAAGCAGCCATCATGTGGTCCATCTTGCTAGAGGTGCCCTTAAATAATTATATGTTGACAACCAATATAGTAATTTAAAAAAACAAATTAATGGCTATAAAAAGTTTGGATGAAGATGTTTAATTTCATTGTCATCATATATTGTTTATCGAATTTTTTAAAAGGTCTTAATTGCATAAAAAGGATGAAAATTTAAATTATGTAATACACAGAAGAAGTCAATTATTTAAACAATTGTTATGCTATTTTGGCACATTGATGCATTTGCAACAATAATATGATTTTTCAAGTGTTGTGCAAAAATACAATATAATGTTTTTGTATTTTGTCATGCTGTGGGTAAATGAAATAAAAGAACTACAACACAACCAACCTCTTCAGGGTTGAAAACAAAGACTTCCTTCAAAATAATAACTGCAGGACAGTCCATTTTTTTGGTAGGCTGCACTGCATGCCTTGTTTTCTTTTTAGCATATGAGTGTTGCTCAGTGCTAACTTTCTTTGTCTGAAAAGCATGTTCATACCTATTATACTTTTGGTACAATGACATCAACATGCAAATTTGATATGATATTACAATTTTGAGTTCTTGGAAAAATGTTTTGACCAAGGTTTTTAATAAATGTGGACTGACCTTAAGAGTTATATTGTAAATGATAACCCGCCACGAAGGACAACGGACAAAAGATGATCACAAAATCTAACCACAAACAGACAGATAATAACTTCAATGCTTTTTTCTGCTCCATTTTTGCACCCAGTGATTTAATGGTCTTATACATGTACAAACTGTGGTAGTTTCCCAACAAGGAATATAAGGTTAATTATCTGAAGACACTGAAAGCCTAATTTAATATTAATGTGTGTCTGTAGAAAACAAAGGGCTATAATTTTACTCTTCATGGAATGATCTGATCACTATTGGAATTTTACTTAGTCCAAAGAACTAAATCATACATATCTATGCTAAAGTCAAGAAAAATCAAAAACCTTTAGTGTTCTGCACTGACATCAACACCTTTTTTTGGAAAATTTTGAAATCCTCTGTCCGTCATTATGCTATTTATTTTGGCATAAAATGGCTTATCAGCGATCTGCTATATTGAAGAATCATGTTATAGAGACTTGTGAATTAAACTGCTCCAGTCATCATATTTTAAAACAAAACTGTCATTCAATACAATTCTTTCAACTTTGGTAAAGACTAATTTATCAGAGATAACGCTACACGTATTGCATCGTTACTGAGGACACTAAACATTCCACACTATACCAACAGCCTATCATGCACAAAGTGCTCAGGTAAGCTAAAAATCAATGACAAGCATTTTGTCAAGTGTGCAATTTTTCTGAATCATTACCTTCTCTTTTTCCAGTTTTTCTTTTTATTCTTGTCTGGACCATGGTGGCATTTAAGGACCTGGTGTCCAATGACTACATACATGTAAGGGTTCATCCCATGGACCCAGTGAACCTTACGTGTGGATGGATTGAGAACTGAAAACAGGTTTCTATATTTTTTGCAAATGTAAAATTGAAGTTCAAACTTTATTTAAAAAACACTCAAACTTGACATGAATTTCAGCAAATACAATTTGCAAATACAATTTTAGAAAATACATTTTGATATTTGAAAAATATCATTTCAGCAGACTTTTACATCAATGTTAAATGTTCATTTTTAAAGAGAACCCAGGGCTGTATAAATCATATTTTAGGGTCAAGTCATAAAAAGTGGCGGTCTCAAAAAGTGCTGCATTCAAGTATACCAGCATTTTTTATCTGCAATCGGACAAAACTTTCATTTTGAAGCAAAATGTGTTGACTTTTTACTTTAAGGAAACAAGAGGGCCACGATGATCCTAGCTCGCTCAACTGTGTAATGGGGCCCAACCAGTTTCGAACCCAGGGGCACGATTGGAACAATATTTCTAAAGGACCATAATCTGATGTCACATACCAAATACCAAAGCTGTGTACTTTGTTGTTTCAGAAAAAAAAATTAATAGTAACATGCATAATTTTATTAATATTAAAAATTTCACCCCTACACCCCCAGGCAGAGCAAAATTTGATCTCAGGGGCATATTACACCTCTTGGCCTTGATGTTTCAGAGTTATTTCACAATAAAAGTCTTCATAAATCATGTTAGCCCTGGGTGGGGCCAGCTTTCACCCCATGTGCATGATTTGAAAAAAATTAGTAGAGGACCACAATACGATGCTTCACAGCAAATATTAAACCCCTGACCCTTGCGTTTTAATAAAATAAGATGTTTAATTATTATAATCTATTTCTAAGCTCTGGCAACCTATTTATGCAGTGCAACAGAACGATTTGAACAGCTTTTAAAGAGGGTCACCCAAGGATAATTCTTGTGAAGTTTCGTTAATATCGACCCAGCGGTTTAGAAGGAGATGTCGTTTCAATGAAAAGTTTATGCACGAAACACGGCGAACGACACATGACGGACAAAAGGTGGTCCCAAAATCTTACCCATAGGCAGTGTGCTTCACTATTCTTCCAGATTGATATCAGTATGTACATTTTTTATCAGTGACCTTACATAATGACCCTATTGAATTGAATCTATGTAGTAATTACAAGGTATTTAGTATGTTAAGTCTACCTAAATTTGTTAAGTACAAAGGAAAGTAACAATTTAAATCCTCGTGACATTATTGACCATACACATTTATCTGACCCTGAAGAAAAGTGTTAACTTTCACTTAACTTTATGAAGTAGCTAGAAGTTATATACTTGTTTCACACTAAAATTAACCTGAAAGTACAAAAGGTGCATAATTCTGCTCCAAAGTTATGGCCGTGTAATATGAAATTTCATCTCAATTTTATAAGTATAAAACATGGCCCTAATTCTGCTTATTTTCCTGTAAAAGTTCTGTAGTCAAAGTACAGAGATATATTATTAATCACAAAAATTAAAGTGATTGACTAAGTTTAAAAAAGGGGCTAGTTAGTTATAAGCCATAGTAACTGGCCACAAGAAAGTTTATGCAAGACATGAAATATATTAACATATTTCAATTAAATATATGTATCATCATCTTTTTTGCCAAAAAAAATCTGACTTATTTTAAGTTTCAAAAGTGGCATATTTTGCAAAAGGGCTAGTCACATTTGTACATTAAGGTCAGTGACTGTATATAAATAACATTTTAACAAAGTGTCCACAAAATAAAGTGTGTTTTGTCAGATCGGGATTTGAAACCGAACCTACCCACAGCAATCAAATGCTTGATGCCTGGGTTGCTCTGTCCAGTTGAGCTATCTGACTAAGCAACATTGATTCCATATACATGTATTTCACTCTTACAACCTTAAAGTTGTAATATCAATAACCAAACTGTTTACATGGGGATAGACATTTTGTACATTAAGGTCAGTGACTGTATATAAATAACATTTTAACAAAGTGTCCACAAAATAAAGTGTGTTTTGTCAGATCGGGATTTGAACCCGTACCTACCCACTGAAATCAAATGCTTGATGCCTGGGTTGCTCTGTCCAATTGAGCTATCTGACTATGCAACATTTATACCATATACATGTATTTCACTCTTATAACCTTAAAGTTGTAATATCAATAACCAAACTGATTAAATGGGGATAGACATAGTACATTAGAACAGGTCATTTCAAAATCCCCGTTACTTCTTTTTGGTCACTATATTATAGTTTTGTTATTAACTTATTGATATTGCAACTTGAAATTCACCTTATTTTGGGGAAAACTATCAGTATAATTAATTCATTGATTAAATATGAAGAATTATTGATAAGCTACATCAAATCATATTGTTCTAAACAAAACAAAATAAGTAAAAATGTTCACACCTTCACAAGTCTATATTTTGAAAAAAATTGAAAGTATATCCATCAATTAAGAATTTTGTGAGATGATTTGGGAAGACGATACTTTTTGAAATTGGGAATATGACCCAATGTTTTGGCAAAAAACTGCTATAAAATAAGCCAAAATAGCCCTGTGATAAATTAAACCTCAATCAATAGACATGCTTTATGTTGTTAGGCCCTATCAAGTTTAAATAAAGCCGCATATTAAAATAAGCCATAAGCTCTCTTTCATGCATGTATTTTTCTAGTAGCCTCTTTTCCTGTATATTCAGCCACTTAAGAGCTTAATAGAATTTTTAACATCTTTACAAAAGAATGGTTTAAATAGAATCAACACAAATTCTTTTAGAAACATTTCATAAATTCCAAAATATATGGGCGTGGCTGATTTTATAGGTGCCAGTGTGAATTTACTTTAGTATAGAAAATGATAATTAAATAATAATAATAAATATGAAAGAAAGTAAACTCAGCTGCTCAGTAAAGTTATTTACATTAGCTATAAGGTGGCTGCTTATGCGGAAAACTGAAATTTAAAGTCACAAGAAAGAGGCTACTGGTACCAACTCCTGTGATTTATTTATTTACATTTTATTTACACCGTGATAAAGGCGTGAAGCTAATTACGTTTTGATACATCAACAGTACAATATTAGGAATTTACCTGATTTACCAAAACTTTTGGTACCATAACCTATAATAAAACGCGAATTTGTTTTGATTTCGTGTGATCTTACGAAATTTTTGGCTTCCACTAAACCATTGAATAACATTATTTCATCTTCCTCCTTCTTTCGCATGCGAAGCCTCTCGGCCGTCATCTTGAAAATGAGACCGTATTGCGGTAGCAGTCAGTTTACGGCAAAAATTTATTTATCTTCCATTATATAAAAAATCTCCTTCCATTATTGACTCGACGATTAATTTCAAGTATTTGCAGTTGAAGATTGTTAAACGCTGTCCTTCAACCTCCGCGCAGATGATTTGACTGGTTCTGAGCATAGCTCAAGATCAAATCCCTGCCGTCATAACGAACAACGTGAAGATGATCGATTTAAACAGATAAATCTAGATATTATTTATGGTTTTAATTAGTTATTTTCTTCTCTGTTTTCATTATTGACTGCAAACAATATATAAAAAGTCCAAATATGTAGAAAATTGCACTGAGTTGCATTAAATAAGTAAAAGTTACAAATACGTAATCCTTCCAGATTTGGACGGATTTTACTTGTGATTGCAGTGGTTACCGTTAACCGATAGGGGAGGTAACCACTGCGAGGAGTTTGATTTAGGACTGGTAGGGTTTGAAGAGCTAAAAGGGGAATAATATACGAAACCAATTAAGCAATAATTTGTGTTTATGATAATGTACGATAATAATTAATATAACTAAACAAAGATTTATTAATTTTGTGATAAAATATGAGACCAGCGGATATTCTAAGTATTCTGATTGTCCATGGTCTCATACTAGAATTACAGTACTAGAGTATATGAGACCAGCCATATACGAGACCAGCGGCCAGACTTTTAAGTGTTCTGATGTCCATGGTCTCTTAATATAGTGACAGAACATGAGACCAGCGGTCATACTGTGTCTTCTGATGTCCATGGTCTCTTAATATAGCGTCCGAACATGAGACCAGCGGTCATACTGCGCCTTCTGATATCCATGGTCTCTTAATATAGTGACAGAACATGAGACCAGCGGTCATACTGCGCCTTCTGATATCCATGTTCGCTTAATGTAGTGATAGAACATGAGACCAGCGGTCATGCTGCGCCTTCTGATATCCATGGTCTCTTAATATAGTGACAGAACATGAGACCAGCGGCCAAACTAAGTCTTCTGATGTCCATGGTCTTTTATTAAAGCGTCAGTACATGAGACCAGCGGTCATACTATGTCTTCTGGTATCCATGGTCCCTTATTAAAGCGTCAGTACATGAGACCAGCGGTTATACTGCGCCTTCTGATATCCATTGTTTCTTAATATAGCGGTAGTAGATGAGACCAGCGGTAATACTATGTTCTCTGATATCCATGGTCTCTTAATAAAGCGTCAGTACATGAGACCAGCGGTCATACTGCGCCTTCTGATATCCATGGTCTCTTAATATAGTGATAGTAGATGAGACCAGCGTTCATACTACGTTCTCTGATGTCCATGGTCTCTTAATAAAGCGTCAGTACATGAGACCAGCGGTCATACTATGTATCCTGGTATCCATGGTCTCTTAATATAGTGATAGTTGATGAGACCAGCGGTCATACTACGTTCTCTGATGCCCATGGTCTCTTAATAAAGCGTCAGTACATGAGACCAGCGGTCATACTACGTTCTCAGATGTCCATGGTCTCTTAATAAAGCGTTAGTACATGAGACCAGCGGTCATACTGCGCCTTCTGGTGTCCATGGTCTCTTAATATAGTGATAGTTAATGAGACCAGCGGTCATATTACGACTTCTGGTTTCCATGGTCTCTTAATGTAGCGTCCGTACATGAGACCAACCGTAAAACTTCGTCTCCTGGTGTCCATTGTCTCTTAATGTAGTGACAGTATATGAGACTGGGGCCAAACTATGTCTTTTGGTGTCCATGGTCTCTTAATATAGTGACAGTACATGATACCAGCGGTCATACTACGTCTTCTGATGTTCATGGTTTCTTAATAAAGCGTCAGTACATGAGACCAGCGGTCATACTACGACTTCTGGTATCCATGGTCTCTTAATATAGTGACACTACATGATACCAGCGGTCATACAACGTCTTCTGTTGTCCATGGTCTCCTAATATAGTGACAGTACATGAGACCAGCTTCGAAAGTACGTCTTCTTATATCCATGGTCTCTTAATATTGCCTCAGTACATGAGACAAGCGGTCATACTACGTCTTCTGGTGTGTATGATCTCTTAATAAAGTGACAATACATGAGACCAGCGGTCAAACTTCGTCTTCTGATGTCCATGGTCTCCTAATATAGCGACAGTTCAAGAGACCAGCGGTCATACTACGTCTTCTGGTGTGCATGATCTCGTAAAATAGTGACACTACATGAGACCAGCGGTCAAACTTCGTCTTCTGATATCCATGGTCTCCTAATATAGCGACAGTACAATAGACAGCGGTCATACTACGTCTTCTGGTGTGCATGATCTCTTAAAAAAGAGACACTACATGAGACCAGAGGTCATACTACGTCTTCTGGTGCATATGATCTCTTAAAATAGTCACACTACATGAGACCAGCGGTCAAACTTCGTCTTCTGATGTCCATGGTCTCCTAATATAGTTCAATGTATATATATGTATATTTCGAGAGATAATGAATTATTTTATAAGTTTCCACGCGGTCACGCAGTTTATAGCGCGATCACCTCAACTTGTAATTTACACAATCACCACTAGACAAGTACCCCGGTGCATTGTATGTATTTGCCGAAAAGAATAACAACTTTGTTTTTTAAACGATTCGACATAGGTACCACACGCGGCTTGTAACGATAAATATGTATCAAACGAGAGCATGATCGCGTTATAAAGTTTTTTTTATTCAATACATGTATTATTATTGATGTATTTAAAGTAGGTCTATAGCTCGCCAACATTAATCTGACACCGTTACGATGAATAAATTAGTTTCTGTACTGCAATCGAGTAAAATACATAAAAGAATATCCCACTAAAATACCGTTGTGCTATCATAAAACTCTTGAAACACGTGCATGCACAAAACCGAATATGAATATAGGAAACAGTTCAAGCGCGTAATTTATGCTTATAGAGTTCACGAGTACCAGGTTAATGTTGGCGAGCTATGTAATTGTAACAACCGGGAACGACTCTTTTCTATAGTCGAGATAGTCACTGTGGCCATAAGCGACTTTTATTCCATAGCTCAAGTCCATGATTTTAAGCTTAATACTACTAAATCATAAAATAAATTTGATATGGAATAAGGACAATAATTTTTATTAAATCTACGAATTAATATAAATCCACTAATAGTCATTAAACATTGGCATTATTTATTTTAAAATAAGGCCTAAATGAACAAATGCTTAAAATATATATAACTAGAGTTTAATGGGAGTATTTGCATATCAGGTAACCAATGGCGATTTTTAGGAGAAAAGAGCCATATCAAGTAACCTATCGCCACAGAAAAGGGCGATTTCTATGATAATATACGTAAATTAAGCGCCCTGCGGCCACAGTAAATGTCCATTTCTATGTGAATATACGCACATCAAGTGGACTATGGCCACAGTAAATGGCCTTTTATATGTGAATATTCGCTCAACTAGTGGCCTATGGCCACAGTTAATGGCCTTTTCTATGTGAATATACGCTCATCCAGTGGCATATGGCCACAGTAAATGGTGATTTCTATGATAATATACGCACATCCAGTGGCCTATGGCCACGGTAAATGGCCATTTCTATGATAATATAAGCACACCCAGTGGCCTATGGCAACAGTAAAAGGCCTTTTCTAAGTGAATATACGCACATCCAGTGGCCTATGGCACAGTAAATGGCATTTTCTATGTGAATATACGCACATCTATTGGCCTATGGCCACAGTAAATGGCCATATCTATGTGAATATACGCACTTCCAGTGGCCTATGGCCACAGTAAATGGCCCTTTCTATGTGAATATACGCACTTTCAGTGGCCTATGGCCATAGTAAATGGCTCTTTCTATGTGAATATACGCACATCCAGTGGCCTATGGCCACAGTAAATGGCATTTTCATTGTGAATGTACGCACTTTCAGTGGCCTACGGCCACAGTAAATGGCCCTTTCTATGTGAATATACGCACATCCAGTGGCCTATGGCCACAGTAAATGGCATTTTCTTTGTGAATATACGCAGTTTCAGTGGCCTATGGCCACAGTAAATGGCCTTTTCTATGTGAATGTACGCACATCCAGTGGTATATGGCCACAGTAAAAGACCTTTTCTATGTGAATATACGCACATCTATTGACCTATTGGCTACTATACGCACTTTCAGTGGCCTATGGCCACAGTAAATGCCCTTTCTATGTGAATATACGCACATCCAGTGGCCTATGGTCACAGTAAATAGCATTTTCTTTGTGAACGTGCGCACATACAGCGGTCTATGGCCACAGTAAAAGGCCTTTTCTATGTGAATATACGCACATCTTATGGCCTATGGCCACAGTAAATGGCCTTTTCTATGTGAATATACGAAGTTTCAGTGGCCTATGGCCACAGCAAATTGCCATTTCTATGATAATATACGCACATCCAGTGGCCTTTGGCCACAGTAACTGGTCTTTTCTTTGTGAATATCCGCACATCCAGTGGCCTATGGCCACAGTAAAAGGCCTTTACTATGAGAATATACATACTGCCAGTGGCCTATGGCAACAGTAAATGGCCTTTTCTAGGTGAATATGCGCACATCCAGTGGCCTATGACCAAAGTAAATTGCCTTTTGTATGTGAATATACGCACATCCAGTGGCTTATGGCCATAGTAAATGGCCATTTCTATGTGAACGTACGCACATCCAGTGGACTATGACCATAGTAAATTGTCTTTTCTATGTGAATATACGCACATCCAGTGGCCTATGGCCACTGTAAATGGCCATTTCTATGCTAATATAAGCACATACAGTGGCTTATGGCCACAGTAAATGGCCTTTTCTATGTGAATATACGCACATCCAGTTGCCTATGGCCACAGTAAATGGTCATTTCTATGCTAATATAAGCACATACAGTGGCTTATTTATCGTGCACAGGAAGCACGTTTCATACAGGCAGTGATTCTTAAACAAGTTAATGTTCACTAAGCAGACTCTATCATACATGTTGGGATAAAATGAAAAGAAGGCAAGCCTTGATTATTCAGGTTTTAATCCAAGAGAACTGCATCGGATTTAAATTTTAGTTCAAAATCCGTTGACTAGTATGCATTTTTTGTACCAAAGAATTGATCATTTAAAGATTTAAAATATATGCATATCAATATTTTCATACATGTATGTCACAAAATAATTAAGTACAGCTATAGTTCAAACATCAATAGAACTGACTATATACATATATGGCGCAAAATAATAATTATTCGAAAAAAAAACATCTTAAGATTTGGGTCTGTACTGAAATAAACATTCCGATAACTGAGCCAAACTACACGCGCTTTAGAAGCCAGTTGTTGGTATTAAATCAATTATTTATTATTATTTACATCATTTATCAAAATAGCTATGTATGTCTGGTTAAAATGTGTTGCATACTCTGTAATGACAGCGTACCCAGTGGATACAGATGAATGTTTCTAAACAAGATGGTCAAAGTGTTCGTGGTCGCTCACCTAAGTATAAATCAAGTTCACCGACAACTATTTGTTGCCAATATTTCGTTATCTCCGCTTACTATTTGGTTGTCTCCCCTTATATACAAAATAACATTTTCTGACTAACTATAATTAGTAATCGACATTAAGTGGGATCATAACAAGACTGCGGCAAGACATAGAAGAAAACCAAAAGCAAAAGAAAACAGAATGCGTTTTAAACAAAAACATATATAGTGTCTAATGATCTGTACTGATATGAGCGGACCAATATGCCTATATAATATATGTCAAGTTGTAACATACCCTTTCAATGTTCAGACATGCGGATGGGAAGCAGCTTTCAGCTTCATGGATAAATGCCTTGACGATTATTGTTCAAGTTGTTAAAAGTAATTTTAATGACGAAGGACGACGAACAATGGACGACCGACAGTGATGACCACTACATCTTACCCTTGAGCAATTTGGCTCAGGTGAGCTTAATACCTTATAAATAACAAACATGTTATTGAAGAGGTTATTTATGCCATACAGTGAATCTTATTTATGAACGAAAATGGATAATTACCAAAAGCTGATAGTCGTTGTAGTAAGTCAAAGGGATAGTCATAGAGACCATGAATATAGTTCATATCTTACACATTTGCAAATGTCAACATAATAATTTATAAAACTCATACTTAAGTTTTTATTTTATACATAGTATGCATATGTGTAGGGTATTTTAGACTTCCAATGCCATTAAACAAGTTACGTAGTTAATATATTGTTCCTTCACTGTAAATAAATTACTAATTACCACACGCACATCTGTCTATCATTGTCTTATATATACTTCAAAATAATTCAATAGGTTATCATGCAGTGTCATGTTTTTCCTATTAACAAACACCAAAACATGGGCGTATTAATGAAATATATTGTTGTACAATATGACTGATCTATTCTGAATAAACGGACAGTGCAGTATGTATTATGTAATAATAACATAGAAATACATAGACATTTTCAACAATAATAATAAATCAATTAAGAACGTATACAGTTACAGAAATAATTTGTCATATTATCAATTATTAAAATGTATAGAAAATACACTTCTATATGCTGATGTTGCATTTAACTAAATAAAGCAGACAATTAAAATAAGTAATAGTTGTAATAATTAATACTATCACATACACAAATAATGCCATACATGTATTTTTAAACTGCTTGGAGTATCAACATATAATATTTCACAGTAAACATCAAACACTATTTCTAAAAATCTCCATTAAAGGTTGAACAGCGCACCATTGAAGGATGTGAGCATAAAACATTTGTATACAATTATACGCTATAATGTTTGTTCTTTACTCTATGTACCTGTGGAAACTGTGCTTTCACCCACAGTGAAATGTATAAAATTAAGCGAATTAAGTCCCACATTAATTCACAACTGATCCATGTCTACAAGTACCGTAAGTTGGAAGAAATCATGTTTGGAGACTCTCACCTTGTAGTTCATGCTTTGTCTTCACGCCTGTGAAGTAAAAATGACACACATACACCATTAATGCATTTTCACTGATTTGATTACTAACTTGATATCTTTTTAAAGTTGTTTTCATTTTCTTGTTGGATAATTGAATATGATACGTTTAGTTGTCTGAAAATAGAGTGAAAAAGCAGGTTAGCTGCTGATCCAGCTATCACCTATACATAAAGTACATAACATAAACTAACATGTGTTCAGTCCATCGGCAAGTGCTTTCAGTAAGGTTTTCCCTCCTTCGGTATGTGTCAACAAAGCATTAGCCTCTTCATAGGAGCATGACTTCACCTGTAAAATTATACAAACAGTATTAAAATTTGATAGAAGTGATTTTTTTAACGGTCAGGCAAGTGTTGCATTCCTTTTTTAATCTACGTAAAACACTCTTAGAACAGTGAAAATTTCATAAAAATCTTAATTTACGAGCAGAGAATTACATTTTTTATGCAACAAGATACAGACACATGATAACTCGTATTTTTGTGTGTATATGTATGTTTTAAATAAAATCTGAAACAATAGTACTTTTACAAAAATAATTGACGAAGCTTTCCATTTTTTAACAAACCAGTTCACAATCTTTAGTTATTGCTGAAACAACTTTGAAACATTTTCTTATTCTTTTAGAAATTAATACCACTTATATATCCTTCAGAGCCGAATAGGTTTTCAGTTGACTAACAAATAATATATTTTTTTTAAATATCGTTTTTAGGCATTCTATATAACAGTTTCAAAATGTATTTACAGGGCACTGTACCAAACAAACACGTAGTATTTATTTACAGTTCGCTCCTCATATTTTCCAGTATAGCAACTAAGGCTTCTTTAAACAAAACTTGGCTGACATACTCGTAAGCTAGTCTGTAATAGAAAACAAAAAAAATACTAGTCATAAATGTGACATTGTTAAGCAGATACGTGTACCAAATAATATGTACACCAAACTAAAATAAACTAAAATAAAAAGTATATTTTTATTAACGTTATGAAATGTAAAATTTTATTCATTTTTTATACTGTAATAATTACAAAATTGATCTGATTTACATATGCACAGTTGTCATGTATGAAACAAATATATCCACAATCAACTTACAGCGTATCTGTGGAAAACATCCGTTTTAAGCTGCTGTTTGCGTAATAAATGCTGGCTTGAATTGTAAATGGGCTGAAATAAAATAAAAAATCACTGAAATACATATAATAATAAGATTATTTTGTTGGACACCAAAAAGAAATACACAGACTGTTATAAATATGCTCAGTTACAGCACGATATACAAACCTACAGCTGGCATATTTAATAATACATATTTTAGTGTATGTATTTCAAATGGGGAAAATAACATAATTTGTAGCAACACGATATGTTTATAAAGTTGTAGTGCCCTTTCTTGGTCCAAAGCAATCTTTAAAATATATAGATTGGGAAAAGTATATGAAAATTGTTGGATTTCAAGAGCGGCCAGGGCTAAAAAGGCCAACAAAGATAATTCAAGGGCCATTACTCTGCTGTTACTGGGTCAATTTGGCTAAATATCGATTTTTACCGGGATCGCATGCCCACAAGCTTCTTCTTACGTTTAGCGAATATTAGATTAAACAGTCGACTTAGAGAGCGGACAAGAATGTGGTATATTGATTGACATTTTCAAACCAATATACATCGCAGTACAAGAATATAAGTACATAAAACATAAAAGCGTTAGCTCATCCCATGTTATTGAGTTAAAAAACGTTTCAAATTCAATGTTCTTTCAATGTTAAAAAAATAATGCTCATTTTATCTGGTTATTTAAGCTATCACAAGCTCCTTAACATCACAACGTGGACGCCAACTAATATGCACACTAGAAGCATAATCAAATTACCCTAATATCTTCACAAATCTATCTTTGACGGTTTGTTCTACCATCAGAAGAGCCTGACAGAAAACATATTAACTAGAATTGTCACATGAATGACGAATAACCCGCAACCAGATGGCCTTGACACAAAACTATGGCATCTAACTGAAAGAAATAGACCAAAGGGAATGCTTTAATGTGTGAATGTTTAACTGTGTATTTGGACACAATTATGTTCAATAGGAGCCATAACTCTGTCAACATTTAGTGGTTTGTAACCAAAAGTCTAGCTTGAGCTGTATTTTATGATGTTACACCTAAGTATCTAAAAATTAATATGTGAAGCATTTCAAAAGATATTATCCGTGTTTTTAGGATTTTAAGTCGAAATGGGGCCATAATTCTGTTAACATAAGGTGTTTTGTAAGTCAAAATCGACCTGTCTTTTATGCTCCTACACCTGCGAAGTAAAATGATTTAATTCCGTTAAGCGCTTCATAGGTTATCATCAGGAAACATTGTATTTGGAAAAGTTTAAGTTCAATTGGGGCCATAACTCGCTGAACTTTTGTTGTTGTTTTTTAACCAAAGGCGAACTTGTCCTGTTTTGTATGATGTTACACATAAGTACCTCATATTTAAATATGTGAATCCTTTCAGGATTCCGGAAACAATTTTTAGGAAAACTAAGTAGAAAAGGGGTCATAATTCAGCCAACATGAAATGGTTTATAACCACAAAAGAGCTTTGACCTGTTTTTTATGATCTTACACATGTGTACCGAACATTATTTGAATATGTCAGGTCTTTCATGAGTTCTTGTCCGAAAGGGGCCATAACTCTATCAAAATGTAATGTGTTTTCAGGAAAAATAAGGTTTCAGTTGAAGACACAAAACATGAAAATGGTGTAGGCATACCTCTTGTGAAAAAACGCCGAATCCGTAACCCTTCAGTCTTGGGAAATTGTTCATTGTTACAATTTCACAGTGGCGTTGCAGCCACTTCTCTTTGCTATAAAGGATAAAGCATATACAAGATGAACTAGAAATTAAGACAATGCTTCCAAAATTACATTTCGTGTTATAGCAACTTAAATGTACAAAACAACAATATTCAAGTAAAATAAGCATTCTTTTGTTTCAGTGAATGAATTCAGCGTAATACAGCGTCATACATGAATGTTAACTTTTTGTTAGTGTTCACCTTTATATATCCTTATCAATTCTTTACAATGGATTAAACTTATATGTTTTACGTCACCATGATTTTGAATAACTGATTTTACCTTTTTTGGCCAGGGAACGTCACTATTTCGATACAGCGCTTGAATGCTGCTTTCATCTAAAAACAAATACAAAGAAACCAGTCTTAGAAGACAATCTGTTTCTGACAGGTAAACAAGTTTTCAGTTGAACAGAGATATAATTCGAAGAGTATTTTTCAAATAGCTGTATGTATCAAGTAATGGCCACTACATCCGATATTGCGTAACTTATGCACATAGAACATAATAAGTATGGATTATTGTTTTAACCGAAATAGTTTTAAGATCTTACGTGACGATTGTAAGCGTATAAGGTCATTTTATATGCGTATAGTAACATAGAAATCGTCCTTTACTATGGCCCTAGATGACTTGAGATGCGCACCGGTATATTTCTCATACAAATCGTCCTTTACTGTAGCCATATGTCTCTTTATATGCGTATATTAACAGAGAAATCGTCTTTTACTGTGGCCATATGTGACTTGAGATGCGTATATTCACTCAGAAATCGCCATTTGCTCTGGTCATGGGCCACTTTATTTACAAATATTCTGATCGAAATCGCCATTTTATGTGGCCATAGGTCACTGGATGTGCGTATATTCTGATAGAAAAGGCCATTTACTGTGACCATGGGCCACTGAAAGTGCGTATATTCACAGAGAAATGGCCATTTCCTGTGGCCATAGTCCACTGTATGTGCGTATATTCACATAGAAAAGGCCATTTAGTGTGGCCATAGTCCACTGAAAGTGCGTATATTCACATAGAAAAGGCCAATTACTGTGGCCATAAGCTACTGGTGTGCTTGTTTTATCATAGAAATGGCCATTTACTGTGGCCATAGGCCACTGTATGTGCGTATATTATCATAGAAATGGCCATCTACTGTGGCCATAGGCCACTGGATGTGCATATAATCACATAGAAAAGGCCATTTACTGTGGCCATAAGCTACTGCTTTGCTTGTATTATCATAGAAATGGCCATTTACTGTGGCCATAGGCCACTGGATGTGCGTATATTATCATAGAAATGGCCATTTACTGTGGCCATAAGCCACTGGATATGCATATATTCACATAGAAAAGGCCATTTACTGTGGCCATAGGCCAATAGATGTGCGTATATTCACATAGAAAAGGCCATTTACTGTGGCCATAGTACACTGGATGTGCGTATATTCACATAGAAAGGGCCATTACTGTGGCCATAGGCCACTGAAAGTGCGTATATTCACATAGAAATGGCCATTTACTGTGCCCATAGGCCAACGGATGTGCATATATTCACGTAGAAAAGGCCATTTACTGTGGCCATAGTCCACTGAAAGTGCATATATTCGCATAGAAGGCCATTTACTGTGGCCATAAGCTACTGGTTTGCTTGTATTATCATGGAAATGGCCATTTACTGTGGCCATAGGCCACTGGTAGTGCGTATATTCACCTAGAAATGGCCATTTACTGTGGCCATAAGCCACTGGATGTGCATATATTCACATAGAAAAGGCCATTTGCTGTGGCCATAGGCCAATATATGTGCGTATATTCACATAGAAAAGGACATTTACTGTGGCCATAGTCCACTGGATGTGCGTATATTCACATAGAAAGGGCCATTTACTGTGCCCTAGGCCAACGGACGTGGGTATATTCACATAGAAAAGGCCATTTACTGTGGCCGTAGTCCACTGAAACTGCGTATGTTCACATAGAAAAGGCCATTTACTGTGGCCATAAGCCAATGTATGTGCTTATATAAGCATAGAAATGGCCATTTACTGTGGCCATAGGCCTCTGAAAGTGCGTATATTCACATAGAAATGGCCGTTTACTGTGGCTATTGGCAAATGGAAGTGCGTATATTCACATAGAAATGGCCATTTACTGTGGCCATAGGCCAATAGATGTGCGTATATTCATAAAGTAAAGGCCATTTACTGTGGCCATAGGTCACTGGATGTGCTTATATTAGCATAGAAATGGCCATTTACTGTGGTCACAGTCCACTAGATGTGCGTATATTCACATAAAAAAGGCCATTTACTGTGGCCATAGTCCACTGAAAGAGCGTATGTTCACATCGAAAAGGCCATTTACTGTGGCCATAGGCCACTGGATGTGCATATATTCACATAGAAAAGGCTGTTTACTGTGGCCATAGGCCAATAGATGTGCGTATATTCACATAGAAAAGGCCATTTACTGTGGCCATAGTCCACTGGATGTGCGTATATTCACATAGTAAAGGCCATTTACTGTGGCCATAAGCCACTGTATGTGCTTATATTAGCATAGAAATGGCCATTTGCTGTGGCCATAGGCCACTTGGTGTGCGTATATTATCATAGAAATGGCCATTAACTGTGGCCATAGTCCACTGGATGTGCATATATTCACATAGAACAGGCCTTTTGCTGTTGCCATAGGCTACTGGATGTGCGTATATTCACATAGAAAGGACCATTTACTGTGACCATAGGCCACTTGAAGTGCGTATATTCACATAGAAATGGCCATTTACTGTGGCCATAGGCCAATATATGTGAGTATATTCATAAAGAAAAGGCCATTTACTCTGGCCATAAGCCACTGGATGTGCGTATATTCACATTGAAAAGGCCATTTACTGTGGCCATAAGCTAATATGTGTGCTTTTATTATCATAGAAATGGCCATTTACTATGGCCATAGGCCACTGGATGTGCGTATATTATCATAGAAATGGCCATCTACTGTGGCCATATGCCACTGGATGTGCATATAATCACATAGAAAAGGCCATTTACTGTGGCCATAGGCCACTGGATGTGCGTATATTGTCATAGAAATCGCCATTTACTGTGGCCATAGGTCACTTTATATGCTTATATTTGCATAGAAATCGTCCTTTATTGTGACCATATGTGACTTCAGATATGTATATTATTTACATAGAAATCGTCCTTTACTGTGGCCATAAATGACTTGAGATGCTTATATTCACATAGAAATCGGCATTTGCTCTTGGAATTGGCCACTTTATTTACGTATGTTCTGATAGAAATCGCCATTTGCTGTGGCCATGGGTCACTTCATATGCGTACTTTCTAATACAGATCGCCCTTTGCTGTTGCCATAGGCCACTTTATTCTCATAGAAATCGCCCTTTAATGTGGCCGTAGGTGACTTGATATGCGTATATTCTCATATAAATCCCGATTACCTGTGGGCATATGTCACTTGAAATGCGTCTATTGTTATAGAAATCGCGATTGTCTGTGGCTATTGGTCACTGGATGTGCACATTTTCACATAAAAATCGTTTTTTGCTGTGGCCATAGGTGACTGGCTGTTAATAAATATATAATGTTAATGCGCCAATTGCATATTTTTATAATTGAATTAATTCTTACATTTAATATAAAATATTCTCATATAAATCCCGATTACCTGTGGGCATATGTCACTTGAAATGCGTCTATTGTTATAGAAATCGCGATTGTCTGTGGCTATTGGTCACTGGATGTGCACATTTTTACATAAAAATCGTTTTTTGCTGTGGCCATAGGTGACTGGCTTTTAATAAATATATAATGTTAATGCGTCAATTGCATATTTTTATAATTGAATTAATTCTTACATTTAATATAAAATATCATTCCACATCATTGTGTAATTTAGTGGTCTGATGCGAAATTCCGACGCTAACTATGGCCAATTGGGACGCTCTTTATGGCCACACTAATCGGCTCGACTATAGCCGTCCCATCTATGGAAATGAGTGTTTCCCAACCGTGCAGCACAATTAAAGTCAAATTTTAAGCAAGCCGCAAGAAAGTTACTCTCTGCATCTGGATTTAATGAAATCGCTGCGATAATTGTAATAATAACATCATCGCTAGCATGCAAGTGCCTCGTGTCCGGAAACGAAATTGTTTCTCCGGGAAGCATATCTTCTACACAAAAGAAGAATCAAGAAACACGTATTTTACAAAGATTTACAAGGAACTATTTGTTGTTGTTTTTTTGTTTTTTACAACAAAATGATGTGGTCGTCATGCGATCGCCGTGTATGTACTGCACTTGGGTTGCGACAGCGCTACAGTGTCTGTTTCCAACGTACGACATCACTGCTCTAATCCCAAGGTAACCGCACTGGTACCAAAAGTGCGCCGTGTGGTCTATCTGCTGGCAAACCGTCAGGTAGCCTCATGGTGGGTAATTGCTACAAGGTCGCCGCATCAACTGAATGCTTTGTCACAACCTAATGCACTGCGATGGTGACAGACCGGAAACTTACCGTACGGTTTTTGAGGCCGTAAAACAACACTAGATACCTGTTGGCAACATGTCGAACCCGTTGTCAAGAAAGCAACTTATATTGTAATTATTAAAAAATCACATCAAAAACAAGCTGTATAATACCCATATTTGACCTTCGACCATATTTGACCTCTAAGTTTGACATTGACCTTTGAGCCAGGAACATGTGTCGTGCGCGCAACATGGTGATCATTGATGAAAACATTTTTAAACTACAAACCACAAATGAAGAACGTCTGGTCCGGACAAGCTGTCATGCCCTTTTTTTACCTTTGACCTCTAAGTGTGACCTTGATTTATCACCTAGGGACATACCGACTCCACATGGTGAACATTTGTGCAACTATGTCAAACTCCACTCACAAAGGCAGGACATCTGGTTTGACCTTTGACCTCTAAGTGTTGACCTTTGAGCTAGGGACACATGTCTTGCCTGCGACACGCCGTCTCCATATGGTGAACATTTGTGGCAAGTTATTTTAAAATTCCCTGATTAATTATTAAGTTACAGTCCGGACAAGCTGTATTATGCCTATATTTGACCTATAAGTGTGACCTTGATCTTTGAGCTAGAGGCACAGGTTTTGCGCGCGACACGCCGTCTCCACATGGTGAACATTTGTGTCAAGTTATTTTAACATTCCCTGATGAATGATGAAGTTACAGTGCGGACAATATCGAACGGACGCCCCCACATCAAACAACCATTGTGACAAGTCGAGCTGACCGCAAGCGACATAAAAAAGAAGCGGGGAGTTTTTAATATGAACAGACCTGTGGATACTACGCTTGTCGTGCATCTGTCGCGCAAGATCCCATTAACTAACAACTTGAATTTAATGAAACTTTATCCGCAGCACCAAGAGCAAATGCGCAAATTGACAGGTTGTTCAGGTCTGATGGTTTTCTTGGAGTATTGCCCTTTTTATCATAAACATATGTCATTTTAATAGTATATTTTCGTTTTTGTGCGAGATCGCAGGAACTTATCACTCGAATCAGAAGCTTTATATGCAGTATCCCTTTTTAAAGGACATGCATGTATTGTCAGGTCGTTCCAGTCTGGTAATTTTTTCGGAGTTATTGGCCTTTGATTATGAATTGGCTGTTGTGCTTTCCCACACTGTAACTTGGCCATGGATGAAGGGATTTTAAAAGTACTTGGCACACAGGTGTGCTGCCATGAGTTGGTGTGTACCACTCATGAATCAGGACTCTAGATCAAAGGTCAAGGTCACATCTAGAGGTAACACTTAGCTTTTTCTGTGCTTTCACTTGTCACATTTAGAGTTAGAAGTCAGAGGTCAAATCAACTTTTTGCTTATCTGGACTATGACTTGGATTAAGATAGATTTCGATTTAATTAACTGAATTTTGAAAATGACAAGCTTATGCAAAAAGTATGCAAATGCTCTGATGTTGGATTGTTCATACAAAGTATTGTCGCCGTGGGATCACCGCACGGTGTCCGTTTCAGTCTTAAGATACCGGTATGTTTATCTGAAGTTAGTGTAAGGGATACTCAAGGAAAACTTTGGTTTCCGGAAGTGCACCATGCCGGGGTATCGACCGTCAAACCAAAGCAAAAAAGATGCCGGTAGGTTAACTAGACGTTAGTGATTGCTGCACGGTGGCAAAATTAACGTTAACGCTGGCGCTAATGTTTACTGCGGCGACATTGCAGCCTGTCGCTATTTGGAGCGAATGTCGGTTCACTAGTCTCTCACGTAGGCGACCCGAGTTTGATTCTCGCCCGGCGTATGCGAGTTTAATAGGTGGGTTCCACATCGTAAAAGTTGATGTCCTCCGTCCACATCCAAGACTACACACAATCTGCTTTTTTTCTCGTTACTATAAAGGAGCTTTGTCACCATATTCGTAAATTAGCTAGGATAAAACACCAAGGTTCACGTACATTGCGCTACTTTAACAAGGAAAAGGAATAACTACAAAATACTACATAATAAAAGTTTGAACGATTTATTATTGATTTACTTCAAGTTACTACAATTACATGAACAACTATTTTAGATTCAGAATAAGGTTTACTTTATCAAACAGTTGACAAAATTTATGTACATGTTAAATATCTTTTCGACAACAATGATGACCGTATTTTGAATAGCTCACATATATTTCAAACATGCAAGTATATTTCATCCCATAACAAGAAGGCCTTCTTATGCGCCCACTTGAGTATGAAGATCTGGGCCTTGCAGTTACATGAGAATATTTTTAAACTTCTTTTGCTATTTAAATCTATATAAACCATGCGACCGCCTGGGCGCGGCCAATTTTCACTCCAGCGGCATAATTTAAACAATCTTTGTAGAGGACCATTATACGATGTTTCATGCCAAATATGAAACCTCTAGACCTTGCGGTTTCAGAGGAATGATCCGGCCTTGGTGACCCTCTTTCAACATTGTTAAATCTGCCAAGCAGTTTAGATGTTGTTTGAATGAAAACTTGACGACGGACGGACGGACGCACGCACGCACGGACGATCCCTAAAGCTCACCATGAGCACTTTGTGCTCAGGTGAGCTAAAAACGCACGACTCTTATGTCTCACTCTCATCACATTTCCACATAAAATGAAATAAATTCCAAAACGTATCACGAACTGTTTGTAATACAAGTATGCCCCACCCCGTTAGCTCAGAGAAATCTTTGAAAAAATTGGAAGGATGACAAGTAAACTGAGACATTTTTTTTTAACTATTGGTCAAGTTGACATTGACATTAACCCAATAATCAACGGGATTCTATTTGTAGTCATAACCAACCCACCTACCAAATTTTACGAACCTAGGCCTAAGGTTATTGCCTGGACAAGGTTTTACAACTACTGGTCTGTTTGACCTTGACCTTTGACTCCATAATTCAATAACCAATAAGGAACTTTTACTAATCATTAGCAACTTACCTACCATTCAATACCTTCAATTACCATTTGGTCTGTTTGAACTTGACCATCAACCCAAGGACCCCAACATTAGTTGGAATCCTTTACCTATCACGACCAACAGTGCATGGTTTCTTTTATGAACACTGTAACATGAGACTCAGCCACCCATAAACCTATTATACAGTGTATGATCTCGACTGTGAACATTGTTTTACATTGTTTTATGAGACCAGCCACCAATATAACTATTATACAGTGCATGGTCTCTTCTGTGAACAGTTTTTCATGAGACCAGCCACAAATATAACTATTATACAGTGCATGATTTCTTCTGTGAACACTGTTTTATGAGACCAGCCACCCATATAGCTATTATACGGTGCATGATCTCTTCTGTGAACATTGTAGCATGGGACTAGCCACCAATATAGCTATTATACAGTGCATGATCTCTTCTGCAAACACTGTTTTATGAGACCAGCCACCCATATAGCTAATATGCAGTGCATGGTCGCTTCTGTGAACACTGTTTTATGAGAACAGCATTAAATATAATTAATATACAGGGCATGATATCTTCTGTGAACATTATTTTATGAGACCAGCCACTCATATAGCTAATATACAGTGTATGGTCTCTTCTGTGAACATTACTTTAAGAGACCAGCCACAAATATAACTATTATACAATGCATTATCTCTTCTGTGAACATTGTTTTATCCGATCAGCTACCCAAATAGGTAATGTACAGTTATGGTCTCTTCTGTGAACATTGTAACATGGGACCAGCCACCCATATAGCTTATATACAGTGCATGGTCTCCTCTGTGAACATTGTAACATGGGACCAGCCACCCATATAGCTAATATAACTAGCATGGTCTCTTCTGCGAACATTGTAACATGAGACAAGCCACCCATATAGCTAATATACAGTGCATGGTCTCTTCTGTGAACACTGTAACGTGAGACCAGCCACCAATATAGCTATTACACAGTGCATGGTCCCTTTTGTGAACATTGTAACATGAGACCAGCCACCCGTATAGCGATTATACAGTGCATGGTCTCTTCTGTGAACATTGTACCATGAGACCAGCTACCCATAGAGCTATTATACAGTGCATGGTCTCTTCTACGAACACTGTAACATGAAACCAGCACTCATATAACTATTATACAGTGCATTGTCTCCTCTGTGAACATTGAAACATGGGACCAGCCACCCATATAGCTAATATAAATTGCATGGTCTCTTTTGTGAACATTATAACATGAGACCAGCCACCCATACAGCTATTATACAGTGCATGGTCTCTTCTGTGAACACTGTAACATGAGACCAGCCACCCACATAAGTAATGTACAGTACATGATCTCCTCTGTGAACATTGTAACATGTGACCAGCCACCCAAATAGGTAATGTACAGTTCATGGTCTTTTCTGTAAACATTGTAACATAAGACCTCAATCACCCATATAACTAATATACAGTACATTATCTCCTCTGTGAACATTGTAACATGAGACCAGCCACCCAAATAGATGATGTACAGTTATGGTCACTTCTGTGAACACTGTACCATTAGACCAGCCACCCATATAGCTAATGTACAGTGCATGGTCTCTTCTGTGAACATTGTAACATGAGACCTGAGCCACCCATAAAGCTACTATACAGTGCATGGTCTCTTCTGTGAACATTGTCACATATGACCAGCCACCCATATAGCCAATATACAGTGCATGGTCTCTTCTGTGAACATTGTACCATGAGGCCAGCCACCCATATATCTAATATACAGTGCATGGTCTCTTCTGTGAACATTGTACCATGAGGCCAGCCACCCATATAGCTAATATACAGTGCATGGTCTCTTTTGTGAACATTGTACCATGGGACCAGCCACCCATATAGCTAATATACAGTATGTGGTCTCTTCTGTGAACAGTGTAAAAGGTGACCAGCTACCAATGGATATAGCTAATATACAGTGCATGGTCTCTTTTGTGAACATTGTCACACGAGACCAGCCACCCATATAGCTAATATACAGTGCATGGTCTCTTCTGTGAACATTGTACCATGAGGCCAGCCACCCATATAGCTAATATACAGTGCATGGTCTCTTCTGTGAACATTGTACCACGGGACCAGCCACCCATATAGCTAATATACAGTGCATGGTCTCTTCTGTGAACATTGTTACACGAGACCAGCCACCCATATAGCTAATATACAGTGCATGGTATCTTCTGTGAACATTGTACCATGAGGCCAGCCACCCATATAGCTAATATACAGTGCATGGTATCTTCTGTGAACATTGTACCACGGGACCAGCCACCCATATAGCTAATATACAGTGCATGGCCTCTTCTGTGAACATTGTTACACGAGACCAGCCACCCATATAGCTAATATACAGTGCATGGTCTCTTCTGTGAAAATTGTACCATGAGACCAGCCACCCATATAGCTAATATACAGTGCATGGTCTCTTCTGTGAAAATTGGACCATGAGACCAGCCACCCATATAGCTAATATACAGTGCATGGTCTCTTCTGTGAAAATTGGACCATGAGACCAGCCACCCATATAGCTAATATACAGTGCATGGCCTCTTCTGTGAACATTGTACCACGAGACCAGCCACCCATATAGCTTAAATACAGTGCATGGTCTCTTCTCTTAACACTGTACTGTAGTAAGAGACCAGCCACCCATACAACTGCAGCTGATCGAATTTATTTCAAATGCAACATTTTACAAGTAAAACAATATAAACAGCATTATTAATACAACGAAAGTAATTATTAAATCTTGTACAGTAATAAAAATACCTTTTAATACAACCATGATATCGCAATTCAAGATTTACCTCCGTTGGCCAAATCACGTGACTCAGAAGAGGCCACGGTCTCTGCGCATTTTTGTGAGGTAAATATACCTCCGGACAATCGACATTGCACAGGAAATAACCACGGTTCACTTGAGTTTTCTATCACGGCCTGTAAACACTGGCTCCACCTCGTTTTGAGGGTGAATGGAAATTGAGGCAATGCAACTTCCGACGTGGAGCTCAAAACAGGAAATTAGTAAAAAACGCGTACGTAAACAAAGCTAAAAGCTAGGTAGTGCGATATTATTTACCAGACACTCATTAATCTTCGTGACAAACCGTTAGTGTATTCGGTTGTTTGCGTTGTTTTGGACGAGTTTCTGTTATTGGAATTTATGTTGATAAAGATTTTAATACGGGTTAGCGAGAGTGATATTTAATGGCCGTGTAGTTGTGTGGTGTTAAGTGCTAGCGCCGCACGCCATCGAACCGAGTTCAATTCCGTCTGACAGTCACTTGTTGTAAAACGTTCTGAGTTATTCTTAAAGTATGCAGATCATGAGATATTTATTAACACATGTGGAATATTTTATTGTGTTACTATCATTTTTAATTTTTTTTTTATTGTACATTTACCAATTACACCCACACACACAACGAATAAAAATCGTGAAAAACGTGGATACTTACCCGCAACGTAATATGTAAAATAAAATGTCGAGGTCGAGACTCGAACTCCAAACTTCGCATCGCAAGCTTGGTATATGTTCCACTACACCATTCGCGCTTTACGATATACATCTTACCAATTCGATATTAATTTAAATTAAATGTACAGTGTAGTATTGTCTGTGCTACGCTCGATACTTGTCGAGGTACCTATAAATAAATCCCAATTGCATACGGAATATTCATGAGCATCAGGTTAATAATTTCGCACTATAGGTCTGGATTTTTCTGTAATACAGTAATTGAAAACTCTGTTTAAAAAATCAGACAATGTAGTTCCACGTAAAAATGATCTTACATGTATGTAAACCGATTTGCAAATGTTTGGGTAAACAAATAATCTCAAGGTGAGGACTTTAATGAGTATTGGACGGGTTTTATACGTTGATGAGTATTTTTTTAGCAAGGAGGTTGAGCCAATGCCATGGAGGTGAAGCTCAGGACAGGAGGTGGGGGAAATGCACAATTGAATATAATAGTACGGCATTCTGTCAACGTGAGGACTTTTATTAGTAGTAACATCGGGTCGATTTAAACACAATATTAACATTTGCCAATGTCACGGTGGATAAGAAAAAACGGATTCTATACGAACAAATATGCGGATTCTACATGGTAAAAACAGCACATCGACATTGCTTCGAACGACAAAGAAGCACAAGAAACGAACAAATACATGTAAGTTATCATAATGAAGTGTTCCACGGAACACTATGATATATAATGATTTAATATATGTGATCTTCGTTGCCCCAAAAGCTGTATGTAGCCCAAACTAAGCAAAACAAATAGCCCAGTAGCAGTTGCAGGACTTACACTTGGTAAACGGATGCGAAAATTTTATTGTTTTTAAACATTTCTCGGCATTGTTTTGGGATATAATCGTTCTAAAATAGCAATACTTAATCGGCTTTATATTGAAATTGTGTTAATTGCCCTAAAATGGGTGTTTTGGCGTTTGTTCACAGCAACGAATGCAACGGATAATATACGATCATTTGAATTGTATTAGAAATAATGGCACCGGATATCGCACGATGAATTTATACAAGCTTCTACGTACCACCACTATTACTACTACACGTTTGCTGATGGTTCAAGACTTATGTTAAAAGTTCAATGCCAACGTTCATTTAGAAAGATGAACATTAATATAGTCATAAAGGCCAATAATAATATTTATTTTTATTGAATTAATTTTAGATCCTATCCAAAACTGTTGATGATGGGCTGAAAACCGGATCGGATGACAAAACATGTACATTTGAAATTTAAGGACTTATCCAGGATTCAAGCTTCATACAATCATTTGTGTTAACAGTGTGATTTAGTCATGTTTAATGACAACCCGCATTCACAATCCTTGGAAAAAGCCAGAAACAATCAAAAGTCACAATCAACTATATGTTTAAAAGCTGATCATTTATTTACAAAACTCACTGAAACTCTCAAGTCCATATTAATTGGCATAATTTATTATACTAACATCATAGTGTAATTGTCTGTTTAATATTAAATGGAATTCTTAAAAAAAATAATTTTAAGTTTAATTGTGTGAATGAGATTATTTATTTTAAAAAATGCAAAATGTAATTGTGTTCATGTAAATATTTTATAGTATGTGTGCGTTGCAATGTTACGGAAAATGAATTAAACATAATAATAATAAAAAAGAGAAAATGAATGCATTGTTTGTAGGTTTTTTTGTTAACTATGTTCCAAATAAAAAAAACAACGACTTTTCCTTGAACATGTAATAGTTGTACCATACTTTGACCGACATATGTAATTTATTTCCTACGATGCCGGTTCCATGGGCATTTCCTGGATGTCACGTGGTGTCTGAAATACTTGACATCTGTGTCGTTCCAAAGCGCTGTCGCAAGGTCGTGTGATGCGATCCGAATGTGCAAGTTTACCGTGCAATAAGTAGCGTGCGTATAAATTATAGCTAATTTTCAATATATCGCAAGATACTTATTGCACGATAAGCTTGTATATTTGGCTTCGCCCACCAGTCACCGTTCTGATATCACAGTTATTGGATACCGAGAAAACGTTGAAAGAAAACTGTCTGAACTATGGTATAAGTAATAGTTGTAGCACGCTTTGATCGAAACCTGTTTGCTATTTAACGAGCCCGCAGGTTGAGATTAAATAATTAACATATTGAGGTCAAAGGGTGCTACAAGTGTTTTATACCATATTTACCAACCACATCGCAACTGTCTACGATACCGATCCCAATGGGCTGTTCCTAGACGTCACGTGATGTCTGACATGATTGGCATGCGTGTCATTTACAAATATAGCTCTGCCGCAATATGTCCATTCAGTGGAATTGTTCTGTGCAATAATTCGCGTGCATATAATTTACAACAAAATTGAATATACTGCACGCTTCTTATTGCACGGTAAGCTTGCATATTAGGCTCCGCCCACCATTTACCGATCTGATATCACAGGTGTTGAATACCGCAAAAAAATGAAAACTCTCTGAAATATGGTATAAAAGTAAGTTTGAAATTTGACTATTGATTTCTATGTATAGTGCCAAATTAATGTGTCTGAATCTCTAACAGTTAAATTGTCTTAAAGTGTTTTCCTCATATACTTTTAGGATCACAAAAACACGTTATCAGCATACCGATTCACACGGTTAATTATGGACTTTACAATGGCATTATAATAAGTAACAATCCACTTCGCTTCGATTATTCTAAGGAGTCGCTTAAAGTATGTATTAGCTGTAGCATACTTTGACCGAAATATGTTAATTACTTAACGAGCCCGCAGGGCGAGATTAAATAATTAACATTTTCAGGTCAAAGGTCTACAAGTGTTAAATACCATATGTACTAATCACATCGCAACTTTATACGATGCCTAGAAAAACAAAGAAAAC
This sequence comes from Congeria kusceri, assembly GCA_027627225.1. Taxonomy (NCBI): domain Eukaryota; kingdom Metazoa; phylum Mollusca; class Bivalvia; order Myida; family Dreissenidae; genus Congeria; species Congeria kusceri. The sequence goes on from CM051024.1 coordinate 100,230,606, forward strand.
TCTCGGAAATATGGTATAAGTTTATTTAAAATATTCTAAAGCATGTCATTGTTCGTAATTCAAAAAGATTTGGATTTCACATAATATACATGTATGATGCTATTCGTTAATTACCCGGTGCCGGCATGGTATATTATCCGTTGGATCCAGTGACGTTTTTATTTGTGCCGAAAGGTGTACAATTTACGTTTTGACAGCTTGGTTTTTCAGTCCAGTCATTTCAGTATATGTTTACTTACTTAAGAAAAACTTTTATAGATAGTAGAAAGGTTTCATATCTTCAAAAGTACAGAAAATGTGCCCCATGATGTTAACGTTGACGCATTGGAGCGAAATAGATTGGACTTTTTTTAAACTATAAATTTATATTCTCTGGTAAAAGAACTGGAAAATATGACGCACAAATATATCAGATGTTCCGCGGTAATGTGATTTATTATAGAAACAACTCAGTTATTACTAAAAACAACAGATAACTAACGGGACTGTTTAGCGTTTAACTGTTTTCGTTATAAAGAGTCCGTTGCCTGTTCGTATAGAATCCGGATAACGCATATTTGTTCGTATAGTATCCGTTTTGCTTGTCCACCGTGAATGTGTTCAATGATTTTTCGCACACAATATGCCGTTCTTTGACAAACAATACTTATATTATTGATGTACGTATCAATAGCAACTACAGTAATTGACGGTGATTTTGGACGGGTACTATAATGTGTTAATGTGAACTTTTAGCAAAGAGGTTTAGCCAATGCTATAGAGGTGGAGCTCAGGACAGGAGGTGGAGTCAATGCACAATTGACTTTATTTTTGGACGGGTATTATAATGTGTTAATGTGAATTTTTAGCAAAGAGGTTGAGCCAATGCTATAGAGGTGGAATTGAATATGCGGCATTCTGTATATGCATTTAACGTTTTTAAATCAGTAATCGATCAAGTCATGTGTACAAAAAATTTGGTAAGCTCTTACACAAATAGCTTCGTATAACTGTACCTAACGTTTTAACGTTAATTATAAAAATTAAACATACACGTAGTTTTACTTTCCTCCATTGTATGTATATAAGAAATACTCGATCTGTACAAGTATTGCTTATTGAAGCAATATGTCCACGCTAAAAAATGGTCATTAACACATATGAAATACAACATAGTACATGTATATAACGTAAAACATAATTATCATTTTCAACTAGTTTCGTGTGTTTGTTTACAGGAATTATTTTTTGACATAGTTGCTCGAGCAAGGATTCAGAAAAAAATGGTTTAAGGGGTAAACAACCTATCCGAGGGCAGTATGGATACAACATGCACTTCTCGTCATTGAAATATATTACCTTTAAGCCAGTATATAACAGGGTTGTTTGTGCATTGGCTCCTATAAGTTGATATAAAGTGATATAACAGTTGTTAACGGTTTGCCTGGATACCTGTACTGTATGCGAAAAAATGACCACTATTCGAATAATTAATACGCCATTCGAATATTCGCAAATGTGTATTGCTTTAAAAACCTGATCATAAAAAGTATTTTTCTTTAAACATAAAAAAGCATTTCACCAACAGGTACCTCAAGTTATTCCGTGTTTTCAATAGAAGGGTCCTGTGTCATGTGTCAGACTACATGTAAGAGATATTGAATATACGAGTTGGTAGCAGCAGTCACTCGTCTAGTTGCCAGTAAGACACACCTTCTTCAGACAACGTGAAACCACAATTGTTAATTGGAAATAACACCTAATAGTGTAACAAAAAATTATAACAGAAGTGCGATCACACATTTACAGTACGTGCCACGCGAAACCCACAAAGTTCGCGAAATGCGACGAGCCGATTTGATCGCGAAGCGCAGATCGCTCGCTCGCGATGTCACGAAATTTCGCTAATTCTCGCGACGAAAATTCGCGGTTGTTCGCGAACTTTCGTGGCGAATAATTTTGTCCCGCCACGAATCGTGACGAAAAAATAATTAGTAAAATGCACACCTGTACGCAATATTTTCACTTAGCGGTGAATAAATAATTCGTGTTAGAAAACTTTGCGGAATTGATATTTGAATGTATTCCTTTGAATTATATTAGCTACAAAATCAATGAAATTAAGATGTGACATTTGTTGCAGAACATTTAAGATATAAAAGAAATACACTTATTAGTGTATGCATGAAAACAAAACAGCATTCAAAATAAACGTAATATTGTTCGTATGAAATTTCGAAAAGATGAATTAAAGCGCAAATATAATTATGTGCTGATTGACAAGAATATCTTCTAAGGCATAGTTTCACTGTTTGGTTTTAAACGCAAATTAATTAGAATCAATACAGTGTTTATTGACAAAAAAAACAGATAGTTGCAAGAGGTGTTTGCTCCCTTTAGGCTTTCACGACCCCTGCCATTTTGAACAAGAACCGCCATCGCAAATAATTCCACTGTCGCACAACATGTGCCTCCGGGTCGGTAATTAACACTGATTAGCACTATTAAGTTGTTTTTCTAAATTATTTACCAGTGTTAAACGATAGAAATGTGTCTTTAAAAAAGGTCCCACTTACTCCAAAAAGTTACTGTTACTTATTTGATGCTTTGGTAGGATCAACACTTAATCATGCATCAGAAGTTTGGGGTTTTATGAAGTCTTAAGATATTGAACGGGTACATTAAACATTTTGCAAATCTATCTTGAATGTAAGAAAGTCTACATCATCCATTGGTGTATACGGCGAACTTGGACGTTATCCCTTATATATATCAAGATATACACGCATCATTTCTTAGTGGTGTAAGGTATTGCAAAGTGATAATGTTATTATTTCATCATTGTATCGTAGAGCCTTAGACGATTGTAGATTAGGCCACTCGAACTGGGTGTCCTCTGTGAAGAAACTTTTAGATGATTTTGGTTTTTCGGATGTCTTTTTGTATCCCGAAAGTATCCATGGTTCCTTTCCATTCATTTTCAAACAACGTGTAATTGACAACTTTATCCAAGAATGGTATGGTTCATTACAACGTAGTTCAGTTATGTTGGATTACGTTTATTACAAAAATAATTTTGCGTATGCATGTTATCTTGATATATTGCCTGCTAGTCTCAGGAAATTTTTTACACGTTTTATAATTTGTGCACATTCGTTAAGAATTCTTACAGGCCGCTATGGCTCAAATAATATACCAAGAAATGAAAGGCACTGTCTGTATTGTGTAAGGCGTGATTTAGAAGATGTGTACCATTTTATATGCATTTGTCCATGTTACTCAACAGTAAGGCGAAAATTTCTTGATAAACGATTTTATGATAGACCATCAGTGTTTATAAGTTCAATTCATTAATGGGATCTGTTAACTCTGATGTTTTTAAAAGTGTTGCCAAATATATTAAATATGCCTTAGAAATTAGACAATCTATTAATGTATAATATACATGTACATCACTCTCCATACGTTTGCAACTTATGTTTATGATGTACTGCAATTAATCCGATTCGTTTTGAATTTGCATGTATTTCACATTTTTTAGAAGAAGTTCCGAATGCATTGACCGCGTATAGAATGTATATATGTTCGTTTTTTCTAGATCATGTACTTTGTACTAATCTCGAATAAAACTTTTGTCTTGTCTTTGAATATATATTTTCTTCAACAAACATCCGCGTTGTGAACGCGAAAAATCGAATATTCAATGTATTACCAGTTAACCGCCTTAATAATCGGAGAACTGGTTATTCGTCGCCATCTTAAAAAAAAAATCACTTATAGTATTATGATAACAAGACTGAATAAACTATTGCTATGTACTTCTGTCTTATGTAGGCTATATGTAGCTTCATTATAATTCGGGATGTGAACAAGAATTTTAAATGACTCTAAGAAAAAAAAAGAAGATAAATCCCAAAATACATAAACATAAATAAAAACAATTAAGATGCCACTATCAGTTTGTTTGCTATATTGACACGTCAGTTAACACATTAATGGCCTGTATACACAACATGTGAAAACATAGAAAGGTAGCTAGTCAGCACGCACTCACCCCACCCCTCATCGGGAACCGGTAGTCTGCATAACAAATTATGTTTTCTTTAGCAAACACCAAATTTAGAAGAGGCTACATTAACCGTTGTGATGGTTTTCGTTTGATATACATGTGTATTTACATTTATTTTGTTAACCGATGAGTAAACAATACGTAGATTTTATAAATACATATTACAGTGAAACCATAAGTTTTACAAATAATTATAGATACGTGTATATAACCACTTTCAATACAACTCAAGTACATGATTATTATAAAATATCGTGTCAAAACGTCGGTGATTTGCATCTTTATGATGATTATAAATACGATAAAATTGAATATGCTGGTGCACGAGTGAGGATGACATATAAGTACATGTAAACAAATAAACTGATTGAATATTCTAAAATAAGGAATGTTTGAAATAATCACGCCCATAAAGAATAAGATTCAAGATTCAAGATTCAACATATTTATTTCGTTACTTAAACATATACATGTTTTTCGTAACATGATCCAATGAATGATAATAATAGTCACATGACACCTTATAACATATGTACATATATACACAGTTTATAATTCTAATATGTATATAAAACTAATAACATTTATTATTTCTAGTTCGCATAGCAAACAAAAAAATCCAGAGAAAGTTACAATAAATGTGTTTCAATAAAGTACTTGCCCAGAGGAGGGACTTGTAGATTTCATACGAAAACATAAGACAAACATACGAGACAGCTGAATCAAAGTATGTACAATATGCACACTAATAAATGCAACTGTAGAGAACAACAAATTATTGCAACTATTGTACAGTATTACCTTTTCGTCTGTTAAAAGCATGGTATGTATATTTACACAAATTCAGTACTGTTTTATAATTGTTTGATTTAAATAGGGTAATAAATTTGACCACACTAGGTTTAGTATAGTAATATTTACTTATATATGTTTCCGAATGTCACTATACTGAGGACAAATGCATATAAAATGATATTGGTCTTCCAAATCAATTTTATTGCAAAAAGTGCAATATCTGTTACAATGTTCGGTTCTGTTATTGCCCTGTCGGCCTGTTTCTATTTTTAATTGGTGAGATGACACTCTCAGTTTAGATAATGCAATACGATATCTTAATGGTACTATATCAAGATAATATTCAAAGTCAAAATCAGTTTTAAACAGCTTATAAGTGCACAAAGTTCGACTGTTATTAACAGCAGTATACCACGACTGTTTAAATTGATCTAGCAGTCTTTGTTTAAAATCTAGATGGAAACTATTCGTATTAACTAAATAGGGGGTAACCCAAACATATGAGAAACCACTACTATCTAAAAGAGATTTAACATTGGTTAACCAGTTAGATTTACCTTTAATGCAATCATCTAACAATGCTTGGTATAACTTCTTAATAATAATATTGTCGCTATTTAATATTGTTAACCAATATTTCATAATGCGTGTTTGTCTAGTGATATACAGTGGATATCGGCCAAGTTCTCCGTAAATAGCCATTGAACATGTAGACTGTTTTACTTTAAGAAGGTTTTTACAAAATTTTAGATGAATTCTCTCTACTTTTGCAAATTTGCCAAAACCCCATACTTCCCAACCGTAGCTCAATACTGATCCTACAAATGCGTCAAATAATTGACATATGGTACTAGGTTTTAGAAGGGCTGTTTTGATATTGTTCGTAAGGGTATTTAGAGCCTTTAGTCCTTTACCAGAAATGGTTTCACAATTAAGTATGAAGCTACCTGTATAGTTAAAAACAGTTCCTAAATAGTTGAAATTGTCTACAGTTTCGAATGGGATGTTATTGTAAAACCACTTTTCATCGAGCTTTAAAGGACCCCGTTTTCTGAATACTAAAACTTTACTTGTGTCCGGGTTTACTTCAAGTTCCCACGTATGACAGTAATTTTGTAAAAGATTTCGACTATGTTGGAGATCTGTTGGGGTTTTCCCAAGGATAACCATATCATCTGCAAACATCATTAAAATAAATGTAAGATCATCTATGGATACGCCACTATTAACATCGTCGCAAAGGAATAATAAGATAATAATGCGTTTTTATAATCAACACAAGAACCCTGTAAACACATTCACATAACAATCGAAACAATTAATTGACGATTAACTAATAAATCATTTAAATTGACATCATTTAATATTATTGTAAAAGGTGACATCAAAATCAAATTAAGCGAATTAGTGAAATGTGGCATATACGTTAAACGGATGATTATTTGTATTAACATAAGAACAATCAGTGATTTATAATTTTAAGGTAATTTTAATGATTATTGTTCGAATTGTAAATGTAAACTTAAACGTATATACATACTATATGAATTCAGTGTTACTTTTATATGCGTTTTCACAGTTTTCTTTGATTAATACTGTCAAATAAGAATTCTTTATTATAGAATTATTTATTAATTAACCGTAATATGAAGAATACAAAATAAATATATATACATTTAACATACACTGTGCGACACACAATTTAGAATGTTGCGAAAAGACAGTAAAAAGTGTACAACTCTTAATTTTTAAAGAGCAGAGGCACATATACCTGTAAAATCGCCGCGAATCGCGACGAAATTTCGTGACATATTCGTCGCGAAATCTCGCGCTGTGGCAGCCCGCTATTCGCGAATCGTCGCGAACTTTCGTGACGTCGCTTCGCGAATATTAATCGAAGGCTCGTCACGACAGCGCGAATTCTGCGGGTTTCGCGTGGCACGTATTGTAGCAGTCAGTATAGCTGAGAAATATTGCTCAAATTAAAAGTATGCTTATTGAGAGGTACGTATCCAAACAGATTATAAATATGTGGATTAGGGATAATGAATAGCTTCTTTTACAAAAGAATAATTAAAACCGGGACCTTTATTTCTTTTATTTAATTCTTAACAGCGCGACATTAATTTATTTAAGTATTTGTGCAATTTGTTAATGAAGATGCTACTCGGTAATTGGTACTGAAAACTTATACAAAATATTTATAGTATGTCGACTAGATCACAAAGATTAATATGAAAATATATGCGAATATTCGAATATTCGACTGAATTAAAATGCGAATATTCGAGTACCGATTTTGGTATTCGATGCCATCCTTAGACAAAATATTAAAAACATTGGCAAATATCAATATTGTGTTTGAATCGATTCGATTTTACCAGTCATAAAAGTCCTCACTTTGATAATTCTTTAGAAACAGCAAAACTGTATGCAAATATGTTAAGAGAGATAATTTTTACGTGGAACTACATTGTCTGATTTTTGTTTAAATAAAGCTTTAAAGAAAAAAAAAATACATACATCTTAAAGTTGTTTACGTTTTTGACAAATTTCCTGAAACTTATAATACATCTTTATTATAAATTTATCCACCTGGAAAAGCAATCCTCATACTTATGTTTTGTATTTTGACATATTTATGCACCTTTTTTAACTTAGACATTCTGGTTAAAGTTCTTCATAAACTCCAATATGTTGAATACTAACAATTTTATTCCTATTGTTTATTCTGTATATGCAGCATCCCTACCATAACGATGCTATTTCAGGGATTTATTGGCCCGTGATATTTAAATAAGCTTTTGTGCTTGTCCGGACAATAACTTGGTCATGAATGGATGGATTTAAAAATTACTTGGCCGAAATGTTTTCTGCAATGTTACAGTGAAACGTGCTCATGAATCAGGTCTGTAGGTTAAAGGTCAAGGTCACACCTGGATGTCAAATTTGAAAATTGGAACTGTGTTTGTCCGTGCTTTAACTTGACATGTATTTAAAAACTACTTGTCACAAAAGTTAACATCAATGAGATGGCGTGAAGCACACATGAACCAGGTCCGTAGGTCAAAGATCAAGGTGACACTTTGAGATAAACGCCGAAACTGGCATTAGGCTTGTTCGGACTGTAACTTGGCCGTGGAATGGGGGATACTCAAGTTACTTGGCATAAATGTTTGCCTAAATGGGACAGCATGTCACGCGCATCAACCAGGACTTAAGGTCAAGGGTCATTGTCATATCTAAAGATGGATGGATGTATTTTAAAATTATCGCAGGTATAAATCAGGTTCATAAGATAAAAGTCAAGACCACAATTAGATGTCAAAGCGGCATCGGGGTGCACCAATCGGTTCCACAGATATTCTTGTTTTTCTTGTAATCGACCTTCAGCTCCAGCAAAATTTGCAAATGCGGCGATACATTGATTCGACAATACGGAATGAAGAACATTATGATGCTACAACATCGAAAATGGATGTGAGCAACATCCTGCTGTCCACATCAAATGAATGGCCAAATTAATCAGTGGTATCATCAAAGTATTAATAAAACCATTACACCAGAAAGGAGGGAACTAAAACGGCATAGTTACTTTCTTACACCTAACAAACGAGCAGACTATCAACTACCTCAAAAAGAATCCACAGGGAAATTCGAAATATTCAAAAATGACAATGAAATCAACAATAACACGATGTGAAGGAAATGCTTATGAATCTGCTAAAGCAACACAATTCCGAGGAAAAATGGTGCGTCAGCAAAACTGTTCCCGATGCCGATACCAATGTAAGGTTAAATTGTGTGCAGAGGAAAGTAAAGACAAAAAAACACATTTATTGTGCCCTAAGATCCTACGATAGACAAACACTTTATTTTATATGTGAAATGATAATGAAACAAGAGTGCCTTTGTCACATAGATACGCACGTCAAAGCTTTAGTGGAGTTAAGATTCAATGACTAAAGAGAAACAATTAAAAAACTAATAAGGTAGAGTCATGGTATTCGTGCATCAAATTCATCTCCAAATCCTCTCTCTAAGCGGTGAGTTGAGGTATCAAAAGTATTCCATATATATTCATAAATCTATAATCAAGATGTTAAAAATAAACAAGAAACGTCGAAATTATTCGAAAACCAAATTTTTCGAATCAAAATGCATTAGTCAGCACAATATTTTTTTCGAAATTGTGACCTTGACCTTGACCCAACCCACCCCATATACAATCCCAAGTGAGGTCTAGATAAACGGTATCTACATATAAAGTTTCATTAAAATATCACAATGTCTTTTCAAGCTATTGGGCGGAAACTTGTTTGTCTATTTTTAGTAACGGTGACCTTAGATAGAAGATATCTATGTATGAAGTTTCATTAAAACATCTCAATGTGTTCCCGAGCAATTGAGCGGAAACCGTTTTCTTTTAATTTTTAGTAAAATTGAGCTTGACCCTATCCACCCTATATGCAATCCCAAATGAGGTCTTAATAGAAGGTTTCTATGTATGAAGTTTCATTAACATATTTCCATGCGTTCTCAAGTTATTGAGCGGAAACCGTTTTTCCATATTTAATAATGGAGATCTTGACCCCACCCACCCCATACGCAATCCCAAGCGAGGTCTGGATATAAGGTAATCTATGAATGAAGTTTCATTAAACTACCTCAATTCGTTCTTAAGTAATTGAGCGGAAACCGTTTTCCTATTTTTAGTAACAGTGACCATGACCTTGACCCCACGTACCCCATATGCAATCCCAAGCGAGGTCTTGATATAAGGTATCTATGTATTAAATTTCATTAAAATATCTCAAAACGTTCTCACGTTATTGATCAGAAACCGTTTTTCTATTTTTAGTAACAGTGACCTTGACCTTGACTCCACCCACCCCATATTCAATCCAAAGCAAGGTCTTGTAATAAGGTATCTATGTATGAAGTTTCATTACAATTTATCAATTTGTTCTAGAGTTAGAGAGCGGAAATGAAAAGTTGACGCTGACACTCCTTAACTTAGGACCTAGGGACCTGATTCTTACGCGCGACTCTACACCTCAACATGCTTGTCACATCTGCCAAGTTATTAAAAAAGCCATCGCTGCTGGACGAAGATATGCTCTGGATTAAGTTTAAGGATTGATTTTAATATTTGACCTTTGACCTTGAATTGTGACCTTGACCTTGGACCTATGCACCTGGTTCTTGCGCACGACACCCCGCGTCATCATGCTTGTCACTTCTGCCAAATTATTTGAAAATCAATCCATGCTGGACAAAGATATGCTCCAGACAAAGTGTTTACGATTTATTTCTTAAATTTGACCTTAAATTGTGACCTTGACCTCGGACCTAGGGACCTGGTTCTTTCTCGAGTTACTCCGTCTCACCATGCTTGTCACTTCTATGAGGTTATTTGAAAATCCATCCATGCTGGACAAAGATATGGTAGAGACAAAGTGTTGAAGATTTCTTAAATGTGACCGTTGACCTTAAATTGTGACCTTAACCTTGTACATGGGGACCTGGTTCTTGTGTGCGACAATCCGTCTCACTATGCTTGTCACTTCTGCCAAGTTATTCAAAAATCCATCCATGCTGGATACATATGCTCCGGACTAAGTGTTAAGGATTGATTTCTTAAATAAGACCTTTGACTTTGAATTGTGACCTTGACCTTGAACCTAGGAACCTGGTTTTTTGCTCGCGACCCTCACTACGCTTGTCACTTCTGCCAAGTTATTTAAAAATCCATCCATGCCTGACAAAGTTATGCCCCGGACAAAGTGTTAAAGATTGATTTCTTATATTTGACCTTTGACCTTGAATTGTGATCTTGACAATGGACCTAAGGTCCTGGTTCTAGCGCGCGACACTCCGTCTCATCATGCTTATCACTTCTGCCATGTTATTTGAAAATCCATTACGGCTGGACAAAGTTATGCTCCGGACAAAGTGTTAATGATTGAATTCCTATATCTGACATTTGACCTTGAATTGTGACCTTGACCTTGGACCTTGTTATTGCGCGCGACACTCCGTCTCATTATGCTTATCACTTCTGCCAAGTTATTTGAAAATCCATCCAGGCTGGGGACAACGTTATGCTCCAGACAAAGATATCCCGCCGCCCGCCCGCTCGGGTGTTCCCGGCCGTTTTTCAAACGGGCGTATAATAGGACATTGGAAGGAAAGGACCAATATTCAAAGTCCCTGCAATACTTCTTCCAAGGAAGACAAATATAAATACTGTACACCTTTTGTTTAGATAGCAATCAATTTCATTTATGATTTGGTAGCTTACACCATCAACCGCAAAAACATGGCGGGCCCCTGTGCATTAGATCAGCAAATCTGATCTCGAAAAGTTAATCACCAATCATTTCAATTATTTTCCAAGGGTGGAGTCCCACTACTGACGAAAAACGTCAAACAAGCAGTACCTTTCTTTTTTTCGGCGAGCCTCAATGTTATAGGATTGTTAGCCTCGACTGATATATTATTATACAAATCCAGGTCGTAATCTGTTACTCTCTATGTATATATTGCTAACTGTTATGTTGTCGTCATGGTTCGTTCGTTTCATGGAACTGATGAAAATAAACATAAAATAAACATAAAACTAAACTATCAAACTTGCAGCCATTTTCCTTAAAAAATAGCTTTAGTTGTATGTTAAAACAAGTCAAACAGATCAACATTGCCGTCCATTAGACAATGTTTTAAAACCTTAACTCACATAAGTTCGTGTGTCTTAATTTGCAGTATCTTGTATAATGAAGTAATATATTAAAATATTGTTGTTGTTTTTTTCGTTTTACATTTTATAACGACTACTTCTGTCTTTGAGTGGATGTCCGGCTTTTGCGGTGGTTGGCACACTCGCTTGTAACCTAGGCGATTGGGGTTCAATTCCAGATCCCGACGCATGTGAGTTTGGTTAGTGGTCGTCAAACCGGACCTGTGGGTTTCCTGCGGTCCCACACCCACAGTGCAAGCCCACGTCAAAATCGAAAAAGATATTTGAGCAATAAATAAAGAGCTGTAAATTGCAGCTATGATTCAAGATACGTCCCAACTATCGATGTGTCTCTAAAAACATAAGTATGGGTGCTAGGACACAACACAGGTCCGCACATGCAGCTTTGACGTGAAAGGGCCTCATAAACCTCAATACACACACAAACTTTGACTAAGTGGTATCGATTCAACAATGACGTCCATATGCGTTCACCGATCTCGATACGCCGACATAATTAACATAAACAATATTGGGAAATCGTGTTATTTTGTCCTCTAGCATCTAGCAATTTGAGTTTGTATGTCTGCACAAAATGGTTACAGGTTACTGAGTAATGACCTTAAATTAATTTATCAGATATTTCTAAACATAGGAGGCATTTTAAACAAAAACAAACCTTTGATAATTCTGTTTCTTCACGAAGACATGTACATGAAACAACAAACAACATTAAAGCGTGAGGATACATAAATATTAAATTGCTAAGTTGCTTTCATTGATGCTTCTTAGGTCGCAGTTGAATAATGTTTTATTTGTATGTATTTTTAAGGCAAGTTTTGGATCTACCCGTAAATGATACCAAGGCCTGTAATAACCAGTGAAGTATATAAACAAGAATTCAATGTTATGCTACTAACATTCGTTCATCTTGAAACATCATCGCTAGACGCCAGTTTTAAGTAAGGGCTTAAACATTAACTTTCCTACAGCATCACTTCTTACCTTCTACTAACAAGGCTTGTCACAGGATGTGACGTATGTCCCCGAAGCATATTCGTCCAGTCAGTCTACCACTTAAGGTAGAACTAACTGCAACAGAAAATGTTATTGAACCATATCATTGGGTTGTTATTTTACTTGTTAATGATGATCTGTCAGAAAAATGTCCCCCGGTTTGGCTTTGAAATAAAAACCAAAAAAAAATCGATTTTTAAGTCGGATTAAAATGTTTTCAAAAATGGTTGTGAGCAACATCCTGCTGTCCACATCAAATGAATGGCCAAATTAATCAGTGGTATCATCAAAGTATTAATAAAACCCTTACACCAGAAAGTAGGGAACTAAAACGGCATAGTTACTTTCTTACACCTAACAAACGAGCAGACTATCAACTACCTCAAAAAGAATCCACAGGGAAATTCGAAATATTCAAAAATGGCAATGAAATCAACAATAACACGATGTGAAGGAAATGCTTATGAATCTGCTAAAGCAACACAATTCCGAGGAAAAATGGTGCGTCATCAAAACTATTCCCGATACCGATACCAATGTAAGGTTAAATTGTGTGCAGAGGAAAGTAAAGACAAAAAAACATATTTATTGTGCCCTAAGATCCTACGATAGACAAACACATTATTTTATTTGTGAAATGATAATGAAACAAGAGTGCCTTTGTCACATAGATACGCACGTCAAAGCTTTAGTGGGGTTAGTATTCAATGACTAAAGAGAAACAATTAAAAAACTAATAAGGTAGAGTCATGGTATTCGTGCATCAAATTCATCTTCAAATCCTCGCTCTAAGCGGTGAGTTGAGGTATCAAAAGTATTCCATATATATTCATAAAATTATAATCAAGATGTTAAAAATAAACAAGAAACGTCGAAATTATTCGAAAACCATTTTTTCGAATCAAAATGCATTAGTCAGCACAATTTGTTTTCGAAATTGTGACCTTGACCTTGACCCAACCCACCTCATATGCAATTCCAAGTGAGGTCTAGATAAAAGGTATATACATATAAAGTTTCATTAAAATATCTCTATGTCTTCTCAAGCTATTGAGCGGAAACTTGTTTGTCTATTTTTAGTAACGGTGACCTTAGATAGAAGATATCTATGTATGAAGTTTCATTAAAACATCTCAATGTGTTCCCGAGCAACTGAGCGGAAACCGTTTTCTTTTAATTTTTAGTAAAAGTGAGCTTGACCCTATCCACCCTATATGCAATCCCAAATGAGGTCTTAATAGAAGGTTTCTATGTATGAAGTTTCATTAACATATTTCCATGCGTTCTCAAGTTATTGAGCGGAAACCGTTTTTCCATATTTAATAATGGAGACCTTGACCCCACCCACCCCATACGCAATCCCAAGCGAGGTCTGGATATAAGGTATCTATGTATGAAGTTTCATTAAACTACCTCAATTCGTTCTTAAGTAATTGAGCGGAAACCGTTTTCCTATTTTTAGTAACAGTGACCTTGACCTTGACCCCACGTACACCATATGCAATCCCAAGTGAGGTCTAGATAAAAGGTATCTACATATAAAGTTTCATTAAAATATCTCTATGTCTTCTCAAGCTATTGAGCGGAAACTTGTTTGTCTATTTTAGTAACGGTGACCTTAGATAGAAGATATCTATGTATGAAGTTTCATTAAACATCTCAATGTGTTCCCGAGCAATTGAGCGGAAACCGTTTTCTTTTAATTTTTAGTAAAAGTGAGCTTGACCCTATCCACCCTATATGCAATCCCAAATGAGGTCTTAATAGAAGGTTTTTATGTATGAAGTTGCATTAGCATATTTCCATGCGTTCTCAAGTTATTGAGCGGAAACCGTTTTTCCATTTTTAATAATGGAGACCTTGACCCCACCCACCCCATACGCAATCCCAAGCGAGGTCTGGATATAAGGTATCTATGTATGAAGTTTCATTAAACTACCGCAATTCGTTCTTAAGTAATTGAGCGGAAACCGTTTTCCTATTTTTAGTAACAGTAACCTTGACCTTGATCCCACGTACCCCATATGCAATCCCAAGCGAGGTCTTGATATAAGGTATCTATGTATTAAATTTCATTAAAATATCTCAAAGCATTCTCACGTTATTGATCAGAAACCATTTTTCTATTTTTAGTAACAGTGACCTTGACCTTGACTCCACCCACCCCATATTCAATCCAAAGCAAGGTCTTGCAATAAGGTATCTATGTATGAAGTTTCATTACAATTTATCAATTCGTTCTAGAGTTAGAGAGCGGAAATGAAAAGTTGACGCTGACACTCCTTAACTTAGGACATAGGGACCTGATTCTTGCGCGCGACTCTACACCTCAACATGCTTGTCACATCTGCCAAGTTATTTAAAAATCCATCGCTGCTGGACGAAGATATGCTCTGGATTAAGTGTTAAGGATTGATTTTAATATTTGACCTTTGACCTTGAAGTGTGACCTTGACCTTGGACCTATGCACCTGGTTCTTGCGCACGACACCCCGAGTCATCATGCTTGTCACTTCTGCCCAGTTATTTGAAAATCAATCTATGCTGGACAAAGATATGCTCCAGACAAAGTGTTTACGATTTATTTCTTAAATTTGACCTTAAATTGTGACCTTGACCTCGGACCTAGGGACCTGGTTCTTTCTCGAGGTACTCCGTCTCACCATGCTTGTCACGTCTATGAGGTTATTTGAAAATCCATCCATGCTGGACAAAGATATGGTAGGGATAAAGTGTTGAAGATTTCTTAAATGTGACCGTTGACCTTAAATTGTGACCTTGACCTTGTACATGGGGACCTGATTCTTGTGCGCGACAATCCGTCTCACTATGCTTGTCACTTCTGCGAAGTTACTCAAAAATCCATCCATGCTGGATACATATGCTCCGGACCAAGTGTTAAGGATTGATTTCTTAAATAAGACCTTTGACCTTGAATTGTGACCTTGGACTTGGACCTAGGAACCTGGTTTTTGCTCGCGACCCTCACTATGCTTGTCACTTCTGCCAAGTTATTTAAAAATCCATCCATGCCTGACAAAGTTATGCCCCTGACAAAGTGTTAAAGATTGATTTCTTATATTTTACCTTTGACCTTGAATTGTGATCTTGACATTGGACCTAAGGTCCTGGTTCTAGCGCGCGACACTCCGTCTGATCATGCTTATTACTTCTGCCATGTTATTTGAAAATCCATTACGGCTGGACAAAGTTATGCTCCGGACAATGTGTTAATGATTGAATTCCTATATCTGACATTTGACCTTGAATTGTGACCTTGACCTTGGACCTTGTTATTGCGCGCGACACTCCGTCTCATTATGCTTATCACTTCTGCCAAGTTATTTGAAAATCCATCCCGGCTGGACAACGTTATGCTCCGGACAAAGATATCCCGCCGCCCGCCCACTCGGGTGTTCCCATAATACGGCCGTTTTTCAAACGGGCGTATAATAGGACATTGGAAGGAAAGGACCAATATTCAAGTCCCTGCAATACTTCTTCCAAGGAAGACAAATATAAAGACTGTACACCTTTTGTTTAGATAGCAATCAATTTCATTTATGATTTGGTAGCTTACACCATCAACCGCAAAAACATGGCGGGCCCCTGTGCATTAGATCAGCAAATCTGATCTCGAAAAGTTAATCACCAATCATTTCAATTATTTTCCAAGGGTGGAGTCCCACTACTGACGAAAAACGTCAAACAAGCAGTACCTTTCTTTTTTTCGGCGAGCCTCGATGTTATAGGATTGTTAGCCTCGACTGATATATTATTATACAAATCCAGGTCGTAATCTGTTACTCTCTATGTATATATTGCTAACTGATATGTTGTCGTCATGGTTCGTTCGTTTCATGGAACTGATGAAAATAAACATAAAATAAACATAAAACTAAACTATCAAACTTGCAGCCATTTTCCATAAAAATAATAGTTTTAGTTGTATGTTAAAACCAGTCAAACAGATCAACATTGCCGTCCATTAGTCAATGTTTTAAAACCTTAAATCACATAAGTTCGTGTGTCTTAATTTGCAGTATCTTGTATAATGAAGTAATATATTAAAATATTGTTGTTGTATTTTTCGTTTTACATTTTATAACGACTACTTCTGTCTTTGAGTGGATGTCCGGCTTTTGCGGTGGTTGGCACACTCGCTTGTAACCTAGGCGATTGGGGTTCAATTCCAGATCCCGACGCATGTGAGTTTGGTTAGTGGTCGTCAAACCGGACCTGTGGGTTTCCTCCGGTCCCACACCCACAGCGCAAGACCACGTCAAAATCGAAAAAGATATTTGAGCAATAAATAAAGAGCTGTAAATTGCAGCTATGATTCAAGATATGTCCCAACTATCGATGTGTCTCTAAAAACATAAGTATGGGTGCTAGGACACAACACAGGTCCGTACATGCAGCTTTGGCCTCATAAACCTCAATACACACACAAACTTTGACTAAGTGGTATCGATTCAACAATGACGTCCATATGCGTTCACCGATCTGGATACGCCGACATAATTAACATAAACAATATTGGGAAATCGTGTTATTTTGTCCTCTAGCATCTAGCAATTTGAGTTTGTATGTCTGCACAAAATGGTTACAGGTTACTGAGTAATGACCTTAAATTAATTTATTAGATATTTCTAAACATAGGAGGCACATTAAACAAAAACAAACCTTTGATAATTCTGTTTCTTCACGAAGACATGTACATGAAACAACAAACAACATTAAAGCGTGAGGATACAAAAATATTAAATAGCTAAGTTGTTTTCATTGATGCTTCTTAGTTCGCAGTTGAATAATGTTTTATTTGTATGTATTTTTAAGGCAAGTTTTGGATCTACCCGTAAATGATACCAAGGCCTGTAATAACCAGTGAAGTATATGAACAAGAATTCATTGTTATGCTACTAACATTCGTTCATCTTGAAACATCATCGCTAGACGCCAGTTTTAAGTAAGGGCTTAAACATTAACTTTCCTATAGCATCACTTCTTACCTTCTACTAACAAGGCTTGTCACAGGATGTGACGTATGTCCCCGAAGCATATTCGTTCAGTCAGTCTACCACTTAAGGTAGAACTAATTGCAACAGAAAATGTTATTGAACCATATCATTGGGTTGTTATTTTACTTGTTAATGATGATCTGTCAGAAAAATGTCCCCCCGTTTGGCTTTGAAATAAAAACCAAAAAAAAATCGATTTTTAAGTCGGATCAAAATGTTTTCAAAAATGGATGTGAGCAACATCCTGCTGTCCATATCAAATGAATGGCCAAATTAATCAGTGGTATCATCAAAGCATTAATAAAACCATTACACCAGAAAGGAGGGAACTACAACGGCATAGTTACTTTCTTACACCTAACAAACGAGCAGACTATCAACTACCTCAAAAAGAATCCACAGGGAAATTCGAAATATTCAAAAATGGCAATGAAATCGACAATAACACGATGTGAAGGAAATGCTTATGAATCTGCTAAAGCAAAACTATTCCGAGGAAAAATGGTGCGTCAGCAAAACTGTTCCCGATGCCGATACCAATGTAAGGTTAAATTGTGTGCAGAGGAAAGTAAAGACAAAAAAACACATTTATTGTGCCCTAAGATCCTACAATAGACAAACACATTATTTTATTTGTGAAATGATAATGAAACAAGAGTGCCTTTGTCACATAGATACGCACGTCAAAGCTTTAGTGGGGTTAAGATTCAATGACTAAAGAGAAACAATTAAAAAACTAAGAAGCTAGAGTCATGGTATTCGTGCATCAAATTCATCTCCAAATCCTCTCTCTAAGCGGTGAGTTGAGGTATCAAAAGTATTCCATATATATTCATAAATCTATAATCAAGATGTTAAAAATAAACAAGAAACGTCGAAATTATTCGAAAACCAAATTTTTCGAATCAAAATGCATTAGTCAGCACACATTTTTTTTCGAAATTGTGACCTTGACCTTGACCCAACCCACCCCATATGCAATCCCAAGTGAGGTCTAGATAAAAGGTATCTACATATAAAGTTTCATTAAAATATCTCTATGTCTTCTCAAGCTATTGGGCGGAAACTTGTTTGTCTATTTTTAGTAACGGTGACCTTAGATAGAAGATATCTATGTATGAAGTTTCATTAAAACATCTCAATGTGTTCCCGAGCAATTGAGCGGAAACCGTTTTCTTTTAATTTTTAGTAAAAGTGAGCTTGACCCTATCCACCCTATATGCAATCCCAAATGAGGTCTTAATAGAAGGTTTCTATGTATGAAGTTTCATTAACATATTTCCATGCGTTCTCAAGTTATTGAGCGGAAACCGTTTTTCCATTTTTAATAATGGAGACCTTGACCCCACCCACCCCATATGCAATCCCAAGCGAGGTCTGGATATAAGGTATCTATGTATGAAGTTTCATTAAACTACCTCAATTCGTTCTTAAGTAATGAGCGGAAACCGTTTTCCTATTTTTAGTAACAGTGACCTTGACCTTGACCCCACGTACCCGATATGCAATCCCAAGCGAGGTCTTGCTATAAGGTATCTATGTATTAAATTTCATTAAAATATCTCAAAGCGTTCTCACGTTATTGATCAGAAACCGTTTTTCTATTTTTAGTAACAGTGACCTTGACCTTGACTCCACCCACCCCATATTCAATCCAAAGCAAGGTCTTGCAATAAGGTATCTATGTATGAAGTTTCATTACAATTTATCAATTCGTTCTAGAGTTAGAGAGCGGAAATGAAAAGTTGACGCTGACACTCCTTAACTTAGGACCTAGGGACCTGATTCTAGCACGCGACTCTACACCTCACCATGCTTGTCACATCTGCCAAGTTATTTAAAAATCCATCGCTGCTGGACGAAGATATGCTCTGGATTAAGTGTTAAGGATTGATTTTAATATTTGACCTTTGACCTTGAATTGTGACCTTGACCTTGGACCTATGCACCTGGTTCTTGCGCACGACACCCCGCGTCATCATGCTTGTCACTTCTGCCAAATTATTTGAAAATCAATCCATGCTGGACAAAGATATGCTCCAGACAAAGTGTTTACGATTTATTTCTTAAATTTGACCTTAAATTGTGACCTTGACCTCGGACCTAGGGACCTGGTTCTTTCTCGAGATATTCCGTCTCACCATGCTTGTCACTTCTATGAGGTTATTTGAAAATCCATCCATGCTGGACAAAGATATGGTAGAGACAAAGTGTTGAAGATTTCTTAAATGTGACCGTTGACCTTAAATTGTGACCTTGACCTTGTACATGGGGACCTGATTCTTGTGTGCGACAATCCGTCTCACTATGCTTGTCACTTCTGCCAAGTTATTCAAAAATCCATCCATGCTGGATACATATGCTCCGGACTAAGTGTTAAGGATTGATTTCTTAAATAAGACCTTTGACCTTGAATTGTGACCTTGACCTTGAACCTAGGAACCTGGTTTTTGCTCGCGACCCTCACTACGCTTGTCACTTCTGCCAAGTTATTTAAAAATCCATCCATGCCTGACAAAGTTATGCCCCGGACAAAGTGTTAAAGATTGATTTCTTATATTTGACCTTTGACCTTGAATTGTGATCTTGACATTGGACCTCAGGTCCTGGTTCTTGCGCGCGACACTCCGTCTCATCATGCTTATCACTGCTGCCATGTTATTTGAAAATCCATTACGGCTGGACAAAGTTATGCTCCGGACAAAGTGTTAATGATTGAATTCCTATATCTGACATTTGACCTTGAATTGTGACCTTGACCTTGGACCTTGTTATTGCGCGCGACACTCCGTCTCATTATGCTTATCACTTCTGCCAAGTTATTTGAAAATCCATCCAGGCTGGACAACGTTATGCTCCAGACAAAGATATCCCGCCGCCCGCCCGCTCGGGTGTTCCCGGCCGTTTTTCAAACGGGCGTATAATAGGACATTGGAAGGAAAGGACCAATATTCAAAGTCCCTGCAATACTTCTTCCAAGGAAGACAAATATAAAGACTGTACACCTTTTGTTTAGATAGCAATCAATTTCATTTATGATTTGGTAGCTTACACCATCAACCGCAAAAACATGGCGGGCCCCTGTGCATTAGATCAGCAAATCTGATCTCGAAAAGTTAATCACCAATCATTTCAATTATTTTCCAAGGGTGGAGTCCCACTACTGACGAAAAACGTCAAACAAGCAGTACCTTTCTTTTTTTCGGCGAGCCTCGATGTTATAGGATTGTTAGCCTCGACTGATATATTATTATACAAATCCAGGTCGTAATCTGTTACTCTCTATGTATATATTGCTAACTGATATGTTGTCGTCATGGTTCGTTCGTTTCATGGAACTGATGAAAATAAACATAAAATAAACATAAAACTAAACTATCAAACTTGCAGCCATTTTCCATAACAAATAGTTTTAGTTGTATGTCAAAACAAGTCAAACAGATCAACATTGCCGTCCATTAGTCAATGTTTTAAAACCTTAAATCACAAAAGTTCGTGTGTCTTAATTTGCAGTATCTTGTATAATGAAGTAATATATTAAAATATTGTTGTTGTATTTTTCGTTTTACATTTTATAACGACTACTTCTGTCTTTGAGTGGATGTCCGGCTTTTGCGGTGGTTGGCACACTCGCTTGTAACCTGATTGGGGTTCAATTCCAGATCCCGACGCATGTGAGTTTGGTTAGTGGTCGTCAAACCGGACCTGTGGGTTTCCTCCGGTCCCACACCCACAGCACAAGACCACGTCAAAATCGAAAAAGATATTTGAGCAATAAATAAAGAGCTGTAAATTGCAGCTATGATTCAAGATACGTCCCAACTATCGATGTGTCTCTAAAAGCATAAGTATGGGTGCTAGGACACAACACAGGTCCGCACATGCAGCTTTGACGTGAAAGGGCCTCATAAACCTCAATACACACACAAACTTTGACTAAGTGGTATCGATTCAACAATGACGTCCATATGCGTTCACCGATCTGGATACGCCGACATAATTAACATAAACAATATTGGGAAATCGTGTTATTTTGTCCTCTAGCATCTAGCAATTTGAGTTTGTATGTCTGCACAAAATGGTTACAGGTTACTGAGTAATGACCTTAAATTAATTTATTAGATATTTCTAAACATAGGAGGCACATTAAACAAAAACAAACCTTTGATAATTATGTTTATTCACGAAGACATGTACATGAAACAACAAACAACATTAAAGCGTGAGGATACAAAAATATTAAATAGCTAAGTTGTTTTCATTGATGCTTCTTAGTTCGCAGTTGAATAATGTTTTATTTGTATGTATTTTTAAGGCAAGTTTTGGATCTACCCGTAAATGATACCAAGGCCTATAATAACCAGTGAAGTATATGAACAAGAATTCAATGTTATGCTACTAACATTCGTTCATCTTGAAAACATCATCGCTAGACGCCAGTTTTAAGTAAGGGCTTAAACATTAACTTTCCTACAGCATCACTTCTTACCTTCTACTAACAAGGCTTGTCACAGGATGTGACGTATGTCCCCGAAGCATATTCGTCCAGTCAGTCTAGCACTTAAGGTAGAACTAATTGCAACAGAAAATGTTATTGAACCATATCATTGGGTTGTTATTTTACTTGTTAATGATGATCTCTCAGAAAAAAGTCCCCCGGTTTGGCTTTGAAATAAAAACAAACAAAAAATCGATTTTTAAGTCGGATCAAAATGTTTTATTCTTAAGACAGAGTAGAACACCATACATTTTAAGTTAAGACTTTATTGACGTCACACACGGAAAGGTCATCAATTACAACATGGCGGCGCCATTGAATTGACAGCGATGAATTCAAAAATATGTTTATTATCGCTATCTTTCTCATTTGAACAATGTTTTACAACGCGACCTCTTGGAAGGGTATGTTTAAGTTTAATAAATTCACATCAAATGTTGTAGAGAACTTAGAACAGTTGTTAATGTCTTTGTTGCCATTTATAGAGCAAATTGCTTATTGATGGGTTAAATTTCAACTAACGTACAAATATAGATTACTTAAGTGATATATACTGTATTGTTATGTCAATAATATTTGATTTGACAATTTAAAATTAGTTTTTGTAAATTATATTTGAAAAAATATTGGATATAGCTACTGCTCCATTTCAGAGTTTTTTTTAAATCTACGGAAGGCCGTTGGGATCAACAATATACTTTACGTTCCGAAGACAAAATAATTTTAAACTTCATAAAAAAACATTCTAAACAACTTTAGAATATAAATGAAGTATAAATTATGTCTTTCCTACACCAAATTAATTGTGTTCACCATATTTATTTTTCAAATTAAGCTATACAGTAGAAATATATGCTTAAGTTATTTATATTTTCAATGAAACGAGTTTAAAAGCTGCATCGTGTTCACATATCGGTCTCAAATTTCGCTTGAACTGAACAGCAGTTACACCAAAACAACTATAAAATAGATGTTATTTTTTATATCATTGTTAATGCATTTCCATGTGAACACCTGTCGAAAATGCAATGAGAGGCTCTCAGATAGTCTACCAACTGTACGTATGATGGGGTGTGATGGGATTGTCAGTACAAGCAGTTGAAACAATCGTCCAATGGTGGTGAATCCAGGTGCCATCTTACACATCCATTATCGTAAAGATGTTACCAGGCAAGGTACCAAGTACAAAAAAGGCAAAAATCCTTTTAACACGGAAGATCACATGTTTTAAGATCGGACACGCCTTGTTTCGATTTTAAATGTCTTTGTATGTTTTGTGCTTTCAAAACAAAATGTTCGTCCTCTAATAAAACGAGGGCAATAGATGTTTACTCAGATCGCAGTTCAGGTTTTCAAGCTACATGCTCTTGATGTTTGTCTGCAGCGAGGGGACATTCGGTTGAGGAAATATGTCATTATTCAGGCAGTGTAAATTTCCGAACTGGTAAAGATAACCCAAAATGTGTTCCAAGCAGATAATTCTGATATTAATTCTGATGTTAATCGAATCAAAACTCCTGGAAGGCCCGAAAAATGTGAACAAACAATGTTTTTTAACATATAGTTGAATATATTGAATGTGCATAACACATTACTGAACAATTACACAATATGAATATGTGAACTGGTCATAAAAATGTCAGAATTATGTGGCGAGAAATCCTAGTCTTTGAAGCACAGGAAGAAAAATATATCCAGCACTTTAATGATGATGTTGTTCTAAGCGATGGACAAAGTGACATAGTTTCTTTAAAACAAAATGTTCTTCAATTATCCACAATTGAAATAAAAAGACACAGAAAAGGACAAAGGAATGGAAAAAGGCCGATATTATTTTAACAACGGCCACGCTATTTAAATGTGACATATACGACATCGTCTTTTCCAAAGACTTCTATGTCATTTCTATGCCATTTTTTGAAGATATATCTTCATCAAAGATCTTCATCAAATATAATTCTTGTCCAAGAGTATGCAGGAGTTTCTAAAACTGGTGACTGTATCAAAACTAAAGTTGCCAGCATTGGTCAATGCATCATCCAAACCAGTCACCCAATGGGTCTTCTAGCATCACTGCAGTTAGGTCCTTAGGTCCTGCAACTTCATCATCACTTCGACTCACGGTTTTTAATCGACACTCTGAACAGCATGGGATTTTGTAGTCCTTCACTGGGAGGCGCAAATGTATAAGGCAAATGCTGCAGCTGTAGTCTCTGCACGAATTCCTTGTCAGTAAGTAGATACCCCCTTCCTACAATATGTGGCTGACAAAGTGGACCAAAATATCGATCTATTGGTGGCAACAAAACGTTCCATGGTATGGGTAAAATGCCACTTCTACACCACGCACACGTATCGCTGTGGCGGTTCCTGGGAAGGACATTTCACTCAAAGAAGTTGCTGCACTTAATAAGATTGACATTCAG
Source organism: Congeria kusceri (assembly GCA_027627225.1). Taxonomy (NCBI): domain Eukaryota; kingdom Metazoa; phylum Mollusca; class Bivalvia; order Myida; family Dreissenidae; genus Congeria; species Congeria kusceri. The sequence continues at coordinate 100,255,150 of CM051024.1, forward strand.
CACTTTCTTCATCAGAAGGGTACCTCAAATACCGCCAAGTTAATATTTCTGAGCCTGTCAGAAACCGTACCTTCATACACACGAGAACGTTCAGATACATACATTCTGTTGTAAAAACACAGAGACAAGACAGACCATCTTGGTCAGGATTTATGCAGATGGTTTACATAGGTTTATTTCCAAATACATCGGGGCAGTAAAGCCCATGAGAACACTCATTTTTGATCAATACATAAGATGTTCTACACACATCCGATTTATGAATGTCAAGGTCATAACAAAAAAAACATGTATATGATTACACAACGTTATGAAGTACAATGTATTCACAAGTATAATATATTTTTCGCTTTTAAAACACAGAAAATTTTCAACAATTAAAATGTTATACAAATCGATTATATATCATTTGAATGTTTTAAAATATATTTGTATATAGAAGTGTACTTAGTAAAGTATGCTAGGTAAGCATATTAGGTAAGCATGTGAGAGGTATATACTATAATACTATAATACAGCTAAATTTATTCGTAGTATGTATGATATGTATTTCTCAAGTTGAAAGCTTTTTTAACAAAAATTGCCAGATTTCTATTTATCTTACTATTATTGCACTGAAGAAGTTCGATAAATTTTGGTACGTTTGGTCTGACATAGTAATATTTATTAATGTATTGTTTTCTTAATTCAGTGTAAAGAAAACATTCAAATAAGAAATGGAATTCGTTCTCTAACTTATTGCATATACAACATGTTCTATTTTCGCGTGGGGTAGGTGCTGGCTTTTTCCATCTACCAGTTTCTATTTCTAAATTATGTGCGGACATTCTTAATTTTGATAATGCAATCCTACAACTATCTATATTAACCTGGTACAGATATGGTTGTAACTTAAAAACAGAATACATGGTATATGAACTTGATCTTGTTGACTGGTTTAATTCATTTGTCCAGTTTTGTAAAAATACATCTTTAATTCTTTCTTTAAACGCAATGAGAAACATATCTATATCCCCAACCCCTTGATATATCCACACATGAGAAAAGCCTATACATTGTAATAAATTCTTAACATTATATGCCCATGACTTTGTTTCATCTTTGTATTCTACATTTTCGAACATAATGTCATATACTATTTTTGCGTATTTGACGGGTTCCATTTATGCAGATGTTTGAAAACAAAAACACCTCTTTCCCTACACAATCAACCATTGCATTCGTGCCAATGATCGATAGGAGTCCTATTGATGTCAATTACATATATTCTGCAATGTTCTTCCAGTGCAAACATGCAGAAAGCTTTGTAAAAACAGCAGTTCTAACATTCGACTAACCGCTGTTTCAGAAAGCTATTGACAGTGAATTGTGAAGACTATTCCAGTCCACTGACACAAATTGTTTTACGCCTAGGTGGATTCCACAAAGATATGAGTTTCATTGGGTGTATAGGTAATGACAGGATCCGGACTGCAAGAGGTTCTAGAGACAGAATACGCCCCAAACACTTTGCCACATTATAATGTCCGGGAAAGCTCTTCGGCGTGCTTTACGTGGACATATGCTGGAATGCCTTGAGTATATGCGTTACTTCAAGACTACAGAAATATTTCACAATGATCTTTCAGCTGCACCATATCACACTAATTTTTACCAGCATTTTGACGCTGACCATGAACTTCATCAAGACGAGAATTTTAATATTGTGCAAGATTTCGAGCTAAACAAACTGACCAATATAATATTATATGATCAAGTGCCCAAATACGAACATTCAGTCATGCAAAGTAAGACTACCTCAGATATCATTGACTCAATTGAAAAACCAGTTCTACCAGGAACTCATGGCTGACTTCAGTATATGGTAACAATACTCGAGCATTTGATATGAGCTGAAAGAATCAGAACAAAGAACCAGAACTGGAATTTACATCAGGTTGTCCTGCCGAAAATGCTTACTTTTTTGTAGCATCTGGTCATACCATTTATTTGAAAAGTGCCTACATCTACGTCTATGCCTTTTTTCGTGATGGATATCAGATGCGAACGATACTAGGCAGGCATGCTAACTGATCTACTCTTTGAACAAGTCCTTAGGAGAATTCATTCTCCAAGAAAGTCGCCAGACCTCGGACAAAAGCCAGTTAAACTATATGAGGTCCAGTTAAAATGACCAGAACAATGGCCCTCATGTCTGGTAAATACTTCTGGCCAAGTATCTACATTGAACTTGTAAGCTTAATGTTTTTGAGTGGCCAGTAAAATAGAATTCGCGCCAGTAAGAGATTACCAGACTTTATGGTCAGTAATGGATTTGGGACTTTTGCAGACACTGGCAGATCATCAAAATCTAACAGCGGAGGAGGCTTTACAAACACTCAACGAAAACAATGGTTTATGTCCGTGCCAATTCAACTGCAATTGAACAATACCATGCAGAACTTCACAGAGACAATATACCAAAAACAGCGAATAACACAAAGAAGTAGGAAGGTCTCGATCAACCAAGTATAAACAGGATATGACTACAATATTTGAATATCTTTAGAGTAAGAAATCCATTTGATGAAACCGATAAGAAAGTTAGGAACATCTAGACTGGTTTGTTGGCGGATTCTGCTGTGAATGTGGGTTCGACAAAATGTTTGGTGTAACAATTATAAAAGACATGGCTGGAAATGCAGTTGAAAATGTTTCATTCAAGAGGTAAAGACAAGTTGTTACACCATCACATAAAACAAAGGCGAAGAAATCGACCGGTGACAAGTTCCAAATTGATACACACTTACTTTTTTCAAAGATTGACCACAGTTGCTGACAGGTATGTTGATGATGTGTCAGATATGTTCCACTTCGAGCTCAGCAGTATAGCCTACCATCAGTACTATTTTGACAATTCTGTATTACTCGAGAAGCTAATAAGGCAACCCTTCGACATGCCCTATGTAAACAGGGTGATTGCAGCCACTTAGAGATCGAATTTGACGACACTGCCTGATTATTGCAGAGATCTATACATCTGTGTTTATTGACGGCGGGTATTTAATATAATAAGTTGCTATGGAATAAAGGAAGCACATTTAAAGAAATATGCGCAAGTTATTCCTATTTTTAACAAGAATTTCGAAGGCAAAATTTTGACTTGGTTATATGTGCCAAGGCAAGAAAAACTGAAAAACAAAACTTTTTCGTAGAACAAAGATATTTTACACATACTTTGTGGAAACTGATTTCATGAAAATTGGACTTTAAACTATGTTTCTTATCCATAGCGACTGAGAATAAGTAAACTTTTAGCTACATGGCTGCTGAATGTTCAAATCACATTGGTGTCACATTTCATTTTGTTCGATGTCTTCACAATCAAATCACCAAAGACTGTCACATTTATTATATGATTGTGTATTTGTACAAATTATATGTGTTAATTATGTCAAAATAAATCATTATTTTGATGTAAACACCAATTTAATCATGTGTAAATCAGTATTTAGTATATTAATTACAAAAACATAAAATGTATTAGTGGGTGGGGTAACTTTACCCCAAAATACTTATTTCGGAAGAAGAAAATGCACATAAATTGTGTTTTACTTAATACATTTGATTTAAAAAAGTTCCATAATATTTGTGCTGATGTTATGTTGTCAAAATAAAGAGTTACTGCGTTGTCAACCATTGTTGTATACTTATTGTGTTAAACTGAATAGATAGCAAACCATTTTCAATATTTGGAATACCCTCTTGACAAAAATGAAAAAATCTTGATAATGGAAACAGGTACGCTAGGGGACTTTTTTACACAGTAACTAGACAGATGTAGTTTGCTGCAAAATTAAAAAAAGAAATTCTTTTGCAATTAGTTCTAGGTTCGGCCCTTTTTTCAGCTATACTGTCTGGGTTTTGGGGTTTAATGGTCAGTGTATAAAGACATCAGCAACAACATTAATAAACAATTACACGACATAACGATATAGTTTAGGGTTTATCACTGAACATGTATATTACTAACTAACCATGTAAAGGCCAAGCAATGTAATACTATACTTCACAACAAAACAGCTATACTGCACTAAAGAATCAAGAAATTCAAACATTATCAGAGATTTCAGATTGACGAAGGGCCCCTTATACAACTGATACATATGACATGTAACACTTTTTCCAATAAAATTATAATGGAAATAATTAACTTCATACCACCGTGTAAGATAAAATAAACATGTGTACATACCACTTAATAAATCTATTATAAAAATCAACAAACGAACAATATACAAAATAAACAAAAATGAAAATAAATCATTATATCAACAAGTATAAATCCTGACCAAGTGACCTTGTTTCAGACCAAAATAAATCAATACCCAAACCTTAGCTAGACTCAAATGAGGATCGATCTAGCAAAAATTTACGCCGATATGGTGAGAAACTGGTCCTTTATGCTAATTTGTTATGAAAAGTGTCAATATTCAAAGACATAATATTATAATGCTTTGTAAACCACCTGAACCGTTATGAAATTTTAAACAACATAGCAATGGGGCAATCTATTCGGTCAGGTGGCAAGGAGATTATGATGACCAATATGATAAATCCAAAAGTGGTACAAAGTTATAATTTTGTTTGACCTAGTGGCATAGTACTTGACCCAATACAGGCTTCCTAGCAGACCTCAGTGAAAATTAAAGGTTTTTATAAAGGTTCAAATTCTGCAAAATAAAGGCTTTTTAGGGAGATTTCGGTAAATTTAAAGAGCAAATAAAGGCTAATTTTACCCATCTATTTTGAATGATATTTAACGAAACATACCTGATTTGACGAAATTATCGTTTGTTACTGTTTATAGTTTTAATATATTTTACACAATTACAATGTAGTTAAATATTAAGTCTCTTCATTATCTTTTGACAAAACAATCAATATTCCTGAGTTAACTAACCCAGAGAGGCGGTAGTGGAAACCAGCTATTTTGTTCTGGACTTTCTATGATCTTCCATGTACAAGTTCAGAGTATTAAATGATTACTTCAACTATCCAACAAGTAATAAACTTAAACACAATGAAAATATTGTCGTTGATGTTCATAATTGTTACAGAGATAATGCTATTGACAAATATGTAGGGTTATTGTTCCACTGCTGTACATATATGTTAAGGTTTTGTCTTGCTGTTTTGTAAAATTTAAGATGCATACATGGATTTAAAAATTTATATACAACATTTGCATGAGTCTTATATGTGTCTGTTTTAATATTCATTACCACAAAAAGATATGACGACCTAGTTAAAAAAAATACAGGTTTCGAGAGTGATTTACATGTTTTTTTATGGGTTTCCAGGAACAATAAAGGTTTTAAAGGATTTTCCATAAAATGAAGTTTTATATAGGTTTTAAAAGTTTCACTAGGAGGCCTGCCAATATGACCTTATTGTACTTCACGAAGGTATCAAAGATAAAATCAATCTGAAAATGTTTCGGGCTAAAAATGTAAGTTCAGCACACATAATGATTGAAAATGCAATAGCGGACAACATACGCTGGCGGACACCGGACACTGCTCATCACAACAACTCACCAGAATAAAAGCTCATAATTACTTTTTTCATAGTTTTTTTTCTACGGCATATTAACACGTGCTACACTCAACGATATGCAAAAAAATGACGAAATACACAACCGATACTATTGCACTACGCTAACACGTATATTTTAGCATACAACGGAGGTAAAACGAATTAGCAAAATGCAAAAAAAGTTCAACGAATCTATCACAGTGGTAGGGCTTTTGGTGGCAAGTTTTTATTCTTAAATTGAAGAATTGCATGAAAGGTAATGATTTTATGTAACATATACGTAAAATATTGCTTGTGGTTTTAAATACATCATTCTTATAATATATTTACATGTACACTCTTATAGAAAAACATGTATTTAGTTTCTACTGTCCTTAATTCACCAAAAAAGCAACACATTATTAAAATGCCTCTAGGTCTTGAAATCCTATTATATGTCAATAGACAAAAGCTGCCCATAACAAAGTATGTGATTTAACTGCCAAATAACATTAATAGTAACACAGCAAACAATTCCGAAACAAGTGGGTCGAAATGGCACTGGGTCGCTCACCTGAATTAAATGAATCACAATGTCATGTAAAAATTTAATACAGATTTCAGACATGTTTGACAACTGACAACAATGACAGATCAATGACAGCCATGTTTTAATACACAATAATTCAAAAGAATTAGCCAAATACAGAAAAAGGCCCCGCCCCCTGACAGACATGTTTATAATGAATCAAAACAATTTGAAATGTTTGGGTCGAGGACCACCCAAGGAACATTTGCGTGAAATTATTTCAAAATCCAACAAGTGGTTTCTGACAAGACGATTTTCAAAATTTTCTATATAGTCATACACATGTAAGGCAAAAAAAGCCTTGTCCCTTGGCGGCCATGTTTTAAACGAATCGAAATAATTTAAACTATTTTGGTAAAGGACCACCCAAGCAACATATGTGTGAAATTATTTCAAAATCCAACCAGTGGTTTCTGACAAGTTTTTCAATGTTTCCAATGTTGCCTGAGTAAGGAAAAAAGGCCCCGCCCCCAGGCAGCCATGTTTTTAATAAATCAAAATAATTTGAAGTATTTTGGTACAGGACCACCCAAGAAACATTCATACCAAGGCTGGTTAATTTTCATCAAGCAGTTTCAGAGGAGACGATTTTTGAAGTAAATTGTTGACAACGGACAATGACGACGGACACTGGACGGTGACTGACCAGAATAGCTCACCCATGGGCACTTCGTCCTTCGGTAATTTAAAAACAATCTCAGTCTAAAATGCACATTCAATTGATAGTGTAAAAGACACAACATATAGTCACAAACAAAAACGCATTAAATAACAAAAAATCCAGCAGCAAATTTGAATGCCCTTTGCAAACAAGGTCCAGTGGAGACTTAACCTGGATCCAACATTCCCAGTCTGAACTCTAATGCACGTAGTTAAACTAGTTTAGTGTTATAAATTTGAAGCTGTATAAGAAAATGGCAATAGCCCCATAGCTGCAGAAATGTGTGTACATCTGAAATAGTTTATGACAACTAAGACTTTTCTCCGCGAAATAATGTTTTTTTAAACAAAATTGACCGGCATTATGTTTTTGATTTTATTTTCGTGTACAAATGTACCATGATTCAATATAGGTTTTATTTAAGCTATTATCTAGTCTCCTGTCATGGTATATAGCCTTATTTGCTCTAGCTTATCGTAATTACTCTATATGTTGCCCCTTGGAGTAATTCATGACAACGGGCCACATTAATTGGGTCAGCTGCCATGAGATGGGGATAAATGGAATACCCAGATGCGCATTCACAACTTTGACAGTTTGCTTATACATTGCAATTGATCGGTGCCCGTAAATAAACAGTCAGATGTCGACTTTTAATTGCCGACTTAATGGAAATGGACACTAAATTGCCAATATAGAAAACAGTGTTCCAAAAATTTGAAACAGGCAAAATTTAAATTCAAAGTGTCCCAACATTTAGAGTCAAGAAAAATAAGATTTAAATGGGTGTTTCAACATTTAGATTGTCTCAAAATATATAGTAATTACGGTATACTGTAATAAATTGAAACAATTTTTTGCAGTTTTCGAAGTTTGCTTACTGTAGAAGCCACAACCACAACCAAATACATAGTTTTTGACTAAGGCATTTGTTATTCACTACACAACAAAATTATGTCGATATGATAATGTGGGGTTCTTTACACACATGGACATGGCCAACACAAATGCTTCTTTGTATTCTTTGTCTAATTACATAAAATATGAAGTGATAAAACATATATTCGGGGCCTTGCTTCATATCATTCGGATTTCCCATCAAGTAACTGTAATCTATGTTGTTGATACTTTTCAGCTGGTCGCATGACAGGTATACAAATGTGCTCATTAAAGCCAAAATGTAATATATGAAAGGTGGGTATTTGTAAGAGTAGATGTGATATATTAAAACAAAAAGTATTTTCAGTTATCCAGCCACAAAGCCCGATTATGAAATTTAAATACATCCCGGCATCTCGCTAGCACTAAATTGCTTTAATTAACTTCATGTTTTGAATTTTGTTGAACCAAAAAGAGGGCCATGATGGCTTAAAGAGCTCACCTGAGAACTGACAAAGACGAAGACCTTACCTGTGCAACAAATTTGAACAAATATTAACAAGTGTAATATTTCGGTTTTAAATCATTCGTCGAGGGTGATCACCGGTAACTGTCATAATATTTTATCGCCTTGGCTTACCACTGCTTATCACAAAAGGAACTAAATACTGTGGACATAAATAAGTTAGTACTGGACAGGTGACTGCAAAGTGGGCACCCGGGTATATTTTCTCAACCCTGGTATCAGATGTTTTCCTTAAGGAATCCGAAGAATATACACACGAACATCCAGAGGGAGTTTGTTGCTACTTTATTACTTGCGTTGAGCAGTTTGTTTTGTTATCCGAGCGGAGCGGTGCGGTCCTTTCGCTTATGGTTCTTGGATCATTTGTATCGACCATCGTTCAGTTCTGATCCAGTAATGCTCCACAATGGGTAATTCGTTCTGTCCGCCCGTTTTTCCGGTTCTTAATAACCGCTTGAGATTTAATGAACTGAGTTCTTAATTTCAATAGATCTTTATACGCAACCGCCCTACCTAGAGGAAGTTCGAATGTACAGGTCGTCCCGGTTTGATGCTTTTTATGCCATCACAGGCATTAAGCATTGCACTTGTCTGTCCGTCTGTGCGTCCCAACAGTTTGTGGACTCAACTCCTCTTTAACTGATTGGTGAATTTCTCTCAAACTTTCACAGATACAATTTCCACGGTGAAAGCATCTCTCTCTCTGGTAAAGGAATGAATTTTGGCTGCGACCAATGTTGACAGAAATACGGTCATTTCTCATTTTCTCCATTATAGAATATATAATTCCCGATTTTGTTTGGACTCCACTCATGTTTAAATGCTTGGTGGCTTTCGCACAAACGTTCACAGCTGAAAAACCTTAATGTAAGGAAGGAAATCTGGTTGTGACCACTTTTCGCCGAATAAGGGCCCTTTGTCATTTTCCCTATAGAAGTAACATGTATATGACACTAATTGTGTGGAGGCAGTAATTAGTGATGGCGACACGCTCTTTGTCTGTGTCCAAACATGTGTCGTGAGTCATCTGTGTCTGTGACACATCTAGTTCATGGAGTTATTGCTCTTTGCTTATAAAATGATGTATTTTTGTTTCAGTCCTGGATCTCATGAACATTTATCTCAAATTATATAAAATGTTATGTGCATGCGCGTATTATCAGATGGTTTGTTATTAAACTTTCATTTTACAATACGGTATTTGCGTTTTTGTGCTAGTTCAGAGCAACATATAACTTGAATGCGATGAAACTTCATGTGCACCAACCCTACCAAGAAGACATGTATCGTTGGGTGGTTTCGCTCATGGCCCTGTGTACACTATTTCTGCGCAGGTTTTAAGTGCACAATAGCTACCGCAAAAGATGCCTATGTTTTGGGGTCATTCCATAAGGATAATTTTGGATTGAGTTATTGCCCTTTGATTTTAAAATTTAGTATTTCTCTTGTCATGCTTTTTCTCTAATTAATCACAAGAATTCAATGACACGTTATGTGCAGCATTGTTACCAAGACAACATGTTCGTGTTATGGACCGATCTGGTCCATTTGAAGCTTCAGTCGAGATCTTGTGATCATAAACAAACTGTACAAGTTTGTTCAAATCGGATGAAGACGTGTCTGTTTACAAAGACAGTTTTTTTTGTTTCTTATTTTATGCGAACCCCCTGAAGGGTGGCATTTCCTAGTCGCACCATCCGTCCGTACATTCGTGGGTGTTTGGGTGTGTATGTCCATCTTTCCGAGTTTCGTTTTCGCTCTGTAACTTTTTAATGGCTGGAAGAATGTCAATATAACTTCAGATTTTAATTCCCAATGACGAGTTAAGAAGTCAATTTAAACACCCTTGCTCGTCTGTTTAAGGTCAATATAAGAATAATGAAACTCCAGAGACATCACCAGGAGAGGAACCCTTATTAACATCAGTATAAGAATAATGAAACTCCAGAGACATCACAAGGAGAGGAACCCTTATTAACATCAGTATAAGAATAATGAAACTCCAGAGACATCACCAGGAGAGGAACCCTTATTAACATCAGTATAAGAATAATGAAACTCCAGAGACATCACCAGGAGAGGAACCTTTATTAACATCAGTATAAGAATAATGAAACTCCACATACTCCTTTATGCCAGGAGAGGAACTCGTATTAACATCAGTATAAGAATAATGAAACTCCAGAGACATCACCAGGAGAGGAACCCTTATTAACATCAGTATAAGAATAATTAAACTCCAGAGACATCACCTGGAGAGGAACCCTTATTAACATCCGCTAGTACATTACTTAAGGCAAGTGACCAATTGTCTATACAAAAAAGGAAAATACGCACAACAAAACACCAACATAACAAGAGCACCGCCTACGGGTGCTGGACGCTCGACTTTCTTGTATCTGATATTATTCTGGCCTTATGTTAATAGAATGGGTTCTCACTGTGATGAAGTGTGTTGAATTTCAAGTCAATAACTATAGATCATGATAAATTTGACCTAAAACTAAAATTCTAAGTTGAAAATAAGGCAATAACTCCACCAAAATCCTTGATATAGTTACCTCATCTTGTCTACAGAATGGGTTCATAACTGTGATCAAGTTTCAAGTCAATACCTCTTATAGAAAGTGTTGAAAAAAGGGCAATTACTCAAACAAAATCCTTGATAGATTTACCCCCTCTTGTCTACAGAATAAATTCTTCACCGTGATCAAGTACTTTGAGTTTGAAGTCGATACCTCATACAGGTATTGAGAAATTTGACCTAAAACTAAAAAAAAAATGTATGTTGAAAAAAAGGGTAATTACTCCAACAAAATCCTTGAAAGAGTTTCCTCCTCATGTCTGCAGAATGGGGTCAGCACCACAAACAAGTATCTTGAGTTTCAATTTAACTTCTTTGGTAGTTATTGAGAAATTTTATATTTAACCAAAAAAAAATGTCAACATATTAAAAGTTGTAAGTCCAAACAAGGGCGGATAACTCTGGAAATACACAGCACGGGGTTACCTGCTTTGTTGTAATGAATTACCTTTTTGATAGTGAACAAGTATTGAAAGATTAAATTGGATACCTTTGATAGTTTTTGAGAAATGGACTCTGACAAAAAACTTAACCAAACAACTTAGCTATGCAGACGCTGACGCAGGCGAGGGTCCACAAAACTTCGGGAAGTATACATGTATGTATTTTATAGTGGAAAAAAAATGATGAAGGGCCATAGTTCTGACATAATTTGCTGCAGCCGAAATTCTTCCTGTTACGATCACCTACACATTAAGGTTCTTCAGCTGTGAAACTTTGAGCTAAATTTGCCAAGCAGTAAGGAGGAGTTGAGTTCACAAAATTTCAGGACTTACGGACGGACAGACAAGTGCAATGCTTAATGCATCCCACTTTGTGGAAGCAAAACAGATGTTAAATGTTATGTACAATGATGAGGAAAATGATTAATGTGTAACATTTGCGCTACTGACCTTTCTTTTCCAATATAAAAATGCCTATGGAATAACCATGTACTAATGCTGGTTACAATTACCATTTCTGTATATGCAACTCATTGACATCTTTATCTCTTGACTATATATATTAGTATAAAATAATACCTGACAACGCCCCTCTTCTACAAAGGTACAAGAGACATAGAAATGTCACAAAACTAGGTTTTCAATTTCCTACAGCTGAAAACTACCAGGACTGAAATATCCACAATTCCCCCAAAGATGGTGGAATCATAAAAGCCTGACAATATGCGCTGGGGAACTTTGATTGTAGTAGTTCTATAAAGTTTGGTCGAAATCCACTGTGAAATGAAGAGGGGTTGTGCTCTGAAGAAATTGTTCACTTTATATTACATACTTGTATGTGCAAAATAAACAAAGGCCATAATTCCACCCACAATGATCGAATCCTAAAAAGCGCTAGTATAAAATAATGCTTCACAATGCCCCTCTTCAACAAAGGTAATAGTCAAATAATATATTTAATAAATAAATATTAATAATAAATAATAACTAGAGACATAGAAATCTCACAAAACCAGGATTTCTATGTCCAACAGCTAAAAACTGCCAGGCCTGAAATATCCATAATTCCGCCAAAGATGTTGGAATCACACAACCCGGACAACATACCCTGGGGAACTTGATTACAGAAGTTCTGTGAAAGTTTGGTTGGAATCCCTTGAGAAATTTGGGGGGAGTTGTGCTTTGAAGAAATTGTTCACTTTATATTACATATGTGCAAAATAAACAATTCGGCAAACGTTGATCGAATCACAAAAGGCCGACAATATGCGCTGGTGACTTTGGTGACAATAGTTCTGTGAAAATTTGGTCGAAATCCCCAGAGAAAACTTCAAGAGGAGTTGCGCTCTGAAGAGATTGTTCACTATAAAAGTATATACTACATAATATATATTACATAATTCCTTAAAAAATGATGGAATCCTACAAGCCCGACAACATGCGCTGGGGCACTTGGTGTCAATAGTTCTGTGAAAGTTTGGTCGAAATCCCCAGATAAAACTTTAAGAGGAGTTGCGCTCTGAAGAAATTGTTCATGCCAGCCCGAAAACCGACAGTGGCCAATCTGACATTTGCCAATCCTATAACCTTCGGAAAACCTGGTTAAAAACATTTTTCCAAATTCTGTCTTTAAATCATCCGACTAAGCATGAGAATTCTGGCACTAATCAGTTGTTAGTTTTTTTGTAAATTGCCAACAATAAAACTACAAAAGCATAAGCCCATCTATATATCAGTACATAACTTCACAAGACAATGACCATTTATCCTTTAATACAGACTCAAAGAAACGCAGAGCATGAAATTACGCCCAGTAGACCCTAACTCTGTCTTCCACAGGCTTTCTGCAGATGGGGCACATTTGTAGTGTTCCAGCACAATCCTCGCAGGTTGCCAGGTGACGGCACGGCATGAATGTGATACAAACTTCCTTATCCATGCAGATCTTGCACACACGCTGTTCTTTTAGCTTCTCATTCTCTTGAATGACTGTCTCAACATCTGCAGACAGATTTTTATATGTTATATGTGTAACATAACTGGTAGTAATAGATTACAATGGATGGTCTTTTAACAAAGATATTACAATTTACATACCAGATTTTCAATGCTTTACCAGAAGATGCAGTGCACATATGGATAATGGAACTTACACTGCATACTAACTTTGGTTAGGATTGACCTTACTAATTAACTCAAATCAAACTGTTTGAGTACACTATGAATTATTAAATGGAAATGTTTTTTCCTTAAAATGCATTACTTGTTGCAATTATGAAACCTTTATCGAATTTTAATAAAACAAAAAGTTTGCTTCTACATGGAACACATTGTATGTAGATTGAAAGCTCACAATCAGACTGGTATCAAAATGATAATGCAATAGTAATTTAGGTAAACAGACAGGAATTAAAATTCCCAACATAGATCATGTAATTGTATTAAATGCAGACTCTGCCAAACCTCTTAATCAGCTGTCAGACACAATGATATATACACCACATGTTGCAAACATAATATAGTATTATATACTGTTAAATAATTGATTATTATTTAATTATTTGGGTTAACATAATGCATACAGCCAATTGTTGCAGCAATAATTCCTTTATTTATTAAACAAAAGTCTAACTAAAACGTACAAAAGTAAGCATGTTTAATGTGTGTGATAAATTTTGTCAGACACCCTCATTTTTTGTCAGACATGACTGATTGATTGTGCTATTCAGGGTGGCCATTAAAATTCCGATATAAAATTTCCTGACGTTTCCCTGATTGTTGCCTGACGGGAATTTGATTTTCCATGACATTTATTGTCAAATTACAGGTAAAAATAGTGCAAAGTGGTGATAGCGTACATAAATATATTACCATTTTTCATTTTTAGCCATTTGTACTGTTGTTAACTACTTATTCGAAAAAAATCTGATATTTTTATTGGTTTATTTTTGAAATATTTATTACATTCTAGATTTTACTACTTCATTTTGGATTTGTTCCTACACTTTTGGTCAAATTCCCTGGATTTTCCCAGATTTTTGCCAAATTTTCAAATTCTCTGATTTTTCCCTGCAGGGATTTTTTTCACACTTTTCCCAGTTTTCCCGAGTCAGTGGCCACCCTGGCTATTGCATGAATACTTGTACAATACAGACAGGAATTACAATTTCCATTCTTGAATGTGATATTGTAAGATTTCATACAATTCATATCCTATAATTTGCAATTGCAGGATTAGTAATGTCCGGACCAAAACTTACCCTTGAAATGTAAGTAGAATCTGGTAATGCAGAAGATTATTTTTAATTATATGAAAACTGCTGGGCAAATGAGTTTTTGCTATTCACGATTCCTCACAATGAGCTTTACATGAATAAGATCCAGCTAGGTTCTGAATTATATATCACATAATACCTGAGTGAACACTTGATGTGGACAAGGAGCTAGAGGGTCGGTTTATATTAAGGTTCTGCAGTCGCCTGATTGGTGGAATGTCCCGAGAGGACAGCTCAATATCCTCCATCTCGACATCCTCGCTACATGGATGACCAACCACGTCATCACTGGGATGTGTGACTTGCTGACCACGAGACGTGACGGAGGCCACACTGTCTGACCGGTTGGCGGTGTGGTCGAGTTGACCAGCAACAGTATTAGGCGTGTCTTCCGCGAGTCTTGCCTGGGCTTGTGCAGCCAGTCTCTTGTGTTTCAGCTCTTCCACGCACCGTCTGATATTCTGAGCAGTCACAAGACTTTGGGCACCTAAACAAACAATGATAACCACAACTGGGCAACTTGTTTTCTTATTTTGTTAATAACAAATTATTGAAATAATAAATACCAAATTGGATAGACCTTTTCCCTTTTTAAGATTTTTAGCTTGAGCACCTAAACTTATATATACACAGACCTACTGCATGTGTGTAAGGCCACTCTTGAATTATGTGAAATTGGCCATTTTAGCCGTTTCCGCTCTATAAGTTCAACAGTTTTCAACCGATCTTTGCCAAACTTCATGAAAATGGTTGTAATCATAATATCTTGGCCAAGTTCCATGAATTGGTCGAATTCAAAAGTCAATCCAAGGGCCATAACTCCTGGGGAGATTTGGCTGGTTATCAAACTTGGCCAAGGTTTTATTAAAACAAACATTTTCATCAAGTTTGGTGACGATCGGATGAAAACTACTGGACATAGAGAGTGGAAATAGCTAAAAAGGTAAATTTCTGTTCATTCAAGGGCCTTAACTTCACCATCCTGAAGCGATTTGGCTGATTATCAAACTTGGTCAAGATATTATGCCCACAAACATTTTCATGAAGTTTGATGAAGATCTGATGAAAACTGTTGGACACAGAGCAACGAATAAGATTACCGACCAACCGACATTATGAAACAAATACCCAGCCATCTTCGATGGGGGGCATAATTACTCCAATAGAAAATTCTGACTCCGCATTGGCAACTAAACAATTTGAGCTGTAACATAGGTGTGTAAACAAGACCCGCTCCAAGGTTCAATACATACCATATGTGTGTAACGCCTCCAAGACCTGCTCCTGGACATATCCATAGTCGTTCAATGCAGCCAGAACATGGGGACGTCTCAGGAACTCCTGGTTGCTAGGCGACTCAACACCAGTGGTCTGAAATGAACAACCTTTATAAAACAAAAATTCCAATAATTGCTGTTAGACAATAGATATAATGCAATGGGTAGGAAGCAATGAATCCCTTTATAAAGAAGAGTTTGTCAAAGATGTTGATTTGATTGCTTTCTTGTTTAATATCCATGTAATGATGTTAGGTAAAGCAGAATTAGGTATCTTATTACACTAAACAATATAGGTTCGCTACAATCCATACAAAGTGGTGCATGTTCATAGCTGGAAATTATACAAAGATATAACATTGGAATAGTAAAAACAAAAATAGTAAACACATATGCAAGAATGTAGACTAACTGTAAAAAGTATGGTCAGTAGTCATATTTTTATTGTTTGTTTATGATTTTGTCTACTATTAATGCAAGTTGTTATTGACTACATTGTGCATGTATGTGTAAAACCAAGTTACACCTATCTATTAATTTGTCTATATATATTTGTATATACACAACGATAATGAATATAGTACTATTTGGTAATTATTACACATCTATTTCATACTTTTATAATGTTTTTGAAGGGTAGTGTACCTTTAAGATGCTGTCATAGCAGTCTCCCTCCACCGTCAAAGGGTTAATACATGTTACATTAATAATGTAAGGCTACTTGAAACAAGCCAATAAACTGTGTGTTTGCAACATCTGCTCATAGAAGCTTCGGGGAAACAACGGAATCAATAAATGCTTCCTTGCAGCTATTGTATATTGGGACCTCGAGCATAATGGTCTTTGTTACTGTCAGCTATAGTTTTATTAATCCTATCAAAATCATATGTTCATTTCGATTTTTTATAAACTCACCTGAAAAAGAAGACGCTTAAAATGTGTAGTTAGTTCGAAACTAATATGAATTGCATAATGATTCATAACTACTAGTACTGCATTCATTTACAGTAAATCTAAGGTTTTTATTATTTCAAAGTTTTTTTGCAATTTTATACGGTCTCTTCATTTGTCATTGAACAGTTGCAATATCATATTGAATTTCTCTAGACACTCAACATCGTTGAACAGCCAGGCTGGGGTGGGGGTGGGGGGTGGGGGGTACCGAAGTGAACAATAGTGGAGTACCCGGCCATTTCACCATAGTGGAGTACCCTGCCATTTCACCATAGTGGAGTACCCTGCCATTTCACCATAGTGGAGTACCCTGCCATTTCACCATAGTGGAGTACCCTGCCATTACACCATAGTGGAGTACCCTGCCATTTCACCATAGTGGAGTACCCTGCCATTTCACCATAATGGAGTACCCTGCCATTTCACCATAGTGGAGTACCCTGCCATTTCAAGATAGTGGAGTACCCTGCCATTACACCACAGTGGAGTACCCTGCCCTTACACCATAGTGGAGTACCCTGCCATTTCACCATAGTGGAGTACCCTGCCATTTCACCATAGTGGAGTACCCTGCCATTTCACCATAGTGGAGTACCCTGCCATTACACCACAGTGGAGTACCCTGCCATTACACCATAGTGGAGTACCCTGCCATTTCACCATAGTGGAGTACCCTGCCATTTCACCATAGTGGAGTATCCTGCCATTACACCATAGTGGAGTACCCTGCCATTACACCATAGTGGAGTACCCTGCCATTACACTCTGGATCTTGCCCTAATGTAACTATATACATGTAATGTTTCCAAATAGCTCTCAAGTTACAAAACGTTTGTTTGATTTAACAGAGCTCTTAACATCATTCAGAAGTCTCTTTCAACATTGATCCGGGTTTACATTAAACATTGATCCGGGTTTACATTAAACATTGATCCGGGTTTACATTAAACATTGATCCGGGTTTACACCCAAATTACAAATTACAATTCAATGACCTGTTGCCATTTGCAGTCTGATATCTAATCAATGGTGAACAAATCAAGCAATCTATTGTTATACACAAGTACATGAATCTTTAAGTAGATGATAAACTGCTCAAACATTGTAATTCAGAACTTAGACAATACATGGTCTTTATAATTCATCATTGAGAAAATCTAAGAGAAACATGCTTTATGGTTTAATACATGCTTATTGAAAACGTATTCATAAAAAGAACATTATGCTGTTAAATTAATTTGTCTTAACTCCATTTTTGACTGGTATGTATGGCTAAATTTCCAATTTATTGACAGCATGAATTGATCTTTCTAATTTAAAGCGGGCACAAACTCATAATATGGCTTAAAGTATGTATTATCAATGTAAATATTACACTCAATGTACATGTAACAGCAGACTTTTGTAGAAAACATATACTGCTTGTTACAGGAATGTAATTAGTTAATTTACTTTATCTTAATATTGCAGATAAATCAGTCTACTACTCATTCATTCTAATTTCAATACCACAGTTGTGTCAACACTTTCTAATGCTTTCAGTTGGTCGCCTAGTACTTGTGGTGAATTCAACATATTCATTTAGTTAGACATATTTAAATACAGATTTAAAAGTTAAAAATTACAGTCAATTATAACATTACGTATTTCATGAATACGTCATGAACTATCTGAAAACCAATAATGGTAATCAATAATAACATTATTAAATGGTAAAACCAACTGAACAATCCATTTTGAAAGAGAAAAGTTCACATATTTGCACTTGGTGGATCCTGGCTCGATATAATACAACTGACCACAGGGTCAACAAAATAGGCAAGAAGAAAACAAACTAAGGGTGAAAAAAATTGTTGGAATAGTTGAAATGTAAGATAACAACCAATGATTTATATGAAATACGTTCATGTAGAGGGTTGACTATTGATTTTCCACTTCAACCTATCCTTCAAAATGAGGGACTTGTGATAGCAAATTTAACCGGAATAACACAATTTTCAGCGCACATGAAAACATGCATGATATTATGACAAATACAAGCATACAGTTTGTAATAACTGGTACGGTAATTATAAGACATACAATTATTTATACCTGAAACTATGATATTTTTAAGCTGGGTTTAAAGACTTGATTGATATGAACATTAATTTAGTGGAATCTAACTGTCCTTATGATGGTTAGATACTGATCAATACTGCAATTGGGCATACTCGTTCATATATCGATGTGGAAAACACATGTACACTAGTGTTATGCATCTTATTGTGTATACTGTAACCAAAAAAACTCCATCATAATGCAAGATTTAGAGAAACATTTATGCAGTTTCTATTAAAAAAACGTTTCATATGTCAATGGCGAACTGATTCAACTGAACATATGTTAATTTAATAATTTTGCTACAATAGTAAGTACACAAAGGAAAAACAAATGAGGAAATGTAACTGTAAACATACACTATTAAAACTCCACTATTAAAACTAAATACCTCTTGATTTCTAACCAATAAGATAAAGCCCTCGCCCTTCTGTTGACGTACAAAGCCGCACTGTGGAAACCATTTTGCATGCTCCATCCAGGGTACATCGTTTGGTTCCCAGTCATAGAGTTCACCTCCGCACCAAAAGCACTTGCAACAATCGCCTTTACCTGAATGTGGACAATTTTGAAGAATATGAAACAATATTATTATAACCTTAAGCAATGTAATCTATCATTATTCTTATGAGTCAGTTTATTTGAAATTGTTTTTTTTTTCATTGCATTTTACTGATTTTTCCCCTTTCTTGAAACAGTTTCCCTTGCAATGTTGCAAATGGATAGAAAACACAAATCAAACAGACAGATTTAATGACCGCTAGAATTGTCACATGACTGACGGATATATGCCCACAATATGGCCTTGTCACAAAACTATGACATCCATTCGATAGTAATGGACACAAAGAGAATGCTTTAATTTGTGCATGTTTAACAGTGTATTTGGAAAAATTTAACTTCAATAGGAGCCATAACTCCGTCAACATTTAGCGGTTTGTAACTAAAGTCGAACTTGACCTGTATTTTATGACGTTACACCTACGTACCAAAACAAATTTAAATATGGGGAGCCTTTCATGAGTTATTGTCCAGAAACAGTGTTTTTAGGGAATTTAAGTCAAAAATGGGCCATTTCTCTGTCAAAATTTAGTGATTTGTAACCAAAGTCGAACCTGACCTGTATTTTATGATGCTTCACATGTGTACCAAGAATTTTTTTAACATGTCAAGCCATTCTTGAGTTATCGTACGGAAACCATGTTTTTATGGAATTTAAGTGGAAAAGGGACCATAACTCTGTTAAAATTTAGTGATTAGCAACCAAAGTCGAACTTGACTTGTATTCAATGATGTTACACATGTGTACCAAATTTTGCAAAAAAAAATTGAATTTATGTCAAGCCTTTCTTGAGTAATCATCCGGAAAGCAATAAAAGCAACAGACCCACGGACCAACAAGCTCACTCCTAGATACTCCTCCCTAAACTTCGTTGGTGGGGGTATAATTATATTTGAAATCGCTATGACAAGGAGTAATTATCTACAACAAACCTGCATTTTGCCAATATAAGTAGTAAGTAATGTGTTATTATTGTGACACTGTATATAAACATTGTACATGATTGCTTCACAAAAATATTAAATGAAACAAATATTATAACACCCGACCAAATGGGTCTTTATATTATTAGTATATGTCACCAGTGATAAATATATTGATATATGTACATAATTAGATGAGTATCTATAGTAAAACACAGACAAATATACATTTTGAAAAAGTTTAGACAGTTCAGAGTTACTTATTAATTTAGCAAACATAAGAGTATAATGTACATTTGAATTTATTCTCCACCAGGTGATTAAAATAAATCACACTTAGGCATATTTTGATTCGCATGTGTGAACATGTACTATCAACTAAATAATAAAATATGCTGAATAATCAGTCTTCAGAATCATAGCAGTCTTTATTAATGTTACTTAGGCAAATTACCCATAATGTCATTGTGAATAGGCAGTTACATATAACACTGCAAGTAAAGATTAATAAAGCCAGGTACAGTTTACGTACCCATGTAGAGCAATCCTGCGGCTGCCAAGTCTCTCGGGGTCTGTGACATCTGTGCAGGCCATCCACTGTAGGATCTTAACCTTGTGTTCTGATCCTCCCAATCAGGATACTTTGGTTCTGTAATAACTGCTGCTGACCCAAGACTTGAGTGGTCTGACGGTCGTGTGGGCTGCAGGGCCGGTCTGAATAGCTGACGTTCATCAAACGCTTGTCTTTGAGTTGGTGCTGGATATGCATGTGCGTCTGTAGGATTTGGCTGTGCAACACGAGAAAACTGTCCTGATGGTGCGGATACAGGAATCTTCACTGTAGTTATACTAGTATTGAATGACCTTGGTTGTGCTGGTTGTGATCTGCTCGGAGCTGGCAGTGGTATGTTACCACACTCGTATCCGAAAGCTAAAGGACATTCTGGGCAATATTTCCTATGTTCATTAGCCACAACATCACCCGGGCTCCATTGAGCTAAGCATGCTCTACAGAATACACATTGCACGCGGTCAGATAGGCGTAAATATATAAACCCATTTTTTGCTAAATCTTCTTTTGTTACATTTGCATCAGCTGGCCAGTCACCAAAGGTAGTGAGTCGCTCGCTTTCTCTAAAATATTGAGAATAATAATGCTGAGGATTGGGAGCGTAATCCTCTGCCCCTGCTCTCTCTTGGTTAGCAATGGTTGCAGTGCTTGTGGGTCTGGTATCCAGTTGAAAAGTTAGTTCCTGGTTCCGACCTTTGAACAAGGACACTTGCTGGGGAATTTGGGTAACCTGTTGAGGGTGACAGTCATTCTCCAAGTCATGTTCTAAATCAAGGGTGTTCAGTGACGGAGCATGGTGTAGACTGTTCTGAAAACTTCCACTTTCGTGGCTTGTAGTGCTGTTTGAAGATGTTACACTACAGTCATCCATAGTATAATGAAAAGTACAAAATTCCGTCACCAGAGTATTGTTTTACATATTCCAACCGTAAAATGTCCATATTCACTCAATTTGACATTAAAGTTTAAACATTAGATTTCAATACGTGAGAGCTACAACCACACCATTTCAAATTCAAATGACGACACACTGGCTCTTTTGCAAAATAGTTCCAGTTATATATTATATTCTACGAAGGAAGTAGGTAGGCTAAATGAATGGATGATTTAATCATACATGGCATTAATCACCTTCTGGCACTTCAGTGACTAAAGTAATGGAAACAGAAAGTGCCTCATTCTGATTTTCTAAAAATGTTCAGTCTCATCTAAAACAAAAATGTACAACACTTTAAATCATTCAATATTTTACAATCCACTACAACCAGAGCTATCACTATGTGGAATAATAATGATTTATCTGAAGTAATATTAAAATCTGTCCAGTCATTTAGAAATTATGGAGAGGAACAAAATACAAATATTTAACCTTGACCTTGAATTGTGACCTTGACCTTTGACCTACAGGCATGGGTCGTCATGTCCGCGACAAATCGTCAGGTCATGGGGAATAATACTCTAGTAATATTAAAATCCTTTGAGGCAAAGCTCTGACAAGTCTTATTTTGACAAAAAGCACTTAATTTTCACCACATAGTAAGACCTTGACCATAAAGGTAGCCATACAGTTTTTGGGTGTCACACGTTCTTATCTAGGTTTACATTTCTACAAAATTATTCCAAAATCCTGCCATGCAATGAAGTCAGAGCCAGGAAATCTATTTTAACCTTTGACATCAAAGTATGACCTTGACCTTTAAGGTAGACCTCAGATTCTTGCGTGCGACACATCGCCTCATTCAGGCTAAAATTTAGGTAAACGGTACATTTGTGCTAATTAATTTTGTCTTTTGAAATCCTTCAATGCATATGGAAGTTAAAGTCTAATTCATGAGACATGCAGCGAATTTAGTGTTACTTTTTATATAGGGCTAAATTTGCTGGAATGTCTCATTGCCGAAATACCATTTGTGTGGTGGAAACCTAGAAGTTTAAATTTTCATAAATTTCCATTATTTGCAACAATAATGTTATATATCAACTTATTTTACTTAAACAACACCTAAACTGTTTAACATGTCCCGAAATTTACCTAGGATATGCGTTTAATTCCTATTTAAACTTTTGTATAAATCTACATTCATGTACAGACTACCATGTTTATCTCGCCTTGTTTAATAAATCAAATATGCTTCAACCAATCGGATGATGAATGATAGAATTGAATGACTGATCAAAATGACGCAATCATGTCAGTGTAGCAGAATATCGATTGAAGTTTACACAGTGGAGGACAGCGAGATGTGTTTTAAATGCAATAGTGTGTAGGTTTAAATTGGTGAAGCATCCAAACTGTAAGTGTTATCGTACAAATATTTATCAAACATTATTGAGGAATAAATTCTCTTTGCAGGTATGAAAATTTTATTAAGAAATATTAATGCTAGCAATGCCATTTCAGCGCATGAAAGTAGCAACCAAAATCCTGTCGCTACTCTACAGACATATAGGGAGAAATTTCCACCACATAATTGGTCTTTCCCCGGTTAGGCCCTCCGGGCCAACAATACCTATATAAAAAGTGGCTCAATATTGGCACAGGGCCTAGTCTAGTTCATGAGACGTGCTGCGAATTTAGAGTTACTTTTATATAGGGCTAAATTCGCTGTAACGTCTCATCGCCGAAAGACCATTTATGTGGTGGAAACCTAAAAGATTAAATTTTCCTAAATTTCCATTATTTGCAAAAATAGAGTTATGTATCAACATATTTTACTTGAACAACACCAAAACTGATTAACATCTCGCCGAAATTACCTTATATATGCATTTAATTCCGATTTAAACTTGTGTATAAATATATCATATGTATGTAGAAATTCCAAAAATTGCAGCCTCGTTTAGCACTCAAACCAATCAGAGTGAGGATATCCTGATACTGACCAATAGAATGACGTAACACTTCTACAGCGTAGCAGAATATCGATTAAAGTTTACACAATGGAGGACAGCGAGATTATTTAAAAATGCAATAGTGTGTAGGTTTAAATGGCGCAGGCATGCAAAATGAAAGTGTTTTCATACAAATATTTATGGATCATTAATTAGGAATGGTTTATCTGTCCAGGTATATAACTTTTATTGCAATACGTTGACAATAACTATCTACCGTGTTCATCTGTATTATCACGGTAGTTAACATTTAAACAAATAATTCGAGCAAAAGCAACTAACCAAACATTTTCTTTCAATATTATCCAATTAATTTAACTTTTTACAAAATTAACAACTAAACTTTTGTTAGAAAACACATTATTCGTTCTTAAATTATTGTCTTTTTCAATGCACAATGCGGCCATCTTAAAAAATTACGTCATCGGTAATCTCGCGGTAAAGCTTTTGTTTTGAAATAAGTTTGCTGTTAGTTTATAAACAAACACAAATTAACTAAAAATTGTTAGATTGTAACCTTTTATAAATATTACGAAACAAAATTTTGAGTTTTCCTACATATTAACCTAAGCAGACGAAAGTGTATACATTGACCGTCTAATGTCTACTGATGGCTGCAAGATGATACAAAAGTTATTAGGATTTATGATTTAAAGTCATATAACTTGATTGTTTCCAAATAAAATCATTTGCAACTTATTATTTTCTTTAAGAAAACCAAAAATAGGTTTGATTTTGACAATTAAGCATGACAATCAAAAGATAAACAATTACAGCGGAAATAGAGATACCATGGGAATACAGATGCCGACTATAATTTTGAGACGTTAGAGTAGCGATCAAAATCCTGTCGGAACAATATAGACAAAGAAGGAAAACTTTCCACCACAAAAATGGCTGTTCCCCGGTACAGCCCGTCAGCAAACATTGCCCATATAAAAAGTAGCTCAATGTTTGCATAGGGCTTACAAGTACAGATAGCACAGGGCCTAGCTTGTTATGCTAATGGAAGTTTGAGTCTGGACAAGTTTCGGGACAGGAGAACCGAACGACCGACATACGGATAAACTGATTCCTACATAGCACCTCCCCCCCATCCTTTCTTGTGGTAGTGGAGTATAATTACTTTAAGGCAAAAGAACACAATAATATCCGTTCACTGTGACATTATTTTACAACCGGATGTTGACGTATTAACCGACGGAAGCAAGTCGGCCCAAAGTCAAATTGGCCCCAGTTTAAATTAGGTTAGATACCAGTAAATCCGATTCCTATAGGGTCCCATTATAAAACGTCAATTTTCCCAAGCATTTTTCTAGCCTTTCCATTTTTCAGATTGTTCGAGCCTGGTATCATGTCGTCTTCCAAAAATTGTAATAAAAACGATGTGTCATATTACTTCTATGAAAATGCATCTCATCTTAATGTAGTCTGGTAGTTACCTGCCCCTGTCACTACGTTACTCTTTGTTGAACTTTGAACTTTAAACTTGATAAGTTATGGCCCATACTGAGTATAGGCATATAACAACAATACAATATGAGAATTAGCAACAATACTGAGTATATGTAAATGACACACTATTACAACACAGACGTGTATTAATGAGTTAGAATGCAGAATCGCGAAACTTATGAGGTGCTCAGCATGTCACGTTGTCTGACAGTTTTCAACATTATGTCAGACAACCATCTTGAAAGTCAGACGCGCACTGTGAAATTAGTAGAATTTGATACAATTCTGCCATACAAAATGTCTGGCAAGTGCTTTGGATCTGTCAGAAATTTAAAAATTGTGTCAGACATGTCTGACAGTCTGACACATTTCGCGGTGTCGGAGAATGGAGAATGAGAAAATATATCGTGTACTGCAGTATGACACAAATGGACATCTTTTTGTATGAAAATATAGATAAATATGACAAAATATTTAATTTCCTGTTCTTGAGACAGACAAGAAAATTTAAAGCATAAATAGTTGTGCGTAAAACATTTAATTTCGTGTACTTGAAACAGACAGTGTTTTATAAGAGCTTAAATAAGTAGATCTATATGAAAATATTTAATTTCGTGTATTTAAAACAGTCATTGTTTTTTTTATTACAGAAGATTGATAATTTAAGCAAAGAAGTCATGTCTGCAATATTCATAAGTTGATAATATTTTAACACATTGCGTATTGATAAAGGTATTTCTTTTTTTCTTTCTTCTTTAAAATAAGAACATACAAATATGTAATGAAATTCATCTCGTAACAAATTATTCTTACTAAAGGTACAAAAACGGTTTCTATCAATATTATAAAAACAGCCATGTTCAATCAGCATTCTATGATTGGTGCATCTAAACTTGCACAATGTCAAAGATAGTTCAAATGGTAAAATATTAAACAAGAAATGTCTTTTAAAAAGACAATCGGCTTTAAAATTAATATTGAGATGTCATTTAAAAATTACCTAAACAGACGGCCAAGATGATTGGTTACGTGACTTCGCAGACCCCACATTGTTTGGTCCCCACCAATATTAGGAGACTTATTGGACCCAATATTTTTCGGACAATATAAGAAAACTTCTCGGACCCAAAAGTTCATTTGAGATAAAATTATTAATTTAAAAATTAAATAAAATTATCATTAATATCTATGCTGTGAATAAACCAAACATACAGCTCCATGTTTCCACCAGTGATATACGAATAACCAAAATAATTTAGGTTAACATAATTGTTATATCTAAATTTGTCAAGCCAATTTAACAAATTAACAATCTAAGAACATAATTTCGGGAATGAATTAAAATTATTATGTATCAGACGAGTCTATATAGTTATTTATAGTACCGGTAATATACCATTCATGTTAGTTATCTAATATAATAACGATCTGAAGTCAAATAACTATTTATACTGTGTATCCCAATAAAAAGCAATAGTCAGGGAACATTCAGCGATTTTTGAAATGTTCAGACTTTATTTTTGATAACGCAACCATAAAAATTAATTAGACAATGACGATTTTAAATTATATCAGTAGAAATATGATATATTAGGGGTTCCTGTGTATAATTAGTATTGCAAATTGTGTATTCATGCCACGCGAAGAACAATTCGACGTATTCCGATTCTTCTTTCATAACATTTTTTCTATAGAAAATGTAGCATCTTTTTATAGACTAAATAACATCTACTGGAGAAGTTGATAGAAAGATGAAATTATAAATAATCGTTATTTAATCGTAAGCACAATTTTAAATCAAAATAACAGTAAGCTTATAAATATAAATTCCCCATTTATTGAAATTTTAAGTTTTATGATTCTCTGAACGCTATTATTGATGCATGTACGAGTATATTAACACAGCTATACAACGGTTGCTGGCTACGCGCGCTATTTTTAGAATGACACTACTGTTTCTGGAATGTGATGAACTCGCTAGAATTAATGGGCTACATGGAACGGCAACACTGTGAATGAGATTTATGAATGGAAACATTGCACAAATGCTATTTATTTAGCATCCGCTCATATAAATGTAGGCTAAAAAAATAGTTTTTTCGTTACGTGAATGAATATAGCATTCAGTTTATGGCATAATGAGAAAATACGTGCATAATTAGCCTCAGTTCTAGAATATATGCTGAAGATATGTTAATAACTTCATTTTAACCGCTTATGTAAACAATTATGTAAATGTTTAATCACCAAATGTATGCAACAGTTATTGGTATACGTTAAACCATTGTTTGAAGTTTGCATTCCCTAGAATTAGAAAATTTGCCCAATTCTATTGGTATTTACTTTTCCCGCTGCGTAATTATCGCAAGAAAATCTGGGTCAAAAGTGATTTTAGACAGATACGCCGAAAAAATCTTCGTATTCAAACTTCTGTTTATAAATTCTATAATTCAGACATTTACTAGAATCGTTAATAATATCTTGCCAATTTTGTGTATATTGATCTCTAACTCTTGTACTAAAAATGTTTGTAAAATTAGATAAAGTACGTGGGACTTCTTTATCAATTCCAATAATTTGACAAACCAAGGTTGTTTAATGATTTATGAACAAAAGCATGCGAAGGAAAACAATTACCAGTAGATTCAACAGTAAGCAATTTATAACACAATCTATACAAAATATATAATGCTTTTTTCTTGTTTGCCATTTAAAAGTTTACACCAATAATTATAAGCACCCTATTTTCAATCTGTAATGACATAGGCATAATGCCTTATTCACCATATAACATGCAATTAGGAGTGCTGGGTTTTAGTTTTAATGTAAGCTTACAATACTTTTGACATTTTCTATACCCCACAACTCAAAACCGTATAAAATTACCATAGTGTTAAACAATTCGAGTTGCATGTCAATAGGCACAAATTATTTGCGTGCTTTTTTCATTATAGAAAAGACGGCTCTTCTTGCCTTATCAATTATATAGGAATAATAACAATTTCCAAGTCGTTGTTGTCAAAATGAAAAGTTTTAATATTTATTAACTCAGGTTACTTTTGCAAACAACTACTATTTTCGTTTGGCAGCATTGACTTGAAGACCCCCATATTACAGTATTCAGACATGGCGTTCAAAGACAGTTGCAACTGTTGAGCAGTTGCCGCTAATATGACAGTAGCATCAGCATACAAGAGCATAAATAGTTTCAAAAAGATCAATGTATCTTCTTATTTTAAAATATTCTGTACATTGTGAGATAACAACGGTAGACCAACATATTTGTTAGATAAAAAGGCAGTTAAGTCATTCAAAAATAGAGACATCAGCATATGAGACAGGTTTTCGCCTTGCCGAACTCTAACAAAGAATTCAGAAAGATTGTGATTTACTTTAACACAAGATCTGGCTTGTTATCGGGTCAGGTATGGGCTTGTAATCGAGGACGATCACACGACTATAGGAAAAGAAGGCTTGTTGTAGGGTTTGGCATGGGCTGGTAATAATTGAGAAAATTGAGAATTCCATATAATGCTACACAAAAATGAAATAAAATATGTACTATTTAAAATACCGGCAAAATTAATATAATATGAATGTTAACAATTAACGCTTTGAACAGCGCCATTTTTTTACTTAGCGAATAGTCAATTTTACAGTGAAGGAATTAATAAACTGCGGATTGGAAATATTGTCCTTTAAAAATCGCTTCTTTTTCAATAACTACTAAAAGGGGTTTAATAAAGTAAGAGCAAAAAGACAACAATTGTTCCCACCAGTTAATAAAAGCTGCGGCTGTCAGTTGTGCTCTGTATTTTTATGTCCCCTCAAAGTTGGAGGCATTATAAGCATTGCACTTGTCTGTACGACCGTACATACATGTATCCCGAAATTTTGCGGACATAACTAGTCTTTACCTGCTTGCCGAATTTCGCTCAGACTATCACAGCTGAAGAACTTTTAAGTGTAGGTGATCGTAAAGGACATAATTTTTACCACGACCTATTTTAGCAGAATTATTGACCTTTTTCATTTTTCCACTATATATATGTGACAGGGTGCACTATATATATGTAACCCAGCTGAAAAAATCCCAAGCCACAATGGGAATCGAACCCGGGACCTCCCGGTTCCTAGGCAAACGCTCTACCGCGTCGCTATAAAAGCTAGCTCATAAAGCAAGGCAGTATAAGTGTCCCTTATACATCACCCTACTACATACTCTCCCTCCATGTATGAAATTCTTCCACGAATTTCCTTCTGCCTTGACATCTGTGGGATGTCGTACAGACCACAGTGGGTTATTTACGTTGGGCGCCAATGTACCCAGCTGAAAAAAATCCTAAGCCACAATGGGAATAGAACCCGGGACCTCCCGGTTCCTAGGCAAACGCTCTACCGCGTCGCTATAAAAGCTAGCTCATATAGCAAGGCAGTATAAGTGTCCCTTATACATCACCCTACTACATATATTATATATATTTCCCGGAATTTGTGGAACATTTTTAACGTTATTACAACGTTAGTTATAATGTTTTTGGAATATTCAATAGAACTGGTATATTAAGATGCACACAAATTATAAACAATTATTAATGCATAGAAAACATGTGAAATTCTATAATATTATGTAATGCACACTGTACAGTCAGTGGAGAGTCGTAATATAATTATTTAGATCTCAATTTTGGAAATTAATAAAATGTGATTTTTAAGGGACATTTTGTAAATATTATTATACTTTTGATAAAGATATTCAAACTTTCTTTGATCTATTCAAGTAAATTATTTTAAGACACATGTTAATATCCGAAACTGACTGATGTTTACACCATTCCGTTATTTTTCGTTAACTAACGGGGACTGACCGTACGCGCGCCACATTTAAATTGATTTGTCTTGATGAATTGTTACGATTTCTACAATTAGAAAATTAGATTTAACCGAAGAGAACGTAGTGATATATCGCCTAAGCAAAGGATATAACCACTGTCAAAGCATCGTTCGAGGTAGTTTATTGAGATATATGTATTATGCAACCGTGATGCGTTATTCAGTAAAATTGTCCGGGTGTCAAATATACGGGAGGGCATATGTCCGCTTGACTAAAAATTGATTGCGGCGCATATATGTCCTTGAGGACACGTGTCCGGATACCTGTTTTTTTTATCGAATCAGTTTACTTATTTAACATGTGTTTTGTTTGCAATATTAATTGCATGTTTATTCTCTTTGATTTATCGTAAGTTTGAGCATGTTGTCACAAAATTAAATGTATTTCATATATACCAGTAGATGGCAGTCAGGTCGGTAATTGTAAATATGTAAGTTAAATAAATTAAAGAGATCTAATTTTAAAATAATCACACATTCCCTTTTGTTATAATCAAACATTTGTTAATTATTTGTTTCATTTACACGTTTATGTTCATGGGGAAACCAGAGAAGTTCCACCTACTGATGAATCAAGAATCCATACCACACAACTTTTCGTGTACTAGTATACATACATGTACACATGCATATATTTTGTATCTATAATTAGTATATGCTGGAACCAACGATACCATGTTAAACTTGCAAATCTATACATGTATGTGAACAATATGTTGTTTTTATATTGTATATATGATATGATTATTGAATTGTTAATATATGTAGAATTAAAAACTTTACTGTAGCCTATACGTGTATGTACATTTGTAATGTTAAAATTTCATGCAATAAAAAATTAACTATGGTGTGTTCCTCAAATGAGTATTAATGTAATTTCTATTAAGGTTTGATTAAGGTTTTATCGCAACGTTATTCCGCGACGTGCAGTGAACGTCAAACAAACTATACAATTTAACGTTATCAGAACTTACGCGTAGTTCCAGCAACGTTTGGTTTAACCGTTAGAAAACGTTATTTGAGCGATTATTGCTAGGTGGAATACTATATACAGCTTAATATAATATTATCGGTAGTATCTTAAAGTAGCATTTAACAATGCTTACATAGCACGTACTTAACTAATATAAGTGTTTTATTTATTTGCTTAAAACTGAGGAAATCACGGTCCGTCTTCACCAACCCATTCTTAGACTTAAGACTTAAGAATAAAGAATATTCTTGCAATTATATTTTTTCTAAGAAATCTGTTAATTTGAATCTATCTTGATATTAACCTGTACATATTTTACAACTATAATATGTATAAATATAAAATTTTGTTTATACATGTATTTACATTTTTTGTAACAATATTTAACAAATGTGGTTCTTTCCGTATACTGAAAACCCTTTCCTTTTCTTACGAAAATTACCAAATAACTCTTTCCGTGGTGTTTGACCCTTACCGTTACTTAATTAATCATTGGACCTGTAAAATCCTTCACAAAGTCATTATTACTTGATGAAATTGGATGGACATTTTGATATTTACATATTTTTACGAATTATTCAATATAATACTGTTTATGTTTTAAAAAAATGTTAATAATAAAACATACGAGGCCCTTTCTGAACACTAAAAGCTCTTTCCGCGGAAATGCTGGATGTTCTATCATGTTAATTTGAGTGCATTCCTTTTTTACCTTTTGTATACGCGACGTTTCAATTGTTTTTTTTTCTTTCGTTCGAACTTTAGTTATAAACGAAAAACGTAGGCATTGAGTTTAGAGTAAAGCATACAATTTTTTAATTTGAGAGTGTGTGCATCTGTAAAGCGCAAGCTGTACATTGGTTTTGAATCATCCAGTAATGGATCGACGTGATATGGTTGCGAAACGGTAAAGGGGCGTTACGCCACAAATCATGTTTCGCTCAGGCAAGTTTCGTCCTGAAAGATATTTCGAACATAAAGTTTTGCTGGATTCTCGAAACAAAGCGTTTTATACCAACCATATAAAAATATGTTAATTTCATTACATTTTGTTTAAAACGAAATTCTATCTTTCAAATAAAGTTAACATGCAAATAAAATATTGTATGTATACATTAAAATAAATAGATACGAAAATAGAATGGGCGATAGATTAATTTTATGATTAACCAATCGGAAAGTAGGCAATTGAAAAAGAGGTTTGCATCTTTTAGACGCCATTGTTTGTGATAAATTTATTTTGGAAAAATGGCAACAGTGGCCAATAAAACCCCTGATAAACCAAAGATTGAAAAGAAAGACACAACTCCAGTAAAATCTGAAGAAGAAAATAGTCAGGAGAACGAAAACGATTCGGGGAATCAAAACAAATTTCAAAACAATCGCCAAGGGGGTCGCGAAAATCGTTTTCAGAACAAACGAGGAGGTCGGCATCCGAATCAAAGGTTTGGAAATCGAGGCGGTTTTCAGGGTAGAGCTGATAATGCCGGTGGAGGTGGTGGTAGTGGTCCTAATAATCAAAGCTCGAACGCTAATCAGTCGTTTGGTGATTTTATGGGCGAGCAGAATGACGGACCTAAAGAACAAAAGAAGTTTACAGGCAGGTGCAGACTCTTTGTTGGCAACATCACACCTGATACCACAGAAGAGCAATTCAAGGAAATGTTTACACCATTTGGAGAAGTATCCGAAGTGTTTGTCAATGCAGCAAGAGGATTTGGTTTCATCCGATTGGTAATGAAACAGAAGAGCATTACAGCTCAAGCATAACACATATTTCACTTGCCAATGTCCAGCCAAAATTATCTATTCACATAATTATCAACATTATCCAGAATTTCAGAGCTTTAAAAGTATATATTTTTCCCCTACATTTACTTTCGCCTTACAATATAAGCTTCATTTAAAAAAAAATTGACCAAAGTTGGACAAAAATTGATTAATCCCTGCAATATTTCATCACAGCAAGTTAGTGCATAATCTACATTATCATTTGTAGAAGAACAATTCATTAAGGTGTTTGATATCAAAATAGAATGATTGAACATAAACATGTAATAGTGCTTTTCAACAAAGAAACTGCCCTTTTGCCATAAAATTCTCCATTTCAAGGGCCCCGCCACCTTTCCCCCAGAGGTGAAAAAAAACTGTTTTCTACACCATGTTACTCAGAATAGTGGCAGATAACTACCACGAAATTGTGTGGCGGAACTCCATGTATTTGCATATTCGCTTAGATGCTTGCAGTGGTTGAAATTAGCACAAGCCTATATGACCTGTACTGGTTTGGAAAATGGCTTGCTCAGACTCTCAGTTTGATAAGGCAGGCTTGTAGCTTGTTTTTTATTGTTTTCAAGAAATAACAAGAATTTGGAATTGCATGGCTAAACTGTTCAATTTTGATGAGTGTGCTTGATTCTGAGTGACTTTACATGGCAGTATTTTATATTTTGTGAAGTACATTGATCTACTTGGAGTCTGGGTCACCCGAAGTCTGCAAATTGTAAAATAATGTTTTTTTGCTGGAGCCTTTCTGTTCTCTTGCCACCAACATTTAGTGCATTTTCCTTCAAATATTTGTCAAAATCTGTCATTGTGGACAGGGACAGGGCTCACCCTGGCTTAAATTTTCTTAAGCCAAATTTACCATTTGTCATTTGACATTGAATTTCTACTCATTTTAGGCATTTTTTTAGGGTTGTATGAAAAAAAGTTGTAGCCAAATGAAAAAAAATTCAGCCAAATAATAAAAATTGTACCATTGTCTAATTTGGCAAATGGCAGAGTGAGCCCTGATGGACAAATTGAATCAAACAACTATATAATTCATGTTAATTAAAAAAAATTTGGTGTTATCAAATTTTATAGTGCCTTAAATTGTCTTAACATTTAAAGCGTTGTTTCCTACATACACATTAAAGCACTAATTATTTTCTGAACATTGCAAACTGTGTTTTCTGTATCGAATGTGTATTATTATTAATGAATATTTCTAATTTTGTTGCAGGACTACAGAATAAATGCTGAAAAAGCCAAAATGGATCTAGATGGACAGATGCGACACAACCGGGTTCTTCGTGTACGGTTTGCAACACACGGTGCAGCTCTCCGCGTGTTTAATCTTTCACCATTTGTCTCAAATGAACTTTTGGAGACCGCATTTTCACAGTTTGGAGAGGTAGAGCGGGCAGTCGTGTTTGTTGATGACCGAGGCAAGTCTCTGTGTGAGGGGTTAGTGGAGTTTGCACGTAAACCAGGGGCTCAGGCTGCGTTCAAGCGAATCAGTGAAGGCATATTCCTGCTGTCATCGTAAGCATGATTTCCTTTTTGTTTTGGCGGATAGATTTTCTTGTTAACAATTTTTAAAGGTAGAAATAATATATATAAAACATTCTTTTAATCAAACACAGAGAAAAAAAAAATCAAAATCTTAAATCTTATTGCCTGATACATTTTATTCATAATTTCTTATGTATGTAAAACTATTTAAAATGTTGCTCAAATCACAAGCAGAAAAATGCATTATTTAATAGTTAATATTTATATGGCTGGTTGGTTGACATAAGATTCCCTTTGCTCTTCTCTACAGTTCTTGTGTTGTTAAGAACATGAGATTAAGAGCAATTATTCTATTGTATCATAATTTGTATGATAAACATTAATAGCAATAGACTTTGTAATTAAATATAAATTGGAAGATGAATACTTTTTAAGATGGAATTGTGTGTATTTTCAGTTACCCCCGTCCTGTGCGGGTGGAAATGCTGGAGCAGCGAGATGAAGAGGATGGTCTCACTGAGAAGTTTGTGCAAAGAAACGACGGCTTTAGACAAGACCGGGAGAAGGAGCCGCGCTTTGCCCCACCTGGAAGCTTTGAGTATGAGTTTGGAAACAAGTACAGAGAAATTGACAAACTTGAGAAGGAAAGAGTCGAGCGGGTGAAGCAGGAGATGGAGTTAGAAAGGCAAAGGTTAGCTGAAGAAATGGAGACCGCAATGTTTGACTTCCAGGCTGAACAAATTAGACAAGGTGAGTACAGCATACTTCTTTAATCAGATTTTGGTATGTAGGTCTTTCTATGAAGAGAAGATTTTGTCATGGTTATTTAAATGGATTGTGTCTAGAGGTAATATATATAATTAGGGACCTTTATTGAAAATTTGTTATCTAGACATTGTCTCCAAGAAATGAAAATATATCAATATAATTAGGGTAAGGAGTATCTGAATGACAGTTTTGAGTTTGACATTTTCGGTATTTTCATTTTGTACAAGTTACAAATCCAATGGGCTATTTTTTAATGCTGAAACTCACAATCACTGATTTTACAACAGCTTTTTTAGTTGATTTATGCTCTCATTTGACATCAGTTTGCACTGGCATATAATCGTTACATTACTTACTTTTTCCAGATCTGATGCGTCAACAGGAAGAGCTGAAACGTTTGGATGAGATGAAGAATGAACACATGCGACGCAGACAGGAGATTGACATGAGGTAAAATAGCTTAACTTAATATGTGGCATGTTGTAAGAAAACCGGCCTTAATGCATGTGCGTAAAGTGTTGTCCCGGATTAGCCTGGGCGGTCCACACAGGCTGATCCAGGACGTCACTTTCCGCCTTAATGGTATTTTTTCTTTCAAGGAAGTCTCTTCTAAACATAAATCTACTGTAGGCGGAAAGTGCCGTCCTGGACTGCACAGGCTGATCGGGACAACAATTCACGCACACGCATTAAGCCCGGGTTTCACACGACGGGCCACATGTTTTTTCCTTTGCAAATTATTTCAAGTTTAACCCTATTAACAAATCTTTTAAAGGTGTTTGCTTTGAATAAAATGAAGACAATATGTTAAAATGTGTAAGTAATCTTTCCATTTCTAAATGACCATCTTGTAGTGCTTCCTTAAGTGAATGCAGAAAATAATTTATTTATTCAATTACCAGGTAAGGTGTTTTGTTTATAAGTATTTTGTGAAATATAAAGAAATAAAAATAAACTAAAAAATCTGGAAACATGCCTGAAGTTACAAGTTTCTGTAGTAATAGTATTTTCTCTAAGAACATTGTCTATCAGGACTTATTGACGTATGTAATACAGGGGTTTAATAAAATCATGCACTTTTGCCCAACTGTTAACTTACAATGTTGATTTTTATTCCACTTTGCTCAATTTGTTGTGGAATTTTTCCCCAAAACTTCGGGCCTGTGCCTCATTCCCAACATATTATAGAAAACCTCGTCTGTGTACAGTGGTTAAATTTTGAACTGGGCTACCCACGGTTCGACACTAAGGCACGTCCGAACGACATTGTCTTGTAAATTCTCAATCGGGTCTAGTAAACTGGGCGGTAGCTAGTCCGATTGGTAGTATTGTCAACTTATCATACAGTTCACATAATTCTGACATTTCTTCCGGAAATTTTACTTGGTTTCATGCTTAAAATCAAAAGTGCATTGTTTTTGATAATTTAACAGTGTTTCCGTTACTATTATTAGACATGACTTTCTAGGAGTCTCGCGAGACCGGATACTTACTTTAGATTGGTGCGACGCTTGATTATGCAAATTATAAGCCTGCCTGCGAAATGTCGTAATTTGTGTCAGGATGGATAAGACCGTGACGGCCCAAAATGCAAATCGAAACATCTAAGCGAGTTGCTGTATGCAGTGATTAAATTTGCCGAGATATTGTAATACCAGCATTTAAATATGTGATAGGAATAAAAATGATGAACATTTAAACATATTTTGTAATAGAGTTTAGAAATAGTATTTAAAGAGCGGCATTGGGCATCATGAAATATGGCTGTCCTGACCCGACACCGTTTTATTTAACGACAATGAATACTGCTTTACGACATTGTTTAATTTTGATATGAGCAGAGGATACACAATTGTTCATATTTATTCATTTTAATGTGTGTATTCTTTACGTTTTAAGTATTAAAAGTATTTGTTAAACCCTTATTATAACACATTGTTTGTATTTAATAGTGCCCCAACTATGTGGTCTAGTAGACATAAGGTCAGGTCTAGTAATGTCTAACAGTTACTGGTCCGATGGTCTAGTAACAAATAAAATTAATGCCGAACCCTGGCTACCTCATATTCTAGGTTTGCTTGTAGCATTTCAGGGCTGCTTTTTCTTCTATAGTAGGGGCCGTTATAAGGCTTCGTCCCTGCAGAAACATTCTATCAAATCATGCAATTTTCCCATAAAACTGATCTTACCCCAGGATTTTTCATTCCCCTGCTATAAAAATTTTCCCCCAAAATGTTAAAAATAACGCTATTTTCCCCCAAAATGCGGGCAGAGGGCCCCAACCCCATAAGGTGAAAAAAGCCTTGCATTTTCTTGCTCGCATTTAATAATATAAATTTGAGCTTGCTTGGCCAAACAGTGAAACTGCCAATTTCGATGACTGTACATCCCCCAATCTTAAGAGAGGGCCCTGGGTTATAATATGTTCATTATGTTGTGCAGGCGCAGGCAGCAGCTGGGTGCCCCTCCCCCTGACAGCATAATGAGACAGGAGGAGGAGAGAAGGAGGGAGATGATGATGAGGGCCTCCAATGAGATGAACAGGGGCCGCGACAGTAGCCGCCGGCCAGACGACATGATGAGAGATGGGGTAGGTGGCCAGGGGTCAGCAGCAACCAGGGCCTGTGATCACGGACCCAGTCTAAGATAAAGGAATAAAGAACAGACAACAGACTTAGATTAGAGAAAAAATATGTTGACTGAATGCAGTAAAAAGTGTATATGCAACGTGCATGCTTCATTTAAAATATGAAGAATGATGTTCTGTAGTACATTTGTTTTTGTTTGCACCACTGATTTGTGTGATGGATAATACAGTTAAGAATGGTAGGTGACGATGTCCACTTACTATAGAGCAGAATGTTCTTCAGTGTTCATTGTAGTGATCATAACGTTAGTAATCTCTGGTCCTTATGTTTTAGCCTGGAGGCATGCTAGACAATGCTGGCCGTATGAGTGACAGGGGACCCAACACCCCACCAATGCCGATGGCCCCACCCCCTGTCCCCCCTGGTATGAGCATGGATCGACCCGTAGGACCACCGGTAAGTCGCGTGTGACCTGGGCCCTGGGACAGAACCTTGTTGAAAATTACACTAGGTTTGCACTAAGCAATAAAAATTAAGTAGCCAAATTTCCTTAATTTGCAACATTACTGTCATTTCAAAATATTTCCCCAGAAAATATGAAAATATACTCAATTTTCAAATAATTCCGAAAATTTTAGTAGCTGTTAACTATTTTGGCTACTGGTTATACTCACATAGTTACAGAATACCCAAGTTTTAACTTAAATTTAATTATTAGTTGGCTTGTCATAGTTCCTAATATAATACTTATGTAGTTGCAAACCGTATGCAGTGCTCCTGCTAGGCCTAAATGACCGGGCACAGCGCCCGGTCCTCTTTGCCTGCCGCCCTCGACCCCGCCCTGCCCTTATTGATCTCAGCTATGCCGTATATACAACCATATAAAAGTTTATTGAGTCGTCATGTCTATATACATGTACTACGCAATGAACCAAAACGGATGCATGATGCATCTGGTTAATCTCCTGAGTAAATACTGACCGATAAAATCTGTGGATACATGTATATTACGTCAATTATCTTGCTTTTGATCAAGTATAGACTAAAGCGCTTGCTCATTTTGCCGATCTGATCATTACGCTCAGACGCTGTCCATTAAAATGGCTATTGATTTACCATATCGTCACTGGACGTATCCGGACACAAAATTAGTAGTCATGTACATGCAGTTTCTACATCTAGCAAATGCACGCACGTTTTCCATGAGATGTCCTTGACCTTGCAGAATTTGGCGCGAATTTCATTATAGCAAAACACGTTTTTATCATGGAGATACATGTCAGAAATACGGTGCACACGTATTCATGTTGTAGCAAATACACAACATGTATTACTAAAATCGATCGTGAGCAGCTGAGACGTCATTTACTAATTAAGCGCATCCAACCCACATATTGCCAGTATGTTAATAAAAAATAAGTTAAACATTAACCGTATTATAATATATATTAAGCCGATCAAAATTATCCATACATAGAAAACCACAAGCTTTTCAATATGAAACACAACCAATTGCATAACAATTATGTACGTTCCCATCTACAGTACACAAACACTAAAACATTTGCATGTTTTCTGATGACACATTTTTATCAGTAACTGGACTGGATTTTGGCTTCATATCAAAGGCGTGATTTGCACTTTGATTAAAACTGCGTAAAAACGATTTTGGAAGTATTAAGAATGGGTCCGGGAGTAAATGCCAAAGTGTGAATTGTAACAATGAATGTTTTAACAGTTGAATTTTATGTGTAAAGAATGAAATTAAATTGGATTGGAAATTAAGGTATTTATTAATTTTATATATATTTAAACAGGCGTTATGAAATTTGGGTTTTTTCTCGCGTTGATTACCAAGGCGGAACATCAAATTAAAAAAATGTTTTGTTGCCTTGTTACATGTATATTAATAACAGTTACACTTTTAAGTGATCAAATCGTGTTTTGTTGGAAAAACGTGCGAACTCTTTCTTAATGCTAACGACGTCATGAAATACTCTTGGAAAACGTGCGTGTAACATGCGTATTATATCCTAACGCCAGCGACATCATGAAATACTCATGGAAAGCGTGTGTCTACAGCTGCTTGTAAACGCTTTGGTACATGTATAATATTTACTGCAACCGTGTCCTGTAACAAGATCACGTTAAATACTGACGATGTGCCGTAATGTCAATTACATGTACGTTTTTTTATTAACTGTTAATTCATTTTATTTATCGTAGTTACCTCTTCCACAACTGTATACAACCATACAACTATCGAAGTATATTGACGGGTCGATTACCAATATGAACAGTCAAACTCTAATTTTGTTTAAAAGTATTTCAGTTTCCAGGCACATATTTAAGTTTTATATTGAAATACTAACGTATAGTACATTTTGATTATTTTATGAACTGTACATGTTTTCGAAAGTTTCATTTCGGACGTATGTTTGTACATTGCAAATAAAACCCAATGCATTTGATTATATTTATACTAGCTATAGTTATAACTGTTAAATTTAATTGCTATGGATATTTATTTGGGGGGTTATAATAACAGTTATTTTTAATAAATACAGTTAAAGTTCTTAAAAAAAAAAAATTGTTTGAAAATATGACGGTATGTTGTATTAGAAGAATAATGATTAAACAATTTATTATGCTTTATATATAGAAATGAATGTATAAGTGATATTATATTATAATAGTACAACATTTTTACTGCTTAGTACATATAATTTAGTTACATTATTTAAAATGAAGTATTAAAAAAAAATGAAACAATTATATAACCTATGTTTGTGCATTTTTTAAAGCATAGATATCGGTGTATCCCCTTGCACAAAATATGAACGCGTGCAAAAAGTGCCCTTTTCAGGATTTAGCACCCTAACCTTTTGAAATCCTGGCTGGAGCACTGGTATGTAGACTGAGCTTAATAGTTTACTTACAGTTATTCTTAAAATAAAAAGCATCTTGCATCACTACATGAAATGACTGAAAGTTTTAGACTTCCTAGTGTAATCACAAAATCAGAAATGTATGTAAGTTTGCTTTTCAGAACGCTCATCGAGACCACATGCACAATTTTATTGTGTAAATCGCCAATTAAGTCTTACAGCTGCTAACCATTCCAATGTTTTAAGAACATTTTGTGAACACAGTTAATGATAGATTATAGCTACTTTAAATCAGCCGTAATCTGTTGCTCTTATTATTTCAGTTTATCATTTCAAACATCTGTCATTTATTACTTCAAATGTTTATTCCTATTAATTGTTCATTCCTGAACAAAAACTAGTACTATTACTTATTATCTTTGTATCGTGACCATGGATTATATGAACAGGGTGTCCACTTGACCTGAATGGGTAAAAATTGCTGCTGGAATATAAAAGTAGTTAGGCTTCGTGCTGAAAAAGTGATCTTCAGTGCATTGAAAAGATGCTGCCACCATTATGTAGTTGGTAAAATATGCATGGGTGTTGTAATGGATAATAAATATTATATGGTGTCTAAAAGCACCATACACACATTGTTGGATAGCATGTTATTAGCTGGAGGCAGGTTGAAATTTGTGTTCCGAACAGTGCACAAAAAGTGCAGAACTTGATATGTCTCATACATACTTGTATGTTTTTTGTTATAAGTCATAATTGAATTTAACAGAATGAAGACTAATGTTACTTGTTAGTATACAACAGTGCTTAATACACTGGCCCAGGGAAGTTTTAATGCTTCCAGTGTCTTAGAGAACGGAAACAACAGATTTACATATGAGGCGCGTCTTGGGACAACCGGACTTAATGCATGTGCGTAAGGTGTTGTCCCGGATTAGCCTGTGCAGTCCGCACAGGCTAATCCAGGACGACACTTTCCGCCTATAGTGGATTTATGTTTAGAAGAGCCTTCCTTGAAACAGAAAATACCATAAAAACGGAGTGTCATCGAGGATTAGCCCGTGCGGACTGCACAGGCTAATCCGGGATGACACTTGACGCACATGCATTTAGTCCGGTTTTCCCACAACGTGCCTCATGTATATTTTATCCAGAAGGTATACAAGTTAATGTGTTGTTGAAATAAAAGAGTTTCTTCTTCATAAGGTCATAATTGAGTTAAACAGTTCACGTAAGAATGAAAGCATTCACTTGTTACTATGCTATGCTGTTTTCTGTAGGTCTCATGGGTCAGAATATCTGACCCATTCCCATTGCAAAATGTGGCTTTTTTCTCCAATTCTAAAATAAAGTCCCCTCTGTTACAGAATCTTCTTTGACATTTATAACAATCTTGAAGAAAATAACACCAAAAAATATTAAAATGACAAAAGAAGTAAACAATTTCAATGACGTTTAAACATATATTGCAAATTTATCAACTATTCAATGAAAATTGGTATTTACGTCAAGCTGGATGTATGAATTGTTTTCCCGATTTATTTTACATTGAGAAATTCCCAAATTCAAATTGGGTACTTTTTCCCAAAAATGTCAGAAAAAGACCTATAATGAAACAGGCCCAAGGAAGATTTATGCGTCTTGCAAAACTGAAACTAAAGGTTCACATTTAAGTTCATCCAATTCAAGTAAAATTTGGCCCTCTGTGATGAAAATGTGTGATGTTTTGCGTCATTTCTTTTCTTGTCGTGATATCTTAAAGCAAGTCTTTTGCATGCAGTTTAGAATAATAAGTGTGGATGTGCTGTTTTAATTTCAGACTTATAAATTCACATGCACAAGACTTGCTTCTGTCCTTTATATCAGTTGTAGAAGTGGATTATGTATATTGTTTGAACCATTTTGTAGTGTGAAATATACTTTTGCAAGATAAGAACTATTAAAATATCATATGACATCTTGCTTTACACCACTTGATAATATTTATTCAAATGATAAAGTATGGTCATGCAAGGTAATAGCTGCATGTACATGTTAGTTACACAAAATCCTGCAAAGCAAATAACATGTTAAAAATTTATTTCTGTTGCAACTGACACAAACTATGACTGATGAAAACTGGTTCAAATTATTACACACTATTCAACACTTATACCAGAGCATTTGTGCAGTTTACATAATTATTCATACATGTTACATGTGCTGTTCAAGTGTTTAAGATGCTGTACTGTTGAAGTCGACTTGGAAGTCAGATTTAGTGTATTGTGCAACATATTTGAGACCAGGTTTATTTATTTGATAATAGTGTCTAATTGATTGTTTACATTGGTATTTATGTGTCATATATATGAGCTTATTAACTGAGTTCTAGAGGTACATGAACACTAAGATATGTAATTAACTGAGAGTATGATTTGCTAGTGTCTCAACTTTA
This sequence comes from Congeria kusceri, assembly GCA_027627225.1. Lineage (NCBI taxonomy): Eukaryota > Metazoa > Mollusca > Bivalvia > Myida > Dreissenidae > Congeria > Congeria kusceri. The sequence goes on from CM051024.1 coordinate 100,298,220, forward strand.
CATGGAACACATTCACGGTTGATGAACTTTAAAGGTAATACAGCATCGATCTAAACTTATATTTAAGATTATTGAAACATTTTGCGATACAAACACAAACCAGCAGTTAAATATGGACACATTAAATGTACTGGTTTGTCACATAATTTTCTAAATATTGATTTAGTGACCAGTTGTTAGAGAAAATATTGTCAAATAATATAAGTAAATACAGCAAAATACCACAATGATTACTGATGGCAAAAATACGAATATCATTTTAAAACTAGATTTGGTGGATGTTCATTGTGATTATTTATTTAAAAATGTTTTTACTGGTCTGCATATTGCGTTGAAGCCATCTTGTGATTCTGAAGTACATGTTCAAAAAAGCATGTCTGAAATGGCTGCTGATATACATTCATGTAGATTTGATTATGTGTACCAGCATATACAATAAGTCATGTATAGTGAGTGGAATAGTTTGATGTTTCCAAGGTTGGTGCCAAGCAATGAAAATTAGTAGCCAAATTTTCTAAATTTGCAAAAAACTGATTTTGAAATAATTATCTCGGAAAATGTGAAAGTCGTCTCATTTTTAAATGATTCCTCAAATTCAAGTAGTCTTTGGCTATTTTGACTACTTGGTAACACTAACATAGCATTTGTTCACCTGTTTGTACATGTAAAATAGGCGAAAATCTTTGATGTTTTGTGTTTGGTCACATCACAAGCATGCACACATAGTCAAGTAGCGGCATTTCACTTCAGAGAGGCTTATTTTCTGGTAAGCAGGGCCCTATGGATAGCGGACGATTTGAGAGAAGCCCCGGCGGAGACAGGCCCAGCAACATGGAACTAGACCGACCCCCCAACATGGACAGACAACCACATGGTGATCACATGGTATGTGTGTGGGAGAGATATTGTGAGGCTAGTTTGAAAGTATTGAATGGGAGAAACGTTGATATGCTGATAAAGCAGAGAAGATGTATAAAAATGCTTATTTGGAATGATGGAATGGTAAAAAATACAAAGAACCATTCTTCTATAATGGTTTTGTCAGAAGATTACAGTGGATTACTTGGTTATACTGCCAAGTTGGAGCAAAAAAGCTATATTTACTAATATTTTCAAAACTGGTATAGGGGGACAATTGTACCATATACAGCGTATTAAATTATCTTGAATTCAAAATATCTTGCCCAAGTTTTAAAGTTGCATTTAAATGCATCAAAAACTTTGATCAACTATAACTATGTAAGATGGATGTGAGCTGTTCAGATGACATGCTTTTTAGCTCGACTATTCGAAGAATATGTGAGCTATCCCACTACCTCCGGCGTCCGCGTCTGAATTGGTTAAAGTTTTTATTCAAAAGTTTGTTAACTTCAAAACTATATAAGTTATTCACTTGAAACTTGGAACTAAACTTTGTCATCAACTCCAGTATCAAGGGCAACATTCCTTATAACTCTGTTTTGTATTTTGACAGAGTTATGCCCCTTTTTCACATAGATTTTCTGGTTAAAGTTTATATTCAAAAGTTGTGTAACTTTAAAACTACATAAATTATTCATTTGAAACTTGGAACTAACCTTTGTCATCAACTCCAGTATCAGGGTGAACAATCCCCATAACTCTTTTTTGTATTTTGACATAGTTAGCCCACTATTTACATAGACTTTGTTGTTAAAGTTTTTGTTCCAAACATTTATAAACTATTCAAGGCTTCACTTTAAAGCTATGTATTTTAACAAATGTATATCCCTTCTTCTATCCAAAATCTGTACCAACTGAAATACTTTGAATAGTCGAGCGCACTGTCCTCTGAAAGCTCTCGTTGTACTAGAAGTTAGTATTGCTTGAACACTGTGTTCAAAGAGAATTTGCATACAAACAAGTTTTATCAGAAGAGTAGTTGCATCATTCTGTGCTTTAACTGTAGCATTTATCAAGAGAAATGGGAATGCTTTTTTCCCAAAACACTGATCACAAATATGGAGGTGGTTTAATGATGAACAGGGTGTGTTTTGAACAAAAGAGTGAAAAGACACATTATTGTCTACCAGAGTATCTAAATTGTTTTTGATTTGTTGGATATCTTTTCTGTTGCACATTAAGTAATCATTTAGTTCCAGTACATGGTTTTTTGCCATGCTTGTGTGGTTGTTTCAAACAGAAGTGATGGTATCAGAAGTCTTTATTGTTTCACCAGTGAACACTATTACGGACTGGAGAGTCGGTACCTTCTTAAATAAAGTGGATGTTTTTTAGAAAAAGATGACTGAACATAGATTTGCATTGCTAGCAGTGTTTTTAGAACACAACATGTGCTACATAGTAACTAATTTACTGTTGTAATACATTTGGAATAGCAAAGGTTGATGTGTTAGTACTTGGAAGAGTAACTACAAAATAATCAAATAAAACAAATAATCCATCCAGTCCTGTATTTCTTTCTTCGCAGAACTATTTTCTACCATGTTGTATTAAAACATGTCACTATCAAAGTATACTTACATTTGACACAGAAATTTATAAGTACAAGAAAACATTTGTGACTAGATACCTGGATACTGTTGATTTATACCAATAATGGATTTGAAATGTGCTCATGTTGTTATTACTTTGAGAACCAACACATTTGATAATTGTGCCAAGCTGTTGTTCTATGCACATAGATATTTAATCCTATTAAAGAAATGTTGTTCTAGTTGATAAAAATGCAAATGAAGAAAATATAGACTGACTGGATTGGTGACATTCTTGATTTGTAACAGTTGAAATTGTTCAAATGAAATCCCATATGACTTGTGTGACTTGTGAAACAAAACCAGGTGATAAAATAGAATTCATCTAAGTTGGAATGGTTGCTTTGACGATGAAAAGAACCATGCAAGGTATCTGTTCAAATGAAATCCCATATGACTTGTGTGACTTGTGAAACAAAACCAGGTGATAAAATAGAATGCATCTAAGTTGGAATGGTTGCTTTGATGATGAAAAGAACCATGCAAGGTATTTGTTTTATGATACATAGGACATACCGGTTGTTTTTTTGAGTAGAAGAAAATATGCTTGTAAACTGTGTCACACCAGTTTAACAATTGTCAGCTTTGAAATTGACTATATATTTATATGACTATATATTTATGATTTGTGTCTTCTTTGAGTTGTAACTTCTTTGTGGATGTCAAGTACCTATTGCATTGTGATACTTGCATCCATTGATAGCTTTTGAAATCGTTGCCATGTACTTGACATGTGACACTTTCATTGCTGTGAGATTGGGCATCATGTGGAATTGTGATTTTCATATGTATGATGGATTTGTACTGGTATGAACTGGAGAAAACAACATAAATTCGAGGAATGATTTATATGGACTATTGGGGCTATATTTACATGAAGTAGAAATGTAAAAGAGTTGTCAAAGAATATCAACAGCACAGCTGCACTGCATTTGCTAATCAAAAGTAAATCATGTGACTTACACAGATACTGTTGTTTTTTAACCAGTTTCAAACTTTGTGCTGAAGTTAAAACTTACGGCATAGTGATGGTTTTAATGATCTGGGATTTGTTTATTGGAGCTTGACAGCAAATGGATGAAACATACTTGTAATATTGAAACACCCACACAAGCATGGTAGATCAGAACTCTGGTAGAAATAATGATGATTGTCTGGACATGTTATTGGCCTAAACATTTGATGTTTGTGGTAAACATCATAAAAACTATTGATTTGACTGCCTACAGGTACACACCAGTCGATTTTCTCTTGAAATATTTAAAGTTTTATATGTGGATGCATTGTTTAATGTTTAAACATACTTTGTTCATGTTGCATTGCATAATTTTGTTCTGTTGTATGTGATGTACATCTTTTACAGGAGCAGAAGCGTCCCAACAGATTTGTGTTTCTTATACTTGAGTATATTGTAACCTGAATACCTTTGTATGGGTTGCCCGTTATTATGGATGATGATTATTATGGATGAGGTCATGTATGATGTGTTTTCAAGCTCTGTCCGAACAAAACAGTTGGCATTGATTGCACAGTTCAGATACTTTGAAATTCAAATTAAAAGCAAGCTGTTTCATGAGATTTTACAGTATACTTGACTTCCGGTATAAAAGGAAATCTTAAAAATATCTTTTTAACCGATATAATATTAAAACAACAAATTTGAATTTAAAGAAGTTGATTTATACTGTTAATTAAAGCACTTAAAATGACTGACAGAAACAGGTATGTTTATCATTAGGTAATTGGTAAAATATGTGGTGCCAGGTTGTCATTTAAAGAAATTCTGGGTATTATGATATTTTGCAGAATGTGAATAGTAATGGACATGGTAATTTTGGTTTATATTTAGTAACACTGTAATCAAACGGGTTTAAACTACAAACTCAGAATTGGTTTGAGGTTATCATTTGATTGGAAATATTTTTCAAACACCGAAATGTTTGTAATTTTGACATTCATTTTCTTTCAAAGATACTAAACGAGCTTATTATCTGATAGGCGTTTTTAGCCTTGCCTCATGGTATTTCGGTACTATAAAATACCTTTATTACTACAATTTTGTCCCACTGTTAGTGCAGTTGACTAGGGAAAGATCTAGGATCGAATAAGGTACAGGTTTCTGCTAAGACCAAAAAAAGTCTGTTTTGGTCAACCCAACCCTACCTAGCGAAATCCCCCCGACCCTAAAGTTTTTAATGACAATTGTTTTCTGTGAAACCCATATATTTCAGATTTGGGATTATTTTCAGTCTGTGTTTTTAGCTCACCTGAGCACAACGTGCTCATGGTGAGCTTTTGTGATCGCCCGTTGTCCGTCGTCTGTGCGTGCGTCCGTCCGTCCGTCTTCAACTTTTCATTCAAACGACATCTCCTCCTAAACCAATTGGCAGATTTTTACCAAACTTCACAGGAATGATCATTGGGTGACCCTCTTTCAAAGTTGTTCAAATCGTTATGGTCCGCTGCATATGTAGGTCACCAGAGCTAAAAATAGATGTAAAAAGTGTAAACTTTAAAAATCTCTGAAACCGCAAGGCCCAGAGGTTTCATATTTGGTTTGTAACATCCTATAGTGGTCCTCTACAAAGATTGTTCAAATTATGCCCCTGGGGTCAAAACTGGCCACGCCCCAGGGGTCACATGGTTTATATAGAATATATAGCAAAATGACTTTAAAAATCTTCTCCTCTGAAACCACAAGGCCCAGAGGTTTCATATTTGGTATGTAACATCCATTAGTGGTCCTCTACAAAGATTGTTCAAATTATGCCCCATGGGTCAAAACTGGCCACGCCCCGGGGGCATATGGCTTATAAAGAATATATAGCAAAATGACTTTTAAAATCTCTGAAACCGCAAAGCCCAGAGGTTTTATACTTGGTTTGTAACATCCCTTAGTGGTCCTTTACAAAGATTGTTCAAATGATGCCCCTGGGGTGAAACGGGCCACGCCCCGGGGATCACATGGTTTATATAGAATATATAGCAATATGATCTTAAAATTCTTCTCCTCTGAAACCACTAGGCCCAGAGGTTTCATATTTGGTATGTAACATCCTATAGTGGTCCTCTACAAATATTTTTCAAATTATGCCCCTGGGGTCAAAACTGGCCACGCCCTGGGGGTCACATGGTTTATATAGACTTAAATAGCAAAATGTCTTTAAAAATCTTCTCTGAACCTGCAAGGCCCAGAGGTTTCATATTTGGTATGTAACATCCTATAGTGGTCCTCTACAAATATTCAATTTATGCCCTTAGGGTCAAAACTGGCCACGCCCTGGGGGGTCACATGATTTATATACACTTAAATAGCTAAATGACTTTAAAAATCTTCTCCTCAGAAACCGCAAGGCCCAGAGCTTTCTTATTTGGTATGTAACATTGTATAGTGGTCTTCTACAAAGATTGTTCAAATTATGCCCCTGAGGTCAAAACTGGCCACGCCCTGGGGGTCACATGGTTTATATAAACGTAAATAGCAAAATGTCTTTAAAAATCTTCTGAAACTGCAAGGCCCAGAGGTTTCGTGTTTGGTATGTAACATCCTATAGTGATCCTCTACAAAGATTGTTCAAATTATGCCCCATGGGTCAAAACTGACCACACCCCAGGGGTCACATGGTTTATATAAACTTATACAGCAAAATGACTTTAAAATTATAATTCCTGCAACTGCAAGGCCTAGAGGTTATATATTTGGTATGTATATGTGGTTCTCTACAAATATTGTTCAAATTATGCCCCTGGGGTCAAAACTGGTCACGCCCAAGGGGTCACATGGTTTGTATAGACTTTAATAGTAAAATGACTTTATAAATCCTTTCCTGAAATGGCAAGGCCCACAGCTTTGCTATATGTAGTACATAACATTGCATAGTGGTCCTTTCCAAAGATTGTTCAAATTATGCCCCTGGGGTCAAATCTGGCCACACCCCAAGGGGTCACATGGTTTATATAGACTTAAATAGCAGATTGACTTTAAAAATCTTTACCTGAAACCGCAAGGCCCAGAGGTATGGTAAGATTTTTCAAATTATACCCCTGGGATAAAAATAAGTCACAACTTGGAGATGCAAAGTCTAATTGGGTTACAAGGTCTCAGATGAGCGCCCTCAGGGCCCTCTTGTTTTATTTACTGAAATGTGTCTTTAAAAAAAAAACACAGTAAAATAAATTTAATCCTGACCCTACCTTACTTTTTTGGGACTGTTGCCCGAAACACACTATTGTTTGGCCTAAAACGGAGCAGGGTTGAAAGCCAAACCAGTTTGTTGACATGTTCTAATATTTTGCTTAATCCAGGGTTGTCATGAGTTTAATGCTTCTGTAATAGGTTTTTAAGCATTGCCTATTCTTTTGTCATTGAATATTTGCAAAAAGATATTAAATTTCAAAAGGTAATGAGCATTTCTGTGTTGACCAGCCAAGAGGGTCAGCAGGGGGGAGCCAAAAAGGCGCAGAATGCTGCGCCCTGCTATTTTGCTCTAGATCTTTCCCTAATTGACTTCAAGTGCAATGAAATTAATCCTAAATAGGTTATTGGACATGTGAGCTCCTTCGTACTGAAAAAACTATTCATTGCCACAATTACTAATAATAACTGAAGAAAAAATGGTTCTTATTTACTGCTTGGTTTCTGCTTTGTGTCTATTTGGAGAACTGATAAAATGAACAACTTTCACATTTGCAATTTTGAATTTGTGATAACCATGGCCTTGTGCCACCATTCAGTAAAAAGTTCCAGACCATGTTGTTCTGGCACAAAATTATAGTGAAATCGGTGGGGAACATGGTGCCACTCTCCCAGAAAAGGACAATGATATTGATTGAATATTGTTTTGGGTCACACAGGCGGGCCAATGACAGAGCTTGATGCTCAAAAACTGGGTTGTAGTGGTTCAAATGGGAATGATATTCATTATAAAAGGACACTTCAACGAGAAACAAATCCACTGTCCATAATGTATACACATTTCACAATGACGTAATGCTGACATTTTTGTGTTTATATATTTAACCTGATTCTGTTATATTCGTAATATTGCAATTATGGATGTTAAATAGTATTTGATGTATGTATTAGGTCGCATTGGGAAATTTTCGGATACTTTAACGGTCATGCTCAGCTGAGCATTAGAACTGAGAAAGCAACTTATTTTGACCTGACCCTTGTATTTGACAGTGTTTTGACATGTTGGAAGTATTTATTTTGGGGGTTGGGTAAGATTGTGAAGTCATTGGCCTGTGTGACCTATTTGACTGTTATTGTTAGAATGTACTGATTTTCCATTATTTCAGACGAAGACACTGTGTGTACCGGGTATGTCAAAACATGACCCTTTGGAAAATTGATGTCTGAAAACTAATGCAAACATGTATATTTAGTACCTACATTTCATTGAAGTGCAAGTAAAAAGTATATTGGGTGGGTTTGACCCGACCAGGTTGTCTAGGTATTGGAACCATTTTAACTGTTCTTATCACTTTCACCCATACAGCAACGTGCAGGACCAGTTGGGCCACCAGGACGATTTTCCGGCCCCCAGAAGCCCCCAGGACAAGGGAATTTTCCACCAGGCCCTGGTGGCAGGTTCCCAGGTCCAGGGGGGCACATGGGGCCCAATAACCCAAACATGCGCGGAGGCGACAGAAGAGACGCACCTCGTAGGGATGACTTTGATGCTAAACGAATGAGAAGGTTCTAAAGCTTTGAGTTGAATACTGGTATATTGGATCTTGCAAGATTGAGACTTTTCAGAAAACGTCGATCTGATTTATGTGACATTTCAGTTGAATTGGTAGTATGGGTGTTTTACGTTTTAATCATCTGACTTTCATTTTATAACATATATAGGATATGCTAGTATGCTTGTAAGAAAATTGGTCCATTTTATTATTTCTAGTACTCAAATTATTGGAAGGTGCAAGATTTGTCTTAACGAATGTGGCCAGATTATTTAAAATGGCTCTTACATTTTGTGACTCCTCAACATTTTTTTTCTATTTTTTAAAATTTCCTTTGCTGAAATGTTATGTGTGAACCTGTGTTTATTGTGAAAAAGCTGACAAAGAACAGACACAAGTCTTGATTCAGGTGGTGTATTATGGAAGATTTATTTAGATAGAACAACAGCAAACTTGCGTCAAATGATATTTTAAATGTATCTTTTTGAAGTAGTGTTTCAACGTAATAGCACTGAGTGCATCATTTCCGCAGTTTTTATGACTGACGAGGATTCACTGAAGAAAAAAGAAATGGCGTGCCTATTAATATTTTGAAGGCATCTTGCCGACAATTGCAACAGAATATTCTTTGTTAAAAGATCTGTTTGAAACTTTTGATGACAATGACTTCATACTAGTATCCAACTTATTGAAATACATGTATTTTATTTGTATATAATTTGAAGTGATTTTGAATAGAGGATAAGAAATGTTGTATCGTAAGATGTGTTTTACATTTTCATTATTTTTATTGCATTTGTATATTCATTTTGTCCCATTTACTGATATGTCGAGATGGGATCATAGAATCATGCGATTTCATATATTCATTGTAGTTTGAGTTAAATGTGGTGCATGCCATTTAGAAATGGACTTTAATAAAACCCCTTTGTTCTTTGTAACGTGCTTATTTCCTGTGTCATGATCGTGAATAAATTACTTTGTGTTGTAAAACTTTTATTCCAATTTTAAATTATCCAGTCAGAAAACACCGAATGTTTGTATTTGATAAATGCATTCGTTTTGTGGTCATCTGCATCTTTCATTCAAGAAATGAAATTTAGTTAGTTCTGGTGGCTCATGCTCAAGCCAGTTGTATGTTTAATAGATAACACATGTTTGGACGACATTGATGCTTCGGACTTATAGGTGTAGTGGATTTCGTATTAATGTTTGATTAGAACGGTTCTTAAACTGCTGTAGATTTTTGTTGACATAATTTCTGACCTTCACTAGTTTCTTTCCGAAGTAATGCTTCCATGGAGGTTCGTGCGTAAATCAGTATAGACTTGGTCATTATGGTATCCATAATGTGGCGCGCAAACTTGAAATTTATCAAGTTGCTTGTCGTTGCTAACTACTTGTCGCCCTAAAAGTGATTGAGTGATATAAATAGTTCAAAGTAGGGTCATTCAGCACAAGAGAAGAGATTTAGATAACATCGGGAGATTAAATCGATAGATGAATGTACTTTTCGTTCATTTAGTCGTTACTGCTCCTTAACTACAGTTCGCATATCGACCAGAATGTAATGTTCCCTATCTAGTAACTTGCTTCGCAGAGGCTTTTTGTGACATATACTATGATATAGACTATAGTTGTTAATAATTACAGGCGTTACAGTCAGGAAGTGGTTTATTCATTCAGCCTACCATCTGACCTGAATAGGAAAACATCACAAAATGTTCATCAATGGACACGCGAGTGTGCAGCAAATATATGGCCAGTGTGCACTAAATGCTAATCTTTAGTGGATTACAAGATGCGTCTAAACATACAATGTTTTTAGGTTGTGTTAAGTAATTGCGAGTATGGTTTTAACCCAAAAAAAAAGAAGAAGAAAGAAGTGACTTAGTTGAGCAGCGCAAGGCCATCAGAGCCTTTGAAAGATGTTGAAAATGGGCAAATGTATAGGCATCACTTCTCTTATATGCATCACTTCTCTTGAATACATATCTAATCTAAATTCTTTTATTTACACACTTTAAATCCCAACTACTTGACCAGTAAGTGTCTAGCTTTTTTTTAAAACAAAAAATAATGCCACTGTGAATTTGATTACCAGGTAGTGAACATACCCTTTTACTTACTACATGTATTAAATTGTTAATTTGTTGAGGCATTGTTTGACATCTATTTGTCAAGAATTACGCGTACTGCAGCAAGGAAGTGGTGACCACGTTTATTCAGTAAACAGATCAGTTTACCTGAATAGGAAAATGGCAGAAAATGTTCTAAATGGACCCGCGAGTTCGCAGTAAATATATGACCAATGTGCTGTAAACGCTTATCTAACATCTAAACATACACGGTCTTTAGGTTGTATTTAGTACTTATGGTTTTAACCAAAAAAAGAAGTGACTTTGTTGAGCCGTGCAAGGCCATCAGAGGCTTGCGATTTGAATGATGTTTTAGAAATATTTTTTTTCCAAAGACAAAATAGGTTTTCTGTTTCAGATATGTACAAATAATGTTAATTTTGCATAGTTGTATTGTTTTGTTAGACCATGAGTATACCTCTTCAGTTACCAGATTACATGGAATATAGAATAGCATTCAACTGCGTTAGACAATTGAACGCATTATGAAATTTTAGACAATTGAACGCATTATGAAATAGATTGTTATAATATGATTGTATACGTTATATATATGTACTATAGATACTAACAATCTGAAATTTAATTTCTTCTTGAATCAGTTTTGTTTGTTAAATTTCAATTGTTGCACATGTACATTTTATCTTGAAAATTGTTCTGTGGTAATCTGAACTTCATTGGAACATTGTGAATAGTTCTTTTAATGGGGTAACTTTTCTGTCATTTTAAGAAAAACGTGCGTTTCCTTGAGATACATTTTCACTGTTTATTATAACATTTTATGATGTATTGAACTGTTTTCTAAAGATAATACATGTACAAGAAGCCCCACAATTATTGTCCAGTCTTAAAATGCTTTCTTTACATTGCATTACGGCTTTTGCGTTTAGAATGACATGCATTGGTATCAGGTACGTGTAGACGGCTTTAATGACGATATACCAGTTCGCACAAAACCTGTGATTGTGTTTTGTGTGTTGATTAACATTTTACACTAATTTTATTAGTCAGTATTTACTGCAGTTATCCATAAATACACGGATAAAGGGCAATTAACCAAATAATCAAAATGACTGTTGATCAGTTGTGTGCATTAAGTTTCCGTCAAGGTCATGTAATTTGAAATTTTTCTTGTATCCTTTCAAAACTCCCCACTTACGATTCGCATACAATAAACTTATACTTGAAATATTGTATAGTAATAGATCAAAAAAAATAAATCCAATATGACGAAATATTGCAGTGGTGATGGAAACTCATTACTTGATCGCCATGTAGTTCGATTTCAGATGTTCAATAGAATATACTGTATATTTAATGAAAAACGCATTTTAAGCTGTATAGTTAAGTCAAAATGAAAACAAAAACACCTTACAGTCCTGCAGTTACATGGCAGTAAAATGAAGATAACTTTTCATCGTAACTCTTTGTTGAAAATGGACAGACTTATATGCATCACTGCTTTTGAGTTCATATCCAATATAAATTGTTTTATTTACACATTTTAATTCCCAACTACTTGACCTTTAAGTGTGTTGCGTTTTTTCTTGAATAAAAAGGAATACCAAGTTGTTAATTTGGTTACCAGAAATTGAACATATCCAGTTACATGGCAGTAAAATGAAGATAACTTTTCATCGTAACTCTTTGTTGAAAATGGACAGACTTATATGCATCACTGCTTTTGAGTTCATATCCAATCTAAATTGTTTTATTTACACATTTTAATTCCCAACTACTTGACCTTTAAGTGTGTTGCTTTTTTCTTGAATAAAAAGGAATACCAAGTTGTTAATTTGGTTACCAGAAATTGAACATATCCTGTTACTATTTAACTGCTTTGTTGAGGCATTGTTTGACATCTAGTTGTCAAGAATTACGTGTGCTGCAGCAAGGAATGTGGTGACCATTCATGTTGATTCAGTCAACAGATCAGCTTATATGAATAGAAAAATGGCAGAAAATGTTCATCAGTGGACTACTGGCTTTGTAGCAAATATATGGACAAGGGTGCATTAAACGCTGATGCCTTGTGGAGCACAAGATTCATCTAAAATGCGCTGTCCTTTAGTTGTATTTAGTATTTATGATTTTACCTAACAATAGTGACTTGTAAGCGGTACAAGGCCATCAGGGGCTTACGATTAGACTGATGTTTTAGAGATATTTACTTGCTATGAAAAGGGACAAAAGGTTTTCTGATTCATATATGTACATATAATGTTAATTTTACATAGTTGTATTCTTTTGTTAGAACACGAGTATTCGGCTTCAATTACCAGAGGACATAGCGTACAGAAGGACATTCAGCTGCGTTAGAATATCGAACACATAAGACGAGTAGTTTGTTAAAATATGATTATACTGATAATTCGTTATTTGCTTTATAGATATAAGCATTCTTTAGAAACGTTACATCTTCTTGAATCAGTTTTGTTTGTTAAATTTCAATCGTTTTACATGTACTTTTTATATCGAAAATTGTTGCGTGATAATCTGAACTACATTGTGAACTAGTAGTTCTATTTACCAGGTAATTTTTCTGTAAAAGATGTTTGAAGAGCATTGTGCGTTTATTTGTGATACATTTTCACTGACTAATATAACAATTTATGACCTTTTGAACTGGTTTCTAGAGATAATACATGTTCAAGAAGCGCTACTTTTATTTTCCAGTCTTAAAATTGCTTTATTTACAGTGCATAACATGCCACGTTAACTGCTTTAGTATCAGGTAGAAGCATTTTCACAAACATATCAAAATTATGTATTAGTTTACGTAGAAAAACTCTGTTCACTGCATGATAATTTTTTACCTTACTAGTATTTTTTTTTTAAATTCATCTGCATTATTTGATATTTGTTATATGATTAAATGCCACACATTTGTACCTGTTGAGTAGATACTTCGTTTCCTTGGTAACAGGGGATAAATTCGTCAGTGGTCCAAGGCAGGGTGGGTTGAATAAGTTATATATGAATGAACAACTTGCTAATAATAAAAAGAACGAAGATGATAATTACGCATGTTTCAGGTAACACACGTTTTGTTTGAAAGTTGTAACATCGGTTCGAAACATCAGAATAGAACGTTTTAACGATGTTTGATTTATATAAGGCGTTTATTGATACTGACCAACGTCTGTGTTGAACATCAATTATGTCGTGTACAATATTCACATACGAAAAAAGACTTTGACCTTGACCTAATTTGGAATAAGAAATGGGCTACCCAGCACCAACCGGGGGCATGTGTGTTTATCAAACACAGACTCTTGTTCATCTATGGATTTAATTTTCAATCATACATGGTATTCAGATTCGTTATATAGCCTAGCTATTTCCGCCTAAAAATTCTGGCCTGGTCGCTAGTTGTCGCAAAAACTTTTTATTTCATTAATTGTTTTCGGATGCGAAAAGAAAATCACTCGTTATCAATATTACTACATGTGGACATTAAAAGCCGAACAAAATCACCTTTGTTATTAAATACTTGAAAATGCGGTTCTTAATCGACATAATATACGGTCATGTATGTCAATGTAAAAAGCCTGTTTTGCTACAATTTAAATTGTGTCGCCATGCACAAGGTCACTGCGTGAAAACGGTGCGTGACGGTGTACTGGTCTAGGGCTTAATTACATATTTGTGGATTTAAACAAAATTTTAACGTTGGACAACGTCAAATTGCGTTTTAAAATAAGGCACTTTATGACATTATTCGTTTGAATATTTTTGATGGTCAATTTGTGAAATGGATTAGGGAATTACCGGGATACAATTAAACGGTAAATAATTGTAATAATAAAATGCCCGTTCGCTTTTGCTGGCAAGCGCTACTTGTTAGTTGTTAGTGAGGTATAAACTCCGCCCTAAAAATCGCCGTATTTGATTGGCTAATTAGATTATTGTGGGCGGGACTACACTGTTCAGTCACTTGTCAATTACTGTTGGAAGTGACATCTTATCGATCAATATGGCGTTCCTTTATGACCCTTCGAATAAAGATCAGGTTACTGAGTAATTAGATAAAGGGATTAAGGGTTGTCGCTTTGAAAATTAACGGATGTCGGCGTTATTTAAGCATGTCGGCAAACGGCTAACTGCTTTGAAGGCATGTCGGGCCCGAAAAGCGAAACAGTCCCGCGGGAAACCCTGATACATTTTTTCTGTCAAGTTTGTGTATTTTGAAATTTTCATTGTATCCTTTCAGTTCTTCCCAATTTCGATTTGCAATAGAAATACACTTATACAGTAATAGATCACGGGAAGAAATCCAATATGACGAAATATTGCTGTGGTTATGGAAACTCGTTACTTTGTTCCTCATATAGTTCGATTTCAAATAAAAGCAATGTTGAGAAGAATATGATATAGATTTAATGAACAACGCATTTTACGCTGTGTAATTAAGTCAAAATGAAATAAGACATTACAGTCCTAAAGTTAACTAAAAACGAAATGAACTTGTCATTATTACTTTATTGAAAATGGGTAGATTTATATGGATCGCTTCTCTTGAGTTTATTTTCAATCTAAATTGTTTTATTTACATGTTTTAAATCAGAACTACTTGACCTTTAAGTGTGTTGCTGTTTTTTTTTTCTTTGAATAAAAAGTAATGTGACAGTTAATTGGATAATCAGGTAGTGAATATCATTTTCCTAACTATTAAATTGCTTCGTTGAGGCAATGTTTGACATTTAGTTGTCAAGAATAAGGGGCGCTGCAGCATGGGAATGGTGACCATTCATGATTCAGCTTACATGAAGATGAATACGGCATAACATGTTCAATGGACTAGTGAGTGTTGAGCAAATATATGGCCAATGCGCACAACACGCTAATGCGTTGAGGAGGACAAGATGCTTCTAAGCCTATGAACTCCTTTAGTTGCATTTTTTTGTTTTGTTTTGCCAAATATAGTTATTTCGTTGAGCGGTACAAGGCCATCCCAGGTTTTCGATAAGAATGCTGATCTTGAAATATTAATCTGCCATGAAAAGAGACACTAGGTTTTCTAATTCAGATTTGTACAAATAATGTTAATTGTGCATGGTTGTATTGTTTTGTTAGAACATGAGTATTCGTCTTCAGTTACCAGAGGACATTGTGTATGGAAGAGCATTCAACTGCATTAGAATATCGAACTTGTTAGTGAAGTAGATTGTTAAAATAAGATTGTATGTAATAAAAAAATCAATTTCTTCTTGAATAAGTTTTGCTTGTTAAATTTTAATTGTTGTTCATGTACATTTTATCTTGAAAAGTGTTAGGTGGTAATCTTAACTTCATTGGAGCCTTGTGAATCTTTTTTAATACCGTGTTTTTAATACCGTGTTATTTTTCCGTAAATGGTAATGTTTTAAGAACAATTTGCGCTCACTTGAGATACATTTTCACTCACTAATATAATTTTATGGCGTATCGTTCTGTTTTCTAAAGACAATACATGAACCAGAAGCTCCACTATTATTTTCCAGTCTTAGAAGTACTATATATAGATATATAACCTGATACGTAACTGCTTTGATTCAATGCTTCAGTATTCGAAGGTATAACTCACAGTTTTTGCCTTATGAGTGAAGTGCATTGGTATCAAGTAGAAGCCTTTTCAGTAACAGATCAAAATTGTATGTTTTAGTTAACGTAGTAAACTTTTTTGTACACTTTAAATTTTTTACCTTACTATCATTTTTAATACATCAACATCTTCGATATTTGTTATATAAATCAATACCAAACATGTATACCTATTGTGTTAAGACATTTTCCTTGGTAACATTGAACAATTCGACAGGGGTTCCCAGGCGCATTGGATGAATAGATTATATACCAGTGTACAGTTTATATCGCAAAACAAGGACACAGGTTAATTGTGCATATTTCAGGTAACACTTTTTGTTGGACTGTTGTAACATCGGTTCCAGTCATCACAATAATACATTTTTACGATGTTAGACTTCGTCCAACATCCTTTATTGATACTGACCAATGGCTTTGTTGAGCATCACTTTACTATACATGTACTTGGTTCAATGAGGCATTGCATGACGTCTAATCGGGCTCCACCCAGGAAATGGTTACCATGCACGACTATTCCATCAACCGATCAGCTTACATGAATAGAAAAATGGCAGAGAATGTTCATCAGTGGACTTGTGAGTGTGTCGCAAATTATACGTCAAAATACGGTGCATGCATGGCCAATAAGCACCAACGTTGCTTTGTAAAACGTCACCTGAACAAACAATTTATTTGAAAATATATTGAAAAGAAATAGAAACGCATATATTGTTATAAGTTCTATGAAATTTACTCACGTGAAATGCTAAATCCATTAACATGCATTTTTAATGTGTCAAACAATATTCCATCTTTAATTTTAGCACAAATTTAACAAAATGAATTCTCCTGTGCTTAACTTTGTCCACCTCTTGCAACAAGGCCTTTTCCCACTCTAGATGTCATAGACTTCATAAGTTTGTTAACACGAGCTAGTGGAATATTGTCCCACTCCGCTAGAAGCGCCAATCGCAAATCCTGAAGGGTTTCAGGAACGTTAACGCGACGTCGAACTCGACGGTCCATTTCGTCCCACAAATGCTCAATCGGCGACAAATCAGGGCTGTATGGCGGCCAGTCCATAACAGGAACGTTGTTTTGTTGAAGAAAAGCAGTGCATATTCTCGCAACGTGTGGTCTAGCGGTGTTCTGCTGAAAACGTAAACCCATATTGCTGCGTAATAGGCACAACGTAAGGCGGGAGAATGTTTTCGCGGCACTTAACAGCGTTGAGATTCCCGTCAATGACTTCAAGTTGTGACAAAGGCAATATCTCCCTATACATGTACGTAATCCAACACCGAAACGGTCACACTGCAATACATGCATTGGCAAAACGCTCACGGCGACGTCTATACACGCTCGTGCGGCAATCCTCGCGAAATAACGTGAACCGTGATTCATCAGAAAATAAGGTGATGTTCCAGTTCCGTCTAGGAAATGCTGCAGGACGATGACGCTCCACCCAGGCAAGGCGTACGGCACGTCGCGCAGGTGTTAACGGTAATCCGATGTAAGGGCGGTATGGCTTAATGGCATTATCGCGGAGCATATTTATAACTGTTCCCGGGTAAATTCGATTGTTATGAGTCCCCTGTTTTTCCCTTTGCTGAGCTGCTCTAAATCGATCACGGAGGTGTAACAAACGTATGTGATGGTCTTGCCTGAGCGTTGTTCCCCGTGGTCGGACGCTGCGTGGTCGAATTACCGAGATGCCTTTTCCCCTCGAACGTGTCCACAGCGGCTTATCGTTGTTTGGTGAACGTTAAATCGCCGGCTGACCACATTCTGTGACACAACTTGGAGAAGTAATGTTAACGCTTGATGACCTTGTTCTCGACGTTGCCGTGGCATCATTAAAACGCAAATTAACATCGCCAAATGTGTGTGTACATGTAAGGTGATATTGAGAGAATGATTAAAAACCAGTTTTGCAGTAACACTGAGTACATGGATTATATGGCACGAGGAAATCGGGTTTCGCACCCAGCAAACAAAACGGAACATTAGGCCAAATTAAAGGTTAGAATTAGTTAGCATTCTATAGAGGTCTTGCACGTCAAAATATTACCGTATGCGTTTCTTTTTCTTTTCAGAATATTAAAGTTGTTAAAATGTTAAATGATTACAGAAAATTATTTTTGAACATTAAAAATACATGTAGTTTATTTGATGTGTAGTATGACACCAACGGAGATTTAAGTTATCGTTTCGTTTCAAAAGTACATGCTAAACATCTAAAAAAAATTGTCTGGTTCAGATCGTGAACTTGTTATTTTGATATATTTGTATTTGATCGCGAGAGCTATACGCAGAAATATACGTCCGTAGTATGTGGGATGCTACTCGGGTGGTTCCAATCCAATGCACAATATGACCAGTAGAAGAACCCATCGGAGTCCTTTCCTTTCTGACACCCAGTGGATCGTTACAGGCCCTCTTGTTTTCGTATGTAGTATTCTTAACACGACGGACGTACGATGTATTTATTGTACCCTTTGGTTGTGCATCAGTTCATTTGTATGTGATTAAATGGGTGGATAGGTATTGTGCTATTTTTACTAATTTTGTACAACGCAATTTAATAGTAACTATGTGTAGTATGTCTTTTTGTCGTTAGTGTTTTTTTCCTCTATCAATTGCACTAATTTTGGTCTTTGAAACTCGTTAAATGTATTAATGTCGTACCGCCTATCCAAATTCTTTTTCAGGGACAGTGCATGTACATTAAGCAACTGGAAGAACGGGTTATATGCACATGTTAAGTTTCTGTAAAATAAATAACAATGCCAAATGTTCCAGATCGCATTCAGTCTACGTTTAAACAGTATGTCTGTATCACAACCGAGACTTAAACTGACTTTATCAATAGTAATTAAGCAGCAGTTGTCAGTTGTCATATTACACGGAAGCAAGTCGTATTTGGAGTGAAATATTAGAATTGTATTAAATTTTCTAGCAGAAATTGTCAAATCAGTGACATCTATGACAACGACAGAAAGCCAGAAGTAGGTCCAAAGTTTCATCTTATATTTGTGGAGAGTTGTACATTCGATGTCAACTACAGCAGCAATACATTTGGTTTATTTCGATTAATAACTAATGTACCCCTAAGAATTTTGTTATTTATTTCTAGTACTTACTAACGAATCGCTACATGTAAGTTACACATTTTGATTGCGACTTGTTTATTTCGACTAGTAACTAATGCATCCATAAGAGCTCGCTTTACTAGACTCGTGTCTTCGGTGGAAAAGCATTATACAAATTAAACACTCACATATTATATATGTAGATTTAAAGTGGAAGTATAATTCATAAAACAAAAAGTGAAATTATATAAACAACAGTTGATGTCCGGCGGAATTAACATATGTATTGTGTTTGTCGTGGAATTTGTCACTTACGTCGTACTTAACTCACACCTGGCATTGTGTTTAAGGACATTGTTTTCGCTAGATCAGATTAGCCAGAAAACAAATGTGAGCCAAATAATTTTACCCGCAAGGCCATATTATTTGTATGTTGATGTGTAATCTGAGTAGTATGCATTATGCCGAAAAGGGGATAACTTTTTCCTGTAAAAAAATTGAACTATTCCATTATAAGATCGAGACAACATTATACTCTGGCCGTAATGCTCATAAGATCGATACTCTTTATGTTAGCTATAAAATACTCGCTTGATCAATGTCACAGACTGTCCTTCGGTTGAGCAATGTACACGGCATTAAAACGAGGCAATATCTTTCCGATAAAGTAGCCTTAATGATCCCGTTCGGTTAAATCGTGTTTTTGGAGGAGCAAACATGTTTACAAAAACAGACGACTATGACATATGAGTTCAGTTGCTTGAAAAATATGGCATTAAACGAGGCGATGACCTTTCCGATAAAGTAGCCTTAATGATCCCGTTCGGTTAAATTGGGGTGCTTTTGGAGGAAGCAGACCTTTATACAATCAAAACGATGACAGTGTAGAGAGACCGTTGGCGATAAAAGAAACGTGAGAGCAAATGAATTATGAGAGTATTTTTATCATAGGAACATTTATTGAAGTTATCCATCTGTCTGTTATATCATTTCTACAAAACAAAAATCACGAAATTGATAACTAAAAACTGTACTTACAATTAATTGCTATTAGCTGGTATTTGACCTAATTGAAGATGGAGATACAGGCCACTGTTTTTTGCAAATTAAAACTAATATAGCGCGCGTCTAATTCGATGCTAATTATCCACGACATTCTCATCATAATGTTTTGTAATTCGTGGAAGGCCAATAGTGTTGTGCAAACTATTTAAAAAGCAAACAAGTTATATGCATACAAGTCAATCTACAACGGGTAAAATAGTCGATGAACCGAACCAATATTCAGTGCTTTTTATCACAAGCGCTATGTTCGGCAAATAGCAATTTAAATAAAAATATGTTAAATTAGTAAAATATATTTAAAACTGTAGAAGTACAATGCTTTTCCATAATTCTTTTGCATACATAAAAACAATAGCAATCGTCAATCGAGTGGTTACGATCGCTCTGCTATATGTACCACTGTTGTTAAACTTACGCAATATGATGTAATACGCAGTTAACCAGTCAACAGCACAAACAGAGACGCTATCATACCTACGTGAATAGACATAACATGAATTCACTTGTAGATGTGAACTCAATGGATTATTATATTATTTATTAGTGTTTTAAGCCGGTTCTATTTCTTGTCATCTATTCATAGAAGCCAGGTAGCATCGATAAAAGGAAGCCTCACTGCTCAGTAAAGAAGTAGTTCCCTCAAGACCGATTTCTGAATACACCTACTAAATCCTGTTGGCTTGCGCCAACAGTCTAAAAACAGACGACTATGGGACATTTATTTCGGTTGCTTGAAAAATATGACGGTAACGAGAACTCAAATAAAAGACAACAATTTCAGTCAGTCGTAAAACAAACATATTTAACAACTTAAATTAGTGCTTTTAGACTACGTCGTGATCTGCAAAAGCCAGTTGAATGTATTGATGGTTAATATTTTTTATGTTTACGGAATGATGTTTTCCCGCAGTATTTCTTGAAGCATGTCGGCATGCCCCCCCCCCCCCCCCCAGCATTGCAAATGGGCCCGGAAATCGGTCCCATCGCAGGAACACACGTCGTGTTTTAATCGTATGTTCCATAATTATGTGCATTTCAATATTTTTGGTAAAATATTCGCAGTCCCGCTTTATCAGTTTGAGAAACCTATTTTTATAACTGCTATCTATATTTAGAACAATGACTCAACACAACGTGCCTTCATTCCATAAATCAATTTAATTTGCTTTAATCACCAACACCTGTTCGATGAGAAACTTTTCAATATGGTAAAATGTGTATTCAACAATCATGAACATAATTGTGTGTTTCTGTGCCGCAAATGGGAAAGGACGTTCCAAAAAATACCTTTCGTCGTTAAAGCGGGTATTCCATGTGCACGCGTACGTGAACGTGAAGGGGTGCATGTACGTGATAATAATTGCCCACCAAAGATACAGTTGGCCAAATTCAATGTGTCCCTTACGTGAACGTGAATACTATCCGTGTACGTGAAACTTCGCTCCTTGAGCGATTTAAAGCTCACCTGAGCACGAAGTATTGGTATACGGGACCTCTCCTGCGTCGGCCGTCGTCCGTGTGCCGTCAATAATTTGTTTCGTTCTCACGCTGGATACTTCACTTTTTATCCAATCTTAACCAAACTTCCACAGTTTGTGTATGACCACACTATCTCGGACGGGATTGTTATTGGGCCAGATCACACCAGTAACACTGAAGTTATTGCCCCTCGTGTTTTAAACACTGGAGTTATTGCCCTTGTTTATGAAAAAATATACAAAAATGGACATTATTCAGGATGGAGATTTCATTTTTTATCCCATCATGATCTTCACCAATCTTGCATAGTTTGTCTATGACCATGAGATTACAGTTGAAGTCGAATATTACCCAGATTGGACCAGAAACACCGGAGTTATTGCCCTTTGTTACTGATAAAAATGCAAACATGAACATTATTCAGGATAGAGACTTCATTTTTTCATCCAATCTTCATAAATCTTGCACAGTTTGTCTATGACCACAATATTTTTTACAGTTCAAGTTGAATATAAACGAAATAGGACCAGAAACACCGGAGTTATTGCCCTTTGTGATTTTTTTTTTTACAAAAATGGACATTATTCAGGATAGAGACTTTAAATTTCATCCAATCTTCACCAGTCTTGCACAGTTTGTCTATGACCATAAAACTAA
This sequence comes from Congeria kusceri, assembly GCA_027627225.1. Taxonomy (NCBI): domain Eukaryota; kingdom Metazoa; phylum Mollusca; class Bivalvia; order Myida; family Dreissenidae; genus Congeria; species Congeria kusceri. The sequence goes on from CM051024.1 coordinate 100,320,417, forward strand.
AGGTGAAGTTGAATATAAGCAAAATCGGGCCAGAAACACCGGATTTATAGCCCTTCGGTTGTGAAAACAATATACATAAATGGACATTGTTCAGGATAGAGCCTTTTTTTTAATCCAATCTTCACAAATTGTGCGTCGTTTGTCTATGAGCGTAAGATTACAGGTGAAGTTGAATATAAGCATGTTCGGGCCAGAAAGAGTTATTGCCCCTTTTGTGTGGAAAAAAAAACATCAAGTTATCAATGATTGGCTAGCACACATGTTTTTTTTATTCAATGTTGACCAAACTTACACAGTTTGCGTATGTCCATACATATTGATTTATAAAAATTTATTTCCAACATTTGCAAACCTTGCATGCAGTTATTTGTACATGCAACATTGACGTCTTCAGAGCCTGCATTAACATCATTTATCGTCATTTGACAGAAAATTATCAAAGAAAAAGCAAAACTTGACCTTATAGCACAGCCATCGCAATTATCGCATTGCAACTAGTTCTCCAAAACTTTCTGCAAAAAAAGACACCAATATCTACTGTTTCTGCATTTTCCAGAATTGTCACTGACTTAATGAAAATGGTTGAGGTAAGGATATTGAGAAAAATGATTTGAGAACCATTAGCAAAAACACCGCACATCCACTACTCAACTCGTACTTTAGTTAGCCCATTGCACTAACCGATGTTTTAAATCAAATCGATCCTACCCTCCTTTACGTATTGTTCAGATACCTTAATTTTCAAACCTGTCACAACAGTATGGACTTCATCATCTCACTTTCACGGGCATTCACGCAGGACCAAGGGAAAGTATGATGTAAAAAAACCTTACGAATTGTTAGAATTGATAAAGCCAACACACCGACATTTATTGTATTTACTATGTCAGAGCGCAAAGATGATTCCATAACAAGAAATATCCAGGGTCAATCAGAAACAGTCTGAATATAAAAGGAGCTTGAGGTACTTTTGTTTATACATGCGCATATATTGTACTGTGTGAATCAATTGATCTGTGCAGCTGTCATGTATGCTGCCAGCTGTCACTAGGTCGACACTTAATGTTCACTTGACATCGTCTGTTTGTCCGTCCGTCCGACGGTGGTGTATCACGTACCTTTAATTATGTTTACGGGTGTTGGCAATAAACAATCATTATTTGAATGAATCTTGGTTGTTATACCTATTTTGATTCAAGACAGTGTGATAAATGTCCCGGTGACGTCTTTTCCATAGATATTTTGGTACAACTGTTCACGACAGTAAAACTACGGAAGGATGCTCGTTATTTGATTACGATTAATCACTCTTAAGCGTTGTAAGCCTTCTTGATGACATCAGTGTTTACGCCTGCGTTTTTGTCTTCTGATTACAGCACCAATCACAAAGAACGTGTGGAGTATCTGTTTATTGTTGTACTATAAAACAGACACGAGAAACGAATCACGGAAAGCTAATACGCGGACACATGGAATCAGGGGCGAAGCTTGGGTTAAAAATGTATAGGCACAAAAGGTAGAATCTACAAGATGACGCTGTAAGCGATAATTTGTGCCAGGACTGTTTATACTCGTATGTGGCTACAAACAACTAACTTCAGATAAACCCCGATTATACAAAATAATTGGAAAATAAGGTTGTTTCATGAAACTTATTTCACATTGACTTAATCGACTCGTAAAACAATGAAGTATCAACACAGCCAAGAAAGATCCCCTCACCCCCATCCCCCCTCTTGTTTTTATTGCATTTTTGCATATTTAAATTGTTCATCTCTGGAAAAAATGTATAGGCACGTGCCTATAGTACCTTAAGGAAGCTACGCCCATGGGAATCACCTTTCGCGGATCACATCTCGCGGATCACGCAGACATTCACGTTCACGCGTACATGGAATACGGGTCTAAGTCAGTAAATACAGATTTTCTTTTAGACATAAAATACATGTATCGCCTTGTAAAAAGCGAGTTATGCTACAAAAACGGGCGAAAATGATATCGACATGAACTCGGTCACGTACACCTCATGATAATCGTGCATGCTGAATTGCATAGTTGATGTGAATGTAGTTCGAAACGGAGTGCAAACAATGATCAGTGTGGTGAAATAAAATATTTTTTAATTTACTTTTAAGAATAATGTTATATAGACATTAGAAAAAGGAATGAAGTCTTAAGACGTCAAAATGTGTTTTTAAAGGAGGCGTTATTACAATTTTCTTTGCAGTAGTTTCGTTTGTTTATATGAAATGGATTTCCGGGATATAGAATAAAAGATAAATAATGGTTTTTATGTCCCCGGCATCGGGTTTTTTTATGCACCCGGCATCTTGATGCTGGAGGCATAAAGTGAAAGCCATGTCCGTCCACCCGTGATTCCGTACGAGGTTAACCTTTCGTCTAGCATCAACACCGTTTACTATAACACTTGGATACCTACACAGTTGTTGCTTATGACCGTTCCCAATCCACCCACATCACCCAACCTCAATTTGCACTTGACCTAATTTGGACTTAGAATAATTTGAATGGGCCATTTCTTGGTTTACTAGATTTCACCGTTTCGTCAAGCACCAACACCATACAATAACACTTCGATACTTACACGGTTGTTGCTTATGACCAATCCCAATCCACCCATTTCACCCAACCACACCTTGACCTAATTTTTTGGGTTCACTAGATTTTACCGTTTCGTCTTGCACCAGCATCGCTTACTACAACACTTGGATACTTACACATGACCATTCCTGATCCACCCATATCACCCAACCGCACTTTGACCTTGACTTAATGTCGCTTTGACTTTGATATAATTTAGACTAAGAATAATTCAAATGGGTTAACTAGATTTAACCATTTCGTCTAGCACCAACACCGTTGCAGCACTTGGATGTTTTAAAAGTTGTTGCTTATGACCATTCCTAATCCACCCAAATCATCCAACCTCTCTTTGGCCTTGACCTAATTTGGACTTATTTTGGAATGATGTATATGGGCTATCAAGCACCAATCGGAGGCATCTGTATATATCAACGTCTTGTTTAAATACCTGTTCAATTTTCTTGTTAAACGCGCGTATTCGTTGTCACATAATTATTAGTGGTGTTCATGAAGTTTGTCTAACGAAGTCGTCGTGGATGGGACTGCACTGTGCTGTCGCTTGACGATCTCACTGTTTGAAGTATGACCATATCGATCGTTTATGACCCCTCTGTTAGATGTCTTTGTAATCACACTCCGTAAAACCGTCTTCTTGTCAGCGAATGCACCACTGTTCAGCGACAGTGATAAAACAAAGACGTTTCTTATTGTACTTGTTTAATTAAAACGTTATACTTTTGATATATCCGAGTTCAAGTCGAAAATCGTGTCAAATCAACGACTAATTTCGAGTTTGAACATAAAATGTAAAATAGATTGAGAACATATATCGTCATGAGAACATTTCATAACTGACTATCTTCAAACGTATACATTAAGACATATTTGTTAAAATCTTTCATAGTGATCCTGTCAATACCAACACTTATTGGCTAGCAACGTACGTTATAGTATATGCATTTGTATTATTTGGGCATTTATGGAACGCTACATTTATTCAGTGTTGGAAAATATTGGACAGAAGCTTTTGTAAGTGAAATAACCTCTTTCCATGGTGAATATCATTAAAGAAAACACGCACATTCTTATGACTTGTCTATTTAAATGTACTATGTACTCTTATTTCCTTCGAAACGAACGAACAGACGGACGAGCGAACATCTCTCTTAAACGCTTAAACGGAGAAAAATCCAAAGAAACAAATAAAACTAAATTTAATCGAACTATTAAGAACCATATACGTTTGTAGTGAATGAGTCAAGTTTTGCCGACTGAAGTTTTGTAATTAACTTAAATTTCGCTGACCAGTGGTGGGGGGAAAATATAATATCGCTGAGGATAGGTGCCTAAGTTGTGTACGACTCTCCACTATACCCCTATAACAAACTGAAATTGGGATGAAACATTGTGTAAACAGTCTACCGATTAAGAATTAAAAAACACTTGCACTGTATTGAGAAAAAGGCATTTAACGAAAGTCTTCGATTTGACGCGCTTTTCGACAACTTGCATGTATTTGAGTATAGTGTGCCTTATGTTCCTTTTCTGTTTCAACTCTTTATTGTCGGACATTCATATGTTTGTTTGTTTTGTTTGTTATACCCCCACACACGAAGTTTAGGGGGAGTATATAGAAGTGAGAGGCTGTCGGTCTGTTGGTTTTTCGTTTCCGGATGATAACTCAAGAAAGGCTTGACATATTCTAATAATTTTTGGTACACATGTGTAACATCATAGAATACAGGTCACGTTCGATGTTGGTTACAAACCACTAAATTTTGACAGTTATGGCCACTTTTCGACTTAAAATTCCCTAAAATATGATTTCCGGACGATAGCTCAAGAATGGCTTGACATAATCAAATAATTCTTGGTATACATGTGTAGCATCATAAAATACGGGTCAAGTTCGACTTTGGTTACAAACCACTAAATTTTGACAGAGTTATGGCCATTTATTTGACTTAAATTCCCTAAAAACATAGTTTCCTGACGAAAACTAAACATTGGCTTGACATATTTAAATAATTATTGGTACACATGCGTAGCATCATAAAATACAGGTCAAGTTCGACTTTGGTTACAAACCACTAACGTTTGACACAGTTATGGCCCCTTTTTGACTTAAATTCCCGAAAACATGGACAATAACTCATGAAAAGCTTCGCATATTTAAATTATTTTTGGTACATAGGTGTATAATCATAAAATACAGATCAAGTTCAACTTTGGCTTCTACTGAAATAAAAAATTTCCAATTACACTGTTGACCAGTCAAGCATTCCTCTCTGTCCATTTCTTTCGAATTGATGCCATAGTTTTGTGACACGGCCATATCCGTCAGTCATGTGAGTTTCTTTGGATTTTTCGCTGCTTTTAACAGTATTTCAGTCATATCACGGCGGACAGTTAACCTACTCAGTCTTTTCCTGGGCAATAGTAGCCATTCTAAGCGGTTTACCAGTACTAAGTGCACATACCTATGCCAGTAACTGACAACTGCTTTACTTGAATCAGAGGTAGTGAGAGAAAGGCCGTAGAAATAATTTCAGGACCAATCCCCACATAAGTTGTGGCCGGGCTGGGGTTCGAACTCACGATCCCCGGATTGACAGTCCAGCGCTCTACCAACTGAGCTAGCCGGGCCCTGCTGACATACATAGGTAATATGAGCTATTAAATAATAAACAGGAAATATCGAAGTTTGAAAATAAAGAATGCCAAACGAACTTCTACGTAAATATTCAAAACATATATGTGTAACTGTGATTTTCACTCATAATTAATTTACCTATCGCATGCAAGACTAGATCAGTATGGCACACACTAAACTCCACTAAATCATACTTAACCCTTTAAGAACATATCGTTCTATTATTTTATGTTAATTTTGAAACATTATAAATATGTGAGCTTCTTCGGTTTCTTAAGGATTCTTAAATAAGGATTATCTAAGAAAAATATTCAACGTGAAGAGAGCAGCACAAAAACTAATGCGTAGAAGGCAATGAATGCATTGCGTACGGAAGGCGCTTCATATACGGCAAGCTACTAGTGCATTTCTTTCCGAAGCATGCGCTTACTTTTAATTTGAAAATATTATGTCGACAACCATAATTGTGTCAAGTTGCTTGCCTATTCATTGGTACAGTTTAGAGCACCGAAAGATGGACCTTACACTGTCCTTAAGCCGAGAATAAATCGTTCACGATCGTGGGATCAATTTTCCTTAGAATTACACGCCGTTCATGCTGTGGGGGCCACATGTTCCTGTTACAATCTTTACACGGAAAAACAGATGCCTCGAGCATCATAGGGCGCTATTAAAAGCGAATTTGAGCGGAAAAACAAATGTAAGAAAATAATTGCGGAAATGAATGAAAGTTATTCTGTATCAGACAGACGAGTGTAGTTATTCTTAAGTATTATATCATACGTTCGAAGTTATCTGATACACAAACGTTACATACGTCAGAAGTTATCTAATACATAAACCTTTCGAAGTCAAATGAGCATTTATGGTGTCTATCTTAATGAAAAGCAATCTTCAGGGCACATTCAGCGCATTTGAAATAATGATGACTTCATTTTTGATAAAACATGCAATTTCGTTAGACTATGGCGATTTAAACTTATATTCGGTAGGAATATGATGTATTAAAGGTTTCTCTGTATAATAAGTATTGCAAATAATGTATCGATTATAAGTGCTTCGTAGCCTGCAAAGTACAAAGTAGGTCACGTGATTGAATCTCAAGAAATCGTCCTACTAAAGACCATTCGCTTCCGCTAACAGTCTAATAAAACCAAACCATGTACGGCACCATATCGATTGAATGCTTCTAAGAAACAATCCTATAGTAAGGAAATTGCGATGTTAAATGATCAACCATATTCAGTGCATCCCGATTCAAATCAAAACATATACCATGTGCTCAAATACACCTCTGTTTAGCTCACCTTTGCACGAAGTGCCTAAGGTTGAGCTATTGTGATGAGTCTGTGTCAGTCGTCCGTCGTCAACATTTTACTTCAGAAATGTTCCTTGGGTGACCCTCTACTAATTTCCTTTAAATCATTTCACGGTGAATATGGTCACCGCATACTGCTGACATTAAATTGTAAAGCACAATATACTTCGTGGAAAAAGTCTTTGAACAGGCAAGATGTATCTGTATTTAAATTCAAATATTTAACGATGCATATACTCTATGATAAAACCACGAGTTGCACGGAACAAGATATGATTTAAGCCACAGATGAACATTCAATTTTAGTAAAATGCTAACATGGTGTAGATCTCGGTCAAAACAAGTACCTGTATTGAATGATATGCTAATTCGCATTTAAACCTTAAGTTTCAATATAAAGTTTATAGTTCCAAACGTTTTTTTTTTCAACAAAAACACATTGATAAGATCACAGAAACATACATGAACTTCTTTCACACGAATTAAAGCCAAACTGGAAGAGAAATCTGAATATATATCTGAAAATTCACTTCATGAATAAAAGACATGAACACTTTTTCACTTCGTCTATGACGAGGGACGAATTTCAGGAAAATTTGTTGTAAGAATATTTAGTAGCGATACCCACTGTGTTCCGTAGAACTAAAATTACTGTCATATTATAAAGAAAACCCAGAGAAATTAACATTTTCTTGCACTGCACTCTGTGTATTTGTCCATAAGTATGCGGTGCCCATCCATTCATTATAAAGGTAACGCAGTTTTATTACATCAGTATACGGTAACCATATACACCGTGCATTTTAACTCTTAAAACAAACGTGGCCGCCATGGGGCGGGGCAGTTTTCCGTATTTGGCTATATTGAAAACTTTAAAAAGCTCCTTGTCTGAAACCGCTGACAGGATTTGAAAATAGTTTTCTCAGAAATGTTTCTTGTGTGACCAAATTCCCTCAAATCACTTCTATGTCTGGCCACATACTTATTCATGTTGTTATTTAACGCCAATAACTGTTGATGGATGTGGCGATAGTATTTGCGCCTTGACGGTGGCAGTTCTAGCTAAACTCAGGTGAGCCACCCAGGGCCATCTTGGCTCTCTTGTATATTGACTTTTATTGTATTTAAATGAAATGATCCATCTGGGTCTTACAAAACTTAACCAGTGCCAGTAAGCAGCCCCTTCATGTCTTTCTGTACGTGAACAAGGCCGTGGTTAACTAGTAATGACACTATTCAGTGTATTTTTGATATAATGGTTTAATTTGCACTGCGTAGCTGAGGCTTTCAGAACTAATGATTCACACTGTTAAAACTCAGCAGAAGTAAATTCCTTGTTAACATAACATTTCAGGCAAATGCCTAATTTATTATACGACACATTACAAAATAAACCTCGTGAATCAACCAAAACACAAATTTGATTAGAACCGTGCTCAAACCACAAATATAAATCACTGCAAATTTGAAGTTCACAAAATGTTTTCTGTTACCGTTTTAATTGAAATCTCCTGTCATTAAAGACATTTAATCGCTTGGTACGCCAGAGGATGTGCTGATTTTCATCATAACTGAGCAGAAAATAATGTAATTGCTCCTAAACCCGGCTAATCTTGTCCGTTTCGAAACATAAACAGTTTAAACATTAATGACCGATTATTTTGTTAAACAAGATTGTTAAACAGTATAAAACAGTAAAAACGCTTGTTCATATAGGTTCAAATGTGTGTTGTAAAAATCTATGTTTACCGCCATATAGTATAACACGTAGGTGCTTCACATTGCAAGATGGGTGAATAGGGTGTGGTTACTGGTATAGAAAACAATTCATTCGCATGGTACTTTTGCAGCACCACAGAATAGTACACAGCAGAATGAACCATAGCGCGCATGAACCTGGTCCGAAGGTCAAGACCGTCAAAGTCTGTCAAAGTCTCTCTTAGAGGTAAAGGTCAAAATTAGCACTTTGTTTGTCCGGGCTATAGCTTGGCTATGAATGAGGGATTTTAAAATTACTTTGCTCAAATGTTTAACTCAATGAGACAGCGTGTCGCGCACATGCACCAGACCCGTAGATCAAAGGTTAGGGCCACACTTTGAGGTCAAATGCCAAAAATTGGCACTGCTTGTCCGTGCTATAATTTATCCATGGATGGAGGGATTGTAATATTACTTTGCACAAATATTTGCCTAAATAAAACGGCGTGTCCCGCTCGTGGAACAGGTCCGTATGTCAAAGTGTAAAGTCACTAGTCTCTTAGATGTCAACGGTCATAGTGGCACTTCGCTGTCCGTGCTATAAATGAAGCGATTTAAAAATTACTTTGCACAAATGTTTGCCGACGTGGCGTGTCATGCGCATGGAAAAGGTTGGCACTTCAAAGTCACTCATATGGGTCAAGGATTACATTTGGCACTAAGCTTGTCCGTGCTATAACTTGGCCAAGACTGGGTGATTTTAAAATTACTGTGCACGAATGTTTTATTAAATGAGGCGGGTAATCGCGAGGATGGACCAGTCAAGGTCACTCTTAGAGGTCAGAGGTCAAATTTGGCACTTTGCTTGTCCTGGCTATAACTTGGTCATGGATGTGGAATTTTGAAATTACTGGGCTCAAATTTTCGCTCGCACGAATTAAGTTAGTAGGTCAAAAGTCACTTAGAGGTAAATGTCTCAATTGGCTCTTTGCTTGTCCGTGCTATAACATGGCCATGTATAGGGGAGTTGATAAACTACTTGGCCCTCATGTAAACCTAGATGCGACGGATGGTGAGACGCGCGCGTGAACCAGGCTGGTAGGTCAAAAGATGGTTACATTTACAGGTCAAATATGAAAATTCGGCAAGGAAGGAGGAATTTTCAAAGACACGTGTTTGCTTTAATTTGACGGTTTGTCTCAGCGGTGTCACAGCGGCATTGGGGATCACCCATCGGTTCTTGTTTACAACTAAAGCGCATCTGCATAGATGTTGTTCCAGCTGTGCATGTAAACGTTTAGCTCTTCCTTTATCGTTGTCAAAAATAAATATTTAGAATTTGAAACATTTGTATGATTGGTGTTGAAAAAGTGTACGGTTGAGATGTACTGAGCGTATAGATTTTTGGATAGTAACTATAAGAACTATATTGAATATTATTATTGTTTAATATCTAGCTATGCTAGGTTATTAAGCTACCGAAGGAACAACCTGTATTTACTTTCTAAACTGGTATTTATTTTCCATAGTTGTAAATGTTGATAAGTAGTCTCTGTATTACTAAGAGTACGAATACTAAGTGTACGAATACTCACTTCCACCGGCGTTCGTTAATCGAATGAAAATCGTTTTCGAATATCTATATACTAAATATTCTGTTCGATATGCAATATTTGTACTAAGTTTGAACGAAGTAGTAAGGATAAAAGCTATTATGGTAAAAATAATAAAAGCAAGGAGTGGTACGAATTTCGCTGAATAATGGGCAACATATGGATTAACATAATGATATCCAAAAGCAGTACAGTGTAGCAATCTTATTAACATAATAGCACATTCAAAAAACAACAACTGCGGTATGGTGTTTTATATATTTCTTAATGGAACTCTTGGTTTCAAGAACCTAACTCTACAATGTACTGATTTGTTAGCCAATATTTAGAAGGAGCCATATTTTTAAAACGCGTATAAATGCCTATGCATTATAAATAACAGAGGTATACTGCACTCCGTAAGTTCTTGAGTTCATTAATGGGACCGGAAATACCAACAAGCCATTGGATTGCGCAAAAAGAACAGAAATTGAAGTCAGACTGGATTTATAACCGCAAGTTGCAGCGATCTACCGGCGAAAAAAATGACAGTGGAGAATGGACTTGTCGACTTTTATGAATTCATCATTATAATTAAATAGTAAATGATGGATTTATACTAGTTGAATTATCATCGGGAAGGATAGGAATGTTTCAATCGTGGAATGTGGTGTAAAACAGGAACCTTTCCGAAGATGAGTCAAAGCTAAATGTTGACCATGATATGCATCACATAAAGCATATACTATTGGCTCATAGTTCTAAGCCTAACATCTAGGGCCTATGATATATTGTATGTATTTGAAGATATCCATAACTGTTCGTTGTATTCGTCGCTTGTAGATCACGGAATGAAGGATTTGTATGGATTCCCTATATGACATTGGAGTATATTCAATATTGGCATGGAATGGAACAATGAACCTTTTGGACACATGATGGCAGAAACACATTTGGACGGTGGATAATGAGGACATAAATGACATTGGAGGCACGAGTAACATACGAACGCGGGACGTTCGCCACTGTGTTAAGCGTAATGGTGATTATCTTGTTTAGGATAAAAAGTTTTTTCATCGTTGGATGTAATAACTTATGAAAGTTTGGAACTGTATCAAAGCAAAATCATAATTTACTGGATGAATTTGGACATAGAGACGATGATTATGTCAATTAAAATACTGCAGTTAAAGCAAGACTATGAACACAAACCTGGAATGAACCCGCGGATAGGCTTTCAGGATAGGAAACATATATTTTGCTGCTCACTTTCGCCTGCACGGTGCTAAGCGTGAGCTTTCCAGGCAAACCCTCCCGCTGCACGTTACTTTTGGGCAAACGTTTTGATGGTTTATTGTGTCGAAAAGGCGACATAGGGGTTTCTTTTGGCGGCGTCGGCGGCGGCGTCCCCTTCAGTTTGCGCAGACAATAACTTCCGACGATTTTGTGCTATTTTATTATGAAACTTTATGGAAGTGTTAGTAGGCATAACAGGAAGGTTTAGTTTGATTTTTCGAATAATTGCTCTTATTGTACCTGAGTTATTCCCCTCTAAAAAAATCGTTCAAATAAGGCTTGCGCAGACAATAACAAAAACTTTTTAAGTTAAAAAGTGTTCGTTCAGTCTTTATGAAACTTAAAGGAAATGTTAGTAGGCCTAAAAGGAAGGTTAAGTTCGATTTCGGCATGATTGCTGTTATCTTACTTGAGTTTTGCCTTGTTTTAAATCGTTCAAATAAGGATTGTGCAGGCAATAACTTCAAGTTTTCGTTAAATCTTAAGGAAACTTTATGGAATTGTTAGTAGGCATAAAAGGAAGGTCGGTTTTTGGCATAATTTTTCATATCATACTTGAGTTATGCCTCGTCAGGCGACACATCCGACTCGCAGAGTTAGTTTAAGTTATACCACTGATTTGAAGGCATAAAGTCGATTTGCTCCGGGAAATGTCACGTAACCTCAAATGGGAAGTGATGTCCAGTCGGTGTCTTATAAGTACAGTGGGGTCAGATTAGATTGTATTGAGATTGGAAAAGAAATAGGACTACTGATTGGACCATCACACAACGATATAATGCCAATTTATTTCTGTGTAAGATATTTCAGTATTTGAAATAATTTCAGGTGAAGTCACAGCAATTGTCTGTGACCACGAATAAAACTAAATTTGGAGCGGGGTTATGTGCACTAACCACATGTCTACACTGTTATTGTCAGCGCCAGAAAAGTTAATATCATTACCCACTGTCAGTAAAGTCACAGTTGTTCATTTTCACTCAATAATTTGTGTGTCAATCGTTTGCTGTTTGTTAGTTTGTTTGTTTGGATTTTTCGCCGTTTTTAACAGTATTTAAGTCATATTACGGTGGTCAGTTAACCTACTCACACTTTTCCTGGGCAAGCTTAGCCCATCTAAGCGGTTTACCAGTACTAAGTGCACATACCTATGCCAGTAACTGACAACCGCCCTACTTGAATCAGAGCTAGGAGGAGAATGGCCGTAGAAATAATTTCATGACCAATCCCCACACAAGTTATATGGCCAGGCTGTGTCTCACGATCCCCGGATTGACAGTCCAGCGCTCTACCAACTGAGCTAGCCGGGCCCGGCTACCATCGTTTGAACCAATGTCTACCTGACAACGCCATCTCGTTGAAGTGACGTGTGTTTGAATGTTGTCGGAGAAGCAGATCTATCCGGCAACCGGTCATATCATGCAGCTAGAACACTGTGTTGGCTAACCATAACATGAAAGTGTTTGTCATTCTATACACAGAGAATGATGTCACACGCCAAACCTCTGTAATTAACCGCATTATTTCGCCCCAATCGGTGAAATGTGCTTACGCATGAAGTAATCCCGCTTATGAAAGTTGTTTCATGAAAAGACTTTAATGAACTACCAGTAGTTCGTGTTTAACGCTGTTTGGTATGGTAGAATATGTGTCATGTTCAACAGTGTTCTTTTAATACTATTGTATTTACACATGCTTTATAAATTGTGATCTAGATACAAAAGCATTTTGGTAGGCTTTGTAATGGAGTTGAGAGTGGATCGGGTTCTATTTGTGAATATAGAAGTATACTGATTTGTTGAAGTCCTTGATGTAGCATGAATTGAGAAATTAAAGTCTACCACATCAAAGGTTTATTTAAACTGTAATTAGTGTATGTGTATCTATTGAATAAAAACGATAATAATTCTAAATGAAAGAAATTCAATGTACATAGCAACAAAGAAATATTGGAGAATGGTATTGTGTAGGCGTTTAGGTAATCATTTATAAAAAGTTGATGGAGCCATCATTATTTTGCAAAATCTATATCGTTTAGCAATTCAATAACTGTTTCGGCCTAGCTGTCTAAGATCACTTTTGACCTAGATTTCTTGCGATAATTATGCAGCGGGAAAAATGGATGCCAATAGAATTAGGCACATTTTCTAATTTTAGGGAATGCACACTTACAACAATAGTTTAATGTATACCGATAACTGTTACATACTTTTGAGGATTGAAATTTACATAATTGTTTACATAAGCGGTTAAAATTAAGTTATAAACATATCTTCGACATACACTCTAGAACTGGACATAATTATGAACAATTTTGCTCTTTCTATGTCATGATCAGAATGTTATATTCATTCACATAATGAAGTAACTATTTTGTATAGCCTACGTAATCTTCGCGCTCTATAAATAGCAATAACAATGTTACAATTCACGGGCACGACAGTCGGTCGCAACGTACAATGTTGCTTGTTGAGCTTGCGTCACGTCTGCCTATCAATAATGTTAAGGTTTCTTGTGACAAACACAAGATATTAAGTGGTAAATTTCTGGTATTTTTCTGATAAATAAGCAAAAAATATTAGCAAACTTGATGGAGCTTATATTTCCTATTATTGTATCATTGTGTAAAACTAATATTGTATGTTGTAACTGACTTTCGTGCCAGTGAATTACTTCTAGCGAGTACACCACACACCAGCAGGAGAGTGAATCGTTCTGACAATAGAGCGCGGTAAAGCTGTGTAAATACACGCGCATCAATAATCGTCCGGATAATCCTAAACCTGAGAATTTCAATAAATAGGGCATTTATACTTATTAACTTACTGTGCATGTTAATTTATATTTAATTTGTGGTTGCGCTTTATTAAGAATTATTTATAATTGCACCTTCCTACCAACTTTTTCAGTAGATGTTATTCAAGTTATAAAAATGTTCAACATTTTTATATAAATAAAATGTGATGAAAGAAGTCTCGTAAATACGTCGCAATGTTATTGTTACTTTAACTTCATTTGCGTAGCATAAATACACTATGTGCAATACTAATGATACATATAGTATATTATTTAACATAACTATGTACACTTGTCTGATATATATTATAATAATTTTCATTCATTCAATTATGTTTACGCAAATCACTAGTATTTAGGATATTCATGTATGCCAATAAAAACATATATTCTAACTTTCGATCTTTATTGCATGAAAAAATTTGTTCACATATCAAATACGGTGCACAGAATGGAGGTATCACACATTGACCGATAGAAACGTGCTTTTGATGAAAACATTCAACAACAGTAGAGGTGTCCCGAAGCTATGTAAGTCGATAGCGTCGTTTTTCATGGAACAGTGATGCATCACTTCTGAAAAACAAGACAACACGCATTCAGGACTACAAGTTCTTTGTATATAAAGTAAGACTTAAAACGTATAATTGGTTTTACAAGCTTCTGTTAGAACCTAAGAATATAATGTTTTGAATTTCAATTGTTTTTATTTATTAACAGGTCATGCAAATTAAATGTCTTTCTTGGAATACACGCACGTCTTATTTACTAGTAAAACCACTTATTATGTGATATTATATCAAAACATTTGTTGATGCAATTAGATGCAATCAAGGTAAAATAAACGATCTTTTAAGCGTATTTTAGGATTTGATTTTAATCAAACTAGAACTTTGTAATGACGTAATTATGGATAGTTAATCCAATAGAAATCAACTGGTATACCGGTTTCGCATGAAAATCCCATGTGTCCAGGTGTGCAAAAACAACTGAACTGGTTCACTCTATCTATGCACGTCGCGCCGTTTTTACACGGTGTGGAGGTGCATTCATCAAGATCTGAAAATACACCTTTTAAATCGCAAATAACCTTTAAAACGAACACCAAATACATGTATGTTTTAAGTGCTTCAAAACGAGTAACATCACAATTCAAACTCTGTGGTATGTTTGCGAAGTGTTCGCCTGTTTTAAATAGGAACTGATATGCAAACATGCAGAGTATTGTCTCCGTTTAATGTTGTCGCAGATTTGTTACAAGGGCCCGATAAACTTTCCTTAGTGTCAGTTTCAACATTTAGACTTATAGTTGGATATCCGTTAATTGATAGTGAACTTTATGTGCAACTAGAAATCACTTGGAAATTGCATACCTCAGCCAAAGCAGCTCTTTGTTTATGTGTTATACAGTATAATGAGATAATTTGACCTATCTCTCAATACTAAAGAATCCTTTGAAATAATCATGGGACTAATTGATGGCCGAGAAAACCACAACAAATCTTAAGCATTTTTCCGTTGCCCCATTTCCAACCTTCGCAGAAAAATATCAGAACATTGTGCGTAAAGTTGCAAACAGACAGACAAACCAACGTCGTCAAAAACATAACCGCCGTGTCGGAGATATATAAGGTCTGACACGAGTTGTCATTTCATACCAAATTTTATTAAACAAGTTCAGGAATATTGTTAGTGAGCGAGCCTTGGCATGGTTAATAACGAATTTCCGGAACGAGTTTAATAAAATATGGTATGAAATGACCACGAGTGTCAGATCTTTTTATCACATGCCTTTAAATGAAATACAACCCTTTTAATTTTACCAAAATAAGGTGGTAAATCCTCAGTGTTATGTACTGACGTAACGTCATTTCATGTTGACGACGTCCAAAATAACGTCATGCGATTGGTCAGTCAAAGAATATGTAGCCAATGAAAACGCTCAAAATGTTATCTTACACATGTTTAAGATAAAAATATTAGTAATGGCTGTATAACACGGAAAACAAGGTGTAGCAAGTGATAAAAACATTAATGTGCTAACGCAATATAATCTACATCAACTAGAAAACACGTGGAGATTGCATACCTCAGCCAAGGCAGCTCATTTTCCATGTGTTATACAGCATAATGTGACAATTTGCCCTACCTCCCAGTACTACAAAATCCTTAAAATTATCATGGATCTAGAGGATGGCCGACAAAAAATCAAAGCATTTGTCCATGCCCCATTTCCAGCCTTCGCAGAAAAAAATCAAAACATTTGGCGTAAATTTGCTAACAGACGGACAAACCAACGTCGTCAAAGCATAACCTACGTGTCGGAGATAAACATTTATGTGCTCAAGCAATTTGACCTAACTAAAATGATATGTTTATTCAGTATTCATTATGTATTTCCAGAAATATATTGTAAACGTGTATCGTTACACATTGGAACAGAACCGGAAAGGGTAACTGTGTACACAGCTTTGTAGAAAGTAAAATCTAATACAATTATCAAACATTTATATATAGACGTGCGCATTGCGTTCTCCTTTTGGCTACACTTATTTCAGCTTAAGGACATACCCATTTCACACATGTGACCAGTGTATCCAGGCTTGCAAGTACAAGAGAAGTTGTAGGCACCATTTACGCACGTCGCTCCGTTCTTAAACGGAGAAGAGGCACATTCGTATATATCTGCAAAATGTCAAGTTTTTGGGGGGGCCGAATTTTAAATTCCTAATGTGTTATCGTTTCGTGTATCTATGGCAGTTACATTATAATATCCACTGCATTTTAAATTTGATGATTGGCAATCAAAATGTAAACATATTTTAAATAAGGGTCAATTATATCAGGACTGGTTATATCCTTTGCCAAGTGAAGAAGGGTAATACTTTTCTGGTCTTACTTTCCTTATTGATCCGGTTTCCAAGCGGTTCTTCGTAATCTCTTTACCGTCATAAACACCTCCTTTAAAGGAATGATTTTTATATATGGAAATTAAACACTAGTTTACCGATACACGTGTAGTTTGTATTATTATTGTGTCCACCCATACACGTGCATAATCCACTACTGCAGTGTGCGTTGACACACTTGCCTGGGTCAGTGGCACAGGAATCAGCTGTATAGGGACTGTCAAATCATCGCCATCTGCAACAAGTTTGAATCACATTTTGCATTAACATGATTAAGCGCTTAACTTCGCTGAAGGTTAACTTATGGTAGTGTTTTTATTGCACGTGTGTGTGTGTGTTTTAGTTGTCTGCTTTTGCTGTTGCATAGTGCCTGATACACATTTATTTCTGTATTAACTTTATTCTTAGCTGTTAAATTAATAAAGAAATGAATTGTAAACTATAAAAATAATGACAGTCGTCTAATCGTCTGCAGCAGATGGCGTTATTGAACGTGTGTGCAAGTTTTTTGTTGTGTGTGAAGAAATGTTGGTTCCTGTAATTGCAATCATAAATGCATTTCATACGTTTCTCTAAATCTGATGCAGCGGATTTCCATGATGTTTCTATATCTAGTTTACCTGTGTGATAATGGTGTATAACAATGACCAGTTTGTTTAATTACGAGGGTTGACCAGTAAATTGTCGCCGTTGTTAATAAAACGATAAGCAACCTTTATGCCATCATAATTGTGTTACCACTGACATCGTGAGATGTAGAAGCAGATGATCAAGACGGTCAAATAGTCAAACATGTTAGATCTGGCGTTTGTGTATGTAAAACAAGTAATTAAGGTTCTGCTTACTCAAAACGCATCCGGTTTTTGCAGCATTCGGGCGGTAGCCATGGGACCCTTGACAAACGCAAGTTAAAGTTACAAACACGTGGCATATTGAGTTCGGGAGATGTGCACACTCATTTCCACCATATGTGCATTCTGCAAAGTAAACGCAAATTAGTATTGATATTTATGAAAATGTTTGAGGGCATTATATTTCAGCTTAGCTCGATAAGCAACCATATCGTCTCAGGAACTGCAGATTTATGACCCATGATGAATCTTAAATTGGCGTTTAAGGAGTTCCCGCTCTCTGTGTCCACCAGTTTTCATCCGATCTTCACCAAACTTGATATTTTAAAAATTAATTTTAACCTAGAGAGGGCATACCTGTTTTATAAACAGCTCTTGTTTATGTTTATGTTGGAGTTCACAGATCTGATAGACGGAAATATGCTTTTAAATATTGTATTCTCTGTTATATGGTGTATGATATTCCATAGGATATGCTTTTTGAATGAACGTTTAACTTTGAAAAAAAAATGTTATGGAACTTTGATACTTACGTCAATATAGAAGAGCGATAACTTATATTTGGCATTCAGTGTTTTGACCACTGATTGTCTTGATAGATATTTGTTTAAACATACATCTTCGTGTCCCATTCGTTAGCATGTGATGGTAGTTTATCTGTCCACCATTTCAAGTATTAACAGATCTGGGCCAAACATAACACGTGTTTGTGACAGCGAATAAACTTTGGAGTTACATGTTTAGCGTGCGGTTGAATACTATGATTAAAATATCGTCAGAACACATTGGTCTTCTAGCCACTGCTTTGCATTGACCGTTCCTAGGCGGTGACCCTATTGTACTCAACTTTGTGTTTGTTTTGTGTTTTTCGTAGTGTGCTGCAGTGTATGGGCAGTTGGTTACTTGTCTGAAATAGATGACCGTCTGGTGTCTTAAAGAGTTTTCCGCATGCTGATGCATCTCGAGTTTCGTATATTATTGATTCATTGATAATTACACGTACATGTATGTGGATTAAAGTGCATAAGATACAACTATTTTTGTCCAGTTTTCTAAACGCTTAATTGCGCAAAAAAATGCGTTTATTTTGTGGCGCTGAACAACAATTTTATTGAAAAATCACGGATTTGATTCCCAGCAGTCCCAAATATTCTTTGGAAACGTTGATTAGTCGATTTATGTCACATTTTCGCAAAAAGTTCAAATAAAGAATCGATTGTTATTCGTAAAAGTAAATAATTATATCTTTTTGTGCAGAATAGTTGCTCGATATGACATATTTAACTATCCGCTAATCAGATACTTACAATATTTTTCAATTGCAAAACGTAAATATTTTAATGATTTAACTATTATTTTTTATTTAAGTCGTTTGTTTATGTCGATTGATGGGCACACTAATAAAATCGCGATAAATCAGAATGCATTAAGCGCAGTTTAACCTTTTCCATTTCAAACAACGTAGTATCAGTTTCAAATTGAATTAAAATGAAATAATACAGAAATTGAAGTATCCAATACCTGTTACTCCACAAATAAAAATCACGATTATGCCAGACTTTTTAACATGGTGGTATTTTCTATAATGAATCTGTTTAAAATATAAGTATTCAGTTTTTTACTAACACTTAAGCAACACATTTAGCCGCAGTTTTGTTCAATCAATTAGGCCATACAAATTTGATTCTATGTTTAGCGTCCCCGTGAATTTTCGAAACCTACCAACCAGGCAGGAAAAAACAAATAAGTTGAAAAAAAACATTCTTCTTTCACAACTTATTCATGGCAGTGGTCCAAGCTAAAGCAAATGTTTACTTGCAAAACTCTTATATGTCCTCTTCATATTAGGAACCTACTTTTTCACATTATAAGGGCCCCGCAAATT
Source organism: Congeria kusceri (assembly GCA_027627225.1). Taxonomy (NCBI): domain Eukaryota; kingdom Metazoa; phylum Mollusca; class Bivalvia; order Myida; family Dreissenidae; genus Congeria; species Congeria kusceri. The sequence goes on from CM051024.1 coordinate 100,340,019, forward strand.
TTTTGCGGGTGCCCTATAGTAATCACCCTGTCTGTCCATCCGTCCGTCTGTCTGTCCGTCCGTCCGTCCGTCCACATTTTTCATGTTTTTCTTTCATAACTTCAAAACCGTTTCAGCTATTAATTTGAAACTTCATGGGTGGATAGGTGTCATTAAGGAGAAGTGCAGTGCACAAGAACCATTACTCTGCACTTCATGGTTCTGGAGTTATTGCTTTTTGTTAATTTTTCATACTTGGTTTTTGCCTGGAGCATAACTCTTAGACTATAAGAGGTATTAACTTGAAACGTCATAGGTGGATAGATCTCATTGAGGAGAAGTGCAGTGCAGAGGAACCGTTACTCTGCACTTCATAATTTTGGAGTTATTGCCCTTTGTTAATTTTTCATTTTCAGGCGGAGTCAACTTTTGGTTTAAGCTCTCTAACTTGAGAACGAAATGAAATATTTTAATGAAACTTCATCCATAGATACCTTATATCGAGACCTGGCTTGGGATTACATAGGGGGTGGATTGGGTCACTGCCAAGGTCACCGTTACAAAAAAAAGAAAAACCGTTTCCGCTCAATTACTCGAGAACGAATTGAGCTATTGTAATTCAACTTCATACACAGATACCTTTTATCAATACATCGCTTGGGATTGCATAGGGGGTGGGTGGGATCAAGGTCAAGGTCACCGTTACTAATAATAGAAAAACGGTTTCTTCTCAATTACTAAGTAACAGATCGAGCTATTGTAATGAATATAGAGGGAAAATTCCTTGTGAATGCAACTCCTCCTACAGTTTCCAACAGACTTTTTTGAAACTTGTCTTCATTGTTGAGGGTAATGTGTGGTTGTGCGTAAAGATGGAGATGTAAATTTGTCTCCCACATTCGGAACTTATGTATATGTTGCATTAGTTATTGTGTTTCTCAGATATTCTACACTTATTGGTTATCAATGTAAACATGCATGTACTTATATTTATTCCACGAAGCTTTAGGTAATCTTTGACATATATGGAATTGCTGACATGAACTAGTTACTTAAAAAAACTGGCTGACCCCTGCTTTCAAAAATGTTATCAATCGGGGCCCGCTGTCACCCATGTGGCAAAGTTCTAGTTTTAACTGCGTAAAATTGCTAGTTGCGCATTATTTTTTATAAATACGGGTAAAAACTCCTGACGTCTTTTTTTATTATTATTATCCAAATTATTAATACACATTGTGCTTGTTTCGCATTGACAAAATTGTTGTTTTTTTAGTTCAGGCATCCAAAAACCTACCAGCCCGAGGACGGTAAACATAGAATCAAATTGGTATGGCCTTTTAGGGAAAATAATACTTAACTTCTTTACATTCCTTCCATATTGCTCCAACAATAGGTTTGTCCACAATTCGGCATTATGACGAGCCAATGCAGTACAATGTGCAATTTTAAAATCAATTTGCTGTATTCCTAATTAGTCTTTATTGATATTGTATTTCAAAAGCGTTTATTTAGTGTAAACTTATTTTCATCATAGTTTTAGATTGATATTTTAAAGTGACATGTTGACAGACATTTGAGAGTTTTGAAAAGTACCATAAAACGTCTTTAAACTGTTATTGTATAATTGAAGTTTGCTTATTATTTAAATTTATATATAATGAATATAAATCAAAATAACGAAACAAAGTAATTGCTATACATGGCAGCAATACTGCAAGCTTGAAGTTATCATAATTATAATAATCTATTACGATATATTCAAGTGCCATCAGTAAGAGAATTCAAAATAGCCGCGAACATCTTTCCGTATATTGGGATGTTATAACAAAACGCAATAGGTATTTGTAATCCTCAAAAACAAATGCGTTGGCGTGGGATGTAAATTCGGCCAATACGCTGTTTACAATCTTAACATAATTATACGTATTCTGAATATCAACACGCGTTAATCGTTAACTAATCCATCCAACAAATAATATATTTAACCTAAAATATTGAAATAAAACAGAGTAATATTATATACGACTTGAAATAAAGATTTTGTATCTTGAATACCGGTACTTTATAATAAATAATAACTTTACAACCGGTTGTACAAGTATTTATTTAATTTGAATTTCAAGATAACACCATACAAAACATACATGTATACATATTGGTCACATAAGTATAAAATTAAACACACAAATTATGTCACGACTTCCTTAGGTTTTATTATTAGCAGTATGTAGGATGAATTAAAGTAAATAATGCACTGTGAATAACATCGTTAATAGACGTGATTTGAAGTGGTAAAATGCAAACAGTAATTCAGGATGATAATACAGTAGTATTTGGAAGTATCAATGATATACATTTCTTTTGCATGTTTAAAACAGAGTTCGTTGGTGAATACTATTTGTTGAAGATTAAAAGGCTGATTTATTTAAACATTTAGCTCGTTTCAAACTTTCGTTTTATCATTTAGAACATTTTGTTTCCTTATTACATATCGATTTCCTTTGCTCACATATCATTGTTATGTCTTATTTTGTCAACTTAATTTATCTTTAGTAATTTACATTTTATGTTATGTTGTAAATGATGCGATTATGCTAGATGTGTTCTTTTCATTTCTAAGGTGTTTCACATAAAACAAAGCTAATTCAAATTGAAACAAAGCTTATTGACTTATGTCTGTGGTATGGTAGAAATTTTTATATATTGACGATTAAAATGCTTAGTTGTAGAAGAATATATAACAATAGAGGCGTTCTGGATGTGTGCAGACCAAACCCATTGTTTGCCACGGACCTGTCGGCAACCTCTTCTGAAATACAGAACAGAAGTTACACTAACACATTTCTGTAATTTGGTGTCAAATACAAATCGGGCCTTCAAATTTATGCCATGTCACGTGAGTTGTCAACAACGTCATGTTAATACATTATTTGTGTAGTAATATTATGGCTAAGTTAAATAAAGTTATTTATCGTTATTCAGTTTTATATATAATTCAATTTGGAGTAATGTGTTCAAGTGTATTAAAAAAGTAAGTATTTAAAAATTTACGATCTCAAATGTGTAACCTTGAGTTATTAACTTAACAATAGTTGCCACAGGATTAAGTCTGAAGAAGTGCATACACATTTCGTATACACCAGTTTTATTGCTGGCTAAAAACGTACGTTTTCCAGTTATATCAGTTTCACACAGGCGGCCAGTGTATTCAGTTCCGCAAATGCAAGAGAAGGAGGCAACTCCGTCGACACAGGTTGCGTTATTCTTACATGACATGGACGTGCACTCGTCAATGTCTTCAGATACAAAAGAAAACGAATTGTTAAAATAACACAATTTACAAATTTACATGCATCGATACTGTATCGATATAAGGATTATAATGTACTACTGAAAATTTGATAAAGGTCACTTTTGTATGTAGTACATGAATCAGCACTAAATTAATAATACTCATAATTTTGACAATCATAAAGTACATATGTTTTTTATACAAATAAAACTAAGCAATTAAAAGGAAGGAATGTAAAAAGATTATCCGTATCAACTTTGAGTCGTATTTGGGTGTTCGTTTTTACGTGCTTGTTATATGTGATAAACATTGATAAATTTGCCCGTTTCACACAGGTACGCTATGTATCCTGATTTGCAAGTACAGGTGAACCGGTTGTCCCGATTAACGCACAAATTTGTTACAATTAAATGAACACACTTCATTCTACAAAAACGAAACATAGATGAAATAATCCGTATAACTGAGATGGAACATGTAATATTGGAATTGTGTAACAGAGTAATAAAAACATGTACAATTTTGTGACAGAGTAATAAACACAAATATTATTTCAGTATGTATCCATATTTTTTTCTGGCACGATCTAAATAAATGTCGCACATATATATCGCGCATGCTACATACTTTTAAAAAAAGTTGTGCTTATGCCACGCATTTCATTAGTTTTTTTCTAAACAAGCTTTGATCAGTATTAGATTTCCTAACACGCAGTTATGTATGTTAAATATTTAGTATTGTATTTTCATTCGGTGCGTGAATGGATGTCCACCAAGTCAACAAAGTTACCAAGTTGCTTTTAACGATGGTTTGGCTCACAAATTCCATTTTAATACAGAACACGGCATACCGGTTTCACACAAAGTTCCTGTGTACCCAGGTTTACAAGTACATGAGAAGTTGCCAACTCCATCGACGCACGTCGCTCCGTGTTTGCACGGTATGGAGGTACATTCGTCAATATCTGCAAATACGCTTCCATTTGTAACCGTACATCAGTAACTGAACACATTTAATGACCTATACAATCTATACATTTAATGTACAGTTCAGGTGTAGTCATTGTGTGATTGTGTCTTTCTTTATTTACAGAGGAACATGTCGCATTTACCGGTTTCACACAATGTTCCGGTGTAACCAGGTTTACAATTACATGTGAACTGGTTCTCACTATTGTTGCAAAACGCGCCGTTCTTGCAAGGTATGGAAGCACATTCGTCAATATCTGGAAATACAATGTTAAATGACTCATTACATGAAATATTCACGAATAAGATACTGCACTTTTGTAAGTCTTCGTAGTGTGCGTTAATGGACGTTTGTTAGAACACCAAACCAAAGACGTAGCAAAAGTATTTAATACGCCCGTCTTGTCTCACTACTTCACTGGTTGTTGTTGTTAATATTCAAAATCATCGCAGCGGTTACTTCCCCCGTGGTCCTCTTCAGTAACCACTGCCATCACCAGATTTGCTCGTTTTTAGGGGACACCACTGTGAGGAGGTTTAATTTCATAGATTTTTTTTTTAATTTGATTTTATAATTATTATTTTATAACACTCCTACAGAAATGTTGCATTATTACGAGTTAAAATGAAAAAAAAGATATGAAAAAGTTGTCAACAACAAAAGGATTTTACAGTGTCCACGTGTTTTTCTTCTGCTTGTCCACGATTTTAATTCGCGCCATTTGATCTGACTAAAGTTACGTGGAACTTCATGCCGGCAGGGAATTAAAATCGAGCTAAGCTCGGAACCAGCTAAATCTCTGCGCAGAGGTTGCGTTTGTATTAGATACAGAACACCAAACTCCTCGCAGCGGTTACCTCCCCTATCGGTTAACGGTAACCACTGCCATCACAAGTAAAATCCTTCCACATCTGGAAGTTTTACGTGTTTGTTACTTCTAGTTATTTAATGCAACTCAGTGCAATTTGTTTACATTATTGGACGTTTTATATATCGTTTGCAGTCAATAATGAAAATAGAAAAAGAAAATAAATAATTAAAACCATAAATAATATCTAGAAGATTTAAATCGATCATCATCACGTGGTTTGTTATGATGGCAGGGATTTGATTAGAGCTATGCTCGGAACCAGTTAAATCTATGCGCGGAGGTTGACAGAACACGACATACCGGTTTCACACAAAGTTCCTGTGTACCCAGGTTTACAAGTACATGAGAAGTTGCCAACTCCATCGACGCACGTCGCTCCGTGTTTGCACAGTATGGAGGTACATTCGTCAATATCTGCAAATACGCTTCCATTTGTAACGGTACATCAGTAACTGAACACATTTATTGACCTATACAATGTCTACATGTATGTGTAAATTACATGTACAGTTCAGGTGTAGTCATTGTGTGATTGTGTATTGTATTTATTTACAGAGTAACATGTCACATATACCGGTTTCACACAATGTTCCGGTGTAACCAGGTTTACAATTACATGTACAGTTCAGGTGTAGTCATTGTGTGATTGTGTATTGTATTTATTTACAGAGGAACATGTCACATTTACCGGTTTCACACAATGTTCCGGTGTAACCAGGTTTACAATTACATGTGAACTGGTTCTCACTATTGTTGCAAAACGCGCCGTTCTTGCATGGTATGGAAGCACATTCGTCAATATCTGGAAATACAATGTTAAATGACTCATTACATGAAATATTCACGAATAAGATACTGCACTTTTGTAAGTTTTCGTAGTGTGCATTAATGGACGTTTGTTAGAACACCAAACCAAAGACGTAACAAAAGTATTTATACGCCCGTCTTGTCTCACTACTTCACTGGTTGTTGTTGTTAATATTCAAAATCATCGCAGCGGTTACTTCCCCCGTGGTCCTCTTCACTAACCACTGCCACCACCAGATTTGCTCGTTTTTAGGGGACACCACTGTGAGGAGGTTTAATTTCATTGATTTTTTTAAAATTTGATTTTATAATTATTATTTTATAACACTCATACAGAAATGTTGCATTATTACGAGTTAAAATGAAAAAAAAAGATATCAAAAAGTTGTCGTAACAACAAAAGGATTTTACAGTGTCCACGTGTTTTTCTTCTGCTTGTCCACGATTTTAATTCGCGCCATTTGATCTGACTAAAGTTACGTGGAACTTCATGCCGGCAGGGAATTAAAATCGAGCTAAGCTCGGAACCAGCTACATCTCTGCGCGGAGGTTGCGTTTGTATTAGATACAGAACACCAAACTCCTCGCAGCGGTTACCTCCCCTATCGGTTAACGGTAACCACTGCCATCACAAGTAAAATCCTTCCACATCTGGAAGGATTACGTGTTTGTTACTTTTAGTTATTTAATGCAACTCAGTGCAATTTGTTTACATTATTGGACGTTTTATATATCGTTTTGCAGTCAATAATGAAAATAGAAAAAGAAAATAAATAATTAAAACCATAAATAATATCTAGAAGATTTAAATCGATCATCATCACGTGGTTTGTTATGACGGCAGGGATTTGATTAGAGCTATGCTCGGAACCAGTCAAATCTATGCGCGGAGGTTGACAGAACACGACATACCTGTTTCACACAAAGTTCCTGTGTACCCAGGTTTACAAGTACATGAGAAGTTGCCAACTCCATCGACGCACGTCGCTCCGTGTTTGCACAGTATGGAGGTACATTCGTCAATATCTGGAAATACGCTTCCATTTGTAACCGTATATCAGTAACTGAACACATTTAATGACCAATACAATTTATACATTTATGTGCACATTACATGTACAGTTCAGGTGTAGTCATTGTGTGATTGTGTCTTTCTTTATTTACAGAGGAACATGTCACATTTACCGGTTTCACACAATGTTCCGGTGTAACCAGGTTTACAATTACATGTGAACTGGTTCTCACTGTTGTTGCAAAACGCGCCGTTCTTGCAAGGTATGGAAGCACATTCGTCAATATCTGGAAATACAATGTTAAATGACTCATTACATGAAATATTCACGAATAAGATACTGCACTTTTGTAAGTTTTCGTAGTGTGCGTTAATGGACGTTTGTTAGAACACCAAACCAAAGACGTAACAAAAGTATTTATACGCCCGTCTTGTCTCACTACTTCATTGGTTGTTGTTGTTAATATTCAAAATCATCGCAGCGGTTACTTCCCTCGTGGTCCTCTTCAGTAACCACTGCCACCACCAGATTTGCTCGTTTTTAGGGGACACCACTGTGAGGAGGTTTAATTTCATTGATTTTTTTTAAATTTGATTTTATAATTATTATTTTATAACACTCATACAGAAATGTTGCATTATTACGAGTTAAAATGAAAAAAAAAGATATCAAAAAGTTGTCGTAACAACAAAAGGATTTTACAGTGTCCACGTGTTTTTCTTCTGCTTGTCCACGATTTTAATTCGCGCCATTTGATCTGACTAAAGTTACGTGGAACTTCATGCCGGCAGGGAATTAAAATCGAGCTAAGCTCGGAACCAGCTACATCTCTGCGCGGAGGTTGCGTTTGTATTAGATACAGAACACCAAACTCCTCGCAACGGTTACCTCCCCTATCGGTTAACGGTAACTACTGCCATCACAAGTAAAATCCTTCCACATCTGGAAGGATTACGTGTTTGTTACTTTTAGTTATTTAATGCAACTCAGTGCAATTTGTTTACATTATTGGATGTTTTATATATCGTTTTGCAGTCAATAATGAAAATAGAAAAAGAAAATAAATAATTAAAACCATAAATAATATCTAGAAGATTTAAATCGATCATCATCACGTGGTTTGTTATGACGGCAGTGATTTGATTAGAGCTATGCTCGGAACCAGTCAAATCTATGCGCGGAGGTTGACAGAACACGACATACCGGTTTCACACAAAGTTCCTGTGTACCCAGGTTTACAAGTACATGAGAAGTTGCCAACTCCATCGACGCACGTCGCTCCGTGTTTGCACGGTATGGAGGTACATTCGTCAATATCTGCAAATACGCTTCCATTTGTAACCGTATTTCAGTAACTGAACACATTTAATGACCAATACAATTTATACATTTATGTGCACATTACATGTACAGTTCAGGTGTAGTCATTGTGTGATTGTGTATTGTATTTATTTACAGAGGAACATGTCACATTTACCGGTTTCACACAATGTTCCGGTGTAACCAGGTTTACAATTACATGTGAACTGGTTCTCACTATTGTTGCAAAACGCGCCGTTCTTGCAAGGTATGGAAGCACATTCGTCAATATCTGGAAATACAATGTTAAATGACTCATTACATGAAATATTCACGAATAAGATACTGCACTTTTGTAAGTTTTCGTAGTGTACATTAATGGACGCTTGTTAGAACACCAAACCAAAGACGTAACAAAAGTATTTAATACGCCCGTCTTGTCTCACTACTTCACTGGTTGTTGTTGTTAATATTCAAAATCATCGCAGCGGTTACTTCCCTCGTGGTCCTCTTCAGTAACCACTGCCACCACCAGATTTGCTCGTTTTTAGGGGAGACCACTGTGAGAAGGTTTAAATATTGATTTTTAGAACATTTTGTAATTATTATTTTATAACACTCGCACAGAAATGTGGCATTATTACGAGTTAAAATGAAAAAAAAGAGATACAAAAGTAATCATAACAACGCAAGGATTTTACGGTGTCCACGTGTTTTTCTTCTGATTGTCCACGATTTTAATTCGTGCCATTTGATCTGACTACGTGCCGGTAGGGAATTAAAATCGAGCTAAGCTCGGAACCAGCTAAATCTCTGCGCGGAGGTTGCGTTTGTATCAGATACAGAAAACGACATACCGGTTTCACACAAAGTTTCCGTGTACCCAGGTTTACAAGTACATGAGAAGTTGCCAACTCCATCGACGCACTTCGCTCCGTTTTTGCACGGTATGGAGGTACATTCATCTATATATGCAATTACATTTCCTTTTGTAAACGTACAACACCAATTAATCTACTCCTCAATCAACGATGGAAAATATATATATACAGTATAGGTATTATAACGTTAAAGTGATTCAAATTGCCAAAGTCGTGATTTTGATACAACATATTCATATACGAATACATTTTGCCAGTTTCACACAAATGTCCGGTGTATCCTGATTTGCAAGTGCAAGTGAACTGGTTCACTCCATCAACGCACGTTGCTCCGTTCTTACAGGGTGTGGAGAAACACTCATTAGTGTCTGCAAATACACGTGGAACGTTACCGTAGTAGCAACGCATGTGCATGCGGTAAGATTACTTTATATTACTTAAATTAGAATATATTATGTTAGAATAATATATGTACGCTATATGTACAATCATTATATCTTTAGAGTACATTGTTGCGCGTGTGTGCCTTTTTTCGTGAGGTAACACAGGTAGAATATTCAATAACACTAATAAACTAGTTATATATGTTTAACAATCTTTTTTCCAAACGCATTTTGCGTTCAAAGAAGTAGGTATTGGAGTCCATAGCTCACTATGATTAGTGTACATGTATATATCTTTTAACAGACCAGTAACTTCTATTGATGACCTATTCTCTCCTATTCACTGCTTATCTATATTGTTGTTCTCAAAGATTTTGTTGCAGAGTAAGGCATACCAATTTCACACAAGATTCCGGTGTATCCAGTTCACAAACACAGATGATTTGGTTCACTCCATCTACGCACTTAGCTTCGTTCTTACAAGGTATGGAGGTGCATTCATTAATATCTGCACATGCACACTGAATATTAACTAAGCAAATGTATCCAAAAAAAAGAGTACTGTTACATTCTAAAATTCGATCATTGTTATTAATTGTCTCAATTTTTTCGGTTTCTTAACATCGCAAGAACACATGAATACCAGTTTCGCAGTGTTGTCCAGTGTATCCAGATCCGCAAATACATGCAAACGTGCCAGCTTCATGTACGCACGTGGCGTTGTTCTGACATGGCGTGGAGGCACACTCATCGGTGTCTACAAATAAAAAAAAGCAAAATGTCAAAGTGTTTAGACTTTATTGTTTGCAATGACTTTGCTAATAGTGTGTCACAGCAACTTTAGCAGCAACAAGTAAACTTTCAACCAATCTGGCTGTACAACGTACTGGAATTCCGCTAAATACCGAATTTAGTGTAATATATTATTTTCATATGTTTTGTCTTCTTGCATTCTAACGACTCTCTATCATGGTATATGGACTGATACTCAACGTTACGGAGTAAAGGTGCGTAGAATCATACAGAAATAATCATATCTGTAGAGCCGATGGATGATCCCCGATGCCGCTTTCACCTCTAATTGTGACCCTGACCTTCCATCTATGGACCTGATTTACCCGTCTCATCGAGGACAACATTTGTATTTTGCAAATCAATCCATCCATGGACAATGCATGTCCGGACAAGCAAAATGCAATTTTGATTATTTCGATTCTTTCACCTTATATATATGTTAAATTTGTATTTAAGTACAGCGCATAACCATTCTTAATTGAAACAGATAACGCGTGATATGGTCAATATGAACGAAAAGCAATAGGGATAAAAATGACTTGTAGTAAAGCAGTAGTTTTGTCGGTATATTTGTGAACATTTCTGCTGAGTATATGTTCTCCCGTTGAATAAACTTCAATGAGTAGTGTTAAAATTCACAAGCGAGTGAGTAATACTTACGTTTTCATGAAGTTCCACTTCATTTACTTTAAATCTTATTGTTTAGAAATGTTGATAGCGAACTTTCAGAAGCATAAATTAATTGCCGAATGGTAACTCTTAAACTCTTTTTCCGTCTTTCGTTTTGCTCTTTTAAAACCGATAAATGGTGAATATTGGTGGTTGTTCTAAACTATTAGTAACATACCGATGCAGGCTGTGGAATTGTGTTTTGTATAACCAGCCAAGCAAGTACAAACGCCACTGCATCGGGCATTAACAAGGCTGTCGCACTTGTCAGGAACGTTGGTACAGTCATCACCCAGCTGTATAGGGTCCGTCTCCCCGTCCTCATCATCTGCATCACGGACAATAAGTTGGTAATAATATGTTTTTCATTATTCGCATTGTCCCGCACAGGGTGTTCGCTACAAAAATATACATGTCTTTAAAATCTTGTGTACATATTATTTGTGTTGTGTGATGTGTTGGACTTTTGGTGTGCTTGTGACATGGTGGTTCCTACAGAAGTATATGTCCTTAGGCGTAAAAAAAATATGTTTGTTTCAGGTAATTCCGATCTACCCTAAAAAAATGCCCCGTCCCTAGAACATTTTATTGGGTTTGTCAGATTGATTTTTGTTGTATTTACCTTTTTCAATAATTAAATGTGTTTTTGATAAATAAGTGTTTTGTTTTGATAGTATCCACTTGTAAACAATGTTAAAGGATATTACTAATATGTTTTTAATATTTATTCAGTTTTAGAATCTTCAAGTTGACCATTTACCAAAAAAAAAAAGAATCCCGACCTACCTACCCTAATTTGTTTGGGCATGTTACTTGAAACAAACATATACGCCTTATTATATTTTGTACGTATGTTTGTGTTGTGTGATTTGTTGGACTGTTGGTGTATGTTTTACCGGGTGGTTCCTACTTTAACTGACAATTAAATTATAGCAGATTTATTGATTAACTATTATCGATGAATTATACAATCATATCCTAGTGTTCTTCTTTGCTGTATGTCATGGTGTTTTACTTACTGTATCCACACCCGTTCCTATCTATGTTTGGTCTCATGTTCTCTGGACAGATGCAAGTTGACGTCCCAGAGTAGTCGCATATTGAATTCGTCAGATCTGCGCATTCGTTGCCACCATATTTACATCCTGCAAGAGAAAAGCAAATCATTATAGGTAAGGATACAAGTATTATCCTAATATATATTGTATCCACACCATGAAGCATTTCACCGCGTCTTAAATGCTGAACACTTAAATTCCTGGATTGTTCTTCCCGCGAAATACTGTTAAGCGAACATAATGGGTTTTGAAGTACATTCATTGAGTTCTATTTTATGTTGTGCTACATGTATATTAATACATTATACATTACACATTATACGTTATACATTAAACCTGACTGCTGTTGAACTAGTCTACAAAATACAACAGTTGACTCTACACGTAAAAATTTGCATTTAGTTATATTTTCAGACTTAATTGATACAAAGGTATAACACATTTGTTGCGCCACTATAGACGGTTTAAACTGTGTTTTAAGGTTATGAAATTGAAACGCGTGTTAATAATGATTACCAACAGTATACAAAAGCATTCCACTTCGTAATAACAGTCTTGCATTACAGGTGCTGCATAATTATATTAACTGTCATCTTAACAGTGGCTATTTATTACCATGCACTATATCCTGCATATTTGAGCACATCGTGACTGAGATGTTGCTATGCTTGATCTACTAAAAACCTAATGCTGCGTACTAAACCAGTACAGCTTCTTTATAAACAAGAAAGGGAATTAGTTGATAATGATTTATGGTGTTGAAATGGATCGAAATAGTAACATAAGCGCTTGTAAGTTCCACTTTAAATAGCCAGGTAGGAACGGATCAGTGTCACCAGAATATTGACAATTGAAAGTCAAGTGGAGTTGCTAAACAGACGTTAAAATGGACGAAGTTGTTTTATGTTAAATAACATAGCACTATAAAAAGTTTATTCTATATATATTGTTATAATGAATTTCTTTAAAATGTGTGTTAGACCAGTTGCTTTTAATATTAGTTTATCAACATCTAAATTTATCAGAGTGTTAGCTTAACGGACCGTTAAAGTTTTGAGCATTTGTGAACAGGTATTAAAAGAACGATGTTACCTGTAAGAGAGTTTACAAGTACAACTACTATTCTTGTAGTCCATGTAATTGACAAATTTGTTTGTTTGGATTTTATCGCCGTTTTAAACGGTATTTCAGTGATATCACGGCGGTCAGCTAACCTACTCACACTTTTCCTGGGCAAGCTTAACCGATCTAAAGCCTCAGTCACACATTCCCGATTTTTCCTGCTGTTCTTGAGCCGACAGCGTCCCGAATCAAATATGTCAAAAGTCGGGACAATATTATGAGATTCGGGGCTCGAAATTTAATGTTTTATCAAAAGATCGAATATGCTGCCAACAGTATCCCGATTGCTCCCGACAACGTCCCGACAGCATCCCGGCATTCCCGACTTTTTTTATTATTTTTATCGTAGCGCTGTCAGGAGCCATAATCGGGAAGCATTAATGATGGTCGTTGAAAGTCCTGTCGATGAATGACAAACGCACACAAACACGCACAACACACACGATATATACACCAAACGTTATATATGTTGTCCCGACAACGTCCCGAATTTGATACGATATAGCCGAATCTATCCCGACAGAGTCCCGACTTTACAAATTCGGGTCAGTCTCCCGAATGTTAAGGGTAAATCCTAACTGTCGGGAGCGCTTGGCCGATCACGCCGAACGTGCCACGGTGATCCCCGATTCTCAAGACAGCGTTCCGAAAGCGTCCAGACAGCTCCGACAGCGTCCCGATATTCCTGACTTTTATTATTTGTATCGTAGCCCTGTCGGGACGCTGTCGTGAGTCATAATCGGGAATGTGTAACTGAGGCTTAAGCGGTTTACTAGTACTAAGTGCACATACCTATGCCAGTAACTGACAACTGCCCTAGTTGAATCAGAGGTAGAGGGAGAATGGCCGTAGAAATAATTTCATGACCAATCCCCACACAAGTTATGTGGCCGGGCTCGAACTCACGATCCCCGGATTGACAGTAAAGCGCTCTACCAACTGAGCTAGCCGGGCCCGGCAAAGTAAAATGACGTTAGTTGAAATAGAACATACACAAATGAGTTAAAGTTGGGGTATTAAAAACCATTGTTTTTAGATGGGAGAGTTGGCAAATATAAATAGCTTTCTTGTTGGATGAGACAATTGACAAGTAAAAACAGTGCTTGCATGTCCTGCTTGTGGATCAAATACAACATGTTATTATAATACGTAAATTGTATTATATTTACAGAATCCTCCGAAGGAGAAAATGATCGTAACGCGGAATGAAGCAATTAAAGTATATTAATATTTGTATTTGTTTTGTGGACACTAGGAACAATATGTATAATCTCGTACCATAAATTTGCTTCACTTAACTGGCGTAGTAATAGTATTAGTATTAGTAGAAGTAGTAGTAGTAGTAATAGTAGTAGTAGTAGTAATAGTAGTAGTAGCAGCAGTAGCAGCAGCATTAGTAGAAGTAGTAGTATAAGTCGTAGTAGTAGTAGTAGTAGTAGTAGTAGTAGTAGTAGTAGTTGTTGTTGTAATAGTAGTAGTAGTAGTAGTAGTAGTAGTAGTAGTAGTAGTAGTAGTAGAAGAAATAGTAGTAGTAGTAGGAGAAGGAGCAACAGCACTAATAGCAGTAAACTGCGCTTGTAGCAGTACTACTACTACTACTAGTAGTTGTAGTAGTAGTAGTAGTAGTAGTAGTAGTAGTAGTAGTAGTAGTAGTAGTAGTAGAATAAAAAAATTAACCTGTTCCTATTTGACCGTAGGCCGTGAGTATTTCCAAAATCAACATGAACTCCACAATAAGTCCTGCTTGTGTAGGCATCTTGATCGAAATTGTCCACAGCTCTAAATATACAAACCTCGTCTTTAAAGTTTTAACGCATACAAAAATAATTATTTGTAGTCATTATGTAATCATTGTTGGGAAAATCTATTTTTCCTTTATCTATTCCCGCTAAAGTAATTCTTACAATAGTTACGCTACCATTTTTATGAATATAAAGCAGTGCAAAGGGCCGTGAACATGATAAATTGACATCAAATATCCTATTTCGATGACGTGTACTCGTATGTAGGGTTTTCCTTATCGTTTCCGATTGCAGAAGTTGTAGGAATTTAGAGGTATTAATATCACATTGTAGTTAAACAATTAACGTAATAAATGCATTTTATGTTTTGGCTTCATGCACACATTAACAATAACATTGTGTTATACTACCCGATGTTGGACAAAAATAATTTTAAGTTTTGCCTCTTTAACCATACAATCAAACAATAAGTTTCGTTTTATAGCTATTTATAGCGTTCCAACTAAATAGCATTAGCTGTCTTCTGTTAATAATTTTATCTTGTATTGCAGTGCTATTGTGTTGAAATTTGCGTAACGAAACACGATATATATAGCTGTATTCAAATGAATGCACCTCTTTTATGTTTGTCGTGACAATTACAATAACAAAAGCACAGCTGGGCTTGACGAACAATTAGACGGATAAAAGGCACTAAACATTACAAGTTCAATGCTGAGATAACAAATATATATTAAAATAATTCATTATGAGCTAAAAACTTATACACATGTTTATAAAGTAAATGGAATTTGAACCGTTTGAAGTTTACTTTGGTGTTTACATTTTCAACACTATGAAACTAGCCGAAGTTCCTCGTGTTTTATGTAGAATATCGTGCAGCTCACCGAATGTTAACGGTGAATAGTCCGATTTAATCCGCATCGCCAGTGTTGCAGTTTAATTTGGAGGATCAGTGTTTATGCAATAAACAGTATCCAACAAACCAAATGCTTCTGACGAAGGTTATATTCTAAAGTAAATACATGCTAAGACAGACAATACGATTACCGTTTCATTGCAGAATCTGAATTTCAACTTGTGCAGCTTTAAGCATTGTACGTTCAGATCGTTGGATACGGTTTGCATTATATTGCCGATAAACAGATATAAGCAACATATTTAAGCAGTAGAATTGTCAATGTGAAATATTTAAGCAGTTTAATTGCCAATGTGAGATATTTAAGCAGTAGAATTGTCAATGTGAGATATTTAAACTGTAGAATTGTTCAATGTGAGATATTTAAGCAGTATAATTGCCAATGTGAGATATTTAAGCAGTATAATTGTCAAAGTGAGATATTTAAGCAGTAGAATTATCAGTGTGAGATATTTAATCAGTAGAATTATCAATGTGAGATATTTAAGTAGTAGAATTGTCAAAGTGAGATATTTAAGCAGGCGAATTGTCAGTGAGATGTTTAAGCAGTAGAATTGTCTATGTGAGATATTTACGCAGTAGAATTGTCAATGTGAGATATATAAGCAGTAGAATTGCCAATGTGAGATATTTAAGCACTAGAATTGTCAATGTGATATATTTAAACAGTAGAATTGTTCAATGTGAGATATTTAAACAGTAGAATTGTCAATGTTATTTTTTTTTTTTTTCTGTGAATGTGTCTAGCCACATATGAAACTGAAAATATTTGCTGATTTCAAAGTAAAGTCATATTTCATTAAATTTATCTTCCTACGTGAACCTGAAAACATTATTTATTTTCAATGACCGCGAATAAATTAAAAGCTGTCCGAAATTGCAGTCATCATGATTGATTTTCACCAATTGTCACTGCATCGGTGATTTCGATTCACCTCTTCAGCTACTATACCTAGTCACTTCATCATCGATTGCCAAGTCACTTCATCAGCAATTTACCAGTAAGCGATTGTCCAGTGGCCTCATCAGCGATTGTCAAGTGGCTTCATCAGCGATTGCCCAGTGACTTCATCAGCGATTGCCCTGTATCTTCATCAGCGATTGTTCAGTCACTTTATCAGCGAGTATAAAGGATAACTTGATGCAAGAGGAGTTGCAATTAGGCCAAACTGGACCGCCAATGAATATGGACACCTATGCAGTATGAACTATCCAACTTGTGGCGATGGCTACGAGACCCAACAGGCTTCAGAAGCATTGTACTTTATGACATATCTTATCAACTACTGCTTTAATTCGTTCAAAGATTTCAATGTGGAAAAGTCATGTTTGGTTTTAAGAATGCCGTGAAGAAGAAAATAAAAAGAAACAAATCTCTACCGTCATGCCATAGGTTTTCTCACAACAGATATGCGCCCATTCTGATGCATAAATAAGTGCAAAAACAATCACAATATGAGGCGTGTCGTGGGAAAACCTGGCTTAATGCATGTGCGTAAAGTGTCGTCTCGGGTAAGCCTGTGCAGTCCGCACAGGCTAATCCAGGACGACACTTTACGCTCTTATGGTATTTTCTGTTTCAATGAAGTATCTTCTAAACATAAATCCACTGTAGGCGAAAGGTACCGTCCCGGATTCGGGACGACAATTTACGCACATACATTAAGCCCAATTTTTCCACGACACGCCTCATATGTACTTTACCAGTTACCACAGAAGGCCATCCTCTTTCGACGTTTGTAGTAATGACGACTTCTCCCATAGTTTCAATGTTAGGTTGATAGCGTAAAGTGACGTTATCTTTCATTTTCATTTCAAAGTTAGACAACTAGCGTGGTTTGGATGTATTATAAAACATTTGTTAAAGCCGCAGTCCATAGAATATAATTCATTCTAACACGGCACGCGGCTAGCTTTCCATAGATAAAGAAGGAAATCAACCATGGGTTATTCTGCAACAAACTATGGGCGGAGCCTAATGTTTTGAAAATGGTTCCGGAAATTCGAAGAAATTTTTCCTTAAAAAGCACTTTCTTTAACGCGCAATAGCAAAATTGTGACAAACAACTCATTTTGGCATTATGTAGCGCAATAAAACCACATTTGTACTACATATTTAATATTTAAGATCAACAAAAGCGTTTACGTTTTGTTAATATGCTTTTAATTTGCGCTTGTTAGCATAATATTTTCACTATATTTATCACTAAGTATGACGTCACATTGATTCTTCGCTCCATGTTTATCAAGGAAGCTGACGCCATTACGAATTCTTATGATTTATTGACGTCACTGAAACGCAGGTGTGAATGTACTTTGCGGAAAATGGGCGGAGTATAGATAAATATAGTTCTCATTAATAACCTTTAAAAATACAGACGAATTATATATAAGATTGTGTTAGAATCGAGATAATTGACGGTTAAACGTTGGTTATTGCGGTTTAATTCCTACGAATCGGAACTCCAAACCGTTGGTTATTACCGCAATAACCAACGCTTACCCGTCAATTATTTCTTAAATATATCTTCAAGTGGCATTAGTTCTAATGAACGTTAATGACGTTCATTCGACTAAAAACTGTTTCTTATTTATGAAAGGCATTTTATAATGTCTATGTTCAAAAACGCTTGGTACGAGCGGAATATACACTATTGTACATGCCGATTTACTCCAGAGGCATCAGGTACATGCCGATTTACTCCAGAGGCATCAGGTACATGCCGATTTACTCCAGAGGCATCAGGTACATGCCGATTTACTCCAGAGGCATCAGGTACATGCCGATTTACTCCAGAGGCATCAGGTACATGCCGATTTACTCCAGAGGCATCAGGTACATGCCGATTTACTCCAGAGGCATCAGCAGCTATCGCATACAGATAACTACGATAAAAAGTTAAGAAAACGTTATTATTTGATCGATTTCAATGCGGTTTATTGTATTTTGATCGATAAGGTGTCCATAAAGGCCCTGTCACACTGCAGCGAATAAGCCAATGCGAAGCGAATGAAAAATGACCAAAATAATTGTTATCGCTACTCGTTCGCTCTTATCGCGCCCCAATTGTTCCGCATTCGCATCAATGCGTTTCTCGTGCGTTCCTGATCGGCGTCATTCGATGGTGCTCGATTCAATCGCTCGCAATGTTTTGGACTGATTAAAATAATGCGAGCGATTAAATAAACGCTACTAAATCGCTTTCATTCGCTATACATTCGCTACTCAGTCGTTCGGCATTCGCCGCGTGCGCTTCTCAATCTTTTCTTGTACGCTCTACATTCGGTGAAACCCATACCTAGCGTATAGGGAGCGGGTGAGTAGCGATGAAGTAGCGTTGTGATAGCGATTGCGTAGCGCTTAAGCTGCGATTATAGCGATTGTGTTCCAATTGTTGTCCGACCGAGTAACGCGTTTGCCGCTTCACAGTATAAAAGAACAAGCATCCTCTGAATATATCCATTGCAAATCCAGCCTTCGCCGAGTAGACATATAAAACTTGTATCATGTCACCATCGAAGATCCAGCCGTGTTCAGAAGGGACCTCCTGCTTGCTTTGATTATATCAATCTACCATAAAGGGGTTTTTCAGTGTCATTCTATTTGCTATTGTTGAGACTGACTACCGTTTCATGTGGGCCAATGTCGAAGTAGTAGGATGGTTGCTCCAATGCTCAGATCTATAACGCCAGCGAGCTGAGGGAAGGACTCGAAAACGGCGATATAGCTGGTTGGCCACAACCAGAATCCCTCCCCTGCGACACACAGGATGTACTGTACATCATTAAGGAAAACGACGCCTTCTCCCTCAGAACATTCCCAAAGAAACCATACAGCACAAAAGGATGAGTAGAGACGAACGGATATTCAACTAACGTTTATCTCGAGCAAGGAGGGTGGTTGAAAATGCCTTGAGTGTTCTCGCGAACCGTTTCCAGGTCCTCCTCCCCACCATGCAGCATCATGGAGAGACAGTAAAGTTGATATTTAAGGCCTGCATGCTGCTGCACAATCTCGTGCGGACAAGGTACCCAGTCCTGCAGAACCAACTAATATACAGGGATGCGCCCTCGCTGGAAACGTGGTGCCTGTGCCTGGAGGCAGGACCAAAACTTAGTGCATATAGGTGAAGTGCAGGCACCTAACCGGTCATTAAGAGAAGACAAGCTGTTGAGAAACCTCATCAAGCATTGGTACAACTCCCCAGCAGGATCCGTGCCCTGGCAATATAGCATGATTGATATGTTGATGACAGAGAACTCTCACGTGGATAACACACAATACTGTTCATATGCATTATATTTATTTACTCATAACACACATTTTAGTTATTTTTCTATTGTATGAACATGTGAACTGTTAATTAAAGTGTGTATTTATTATTTGATTTTTTAGTTTTAATATTAACATGTGATTGACATATTAAATACTAGTAAATATTCTCTTTGTACGAGAGATTTTTGAATAAAGGTTTGTTTTCAACATGCTTGTAGCAGCTGACTAATGACAGAAGCCATATGATACAACCATGTTGGAATTACACTCAGTATTAAATAATTCCCTTGTGCATTAGAAAATTAGTTAAACATATGTTTATTTTCAAGATGCTTGTATAAGCTGACTTCTGACATTTCACAGAGGCCAACTGAGACAAGCATGTTGGAATTAAACATACAGTTTTATAAGTCTATCGTACAGACATATAAATATTTTAAAAACAGATATGAATTATATGGATGGGTGGCCCATATTGTTGTGTGTATTTTCAGTTTTTGTTGGGTTGAGCTGCAGACACTTAGGAATGTGATTTCTTCCAACGTATCTCCACCTCAACTTAACAAAACTGGTAACAGACACACAACACTATGAGCCACCTTTTCTTATTATTATGGCTAAAGTGCTAAAAGACACAGTGAAAACAATTCATAGTTTAATTCAACTTCAATTAAATATAAAACATTATATAAACATTCTACAGCGAGGCACTTGGACTGTAAACAATATAACAACGTAAATACTGTACACCTGATTCATAATAAACAAAGCAACAAGTTTTGTATCGAAACAAAACAACATGTACAGAAAAGAGCATCAAGTTTATGAAAGTAATCCATGCTATCCAGTGTATGGATGTAGGTCCTGGTCATCCTGTAGCACCACATTGGATCATTCGTGGGTGTTGTACACTGGGGAGGTGGATCTGCTCACGTTTGGAGATGTGCTGATACCAAGATTAGATGTGAATGTCACGATATAGGGCGTGCACGTTTGTAACCATGCTTGATATTCCAGAGAAGATGCAGTTAAACTTCCAGTGGAGATGGCGGCGGTGGCGGTTGCGGATGCGGAGGCAGTGAGTGTCTGTCGTTGTGGCGGGTACTGTTGCTGATGCGGCTATTGAGGCTGTGGATGTTACGGTGGCTGTGATGGCTACTGGTACTGAAGTTGGGGATGTCGCGCCGCCACTTATTCGCCGCGATCGACGCGGTACCCAAAACGAGGCACAATCGCTACGTATGCGCTACGCATGCGCTCCGCATTCGATCCGATCGCTACCCATACGTAACACAAACGCAACACATACGCTATTCGCTCGCATTTGCTCCTTATTTGTTACAACCTTGATCGTTATCTGAATGCCAACGCACTGCATTCGCTTCTCTACGGTAACGTACGCTACTTAAAAGCTTCTTATTCGCTATTCAATCGCTTTCAAACGCGATGCATGTTTTAACTCGAACAAATTGTTTCATTCGCTCTTGAAATCGTGGAATATTGAGAGCAAATTACAGAGTTTAACGTTTATATTTTTTTTTTTTTTTTTTTTTTCGCTCTTTCTGTACGCTTGCAGTGTGACATGGCCTTAAGAAAAGATTTCTGCAAATCCTTATTCTTTTATTAACATATTTCTGAACAGCTTCTTGAATTTATGTTTGATATATAATAATAATATAATAATATACTAAACATCGTTTGCAGTTCCGTGCACGTGACACACAGCCCCATAAATCATCACTTCAGCCAGTTTATTTGCAAATCCTTTAATGGTGGACAAAATTAAGCTTTGGATAGGGTCTGTGGCTAAATTTTTATTTTTGACCTTTGACCTTTAAGTGTGATATTGAACTTGGACCTAGGTACGTGGTCCTTGCGCACCATTCACCGTCTCAGTATGCTAAACACTTCGTTATTAGAAAATCCTTCCATGCTGGACAACATTATGCTGCGGACAGGATCTATAGCTGAAATCTTTATATTTGACATCTGACTTAAGTGTGACGTTGACCTTGGATCTAGGGACATGGTTCTTGTGCGTGGCACACCGTCTTATCATTCTAAAAACTTCTGCTGGACCAAAATATGCTCTGGACGGGACCTATGGTTGAAATTCTTATATCTGACCTTTGACCTTTAAGTGTGACATTGACCTTGACCTAAGGGACTTGGTCCTTGCGCGCGACATACCGTCCCATCAAACCTAACATCTTTGCCTAGATATTTGAAAATCCTTCCATGCTGGACCATATTATGCTCCGGACAGGACCTATGGCGGAAATTCTTATATTTGACCTTTGACCTTTAAGTGTGACATTGACCTTGGACATAGGGACCTGGTTCTTAAGCGCAAAACACCACCTCATCATGCCTAACATTTCTGCCAAGGTTTTTGAAAATTCTTGTATGCTGGACCAATTATTCTCCGGACAGGACCTATGGTTTAAAATTAATAATTTGACAGTTGACCTTGAATTGTGACCTTTACCTTGGATCTAGGGACCTGGTTCATGCGCGTGATACACTGTCTCATTATGCTTAACATTTCTGCCAAGTTATTGGAAAATCCTTCCATGCTGGACAAAGTTATGCTCGTTTGAAAACAATTAAAATCCCTGTGGGTATCGATCTCACGACTAATATGCTACATTTAAAAGTGACTGTAGGGGGCGCTTTTACCAACTGCGCTATTCTGCTTTGCAAGAAACGGTGTACTATGGTTATCCAAAATACTCACAATACTGACGTAAACACGTACATACGAAAAGAGCAAAATAAATAAATCTTTCTCATCATTTGATTTTTATCTCGGAATGACTAAACTCATTTCCCATAATCTATACCTTAATTTAACTGTTGTTACATGATAGTTGCGTTTTTCTCAGAAATTGCCCCTTTGAGGCCCTTTTCATTGACAGAGTCCCTTTAAATGTACTCAACCGGTGTTGTATGTATCGGTAAAGTTACTTAAAATTTCATAAAGATTTGAAAGATCCATAAAATAAGGCGTTTGGAACGAAAAAAAATATATATATATAAAATTTAGATCGGATAAATTGTACTTTATGAATTTGAGTTTGACTGTCACCATATAAAGTTTAATTTAGATTTAAACGACCCATAAAATAATGAATCTTGAACGAACAAATACATCAAATGTAGATCAGAAAAAGTGTACTTTTGTTATTTGAAAAATTCCTTCAGCTTCAATTGGTGAAAGGCAAAACAGTGATAACTGTATGAAAGTGCTATATATGTGACAAAAACAACGTTTATATTGCGCAGCCTCTATAAAATGAATTAACATGTTGTAGTTTGCACTTTTATACAGTTAAGGTTTATTTTTTATATATTTTTCAAAGTTAAGAATTCAGTCTTACAGAAAAATAATTTTATTTTTTTTACTTCTAAAAATTATTTTTAATATTGACACTCGTCTACAAAATATAAACTTAATAATTGACATAACAATTGTATAACAGGAAATAATTGATTAACGTCAAAGGTTAAATAAGTTATACTAACTGTATACAGAAAACAAATTATATAAACACTTGTTATACAAATAAAATATTATAACTTGCATCATAATATTTCAGTATTCATTAAAAAAGCTCGTTAGGATTATTATGTACGTTTTCATTATTCGCATTTTTCTGTTACATAATTAATACTGCATTTCACTTGAAGTATTGAAAATCAGACATCGAAGGCAAATAATAAAATTAAATGTGTATTCTGTGTTGTGTACAGTTTATATAATCTTTAGTGAGGTTTATAGTAATATGTTGCTTTGCCTTGACACGTGGACCTGTCTATGTCTACGCTGAAGTCTGAATATAATACACTTGTCAATAAATACAACAGATGCATTTAAGCAAAGAAATGTATTTTATTATATAGAATATAGTGGTAAATATTCGGAAAGAGAATGATTAATGTTCTATACCTTCTGGCATGTACACGTGTGTTCTCTAAGTGGTTTGGTCATTTCCTTTTGATTTAATTACTTAATTACCTCGTCGACTCGGTCAATAGCTTATCAAAATAATCAACACGGTGACTGCCCAAATATTCTGGGTGAAGGTGCTTTTAAGGGACTCATTGAATTATTTCTCTATACAGTATTCTTTTATTTTTGGAATTTGTGGCAAACGTTTGAAAATTGTCAATTCGCCAATCTGTGAACAGGTCTTATTAAGAGCAGCGCAAAACTTTGGTGAATTACGAGGTCCGATGAATGTGGCAGATCACGTTGTGCATAAGTCACCATCTGCTAGAACAGATTTGTGATATTGTATCAGTATTGTG